>JARQOC010000010.1:33904553-35175803 GCA_033576535.1 Allobates femoralis
CCGTTACATCAGGTCTTATCCTCCAGTCACCTCTAGAGCTGCAGTCACTATTCTGCTGTTACATCGTGTCTTATCCTCCATATCGTGTCTTATCCTCCATGTCACCTCCAGAGCTGCTGTCACTATTCTGCTGTTACATCGTGTCTTATCCTCCATATCGTGTCTTATCCTCCAGTCACCTCCAGAGCTGCAGTTACTATTCTGCTGTAATATCGTGTCTTATCCTTCAGTCACCTCCAGAGCTGCAGTGACTATTCTGCTGTTACATCGTGACTTATCCTCCAGTCACCTCCAAAGCTGCAGTCACTATTCTGCTGTTACATCGTGTCATTATTCTGCTGTTTGTTACAATGTGAGAAATCCTCTGTCAGTAACAAAAGGTTGTCCGGTTACACTATACTCAAGATCTTTTCCAAGAACCATCTATTGATTCATCTCTGTGGCATTAAAGTGGATCTGTCAGCAGGTCTTTGCTATATAATCTGATAGTGGCACTTACTGGGCTGCTGGCTGCAGTTTTGATAGAATTCTGCTGATGTAGATGTAGCAAAGCTAAGCCTTCTGCGCTGTGGATAAGCCACCCACACCACTGATTGGCAGATATACTCATGTATTGTCAACTAGCTGCCAATCAGGAGTGAGGGTGAAGTTACACAAAGCAATCTGACTAGTCTGCAAATAAAACCTAGTCTGGCAATGATAATCTCCTGCTGATAAAACCATGATTGTATTAACTCCACGGCACACAGCGTAATCAGTGACTAGGGATGAGCGAGTAGTCAAATACTCAGGACTCGCCATACTCGTGCCGAGTACATCGTAATACTCGGGTATTTGGTGGAAGCAGGAGCCCAATGTTAGTCAATGGGAAATGCGCGTAATTGCTGGACCCAAAAAAGGGTCGGGGGCTGAGGAAAAGGCTAAAATGGGTGCCTGATTGCTGTAAGAGCGAGTGATGATGGAGGCAATCTTCTGACAGCTCAGTGTGTAAGTGGTGTAAAGAGAGCGAGCTGCCCTAGTGGCGTGTGTTGTTTAACACAGGAAGAAGCCACCACCCACAATGTGCTGGGATCTAAAGTGTGTGGGCCTCAAGGCAAAAGAAGCTGACAGCACAGCTTGCATGTCATGTAGGAAGTAGTTCCAAAGGCAAGGCTTAATGTGATAAGAAGCAGCCTCAAGGGGCAAACAATTATGAAAGCTAGGACTACTAGCACAGTAGTTGCAGTGCCCAATGTCCATCCATAGCCATATTCTCCAAAAAGTAGCCCAAGGGCTGTATTATGGTTGATGAAGGAAGTAGGGTCTCATCACAAGTGACTCCAATGTGAAATATTAATTAACGGAACATTGTTTTTAGCTTATTGACCATGAGGTACATTTGCTGAAGCAGGAGTTTAAAACTGTGTAAGAAAAGAAAAGGGTTTGTATGGAAGGGATGGACATGATCACCAGTTGCCTAAAATAACATTTTGGGGACTTTAGGTTGGGGTGCTATCATCAGGAGTGTCCAAGTAAATACAGCAAAGGACTCCAGTAATGCAACTAGCAGCAGGGCAGGCCAGCACCTCCAAGGCATATAAGGAGAGGTCTGGTCAACTATGCAGATTGCCTTGGATACCCAGTAATTAAACAGAACAGAAGCGTCAGGAAGGACGCAGGTATGGTCACTTAGATAGTCGTTGACCATCTTGTGAAACTTCTCCCTCTTTGACATTGTTACCGATCCAGGTAGCCCTTGCTGATGAGCTCAGTTTGAGGACATTTTACCACCACCTCTTTTGGACCTGCTGGCCTGTCTCTCTGCATTAGTGCATGCTGTTGCACAGAGCTGGTACCTCTGCTAGCAGCGGTGTATGAGGGTGATGTTGCCATCAAATGATCAACAATGGCCTTCTTGAAGGCTTCTATTGTGAAACCGCTTGGTGACTGCAACAGTAGCGAAGGAAATTTGTCCTTGTACTGTGGGCCTAGAAAGTGGCCAACCAGTATAGGTTGCTGTTGAAAATGTGATCAAGCGAGGGATTTGGCAAAGACAGTTAGATATGAAGTGTGCCATCTGTGCCAAGCTGCAAAGAGGCAAATGTTCTCTGACCCCCAGAAGGAGGAACAATACCCATGCTCACCCCCACTAGTCTCCTCCTCCACCTCCTCCTCTCCAGCCCACCCATGCTGCACAGATAGGAAGATGGGGTTGGGAGTCCCCTGTGTTGCATGAGGGGTCCCCTCAGTACCACTGACAAAGTCCTCTCCCTCCTCATCTTCCTTATCATCTTCATTCCCCAATCTTGCCTGATGAGATTGGCTGGGCTGGGTAGGATCACCCATTGTGAATCTTGCTCCATTCCCAGCTGCTGGGCACTCAAAGATTCCATTTTTAGGTTATGCAGCGATTCTTTCAGCAGAAATAGTATAGGGATGGTTATACTAATAATAGCCTGATCACCGCTCACAAGCTTGGTGCATACTCAAAGTTATCAAGCACCTCACAAATGTCAGCGATCCACACCCACTCGACAGTTGTTATGTGTCTTGGCTGAGTCTCAGTCTGAAGGTATTCAGCAAGTGCCCTCTGTCTGCTCACTTATCCATGCCAACATATGATATGTTGAGTTCCACCGTGCTGGCAGGTTGCAAAGGTGGTTTGTCAAACTAAATTGCTTTTGAAGCGCTGCAAGACCGGCAACAGCGGTTGAGGAACAGCGGAAATGGGTGCAATACGGCGCACCTTCTCAAGCTAGGTACGGCAAGTCAGGGTATGTTCTTATAAATTTCTGCACCACTAGGTTCAGCAGGTGAGCCATGCATGGCACGTGTACCAGCTTCTCGAGCTTTAAAGCCGCCACCATGTTACGCCAATTATCGCAGACAACCAGAGCGGGTTAGAGTTGCAGTGGGGAGAGCCACTGATCGGTCTGTTGTTTTATTCCTTGCCACAGCTCTGCTGCAGTGTGTGGTGTTTCACCTAAGCAGATGAGCTTCATCAGAGCGTGTTGCTGCTTTGCCGATGTGCTGCTGCACAGCTCCCAACTTGGGACTGGTGAGGAGGGTAATTCAGCATAGGATGATGAGGTGGTGGAGGAGGAGGAGAAGGGAGACAGGAGGTATATGATGAGGCAGAAACCCTGATAGAGGTTGGGCCCGCTATTCGTGGCGTGGGTAGGATTAGTGATGGTCCAGTTTGAGACTTTGTCCCACCCTTCACCAGGTTGAGCCAGTGTGCCATGACAGAGATGTATCGTCCCTGTCCACAAGTACTTGTCCACGTGTCTGTTGTAAGGTGGACCTTCCTGGTTACAGCGTTGGTGAGAGCACGCTTTAGATTGTTTAAGACATGCTGGTGTAACTCGGGGACGGCACATCGGGAAACATAGTGCCGGCTAGGAACCGAGTATCATAGGGCAGCCAACAGATCATGGAAAGACTGTGTCCCTACAAGCCTAAACAGCAACATCTCCATGGCTAGCAACTTGGCAATGTGCGCATTCAGTATTTGTGCTTGTGGGTGCGTGGATTTTTATTTACCCCTCCTTTCATATATCTGGAGCATGGACAACTGGACGCTTGGCTGGGACAAAGAAGTGGATGAGCTTGTTGTGTCCTGCGTCTGTGCAACCGCAGCTTGTGAGCAAGAGGTACGATCACCTGCTTCCTGCCCAGCAGATTGGGAAGGACACATCACAGGCGACATGGCAGTGGTTTGACCCACAGACACCGATTTGGTACCCCGTTTTTCCGCCCATCGACTAGGGTGCTTGGCTGCCATGTGTTTCCGCATACTGCTGGTGCTTTGGTTGCCTTTGCCCTGGCCTCTGCTCGGCTTCATATGGCAGATGCTACAGATGACAACATTTGGTTCAGAAGAACTATCTGAAAAAAGATTCCAGACAGCGGCTGAATGCACCCTTGCCTTGGGGCACAGAGGGATTGCTCTTGTCAACAGTTGACACACTTCGCACTCTGCTCAAACCAGTAGCCCTTGGTGCCTTTGTGGTGCTACGTATCCACCTTTTTCCTCTGTGCTGCTGTGCTGGCTATGCGTTCCAGCGGTCCAGGTCGGAACGGTAGTTTCATCATCGACCACCTCGTTGTCCATGTCATCCTCCTTCCATGTTGATATTGTCAGCTGGCCAGACGACAACTGTGTGTCATCACCATCAGCCTCTGTCGAGCCCACTGGGATGGTGTACTCGGAATCAGACCGGGTTTGCTGCTGGGGATGTCACAGGGTCCTGGTCCGGACCGTGTCCCGGGCCCTGGCAAGTAAAAGGGTAATATGTACAGGGGATAGAGTTTATCGTGACGCCACCCACGGTGTGTGGTCAGTATGGGGGACCACCGCCGCTGCAGAACCTCCGGGGATGATGTTAGGCAGCTTAGATGGTACTGCTCTCCGTAGATAGAAGCAAGGTCCCCGGAGCAGTGGTTGTTATAGTCCAGTGATGGGCAACCTTTTGAGCTTGGTGTGTCAAAATTCGCCAAAAAAACCGCGCATAAATCGGGAGGTGTGTCACCTTGAGAAAAAAACCCCTAATTTTACGATATTTATAGTTTAAATAACAAATATGTATAATTCTTTAACTTACCTGCTTAGTGACTTCTTTGTTAATCTGTCAGTTAGTTTCTTTTGTTGGTCTTGCTGTTATTTAACCTGTGTGGGGTGCCATGAACTAAGTCAGATAAGTGAGGGGGAGGGGGAATTCTTCCAGTGATGGCGAACCTGTGGCAGTCCAGCAACAGCAACAGCAACAGCAACAGCAATAGCTGGACTGCCACTGGTTCGCCATCACTGATTTAGTGACTTTTTTGTTGCTGAATTTCATTGGCTAAAATAAATCTTCAATTGAAGGTTGGTATTTTGTACACTTCAAGGCCAAGCAAGCGCTACTAAGGTTATCTGTCAAAATGTCTATTTATATTCCACGTTCTGCTTACTACCGTTTCACTACATAGAACGCAAAATGATCTGCCATTTTTTTCTATAATGCCATACATCTCAGTCCATGTCTCTTGAAAGGGTCGGCTACTGCTACTACCACTTCCTTTACTTAACCTTGGTTTTTTTGGCTTCTCCATAAGAGGGGCAGTGACAGAAGATTTATAGACAGCCCTGCAGGCAATTGGGGGTTAACTGTCTTTTAGGAAAGGGCAGAGTTAATAAGCAGAAATAGGGATTAATAGGGTGAAATGCAGTCTGTACTATGCTGCAAGATGAGGTTCCTTATGTAAATCAATGGCGGGAAACGGCACCCATAGCACAGGCCTCTTCCAGCCTCCCCCTCACTTATCTCAGTAATGGCCAATCACACATTCATGACACCCCAGATTCTGCCCAGAACCTTTCACTGGAGGATGGTTGCTGTAGTAATCACTGGACCTCCAGACAGCGATCACAGGGCCTCAGATATGCGTCCCCCACAGCGTTCCACTGCTCCCTGCTGCGCCAGCCAGAAGTTCCGCTTACCGGAAGTCCCAGGACTAGACGCTCTGTGCCGGAGCTCTGCTGTTCTGGCTACAGACCTCCAGCACATTTTTTTTTCCTCAGCTGTAGTTAGTGATGGGCGAGTCCTAAATTACTCGGAATCGCTTGACTCTAGTCTAGCGAGTCCGAGCCCGGGACTCGCTACTCGTTGCGAATCTAGCGAGTCCAATGTTAATGAATGGGGAAGCGAGTAATAGCGAGTAATGTGTGATTTACAAATCGCAGATGTCTCGGAAAGCGCTCGCATTGCCGTGTCGGAAACCCGACTCGCAACAGTTTTTTGCTGCTGTGTCCGTGTCTGTGGTTTTTATACAAATAGCGAGTCTAGTTTCTCCGGCGGCCGCGTGTCACTGAAAATGGCTTCGCGTGTCAGTGCTGACACGCGTGTCATAGGTTCGTCATCACTGTTATAGTCTATAGTGGATGTAATAGTAGGGGATGATAGTGGAGACGGGTTAAGGAACACACACTCACGTTTTGTAGTTTCCAAAGCTTTACTGCGATGTTATTGCAGATTGTCCACGGAGTCTGTACTGGGGCCGGGTTTCTCCCACCCTGTCCGGGTCCTCAGCTTCCTCGTGCTGCGCTGTGTGTGTCCTTGCTGCCGCCTCTAGCTGAGCTGCTGGCACTGTCTCACTCTCTCTTTCTCTCGGCTAGTACCACTTGGCTAGGCAACTTGAGTCCTCTGTGTTGTACTGACCCGCTGTGTTGCTTTGCTCTGGTACTGTGGTGGTCTAGAGACTCCACCACTCCTGGATTCACTGTGCTGTGTGTGTCAGTCACAGTGTCGGATCCGGTGTCCGTTCTGTGAGCTCCTCTGGGGCGAGTGATGATGGCACTCAAGCTCCCAGATGTGTTCCTCTGTTGTTTAGTTCTCCTCTCCTCAGACCCTGGCTAGGCCTGGAATCGTGAGCAGACTGTAGAGAAGCTTGGCACAGCTTCTTTGACACTACAGCCTCTCTCAGTTCTCCCAGGAACTGAACTCCTCTAGAGCTCTCCTCTAGACTAACTACTTCCTGTGGACCTGGAGTATATAAGAGAGCAGGTTGTGCTCCCCCTCCTGGCCCAGAGGTGCTAGTGTAAGTCAGTGTGTTGTGGGGAGGGAACCCGTGTGATGTTACTGTGGCACATTAACCCATGGGGTGCCACACCTCCACCTCTTCACCCGGTATATCACATGGATGAAAGTGGCTTTCCTCTGGCGGTGGGTTTTTAAATATTTGGCCATGAACAGACGATACCTCCTCACGTTCCTCTTCAATATCGCATGGTGAGAGGCCAGAGGCAACGAAAGGATCTGGACCAAACAGTTTCTCAGAGAGGCCAAGGTTGGGGTCCAATGTTTCCTGTGACTCCTGATGGGGTGATGAACTAGGAACAGGTTAAGAATAGGATGACCCAGCATTCTCTGTATGGACAAGGAGTCTGCGTGGTCGTGGACGATTGGGTGCTGCTACAAAATTTCATGGAGGCCTTATCAGCCATCCAAGACAGTATCTGCTCTTGCTCTTTTGGCTTCCAGACCTGTTTATGTTCCAGACTGGGAAATTTTGCCAGGAACATAGATGCATCAACCTTCTTCTGTCTCCCAGACACTGTGACTTGTCGGGCACCACTGACAACCCCAAACCCACGTCCGTGTCCCTGTCCCTTCATAACAGCCTTTCTAGGAATTTGGGGATTTTCTGACATAGCTGCAGAAGTTCAGATTCAGATATTGGGGAACAGTTAGTGTTTTCTGTAAGGAAGCACTACAGCCTAGTACTGCTTTGTGTTTTACACACAGCACCGCAATGGCACCCAAACAATTGCCTTGAGGTTTAAGGCTAAATATTACATGTGCCAGTCACCACACAAGACAGCGGTGCTGGCTGCGTGTCACTTGTGCAGTGCCGTGCGTGCTATTCAGTGTGAACAACAGCACAAAAATTGACCTTCAGGGGTAAATGTGACCCCAAAAATAGCTGGGAAAACTGTCACTACTCCCTGATCTTATACTTTCAGCTCTGAGAAGAGCTGGAATATTGCTGACTGTACTATGTGGTACTGTAACGCTCCTGCCTGTCTCCTGCACTACAGTCACCTAGAACTACAATACTGGGAGCTCTCACAAGAACTTTTGGGTTTTACAGAGGATTTCTGGATGATTTGCATGAGCACAGCTCTCCCTATCAGCTGCTCACACTCTCCCTACACTAGCTGGGTTCTGCATGCAATGTGCAGAAAATAGCGGCGGCAGGTCTTATATAGAGGCTATGAGTCATAGGCTACTACTCATGTATGACGCTGGGCGGCCAGCCAATCATAGTAATGCCACAACCAATAAGGCTGGGGCATTACTGTGACTGGCTAATGCTGGGCGGGAGATCCGCATATTGCGAGGTGAGTAGTGAAATACTCGCTATGTTCTGAGCAGGGGCGGAACTACCGTGGTGCAGCTGGTGCAGCTGCACCAGGGCCCCGACAGGCTAAGGGGCCCCTTCAAGTCTTCAGGGGGGCCCCCAGCCGACCCCTATAAGACGTTGTCAGTTGTCAGAGGAGAGGAGGGTCAGGCAAGGGAAGCAGGAAGTTTCCTGCTTCCCCTGCCTGATCCCGCCCCTCCGGCTCCCAGGAGCGCACTTGGCGCGGGCTCACCAGGTAGGAGACGCCGCAAACTCCTCTCCGCCGGCCGCCAGCACCACAACACCCCCCCGGACCGCGCCGACGGCCACCAGCTCCCCCCCTCCCCGCTCCTCAACATGGCTGCAAGGCTGGGGTAACGGTCCGCCACTGCTCACCTCACAGCCGCCCCTTGTGCTACGCTGACTGCTGGGACTTGTGGTGCCTCAGTGAGGAACCCAGCATGGAGGGCAGCAGCCCGGCTGACATATCCCAGGCAGTCAAGGAATGGTAAATCTCCACTGAAGCTGAGCTGCAGTTTACAACTTGTGTCTCTGTATTTGCATGCGAGAGTTGTGGTGCACAGCGCTGCCTTGTTCACATAGTGTCTGGTAATTTGTGTAGTATACATGGCGCTGTGTACAGACTGATCTGCCATGTATAGGGAGCTGCAGTCAGGTTGGGGCTCATGGGTGAGCTGTATACAGTTTTCTTCTGTAGGACAAAAATCTCATAAAACATATTGTGTTAGGGTTGATTGGATGCCATATGTACAGGGGGATTCTGGGGGGGGAGGATATCTCACATATGTCAGCAGACCAAGAACAGGCAGATCCTGCTCTGAAGAATGAACTTATACATTTCTGTACAGTATCCACTTCCTGTTCTTATATTCAGTCTTTTGAGTATTTTAACTGCTTCAGGTTTCTATAGACACCAAGTTGTTAAAAGAAGTGACCTGTCCGTTCTTAATGCGGAGGAGACCTGTCCGATTTTAATGTGGAAGTGACATGTCCGTTCTCAATGCGGAGGAGACCTGTCCATTTGTAATGTGGATGCGACCGGTCTGTTCTTAATGTGGAAACAACCAGTCCATTCTTAATGCGGAGGCGACCTGTCCGTTCTTAATGCGGAGCCCACTACAGGAGCATGGAGGCAGGAGGACTTGTATACGATCACCTATGGGACCTGCTGCTAGGACTGACCTAAGGGAAGACTACATGGGACCTGCTGCCAGGACTGACCTAAGGGAAGACTACATGGGACCTGCTGCCAGGACTGACCTAAGGGAAGACTACATGGGACCTGCTGCCAGGACTGACCTAAGGGAAGACTACATGGGACCTGCTGCCAGGACTGACCTAAGGGAAGACTACATGGGACCTGCTGCCAGGACTGACCTAAGGGAAGACTACATGGGACCTGCTGCCAGGACTGACCTAAGGGAAGACTACATGGGACCTGCTGCCAGGACTGACCTAAGGGAAGACTATACGAGCAGGGCAGGTAGGAGAGCCGACAGCCCCCCCGCCCGGCCCTCGCCAGCGGCCACCAGCACCCTACCTATTTTCTTCCCCCCGGACCTCACCGACGGCTGCACCAGGGCCCCCGCGGCCATAGGTCCGCCACTGGTTCTGAGTACCACGAGTGCCGCATTACTCACCAAGTACCGAATACTTGCGAATATACTCACTCATCCCTATCAGTGACACGTCTCTCAAATCACAATTCTTTAAAGAAGCGCCCAAAGCTTGGTAAGATAAAATCACAAAAATGTACTGTTATCACAAGAATTTTATTTCTCAAAAGGGAGCGTGGTCACAGTCCCATTTCTCTCTCCTGGATTTATCATGGTTTCTCTAGGTGGAGTAGACTTCTTTTCTTTTCTTCTTTTAAAGCACTAGCTTTTTATGTATTTATTACAGAGTATTTTCACACATTTTCATACCTTTTTTCAGAACGGTTTAGTTTTTCTGCAGGTGGAGTAGACTTTCCTTTCTGCAGGTGCAGTAGAAGTTTCTTTTCTCTCCACGGTGAGTAAACTTACCTTTATGCAGGTGGAGTAGACCTTTCTCCAGGTGGAGTAGGCCTACCTTTTTCAAGCTAGAGTAGACTTTTCCTTTCTCCAGGTTGAATAGAGTTTTCTTTTCTACAGGTTGAATAGACTTTTCTTTTCTCCAGGGTGAGTAGGCTTCCCTTTCTCCAGGTGGAGTAGGCTTCCCTTTCTCCAGGTGGAGTAGACTTGTCTTTCTGCAGGTGGAGTAGACTTTTTTTTCTGCAGGTGGAGTAGACTTTTTTTTCTGCAGGTGGAGTAGACTTTCTTTTCTGCAGGTGGAGTAGACTTTCCTTTCTCCAAGTGGAGTAGACTTTTCTTTCTCTAGGTGAAGACCTTTCTGTCACGCGCTTAGATGGCACTGACATTGTTGGATGCTGCTGTGTATGTTGTTTGTCTTTAAGAGCTGGTTGATTGTTGTGAAGGTCCTTGCCTCCTGTGGTGTGCTCCAGAACTGCAGTCACTATTATGTTCAATTGCTGGTTCAGGAGTTAATGTGTGACTCACCTGGAAATCCCCTCCCCCTGGCTTTAAATAGCCTTCCTTCTCCTCTGTCATTTGCTGCTGATAGCTATGTGCTCTAGGTCTTGGTTCTGTGCTGTGTGGATGCTTAGCTGCTGGGCTAAAGTCTTTCCTTGGGAGAAGCTGTGATTCCTGACCCATGGGTGGAGGTAGGGGTCCTCAGCCTAGGGCTAATCAGGAGTTTTAGGGTACAGAGTGGCAGCTCGGAACTCCTCACAATCAGAGGTACCTCCGAGATCAGGGCGAGCCAGGGACCCCAGCATCAGGGTCAGATTAGGCTCTCCTGACCCCCTTTTGCCCAATTCACCTACCTGTTACCTGATTCCCTTACCTCCCAAGCGTGACACTTTCTTTCTCCAGGTGGAGTAGACTTTTCCTTTCTCTCCAGGTGGAGTAGACTTTCCTTTCTCCATGTGGAGTAGACTTTCCTTTCTCCAGGTGGAATAGTCTTTCCTTTCTGCAGCTGGAGTAGACTTTTCTTTTCTCCAGCTGGAGTAGACTTTTCTTATTCCCAGTGTAAGTAGACTTTTCTTTCTCCAGGTGGAGTAGACTTTTCTTTTCTCCAGTTGGAGTAGACTTTTCTTATTCCCAGTGTAAGTAGACTTTTCTTTCTCCAGGTGGAGTAGACCTTTCTTTCTCCAGGTGGAGTAGACTTTTCTTATCCCCAGTGTAAGTAGACTTTCCTTTCTCTATGTGGAGTAGACTTTCCTTTCTCCAGGTGGAGTAGACTTTCCTTTCTCCAGGTGGAGTAGACTTTCCTTTCTCCAGGTGGAGTAGACTTTCCTTTCTGCAGCTGGAGTAGACTTTCCTTTCCCCAGGTGGAGTAGACTTTACTTTCTCCAGGTGGAGTAGACTTTCCTTTCTCCATGTGGAGTAGACTTTCCTTTCTCCAGGTGGAATAGTCTTTCCTTTCTGCAGCTGGAGTAGACTTTCCTTTCCCCAGGTGGAGTAGACTTTTCTTATCCCCAGTGTAAGTAGACTTTCCTTTCTCCAGGTGGAATAGTCTTTCCTTTCTCCAGGTGGAGTAGACTTTCCTTTCCCCAGGTGGAGTAGACTTTCCTTTCTCCTGGTGGAGTAGACTTTCCTTTCTCCTGGTGGAGTAGACTTTTCTTTTCTCCAGTTGGAGTAGACTTTTCTTATCCCCAGTGTAAGTAGACTTTCCTTTCTCCAGGTGGAGTAGACTTTCCTTTCTGCAGCTGGAGTAGACTTTTCTTTTCTCTCCAGGTGGAGTAGACTTTCCTTTCTCCAGGTGGAGTAGACTTTTCCTGTCTGTTCAGGTGGAGTAGACTTTCCTTTCTCCAGGTGGAGTAGACTTTTCCTGTCTGTTCAGGTGGAGTAGACTTTCCTTTCACCTGGTGGAGTAGACTTTTCTTTTCTCCAGGTGGAGTAGACTTTCCTTTCTCCTGGTGGAGTAGACTTTCCTTTCTCCTGGTGGAGTAGACTTTTCTTTTCTCCAGTGGAGTAGACTTTTCTTTCTCCATGTGGGTAGACTTTCTTTCTGCAGTTGGAGTAGACTTTTCTTTTCCCCAGTGGAGTAGACTTTTCCTTTCTCCCCAGGTGGAGTAGACTTTTCTTTTCTCCAGGTGGAGTAGACTTTCCTTTCTCCAGGTGGAGTAGACTTTCCTTCTCCAGGTGGAGTAGACTTTCCTTTTCTCCAGGTGGAGTAGACTTTTCTTTTCTCCAGGTGGAGTAGACTTTTCTTTTCTCCAGGTGGAGTAGACTTTTCCTGTCTGTTCAGGTGGAGTAGACTTTCCTTTCTCCTGGTGGAGTAGACTTTTCTTTTCTCCAGTGGAGTAGACTTTTCTTTCTCCGGGTGGAGTAGACTTTCCTTTCTCCAGGTGGAGTAGACTTTTCTTTCTCCAGGTGGAGTAGACTTTCCTTTCTCCAGGTGGAGTAGACTTTTCCTTTTCTCTCAGGTTGGAGTAGACTTTCCTTTCTGCAGCTGGAGTAGACTTTTCTTTTCTCTCCAGGTGGAGTAGACTTTTCTTTTCTCCCAGGTGGAGTAGACTTTTCCTTTCTCCGGTGAGTAGACTTCTTTCCAGTGGAGTAGACTTTCCTTTCTCCGGTGGAGTAGACTTTTCTTTTCTCCAGTGGATAACTTTCTTCTCAGCTGGAGTAGACTTTTCTTTTCTCTCCAGGTGGAGTAGACTTTTCTTTTCTCCAGGTGGAGTAACTTTCCTGTCTGTTCAGGTGGAGTAGACTTTCCTTTCCCTGGTGGAGTAGACTTTTCTTTTCTCCAGTGGAGTAGACTTTCTTTCTCTGTGGAGTAGACTTTCTTTCTCCTGGTGGAGTAGACTTTTCCTTCTTTCAGGTGGAGTAGACTTTCCTTTCTCTGGTGAGTAGACTTTTCTTTTCTCCAGTTGGAGTAGACTTTTCTTATCCCCGTGAGTAGACTTTCCTTTCCCAGTGGAGTAGACTTTTCTTTCTCCAGGTGGAGTAGACTTTCCTTTCTCCAGTGGAGTAGACTTTCCTTTCTCCAGGTGGAATAGTCTTTCTTTCTCAGTGGAGTAGACTTTCTTTCTCTCCAGGTGGAGTAGACTTTCTTTTCTCCAGGTGGAGTAGACTTTCCTTTTCAGGTGAGTAGACTTTCCTTTCTCCTGTGGAGTAGACTTTCTTTCTCCCAGTGAGTAGACTTTTCTTTTCTCCAGGTGGAGTAGACTTTCCTTTCTCCAGGTGGAGTAGACTTTTCCTGTCTTTCAGGTGGAGTAGACTTTCCTTTCTCCTGGTGAGTAGACTTTTCTTTTCTCCAGTTGGAGTAGACTTTCCTTTCTCCTGGGAGTAGACTTTCCTTTCTCCTGGGGAGTAGACTTTTCTTATCCCCAGTGTAGTAGACTTTCCTTTCTCCAGGTGGAGTAGACTTTCCTTTCGCAGCTGGAGTAGACTTTTCTTTTCTCTCCAGGTGGAGTAGACTTTTCTTTTCTCTCCAGGTGGAGTAGACTTTTCTTTTCTCCTGGTGGAGTAGACTTTTCCTGTCTGTTCAGGTGGAGTAGACTTTTCTTTTCTTCCTGGTGGAGTAGACTTTTCCTGTCTGTTCAGGTGGAGTAGACTTTTCTTTTCTCCAGGTGGAGTAGACTTTCCTTTCTCCAGGTGGAGTAGACTTTCCTTTCTCCAGGTGGAGTAGACTTTCCTTTCTCCTGGTGGAGTAGACTTTCCTTTCTCCAGGTGGAGTAGACTTTCCTTTCTCCTGGTGGAGTAGACTTTCCTTTCTCCAGGTGGAGTAGACTTTCCTTTCTCCTGGTGGAGTAGACTTTTCTTATCCCAGTGTAAGTAGACTTTTCTTT
The DNA here is from genome assembly GCA_033576535.1 of Allobates femoralis. Lineage (NCBI taxonomy): Eukaryota > Metazoa > Chordata > Amphibia > Anura > Aromobatidae > Allobates > Allobates femoralis. Next base: position 33,918,268 of record JARQOC010000010.1, read on the forward strand.
TCTCCAGGTGGAGTAGACTTTTTCTCCAGGTGGAGTAGACTTTTCTCCAGGTGGAGTAGACTCTTTTTTATCTCTCTGTACAGACATCTTCTTGTGCGGTGGCTATGATGGCGGTGCTCATTTTGGAGGTCTCCATGAGCCTCTGTGCTGAGGCCGGAGTTCTCCACATTCCGTGTGTTTCCAGTCTTTTCATTATCTCCTCTTGATGTGGAGTTAATCCAGTCCATTGTGTGTATTTTACCTGCTCGCTGAGGACGTGTTGCTACGGAAACAAGGCGAATAAAGGATTCACGTTTTCTCCCACTCACAGACCGAGCACGGAGGAAGATAAAGGTTAGGCGAGATGAGGACGATTCTAAGATCCGGGGATCGGTGTTGATAATGACTGTAAGCTCCTGTGGTGCAGGGACTGTATCACTTCCTCCCAGGTCCTTGGGTCCCTCTGCCACAAGAGAAGACCCCAGTACTATGGCCAGAGTTATATTACAAGCCCCTAGAATTGTAATCAGTAAATATTTACAGTAACATTCAGATACAATGTTTCCAGTCTCATTGTTGTGTAACCCATTGTGTGCTGGTATTTGTCAGCCTATGTAAATCAATATCCAGATGATGAGGGCAGATAGGACCCCTGAGGATGGAGCTGTGGCTCCTGATGGTGGATTGGACCCCTGAGGATGGAGCTTTGGCCCCTGATGGTGGATCGGACCCCTGAGGATGGAGCTGTGGCCCCTGACAGTGGATCGGACCCCTGAGGATGGAGCTTTGGCCCCTGATGGTGGATCGGACCCCTGAGGATGGAGCTGTGGCCCCTGACGGTGGATCGGACCCCTGAGGATGGAGCTGTGGCCCTGACGGTGGATCGGACCCCTGAGGATGGAGCTGTGGCCCCTGACGGTGTATCAGACCCCTGAGGATGGAGCTGTGGCCCCTGACGGTGGATCAACCCCTGAGGATGGAGCTGTGGCCCCTGACGGTGGATCGGACCCCTGAGGATGGAGCTGTGGCCCTGACGGTGGATCGGACCCCTGAGGATGGAGCTGTGGCCCCTGACGGTGGATGGGACCCCTGAGGATGGAGCTGTGGCCCTTGATGGTGATCGGACCCCTGAGGATGGATCTGTGGCCCTGATGGTGCATCGGACCCCTGAGGATGGATCTGTGGCCCTTTGATCTATAAATTATTGGAATGTCATGGTCACAACAGTTTTTTTTCCATTTTTAAATATTCTGCTGTCCTGATTGGCTGACGGTGTTGTCGATGTGACTGCTGTCCTGATTGGCTGACGGTGTTGTTGATGTGACTGCTGTCCTGATTGGCTGCAGGTATCACAAGTCATGTGGTTTATATGCTGTGTATGACTGCTGCCTGTAACGATGGAGATACATAATTTTGCATAGGAGCTTTGGATATAAATCGCATCTTAGTACAAAGTTGTTTCATTTGCGTCTTTGAAAACTTTGTTAAAACAAATATAAAAATCTAAGAATGTGGAGAGCGAATTTCAGCTTTAGTTTAGATGCCGGGGCAGGGGGCGACGGCCTCTGCGGGATCGATTCACCCAGCTTTCCCAGCAATATATATATATATATGTGTGTGTGTGTGTGTATAGAGACTGTCATGGCCGTGAAGGTCATCATCCTCATGGTCAGCACTGACCCTCGCTATCCCTTGTGCCACCATTTTTCGGCTTATCTCCACCTCGGACCTTGGAGCTCCTGTAAGTCCAGGACACGTGACTCGAGGGTCAATATTTAGTACAACGGTCTCGGCAGCCGCGGATCATGAAACCTTGTATCCAGGATGAGGGAAAGTGTCAGGAGGACAGAGAACGTCAGGTAATCGGACTGTTACCGGGGTGCCATTCTCAGCACTGGTGATGACAACGTCAAGTGAACGTCTGGAGCCCGGGGCTCCCAACCTCCAGGCCTCAGGGGCCCCAGCAGGGCAGATCTCCAGGATTTCCTTAGTATTGCAGGTATTGGAGTCATCACCTGAGCAGACAATTAAATTATCACCTTTTCAATACTAAGGAAATCATGAAAACATGACCTGTTGGTGAATCCTGAGAACTGGAGATGGGGAACATTGATATAGTGTATACTGGGTGATTGGAGTCTATGGGGGTCCCAGTGTCCAACCATCAAGCCTGAGAACCAGGCTATGTGCCCACTGGGCAAATTATTTTTTGGGCTGCGTTTGCTGCTTTTTTTCAGGAAAAAGATGCAGCTGGTTCAAAACTGCAGCAAAGCTTTCTGGTGTGTTTTATGTTTTATTTAGTTCGGCACTTTTCAGCTCATTAGAATGGCGGCAAGTGGGAAAAAACACAGCCCAAAAGAGCACAAGATAATGGACAGGGGCTTTATACACACAGGCGATTTCTGCAACTAAAACACAGCAGCCCCCAATAATGCACATGTGGGCACCGCTTGTGGGAAATCACATTGACTTTCATTTGCAGCAATAACACACAGTGAGCACATAACCTAAAAGTAAGATTGTAGGAGTAGGAGGGTAGGATGTACCTGGATTATTAAATGGTGGGATAATGGAAACACAGATGGGAGTGAGGGATACATTGATTATGAGGGTGGTGTATATACTGATTATAGAGGTGGTGTATACACTGACTATGGAGGTGATGTATACATTGATTATGGGGGTGAGGGATATACACTGATTATAGAGGTGGTGTATACACTGATTATGGGGGTGGTGTATACACTGATTATGAGGGTGAGGGATATACACTGACTATGGGGGTGGTGTATACACTGATTATAAGGGTGGTGTATACACTGATTATGGGGGTGGTGTATACATTGATTATGGGGGTGGTGTATACACTGATTACGGAGGTGAGGTATACATTGATTATGGGGGTGAGGGATATACACTGATTATGAGGGTGGTGTATACACTGATTATAAGGGTGGTGTATACACTGATTATGGGGGTGGTGTATACACTGACTATGGGGGTGGTGTATACATTGATTACGGGGTTGAGGGAAACACTGATTATAGGCGTAGTGCATGCACTCATTATGGGAGTGAGGGATACATTGATTATGAGGGTGGTGTATATACTGATTATAGAGGTGGTGTATACACTGACTATGGAGGTGATGTATACATTGATTATGAGGGTGAGGGATATACACTGACTATGGGGGTGGTGTACACATTGATTGCGGGGTGAGGGAAACACTGATTATAGGCGTGGTGTATGCACTCATTATGGGAGTGAGGGATACATTGATTATGAGGGTGGTGTATATACTGATTATGGGGGTAAGGTGTACATTGATCATGGGACTGGTGTATATACTGATTATGGGGGTGAGGGATACACTGATTATGAGGGTAATCATAGTGTATACATTGATTATGGGGGTGGTGTATACACTGATTATGGGGGTGAGGGATATCCACTGATTATGGGGGTGAGGGATATACGCTGATTATGGGGGTGAGGGATATACACTGGCTATGAGGGTCATGTATACACTGATTACGGGTTGAGGGATATACACTCATTATGGAGCTGGTTTATATACTGATTATGGGAGTGGTGTATACACGGATTATGAGGGTGAGGGATAGACTGATTATGAGGGTGAGGGATATACACTGATTATGGGGGTGAGGGATACATTGATTATGGGGATGAGGAATATACACTGACTATGGGTATGTTGTATACATTGATTACAGGGGTGAGGGATATACACTGACTATACGGGTGGTGTATACACTGGTTACGGGGGTGAGGGATACACGGATTATGGGGATGGCAGGTCGCTGTGATGGGTGTCTATGGTTGTCTTGTTGGGTTTTCATACATAATCCTCCAGTCTCGAGGGAGTGAGGAGAGGATCCATGGCTTCCAGTCTCCATGGAAACCTTTGGCGTCATTCTTTCTGAAAACCTTACACTGTGGCGCCACCTTGTGTCTGTCCGCAGAGTGACAGCTGCTGGGAAATCGTTACAATGTCTCAGGAATAAAAGCCTCTATAAGCAGAGCTCAGACCTGGAGTGTGGAACAGAGGGTCCGCCATGGTGCCCACCTTGTCTTCTGCCCACACATAGGATTAACCCCTTCTTCAGTGGACGGTATAGAGGCTGGCGAGGACAGCTGTGCAGTAATGTCACCTGCATCATTTTATGACTTTTTAGGGTTTGGGGTGCAGCATATACCCATCATATACACTTGCTGTTCTTCCACCACATCCTCTGCCAATACTAGTGCAGATAATATTATTTATAGTAAATGTCATCCACCCAATACTAACTGATTCAATTACAATGCTCCAAGACGTCCTTAAAGGGTTTTTTCCACAAAGTTCATTCTAATCAATAGATCCTGGAATAATTATAATTTCCACATTTAGATGTTATAGAAAATGTTCTTGTGCTGAGATAATCTAATATATAAAGCTGAGTATATGTGTATATGTATCAAGCACCACCCACTCCAAATAGCCCTGCCCACTCTACATAGCCCCACCCACTCCACATAGCACCGCCCACTCCACATAGCTGAGTGTATGTGCATAGCTCCGCCTATTCCACATAGCCGCACCCACTTCATAGCCTGCATTTCCACATATCCCCATCTCCTCCATATAGCCCTGCCCCGGGATTATGTGGAGGGGTGGGGCTATGTGTAGGGGCAAAGCTATGAAGGGGCGGGCTACTGGGAGGGGGGAACTATTAAACATACACACATACATACATTACCATATATTGGTGAGATTACCATATATGAGCATTACAATCATATATGGGCATTACGCCAAGGCAACACCGGGCTCTACAGCTAGTCTGTGTCTCTACTATCAGGGGCGTAACTACAACAGGTGCAGGGGTTGCGATCGCACCCGGGCCCTGCAGCCTAAGGGGGCCCCAAAAGTCCCTTTGGCCCATAGAAAAAGACTAATACTATTAAAGATTTGCAATAATTTGGGGCCCCGTTGGAGCTTTCGCATCGGGGCCCCAGGGCCTGAAGTTACGCCACTGTCTACTATGTACTGTGTAATGGATGTGTCTGACTATACAGGGCCATGGTCTGATCATACCACATCTCCTGTACTGAGATAATCTTATATATGTGTCCCTGCTATGTACTGTGTAATGGTTGTGTCTGACTGTACAGGGACATGGTCTGATCATACCACATCTCCTGTGCTGAGATAATCTTATATATGTGTCCCTGCTGTGTACTGTGTAATGGTTGTGTCTGACTGTACAGGGACATGGTCTGATCATACCACATCTCCTGGGCTGAGGTAATCTTATATATGTGTCCCTGCTATGTACTGTGTAATGGATGTGTCTGACTGTACTGGGACATGGTCTGATCATACCACATCACCTGTGCTGAGATAATCTTATATATATGTCCCTGCTATGCACTGTTATATGGATGTGTCTGACCTTACAGGGACATGGTCTGATCATACCACATCTCCTGTGCTGAGATAATCTTATATATGTGTCCCTGCTGTGTACTGTGTAATGGATGTGTCTGACCTTACAGGGACATGGTCTGATCATACCACATCTCCTGTGCTGAGATAATCTTGCCAGCCGCCTCCAACCTTCTTTCCTTGACCACTTCCCTAGGACTCTCCCAATGGTCCTCCTCTCCCACACACGAACAAGGCCACACGCTTGACCTCATCTTTACCTGCCTTTGCTCCCTCTCTAACCTCACAACCTCGGAACTCACACTGACCACCATCTCTTGACCTTCTCCGCCCTCTCCTCCCTGCCACACTACCCCCTCTCCGCAAACTTGATCACCCTCGCTGAAACCTAAAAGATCTTGATCTTCCTCTATTCTCTGAATCACTCCTCCCTCTCACCGACATACCCTCCGCCGACGACATTGACACTGCCACCACCCTATACAACACCACAATAACAAACGCTCTCGACCTAGCCGCCCCCCTCACATACCACGCTCCACGCATTAACAGGCAACCCTGGCACACCACCCTCACTAAAAACCTGAGACGGGTGTCCAGGTTTGCCGAGAGGAGATGGAAAAAGTCCCACACCCCCGAGCACTTTGCTCTATTCAAGCAATCCATCATTGACTTCAAGACGGCACTTGCTACCGCCAAGCAAGTGTTCTTCTCATCCCTTATAACCTCTCTGTCCCGCAACCCCAAACAGCTCTTCAAAACTTTCAACTCCTTACTTTGCCCGTCTGCTCCTCCCCCTTCTCCCCTCATCTCTGCTGAAGACTTTGCGACCTTCTTCAAGGAGAAGATCGACAAGATCAGAAACAGCTTCGGTCCACTATCCCCACAACTCCCCTTCCCACCTACACTGCCCTCCTCCTCCATCAGCCACTCCCCCCCCCATAACTGAAGACCAACTCTCCTCCCTCCTGTCAAAATCACACCTCACCACCAGCGCCCATGACCCGCTCCCATCCCACCTCATTCCGAACCACACCTCCATTCTCATCCCAGCCCTCACCCACCTCTTTAACCTTTCACTTAGCACTGGTGCCTTCCCCTCGGCCTTCAAACACGCCCTAATCACGCCCATCCTAAAAAAAACCTCACTTGACCCTACCTCTGTCTCGAACTATCGCCCCATATCTCTTCTCCCATTCGCCTCTAAGCTACTTGAACAACACGTCCACTCCGAACTGTCCTCTCACCTCTCCTCGTGCTCACACTTCGACCGCCTACAGTCCGGCTTCCGACCCCTCCATTCCACCGAAACAGCCCTGACCAAAGTCACCAACGACCTACTGACCGCCTAGAACAAACACCACTACTCCATCCTCCTCCTCCTTGACCTATCTGCCGCCTTCGACACGGTTGACGACTCCCTTCTTCTCCGGATCCTGGAATCCCTCGGCATCACCCACCTTGCCTCTCCTGGATCTCCTCATACCTAGCGGACCGGACCTTCGGCGTCTCCCACTCCCACACCTCCTCCTCACCATACCCCCTTTCCCGAACCGACGCAGAAGAATATACAGACAGTACGGCCGGGGAGGACGCAGGAGAATATACAGACAGGACGGCCGGGGAGGACCTAGTGGTGCAAGATTCACGTCTGATCCTGGTGGTTGGAGGTTTCACATCTGATCTTGGTGGTTGGAGGTTTCACACCTGATTCTGGTGGTTGGAGGTTTCACGTCTGATCCTGGTAGTTGGAGGTTTCACATCTGATCCTGGTGGCTGGAAGTTTCATGTCTGGTCCTAGTGGTGCAGAATTCATGTCTGGTACTGGTGATTGGAGGTTTCATGTCTGATTCTGGTGGTTGGAGGATACATGTTTGATCCTGGTAGTTGGAGGTTTCACATCTAATCCTGGTAGTTGGAGGTTTCACGTCTGGTCCTAGTGGTGCAGAATTCATGTCTGGTCCTGGTGATTGGAGGTTTCACATTTGATCCTGGTGGTTGGAAGTTTCATGTCTGGTCCTAGTGTTTGGAGGTTTCACGTCTGGTCCTGGTGATTGGAGGTTTCACGTCTGGTCCTGGTGATTGGAGGTTTCACATCTGGTCCTGGTGATTGGAGGTTTCACATTTGATCCTGGTGGTTGGAAGTTTCATGTCTGGTTCTGGTGTTTGGAGGTTTCACGTCTGGTCCTGGTGATTGGAGGTTTCACGTCTGATCTTGGTGTTTGGAGGTTTCACATCTGGTCCTGGTGGTTGGAGGTTTCACGTCTGGTCCTGGTGATTGGAGGTTTCACATCTGGTCCTGGTGATTGGAGGTTTCACATTTGATCCTGGTGTTTGGAGGTTTCACATCTGGTTCTGGTGATTGGAGGTTTCACATTTGATCCTGGTGGTTGGAAGTTTCATGTCTGGTCCTGGTGTTTGGAGGTTTCACGTCTGGTCTTGGTGTTTGGAGGTTTCACGTCTGGTCCTGGTGTTTGGAGGTTTCACATCTGGTCCTGGTGATTGGAGGTGTCATGTCTGGTCCTGGCACTGTCACGGTCATTTGGATGCTGCTTCTTGTTATCCGCGCATCAGACAAGTGTCTCTTTCTTCATTACTAATGTGACATTGTTGTGCCTGGTTCGGTCTCGTCTTCTGTGCGGTGTCTGTATTTACACAATCTAATGCGGCAGACACCGGACCCTCGTTATCACTTCCCCTCCAGAGCTCAGGAATTGACAATAATAATGTGTCCAGGCAGAAGGGACATGTTGCTTTTCTTCTTTCCTCTTATCTCCGCAGCCATAAATATTACATTAATGCCGCCTTAATTGGAGAAATTATACCGCGTGCGTCTGGTGAGACCGCGCTAAAGTTCACAGCGCCTAACTGCACTTTGTGGAGACGGGTACAAGGCAGCGTTACAGTAATGTAACACTTGGGAGGGGATCGAGATTCTAGGCTCAATTCTGGATTCAGCTTTCACCCCCCAATATCCAGATGAATTGTGACGGTGTCAGCGCAGAATGCAGATAATGACGCAGGAGGGAAGGACGGAGCTGCTGAGAATACGTCCTCCTCTGAAGGGGTTAACACTATAGAATCTGGGGGTCCACCAGAAATGGGGCAGAATCCAGTGACGACTGATCGTCTTTGTATGACGGAGAGTTACAATGTAACAATTCATAGTGTATCAGCAGTGGCGTAACTTCAGGCCCAGGGGCCCCGATGCGAAAGCTCCAACGGGGCCCCCAATTATTGCAAATCTTTAATAATATTAGTCTTTTTCTATAGGCCAAAGGGACTTTTGGGGCCCCCCTAGGCTGCAGGGCCCCGGTGCGATCGCAACCCCTGCACCTATTGTAGTTACGCCCCTGTGTATCAGGCCGGAGTCTCGCTGTTTGGCTCACAGATGATTGAATGCATCGGATGGAATTGTAGCAAATCTTCAGCTGTGACCAGGACGAGGTACACATGGATTATTAGCGTCTGTGCACACGTTAGGTATTTGGTGCAGAAATTTCTCCATCATTTCTGCATTTCTTGGCAGGAAAAACACAGTGTAAAATATGTCCATTTCTGCCACGTTTGATGCGTCTTAGAACACGTTTTTCCCATTTGTTATTATGGGCGAAATCTGCACAAAAACACTGGAGGAATTGACATTAGAGATGGAAATCTGCAGGAAGAACCTACTGACCGAGTGCAGGAAACTCAGGAGCTCATTCACTTCGCTGCATCAGGAAACCTTCACAAATCTGCACCGAAAACCATCAAATAGTGACAGAGATGCAACGTGTGCACAGGACTGAATGTGAGCACAAATGTGCACATTCACTGCCAGCAAGCAGAGAAAGACGCAGGTCTGTAGATTCATCTGGAGATTATAAAGCCACTGGTAACTCAGACATACTGGAGACGCAACACTGACTGAAGGATCAGGGCAAAGGCGGCTGCGTCATAGTGTAAGGAGAGGTCAGAACATAAATGATGAGATTATCATCCAGGGTCCAGAGAATCATCAGCCACATCATCCTCATCCTCATTAACCTCACCATCCTCATCAAACTTATCCTCCTCATCAACCTCACCATCCTCATCAAGCTCATCCACACCATCCTCATCAACCTCATCATCCTCATCAACCTCACCATCCTCATCAAGCTCATCCTCACTATCCTCCTCAACCTCATCCTCATCATCAACCTCACTATCCTCTCCATCCTCATCAACCTCACTATCCCCATCCTCATCAACCTCATCAACCTTCTCCTGACATTCCTCATCCTCATCAACCTCACTATCCTCATCAACCTTACCATCCTCATAAGCATCCACCTCATCAACCTTCCCATCCTCATCAACCTCATCATCCTCAACCTCACCATCCTTATCAACATAAGCATCCTTACCAGCCTCATCAACATAAGCATCCTTACCATCCTCATCAGCATCACCATCCTCATTAACCTCACTATCCTCATCAACCTCATCATCCTCATCAACCTCCTCCTCATCATCAACCTCATCATCCTGCTCATCCTCATCAATCTCACTATCCTCCTCATCCTCATCAACCTCACTATCCTCATCAACTTCATCATCCTCATCAACCTCCTGATCCTCCTCATCAACCTCACTATCCTCTCCATCCTCATCAACCTCATCAACCTTCTCCTGACATTCCTCATCCTCATCAACCTCACTATCCTCATCAACCTTACCATCCTCATAAGCATCCACCTCATCAACCTTCCCATCCTCATCAACCTCATCATCCTCAACCTCACCATTCTTATCAACATAAGCATCCTTACCAGCCTCATCAACATAAGCATCCTTACCATCCTCATCAGCATCACCATCCTCATTAACCTCACTATCCTCATCAACCTCATCATCCTCATCAACCTCCTCCTCATCATCAACCTCATCATCCTGCTCATCCTCATCAATCTCACTATCCTCCTCATCCTCATCAACCTCACTATCCTCATCAACTTCATCATCCTCATCAACCTCCTGATCCTCCTCATCAACCTCACTATCCTCATCAACCTCCCAATCCTCATCAACATAATCATCCTCCCCATCCTCATCAACATCCACATCCTCATCAACCTCATCCTTCTCATCAACCTCACCAACATCATCATTCTCATCAACCTCACCATCCTCACTATACTTATTATCCTCATCAACCTCACCATCCTCTTCATCCTCATCAACCTTGCCATCCTCATCAACCTCACCAACTTCATCCTCATCTCAGTCACCATCCTCTTCATCCTCCTCACCATTCACATCAACCTTACCATCCTCATCATCGTCATCAACTTCAGCATCCTCATCATTCTCACCATCCTCAGGCTGCTCGCTCAGAACTGCCATAGAAATGAATGGTGCAATACGAAGTTGTGTATCTCAACAGCGCTCCTCAACTCCAGCTCTTGGTGACCCAAATAAAGCAGATCTCACAGCAGATTTCACAATACAAACTGCATATGTTATTATACAGAGTTTCTGACCTGATGACCCAGGTGTACTCAGAAGAATACAAATTATTATGTATGGCTGCAACGTTTTTTATGTCCATGAATCCCACCCACTTGATCAAAAACCCACAAAACAAAGCCAATATAAAAAGTCCAAAAGGAAACTGCATACTCTGCTGCAAAACCTCTTGTAATTCCCACACACTGCTGCAGAACCTCTGTACCTCCCACACACTGCTGCAGAACCTCTTGTAATTCCCACACACTGCTGAAGAAACTCTTGTAATTCCCATATGACCACTAGCAGACAAGGCCTTTATAGGCCTTTGCAGTCATAATGCAGATTTCGATCTGTTCTTGAGGTGGTCGTGGCCCCATGACCTCTTGGGCCCCTGTATGGCTGCTCAAATTACAGCAATTATATATTGACCCCCTGAATATGTTGCTGCAAAACCTCTTGTAATTCTCACACTCTGCTGCATTAAAGGGATCCTGTCACCTCCAAAACGCCTCCTAAGCTATCAAAACACGTCCCTGCAGCATCCCATCACTAATCCCACACTCCTTTTGTCTCCTAAAAGCATCCTGTGAAAGTGGAGAAAAACGTTTTAATACTTACTCATTAGTGATTATAATTAGCAGGGGCTATATTCTTTAGTCACCAGGGGGTGTTGTTTAGCAGCTCCAGGATCCACCCTCACTCTGTCTGTGCTGCTGTGAAACTGAAACTGAAGGCAGGACTAATGATTTGCATTCTGTGAGTGATAGAGAGGGGGGAGGACAATGCCTGCACATCACAGCAGAACACACAGACAGAGGGTGGATCCTGGAGCTGCAAAACAGCCCGCCTGGTGACTAAAGAATATAGCCCCTGCTAATTATAATCACTATAATGAGTGAGTATTAAAACGTTTTTATGCACTTTCACAGGATGCTTTTAGGAGACAAAAGGAGTGTGAGATTAGTGATAGGATGCTGCAGGGACATGTTTTGCTAGCTTAGGAGGCGTTTTGGAGGTGACAGGATCCCTTTAACTCTTAATATCGGCATAAGACTTGAAGAGCATTCCTCTCTCACTAATCATGATGCAGGGTCCAATATCTCTAAGCTCTCTACAAAGATGTTCTGCAGCAGTTTCTTTACCATATGTTCGTTACTTAAAGGTCCTCACCTAGCTTCAGGATTTCACATTATTGAAAATTATTGCATATGTTCTGGATTAAGCAGTGAAGAAGTAACGGGGATGGGCTGATGAAGCAGACCCTTCATGTCTGGAACACAGTGGATAGGGCCAATGTAGGAGATGTCCTTATTCACGTCAGTGCCGCTTTAAAATTGCTGATGAATATTTATTCCAGACATTACTAATACTGTCAATTTGGAAAAGACAAAGTAAAGTTCTTAATTTAGTAATTTAGAATTCATTGCCCCATCAGTGATAGTGGCCATCCTGGCCCAGATGCAGCTGAAGTCTAAACCTGATATCACCACCCCTCCGGGTCACAGATGGAGGTTTATGCAGTAATTTAGGGCCTTTCTTTCTCCAAACATAACAATTCTCATTTACACCAAAAAGCTCTTTTTTGGTGTCAAGCATCCACAAAATGTTGGTCCAAGGTGTTGTCTTCCAGCATGTCTAGGTGATCTTTAGCAAACTGCAGATAGGGATGGTCTTTTTGAGAGCAGCAACTTTCTCATTGCAATCCGGCCGTGCTCACCCTCGCTGTTCAGTTGTAAAGTCCGTCCGAGGCTATGGGCACCATAGGGGTATCTCGGACAGACTAGGAACAAGCCGCTCCATTAGGCAGAACCCCGAGAAACCTTGACACCCTTATTTCCATATACAGGGATCTGAATTTACAAGAGTCCAGGAGATTGCTGCCTGTGGAAGGGCTGCAGTTCAGAGATGAGAAAGTCACCAAGCAAGGTCAAAGCTGAGAGGCCAGAAAAGGAGAATATCATGAATCGGTAGAGTAGTCAGGGAGCCGGGTCAAAACCAAGATAGCAACAAGGTACAAAATTATGAGGCAGGAGAAGCTTCCAAAAAACAGGCCGAGATAATACAGGAAAAACACCAATACAAGACAGGAGACTAACCAGGGAAAGCAAAAGCTATTTCTGGCAGCTTCCAGCAAGAGGCTGAAGGTAGTAGGGTGTGGTGCTTTGCAATAAGGTGAATGACTTCAGCTGGGCAAAACACACATCCACTAGTCAGACTGATGTACAGCAGATGCCAGCCACTCTAATCTTAGTGGTTGGGCAGTGCCTGCGCTCACCAGAGATTCTAGTTCTGACCTCTCCTCTATCATCAGCACTACCTACAGTGTGAATACGGCGGTGCATGGTGACAGAAGAAGATGTCGATGGAGGAGGCTCTGGTGGTGACATCAGTGTCTCCCTGATCATTATTATTGGCTAATGGGATATAGACCTTTACTTGCTTAGTGGTGACCTTGGCTTCCTTTGTGACCCTGTAGAGCAGGGGTCTCAAACATGCGACCCTCGGGCCACATGCGGCCCCTGGGGCTTCACGATGCGGCCCGCGGCACCTGTGTTATTGCCTTCCAGCCGCGGGACTGTCTGACAAGCGCTGCCGCTCAGTAACATCAATGCAAGCCGCCAGCCAATGAGAGTCCCACAGCTTCCGTGGGCATATGACGTCACCTGCGGGCCTCTCATTGGCTGGCAGCTTGCATTGATGTCACTGAGCGGCAGCGCTTGTCAGACAGTCCTGCAGGCGGAAGTCAATAACACAGCGGGGACCGCGGCGGCCCCATGCACTGGACCACTGGCAAGGTTAAAAAAAAGAGTGTGTGAATGTGTGTGTGAGTAATTGTGTGAGTGAATTTGAGTGTGAATGTGTGATTGTGTGTGTGAGTGAATGTGTGAGGCCCAGTTCACATCTAAGCCTGGGCTGCGAATTGCTGTGTTTGCGTTTCTATGCATTTTTACCGCTAAAAACGCATCCAAACGCATGCGGTTTTGCCCCATTGATTTCAATGGAAAACGCAGTGCAATTGCATGCAAAAATGCATGTGCATTTGCAAAAACGCAAAACGCATGCGTTTTTGCAAACGCAGCCAAAAATATGGGCTGCTGCGTCTAGGGCCAATTTTGCAAAAACGCATGCGTTTTTGCATGCGTTTGCAATGCGTTTTCTATTAAAATAAATGGGGGCAAAAATACGTGTTTGGATGCGTTTTTAGCGGTAAAAACGCATAGAAATGCAAACGCAGCAAAACGCAGCCAAGGCTTAGATGTGAAAAGGGTCTAAGTGTGTGAATGTAAGGGTGAATGTGTGAGTGTAAGGTGTGTGTGTGAGTGAATGTGTGTGAGTGTATGTGTGTGAGTGTGTGTGAGCGTGAATGTGTGTGTGTATGTTTGAGTGTGTATGTTTGAGTGTGAATGTGGGGGCCAGGATGGGGACATCACTACAATGGGGGACATTACTACACTATGGAGGCCAGGATGGGGATATCACTACAAAAGGGGACCCACATAGGAGACATCACTACACTATGGGGGCCAGGATGGGGACATTACTACAAAAGGTGACCAGCATGGGGGCATTACTACACTATGGGGGCCAGGATGGGGACATTACTACAAAAAGGAACCAGCATGGGGGACATCACTACAAAAGGAGATCAGCATGGGGGGCATTACTACACTATGGGTGCCAGGATGGGGACATTACTACAAAAGGTGACCAGCATGGGGGACATCACTACAAAAGGTGACCAGCATGGGGGCATTACTACACTATGGGGGCCAGGATGGGGACATCACTACAAAAGGGGACCAGCATGGGGGACATCACTACAAAAGGGGACCAGCATGGGGGGCATTACTACACTATGGGGGCCAGGATGGGGACATTACTACAAAAAGGAACCAGCATGGGGGACATCACTACAAAAGGTGACCAGCATGGGGGGCATTACTACACTATGTGGGCCAGGATCAGGACATTACTACAAAAAGGGACCAGCAAGGGGGACATCACTACAAAAGGGGACCAGCATGGGGGACATCACTACAAAAGGGGTCCAGCATGGGGGACATCACTACAAAAGGGGTCCAGCATGGGGGACATTACTACACTATGGGGGCCAGGATGGGAACATTACTACAAAAGAGGACCAGTATGGGGGACATCACTACAAAAGGGGTCCAGCATGGGGGACATCACTACAAAAGGGGACCAGCATGGGGGACATTACTACACTATGGGGGCCAGGATGTGGACATCACTGCAAAAGGGGATCAGAATGGAAACATTACTATATGATGAGGACCACGATAGGGCATTACTACAAGAATTGGATCAAGATGGGGTCCAGGATGTGGGACATTACTATAGGATGGGGACCAATATGGAGATATTACAATAAGACAGGGACCAAGATGGGCACATTACTACAAGATCAGGATTTGGACATTACTACATTGAGCAAAAAATGTAGGTATTACTAAAAATGTCACTTAGTTTTAGAAGCAATGTGTAGCGCCCTGCTCACGCAGGTAGCCACAGACTTCTCTAATGCACAGTTGGGTTTCCACAGCAGGTATCTACTACATACAACACCTTCCACCCCGGCACAGTAGGGGTTGCTCAACTTGCTGACCTTAGGCAAGATCCCCTATAAGTACTGCTGCTGGGGGAGGAGTTAGTTAGAGTGTGCAGACGCTAGGAGAGCTGCGAAGACGTCCTGGTGGTCGTGGTTAGGCCCGAACCAGAGACCCGGAGTGGCCCTTCTGACGTCCCGCAAGCCTAAGTGGGATCAGAAGGCGAGGAGTAAAGAGCCAAAAGGGAGTGAGGAACTAGTGGAAGTTCGCCCAAAGACGTACCTGACATTGGGGATCCGCACCTGTGGGATACTCCAGGACCACAGAAAACCCTGTTACACCATGGAGACTTCAGTCATCCGGTCCCCCTGTGGGTCAAAGAGAGGGAGCCAGACACCGCAGTGTAGAACAGCACCGCAGTGATCAGAGAGGGTAACCTGTGGACTGCGCAGGAGGAGAGAGCAGAGAGCAGAGACAGGAAGAGAGAGGAGGCCGGTCTGGTTGCATGTAGACTGGGCTTCATTTACCACAGAGGAAAAGAGGAGGCCTTATACCTACTTGCTGTGGGGACCCACTGTGCACTTGGTCACCTGTCAGTGCCCTGGATGTCTTTACCTGCTCATACCACCAGTAAAAGGTAAAAGAGACTTCTGCAGTGTGTGCGCGTCATTCCTCTCCGCTCTCAGTGTCCCTCACAGACTGCTCCATCACTCCCCATCCTACCTACAGCTTTACTACGAGCTGCCACTTCACACTACCCTGCCCCGGAGGACCAGCTCCACCTGTAGGGAGCTTTGCCAACTTAGCTGCACTACTATCTACCTCCGGCGGACTGTGGCAGCGCTGGTGACCCATCACCAAGAACTACAGGTGGCGTCACATGACAAAATCTTATCCCTTGTAAATACACCCTTTTTGAAGTGTCATCCAGGACACGGGATCAGGTGTAGCCACCACTCCCCATGACACAGCAACGCTACCCTTTAGAGCCTGATACCCGAGTACCCCAAACCCTGGGACAAATGCGGCCCCCCTATATCAATTGTTTTTCGATGTGCGGACCACTAACCCAGCCGAGTTTGAGAACCCTGCTGTAGACTATTGGCCGTCTTTCTCTTGGAGAGATCTTTGCTTGTTGACTGGTCTTGGGGAAGGTATTAATGGTCTTGAATCTCCTCCATTTGTGAAAAAGCTGTCTGACTAAATTGGTGGAGCCCAATTGCTGTAGAGTTGGTTTTGTAACCTTTTCCCTCCTAATGAGCATCCGCCGCTGGATTTCTTTAGGTCGTGAAAAGTCTCGTGTTCATTCAAAGTTACATGTCCACAAACAAGTGCTATAGATTAGAAATAGAGAAATATCTGTTCTTATATAGACATTCATTGAAAGTACAAGACCTTCACCTTCACATTATATAAGGGTTCACATACTTTGGACAGAGAGATGTGATAATGGATCATTTTATTCCATAAAAGTGACAAAATCTAAAATTTGTTTTACTCCTTTTCTGGTTCTTAATCTACTCTTAGAATTTGTGTGAAAAATCTGATGTAGTTTTAGATCAAAGTTATCCAAATATATGTACAATTCTGAAGGTTTCACAAACTTACAAGCAACACTATAATGGCCTGATCCCCGGAGCACGGCGAGCGCGGCCGGCCGAGTATTCCTTGTGGTTTTGTTTCCTAGGAAATTAGTTTTGGCAATGACAGATTTGTGCTCAGTCCACAATGTAATGAGGAGACAGACGTGAGAACCGTGCTCTCTGCGAAACGTCTGCGAGGACGATCACTTCCCCTATACAAAATACTAGAAAAAAATCACCTGTTTCCTTTATAAGATTATAGAATCAGGAGTAAAGAGAAAAGTAAGGAGGAGATGAATATATAGAGGAACTGTCCAGTATACTGTATTATTCTGTATATATACACTGCACAGTACCACTTCTCCTGTCCTCTATACTGGGTGTAATCCTCAGTATCTGTATTATTCTGTATATATACACTGCACAGTACCACTTCTCCTGTCCTGTATACTGGGTGTAATCCTCAGTATCTGTATTATTCTGTATATATATACACTGCACAGTACCACTTCTCCTGTCCTGTATACTGGGTGTAATCCTCAGTATCTGTATTATTCTGTATATATACACTGCACAGTACCACTTCTCCTGTCCTGTATACTGGGTGTAATCCTCAGTATCTGTATTATTCTGTATATATACACTGCACAGTACCACTTCTCCTGTCCTGTATACTGGATGTAATCTCAGCATCTGTATTATTCTGTATATATACACTGCACAGTACCACTTCTCCTTTCCTGTATACTGGATGTAATCTAAGTATCTGTATTATTCTGTATATATACACTGCACAGTACCACGTCTCCTGTCCTGTATACTGGGTGGAATCCTCAGTATCTGTATTATTCTGTATATATACAATGCACAGTACCACTTCTCCTGTCCTGTATACTGGATGTAATCTAAGTATCTGTATTATTCTGTATATATACACTGCACAGTACCACGTCTCCTGTCCTGTATACTGGGTGTAATCCTCAGTATCTGTATTATTCTGTATATATACACTGCACAGTACCACTTCTCCTGTCCTGTACACTGGGTGTAATCCTCAGTACCTGTATTATTCTGTATATATACACTGCACAGTACCACTTCTCCTGTCCTGTATACTGGGTGTAATTCTCAGTATCTGGGTTATTCTGTATATATACACTGCACAGTACCACTTCTCCTGTCCTGTATACTGGGTGTAATCCTCAGTATCTGTATTATTCTGTATATATACACTGCACAGCACCACTTCTCCTGTCCTGTATACTGGGTGTAATCCTCAGTATCTGTATTATTCTGTATATATACACTGCACAGTACCACTTCTCCTGTCCTGTATACTGGGTGTAATCCTCAGTATCTGTATTATTCTGTGTATATATACACTGCACAGTACCACTTCTCCTGTCCTGTATACTGGGTGTAATCCTCAGTATCTATATTATTCTGTGTATATATACACTGCACAGTACCACTTCTCCTGTCCTGTACACTGGATGTAATCCTCAGTATCTGTATTATTCTGTGTATATATACACTGCACAGTACCACTTCTCCTGTCCTGTATACTGGGTTTAATCCTCAGTACCTGTATTATTCTGTATATATACACTGCACAGTACCACTTCTCCTGTCCTGTATACTGGGTGTAATCCTCAGTATCTGTATTATTCTGTATATATACACTGCACAGTGCCACTTCTCCTGTCCTGTATTATTCTGTATATATACACTGCACAGTACCACTTCTCCTGTCCTGTATACTGGGTGTAATTCTCAGTATCTGTATTATTCTGTATATATACACTGCACAGCACCACTTCTCCTGTCCTGTATACTGGGTGTAATCCTCAGTGTCTGTATTATTCTGTATATATACACTGCACAGTACTACTTCTCCTATTCTGTATACTGGGTGTAATCCTCAGTGTCTCTATTATTCTGTATATATACACTGCACAGTACCACTTCCCCTGTCCTGTATACTGGGTGTAAACCTCAGTGTCTGTATTATTCTGTATATATATGGTGCACAGTACCACTTCCCCTGTCCTGTATACTGGGTGTAATCCTCAGTATCTGTATTATTCTGTATATATACACTGCACAGCACCACTTCTCCTGTCCTGTACACTGGGTGTAATCCTCAGTATCTGTATTATTCTGTATATATACACTGCACAGTACCACTTCTCCTGTCCTGTATACTGGGTGTAATCCTCAGTATCTGTATTATTCTGTATATATACACTGCACAGTACCACTTCTCCTGTCCTGTATACTGGGTGTAATCCTCCGTATCTGTATTATTCTGTATATATACACTGCACAGTACCACTTCTCCTGTCCTGTATACTGGGTGTAATCCTCAGTATCTGTATTATTCTGTATATATACAGTGCACAGTACCACTTCTCCTGTCCTGTATACAGGGTGTAATCCTCAGTATGTGTATTATTCTGTATATATACACTGCACAGTACCACTTCTCCTGTCCTGTATACTGGGTGTAATCCTCAGTGTCTCTATTATTCTGTATATATACACTGCACAGCACCACTTCTCCTGTCCTGTATACTGGGTGTAATCCTCAGTATCTGTATTATTCTGTATATATACACTGCACAGTACCACTTCTCCTGTCCTGTATACTGGGTGTAATCCTCAGTATCTGTATTATTCTGTATATATACACTGCACAGCACCACTTCTCCTGTCCTGTACACTGGGTGTAATCCTCAGTATCTGTATTATTCTGTATATATACACTGCACAGTACCACTTCTCCTGTCCTGTATACTGGGTGTAATCCTCAGTATCTGTATTATTCTGTATATATACACTGCACAGTACCACTTCTCCTGTCCTGTATACTGGGTGTAATCCTCCGTATCTGTATTATTCTGTATATATACACTGCACAGTACCACTTCTCCTGTCCTGTATACTGGGTGTAATCCTCAGTATCTGTATTATTCTGTATATATACAGTGCACAGTACCACTTCTCCTGTCCTGTATACAGGGTGTAATCCTCAGTATGTGTATTATTCTGTATATATACACTGCACAGTACCACTTCTCCTGTCCTGTATACTGGGTGTAATCCTCAGTGTCTCTATTATTCTGTATATATACACTGCACAGCACCACTTCTCCTGTCCTGTATACTGGTAGTGATTCTCATGGGTTACTACGTTATCTTCATCTGTGGTCTTTTTTTGTTACATTGTATCTCTCTGTTATTGGTGATCAGACTGTAACTATCTGCAGATCTCTGTGTCCTCACTGATTGTTCTTTTGTCGTTTGTGAATTCTTTGTTGTTTTCTGTGTTTTTTTTCTGGTGTTAATTTGTGAAGTTCGATTAGATTATATGTAATACCGAGGAATCGGTCGTGGTTCGGATAACAGATTTTTTCCGATCACTCAATATCCGTCCAGCACTGCTGGATCTATGTGTGTAGCATGATGAGTGATGTGTTCAGGATTTTCGCCTGTTGATCATCCCCTGTATCACAGATTTCTCCCCTCCCCACATTCTCCAGGTTTATGACACTATTAGATATGGATTATAAGAGAAGAAATAAACAGGGGGAGATGTGAACCGATAACCGCGGCCGCAGGAAATGAATCCCGACTCTGCGACGCATCAAGAAATATTACTATGGTCGGGGGAGGGGAGCGCCAATTTGTTCATTTTGATGATCGTGAGTGACAAACCAGGAATTAATATCCATAATAAAATGTTGTTGTCATGGAAACGGGCTTCCCCAGTGATTAATCAGATTTATTATCCTGGAATGCGGAATTGATGACATGTGATTAAAAATAAAACACATAATTCCAAGTGTCAACAAATAGAAATGATTCCTATTTTCAAGATCTCTGTTTGCATCCAGTGAGCGCGATCTTTCTTAGTTACAAGCGGAGAGCTGCCACGTCTCACAGCTGAGGTTTTGGTACAGTTGCATTTAGTCTACATGTTTTTCATGCACAGTAAACATGTTGGCTGCACAATGCTCTTTCTTTTGTTGTAGGCTTGTTTTAGGCTGAGATCACACGTCCAGTAATCGCCCATTGGATCGGATCCAGCAAAACTTTTTTGTCTGTTTTGAAAAATTTGATTTTCACAGGATCCGTTTTTTTTTTTTAGCATTGGAGTCTATGGAGAATGGATCCGGTAACTGATCACTATTTATATTGTATATGAAACTGATCCAATAAGAAATAAACATATCCTTCACAAATGACAAGAAAAGCGGAGGATGAATAGTGATCAGTTACCGGATCCGTTCTCCATAGACTCCAATGTTAAAATAAACGGATCCTGCAGAAAGAACATTTTTCAAAAGAGACAAAAAAGTTTTGTTTGCAGAAGGGATTGTGCTGGATCCGATGTAACAGGTGATTACTGGAAGCGTGATCTCTTACACTGTATCGGGGTGGGGATTTGATTCCGTCTGCAGTCCGGCTTGTATTGTGTAGACTGGTACATTGCATGCCTATGTGGCTCTGCTGGTGAAATGTTCCGCTCTTGCCTGGAGTTAAAGGGAACCAGTTAGGGATGGGCGAATCTACTCGCTAGGACTCGTTACTCGGTGAGTAGTAAGGGACTCGCAGGACTCGGTACTCTGCGAGTTTCCCAGCGTTTACTCGCACGAGTCCAATGCAAATCAATGGCAAACGCTGACAAAACTAGGATTGCCATTGTTTGCATTAGACTCGGCTACTGTGCCAGTGATAGCAGGGAAACTCGCAAAGTAACTGCTGTTTCTTTGCGAGCCGAGTCCAGCTGTCTTCTCTGTGCAGCTCCAGGGTCCTAGAGCCCGCCTGCTCACAGAGATGATGTAGCAGAGCTGAGATTGTTCTCAGTCTGCTCATTCCCTGTGCATAGACATCTATATCTATGCACAGGGGGTGTAGCAGAGAGGACATCGCGTTTTGGACTACGTCGGACGGAAGAGGATTTTTTTAATTAAAGATGGAGTCCCTAATGGCTTTTTTTTTTATTTCAAATAAAAAATTTTCTTTGTGTTTTTTTAACCCTTTATTGGAGATTCTTAGTGGCTGGGTCAAACGTGGCCTGACATTAAGAATCTCGGGCTTAATACCAGCTTGTATAACAAAGCTGGTATTAACCCCTTTATTACCCAGCGTGCCACCACCACCAGGGCCGCTGGAAGAGCAGGGTTCAGCGCCAGAGGATGGCGCTTCAATGAACGCGCCATCTTCTGGGGCGGCTACGGGCTGCAATTTGCAGCGGGGGGTGCCCAGAAAGCTTGGGCATCCCTGCGCTGCGGATTCCAGCCCCCAGCTGCTTAGCTGTACCTGGCTAGACATAGAAATTGCGCGGAGCCCCACGCATTTTTTTTTTATTATTTCATGAATTTCAGAGTCAGAGTCTCAGAGTCAGAATCTCAGAATTTCATGAAATAATTTAAAAAAAATGCGTGGGGCTCCGCGCAATTTCTATGTCTAGCCAGGTACAGCTAAGCAGCTGGGGGCTGGAATCCGCAGCGCAGGGATGCCCAAGCTTTCTGGGCACCCCCCGCTGCAAATTGCAGCCCGCAGCCGCCCCAGAAGATGGCGCGTTCATTGAAGCGCCATCCTCTGGCGCTGAACCCCGCTCTTCCAGCGGCCCTGGTGACCGTGGCACGCTGGGTAATAAAGAGGTTAGGGCCAGCTTTGTATTATCAGCTGGCCCTAAGCCCGAAATTTATGGCGGTCACGCCAATATTAGACATGACCGCCATGAATTTCTATTAAATTGTTTAAAAAAAAAACACAACACAGAGAAAATTTTTTATTAGAAATAAAAAAAAAAGCCATTAGAGACTCCATCTTTAATTAAAAAAATCCTCTTCAGTCCAAAACGCGATGTCCTCTCTGCTACATCCCCTGTGCATAGATATAGATGTCTATGCACAGGGAATGAGCAGACTGAGAACAATCTCAGCTCTGCTACATCAGGCAGCAGGCAGGCTCTAGGACCCTGGAGCTGTGGCAGCCAGCACACAGAGCAGACAGGACTCTTATCTGTGCGAGTTTCCCAGCGATTACTTGCAAAGTAAACGAGTCCAATGCAAATAAATGGCAAAACTAGGATTGCTTCAGGCTGAAGCTTCCGAGACACATCTGCGATTTGTAAATCTCACACTACTCGCTATTACTCGCTTCCCCATTCATTAACATTGGACTCGCTAGACTCGCAAAGAGTAGCGAGTCCTGTGCTCGGACTCGCTAGAGTCAAGCGATTCTGAGTAATTTAGGATTCGCCCATCACTAGAACCAGTCACCTGGAATTAACCCCCTGACCTATCACTAGCTGTCCCTACACCTTCCTAGGTGCTCCCTAATCATCCCTCTCTGTTGTAAATCCGCCCAGTAAAGAGTTAGAAAAATGACTTTGCACTTACTGGAAGTCGTTCTCCGGACACTGGAAAGGCGGCTCCAGGCTCCATTGTCCCCTCCTCGCTGCTTCTCCGCACGCCCCTGCTGGGCGTCATTATTCTGTATTGATTTCCTCCTTTTTTTGGAATCTCCCGCCCTCTTTTCCTAGCTGTGATGCACCGGCCGGTACGTCACATCCGGCCTGGTGCATTATGGACCCGATCCCGTGATCGGTCCTGGTGCATTATGGGGCCGATCACGTATGAGGGCTTGTTTTTTGCGGGATTAGTTTTACTTTCAGATTAAATCATTTATTTTACCATATAGCGTACAGGAAAATGGGAAAAAAATTCCAAGCGCGGTGAAATTGCATAAAAATTGGAATTACCCGTTTGTTTTTTAGTTTTCTTTATTCCCCATGTTCACTATATTGTAAAACTGGTGTATCAGTATGATGCCTCGGGTCGGTACGAGTTTGTAGATACCAAACATGTATACTTTTACTGTTATACAAGTGGTGAAAAAAGTTCAGAAGTTTGAAAAAAGAATCACACTTTTTGCTCCATTTTCATCATTTTTCGGGATCTGGGGCTGTGTGACGGCTTATTTTTTGTGGCTTGAGCTGACGTTTCTATTGATACCATTTTTGGGTGGATGCGCTGTGTTGATCGCTTGTTATTGCAATGTTGCTGTGACCAGAATAATGTAATTTTGGTGTTTGGACCTTTTTTCCGTTATGCAGTTTACAGATCTGATTAATTGATTTTATACTTGATAGATCAGGTTTTGACCACGGCATTATGAGTATTTTTTTATATACATTTATTTTGAATGGGGGATAAGGGTGGTGATTTGAACTTTTGTGGGGTTTTTTTCTTTAAAAACTATATTTTTTAATGCATTCTTTGTTTTACATTGCCCCATGGGGCTCCACAGTGCTGCAGCTGGCTATCGCTTGTGCCTTGTCCTGATGAGCTGCAGGACATCGGGACAGGGCACAAATGATCACTGTGAGAGGATGGCAGCGCTTGTCAATGATCCATAGGAAGTGATTCCTGATAGCATCCAGGGTCACTGCAGGACCCCGGGCTATCATGTGACAGCCAGAGATCCCACGATCTTATCTCGGCTGGAGATCTCCGGTGCAAGTGGGGAACGGCGTGGTCCTAGCCACGGCACCTTTGGATCGCGCTGTCAGTGAATGACAGCGCGATCCAAAGGGTTAAGCTAATCTGATCGGTGCTGTAAGCTGAACATCTCAGCTGATGAGATCAGTTGAGATGTTGGGTGAATGATATGAGCTCCGCACAGGAGCTCACATCAAAGACAGGGAGCCGACCCATGATATATTCTTACATCATGGGTCGTTAAGGGGTTAAAGTCTTAATTTTTAGCTAATTTAAGTGTTTTATTTGAATAACTGTTGCATTATTATAGTGTATGTGAACATGGTTGTTCATAAACACATAAAAAATGTAAAATTTGGTCATTTTTGACTGAACAGAAAAGGGTTAATATGTCGCTACATCTTTTCAAGGGAGCTGAAATAATTGGACAATTATCTCTGAATTGGCTCCTGAGTGCTTTCCTCATTATCCATCATCAACTAAGCAGGTAAAAGGTCTGGTGCTGATTCCAGGTGCAGCATTTGCATTTGGAGCTGTTGTTGTGAACCCACAACATGCGGTCAGAGGAGGAAAAAACGACCATTAATAGGCTGAAAAAAGAGAAGAAATCCATCAGAGAGCAGAAATGTAAGGAGCGGCCAAATCTACAGTTTGTGGTGAGCTGGGAACTGAGAAAGGTCTGGACGTCCCTGGAAGACACCAGTGGTGGATGATCACAGAATCCTTTCCATGCTGAAGGAAAACTTTCACAACATTCCCCCAAGTGAAGAACAATCTCTAGGAAGACGGAGGTTCAGGATCTAAGCCCATCATAATGAGAAGACGTCATGAGAGCAAATGCAGAGGGTCACCGCAAGGTGCAAATACAGAGGAGTCACCGCAAGGTGCAAATACAGAGGAGTCACCGCAAGGTGCAAATACAGAGGAGTCACAGCAAGGTGGAAATGCAGGGGGGGGGGGGCACCACATGGTGCAAATACAGAGGGTTCACTGCAAGGTGCAAATACAGAGGAGTCACCAAAAGGTGCAAATACAGAGGTGTCACAACAAGGTGAAAATGCAGGGGGGTCACCACATGGTGCAAATACAGAGGGGTCACCGCAAGGTGCAAAGACAGAGGGGTCACCGCAAGGTGCAAATACAGAGGGGTTACAACAAGGTGAAAATGCAGGGGGGTCACCACATGGTGCAAATACAAAGGGGTCACTGCAAGGTTCAAATACAGAGGGGTCACCGCAAGGAGCAAATACAGAGGAGTCACCGGAAGGTGCAAAGACAGGGGTCACTGCAAGGAGCAAATACAGAGGGGTCACCGCAGGGTGCAAAGACAGAGGGGTCACCGCAAGGTGCAAAGACAGAGGGGTCACCGCAAGGTGCAGATACAAAAGAGTCACCACAAGGTGAAAATGCAGGGGGTACACTACAAACCTTTCATCAGCGTGAAATAGAAAGGCCAGATTAGACTTTATCAAAAACATCTACAGAAGCCGTCCAGATCTGCAAAAGCAGCAGAAGTCGGATGAGACTAAAGGCCCCGTTACATGGTACGACATTGTTAACGATATCGCTCAAACGTCACGGGTTTGGAGTCGTTCAAACAACATCGTTAGGACGTCGTTTCGTGTGACACCGAGATACAACTACGATAAATCGTTGGATCGTTGATTGCAGATTTGAGAACATTTTCTCAAATCAGATGATCCTCGATCAGCCAACCTGCTGCATCGTTGTGTGTGACACCGCGATAACGATGTCGTTAACGACTTCGCTCATTTACATCAGTGAACAAGTATTGTTCGCTGGGTTGTGAGAACTATAGCTGCTCACTACATCATTGGTGCGTCGTGCACGATATCTAGATGTGTGACATCTCACCAATATCAAAAAGATGTTGTAACAACAGCGCGCCCACGAGATCGTTGGTGATATCTTAACGACATTGAAGCGTGTAACAGTACCTTAAGGTCAACCTGTACAAGAATGATGGAAGAAGAAATCTGGAGAAAGCATGCAATGGCTCCTGATTCAAATCAATTAAAGAGATACTTGGGAGAAGAATCCTAAAGGTACCGTCACACGCGGCAATATCGGCGGCAATTTCGTTGGTAATTCCATAATTCAGCGATGTGGGCCTGTTCTGCAGGCGATTTCCGGAATGCAGGATCGCCATAGAACGCAGGCGAGATCTCTATGTGTGACCGGACGACGGCGATGTGCCAAAAAAGTTCCCGAAACGTGCGCGCTCACGTCAAATTGCCGGCGATATGGAAGCCATATTGCCACGTGTGACGGTACCTTTAGAGAGCGGTCAGATTTAAGGATTCCTTCCCCCAATGCCTAGCCTTGCAGGCGGCCCTGTGGTTAGGCAGCATTGAGATCTGGCAGCACTAGGGTCTTGGTTATGGGATTGTCCAGTGGTGACCTCTGCAGGGGTCTGCATGGACCCAGGGTGTTTGCTGCTCTGTAATGGCAGCTTTTAGTGGATTTCATCCAGGAGGGCATCTCTGGGGCAGATATTTCTGGGGATTTCATGTCTTGCATGGAGGTGTAGGGATGATATTGCAACCCTGGTGCTTCTATTTTGGGGTGTTACTATGGGAGGGTGGGTTATTATTAGCGATCTCACTGCGATCATCTAATGTCCGGTGATGATGAGGATTCGTAATATGAGTCTCCATGGCAACGCGGAACCTGGGCTGTGGCTTCATTCAGGAGAGGAGGAATTGTTACCTGCACAATGCCATCTCATCGCCGCCCCCATCTCATCGCTTCCACCTGTCACCTGCACATCTGGAGAAGAGTTCAATGCACCCAAGACAGCTGATGTGTGAACATGAGCAAAGGGGACCCCGAGGAGTCGCCACATATATTGTACAGCATGCAATAATGACCCTTCAAAAATAAGTGTCCCCCTCACATGTCTAGGAGATGTTCTGCTCATCTGTACTTACAATGAAGCTGCAGGATGCTGCAATGAGAGGAGATAGGGAACAACTGGGGGTGTGAAGGTCCAGGAGAGAATACTGAGCAGAGCACTGATGTGAGGATGCCTCCAGTCTGGTGTACTGGGTGCATGGTGCCCTCTGCTCCTCATCCTCAGGCTGCACATCTCGGATCCAGATCAGGTTTTGCAGTCAGCTGGTGACTGGCAGATGACATCACTGGGGGATGTGTCTGGCTGCTGATGTGGAGCTGCTGCTCCTGAACATCACACTTAATGCTGCTGCTGCAGGTGAAGAGGAGACTGAGCATCATGTTGCAGCAGAACAAAGCTGAGCACCTTTCCTGAGGCCTCAGAGGCGACATCAGGAGACTTTAGGGGCCACATTTACCCCTGGTGCACGAAGCATTACTGCAGAGGGATCTCTCCTTGTTTTATTGCTGGAGACAGATGAGGCTATTGCTGGTATAGACTCTGCTGTGCTACACTGAGCTTATCTCCTCCTGCTCTGAGCTCTGCTCCTCCTGCACTGTGCTCTGCTGAACTGAGCTCTGCTCCTCCTTCACTGTGCTCTGCTCCTCCAGCACTGAGCTCTGCTCCTCCTTCACTGTGCTCTGCTCCTCCAGCACTGAGCTCTGCTCCTCCTGCACTGAGCTCTGCTGCACTGAGCTCTGCTCCTCCTGCTCTGAGCTCTGCTCCTCCTGCACTGTGCTCTGCTGCACTGAGCTCTGCTCCTCTTGCTCTGAGCTCTGCTCCTCCTGCACTGTGCTCTGCTGAACTAAGCTCTGCTCCTCCTGCACTGTGCTCTGCTGAACTGAACTGAGCTCTGCTCCTCCTGCACTGTGCTCTGCTGAACTGAACTGAGCTCTGCTCCTCCTGCACTGTGCTCTGCTGAACTGAACTGAGCTCTGCTCCTCCTGCACTGTGCTCTGCTGAACTGAACTGAGCTCTGCTCCTCCTGCACTGTGCTCTGCTCCTCCTGCACTGTGCTCTGCTGAGCTGAACTGAGCTCTGCTCCTCCTGCACTGTGCTCTCCTGAACTGAGCTCTGCTCCTCCTACTCTAAGCTCTGCTGAACTGAACTGTGCTCTGCTCCTCCTGCACTATGCTCTGAACTGAACTGAGCTCTGCTCCTCCTGCACTATGCTCTGCTGAACTGAGCTCTGCTCCTCCTGCACTGAGCTCTGCTCCTCCTGCACTGTGCTCTGCTGAAATGAACTGAGCTCTGCTCCTCCTGCACTGTGCTCTGCTGAACTGAGCTCTGCTCCTCCTGCACTGTGCTCTGCTGAACTGAGCTCTGCTCCTCCTGCACTGAGCTCTGCTCCTCCTGCACTGAGCTCTGCTCCTCCTGCACTGAGCTCTGCTCCTCCTGCACTGTGCTCTGCTGAACTAAACTGAGCTCTGCTCCTCCTGCACTGTGCTCTGCTGCACTGAGCTCTGCTCCTCCTGCTCTGAGCTCTGCTTCTCCTGCACTGTGCTCTGCTGAACTGGGCTCTACTCCTCCTGCACTGTGCTCTGCTGCACTGAGCTTTGCTCCTCCTGCATTGTACTCTGCTCCTCCTGCACTGATCTGTGCTCCTCCTGCACTGTGCTCTGCTACACTGCTCTGCTCCTCCAGCACTGAGCTCTGCTCCTCCATCTCTGAGCTATGTTTCTCCTGCACTGAGCTCTGCTCCTCCAGCACTGAGCTCTGCTCTCCATCTCTGAGCTCTGTTTCTCCTGCACTGAGCTCTGTTTCTCCTGCACTTAGCTCTGCTCCTCCTGCACTGTGCTCTGCTGCACTGAGCTCTGCTCCTCCTGCACTGCTGCCCACCTTCCTCCAGGACCCCGGTGCCTCCTGCTCTTCAGAGGATGCTGCTGGCTACATGGCAGAGGTCTGCATGGGGTCTGAACGCCCTGTCTTGCTCTGGAGGCTCAGGCCCTTGACTGTGTGGAGCAATGACTTCTAAGTACCAGTCTGACTGGATTCCCTACAGGTATCTGTCTTCCTCTTAACCTCCCAGCACTGAGAGTGACACTGTCCATCATCTCCTTCTAGACCTGACATGGGAGAGCCATGTGATGGGAGAGATGGTGGATGGATACATTGTATCTACACAATGTGCCTGTTACCTGTGATGTTATTGTTTATCTTATCAATATTATTATTCTAGAATGTACATACCTTGTTACTGTGGGATGCCTTCCCCTTTGTGCATTGGTCGCTGACCCCTGGTGCTTCCACGTTGTCTGATGTTAGTAGGAGTCTGGATGGGGTTTAATTTAAGGGTTGGTTTAGATTTGGGTTTAGGAATGGGTTAAGTTTTGTGTTCCATTAGTTGCAGAGCTGAGGTTGGTTTCACTGTGAGGATTATTACAGTGTAGGGTCAGTATTGTGATTACTTATAGGGTTGGGTTAGTGCAATATTTGGGCTTAGTATTAGGGATGGAGTTAATGTCACACTTAGTTTTAGGCAGCAGGCTGCTGTAATGACTGTAATTAGGATTGGGGTCAGTGGTTTACTTTGGTTATTAAGATTGAGTTCAGTGTTGGGATTAGTAATATAATAATATATTCGGGTTTAGTGACATATTCGGTGTCAGTGATGTATTTGGGGTAGGTGATTTATTTGGGGTCAATGTGATATTTGTGGTTAGTGATATATTCAATGTCAGTGTCATATTTGGGGTCAGAGTGATATTTAGCGTCAGTGTTATACTTGGGGTCAGAGTGATATTTAGGCTCATTGTTATATTTGGAGTAAGTGATATATTTGGGGTCAGGGTGTTATTTGAGGTAAGTGATATATTTGGGGTCAGTGTTATATTTGGGGTCAGTGTGATATATTTGGTGTCAGTGTTATATTTGGAGTAAGTGATATATTTGGGGTCAATGTGATATTTGGGGTCAGTGATATTTGGGTCAGTGTGATATTTGGGGTTAGTGATATATTTGGGGTTAGTGATATATTTGGGGTCAGTGTTATATTTGGGATCAATGTGATATATTTGGGGTCAGTGTGTTATTTGGGGTCAGTGATATTTGGGGTTAGTGATATATTTAGCGTCAGTGTGATATTTCGGGTCAGTGATATTTCGGGTAAGTAATATATTTGGGGTTAGTGTTATATTTCAGTTCCGCAATGTATTTAGGGTTTGTGTTATGATTGAGTCTAGTGTTGGAGTTAGCAATAGAATAGATTTGGGGTTAGTTTTATCATTGAGTTTACAATTGTGATTGAGTTTATTTTAGATTTGGGCTTTGTGTTATCTTTGGACTCTTTGGGCCTCATGTTATATTTGGGGTTAGTTTTATCCCTGAGATTACTGCTGTGGCTGGGTTAGTTTTAGATTTGGGGTCAGTGATGTATTTGGGGTCATTGTTATTCTTGAAGTCAGTGCTATATTTGGGGTTAATGTTGGGGTGGGCATTATCATTGCAGTTTTAAATTTGAGGTTAGTAATCGATTTATAGTTCGCATTATTCATTAATAGATTTGGGCTTAGTGCTATGGATGGGTTGGAATATTGTTGTTCTTCTCAATATTAATCCATGTGTTGCACAGTAAAAACGTTCAGTGACTGTTCCTGGACTCCACATGACAGGTGCAGGGAACACAATCTTGGGATCACATATGGCCCCCAGTATCATTATGTTTGGGCTCCTGCTTTTACTGCTCAGACTTGCTCCATGGAACGTCTATTCCCTTACCTCCCATTGACTGTAATGAAGACAGTGAACCCAGGGTCCCCATTCTCTGATAGGTGGCAGTTCCTGAAGTCATCGCATCACCAGGTATATACAGTCATTATGCGACAGATGTCTCACATAACAATACCTCTTTATGCTTTCTCATGTCCCTTGGGGGTTAAAAACTTGAAATTGGGGCCTCATACCTAAATAAAATAAAATTGTGCACCCCAATATAAAGCATATAGGACAATTTGGTCTATAACATCCCACACAAACCATTTCCTCAGAATTATAAGAACTATTAATGATTCTTACTAACTATGCAACTCCACCAACAAGACATTGTGCAATCTCCAGCCTGGACCACATGATTAAAAATGTAAAGGTTCTACATCAACTAGGGTGCAAGGTCCTAAAGAAGGGGTGTGCTAGGACCATCATCAATTTCTAGAACAAGAGTACAGATACCGTAGATATAGTGGCATATTTGTTCTTAGGAGGTTGAGCGTATGATTTGGGGGTTGTAGATGGACCCTGTGAAATTTACTGTGACCGGTCACTATTGGTAGAGATGTCGGCTCTCACATCACATTATTGGTGATATTGTTGGACTGATTTGCTCCAGATTTGTGCAGATGTATGAACTGTGGTGTTGGATTTTGCAAGATTGGAGGAATTGGTCTTAGGCTGGGGTCACACACACAGATATCTGGGCAGATATTGTTCACAGATCTCTGGTTGCAGTGAAATCATGGACACATGGTTCCATTTTGTGGCTATGTACAAATGGAGCAATCTGTCCATGATTTCACTGCAACCAGAGATCTGTGTGTGTAACCCCAGCCTTAGCTGTAAAGTTTAAGAGATGTTGAAATGTGCACTTTTATATACATTCGACTACTTGGGAAGATTCTTACGGTGTTGTGGTTTCCAAGGTGATTTGCACGTCTCTATATATATATATTCTGTAGGTGCTGAGGAGTCTGATATCTCGACAATCTCAGCTGTGGAAAACAGAACCATTAACCCATTCATATGCTGTATTCCAGGGGTAATCGAAACATGCTTGATAGTTTTGGTAAAAATTGATCAGACTGAGGATCGGTCGGTAGATAAAGGGCAAAGGTCAGCAATTATTTATAAATGAAGAGGTAGGGTCTGGATGTAAGGCAGCGCTGCACAGTTTAAAATGTTGCCACCAGGGCTGTGGAGTCAGTAAACCAAACACTGACTGCGACTCCTCAATTTACCTGACACTGACTCCGACTCCACAGCCCTGGTCCTCACAGGTGACAACTAATCCCAGATATGCAAAATATGAGTTCATGAAAATTGTTTTAAATCCAACGACTGATTCTTATGTTTTCTTATGCCCTGATTAAAAAAAACCAAAACAAAAAAAACCTTCTATTTTTAATCATCATGCATGAATTTTGCATAAAACGAAGATGCCTTCCTTCAGTTTTAATTTGCACAGTCCCTGAAACTTGGTGCACAGCTACTTAAAGTGAACCTGTCAGCATTTTATTCAATATAAGCTGTGGCCACCATCAGTAAGGCCTCATATATCTCATTCTAGAATACCGTATATACGTCCCCAGGCCGATCTGTATAATGCAAAAAAAACAAACAAACAGTTTTTATTAAACTCTGCTGGAGAGCAGTCCGGTCTGATGGTGTCACGGGTCCCGGTCCGGCATCTCCTTTCTTCCTTTGAATGGTGTCCTCTTATGCTTCATGTGGGTGACACGTCCTACGTTATCTGCTCACACTCCTCCATTTCACTCCTGCATTTCTATCCATCCTGCTGAGGGCAAGACAAAGTGCTGTAATGCGCAGGTGCTGGGAAAGGTCAAAGAACGCTCAAGTAGTGCACAACCCCAGACGTCCTTTGACCTTTCCCCGCACCTGCGCATTACAGTACTTTGCTCTGCCCTCAGTAGGATGGATGAAAGTGCACGTGCACAGGAGCGCAATCAAGGAGAGTGAGTAGATTATGTCAAACGCGTCTCCCTCACGAAGCAGAGAAGATGACACCATTCCAAGGAAGAATGGAGATGCCAGACCAAGACCTGTGACACCCATCAGACCGGACCTCCCCCCAGGTAAGTATAATAAAGCTGTTTTTTAACATTATACAGAGTGGCCTAGGGACTAATATACATAATTCCAGAAAACTGCATATAAGGCCTTACTGGTGGTGGCCGCAGCTTATATGTGAAAAAACTGCTGACAGGTTCACTTTAAAAGTCTCACCTTCTTTCAGTAGAGCTTTTACACACTGCTTCATCAGTCTAACCTTAGGCCGGCTTCACACCACAGTTTCTTGCTGTCAGGCTGTGTCCTGTGTTTTGCTGGATGCACCGGACACAGCCTGACAGCTCCGGACAAACAGTCCGGTCCTGTTGTCTGCCGGAATCAGCAGTGTGCGGTGATGCCGCTGTCCAAAGTACTGAAATTTCAAGATCGCGTCTAGCGGGGAGCTAGCAGCTTTTCTAAAATTTCAGCCAGGAGCTCTCCAGGTGCTGAAGTTCAGCGACTGCTGCCGAACATCAGCGTCCGGCAGCCGGATCCGATTTTCTGTTGGATCCGGTATGATCCGGTGCCCATAGACTCCCATGTTAGGGGGCGCCGGATTGCACCAGATCCGGGACTATCCAGGAGGATCCGATTTTGTCAGATTTTAGCTCCGGACACAAAAACGCTGCAAGTGTGATTTTGTGTCCGGGACAAAAATCGAATGCAGCCTGATGCTGCCGGACAGGGACAAAACCAGATGGCAAATCACTGCCATCATTCCCCATCCGGCACCATAGGCATGCATTAGCCAGAATTGGGTTTGGGGCTGTCAGGTTCACACCAGACAGTCCTGGACCAAAAAAAACCATGGTGTGAAGCCAGCCTTAATGTGGAGCTGAGACAGGAGAACTTTAATGGATCAATTAAACTTGCCACCACTATGTTCTTGAGTTCAGGTTGTAAAGATGTTCTCATGTCTAGTTGGCCACCTTTTTTCCTATCTCAACTGTCCCCTTCGTATATCCTTCTGTTGCCCAAGGAACAAAGAGATAATGGCCGCTTTACACATCGCAATATCGTTCCGATATTGCATACGATTTCACGGGGGCGCGCACGTTTTTGGCACTTGTCCAAAATCGCATAGTAGATGTCACACAGGGAGATATCGGCAGGCAACGCAACTACGATGGTGTACACCCCTTTCCCACGCTGAGTATGAGCAACCCAGGAAACGACCATTTAACATTGGAGTGAATAGGGGAAGTTGCGCTTCAAATCGTAGTTGCGCTGTCACACAGCACGATCCTGCCACATCGCCTATACAATATCGTATGGTTGAAGGGCTTGCACAATCTTCATGCAATATCGTAGTTAGGTTGTTTTCTCGTCGCATTGCCCATTTACACGACACAACGCATGAACGATATCAACTGCAACGGCCACACGAGGTGACTTTTTATCGATGTTAAGTTGCGATATCGCGACGTGTAAAGCGGCCCTAACTTTCAGATCTCCACATATCGACCATCCTTGAACCTTGTAGTTCGGTTTCTTGAGAATAAAGTCTATAAGGGTACCGTTACACGTCGCAACATTGCATGCAATTTCACTTGCAATTTGCAGGTTGCAGTGAAATCATGGATACATTGTTCTGTTTTGTTGCCATGTACAAATGGAACAATGTGTCCATGATTTCACTGCAATCAGCAAATTGCCAGTGAAATTGCATGCAATATTGCAACGTGTAACGGTACCCTAACTCTCATATCTTTCCTGCCAGTGCACAGACTTCCCTCCAGGCACTTATCATACTGGCCGCCATTCTACTACAGGAGCAGCTTTCCGGCTTTTTTTTTTTTTTTTGATGAATCAGTAAAGAGTCTCCACTCATGCACATTGTACTCAATGTTAAATACTTTCCATCACTCCTGTGATGCTACTTACTGCGGCTTGCAGGGTTGTGACACAGAATGAGAAGTAAGTCACTACAAAAAGGCTAAAATGTGACACAGTCACTAATTACAAGGATACAGGTGACAGAGTAGTCAGTTAATCTGGGAATAGTTCCAGGAGAGGATGCAGTACATCAGAAAAAGACAAAGATGCAGTCATATAACAATCCAAGGTCAGGTATTCCAAAATAGTGAGACAAGGATCCAAGGAATAAACAGAGGCTTAGACAGGTTATGGTCCAGGGATTAAAAACCAGGAGAAAGATACAGGGAACAGGTACAGGGAACAGGCAAAGAGTAAACAAATGTCAGTAACAAAGATCAGGATAAGCACAGGAGTAAAGGCAACACAGGCAAAGTGTACGACTGACAGAAAACTGGGGAAAGCTGCTCAGCTAAGTAACAGAGTAATCACTGGAAGTAGAAACACCTGAGTGATTCCACCCTTTCCAGAACGAACATGGAGAATAACTCTGAACATAACCAGACTGGCAACTCATCCAAACCTAAGCACCAGAAACAGCAACATACAAAAAAGTCCAAGATGTGCTGTGTGGAGGATCGTGACAACTACAATACACTAGAGCACTGTCATGAGAGAGGTATGGAAGGAATTCCTTTTACCTACCATGAAAAACAGGTCCCAGTAGCTCGAAGGTTCTTCTCCTTTAGTTTAGAGCCTAAAAGTTCTGCAGAATGTTTAGGAAGTTCCAGGTCCTGGACTAAATCATTTAAGTCGAGTTGTGGCTGGTTGGGAACAGTGTGAAAGTGTTGTCGAATCCTGCTCTTCATGTTCTGAATCGGGTGAATCTTCAGGCTTCTCCGGAGGTGAAGGGATCCTGGGGTGTGAGGCAAAGGGGGAGTCACTGACGGGAGGTCTGGGGATAGAATCTCCTTATTTTTAAGATAATGAATCCATCCACGTTGCTCGTACAGTTGCCATCATCACTATAATTTTGCGGTTCCTCCAAATCATGGGCGCCTAAACGAAACCTCTTTGTTGATAAACTAAAACACTGGTGCTCACCCAGGTGAAGGAAACCTCTGCGATGGGGGATTTTATTAGGAGCGGGGATAAAATATAAATGCATAAAAGAGGAGTCACAGCTAGAAAACCGGGTCTGCATCAATAAACCTGTCAAAAAGAAAAACACTTTTTACTGACTCCTCGTCACTCCCAAAACCAAGCGTTTCATTTTGCATGATCTTAAATAACTACATTTACAGCTTATAGTAAGAACCACAGCAAGGTTTATTATCTTAATGCTGACCATTTTTAAAGCTGCATTCTTTACTAGAGGATTCACTAGTCCCATTACCAGTGGTGTCTCATTATCTTAGGGCCACTTTACACACACCAACTTATCTGTCCAACTTCTGACCAACTTGCTGGTTGCAGTGAAATCATGGACACATTGTTCCATTTGTACACAGCCACAAAATGGAGCAATGTGTCCATGATTTCACTGCAACCAGCAAGTTGGTCAGAAGTTGGACAGATAAGTTGGTGTGTGTAAAGTGGCCCTAATTATATAATAAAAAGTTTGTTTTTTTCATTCCTTATCTGCTCTATTTTAAGCACCTTTCAAACCCTTTTATCTTCTATCTGTTTACCATAAGGTCCTACTTTCCCAATCAAGCCAATACCCTTTCCAATCTACCACTTCACAGTACCAGCTCCATGGAAGGGTAGGTCTCAAGTACTAAACTAATACTATATTCTAACATTTTTATCCATATCCTCATTCATCTTTACTAAGGGTGCGTGCACACGATCAGTGTACGCAGCGTTTTGAACGCAGCGTCTTGCCGCTGCGTCCAAAACGCTGCATAGTACAGTAATAGCATAGTGGATGAGATTTCAAGAAATCCCATCTTCACCGCCCGCAGCGTGTTTGGAGCTGCGGTGCGGGTTGCCAGCAGTCCGCTCCTCCGAAGCATGTTTATTTCATGCTGCGGAGTCGGAAGTGGCTCCCATCGGGTGACTGCAGGGAGAAGCCGCCCCGCACCCGCCGCACATGGTGAGTACAGGACGGCTGCGGTCCCCCTGCGGCCACCCGCAGCTTCACTCAGGTCCGGAGGAGCTGCGTCCAACACGCAGCTCCTCCGGACCGTGTGCACGCACCCTAAGGATTGCTTTTTCAATGACGTTTTTTCACTTAGTACCTCATAGATGAGCTTCAGTTGAGCCACCTGCAACCACCTCTCCCCCAGTCCTTTACTTTTAGGCTATTTTCACACGCTGCGTTTTTACTGCGTTTTTGTGCTGCATTTTTACCTTGCTTTTATGCTAATCTTAACCTGCATAATGTTAACCAGCAAAACCTACGTGATTCTGGGATTAACTGTTCACACACATTGGTATTATTTCATTGCAGAAAGTGTCAACATCACAGGATTTGCTGCGTTTTTGAATGAATGAGCTGTCAACTGTTCTCTGCATTTTTGCAGTGTTCTATGGCAAAGATGGATATATCATTGGTGCAACCTGTGCAGTCGCACAAGGGCCCAAGAGGTGAGGGGGCCCATTTAGGGTATGTGCTCACAGTCCGGAGGAGCTGCGTGTTGGACGCAGCTCCTCCGGACCTGAGTGAAGCCGCGGGTACCCGCAGGGAGACTGCGGACGCCCTGTACTCACCATGTGCCGCGGGTGTGGGGTGGCTTCTCCCTGCAGTCAACCGATGGCAGATGCCTCTGACTCCGCAGCATGAAATGAACATGCTGCGGAGGAGCGGAATGCCAGCAACTCGCACCGCAGCTATCAGAATGCTGCGGTAGGGTTAAGCATAGTGAGGATGGGATTTCTTGAAATCCCATCCTCTATGCTTGTGCTGTACTATGCCGCGTTTTGGGCACAGCGGCAAGAAGCTGCGCTCAAAACGCTGCGTAGACTGATCGTGTGCACGCAGCTTTATAATTTCGAATCAGCATATGGAAACTGTTCTATACAGAACTATTGGACTGCAAAGGGCCCATGTACTGTTCTTGCACAGGGGCCCTTTTCTGTCTATGTCCGCCATTGGGCAAATCTGCAGCAAAAATGCAGGAACAATGCAGAAAATCTGCCAAGAAATCAGGAGAAACTAGAGATTTGGTGCATTTTGGCAAAAGCAAAAACCAATGTGTCTGTACATAGCCTTAAACCTCCTGGTAAGCTTTTCTAGCCCCTTTATGACGGATTAATTTCTATTGTAATAAGCGTAGTATAGCTATGATTTTGATTGTGTTTCTCTCCAGATCCATTGCCCGTTCCTCCCATATAGCAGCAGTAGCCCTCACTTTTGGCAGATTATTCCTATAAGGACCTGCCTTTCTTTGTCCGTCCCGTGGACACAGGTATCCGTTATACAACTACTCTAACTCTGGTCCCTATAGAGTGAGTGCGGCAGTTCTTTCTTCCCTTTAGGCCTCAGTTGTAGGCAGTGAACCTCATGGTTTCAACATGGCTTCAGCAGGGCCCCCCAATTATCTCAAATCGTTAATAGCATTAGTGTTTTTGTAAAGGCCAAGGGGATATTTGGGGCCCCTAGGCTCCAGGGCCCAGGTGCAACCCCTGCACCCGTTGTAGTTACGCCCCTGATTGTAGCTCTTCCCCACAACATTTGGAGCCATGACTGGTCCTCATCACCCCGTTTTACACCACAGTTCACATTATACACTTTTCTAACGCTGAAACGTGTCTTTGTGATTTATTCATGGCTAAACGATCACAAATGTATAAATGTCATTGAGTGAATCACGGCCTCTCCTTGTAGCCATTTTGATCATGTTGTTCGAAACAGAAGCTGAGTCCACCACAAACACTAAATACTGAGAGGAATCGAGGGTCAGCGCCGCATTCATCAACTATGCATGAAAGAAAATCACCTCAGAATCACAGCGCTTCACTACTTATACTGCTGAGGTAAAGTGAAAGCTGTGCTCTGATTGGTTGCTGTGGACACCACCGCACTGTTACGAACTGTGACTAACAAATCTTTCTTTACTGCCCATAACAACCAATCACAGGGCAGCTATCATATTATACTGCTGAGATAAAATGTAAGCTATGCTATGATTGGATGCTATGGACACCACCACACTCTTTGGTTAAGAAAATCTTCTCTGCCCACAGCAGCCAATCACAGCACAGCGTCCGATAATTTCTAACCAATCTAATGACACCAAAATCATCTACCAAAGGTCACACAAAAGAGGTCAAAGTGCAACTAAAACCCTATAGAGTCTGTGTTTGTGAAAAATCTGTACGTGATGGAATTTTTTCACTATTGTTACTGAAATCAGCGATCGAAAGTTTATACAAATCACCTCTGACTTTTCAGACTATGTTATCCTTCCAGATCTGTGTTATTACAGGAGGAAGAACTGCAAATTCTATAGCAAACATGAGGACAGGAGACTGGGAACAGTCAAAAATCTGAAGCCGTGCACATGAAAAAGCTCATAAAACAAGAAACAAAGGCAAAGTGTGTACAGTAACAACACAATACTAAAGCAGACCTTATTTATTACATTTATGGAGGCTGCACAGTACCTCCCCTCCTGTCCTGTATACTGTATTATTCTGTATATATACACTGCACAGTACCACTTCTCCTGTCCTGTATACTGGGTGTAATCCTCAGTGTCTGTATTATTCTGTATATATACACTGCACAGCACCACTTCTCCTGTCCTGTGTACTGGGTGTAATCCTCAGTATCTGTATTATTCTGTATATATACACTGCACAGTACCACTTCTCCTGTCCTGTATACTGGGTGTAATCCTCAGTATCTGTATTATTCTGTATATATATACACTGCACAGTACCACTTCTACTGTCCTGTATACTGGGTGTAATCCTCAGTACCTGTATTATTCTGTATATATACACTGCACAGCACCACTTCTCCTGTCCTGTATACTGGGTGTAATCCTCAGTATCTCTATTATTCTGTATATATACACTGTACAGTACCACTTCTCCTGTCCTGTATACTGGGTGTAATCCTCAGTACCTGTATTATTCTGTATATATACACTGCACAGTACCACTTCTCCTGTCCTGTATACTGGGTGTAATCCTCAGTATCTGTATTATTCTGTATATATATACACTGCACAGTACCACTTCTCCTGTCCTGTATACTGGGTGTAATCCTCAGTATCTGTATTATTCTGTATATATACACTGCACAGTACCACTTCTCCTGTCCTGTATACTGGGTGTAATCCTCAGTATCTGTATTATTCTGTATATATATACACTGCACAGTACCACTTCTACTGTCCTGTATACTGGGTGTAATCCTCAGTACCTGTATTATTCTGTATATATACACTGCACAGCACCACTTCTCCTGTCCTGTATACTGGGTGTAATCCTCAGTATCTCTATTATTCTGTATATATACACTGTACAGTACCACTTCTCCTGTCCTGTATACTGGGTGTAATCCTCAGTACCTGTATTATTCTGTATATATACACTGCACAGTACCACTTCTCCTGTCCTGTATACTGGGTGTAA
This sequence comes from Allobates femoralis, assembly GCA_033576535.1. Taxonomy (NCBI): domain Eukaryota; kingdom Metazoa; phylum Chordata; class Amphibia; order Anura; family Aromobatidae; genus Allobates; species Allobates femoralis. The sequence continues at coordinate 33,958,935 of JARQOC010000010.1, forward strand.
TCCTCAGTACCTGTATTATTCTGTATATATACACTGCACAGTACCACTTCTCCTGTCCTGTATACTGGGTGTAATCCTCAGTACCTGTATTATTCTGTATATATACACTGCACAGCACCACTTCTCCTGTCCTGTATACTGGGTGTAATCCTCAGTATCTGTATTATTCTGTATATATACACTGTACAGCACCACTTCTCCTGTCCTGTATACTGGGTATAATCCTCAGTATCTGTACTATTCTGTATATATACACTGCACAGTACCACTTCTCCTGTCCTGTATAATGGGTGTAATCCTCAGTATCTGTATAATTCTGTATATCTACACTGCACAGTACCACTTCTCCTGTCCTGAGCTCTATAGTGTGACCCCTCTTACAGTACAGATCTCTATAGTGTGACCGCTCTTACAGTACAGATCTCTATAGTGTGATCTCTCTTACAGTACACAGCTCTATAGTGTGACCGCTTACAGTACACAGCTCTATAGTGTGACCGCTCTTACAGTACACAGCTCTATAGTGTGACCGCTCTTACAGTACACAGCTCTATAGTGTGACCGCTCTTACAGTACACAGCTCTATAGTGTGACCGCTTACAGTACACAGCTCTATAGTGTGACCGCTCTTACAGTACAGATCTCTATAGTGTGACCCCTCTTACAGTACACAGCTCTATAGTGTGACCCCTCTTACAGTACAGATCTCTATAGTGTGACCGCTCTTACAGTACACAGCTCTATAGTGTGACCTCTCTTACAGTACAGAGCTCTATAGTGTGACCGCTCTTACAGTACAGATCTCTATAGTGTGACCTCTCTTACAGTACAGATCTCTATAGGGTGACCGCTCTTACAGTACAGATCTCTATAGTGTGACCGCTCTTACACTACAGATCTCTATAGTGTGACCTCTCTTACAGTGCAGAGGCTCTATAGTGTGACCGCTTACAGTACACAGCTCTATAGTGTGACCGCTTACAGTACACAGCTCTATAGTGTGACCCCTCTTACAGTGCAGATCTCTATAGTGTGACCGCTCTTACAGTACACAGCTCTATAGTGTGACCTCTCTTACAGTACAGATCTCTATAGTGTGACCGCTCTTACAGTACACAGCTCTATAGTGTGACCTCTCTTACAGTACAGAGCTCTATAGTGTGACCGCTCTTACAGTACAGATCTCTATAGTGTGACCTCTCTTACAGTACAGATCTCTATAGTGTGACCGCTCTTACAGTACAGATCTCTATAGTGTGACCTCTCTTACAGTACAGATCTCTATAGTGTGACCGCTCTTACACTACAGATCTCTATAGTGTGACCTCTCTTACAGTGCAGAGGCTCTATAGTGTGACCGCTTACAGTGCAGAGGCTCTATAGTGTGACCGCTTACAGTACACAGCTCTATAGTGTGACCGCTTACAGTACACAGCTCTATAGTGTGACCGCTCTTACAGTACAGATCTCTATAGTGTGACCGCTCTTACAGTACACAGCTCTATAGTGTGACCGCTCTTACAGTACAGATCTCTATAGTGTGACCTCTCTTACAGTGCAGAGGCTCTATAGTGTGACCGCTTACAGTACACAGCTCTATAGTGTGACCGCTTACAGTACACAGCTCTATAGTGTGACCGCTCTTACAGTACAGATCTCTATAGTGTGACCGCTTACAGTACACAGCTCTATAGTGTGACCGCTCTTACAGTACAGATCTCTATAGTGTGACCGCTCTTACAGTACACAGCTCTATAGTGTGACAGCTCTTACAATATCTTTAAACAGGAATGGTTTCCACGGTCCGCGCTGCTGCTTTAATCAATGTACTTCACAAGGGTTGTTTCTACCATCAGATCATTTATTCAGCCATAACCAACGCGTTTCAGTGTTGTCCCAGCACCTTTCTCAGGGTGCTGAGTTGCTGTGACAGCACTGAAACACATTGGTTATGGCTGAATAAATGATCTGATGGTAGAAACAACCCTTGTGAAGTACATAGATAAAGCAGCAGGGCGGACCGTGGAAACCATTCCTGTTTAAAGTTCCTGTTTTTCCCGCGGTTTTGGCGTGACGGTGGAGGTTCTGCAGCAGCTGCTAGAGCGCTTAAACTGGTTGTGGGTTTCACAACCTGAGAAGGTGAGTGGACCCCTATATAATTCACATAAGAATAAAAGTGTCTTTTTGATAAGGCACAATCTGCGCCTCTTGTGTCTCCTTTTTATCTATAGCTCTTACAGTACAGCGTGTCTCCTGTATGTGTTTGCTATGTTCTGCTGAGCTGTGTATCTAATCCATCATGTATGATACTTTCTCCTGAGCTGTTTATTTAGAGAGTGTGATTGTCAGCTCCTTGGTGCAGGGTGATGGTGCTGTATCTGGGCTCCCTTCTCCATGTTCTGGGCTGATGTGGCTCTTTGGTTTTCAGTATCAATGCTTTCGTTGTCGATGACTATAGGGCGGCTCCGCTTCACTTCCCGCTTCCTATCCCAAAGCCTCAGGAATGAATACGGAGCTTTGAGTATCCGGACTTCTCCTTGGATCATTTGTACAGCGGCAGGTGCTGAGGAAGACAAGATAACTGTGTCCCCCCACAAGACTCGGGGTCTGTGCCCAGTCAGATGAATAAGGGGGAGGGGGTCACATAATGTGCCGCCTGTGCCTCCTTCCGGGGTGAGACATTTAATGTCCTGCAGTACAAAGACGTTTTATGTCCACGAAAGGTTCATTCACCATATACAGAACTCGTGACGCCCCCATTACTGGCTTTCCCAGACCCCTGAATGGCAATTCTGTCTAGCTATATTACTGTCTGGAGTGTGAACTACTGTGCAGAGCAGGGAAAAAGGAACATGGTAATATTCACCCATTTTTCTACACAGTCACCTCATTTCAAGGACTCAAAAGTAATTGGATAAATTTACTTTACCCTAAATAAAATGTTAATTTTTAACCCTTTGCGGAGAATCCTATGTCGCAATGACTGAAGTCTTTCGGCCGTGGTTGTCACCATCACTGGTCTCCTCCAGTGTTAGGTTTTGCCGCCTTTACTGCGGTGACTTCGGTTGTTTCTTGTTTTTGGCACCTTCTCCTTAAATTGTGTCTTTAATCCTATGAAATGCGGCTCGGTAGGGTGAGATCTGGTGAGAATGTTCCCCTTCTTTGCCTTCTCAGGATATTTTGGGTTATGTCCGTCTGTCTGTGAAGCGTCGTGCAATTAATCTTGCTGCAGTTTGTTGAATCTGAGCAGAGTCTCGCCCTGTACAATTCAGAATTAATCCGGCTGCTTCTGTCTTCAGTCATGTCATCAATAACCACTAGTGTCCCAGGGCCATTGTGAGCCCGACCAGCACACCGCCTCCGCCATGTGTTACAGAGGGCGTGCTGTGCTCTGGATCAGGAGCTGCTCCAAGCCTTCTCCAGACTTTCATCTTCCATCTTTCTGGTCCAGGTTGATCTTGGTCTCATCCATCCTCTGCTGATTTTCCAGATCTGGACGGCTTCTGTAGATGTTTTTTTTAGTAAAGTCTAATCTGGACTATTTCCAGGCTGATGAATGGTTTGCACTTTGTATTGACCCCTGTATTTGCATCTTTTGGTGACCTTTTGGTATTTGCACCTTGTGGTGACCCCTCTGTATTTGCACCTTGCAGTGACCCCTCTGTATTTGCACCTTGCGGTTGACCCCTCTGTATTTGCACCATGTGGTGACCCCTCTGCATTTGCTCCTTGTGGTGATTCCTCTGTATTTCCATCTTGCAGTGACCCCTCTGTCTTTGCACTTTGCGGTGACTCCTCTGTCTTTGCACCTTGTGGTGACCCCTCTGTATTTGCACCTTGTGGTGACCCCTCTGTATTTGCACCTTGCGGTGACTCCTCTGTATTAGCACCTTGTGGTGACCCCTCTGTATTTGCACCTTGCGGTGACACCTCTATGTTTGCACCTTGCAGTGACTCCTTTGTATTTGCTCCTTGCAGTGACCCCTCTGTCTTTGTACCTTGCGGTGACCCCTCTGTATTTGCGCCTTGCGGTGACCCCTCAGTATTTGCACCTTGCAGTGACTCCTCTGTATTTGCACCTTGCAGTGACCCCTCTGTATTTACTCCTTGCGGTGACCCCTCTGTATTTACTCCTTGTGGTGACTCCTCTGTATTTGCACCTTGTGGTGACCCCTCTGTATTTGCACCTTGCAGTGACCCCTCTATGTTTGCACCTTGCGGTGACTCCTTTTGTATTTGCTCCTTGCGGTGACCCCTCTGTCTTTGCACCTTGTGGTGACTCCTCTGTGTTTGCACCTTGCGGTGACCCCTCTGTATTAGCTACTTGCGGTGACCCCTCTGTGTTTGCACCTTGCGGTGACCCCTCTGTGTTTGCACCTTGCGGTGACCCCTCTGTATTTGCACCTTGCGGTGACCCCTCTGTATTTGCACTTTGCGGTGACCCCTCTGTGTTTGCACCTTGTGGTGACCCCTCTGTGTTTGCACCTTGCGGTGACCCCTCTGTATTTGCACCTTGCGGTGACCCCTCTGTATTTGCACTTTGCGGTGACCCCTCTGTGTTTGCACCTTGCGGTGGCCCCTCTGTGTTTGCACCTTGCGGTGACCTCTCTGTGTTTGCACCTTGCGGTGACCCCTCTGTGTTTGCACCTTGCGGTGACCCCTCTGTGTTTGCATCTTGCAGTGACCCCTCTGTATTTACTCCTTGCGGTGACCCCTCTGTATTTACTCCCTGTTGTGACTCCTCTGTATTTGCACCTTACAGTGACCCCTCTATGTTTGCACCTTGCGGTGACTCCTTTTGTATTTGCTCCTTGCGGTGACCCCTCTGTATTTGTACCTTGCGGTGACCCCTCTGTATTTGCTCCTTGCGGTGACCCCTCAGTATTTGCACCTTGCGGTGACCCCTCTGTGTTTGCACCTCGCGGTGACCCCTCTGTGTTTGCTTTCATGACGTCTTCTCTTTTTGGTGGACTTAGATCCTGAAGCTCTGTCTTCTTTGAGATTGTTCGTCACCTAGGTGAATATTGTGGTTTTTCTTCACCCTGGAAAGGATTCTGCAATAATCCACCACTGGTGTCTTCAGGGGACGTCCAGGCCTTTCTATGTTTCCAGCTCACGAGTGCTCTCTCTTTTTGCAGAATGTACCAAACTGTTGTTTTGGCCGTGCTAACATTTCTTCTCTCTGTTGATTTCTTCTTTTTTTTTAGCCTAATGATGGTCGATTTTTCCTCCTTTGACCATATGTTGTGGGTTCACAGCAACAGCTCCAAAAGCAAATGCCGTACCTAGAATCAGCTCCAGACCTTTTACTGGCTTATTTGATGATGTATAACAAAGAAATCACTCATCAAAGAGTTTCTGGGATAATTTTCCAATTGCTTGTGGTCCCTTGAAAAGAGGCTGCGACATATTAAAGATCTGTAATTCCTAAACCTTCCTTTAATTAGGACATGAATCCCTCAAATTAAAGCTGAGTCGGCTCTTTAACCCCAGATTGTTATAGAACTAAATCTGGCAGATGTTCTGGTAAAAAGCCAAACGTTGAGTCAGTGTCTGAATATTTCTGCCCCATCTGTATATTCAGTTGTGCTCAAAAGTTTACATACCCCGGCAGATTTTTTTTCTTTTTTGGCCTTTTTTCAGAGAATATGAATGATAACACAAACTCTTTTTTTTATTGCCAAACTACTGGATTTTCTCTTTTTAAATCATAAGGAAAACCAAAAACATCCAAATGACCCTGATCAAAAGAGACGTTGACACAAAGGGGTTTGAATGGCTAATAAAGGTAACATCCTCACCTGTGACCTGTTTGCTTGTAATCAGTGTTTGAATAAAAGCTGAGTGTGTTTCTGGGATCCAGACAGACTCTTGCATCTTTCATCCAGCCACTGACGTTTCTGGATTGTGAGTCATGGGGAAAGCAAAAGAATTGTTGAGAAAAGATAGTTGAACTGTATAAAATAGGAAAGAGATACAGAAGGATATCCAAGAAATTGATAATGGCAGTCAGCAGTGTTCAAACTGTGATTAACAAATGGAAAATCAGGGACTCTGTAAAAACCAAACCACGATCAGGTAGACTAGCAAAAAGTTTGGCCACAACTGCCAGGAAAATTGTTCGCGATGCTAAGAAAAACCCACAAATAACATCAGCTGAAATACAGGAGTCACTGAGAACTAGTGATGTGGCTGTTTCAAGATGCACAACAAGGAGGCACTGGAAGAAAAATGGGCAGCATGGTCGAGTCATCAGAAGAAAGCCATTACTGCGCAAATACCACAAAATATCTCGTCTACAATATGCCAAACAGCACAGAGACAAGCTCCAAACTTCTGGAACAAGGTAATTTGGAGTGATGAGACCAAAATCAAACTTTTTGGCCACAACCATAAATGTTACATTTGGAGAGGTGTCAACAAGGCCTGTGATGAAAGGAACACCATTCCTATTGTAAAGCATGGAGGTGGATCGCTGATGATGAGGGGATGTGTGAGCTACAAAGGCACAGGAAACATGGTCAACATTGAAGAAATGATGAATGCAGCACGTTATCAGCAAATACTGGAGGCAAATTTGCACTCATCAGCCGGGAAGCTGTGCATGGGACGTACTTGGACATTCCAATATGACAACGATCCAAAACACAAGGCAAAGTCGACCTGTCATTGACTACAGCAGAACATAGTGAAGGTTCTGGAGTGGCCATCTCAGTCTCCTGACCTCAATATCAATGAGCCACTCTGGGGAGAACTCAAGCGTGCAGGTCATGTCAGAAAGGCCAGGAATTTACAGGAACTGGAGGCTTTTTGCCAAGAAGAATGGACAGCTTTACCATCTGAGGAAATAAAGAGCCTCATCCACAACTACCACAAAAGACTTCAAGCTGTCACTGATGTTAGAAGGGGCAATACACGGTATTAAGAACTGAGGGATGTGAACTTTAGATCAGGGTCATTTGTATGTGTTTGGTTTTCATTATGAGTTAAAAAGAGAAAACACAGTATTCTGACAATAAATGGCTTCACCCAATTACTAACCATGAGTGGGAAAAAAGGTTTTGTGTTATCATTCATATTCTCTGAAAAAAAGGCCAAAAAAGCAAAAACTCTGCCGAGGTATGTAAACGTCTGAGCACAATTGTAGGTGCTCTGTACTCATGGGGTCTCTGACATTTCGCCTGCTGTTTTCTCTCAATGTTGTCTCCCCGGACACACAATACATCACTGATCGCTTGTAGATCATCCCGGTCTGCTCTAATGCACAATTAAACTGCTTAGATTTAATAAAAGCCTAAAATGAAGAAGATATGGACTAACAGGAGAGCTGTGAGCGCCCAATTATCTCCCATCATCCATGTGCACCCACAGCAGTAGACGCCTCTAGGAGGTCTCGTCTGGTGCCGGAGGCCCACCTAATGATCAGTGAGCAGATCCATTGTCCATTAGTGAGATATCAAACCTCCCTTCCTCATATTGTATCCTCTTCATCCAATTCTGCAGAGCTCGTCCCTCTGCGAAGCCCCCAAATCTACTGCAGGAGGTGGGGGCTGCCGGGGTGTGCTATGTACTTCTTCCATACTGAATCTGAATAAGCCAAAAACATTGATCAGTTCTGGTCCTATAATTTGCCAGGATTTATACTCCACATCCAGAGCTGTATTCACAATTCTGCTAGTGTTGTCAGTGTGGGAGTTTAGAGGTCGGCATCTGGATGTGTGGGGAGCTTGTGGGGAGCTCCTGTGAGCTTTAGTGGGGAGCTTGTGTGGAGAGCTTGTGGGGGAGCTCCTGTGAGGAGCTTGTGTGGAGAGCTTGTGAGGAGCTTGTGTGAGGAGCTTGTGTGGAGAGCTTGTGGGGGAGCTCCTGTGAGGAGCTTGTGTGGAGAGCTTGTGGGGGAGCTCCTGTGAGGAGCTTGTGAGGAGCTTGTGTGGAGAGCTTGTGGGGGAGCTCCTGTGAGGAGCTTGTGTGGAGAGCTTGTGAGGAGCTTGTGTGAGGAGCTTGTGTGGAGAGCTTGTGGGGGAGCTCCTGTGGGGAGCTTGTGTGGAGAGCTTGTGAGGAGCTTGTGTGAAGAGCTTGTGTGGAGAGCTTGTGAGGAGCTTGTGTGAGGAGCTTGTGTGGAGAGCTTGTGGGGGAGCTCCTGTGAGGAGCTTGTGTGGAGAGCTTGTGTGGAGAGCTTGTGAGGAGCTTGTTTGAGGAGCTTGTGTGGAGAGCTTGTGGGGGAGCTCCTGTGAGGAGCTTGTGTGGAGAGCTTGTGGGGAGCTCCTGTGAGGAGCTTGTGTGGAGAGCTTGTGTGGAGAGCTTGTGAGGAGCTTGTTTGAGGAGCTTGTGTGGAGAGCTTGTGGGGGAGCTCCTGTGAGGAGCTTGTGTGGAGAGCTTGTGGGGAGCTCCTGTGAGGAGCTTGTGTGGAGAGCTTGTGTGGAGAGCTTGTGAGGAGCTTGTGTGAGGAGCTTGTGTGGAGAGCTTGTGGGGGAGCTCCTGTGAGGAGCTTGTGTGGAGAGCTTGTGTGGAGAGCTTGTGAGAGCTTGTTTGAGGAGCTTGTGTGGAGAGCTTGTGGGGGAGCTCCTGTGAGGAGCTTGTGTGGAGAGCTTGTGGGGGAGCTCCTGTGAGGAGCTTGTGTGGAGAGCTTGTGGGGAGCTCCTGTGAGGAGCTTGTGTGGAGAGCTTGTGGGGGAGCTCCTGTGAGGAGCTTGTGTGGAGAGCTTGTGTGGAGAGCTTGTTGGGAGCTCCTGTGAGGAGCTTGTGTGGAGAGCTTGTTGGGAGCTCCTGTGAGGAGCTTGTGTGGAGAGCTTGTGAGGAGCTTGTAGGGGGGAGCTCCAGGCTGTCAGGGCATACTGAGAATTGTAGTATCAGACTGGCTGGAGGGCCACTGGCTGTAAACTCAAATAATTATTATTTACTCTCTTTGTTTATTAATAATCCTAAAATCCATCTTGTGCTTGTATTTGCAGTGTCCTGGATGATGAGAGCAGTAGTCTGCGACAACAGAAACTTGACAGACAGGTGAGATCACCAGCAGGATGTTAATTATATCAGTGATGTCATCACCAGGGGGCGGGGCTGACACCTCACACATGTACACAGGCTGGTGTCAGCAGTAATAGATAAGGAGCTGGTGCTGTAGAATAAGGGGTGTGGTCTTATGTATGATGTCATTATATCAGTGATCTCATCACCAGGGGGCGGAGCTGACACGTCACATGTATACAGGCTGATTGTCAGCAGTGATAAGGAGCTGGTGCTGTAGTATAAGGGGTGTGGTCTTATGTATGATGTCATTATATCAGTGATGTCATCACCAGGGGGCGGGGCTGAACCTCACATGTATACAGGCTGATTGTCAGCAGTAATAGATAAGGAGCTGGTGCTGTAGTATAAGGGGTGTGACCTCATGTCTGATGTCATCACAAGGGGGCGGGGTTGGTGCTGTATATAAGGGGTGTGGCCTCATCTATATTTGATGATTGTGGTAATTAACCCTGTGTTGAATGTTCTTCTCTGACAGCGCGCTCTATTAGAACAGAAGCAGAAGAAGAAGCGTCAGGAGCCCCTCATGGTTCAGTCTAATGTGGACGGTCGGACTCGGACTCGCAGGATGAAGCAGTCGGAGGAACAAGCTCCTCTGGTGGAGTCCTATAACAGCAGTAACAGCAGCACCATCTATCACGGTGAGTTAGCGCAGTGATGCTTTCACCGTCTCCTCTCGATCAGTCTCTATATATATAATGTATTTCTAATATTTTCTGATGTCCGTTATCCCCAATCGGCTGCACAGTATTTTGCAGACAGGTAGATCCGGCTCCTCCGGAGGTTTCATTATCAGGTTTCAGAACGGTTCAATCACACAGAAGACGCACAATTCCACCTGTCCAATGTACAGCCCGCTGTGTGATCACTTGTAACATTTACAGACGGTAGATCCCTAGTCCACATGTGATCAATAATAATGGAGAATCTGCTCTTCTGTGGTCATTCAGCTGAAACATAATATTATCTTCATGTAAAATGGCTGATAGCAGAGAGCAATAGATTGTGTTCACCAGCAGAACGTATGTGAAGACGAGGTGGTGTCCATCCTAACATCATTGTCGTTCATTTAGAGCTCTTAGGCGCTGTGCACACGGTGCCATGTTTGATGCAGATTTTGAGAATCCACATATATATCCAGAAGTCAGCAGAGTCTATGGCCGTTCAGAAGGCCTGTGCCCACGTTGCTTTCTGTTTCCTTGCAGATTTGGTGCACCAAAATCTGCACCAAATCTGCAAGGAAAAAAAGCAACATGGGCACAGGGCCTAAAGAATCCATGATCAGCAGGATTAGTAATAGAAGGATCAGCACCAGGGTCCGGTCCCCAGACCCTCAGGACCCTGCAGGATCAGTAATTGCTTTGTCACTGACCAATCAGGTGGAAGGATAAGAACAGATCTTGTAGACTTCAGATTCCACTTTTTAGGATTGTAGATGCGGAATAAACCTTGTGCCCAGTGGCGTAACGTGAAGCTCATGGGCCCCGATGTGAAAGCTCCAATGGGGCCCCCAATTATAGCAAATCTTTAATAGTATTAGTTTTTTTCTATAGGCCAAAGGGACCTTTTGGGACCCCTAGGCTGCAGGGCCCGGGTGCGATCGCAGCCCCTGCACCTGTTGTAGTTTTACCCCTGCCTGTACGCACGCTGTGATTATTTTATGTTTTTATTGTGGATTTTGATGCAGAATTTTCAGAAATCCTGATGCTGGCGCAGTCTGTGGGAATCCTGACGTGTTGTGCCCGCCCTGCGTTCTCTTCTGCTACAGAAAAGGTGCAGATCTTGATGGAAAACAATCTGTAGCATGTCAGATATTGCAGGGGTTTTTCAGCGTTTTTCACACATTGACTTCATTATAGTATCTGAAAAACGCTTCAAAAACTCCGGGTGTTCACACAGTGCGGTTGTGTTACAGAACTGGTGCGTTTTTCACAAGAACACTCATCTCGGCATGCTGCAGAAAATGCTCTGAAATCATTTCTGGGTACAAGAAATTGTCCTCTCTCCTCTCACTCTCCTTTCTCTCAATCTCCCCTCTATTTCTACCCCTTCTCCCCTATCACACTCTCTCTCTCTCTCTACTTTCTCTCTCTCTCTACTTTCTCTCTCTCACCTCTCTCTCTCTTCCCTTCGCTCCCCTCTCTCTCTCCCTTCTCTCTCTCTCCCATTTCTCTCACTCTCTCTCCCCTCTCACTCTTCCCTTATCTCCTCTCTCTCTCTCCCTTCTCTTCTCCTCTCTCTTTCTCTTTTTTCCCTCTCTCTCCTCTACTTTCTCTCTCGCCTCTCTCTCCCCTCGCACTCTTCCTTCTCTCACCTCTCTCTCTCCCTTCTCTCCCCCTCTCCTTTTTTCTCTCGCCTCTCTTTTCTGTCTTTCTTCCCTCTCTCTCTCTCTTCCCTTCTCTCCCCTCTCTCCTCTACTTACTTTCTCCCCTCTCACTCTTCCCTTCTCTCACCTCTCTTTCTCCCTTCTCTCTCTCGCCTCTCTTTTCTGTCTTTCTTCCCTCTCTCTCTTCCCTTCTCTCCCCTCTCTCCTCTCCCTTCTCTCTCTCTCTTTCCTCTCTCTCCCCTTCTCTCCTCTACTTTCTCTCTCTCTCACCTCTTTTTTATCTGTCGTTGTTCCCTCTCTCTCTCTTCCCTTCTCTCCCCTCTCTCCTCTCCCTTCTCTCTCTCTCCCATTTCTCTCACTCTCTCTCCCCTCTTTCTCCTCTTTCTCTCTCTGTTTAAATATTTTTATTAAAACACTTAAAAATACCAGGATCATGTAACAAATATAGATGACCATTCAGTTTTCATATATATGAAAAATATAACCTGGTAATATTATTTAAGTAATAGAAGAAAAAAATCTCCCTGTATCAAATGTGACACCGCATTGTGGATTTTGGTGCATTGTTTTCAGTCTTCAGATTTGGTGCAGAACACTCGGCACCTTGTGGCAAAAAAATGCACCAAAAACATGTTGCAGATTTGGTGTTTTTGGTTTGGAAATGGAGCAATTGGTGCCCTGTGTTTTTCTAGTTTTAGCTAAGGGAAGGGCTTGAAAATGCTGAACAATCCTCTGCAATAATTGACATAGCTGCAGCTTATTCCGCAGCAAAATCCGCATCTTTTCTGCAGCGGACAAAAAAGCGACATAGGACAACATTTCAGAATTCCCATAGACTTTGCTGGGTTGTGGATTTCTGACAAATCTACACCAATTCTGCATCAAAATAGAAAAAAAAAAAGCAGCAAACATCCGCAGTGTGGGCACAAACCCTTAGAGTCTGGTGACGGTTTGTGACGACCCTGGTGAGAGCCAGTGGGTTAACTAAAAGCTCAGGGGCCCTGATGCAGAAGCTCCAACAGGGCCTCCAATTATTGCAAATCTTTAATAGCAGTAGTCTTTTTCTATAGGCCAAAGGGACTTTTGGGGCCCCCCTAGAATCCAGGGCCCAAGTGCAGCAGCAACATCTGCACATATTGACCTGATCAGTCATTAATGAACCCCTTTGCGGAGGCACACAGGATCATCAATCACTTCTTTGAGTTTGTCCCTTGTAATGTATTATACCTGAGGAAGGCTTAGTAACAAGTTGAAATGCGTTGCATGTGTCCAAATAAACAGCTTTGTAATATATATCATCTTCCTTGTTATCCGGAGGCCCCACCTATTGGAAATCTTATTTCTTGCACTTCAGTTTGTCCCTGACGCCAGAGAGATACAGCGTAATCTTCCAATACGGTAAATGGCGCCTCGCATAGATTAATTCTTCATCATTTGTGACCGTGTGTCCAGTGGACGCTTCACCCCCAGCTCTCCGTGTGTCTCCAGCATCTCTACATGGATGGTCTGCAGAGGTCCCGAGCGATCCCACTCACACAGCTGAGGGTCTGTTACAGTGTAGCTCAGGAGATTGATGCTGCTCACATGTTTCCCTGACATAAGGAAGACAATTGTAGCAAACTCCCCTGATGTGAATCAAGACCTGGGGAAGGCAATTTAAATGGAAATAACAACTTTCCCGTTCAGTGACGGCAAACGGAGATCCTAAATGTGGTCCCTAAAAAGAGCGAGAAATAGAAATGTCTTTTATGTATTCAAAGACGAAGCTTTATTTCCAGACGACTGGACGCCGGCCCTTTAAAGTTTACTTTTTTTGCTGTAGATAGAATGTTTACAAAACAATGAAACCTGCAACATTGTTACTAATGGTCATCAGTGACCTCTGTGTCCTCCACAAGTCCTTGCTCTGTCTCTCCCTAATCTAGGAGGGCTCCTGCATCTCCCACTCATCTCTATGGTCTTTGCCAAAAGCAGTTTTTTTGTTAACCCTTTAATGCCTACTGTTGCATACCAGCTCAATTCCTTTGTATGCATGTGCGTATTCGTGTAGGTTTTACTTCAGCCAACAAGGGGTTAATTTGCAGCATGCCAATTCTTTCACCTGTTTTTTTTAGTGTTTTTACCCATTCAGGTGAACAGGAAAAAAATGCAAATAAAAACGTATGAAAAACGCACATAAAAACTCGCAGCATTTGTCTTGCTGGATTTTGCAGTAGAATAGTCTGTTGCCAATACCAAGCAAGAGCACATACCTTAGACTAAGTGGGAACATCCTATTGACGAAGAGAATGGTAACACCTAGTAGTTATATAGGCAGAATAGTAGAGGGACAATAAGTGAAACCTCAGGGTCTGTGCACACGCTTGGTGCAGAAAGAATCTGCATCATGAGGCCCTGTGCACACGCTGCATCTTTTGGTGCAGAATTGCTGCAGTTTTGTGACAAATTCAGCCAGCAACGTCAGTGAGGGTTGTGAAGTGCTGTGCACATGCTGCTTTTTCAATTCCTTTATTCAACCAAGAGAAACACATGGAGTATGTTGCATTTAAGAATTTTGTCATTTATATTATCTGTTTATTTTAAATGCATGAGAAAAGAAGAGGAGAGAAATTTGGGAAATCAAACCCCTCTAGTGATGAGAAAAGATACAAAGAAGTCCTAGAAGCACCACCCAATAGCAGAACAATGAATGAAACATAGGCTCCCATATACACATATGTAGTCATATTACAGATTACACCGTGCAGGAACCTGTACATTGGAGACAATCGAGTATACCCAGCCTAGCCGCAACAAAACATAAAGTGCCAGTGCATGTAGACTGATCTTCATCAGGGGCAGAGGCCTCGCACATTACTAACAAACCACAGTGGGGGAAGTTTCCCAGTAGAGGACCGGTCTTATGTAGAGCCCCTACACGTGTTTCGCATGCCTGCAGTGCTGGCTTCCTCAGGGGGAGGTGGTATGACGTAGTGGACGTAGCTACATGCCGCCCTCAGATGTCTTTGTATAGTGACCTGGTCCAATCTTTAATTTGGAGATTGTGCAAAAATCCCTTACGGGTGAATGTCTGCACCAAATACTGCGAGTGCACTCACCCCCCTGAGATGTGATATCACTGTGCTTCGCTTAGGACCTGTGGATAGTTATGGGTTTTTTTGCGTTTTTTATCTAGGTTTTATGTAAATCTATGCTAGTTTAATCCTGTGTTTTTGTTTCCCAGCAAATCCTATGTGATTCTGGGATTAGGTTGGCTTCACACCACGGTTTTGTGCATCAGGTTGTGTCCGGTTTGAATCGGATAGAACCTGATCCGGTTTTGTCTCCCATTTATCCCTATGGTGCCGGATTGGTCCTATTTGGCGATCCGGTTTTGTGCCGGATTCATTTTTGTCCGTTTTTTCCCGTCCCCAAAACCGAAGCCTGCAGCATTTTTTGGCTCCGGTGCAAAAATTGGACAAAACCGGACAGAAACTAATCTGGGGTGATCCGGCGCCCATAACATGGGAGTCTATGGGTGTGAAAAAAATCGGATAATTTCCCGGTTCCGTTTTTGCTCAGAAATCCTGGCGTTCTAACTTCAGCACCATGGACAGCAGTATTTCATGCCCAGGCTGTGAATTCAGCACCAAGGACAGCAGCAGAGCAAGCACAGGCAGACTTCAGCACCATGGACAGCAGTATTTCATGCACAGGCTGTGGATTCAGCACCTAGGACAGAAGCAGAGCAGACACAGGCAGACTTCAGCATCATGGACAGCAGCATTTCATGCACAGGCTGTGAATTCAGCACCAAGGACAGCGGCAGAGCAGGCACAGGCAGACTTCAGCACCATAGACAGCAGTATTTCATGTACAGGCTGTGAATTCAGCACCTAGGACAGCGGCAGAGCAGGCACAGGCAGACTTCAGCACCATGGACAGCAGTATTTCATGCCCAGGCTGTGAATTCAGCACCTAGGACAGCGGCAGAGCAAGCACAGGCAGACTTCAGCACCATGGACAGCAGTATTTCATGCCCAGGCTGTGTATTCAGCACCAAGGACTGCGGCAGAGCAAGCACAGGCAGACTTCAGCACCATGGAAAGCAGTATTTCATGCCCAGGCTGTGTATTCAGCACCAAGGACTGCGGCAGAGCAAGCACAGGCAGACTTCAGCACCATGGACAGCGGCAGAAAACCAATCCTACAAAAATCAGAATCAGGACATATTTGGCCACACTTTGTGCACATCCTGACCTCTCAGGTTCTGTCCGGTGGATCCTGCAAAAAACAGGATCCGCCCTGACAGACAAAGCCTTAGCCGTCCACACACATTGGTTATATTTCACTGCAGAAAGTGGAAACCCCACAGGTTTTGCTGCATTTTTGAAAGAATGAGCTGTCAGTTGTTTTCTGCGTTCTTGCTATACTTCCTATTGCAAATCCACAGCAAAAACGCAGTAAAAACACAGCAAACCTCCTGCCAAGAAATCACAAGAAAAGAGTAACCCCCAGGATTTGCTGCAGACTTGAAGTTTGAAAACCCACCGTGTATGCACTCAGCCCCCGTCATCTACCCGGTGGGGCGACCGTGCAGCGCTCAGTGTGTTTGCAATTAGGAGAACTTAAGTGTCACCTGATTGTGATTTGTGCTGCATTATGCGGAGTGTCCTCACTGATTACTGGAGAGATTGCTCCGCTCTGAGAGGAGTCAGCGAGCCCCGTCCTCACTTATCATTATCACTGATACATGGCCACATCTCAGAGTGACCCCCCCCTCCTGAATCGGGAATCTTCACATGATGGCGCAGGGCCCGGGGGTTTACACTGCAGAATAGGATTCTACATCTGCTGAACCCTTGGCTTTTATTGGCTTCTTGTTTCCTCCTCATTCAACTTTGATGTGGTCTGTGGTCATCAGCTGAGAGGAGCTCAGAACAACACAGATCAAAGGTACAATGTCAGACCGTCCTAGTGAGCTCACTGACTGATCTGCAGTTAACTCACTGTATAGCCAGCAATAACACAGAGGCTACAGAAGACAAAATGTTACTGAGCCCAATAACAAACATCATTTTTACCCTAAATTAGAGGCATTTAAGCAAGAAAAAAAAATCATTCCCAAACACTGACAATCCCTTTACCATTTCTGAAGCCCAAAGGTGCAGTGACGCTTCCAGCAGGTGAGGAGAGGCTCCGGGCGGCGTTACTCTACAGTCATGGCGGAAAGTGTCGGCGCCTTGAAATTGCTCCAGATAATGACGTTTTCCTCCAGCTCATTATCACAATCCCCCATGCTTTGTTATACACAGGATTATTTCCTTTGTGTGTTTTGGAAAACCCCCAAAAAAATACTGAGAAAAAAGTCAAAATCGGACAAAATTTCGCACAAAACCCCCAAAAATGGGCTGGTAAAATCTCTGTCCCCCTCAACTGAATCTTTGGTTTCCTCCTTAGGAATACACCCCTGCAGTCAGTCGCCTCCTATAACCTCCACAAGCTTCTTCTCACCTGGAGTTTCTCCTCTTCTCTATAATCTGCCCCCGATCTCTCGTCTTCTCCCAATGTTCAGATCTCTCCACAGGTGATCAATGGGATTTAGATCCGGACTCATTGCTGCCACTTCAGATCTCTCCACAGCAGGGGCGTATCTAGGGGGTGCAGCCGGACTTTTTGCCCCGGGCGCCAGTCAGTGGAGGGCGCAGCGCCGCCGCCGGCGGAACTAATCTCCTCGCCGCATATTGTGCACGGTCACGGGCGGCCGTGCACACAACCATCCCCTGCTGCTGGTCCGCCCCTTGGCAGCAGTTAACACCCACATACACCCCCCCCCCTCGGGCACATCGCGCTGTGGCTGACGTGACGTCACCCGGCGCGCCGCACAAACGGAATCACGGAGAGGAGAAGAAGAGGAGCCGAAGGTAGGAGCTGCTGCCCGCTGTGGCCTGCCTCCTCCTCCTGAGTCCCCACTTCTGACTCAGATTGAGACGTCCGGGTCCCGGTCCGTCCTCCTAGGCAACCCCCCTCCCCCCCGTCCTCACCTACCTTGGGAGGGGGGGGGGGGCGCCGAAATAAAAGTTTGCCCCGGGCGCCATCACACCTAGGTACACCTCTGCTCCACAGGTGATCAATGGGATTTAGATCCGGACTCATTGCTGTCACTTCAGATCTCTCCACAGGTGATCAATGGGATTTAGATCCGGACTCATTGCTGCCACTTCAGATCTCTCCACAGGTGATCAATGGGATTTAGATCCGGACTCATTGCTGTCACTTCAGATCTCTCCACAGGTGATCAATGGGATTTAGATCCGGACTCATTGCTGTCACTTCAGATCTCTCCACAGGTGATCAATGGGATTTAGATCTGGGCTCATTGCTGTCACTTCAGATCTCTCCACAGGTGATCAATGGGATTTAGATCCGGACTCATTGCTGTCACTTCAGATCTCTCCACAGGTGATCAATGGGATTTAGATCTGGGCTCATTGCTGTCACTTCAGATCTCTCCACAGGTGATCAATGGGATTTAGATCCGGACTCATTGCTGTCACTTCAGATCTCTCCACAGGTGATCAATGGGATTTAGATCCGGACTCATTGCTGTCACTTCAGATCTCTCCACAGGTGATCAATGGGATTTAGATCTGGGCTCATTGCTGTCACTTCAGATCTCTCCAGCGCTTTGTTTTCTCCATTTCTGGGGTTTCTTGATGTTTGGGGTTATTGTCTTGCTGGAGACCCCTGACCTAGGACGCCCCCAGCTTTCTGACACTGGACAGTACAAGGTCACCCAAAATCTTCTGATATCTTCAGATTTTATGATGCCTTGTACACAGTCAAGGCCGTCAGTGCCAGAGGCAGCAAAACATCTC
The DNA here is from genome assembly GCA_033576535.1 of Allobates femoralis. Taxonomy (NCBI): domain Eukaryota; kingdom Metazoa; phylum Chordata; class Amphibia; order Anura; family Aromobatidae; genus Allobates; species Allobates femoralis. The sequence continues at coordinate 33,977,141 of JARQOC010000010.1, forward strand.
TGACCTCCCCCATATGTGAATGTAGGTCCTGTGCTCTTTTCTATGACCCCCCCCCATATATGACTGTGAGTCCTGTGTTCTGTTCTCTGACCTCCCCATATGTGACTGTAGGTCCTATGTTCTTCCTGACCTCCCTCATATGTGACTGTAGGTTCTGTGCTCTTTTCTCTGCCCTTCCCCATATGTGACTGTAGGTCCTGTGCTCTTTTCTCTGACCTCCCCCATATGTGAATGTAGGTCCTGTGATCTTTTCTCTGACCTTCCCCATATGTGACTGTAGGTCCTGTGCTCTTTTCTCTGACCTCCCCCATATGTGACAGTAGGTCCTATGCTCTTCTCTCTGACCTCCACCATATGTGACTGTAGGTCCTATGTTCTCTCTGACCTCCCCCATATGTGACTGTAGGTCCTGTGTTCTTTTCTCTGACCTCCCCCATATGTGACTGTAGGTCCTATGTTCTCTCTGACCTCCCCCATATGTGACTGTAGTTCCTGTGCTCTTCTCTCTGACCTCCACCATATGTGACTGTAGGTCCTGTGCTCTTCTCTCTGACCTCCACCATATGTGACTGTAGGTCCTGTGCTCTTTTCTCTGACCTCCCCCATATGTGACTGTAGGTCCTATGTTCTCTCTGACCTCCCCCATATGTGACTGTAGGTCCTATGTTCTCTCTGACCTCCCCCATATGTGACTGTAGGTCCTGTGTTCTTTTCTTTGTCGGCATCATCCCATTTGCGGTAAACAGTAGAATGATTAACTTTTCCAAAAAGCTCTATGTTGTCTCATCTGTCCACAGGACGCTTTCCCAGAAGGATTTTGGTTACTAATGTACATTTTGGCTTTTTTCTGTCTGGTGTCAGCAGTGGGTCCTCCTGGGTCTCCTCCATAAAGTTTTGTTTCATGCACATGTGGACGGACAGTTTGCACTGACACTGATGCATCCTGAGCCTGCAGGCCAACTTGAATTTCTTTGGAACTTGATTGAGGCTTAGCCACCATCCAAACTATCCTGCTTGGCAACTTTTCTCTGCTGTCCACTTCCAGGGAGATTAGCTACAGTGCCATGGGTTGTAAAGTTCTTGAATATATTGCGTACCGTGGACAAAGGAACATCAAGATCTGTGGAGATGGGCTTGTAACCTTGAGCTTGTTGATATTTTTCCACAATTTTGGTTCTTACATCCTCAGACAGTTCTCTTCTCTTTTTGTTCTCCATGCTTAGTGTGGCACGCAGACAAACAATGCAAAGATCGAGGCAACTTCTCCCTTTTTATCTGGTTTCAGGTGTGATTTTCATATTGCCCACACCTGTTGCTTGCCACAGGTAGTGTGAATGAGCATCACATGCTGGAAACAAAGATGTGTACCCACAAGTTTGGAAAGCAGCCAACAATTGACTTTTTTAACAAAACATGGGAGATTGTGATAATTTGGATCAATACTTCATATTACTGAACGATCTTAAAGTGCGACGCTTTTGACCATGAATGTGTATAAACTTCAGTACCTTTGTAAATCGTTTGTTTTGTTTCTTTTGCCCTGAAAGTCATCTTACACTCCTGTCACCTCCAGAGCTGCATCTATAATTATGCTGATTTATATTGTGAGACCCATTACACGCCAGGACATGAAGCAGAGCGTTGTGCCCGCAGCTCTGGATGTGAGTAGAGGGGTGCCCGTGTGTTGGGTGGTCTCCACCTTCTGGGTTCCTCAGTTTTCTGCTTCCATCACTCGATGTTTCCATTTTCTATGAGGTCCTGGAATTTCAAGGACGACGACAACAATGAAATGTTATTTTTCAGCGCTCGTCTGTGGGATGCGACATGTTACCTGTGTAACCATGGATGTTGTCAAGGTCTCTGTATACTGATCCTTCACTTGTATATTAGAAATTGCAGATGAAGCAATTCCACAACTCCCTAAGATGTAACCGGTTATGTGGCAGATTCATTGCAGGATTAAAATAACAGCAATGTGTGAATGGGGTGCAATCTGCAGCAATACTCAGGTCCGGGTGGGGACGGGTGGGTGGTCACAGGGAGCCTCATATTCCGGGACGAGCGGGTGGTCATGGGGAACCATTGTATTCTGGAACAGGTAGGTGGTCACAGGGAACCTCATATCCTGGGACAGGCGGGTCACAGGGAACCTCGTATTCTGGGATGGGCGGAGGGTTACAGAGAACCATTGTATCCTGGACGGGCGGTTGGTCACAGGGAACCATTGTATCCTGGGACAGGTGGGGTGGTCACAGGGAACCTCATATCCTGGGACAGGTGGTGGTCAGGGAACCTCATATCCCGGACGGGTGGGTGGTCACAGGGAACCTCATATCCTGGGACAGGTCGGGTGGTCACAGGGAACCTCATATCCTGGGACAGGTGGGTGGTCATGGGGAACCTCATATCCGGACGGGTGGGTGGTCAGGGGAACCATTGTATCCGGGATGGTGGGTGGTCCGGGAACCTGTATCTTGGCACGGGTGGGTGGCCACGGGAACTATTGTATCCCAGGACGGGTGGGTGGTCACGGGGAACCATTGTATACTGGGATGGGTGGTCCCGGGAACCTCATATCCTAGGAGAGGTGGGTGGTCACAGGGATGAGGATCCTCGTTATCCTGGAAGGGCGGCTGTGGGTGGTCACGGGGAACCATTGTATACTGGGACAGGTGGGTGGTCACAGGGAGCCTCATCTCCCGGGAGAGGTGGTTGGTCACAGGGAACCTCGAATCCTGGAATGGGCTCATACTCACAGGAAACCATTGTATCCTGGGATGGGCGCGTAGTCACGGGGAACCTCGTATCCTGGGATGGGTGGGTGTTCATGGGGAACCATTGTGTCCTGGGGTGGGTGGTCATGGGAAACCTCGTATCCTCAGACGGGTGGGTGGTCACAGGTAACCATTGTACCATGGAATGGGCGGGTGGTCATTGGGAACCATTGTGTCCTGGGGTGGGTGGTCATGGGAAACCTCGTATCCTCGGACGGGTGGGTGGTCACAGGTAACCATTGTACCATGGGATGGGCGGGTGGTCATTGGGAACCACTGAATTCTGGGTTGGGCGGGTGGTCATGGGTGAACCTCATATTATGAGATGAATAGGTGATCAAAGGGAACCTCATATCCTGGGACGGCGGGTGGTCACAGGGAACCTCATATCCTCCAAAGCTTTCCCCATAACTAATAGACTCAATGTGGAGGAATTGTTATCTAAGCAATTCCCCAATGTACACTAGGCAGACCCTTTCTTTATGACCTTGATATTCTGTACATGCTTCTCATGGTCCTTGGGGTGGCAGTGACATTGGTGACTCTGGTGTAATGGGACTTCTCTCTGTTTCCTCGGGTGGACACCGAGCAGTGCAGGAGGCCGAGCTGGAGGACACTCAAGTGGCAGACGAAGCTCAACCTCCAAAATCTACTAAAAAGAACAAGGCAGCAGGTGCCGCTAGTTGTCCGTCTGGCAGCGCCAGGAAAGAGAAAAAAGGAAAGCAGAAAGGTCAGATGCATGACGACCCCTGCATGAGCCCCCAGTCCAGAGCATGACATCTGTGTGTGCTCATCCAACGATGGATGCATGACTCTCCCTGCACGTGGAGAATGTCGCGCAACTGCATTATTCATCATTTGCACAAGTGTATTGTATCCAAGCATGTCACTTCTTGTGTTTGATTATGGATAAAATATAGTAATAAAGACTGGCATCAGCTAAATGTCAAGGTGCAAGCAAAAAAAATTGTATATATTGATAAAAGTGATTTGCTGCAACACGTAACATAACATGTATGGGAATTAGCTAATGGCTCACAAATGAAAAGCAGGGCATTGTGTACAGATAAAACACTGTGTAATGGAAAAGGAGCACAGTGAACACTGCACTAGACACGAGAAAAGAGAGAGACTTAGCTTCAACACTGGCGCCACTGCGAAGAGCCCGGTAACTATGCCAAAGTGCTCTCATACCGGGTCCTACTCTAAAGGCCATGTTACAGTGGTGACATCGCCGCCGATTACATAGGCAATGTAGGGGTGTGGCCTATTGGTGGCGACATCGCCCCTACGTCGCCTCATGTAAAGGGGCGATGTCGGCGCCGCCGGGAGGTCGCCTGCTTTCAGTGCAGTGCTCTAAAACCAGGCGACCGATCTGGGGCGATGTGCACACATCGCCCCATGTAACCGACCGCCGGCGAGCTGACAGGCGATGGGAGCCATAGGCTCCCATTGTCCTGCATCGCCGCTGGGGTTTTGAGACACCCCAGCGGCGATGCTGCCTATCAGATTGCCGACGCGGCGCTGTAGGTGTCGCCCCATGTAAATAGGGGACGGCGACGCTAGCGGGGCACCAAAACCGTGCGCGCCCCCGCCAGTCACCGTCGACATCTACAGCGCCGTCGCCTTGTGTGACGGTACCTTAACACTGCATGTGGTATACTGTTGCTGGGGTAGGTTTATATGCCTGTGATTGCAAGTAAAAACTGGCAGGGATAGTGTGTCTTTGGACCTGGGCTACAGTAAAATGGAGAAATAGGCAAAGTTACTGGGCGGGGGAAGGGAGCGCAGTCAAAGAAATGAAGTCATATAATATAGTAATATTTATAGTAATATTTTTTTGACTGTGGTCCCTTCCCCCGCCCAGTAACTTTGCCTATTTCTCCATTTTACTGTAGACCAGGTCCAAAGACACACTATCCCTGGCGGTTTTTACTTGCATTCACAGGCATATAAACCTATCCCAGCAACAGTATACCACATGCAGTGTTAGAGTAGGACCCGGTATGATGAGAGCACTTTGGTGTAGTTACCGGGCTCTTCGCAGTGGCGCCAGTGTTGAAGCTAAGTCTCTCTCTTTTCTTGTGTCTAGTGCAGTGTTCACTGTGCTCCTTTTATACATTGTTTTAGCTGTACACAATGCCCTGCTTTTCATTTGTGAGCCATTAGCTAATTCCCATACATGTTATGTTAAGTGTTGCAGCAAATCACTTTTATTAATATAAACAGCTGAGTGTCACCACCAGACCAATCCTGACCCTGAGATTAGTCCGAACAACAAGTACTAAAATCACAAGGTGCCTAGCATAAAACTGCACAATTCTTCATAGACCTCAAGGCTGAAAATAAAAACACGAGGACAGAAGGTAATGGCCAAACTTTGTCTGTCTGCAGTCACCACTAGGGGGAGCTCCCTGTATACAGACATACATGATAAGATCCTGTCTACTGATACCACTAGGGGGAACTCCCTGTATACAGAGGTGGCATGATAAGATCCTGTCTGCAGTCACCACTAGGGGGAGCTCCCTGTATACAGAGATACATGATGAGATTCTGTCTGCAGTCACCACTAGGGGGAGCTCCCTGTATACAGAGATACATGGTAAGATTCTGTCTGCAGCCACCACTAGGGGAGCTCCCTGTATACAGAGATACATGATAAGATCCTGTCTGCAGCCACCACTAGGGGGAGCTCCCTGTATACAGAGATACATGATAAGATCCTGCCTGTAGTCACCACTAGGGGGAGCTCCCTGTATACAGAGACACATGATAACATACTGTCTCCAGCCACCACTAGGAAACGCTCCTCAAACTACTCCTTTTAAGTTAAGTTAAGTTGCCGAGTAGCAAGACCAAGTAAAGCGACATTTGCTGTACTTTGTATTGTGCCTCGATGGGGGAGGATGTTTTAGTGTGTGGAGTGTTGGGGTTTGTATATTAGGGCTGTAATTTCAATCGTTTGCCCATGATGGTGACACCCATACACAGGAACTCCACACAGTATGATGATTTCCCCAGCGCTGTACTCGATATCATGACCCCCCAGTGCTGTACTCGGTGTGATGACCCCACAGCCCTGTACTCGGTGTGATGACCCCACAGCCCTGTACTCGGTGTGATGACCTCACAGCCCTGTACTCGGTGTGATGACCTCACAGCACTGTACTCGGTGTGATGACCTCACAGCCCTGTACTCGGTGTGATGACCCCCCCAGCCCTGTACTCGGTGTGATGACCCCACAGCCCTGTACTTGGTGTGATGACCTCACAGCCCTGTACTCGGTGTGATGACCTCACAGCCCTGTACTCGGTGTGATGACCCCACAGCCCTGTACTCAATATCATGACCCCCCAGCCCTGTACTCGGTATGATGACCCCACAGCCCTGTACTTGGTGTGGTGACTCCACAGCCCTGTACTCGGTGTGATGACCCCACAGCCCTGTACTCGGTGTGATGACCCCACAGTCCTGTACTCGGTGTGATGACCCCACAGTCCTGTACTCTATATCATGACCCCCCCCAGCCCTGTACTCGGTATGATGACCCCACAGCCCTGTACTTGGTGTGGTGACTCCACAGCCCTGTACTCGGTGTGATGACCCCACAGCCCTGTACTCGGTGTGATGACCTCACAGCCCTGTACTCGGTGTGATGACCCCACAGCCCTGTACTCAATATCATGACCCCCCAGCCCTGTACTCGGTATGATGACCCCACAGCCCTGTACTTGGTGTGGTGACTCCACAGTCCTGTACTCGGTATGATGACCTCACAGCCCTGTACTCGGTGTGATGACCCCACAGCCCTGTACTCGGTATGATAACCCCACAGTCCTGTACTCTGTGTGATGAACCCACAGCCCTGTACTCGGTGTGATGACCCCACAGCCCTGTACTCGATATCATGACCCCCCAGCCCTGTACTCGGTGTGATAACCCTGCAGCCCTGTACTCGGTGTGATAACCCTGCAGCCCTGTACTCGGTGTGATGACCCCACAGCCCTGTACTCGGTGTAATGACCTCACAGCCCTGTACTCGGTGTGATGACCCCACAGCCCTGTACTCAATATCATGACCTCCAGCCTTGTACTCGGTGTGATGACCCCACAGCCCTGTACTCGGTGTGATGACCCCACAGTCCTGTACTCGGTGTGATGACCCCCAGCCTTGTACTCGGTGTGATGACCCCACAGCCCTGTACTCGGTGTGATGACCCCACAGTCCTGTACTCGATATCATGACCCCCCAGCCCTGCACTCGGTGTGATGACCCCACAGCCCTGCACTCGGTGTGATGACCCCCCAGCCCTGCACTCGGTGTGATGACCCACAGCCTTGTACTCGGTGTGATGACCCTGCAGCCCTGTACTTGGTGGGGTGACATCACAGCCCTGTACTTGGTGTGATGACCCCACAGCCCTGTACTCGGTGTGATGACTCCACAGCCCTGTACTCGGTATGATGACCCCGCAGCCCTGCACTCGTTGTGATGACCCCACAGTCCTGTACTCAATATCATGACCCCCCAGCCCTGTACTCGGTGTGATGACCCCACAGCCCTGTACTCAATATCATGACCCCCCCAGCCTTGTACTCGGTGTGATGACCCCACAACCCCTGTACTTGGTGTGGTGACCCCACAGCCCTGTACTCGGTGTGATGACCCCGCAGCCCTATACTCTGTATAATAACCCCGCAGCCCTGTACTCTGTATGATAACCCCACAGCCCTGTACTCTGTATGATAACCCCATAGCCCTGTACTCGGTATGATGACCCCACAGTCCTGTACTCAATATCATGACCCCCCAGCTCTGTACTCGATGTGATGACCCCACAGCCCTGTACTCAGTATGATGACCCCGCAGCCCTGTAGTCGGTATGATGACCCCACAGCCCTGTACTCTGTATAATGACCCCACAGCCCTGTACTCGGTATGATGACCCCCCCAGCCCTGTACACTGTATAATGACCCCCCAGCCCTGTACACTGTATAATGACCCCACAGCCCTGTACTCGGTATGATGACCCCCCAGCCCTGTACACTGTATAATGACCCCCCAGCCCTGTACACTGTATAATGACCCCACAGTACTTAACTTAGATCATCAAATTGAAAAAGAAAATTAAACTAATAATGACTCCTCCAATTCATTACTTATATATAGTTTTATATATATAAATATATATATATATACATATACAGTGCTGTGCAAATTAATTGGGACAGAGCAAGTCTTTACTTGTTTTTCTTGCATTAGTTTTCCTATTGCTGATAAGCGTTTTATCGGTTCTTGGTGTCGTTTCCCTTTTTATTTTGGAGAAAACGATCCAGTGTCATTATTTGTGTGAATTATTCCTGAAATGTAGATTTTCCAATACCAACGGTGGAAGCCATTCCTCTTACAGTCAGACTTGTATGTTCATTAGGAGTAATAATTCTAGACCTCTGCCGTGGGGTAACATCCATTATTACAGGCACGAAACACACTGAGAAAAAGAAACTAAACCACTCCTCACAGAAACAAGCTCTCACCTGAAGCTGAGGGGGCAGCTAGCTGTTATTTTCTGACTAAAACCAGTCACACCACATTTTGTTACTCAAGGTTGTACACTCACCTGTTCACAGCAGTGAAAACTGGATTGAATCACTGACTGGTAATCCCAACTTACGATTTTACTTACAAAAATGTTTTGTCCCAATTAATTTGCACAGCACAGTATGTATGTAAATATAATTGCTTTATTAAATAAAAAAAAATTAAAACACGAATATAAAAAAGCGACAGATTTACAGGGTGTTCCCAAAAAATGTCCTAAAATTTAGGAATCATAGCGCTCAATTTTATTTTTTATTATATAGAACATATGGGAGAATATATCATATATTAATTTATAATTATTAATTATAGATTACTATACTAGATTATTATTAGTTATTAATAATAATAGTGATCCAGCTCCCTCTGGTGGAGTGTGAAGAGAAGTACAAGACATTTTATATACAACACAGCCCGTACTCAGGGGGAAATGGTTACCATATTCTTCGGAATGATCCACAAGTGTCATCAGATAAGTATGGAAACCCCCTGATGCACGTTTTGCTAACGTTCCTCAGAAGGGTGACACCCTCATCACTAAAGTCATTTCAAATGGCAACTCTCTGCCTTGAAGAAACTCAAAAGAGATCTTGAAAACAAAATGTGGTAGTCAGTAATGGTTACTTTTGTAGAGCAAGCAGGGGGAAAAATTATGGGATCACTCAATTCTGAGGAAAAAATTATGAAATCACCCTGTAAATTTTAATTCCCAAAACTAACACCTGCATCAAATAAGATCTGCTCGTCAGTCTGCATCTAAAAAGGAGTGATCACACCTTGGAGAGCTGTTGCACCAAGTGGACTGACATGAATCATGGCTCCAACACGACGAGAGATGTCAACTGAAACAAAGGAGAGGATAATCAATCTCTTAAAAGAGGGTAAATCAACACGCAATGTTACAAAAGATGTTGGTTGTTCACAGTCAGCTGTGTCTAAAATCTGGATAAAATACAAACAACATGGGAAGGTTGTTAAAGGGAAACATACTGGTAGACCAAGGAAGACATCAAAGCGTCAAGACCGGAAACTTAAAGCCATATGTTTCCAAAACAGGAAATGTACAACAAAACAAATGAGGAACGAATGAGAGGAAACTGGAGTCAATGTTTGTGACCGAACTGTAAGAAACCACCTAAAGGGAATAGGATTTACATTCACAAAAGCTAAACATACGCCATCATTAACATCTAAACAGAACAAAACAAGGTTACAATGGGCTAAGGAAAAGCAATTGTGGACTGTGGATGACTGGATGGAAGTCATATTCAGTGATGAATCGTGAATCTGCATTGGGCAAGGTGATGATGCCGAAACCTTTTGTTTGGTGTCGTTCCAATTAAATTTATAAAAATGACTGCCTGAAGAGAACATGCAAATTTCCACAGTCATTGATGATATGGGGCTGCATGTCAGGTAAAGGCACTGGGGAGATGGCTATCATTATATCTTCAATAAATGCCCAAGTTTACATTGATATTTTGGACTTTTTTCTTATCCCATCAATTGAAAGGATGTTTGGGAATAATGAAATCATTTAGCAAGATGATAATGCATCCTGCCATAGAGCAAAAACTGAAAGCATTCCTTGAAAGAAGACACTTAAGGTCAATGTCATGGCCTGCAAATAGTCCGGATCTCAATCCAATAGAAAATGTTTGGTGGAAGTTGAAGAAAATGGTCCATGACAAGGCTCCAACCTGTAAAGCTGATCTGGCAACAGCAATCAGAGAAAGTTGGAGCCAGATTGATGATGAGTACTGTTTGTCACTCATTAGGTCCATGCCTCAGAGACTGCAAGCTGTTATAAAAGCCAGAGGTGGTGCAACAAAATACTAGTGATGTATTGGAGTGTTCTTTTGTTTGTTTGTCAGGATTCCATAATTTTTTCCTCAGAATTGAGTGATTCTATAATTTTTCCCCCTGTTGGTCTACAAAAGTAACTGTTACTGGCCAGCACATTTTTTTCATGATTTCTTTTAGTGTTTCTTAAGATGGAGAGTTGCCATTGAAATGACTTTAGTGTTGTGCCAGGTCTGTGATCGCTTTTTTTTTCTACAACATTAAACAACTGAATGAACATCCTCCTGAGCCAGGGATTCCATCATTTTTGCCAGGGGTTGTATATCTGCTGCGGGATCTGCATGCCTCTGAGCAGAAGGTGAGCCCTGTCATACAAACGCCCTGGTCTTTCTGATGGGGGGTATCGGTTCTCTCTACACAACAGGTGTGGAGGGGGGTCTTTAGCAATGATTTTCTGCTATTGCACAAGTAAGAATCCTCCTTTATTATGTCATTCTTATGTTTTCCATGCTGTCCCTGCTGTGACGACCCCTGGGGCCCCTCTAATGGGCGCTCATTGGGCGCAGCTTCCAATTTTGGGAAGTTTTCCTCTGGTCAGGATCTCCATGCCGTCTTTGTTGTAATTCTCAGCCCACTCACTTCCAGCTGTTTGTCTTCCCAGGTATTGATGGCCCTGCGGCTGCTTTCCAAGACGAGGCCACAGACACTGGGAGTCAAGTCCAGATATTAACAGTGGGTCAGTCCAATCATGATGAGGATGAGGCAGAAACACTGAACACTGGTCAACAGCAGAGCAAGCAGGACCTGAGGGTGACCATGCAAAAGAAGGGTGAGAAGATGGCTGGAGTGCCGGGAGTCACCTCCTGCCCCTCCATCAGGCCCTGATTTCACCTCTTCCTGCAGGAATATCCAGCAGCATGAACTTTGATGAAGAGGAGGATGAGGAAGATGAGGACAGTTCAAGCTCATCCCAGCTGAATAGTAACACCAGACCCGGCTCTGCCACCAGCAAGAAATCAAATAAGGTCAGTAAACTCCATGTGTGTCATCCGCCCTGCACCATGCAGCTGAGAATCCTTCCTGGAGGGTCAGGATGACACTGCAGATTAACCCCTGTGGGTGCTGCAAAGGTGGCCATCCGAATATTACTAGATCCAACGGTCTGAGATCAGTCTCCATCTGTGATCAATGTGTTTCCACAGGAGACGGCGTCAGCCCCCAGCCCCGCCACCAACGAGCCTTCCATTGATGTGGATGACCTGGAAGAGTTTTCCATGCGGCCGGCTCCACAGGGGGTCACCATCAAGTGCAGGATTACTAGAGACAAGAAGGGCATGGACCGGGGCATGTACCCCACTTATTATCTGCACCTGGAGCGGGAGGACGGTAAAAAGGTCAAAATGACATAAACTTCCCAATATTTGTCATGGAAATGAAGTTGTGATCATTGTGATCAGAGGCAGAAGCTTGACTCTTTACATCTATGGCCGACACTAGAAGTGCATCCCTTACTGTAAAGAATCCTTCCGTATACTATTGTCCTATTGTCCTTGTCAGGAAACAGCCCTCTGCTGCCCCCTTGTCGTCAGGACAATCAGGGAATTGATCGGGGATAAGTAAATGAGGCTGCGGCTGTTCTGCTGTTATGCCGATTATTGAGGAGCTCGCAGTGAGGGCATTGTATATATATCACCAGTTCCAGCTCATGGAAAATATATACAGTGTATATATATATATAATATAATATTTGACAGTCACACCGTTATTTAGCTGTCAAAGCTCCACAATACAATAATATATAAATGCTGTGCCACTCACCACTTGGTTTCCACATCCTCGGTTGTGGAATGCTCTCAACATGCTTCTTTTGGGGTGCAAGCTTAAAGCGAAATGAACTCGAATTTGTTAATCTGTATCATATAAGTATTAAATACAATGGATTGGTGTGTTTTAAATTATAGCAAGATTTTACAGGAAACAATACAAATAGACAACTATAAATTGAGGTAAAGACAGAACACTACCTTATGCTGACAAGTAGAAGGAAAGAACTCCTCAGAAGATATGGACAGCCCTCGTGGATACAAAACACAGTACTTCTCCGCAGAGTCAATTGACTGGGAGGCTGGATGTAGAAGGCTTGGGCGTTCTGAGAATATGGTGGGAGTTTCCTCATGACTTACTTGTGAAATGACCCTGCACAGATCAATGACTGTCCAACATTCCTATGTGAAGTATTATCAGGTTCATAATAGGAAACAGAGGTCTCCTGTACTATACAAGGTTTCATATTAGATGCATAACATTCATAATTAAAATAGATGCAAGTTAAATTTTGTGAAAAACACCTCATAGAAGCCGAACTCGTCTGGAAAGGTTTTTATGGTTAAGATAACAAAGATCAATGTCGAAATATGGAAGAAAAAATTGGCAGACAAAGGGAACGTGGCATATCAAGCAACCCATCCTAGTTACATGTCAACCTGTGTCATGGCATGCATCGGTTTCAATTACTGGGTCTTGTGTTATTATAAAACAGAAACAGACCCAGATTTAATCTGAATTGTACTCGGATAACTTCAGCCAATTAGCCAAAATGCTGACAAAGTTGATTGACGAGCTTCATAGACAGATGACCAATGAGACCTCCTAAGCATACAGCTCAAGCTACCAAGAGTTATGATTGCAAAGAAAGTGGAATTCTGCAATGGCCAGTCACAACCCCAAGACTAACCCATTGAGAGAATCACTTGCTATCGGGAGAAATCCAAAGACCCCTCACATGCAAGACGAACTCACGAAAGGCCTGGCAAAGCTGTGAACTAGGAAACAGTTTGTAGTGATGTCCATGGGTTCCAGACTTAAGGCAGTGATTGCCTCCAAAGGATTCGCAACAAAATATTGAAATATACAATAATTTGTTTGGGTTATGTTTATTTGTCCAATTACTTTTGACCTCCTAAAATGTGGAGTGTTTGTAAAGAAATGTGTACAATTCCTACATTTTCTATCAAATATTTTTGTTCAAACCCTTCAAATTAAATGTTACAATCTGCACTTGAATTCTGTTGTAGAGGTTTCATTTCAAATCCAATGTGGTGGCATGCAGAGCCCAACTCGCCAAAATTGTGTCACTGTCCAAATATTTCTGGCCCTAACTGTATATTTATATATATCTCCGTACCGTCACTGCCAAGCTCCACAATACAAGATAAGAAATGCTGCTGCCACCATCACTTGTTGTGGATGTCCACAAGTGGTAATGTGACATTTGGGGTGCAGGTTATAAAGCAAATGGATCGAAATTGTTAAATTATATATATATTTAATACAAATGGATTGGTAGTGTTTATAAAAATATACAAGATTTTACAAAAGGGAAACAATACAATATAGACAACAACATAAAATAAAAGGATAAAGACAGAATCTTACTACCCTTATGATGTCCAAGTGTAGAAAGGGAAGTACTCCTAGAAATATGGATCAGCCCTCCGTGGTATACAACTTCCTAGGATTGACAGAGCACAATTAACACCAGTCACCTCTCCTCCGCAGAGTCATGGCAGGGCAGGCTGTGAGATAAGGCTTTAGCGTTCTGAGAATTATGAGATTGCAGCTTTCCTCATGTCTCCACTTCGAAATGTCCCATGCAACAGATAATGCTGTCATATTTCCTATTTTGAATTTACAGGTTTATAGATAGGAAACATGACGTGTCTCCTGTCTTCCAGAGCTTATTCATATTACCGTATGTAAATAAAAGCTTATAACCGGACGTTAAATTCATCCATTGGTTGTACAAATTACTCTTTTGAAAGCCGAAACCCTCTGAAATTTGGTTTAGGTTAAGAAAATAAATTGGCATCAATGCTGAAATATTAATGAACACAGAATGGTCAGACAAAGGTTTTGTCGCCTGGTCATATAATGCACCCAATCCTAGTTTACATCCTCACCTGTGCTCAGTAAATGATCGGTTAATTAGTGGGTGTGTATAAAAAGAAATCCAGCACACCAGATTGAACTACAACTTGAGCTCTGACAACATGCCAAAAATACACCCTGCGACCAAAGCCTTGATTATCAAGAGGCTGAAGACCAGATCCACTGCAGAGGTGGCTGGCTCCTTTAATGTGTCTCAGCGTCAAGAACAAAGAATTAAAAAAAGATTTGAAGAGACTAGAGATGTGTTTGACAAGCCCAGGTCTAGCAGACCCCGCAAGACAACTGCTCAGGAGGAACATTTGTTGGGTTAGAAAATCCAAAGCAAGCCCCTCTTCCACTGCAGCAGAACTCCAACAGGCCTGGTCACCTCAAGTTCCTGTGTCAACTAGAACAGTTTGTAGGATTCTGTCTCGAAATGGCTTCCATGGTTGAATCAGTGCCCAGAAGCCAGCACTAAACAAAAGGCAAATAAAAAACCGTGTGACATTTGAAAAGTCCCAAAGCCTGCTAAACAGATTGATGCTGGAAAAGTGGCAGAAGGTGGATTTCTCTGATGAATCTTCATTAGAATTACACCACAGCCGCCGCAAATACTGCAGGCCTACTGGAGCCCGAATGGATCTAAAATACACCCAGAAAACAGTTAAATTTGGTGGTTACATTCAGTATGGGGGTGTGCAAAACATTTGCAAGGTGGAAGGCAATATCAATAGCCTAAAATATCAAGAAGTATTAGCTACCTCTTATATTCCAAATCAGGACCCAAAGGGGTCAAATTCTGCAGCAGGATGGTGCTTCATCTCATACATCCATCTCTACAACAAAGTTCCTCCAGGCAAAAAATATCAAGGTGCTCAAGGACTGGCCAGCCCAGTCACCAGACATGATCATCATTGAGCATGGTTGGGGTAGGATGAAAGAGGAAGCTTGGAAGACAAAACCGAAGAATCTAGATGAACTCTGGGAGGCATGTAAGACTGCATTCTTTGCTATTCCTGATGGCGTCATTAATAAATAGCATGAATCATTGTTGAACCGCATGGATGCAGTCCTTCAAGCTCATGGAAGTCACACAAAATATTAAATATGACTAATAGCACCACAACTTCATGCAACATATATTTATATTTTAATTTAATTATTTGTTTGAATATCACATTACTTTTTGTGGGCGACAAATCTTTTGTCTTGCCAAAATCTGACCATTCTGTGTTCATTAAATGATCAATATTTCAGCATTGATGCCAGTTTATTTTCTTAACTTAAACCACATTTCAGAGGGTTTCAGATTTCAAGTGTAATTTATAAAACCAATGGATGAATTTAACGTCAGGTTATAAGCTTTTATTTACATAACTTCTGACAGGGACTGTATGTGGGAGTTGTGTACACCTCAACATTAACACCTTTTCATTGGTGCCGCACTGGCTAACAATATCCCTTTCATCACAGCACCAGAAGGCCAATTCTCATTCTTCAAGTAAACACACACAGGAGAGGTGTCTCCTCCCCAACAAGATGTTCTGCTTTCTATACAGGGGGTCGTAGTTTACAATGAGAAGACTTTAAAGAGGACCTGTCACCCCCCTGGTGCTATGCTAACTGAATGCAGAACTGAAAGCAGCAGGTCTGCTGCATTATGGGAAGCGGTCCCCCATGTTTCTAGCCCCCTGTAAGCTGTTAAAAAGACTCTATAAAGTGTACAGATAAGGAGTCCGGAGGGACTTACTCAGTAATGAGTCATCACTGTTGCTGATGTCCTCCCCTCCTCCAGCCCTCTCTGTGCCACTTCCAGCCCTCTCTGTGCCACCTCCTGTATGTTTCATTGCTGAGGGCTGGAGGTGGCACAGAGAGGGCTGGAGGCAGGCAGGACACCAACAACAGCGATGACTAATTACTGAGTAAGTCCCTCCGGACTCGTTATCTGTACATTTTATAAAGTCTCTTTAACAATTCACAGGGAGGCTAAAAACATGGGGACCCCTTCCCTGAATGCAGCAGACAATCAGTTCTGCATTCAGTTAGCATAGCACCAGGGGGGTGACAGGTCCTCTTTAATTAACTTTCTCACACATTTGTCAGGTAAACCATGTGCTTGTGCCTACAAGTTCCTAAGAGTGGGGACTCTGAGTAGTGAAACATCCCTCAGAGCCCCTAAATGCACCGTCATTACTCTGACAGCCAAGTTCCAGCACAGCTCCGCTCTGGTCAGCGCTGCTGTGCTCAGCTCTGGTCAGCGCTGCTGTGCTCAGCTCTGGTCAGCGCTGCTGTGCTCAGCAGTGCTCAGCTCTGCTGTGCTCAGCTCTGGTCAGCTCTGCAGTGCTCACCTCTGGTCAGCGCTGCTGTACTCAGCTCTGGTCAGCGCTGCTGTGCACAGCTCTGGTCAGTGCTGCTGTGCTCACCTCTGGTCAGCTCTGCTGTGCTCAGCTCTGGTCAGCTCTGCAGTGCTCAGCTTTGGTCAGCACTGCTGTGCTCAGCTCTGGTCAGCGCTGCTGTGCTCAGCTCTGGTCAGCACTGCTGTGCTCAGCTTTGGTCAGCGCTGCTGTGCTCCGCTCTGGTCTGCACTGCTGTGCTCAGCTCTGGTCAGCGCTGCTGTGCTCAGCTCTGGTCTGCACTGCTGTGCTCAGCTCTGGTCAGCGCTGCTGTGCTCAGCTCTGGTCAGCACTGCTGTGCTCAGCTCTGCTCATGTCCGCTATTCTAAGGGAAGAGACAGTGACAGCAACTCTCGTATAATATCTCGTTTCATATCTCTCGATAATGAAACAGAGGATAAAAAAAAAGAGCTTCCTTCTTCACTGAGGGGCAGAAGGAGATTAAAAAAAAAAGCAAAAGAGGTACAAGAAACAACCTTTATACTGATCTTTGTCTATTAACAATAGTGATGTACAGTTAGGGCCAGAAATATTTGGACAGTGACACAAGTTTTGTTATTTTAGCTGTTTACAAAAACATCTTCAGAAATACAATTATATATATAATATGGGCTGAAAGTGCACACTCCCAGCTGCAATATGAGAGTTTCCACATCCAAATCGTAGAAAGGGTTTAGGAATTATAGCTCTGTAATGCATAGCCTCCTCTTTTTCAAGGGACCAAAAGTAATTGGACAATGGACTCTAAGGGCTGCAATTAACTCTGAAGGCATCTCCCTCGTTAACCTGTAATCAATGAAGTAGTTAAAAGGTCAGGGGTGGATTCCAGGTGTGTAGTTTTGCATTTGGAAGCTGTTGCTGTGACCAGACAACATGCGGTCAAAGGAACTCTCAATTGAGGTGAAGCAGAACATCCTAAGGCTGAAAAAAAGAAAAAATCCATCAGAGAGATAGCAGACATGCTTGGAGTAGCAAAATCAACAGTTGGGTACATTCTGAGAAAAAAGGAATTGACTGGTGAGCTTGGGAACTCTAAAAGGCCTGGGCGTCCACGGATGACAACAGTGGTGGATGATCGCCGCATACTTTATTTGGTGAAGAAGAACCCGTTCACAACATCAACTGAAGTTCAGAACACTCTCAGTGAAGTAGGTGTATCTGTCTCTAAGTCAACAGTAAAGAGAAGACTCCATGACAGTAAATACAAAGGGTTCACATCTAGATGCAAACCATTCATCAATTCCAAAAATAGACAGGCCAGAGTTAAATTTGCTGAAAAACACCTCAAGAAGCCAGCTCAGTTCTGGAAAAGTATTCTATGGACAGATGAGACAAAGATCAACCTGTACCAGAATGATGGGAAGAAAAAAGTTTGGAGAAGAAAGGGAATGGCACATGATCCAAGGCACACCACATCCTCTGTAAAACATGGTGGAGGCAACGTGATGGCATGGGCATGCATGGCTTTCAATGGCACTGGGTCACTTGTGTTTATTGATGACATAACAGCAGACAAGAGTAGCCGGATGAATTCTGAAGTGTACCGGGATATACTTTCAGCCCAGATTCAGCCAAATGCTGCAAAGTTGATTGGACGGCGCTTCATAGTACAGATGGACAATGACCCCAAGCATACAGCCAAAGCTACCCAGGAGTTCATGAGTGCAAAAAAGTGGAACATTCTGCAATGGCCAAGTCAATCACCAGATCTTAACCCAATTGAGCATGCATTTCACTTGCTCAAATCCAGACTTAAGACGGAAAGACCCACAAACAAGCAAGACCTGAAGGCTGCGGCTGTAAAGGCCTGGCAAAGCATTAAGAAGGAGGAAACCCAGCGTTTGGTGATGTCCATGGGTTCCAGACTTAAGGCAGTGATTGCCTCCAAAGGATTCGCAACAAAATATTGAAAATAAAAATATTTTGTTTGGGTTATGTTTATTTGTCCAATTACTTTTGACCTCCTAAAATGTGGAGTGTTTGTAAAGAAATGTGTACAATTCCTACATTTTCTATCAGATATTTTTGTTCAACCCTTCAAATTAAACGTTACAATCTGCACTTGAATTCTGTTGTAGAGGTTTCATTTCAAATCCAATGTGGTGGCATGCCGAGCCCAACTCGCCAAAATTGTGTCACTGTCCAAATATTTCTGGCCCTAATTGTACATACTGTGCTTTGTAAATACTACTGCCATTGTTGAAATACACGGCTGCTGTACCTGCTGCAGCCACCGGGGGCAGAAGCGATGACATCCCATTCCTGAGTGTAGGACGTCAATCTCCATTACAGAATAACATTGTGAGATCTTTAATGTTTTTAGATTTTTCTATTGGCTGGAAGAAAACGGAAGAAGAGTAAAACCTCGAATTATCTGATCTCCATAGATCCAACCGACTTGTCCCGGGGAGGAGAGAGTTTCATCGGCAAACTCCGGTAATAACATGACAGATGAGTGTCCCATATCAGTCACATAGATGACAGTAATCACACCATCATTGCAGGTCAAACCTGATGGGCACCAAGTTCACAGTCTACGATAATGGGGTGAATCCGGTGAAGACGTCCTCGAGTCTGGAGGCGAGCAACTTACGACAGGAACTCGCTGCCATCTGCTATGTGAGTGCCCGATACAGGGACTATACCTTACTGGAGGACACATACACTCAGTCACCTCCATCTAATGAGCCGAGTGCTGGAGGACACACACGCTCAGTCACCTCCATCTAATGAGCCGACTGCTGGAGGACACACACGCTCAGTCACCTCCACCTAATGGTCAGAGTGCTGGAGGACACACACGCTCAGTCACCTCCACCTAATGGTCAGAGTGCTGGAGGACACACACGCTCAGTCACCTCCACTTAAAGAGCCGAGTGCTGAGGACACACACGCTCAGTCATCTCCATCTAATGAGCCGAGTGCTGGAGACACACACGCTCAGTCACCTCCATCTAATGAGCCGAGTGCTGGAGGCCACACACGCTCAGTCATCTCCATCTAATGAGCCGAGTGCTGGAGCACACACACGCTCAGTCACCTCCACCTAAAGAGCCGAGTGCTGGAGGACACATGCTCAGTCACCTCCACCTAATGAGCCGAGTGCTGGAGGACACACACGCTCAGTCACCTCCACCTAATGAGCCGAGTGCTGGAGGACACACACGCTCAGTCACCTCCACCTAATGAGCCGAGTGCTGGAGGACACACACACGCTCAGTCACCTCCACCTAATGGTCCAGAGTGTTGGAGGACACACGCTCAGTCACCTCCAGCTCATGAGCGGAGTGCTGGAGGACACACCACACGCTCAGTCACCTCCACCTAATGAGCCGAGTGCTGGAGGACACACACGCTCAGTCACCTCCACCTAATGGTCAGAGTGTTGGAGGACACACACGCTCAGTCACTCCCAGGGTTCTACATCAATGTAGAGGAGCCAATAGAAATAACTTTCTGCCTGCTTGTCAGGGATGTAGCAGAGCTGTAGTATATGGCAGATGAGCTGAAATGACTCCTGTGTGAGTAGTAAGCAGTGGCAATACTTTCAGCTGCCAGAAGGGAATGGAGCCTGATTATATTCACCTCCAGCACCAAGATGGACACATGAAAGCAAAAATGACGACTCATGAGCTAAGTGTAGATACCCCTCCACATTGCCCTGATAATGGAGACATTAAATGCCAGCAATAGTGTCATAAAGAGGTGCCACATACCGTAGTACCCCATGAATGGAGCAACTATGCAGATCCCAAGTCATTTGTGCCACACTGCCTCCCGGTTCTCATGTCCCAGAGCGCCACCTTCAGGTCACAAGAGGAATTACAGCTCATTGGCTTTGGTCAATATATACATTAATAATATGTATTAATATTGATACGAATAATAATCATAACAAATATTTCTTCAATATATAAAACTCTGAGTGTGTATGTGACATTGATGTGGAAGCCTCTCTGTAATCTTTCATTCGTCTCTTCTAAATATTGAATTTCTCTTGGTCTTCAGGAAACCAATGTCCTGGGTTTTAAGGGCCCTCGGAAGATGAGCGTCATCATCCCCGGAATGAACATGGACCATGAGCGGGTGTCAATACGCCCCCGGAATGTGAGTGCGGCCTCTGGGCACCATTCACTCCACAGCAGAAATCCTCACAACTTTCATGGTGACTTTATTACAGGAGCACGAAACCTTCTCTCCCGATGGCAGAACAAGAACACGGAGAGCGTCATCGAGCTGCACAACAAGACGCCCGTCTGGAACGACGACACCCAGTCCTACGTCCTCAACTTCCACGGCCGGGTGACTCAGGCTTCTGTGAAGAATTTCCAAATTATACACGACAATGATCGTAAGTGACATCCTTATCCTCCAGAGCTGCACTCACTATTCTGCTGTTACATCATGTCTTATCCTCCAGAGCTGCACTCACTATTCTGCTGTTACATTGTGTCTTAACCTCCAGAGCTGCAGTCACTATTCTGCTGTTACATCATGTGTTATCCTCCAGTCACCTCCAGAGCTGCACTCACTAATCTGCTGTTACATCATTTCTTATTCTCCACTCACCTCCAGAGCTGCACTCACTAATCTGCTGTTACATCATTTCTTATCCTTCATGGGGCATTTCATTCTGCAGCTACTATTACAGATGATGATGTGCTCCTCTAGAGGCGGCACAGTGATGTCACTTCCTGTGAGCACATCAGCCTATCAGAGCAGCACTGCTTTACCATTTCAGTATATAAACTGACAGAAGGCAGCAGTGATATGAGAGAGCCTGCAGCCGGAGGAAAGCAGCAGAATTGTGAGTTCAGCTGCGGAAGTCCATAGCATTATGCAGCATTGTGAGTTCAGCTGTGGATGTCCATAGCATTATGCAGCATTGTGAGTTCAGCTGTGTACCTCCATACCATTGTGCAGCATTGTGAGTTCAACTGTGTACGTCCATAGCATTATCAGCATTGAGTTCCGCTCTGGATGTCCATAGCATTGTGAGTTCAGCTGTTGATGTACATACCATTGTGCAGCATTGTGAGTTCACTGTGGATGTCCATAGCATTATGAGTTCAGCTGTGTACGTCCATAACATTGTGCAGCATTGTGAGTTCAGCTGTGGATGTCCATAGCATTGTGAGTTCAGCTGTTGATGTACATACCATTGTGCAGCATTGTGAGTTCAGCTGTGGATGTCCATAGCATTGTGAGTTCAGCTGTTGATGTACATACCATTGTGCAGCATTGTGAGTTCAGCTGTGGATGTCCATAGCATTATGAGTTCAGCTGTGTACGTCCATAACATTGTGCAGCATTGTGAGTTCAGCTGTGGATGTCCATAGCATTATGAGTTCAGCTGTGTACGTCCATAACATTGTGCAGCATTGTGAGTTCAGCTGTGGATGTCCATACATTGTGCAGCATTGTGAGTTCAGCTGTGGATGTCCATAGCATTATGAGTTCAGCTGTGTACGTCCATAACATTGTGCAGCATTGTGAGTTCAGCTGTGGATGTCCATACCATTGTGCAGCATTGTGAGTTCAGCTGTGGCTGTCCATAGCATTATGAGTTCAGCTGTGTACGTCCATAACATTGTGCAGCATTGTGAGTTCAGCTGTGGATGTCCATAGCATTATGAGTTCAGCTGTGTACGTCCATAACATTGTGCAGCATTGTGAGTTCAGCTGTGGATGTCCATACATTGTGCAGCATTGTGAGTTTAGCTGTGGCTGTCCATAGCATTAGGAGTTCAGCTGTGTACGTCCATAACATTGTGCAGCATTGTGAGTTCAGCTGTGGATGTCCATAGCATTATGAGTTCAGCTGTGTACGTCCATAACATTGTGCAGCATTGTGAGTTCAGCTGTGGATGTCCATAGCATTATGAGTTCAGCTGTGTACGTCCATAACATTGTGCAGCATTGTGAGTTCAGCTGTGGATGTCCATACCATTGTGCAGCATTGTGAGTTCAGCTGTGGCTGTCCACAGTGCAGTGATTGTGTGTGTGTCCCTCCGCTTCTCACCCTCGCTCTCTGTCTTGCAGCGGATTACATCGTCATGCAGTTTGGTCGGGTGGCGGAGGACGTCTTCACCATGGATTACAATTACCCGATGTGTGCCCTCCAGGCCTTCGCCATTGCACTGTCCAGCTTTGATAGTAAACTTGCCTGCGAGTAGTGGCCGCCGTCTGGCGCTCCCGGACGGACTCTGTATGTTTTGTTGCTGGAGATCAGCGGCGCCTCGTGTCTGTGCAGCCGCCTTCTCCTGGAGAAGTCGCTTTGTAAATAGCGTGAAGTCGCTTTGCTGCCGGAGAAAACGCGTCCTGGAAAACTGTTTCTCCCTCCGCGCACAACTCCGGTTTCTACAATGGTGGAAATTGTAATTTTATTTTTGTATTTGTTTCTATTGAGGCCCGGCGGTGGCGATCGGGGCCACACCTACCCCCCATGGTAGCGGCAGTGCCCCCACATTCTGCTTTCTAGGTTACTAATGTATCACAGTGCCAGATCCGTTACTAACACACCTCCGCGGACCCATAGAAGCACAAGGGGTGGCATAAAGGGGCGCTCTGCCCATAAGGAATGAAGGGTTCAGACGCCATGAAAGAGGAGCGGACTCCGGTCTCTGTCTAGGGATCATGTCCTTCTCACCTTCAGGATCTCTGCTTGCCGTCAGTGACAACAAAAGTCACAACTGAAACTTATTTACTAATTATTGAGAGTAAAATCCGGTCCTGCCTCCAGGATCACCAAAACCGGAGGGGACCCCCTGTGAGGCCAGATTTACCTAAATCCGTTCAGACAGTGTAACAAAACCTCACCAGAATACACAACAAAACCTGCCAGAGTGAATGCCCAACTGATACACGGTAACAAAACCTCAGATCTGTGACATCTGGACCAAGTCACAACGCGATTTCAACCTCTGAATGTCAATAATGAATGTTTTCATCCACTGACAGCAAGCAGGAATCTTGAAAGCACAACTTTAATTGAATGATCATTACCACAAGGTTGGAGAAAGTGTTTTTAACTCAAAATTCTGATCTGAAGATGATTGAGGCTCCGGGGCCCAGGTGGGAGCAGCTCCTGCCTGGAGTGAAGATGATTGAGGCCCCGGGGTCCAGGTGGGAGCAGCTCCTGTTAAAGATGATTGATGCCCGGGGCCCAGGTGGAGCAGCTCTGTGTAAAGATGATTGAGGCCCCGGGGCCCAGCTAGGAGCAGCTCCTGTGTAAGATGATTGATGCCCTGGGGCCCAGGTAGGACAGCTCCTGTCCTGGAGTAAAGATGATTGAGGCCCCGGGGGCCCAGGTGGAAGCAGCTCCTGTGTAAAGATGATTGATGCCCCGGGGTCCAGGTGGGAGCAGCTCCTGTGTAAAGATGATTGAGGCCCCGAGGGCCCAGGTAGAGCAGCTCCTGTGTAAAGATGATTGAGGCCCGAGGGCCCAGGTAGGAGCAGCTCCTGTCCTGGAGTAAAGATGATTGAGGCCCCGGGGGCCCAGCTAGGAGCAGCTCCTGTGTAAAGATGATTGAGGCCCCGGGGGCCCAGGTGGAAGCAGCTCCTGTGTAAAGATGATTGATGCCCTGGGGGCCCAGGTGGGAGCAGCTCCTGTAGTAAAGATGATTGAGGCCCCGGGGCCCAGGTAGGAGCAGCTCCTGTGTAAAGATGATTGAGGCCCCGGGGGCCCAGGTAGGAACAGCTCCTGTCCTGGAGTAAAGATGATTGATGCCCCGGGGGCCCAGGTGGAAGCAGCTCCTGTGTAAAGATGATTGATGCCCCTGGGGCCCAGGTGGAGCGCTCCTGTGTAAAGATGATTGATGCCCGGGGGCCCAGGTGGACAGCTCCTGTGTAAAGATGATTGATGCCCGGGGGTCCAGGTGGGAGCAGCTCCTGTGTAAAGATGATTGAGGCCCGGGGGTCCAGGTAGGAGCAGCTCCTGTGTAAAGATGATTGAGGCCCCGGGGGCCCAGGTAGGAGCAGCTCCTGTGTAAAGATGATTGAGCCCGGGGCCCAGTAGGAGCAGCTCCTGTGTAAAGATGATTGAGGCCCGGGGGTCCAGGTAGGAGCAGCTCCTGCTGGTAAAGATGATTGATGCCCCGGGGTCCAGGTGGGAGCAGCTCCTGTGTAAAGATGATTGAGGCCCCGGGGGTCCAGGTGGGAGCAGCTCCTGTGTAAAGATGATTGATGCCCCGGGGGCCCAGGTGGAGCAGCTCCTGTGTAAAGATGATTGAGGCCCCGGGGCCCAGGTGGGAGCAGCTCCCTCTGAGTAAAGATATTGAGCCCCGGGGTCCCAGGTGGAGCAGCTCCTGTGTAAAGATGATTGAGGCCCCGGGGCCCAGGTGGGAGCAGCTCCTGTGTAAAGATGATTGATGCCCGGGGCCAAGTGGAAGCAGCTCCTGTGTAAAGATGATTGAGGCCCCTGGGGCCCAGGTGGAAGCCGCTCCTGCCTGGAATAGAGATGAAAAAGGCAGGAGTGAAAATGATTAAGGCCCTGGGGTCCCAGGTGTGGGGGGTTCTGGGGTGAAGATGATTGGGCACCAGGGGCCCAAGTGGGGGTGGCTCCAGAGTGATGATGATTGAGACCTTGGGGCCCTCTGCGGAGTGCTCCGGAGTTACTTTTCTAGACTTTCCCGCTCTCTTCTCTATACTCTGTTTTCCTTCTGATTCTACTAACGAGCTGCAATCACCGCTGATATTTTCGTGATTATAATGTTCTGCGTCCTGTTTTTTATCGTTAACCCTTCGGTGACCGGGACCGACAGGCGCATAGTTCGCCTTTAATTTCCGAAAACTTTTTTTTCTTCTTCTTTTTAGCATCTGTACAAGACGGTGATAAATATTTTGGAAGTGAATTATATATTAAAAGAAAATATCTGGATCCGGTTGTATGTGGTCATTCTCTGGTCTCATGGCTCCTCCTCCCCCACGTTCTCAATGATCGCAAGAAAAAAAAAAAGCAATAAAAATCATCAGAGGAGAAATCAAAGGTGCCAATAAATGCAGATGTAACAAAAAGGAGTGCCGGATCACAATGAAAGGGTTAATAGTCACGCTGACGTAGTGCGCAAGAGACCAGAGGCAGGAGCAAGAGACCAGAGCCGGGCAGGGAGCAAGAGACCGGCCGGCAGGGGACAAGAGACCGAGCGGCAGGGAGCAAGAGACCGGAGCCGGGCAGGGGAGCAAGAGACCGGAGCCGGGCAGGGGAGCAAGAGACCGGAGCCGGGCAGGGGAGCAAGAGACCGGAGCCGGGCAGGGGAGCAAGAGACCGGAGCCGGGCAGGGGAGCAAGAGACCGGAGCCGGGCAGGGGAGCAAGAGACCGGAGCCGGGCAGGGGAGCAAGAGACCGGAGCCGGGCAGGGGAGCAAGAGACCGGAGCCGGGCAGGGGAGCAAGAGACCGGAGCCGGGCAGGGAGCAAGAGACCGGAGCCGGGCAGGGAGCAAGAGACCGGAGCCGGGCAGGGAGCAAGAGACCGGAGCCGGGCAGGGGAGCAAGAGACCGGAGCCGGGCAGGGAGCAAGAGACCGGAGCCGGGCAGGGAGCAAGAGACCGAGCCGGGCAGGGGAGCAAGAGACCGAGCCGGGCAGGGAGCAAGAGACCGGAGCCGGGCAGGGGAGCAAGAGACCGGAGCCGGGCAGGGGAGCAAGAGACCGGAGCCGGGCAGGGGAGCAAGAGACCGGAGCCGGGCAGGGGAGCAAGAGACCGGAGCCGGGCAGGGGAGCAAGAGACCGGAGCCGGGCAGGGGAGCAAGAGGACCGGAGCCAGGAGAGGCAGCCGGCAGTGGAAAGAGACCGGAGCCGGGCAGGGAGCAAGAGACCAGAGCCGGGCAGGGAGCAAGAGACCGGAGCCGGGCAGGGGAGCAAGAGACCAGAGCCGGGCAGGGGAGCAAGAGACCGGAGCCGGGCAGGGAGCAAGAGACCGGAGCCGGGCAGGGGAGCAAGAGACCGGAGCCGGGCAGGGGAGCAAGAGACCGGAGCCGGGCAGGGGAGCAAGAGACCAGAGCTGGGCAGGGGAGCAAGAGACCAGAGCTGGGCAGGGAGCAAGAGACCAGAGCCGGGCAGGGAGCAAGAGACCGGAGCCGGGCAGGGGAGCAAGAGACCAGAGCTGGGCAGGGGTAGGGCACAAAAGACCTCCGAGTACAGATAATATAGTAGAGGTCACCGGCAGTCCTATGTAAAGAAATATTCAGCAAGGCAGCAGCAGCTTTTTCTTTTCTATTTCCTCTGCTGGCTTTCGGTAATTTAGAGAAATCCTCTGCCAGCCACATTTCTCACCTGTGCTGAAGGGTCGTCACTATGTTTCAGTGACGTAAGAAGCAGTGTCCCTCCACTGATTCCTCTGGGAAAGGGAAGGTCGGGGTGGGTTCTGACTCCTGGATTAAGCTCCTAGTTGGGGGGCTTTAACCCCTTGATGACTACTGATGTGTATTTGCATCACACCACTTCAATTCATTTGTATGCATATGTAGATTTTAATTCAGGCAATAAGGGGTTAACAAATATTCTACTGGGGCCCAGAAGTTTCACTGTAAGGTGCAGACGTTTCTATTCATTTTTAGTAAACAGATTTTGAAACTGGAAAAGAATCAGTGCCGAGACCCGGCTGCTCCACGTCCTCCGGCAAAGCGGGGCCCCTCCAGGCTGCAGGATGCTGGGGTCCGGCACTCTGCAATCACTGCAGCCGGAGACACCATAGATGAGAAGCCGAGGGCTGCGGGTGTCCCGCGGTGGCTCCTCTGAGCTCACAGCTCTGTTGCAGCAGTTGGAACATGTGGAACATAATGCAAAAATAACAATTTAATGAAGTCCAAAAAATGACAGACAGGTGGCCGACTAAGGCTATGTTCACACAGGCCGTTTTTGCTGCAGTTTTTTTTGCTCAGTTTTTACCTTGGTTTTATGAGAATCTAAACCTCTGTGATTCAGGGATTAGCTGTGCTCACACATTGGTTTATTTTTTGTTGCAGAAGCTGAAATCTGCACAGGTTTTGCTGCGTTTTAAATTGACCTGCTCATTTGTAGCAGAGGTCCCCAACTTTCCTGACCTTGAGAGACACCTCCAGCTCTGAGAGAGGGACATGGCAGGGGGGCATGTGACACATCCAGCTCCTATGGTATACCAAGATCCAGGGGTCCCAGCTTACCCCCATTCTGATCTCCTCTACTGATGCGTCCTGACCAATCGGATGCTAAGAGCCGGCTCCCTGCTGTGACTGACAGGAGCCAGCAGACAATTGAGAGGCACTAAAAATTTTTTTAAAACCTCCCACTTTGCATAAAATCTGGTGTTTGGAGACGAGGCCCCGCCCACCTGAACAAAATCCAGTCCACTCCTCAATTTAATTGGTCTGTTAAAAGTGGGCGGGGTTTTGTCCATATCAAGTCATGTTAAATCTGTGATTGTCTGGCGTGAACACATATTTAACAGACATTTAGGATCCGGAGCCATGAGAGCCGGATAATCGAAAAGAGCTGGACTGCCCATCACTAATGTGCGGCTACTCACAATAGTCATTACCGGGGCGTGATAACAAGGAGCCAGGGGGAAATGGAGAGAACGCCCAGAGAAACACCACAGAATTACCATACCGGAATGGAAGTTATCAAAAGCTTTTTTTACATCCATTATACTTCACATTTAGGCCAGACAGGGATGATTAGGGATGTACAGGTAGGTAGTGATAGGTTTAGGGGCATAAAGTACATGACCGGTTCCCTTTACACAGGTCAAGAGAGCTCATCATATTGAGACACGCCAGCTACAAAGCCTGAGGGGGAGCAGACACCAGGGACAGGAGCCAAACACAAGGGGCGCAGAAGGACAATTTTTTAAAAATGCTAACATTTTTGGGAAGCGGATGGTGGAGACACCATAGTGTGTGAGGGGCAGAGGTGGTCATTATACTGTGTGGAGGCCTGTGGGAACATCATACTGAGGAGCTGAGGGGGGCCACTATACTGTGTGAGGGGCTGAGGGGCCATTATACTGTGTGAGGGGCTGAGGGGGCCATTATACTGTGTGGGGGCCTGTGGGAACATCATACTGAGGAGCTGAGGGGGCCACTATACTGTGTGAGGGGCTGAGGGGGCCATTATACTGTGTGGGGGCCTGTGGAACATCATACTGAGTGAGAAGCTGAGGGGGCCCACTATACTGTGTGAGTGGCTGAGGGGGCCATTATACTGTGTGGTGGGCATCATACTGTGTGGGGGCCCATGGAGACATCATAGTGTGTGAGGGGCTGAGGAGGTCATTATACTGTGTGGGGGCCCGTAGGAACATCATACTGAGTGAGGAGCTGAGGGGGGCCACTATACTGTGTGAGGGCTGAGGGGCCATTATACTGTGTGAGGGGGCCATTATACTGTGTGAGGGGCTGAGGGGGCCATTATACTGTGTGGTGGGCATCATACTGTGTGGGGGCCTGTGGAGACATCATAGTGTGTGAGGGGCTGAGGAGGTCATTATACTGTGTGGGGGCCCGTAGGAACATCATACTGAGTGAGGAGCTGAGGGGGGCCACTATACTGTGTGAGGGGCTGAAGGGGCCATTATACTGTGTGGGGGGCCCATGGAGACATCATAGTGTGTGAGGGGCTGAGGAGGTCATTATACTGTGTGGGGGCCCGTAGGAACATCATACTGAGTGAGGAGCTGAGGGGGGCCACTATACTGTGTGAGGGGCTGAGGGGGCCATTATACTGTGTGAGGGGGCCATTATACTGTGTGAGGGGCATATAGTGTGGAGGGGGCCATTATACTGTGTGGTGGGCATCATACTGTGTGGGGGCCTGTGGAGACATCATAGTATGTGAGGGGCTGAGGAGGCCATTATACTGTGTGGGGGGCCTTGGGGACATCATACTGAGTGAGGAGCTGAGGGGGGCACACTATACTGTGTGAGGGGCTGAGGGGGCCATTATACAGTGTGGTGGGCATCATACTGTGTGGGGGCCCGTGGAGACATCATAGTGTGTGAGGGGCTGAGGGGGCCATTATACTGTGTGGGGGCAAGTAGAGATATCATACTGTGTGAGGAGCTAAGGGGGATATTATACTTTGTGAGGCGACCATTATACTTTGTGAAGGGCATTATACTGTGTGAGGGGCTGAGGGTGGCCGCTATACTGTGTGAGGGGCTGATGGGGCCATTATACTGTATGAGGGGACCATTATACTTTGCGAAGGACATCATACTGTGTGAGGAGCTGAGGGGGCCATTATACTGTGTGGAGGCATCAAACTGTGCGGGGGACTGAGGGCAGCCACTATACTGTGTGAGGAGCTGAGGGGGCCATTATACTGTGTGAGACGCTGCTATACAATATGGGGGCAGTATTAGAGCAACATACCCCATGGGGGCCATGAAAGAGGTATCATGGTGGGTGACAACACTAAGGGGCTTCAAGAGGGGCAAAATAACTGTGACACCATATATTTCCATCTAATTGTATTTATAAGTTGTGATTTGTTGGTGCGTCCTCCTGTGCCGGCGCTCTGTGTGCTGTGATAAGACTTTTGCTTCGGGGTTGGTGTTTTCTATGTGCGCCTCTCAGGGTTATTATTACAATACAGAGGCACTAGAGGCAGTATTATATGGAGGCACAATGTGAGAATGGTATCATTATAGAAGGAGCACAGGGGGGCATTATGATTCCGCAGTCACTGGACAGGAGAAGCCCCCTGACATCCGCGGCTCAAGTTCTGATTAGCTGGCCTGGCGCAATGTCACGCTTGTGTTACCCCACAAAGATGATGTTGGGCCAGGCCAGCGAATCAAACCTAAAGCCAGGGAAGCTGTTGGTGAGAGGCGGCGCTTAGGGCTCCTGTTCAGCGGCCACAGATAACCACGTCCTGCTCTAAAAGCAAATGAAATGCAGAGGAAGTTAGACAGTTACCAAAGTTTAATCACATAGAGATTTATATAAAACTGAAGAGTGGCAATGTAAAGTGGTAATCTGGTTCTGCCATCTTCTGCTTTGGGAGGTGAGGGGCCAGGAAGTGTACAAATATCTAGTGATCTCGGGCAGATATCTATCGGTGTCATCCACGACCCTGCTCACCACCAAAGCCTGCAGTCGGCAGAGCCGGACATATGTCCTCTTGGGTCCCGTTCACACCTTAGTTATGATTCTCAGACAGCTCTTCCTCCCGTATAGATCCTCCCACAGATAGAAGGCCGCGTGCAGCGGCTCTGTGAAGCTGGTGGTAAAGGTGTAGAGTAGCCTCATGGGGTTACACAGTTCATAGAAGGACACCTGTCCGGCCTCATAGTCCAGATGGACCCTGAACCTGAGGACACTGATCTTTTGCGGCACCAGATCTTCCATATTGTGGTGCCACACAGAGAACTCCTCGTTGCACCTGCGGAGGCACCAGGATTTCTTGTTGTGCCCGATCCACGAGTGCTCGCCGCTCCTCTGGGCGCTGGCGTACGATATTCCGATCCTCCAGTCCCCCCACTTGCTGCACTCCACATCCCAGTAATGGCAACCTGCATAGAAGATCTGCACACTCAGGACCTGGCTATACTGGAATCGCTGCGGAGTTGGTGTTCGACTCAGTTCATTGTGTGTCCATGAGAGAATTTTCAGGTTTCCTGCAATCTCGATGTTGTTCCCGGCCGTGTTCACGTCCAGCGATATATCCGCGGCCTCCAGGTCATGGATTTCATACTTGTCATCGGTCAGAATGTCGGACAGTCCTGTCTGCAAAGCCTCGGAGATCACAGCTAGATCCAGATCTCCCGGCCCCTGCTCCATCCCCTCCTTTATATCAGAGGAGCCATATTTTCCCACCAGAGGCTCCTGGAGGATGTCCATGGGGTCGTCCGTTTTGCACAGTTCCTCCAGGTACTTAATCCTCTTGGAGACCTCGTCCTTCTTCATCTCTCATCCTCCGGATCAACCCTGACACTGAGAGTACCACCTGCTCTTCCTGCTGGGAGATATCACTTTGCAGCTTCTTCTCGAGTTCGTTTAGTCGCCTTCTGAGGCCTCTGAACAGCGCAGAGATTTTCTCCTTCATCTTGACCGATTTCTCATACACTTTCCTATGATGTGTTTTAAGTTTCTCATCCCACTTTTCAAGTTCTTCTCTCTTGGGCTTCAGCTCTTGCAGGATGGAGCACAGCTCGTGTTTCTTTTTCTCTGCGGCTTCTAGTAGTGTCTGTATGTGGTGTCCACCATGTTGGCCGTCCAGGCGGCAGGACACACATATGCAGGTGGCATCCTCCATGCAGTAATACTCCAGGATCTTGCGGTGGATCAGGCACCGTCGGTTCTCCATAGAGCGGTGGGGTCGGTCAGCACATGTTCTGGGGTCTTGCTGTGGACCTTCAGGTGCAGGTCACACAGCGCGGCCTCGCACATGATGCAGGACTTGACGGCCGGGACCGGGAAGTGGACGCAGTAGGTGCAGAAGATGCCGGAGTCCTGGAGCTTGGCGCACTGGAATCGATCCACAATGTTGCACACGGTGATGTTCCTCTGCAGCTCTGGACGCTCCCAGAAGACCTGTCGGCAGTCCGGACACTTGTAATGTAAGGGACGGTTCTGGCTATCGAACACTTTTTCAATGCAAATCCGGCAGAAATTGTGTCCGCAGCTCAGGCTGACTGGGTCCGTGTAGATCTGCAGACACACCGAGCAGTTCAGCTCTTCACTCAGGTCTGAAGAAGCTGCCATTGTGCAAAGCAGAAATAGGTGAAATGTGAGGGCAGAGAGGAAGCACAGATCCCTGGAGATTTACTGTGTGAGTACCTGGCTGCAGCAGGAGGATTTTACAGCTCTGGAGCAGGAGGATTTTACAGCTCTGGATCAGGAGGATTTTACAGCTCTGGATCAGGAGGATTTTACAGCTCTGGATCAGGAGGATTTTACAGCTCTGCCGCCGGAGGATTACAGCTCTGCCGCCGGAGGATCACAGCTCTGCAGCCGGAGGATCACAGCTCTGCAGCCGGTGGATCACAGCTCTGGAGCAGGAGGATCACAGCTCTGGAGCAGGAGGATTACAGCTCTGGAGGCAGGAGGATTACAGCTCTGGAGCAGGAGGATTACAGCTCTGCGCCGGAGGATTACAGCTCTGCGGCCGGAGGATTACAGCTCTGCGGCCGGAGGATTACAGCTCTGCGGCCGGAGGATTACAGCTCTGCGGCCGGAGGATTACAGCTCTGCGGCCGGAGGATTACAGCTCTGCGGCCGGAGGATTACAGCTCTGCGCGAGGATACAGCTCTGGGCGAGGATTACAGCTCTGCGCCGGAGGATTACAGCTCTGCGGCCGGAGGATTACAGCTCTGCGGCCGGAGGATTACAGCTCTGCGCCGGAGGATTACAGCTCTGCAGCCGGAGGATTACAGCTCTGCGCCGGAGGATTACAGCTCTGCAGCCGGAGGATTACAGCTCTGCGCCGGAGGATTACAGCTCTGCGGCCGGAGGATTACAGCTCTGCGCCGGAGGATTACAGCTCTGCAGCCGGAGGATTACAGCTCTGCAGCCGGAGGATTACAGCTCTGCAGCCGGAGGATTACAGCTCTGCAGCCGGAGGATTACAGCTCTGCAGCCGGAGGATTACAGCTCTGCAGCCGGAGGATTACAGCTCTGAGCCGGAGGATTACAGCTCTGCGGCCGGAGGATTAAGCTCTGGAGCAGGAGGATTACAGCTCTGCGGCCGGAGGATTATAGCTCTGGAGCAGGAGGATTACAGCTCTGCGGCCGGAGGATTATAGCTCTGGAGCAGGAGGATTACAGCTCTACGGCCGGAGGATTACAGCTCTGCGCCGAGGATTACAGCTCTGCGAGCCGGAGGATTACAGCTCTGCAGCCGGAGGATTACAGCTCTGCAGCCGGAGGATTACAGCTCTGGAGCAGGAGGATTACAGCTCTGCGGCCGGAGGATTATAGCTCTGGGCAGGAGGATTACAGCTCTGGCGCCGGAGGATTACAGCTCTGGAGGCAGGAGGATTACAGCTCTGCGGCCGGAGGATTACAGCTCTGGAGCAGGAGGATTACAGCTCTGCGGCCGGAGGATTATAGCTCTGGAGCAGGAGGATTACAGCTCTGCGGCCGGAGGATTATAGCTCTGGAGCAGGAGGATTACAGCTCTGCGGCCGGAGGATTACAGCTCTGCGGCCGAGGATTACAGCTCTGCGGCAGAGGATTACAGCTCTGCAGCCGGAGGATTACAGCTCTGAGCGAGATACAGCTCGAGCGGAGGATTACAGCTCTGCAGCCGGAGGATTACAGCTCTGCAGCCGGAGGATTACAGCTCTGGAGCAGGAGGATTACAGCTCTGCGGCCGGAGGATTACAGCTCTGGAGCAGGAGGATACAGCTCTGCGGCCGGAGGATTAAGCTCTGGAGCAGGAGGATACAGCTCTGCGGCAGGAGGATTATAGCTCTGGAGCAGGAGGATCAGCTCTGGAGCAGGAGGATCAGCTCTGCGGCGGAGGATTACAGCTCTGGAGCAGGAGGATTACAGCTCTGGGCCGGAGGATTACAGCTCTGGAGCAGGAGGATCACAGCTCTGCGGCCGGAGGATTACAGCTCTGGAGCAGGAGGATCACAGCTCTGGAGCCGGAGGATTAAGCTCTGGAGCAGGAGGACTGCAGCTCTGGAGCAGGAGGACTGCAGCTCTGCGGCCGGAAGATTACAGCTCTGGAGCAGGGTCCACACAATAGAGTGCAGGGGTCTCCACATCCAGGACCCTGCAGATTTCCGCTCTGGAGGAGATCGGACACATTCAGCAGTTACAGGAAAATACCGTTGATTCTAGACAGTGCAGGCTGCTTCCGGGTGTGACGTCATATCCTGTCACATGTTAGGGTAAGTGCGCGGCTTTTGGGAGTGACGTCATATCCGGTCGCATGATAAGGTATAGGCTGCTTCCGGGTACGTCATTTCCTGTCACATGATAGGTACGGGCTGTTTCCAGCTGTGACGTCATTTCCCGTCACATGATAGTGGCGTGATTGAAATGCAGCCTGATGTTTCCAGAAAGAGACGATAAACCTGATTGTCAGAGTTCACTGGGAATGGAGGAGTTAATAATAGAAGCGGAGGGAAAAGACCCCGAGGGGTGCAGGACACTGCTGAGAGAAACGGAACCACGCCCACTAGGCGGGGCTATGCCCAGGCTGTCAGCTCTGGAGAACGACGTTCACTATTCAGCAGACTCCTCCACTATAATGCCGCTGTCCTGTTTGTCATACACCTCCATGTCACACGCTGCAGCAGCCATATTTTGCACACCCAAGTGAAGGGTAGGTGTGCAAATATGGCGCCCGCTGGTGCTAGTTTCCCATTGCGCACAATCACCTGCGGTGCCGCAGCGGCCTGTACCCGACGCTCCACACCGCCTGCTGCCGTCCCTGAACCTTACCGCCGCAAAGAATGCCGCTTCAGTAACTGGGCATGGGGGGGAAAGCGAGCACGGGGAGGAGACAAAGCATGGAGGAGAGGTAGCACAAGGGGGGAGACACGGAGGAGAGGCAGCACAAGGGGGGAGACACGGGTGAGAGAACACGGGAGGAGAGGCAGCACAAGGGGGAGACACGGGTGAGAGAACACGGGAGGAGAGGGAGAACACGGGAGAGAGGCAGCACAAGGGGGGAAACAGGGGTGAGAGAACAAGGGAGGAGAGGCAGCACAAGGGGGGAGACACGGGTGAGAGAACAAGGGAGGAGAGGCAGCACTAGGGGGGAGACACGGGTGAGAGAACACGGTAGGAGAGGCAGCACAAGGGGGGAGACACGGGTGAGAGAACACGGGAGGAGAGGGACAACACTGGAGGAGAGGCAGCACAAGGGGGGAAACAGGGGTGAGAGAACACGGGAGGAGAGGGAGAGCACAGGAGGAGAGGCAGCACAAGTGGGGAGACACGGGTGAGAGAACACGGGAGGAGAGGGCAGAAAGGGGGGAGAGGCAAGCAACACAGGGAGGAGACAGGGGGAGACACGGAGGAGGAGAACACGGGAGGAGAGGCAGCACAAGGGGGAGACACGGGTGAGAGAACACGGGAGGAGAGGGAGAACACGGGAGGAGAAGGCAGCACAAGGGGGAGACACGGGTGAGAGAACAAGGGAGGAGAGGCAGCACAAGGGAGGAGAGGCAGGAGTGAGAGAACACTGGAGGAGAGGCAGCACAAGGGGGGAGACACGTGGAAGAAGAGCAGCACAAGGGGGAGACACGGGTGAGAGAACACGGGAGGAGAGTGGAACACAGGGAGAGGCAGCACAAGGGGGGAACAGGGTGAGAGAACACGGGAGGAGAGGGAGAGCAAAAGGAGGAGAGGCAGCACAAGGGGGGAGACAGGGGTGAGAGAACACGGGAGGAGAGGCAGCACAAGGGGGGAGACACGGGTGAGAGAACACGGGAGGAGAGGGGAGAACACAGGAGAGGCGCACAAGGGGGGAGACACGGGTGAGAGAACACGGGAGGAGAGGGAGAGCACAGGAGGAGAGGCAGCACAAGGGGGGAGACAGGGGTGAGAGAACAGGGAGGAGAGGCAGCACAAGGGGAGGAGCACGGGTGAGAGAACACGGGAGGAGAGGGAGAACACAGGAGGAGAGGCAGCACAAGGGGGGAACAGGGTGAGAGAACACGGGAGGAGAGGGAGAGAACACAGGAGGAGAGCAGCACAAGGGGACACACGGGTGAGAGAACACGGGAGGAGAGGAGAACACGGGAGGAGAGGCAGCACAAGGGGGAGACACGGGTGAGAGAACACGGGAGGAGAGGCAGCACAAGGGGAGGGAGAACAGGGGAGAGAACACGGAGGAGAGAGGGGAACATGGGAACGGAGAGAGGCAGCACAAGGGGAGGAGCACAGGGTGAGAGAACAGGGAGGACAGGAGGAGAGGGAGAACACACCACGGGAGGAGAGGCAGCACAAGGGGAGAGACATGGGTGAGAGACACACGGGAGGAGAGGGAGAAACACGGGAGGAGAGGCAGCACAAGGGGGAGACACGGGTGAGCGAACAAGGGAGGCAGGGGAGGGAGAACACGGGAGGAGAGGCAGCACAAGGGGGGAGACACGGGTGAGAGAACACGGGAGGAGAGGCAGCACAAAGGGGGGAGAACGCGGGTGAGAGAACACGGGAGGAGAGGCAGCACAAGGGGGGAGACACGGGTGAGAGAACACGGGGAGGAGAAACAGGAGAGGCAGCACAAGGGGGAGACACGGGTGAGAGAACACGGGAGGAGAGGGAGAACACGGAGGAGAGCAGCACAGGGGGAGACACGGGGAGAGAACAAGGGAGGAGAGGCAGCACAAGGGAGGAGAGGAGGGGAGAGAACAGGAGAGAGAGGCAGCACAAGGGGGGAGACACGGGAGAAGAGCAGCACAAGGGGGGAGACACGGGTGAGAGAACACGGAGAGAGGGAGAACAAGGAGAGGCAGCACAAGGGGGAGACACAGGGGGAGAGAACAGGGAGGAGAGGGAGACACAGGGGAGAGCAGCACAGGGGGAGACAGGGGTGAGAGAACACGGGAGGAGAGGCAGCACAAGGGGGAGAACGGGTGAGAGAACACGGGGGAGAGGGAGAACAAGGAGGAGAGGCGGCACAAGGGGGAGAACGGTGAGAGACACGGGAGGAGAGGGAGACACGGAGGAGAGGCAGCACAAGGGGGGAGACAGGGGAGAGAAAGGGAGGAGAGGCAGCACAAGGGGGAGACACGGGTGAGAGAACACGGGAGGAGAGGGAGAACACAGGAGGAGAGCACACAAGGGAGAAGGAAGAACAGGGAGGAGAGGGAGAACACAGGAGGAGAGGCAGCACAAGGGGGAGACACGGGTGAGAGAACACGGGAGGAGAGGGAGAACCGGAGGAGAGGCAGCACAAGGGGGAGACAGGGTGAGAGAACGGGAGGAGAGGCAGCACAAGGGGGGGAGAACGGGTGAGAGAACACGGGAGGAGAGGGAGAACATGGGAGGAGAGGCAGCACAAGGGGGGAGACACGGGTGAGAGAACACGGGAGGAGAGGGAGAACACGGGAGGAGAGGCAGCACAAGGGAGAGACATGGGTGAGAGAACACGGGAGGAGAGGAGGAACACGGGAGGAGATGCAGCACAAGGGGGGAGACACGGGTGAGCGAACAAGGAGGAGAGGGAGACACGGGAGGAGAGGCAGCACAAGGGGGAGACACGGGTGAGAGAACACGGGAGAGAGGCAGCACAAGGGGGGAGACGCGGGTGAGAGAACACGGGAGGAGAGGCAGCACAAGGGGGGAGACACGGGTGAGAGAACACGGGAGGAGAGGCAGCACAAGGGGGAGACACGGGTGAGAGAACACGGGAGGAGAGGGAGAACACGGGAGGAGAAGCAGCACAAGGGGGGAGACACGGGTGAGAGAACAAGGGAGGAGAGGCAGCACAAGGGAGGAGAGGCAGGAGTGAGAGAACACTGGAGAAGAGGCAGCACAAGGGGGGAGACACAGGGGAGAAGAGGAGCACAAGGGAGACACAGGGGAGGAGAGGCAGCACAAGGGGGGAGACACAGGGAGAGAACACGGGAGGAGAGGCAGCACAAGGGGAGACACGGTGAGAGAACACGGGAGGAGAGGGAGAACACAGGAGGAGAGGCAGCACAAGGGGGAGACATGGGTGAGAGAACACGGGAGGAGGAGGAGAAACAAGGAGGAGAGGCAGCACAAGGGGGAGATACGGGTGAGAGAACACGGGAGGAGAGGGAGAACACGGGAGGAGAGGCAGCACAAGGGGGGAGACACGGGTGAGAAACACGGGAGGAGAGGCAGCACAAGGGGGAGACACGGGTGAGAGAACACGGGAGGAGAGGCAGCACAAGGGGGGAGACACGGGTGAGAGAACACGGGAGGAGAGGAGAGAACACGGGAGGAGAGGCAGCACAAGGGGGGAGACACGGGTGAGAACACGGGAGGAGAGGCAGCACAAGGGGGGAGACACGGGTGAGAGAACACGGGAGGAGAGGGAACACGGAGGAGAGGCAGCACAAGGGGGAGACCGGAGGGTGAGGAGAACACGGGAGGAGAGGCAGCACAAGGGGGGAGACACGGGTGAAGAACACGGGAGGAGGGGAGAACACGGGAGGAGAGGCAGCACAAGGGGGGAGACACGGGTGAGAGAACAAGGGAGGAGAGGCAGCACAAGGGAGGAGAGGCAGGGGTGAGAGAAACACTGGAGAAGAGGCAGCACAAGGGGGGAGACACGGGAGGAGAGGGAGCACAGGGGTGAGAAAACACGGGAGGAGAGGCAGCACAAGGGGGAGACACAGGGGAGAGAGCAGCACAGGGAGACACAGGGGAGGAGAGGCAGCACAAGGGGGAGACACGGGTGAGAGAACACGGGAGGAGAGGCAGCACAAGGGGGAGACACGGGTGAGAGAACACGGGAGGAGATGGAGAACACAGGAGGAGAGGCAGCACAAGGGGGAGACACGGGCGAGAGAACACGGGAGGAGAGGGAGAACACAGGAGGAGAGGCAGCACAAGGGGGAGACACGGGTGAGAGAACACGGGAGGAGAGGGAGAACACGGGAGGAGAGGCAGCACAAGGGGGAGACACGGGTGAGAGAACACGGGAGGAGAGGGAGAACACGGGAGGAGAGGCAGCACAAGGGAGGAGACACGGGTGAGAGAACGCGGGAGGAGAGGGAGAACAAGGGGGGAGACACGGGTGAGAAAACACGGGAGGAGAGGGAGAACATGGGAGGAGAGGCAGCACAAGGGGGGAGACACGGGTGAGAGAACACGGGAGGAGAGGGAGAACACGGGAGGAGAGGCAGCACAAGGGGGAGACACGGGTGAGAGAACACGGGAGGAGAGGGAGAACACGGGAGGAGAGGCAGCATAAGGGGGGAGACACGGGTGAGAGAACAAGGGTGGAGAGGCAGCACAAGGGAGGAGAGGCAGGGGTGAGAGAATACTGGAGAAGAGGCAGCACAAGCAGGGAGACACAGGGGAGGAGAGGCAGCACAGGGGTGAGAAAACACGGGAGGAGAGGCAGCACAAGGGGGGAGACACAGGGGAGAAGAGGCAGCACAAGGGAGACACAGGGGAGGAGAGGCAGCACAAGGGGGGAGACACGGGTGAGAGAACACGGGAGGAGAGGCAGCACAAGGGGAAAGAAACAGGGAAGGAGAAGCAGCACAAGGGGTGCGACCCAGGGGTGAGGGAACACAGGAGAAGAGGCAGCACAAGGGGGAGACACAGGGGTGAAAGAACACGGGAGGAGAGGTAGCACAAGGGGGGAGACACGGGTGAGAACACGGGAGGAGAGGCAGCACAAGGGTGGAGACACGGGTGAGAGAGCACGGGAGGAGAGGCAGCACAAGGGGGAGACACAGGAGTGAGAGAACACGGGAGAAAAGGCAGCACAAGGGGGGAGACACGGGTGAGAGAACACGGGAGGAGAGGCAGCACAAGGGGGGAGACACGGGAGGAGAGGCAGCACAAGGCAGGAGACACGGGTGAGAGAACACGGGAGGAGAGGCAGCACAAGGGGGGAGACACAAGGAAGTAGAGGCAGCACAAGGGGGGAGACACCGGTGAGAGAACACGGGAGGAGAGGCAGTACAGGGGGGGAGACAGGTGTGAGAGAACACGGGAGGAGAGGCAGCACAAGGGTGGAGACACAGGGGTGAGAGAACACGGGATGAGAGGCCGCACAAGGGGGGAGACACAGGAGTGAGAGAACACGGGAGGAGAGGCAGCACAAAGGGGGAGACACAGGGGTGAGAGAACACGGGAGGAGAGGCAGCACAAAGGGGGAGACACAGGGGTGAGAGAACACGGGAGGAGAGGCAGCACAAGGGGGGAGACACAGGGGTGAGAGCACGGGAGGA
Source organism: Allobates femoralis (assembly GCA_033576535.1). NCBI lineage: Eukaryota > Metazoa > Chordata > Amphibia > Anura > Aromobatidae > Allobates > Allobates femoralis. The sequence goes on from JARQOC010000010.1 coordinate 34,017,464, forward strand.
GAGGCAGCACAAAGGGGAGACACAGGAGTGAGAGAACACGGGAGAAAAGACAGCACAAGGGGGGAGACACAGGGGAGGAGAGGCAGCATAAGCGGGGAGACACGGGTGAGAAAACACGGGAGAAGAGGCAGCACAAGGGGGGAGACGGGTGAGAGAACACAGGAGGAGAGGCAGCACAAGGGGGGAGACATGGGTGAGAGAACACGGGAGGAGAGGCAGTACAAGGGGGGATACACAGGGGTGAGAGAACACGGGAGGAGAGGCAGCACAGGGGTGGAGAGAGCACACATGGGAGAGACAGCTCAAAGTAGAGATCATACGAGGGGAGATGATAGCATGGCAGGGAGAGAGAGCACATGGGGAGAGACCGCCGTCGCCCTCCCGTTGTGATATCATTGGGCACTCATCTACTACAGTGAATAATCACAGAGGAAAATCCATGAGAGTCCACCCACATCCACAGGAGACGGAAGCGTGTGGGAAGTGTTCATGTATCGGATGCTGTGATACCAATGTGATAAGAATGGTGTGTGGATGTGGATAGAACAGGTATTCATAATTATAATAGTGACCACAGGCCTTATCATTCCTTATGTATGTATCAGTACAATGTTGAAATATAAAAGGGTGAAATCTCTTTGACATTATGTTATAATGAGAACATGGGCTGCATGTCTCATGATATGTATCTTCTGACCGGCAGGGGTCTTTCAATGACTGTTGTATTGTTATACACGGGCTGCATGTCTTGTGATATACATCCCATGACAGGCAAGTTATAGGAGAAGCTATTGAACATCCATCCAACATCCTGTGGCTGATGGTCACGAGGGAAATTGAATGGTACAGTCAGCGCGTGCTCGTAGATATTCTAAATGGTATAAAAGAAGGGAGATAACGCTCAGTGAGTGGGGAGCTCTTCCAGGACAAGGTGGACGCACAGAAACCTGTGATGCAAGCCTCGATATTGATCCCTCCTTACTGATACGTGTCCCCCCAAATGGAGAAGGTGAAACAGCTACAATATCAGGTAATATATATATTGATGCTTATTCGCTATAATCAAGTCTAGGTATAGTTTGTGTTTAGCCTGTATTCAATTGATGACAATTCATGAGCTACTTTGTAAGCGAATACATTTAATCTTGTTATAAAGAATATTATTCTTCATGCCTGATTTGTAAGTCAGTACAGTGAGCGCTACGTAGGTACGGGCTCTGCCCTGTCCAGGTAAATTTAGCAAGACAGATGCCAGGGTCGTAACTATAACAGGTGCAGCCGGGTTAGCAATTGTATGCGGGCCCTGGAGCCTAGGGGGCCCCAAAAGTCCCTTTGGCCTATAGAAAAAGAGTATTGCTATTAAAGATTTGAAATAATTGGGGGCCCCGTTGTAGCTTTTGCATCAGGGTCCATGAGCTTGAAGTTACGCCATTGGTGGACACAGCATTGTGCCGCCCAGGGGCCACTACCACCTACAGACACAGAGGGCTGCATTCTGCTGAGGGCCCTGCACTGATACCGGGGCCCCTGCAGTCATTGTCCACCCTGATTGCTTTTTATGCATTTTCTCTCTTGTTACAAACCAGATCACATGGTGGATAGGAGTTTTCTGTATGCTGGGAGTTGTAGTCCGTCTCAACCAACGCTGTGGTTCTGGATGACGTCGTTAATGACTTGGAAGAACATTGCCTGTGCTGGAACCGCAAGACGCTGCCAAAATACACAGCTTCAACCAAACTGATACATTGTAACAATTTCTCAGCTGTGAACAGATCACGGCAACCTCCAGGTGTAAATAATCAAATTCACCGACAGTAACAATAGATGAGGAATTCAGACATCGGTATAAAGGATTCATTATACAATTACTGAGCTTTAATTTTGTCTGTCAGTGAGGGGGAAGGTGGACAATAATTTTTTGCATCTAATTTGCATTATATCATTGAATCCAAAAATGTTAAATAACTCAATATTGTAAATATGGAGTTTATTAAAAATCTACTGCTCATTGTGTACAGCTCGATTTATGTGTCTTCATGCAAGATGAATTCATGTCTAGATTCCATCTGCTCCGACATGATCCTTACCCATAGTGGTGGCTGCAGCCAGGATCTTATCATGTATCTCTGTATACAGGGAGCTCCCCCTAGTGGTGGCTGCAGCCAGGATCTTATCATGTATCTCTGTATACAGGGAGCTCCCCCTAGTGGTGGCTGCAGACAGAATCTTATCCTGTATCTCTGTATACAGGGAGCTCCCCCTAGTGGTGGCTGCAGACAGAATCATATCATGTATATCTGTATACAGGGAGCTCCCCCTAGTGGTGGCTGCAGGCAGAATCTTATCATGTATCTCTGTATACAGGGAGCCACCCCTAGTGGTGACTGCAGACAGGATCTTATCATGTATCTCTGTATACAGGGAGCTCCCCCTAGTGGTGGCTGCAGCCAGGATCTTATCATGTATCTCTGTATACAGGGAGCTCCCCCTAGTGGTAGCTGCAGACAGAATCTTATCGTGTATCTCTGTATACAGGGAGCTCCCCCTAGTGGTGGCTGCAGACAGAATCTTATCATGTATCTCTGTATACAGGGAACTCCCCCTAGTGGTGACTGCAGACAGAATCTTATCATGTATCTCTGTATACAGGGAGCTCCCCCTAGTGGTGGCAGTGGAGTTGTGTCATTTGACTCTTTATCCATGCAGGGAAGGGTTGGCGCAGTGTGTCAGAATGCAGCTCTGATCTGTACAATTATTTATTTAGTATGGAGGACAGTAATAATCATCGTCATACATCGGGCAGAGCTCAGTGTCTGAGGTTCAGAGGTCCTGTGATTTTTTTGCAGCACTGTGTGACTGTGATGTGAGCACATTACACAGGTGTGAATACTTTTGCAGTGCATTGTCTTATGTCCTCTATTGTGCGGCTCCTCGGCGTGGCTCCACAGTATGTTATGTCCTCTATTGTGCGGCTCCTCGGCGTGGCTCCACAGTATCTTATGTCCGCACAGTTTGGGTATTTAGCAGTCCGGGTTCTTTTTGCTCCTTTTGCGCAGGGATTGCGCCTCGTCACTGACTGAATTGCTGACTGTCTCCAGTAAGTCTCTGTTCACACCAGGATTTGTCCCCTCCGGCTCCTCATCGCTGTCAGTGTCAGTGCTGAAGCCGGCGTTCTCCGCTAGAATGGCGGGGTCGTCATCCTCATCACTCTGGTCCTCAGTGCACATCTCATCCTCCGGGCTGGGGAGAGGGCTGTGTCCTGGGTCGTCACAAGGGTCGTACCTCGGCCCCTCAGTACTCCCATCATCCGTCGGCTCCTCTGTGTAGTAACGGTTATAATCCTCCATGAACTCCATCTGCTCGGCGATCTCCTCTGCGGTCGGCTGCTCCAGCACCGAGGGATCCACCAGGATCGTACTGGGTCTCCTCCTGCACTCGGACGAGTCGTACACAGGAAACGTCTCTTCTGGGTAACCTGCGAAAATGGAACATTGTAACGAAATCCAGAGCAGCACAAGACATCAGCGGTGCAAGATCAGCACCGGACGACCGCCCCCCTGGAGGAACACACATTACCTGGGGGGCCGCTCACCGACAGGCAGAAAATAACCCCCCGAGCTATCATAGCCAAACCGCACAGCACAGCGAGGTGAATAATCAACAGGAGAATGAAGATCAGAGGAGAAAACTACAGAGAAGACAGGACAGAGAAGAGCGCAGGGGGTGCAGCTCCTCCAAGAGGCTGTGATGTCTTGTCCTCCAGTCACCTCCAGAGCTGCACTCACTATTCTGCTGTTACATCTCTCTTATCCTCCAGTCACCTCCAGAGCTGCACTCACTATTCTGCTTTTACATCTCTCTTATCCTCCAGTCACCTCCAGAGCTGCACTCACTATCCTGCTGTTACACCATTTCTTATCCTCCAGTCACTTCCAGAGCTGCACTCACTATTCTGCTGTTACACCATTTCTTATCCTCCAGTCACCTCCAGAGCTGCACTCACTATTCTGCTGTTACATCATGTCTTATCCTCCAGTCACCTCCCGAGCTGCACTCACTATTCTGCTGTTACATCTTGCCTTATCCTCCAGTCACCTCCAGTGCTGTAATCACTATTCTGCTGTTACACCATGTCTTATCCTTCAGTCACCTCCAGAGCTACAGTCACTATTCTGATGTTACATCGTGTCTAATCCTCCAGTCACCCCCAGAGCTGCACTCACTATTCTGCTGTTACAGCATGTCGTATTCTCCAGTCACCTTCAGAGCTGCAGTCATTATTCTGCTGTTACATCGTGCCTTATCTTCCAGTCACCTCCAGAGCTGCAGTCACTATTCTGCTGTTACAGCGTATCTTATTCTCTAGTCACCTTCGAAGCTGTAGTCACTATCCTGCTGTTACATCATGTCTTATCCTTCGGTCCTTAGTTTGATGAGTGCAGTTTTGCCGGTGATTGGGGAATATACTATTTTATAATGTTTGATCTTTGCAGCTTTCAGTGTGATTGGAGTATACAAGGTGTTTCGTTTCTAGGTTGGTACCTTGGATTATGGGTGCAGTAGTTGCTGTATTTCTGCTGACATTGGAGTTTAATAACTAAATAATGCAAATTTGCACTTCAGTAAGGAAGTGGATGAACTCCAGCGCCACCTTTAAGCAGCTCCTTAAAGTCATAGTCGCTTTCTAACAAGCTTTTTAATATGACTAAGGGATTTGTGCCAGATCAGAACCCCAAACTACAGACGCTGCGTTTCGGGGTAACTGCCCCTCATCAGTGTAGTGTGTGGGATATTCTGATCTGGCTGTGTGAGTGGGCTAAGACAAGGTCTGGGATTGAGAGATGAGGGGCAGTTACCCTGAAACACAGCGTCTGTAGTTTGGGGTTCTGATCTGGCACAAATCCTTAGTCATATTAAAAAGCTTGTTAGAAAGTGACTATGACTTTGACGAGCTACTTAAAGGTGGCACTGGAGTTCATCCACTTCCTTACTGAAGTGCAAATATGCATATTTCCTAGAGGAGGGATGTGGCTACAATCTCCTCACCTACTTGACTGTCTTCTTATGGTTGCAGGAAAACTAAGGTAGATAGCAAGTTCCCAGACCTCTAAGTAATGAAATTCTCCACCATGTGTGGAGCACCACTATACATCCCAGTGCCAGGTGTGAAGAGCAGGGGATGGTTGTCATATATGGTGCCATGCTGACTATTTTCCGCACCTTCCCATTCCTCCATGTACGGAGCCTCCTCGGCTTCTTGCTCTGGTGAGATGCCATCCACGATCTTCCCTTCCTTCATGACCCGGGTGATCTCCTTCAGTCTCTGCAGCAGTTGTTGCTCCTCGTCGTTACTGACATTACTGTCCCTGTGATAAATATCAGGTTATAACGATGACGTCAACAGCTGCACCCCTCCCTCACACCAATAATAAACTCAACCCGGCCCCAGATCATGCAAAAAGAACACCCTGAGATGTGACCAAACATTGCCAGGGAGCAAATACAGGAGAGAGACATGAACAACACAACCACTCTCCCAGCTGTCTAAAATGGCTGATAACAGGTTGTAATAGATTGTACTCACCTGTCCTACAGTCTCCTCCTCCAGTAAAGGCTGATAACAGGGAGTAATAGATTGTAGTCACCTGTCCTACAGTCTCCTCCTCCAGTAGTGGCTGATAACAGGGAGTAATAGATTGTAGTCACCTGTCCTACAGTCTCCTCCCCCAGTAATGGCTGATAACAGGGAGTAATAGATTGTAGTCACCTGTCCAACAGTCTCCTCTCCCAGCAGTCTAAAATGGCTGATAACAGGGAGTAATAGATTGTAGTCACCTGTCCTACAGTCTCCTCCTCCAGTAATGGCTGATAACACAGAGTAATAGATTGTAGTCACCTGTCCTACAGTCTCCTCCCCAGTAATGGCTGATAACACAGAGTAATAGATTGTAGTCACCTGTCCTACAGTCTGCTCCCCCCAGTAATGGCTGATAACAGGGAGTAATAGATTGTAGTCACCTGTCCTACAGTCTCCTCCTCCAGTAAAGGCTGATAACAGGGAGTAATAGATTGTAGTCACCTGTCCTACAGTCTCCTACCCAGTAATGGCTGATAACAGGGAGTAATAGATTGTAGTCACCTGTGCTACAGTCTCCTCCCCCAGTAATGGCTGATAACAGGGAGTAATAGATTGTAGTCACCTGTCCTATAGTCTCCCCCCCCCAGTAATGGCTGATAACAGGGAGCAATAGATTGTAGTCACCTGTCCTACAGTCTTCTCCCCCCAGTAATGGCTGATAACAGGGAGTAATAGATTGTAGTCACCTGTCCTACAGTCTCCTCCCCCAGTAATGGCTGATAACAGGGAGTAATAGATTGTAGTCACCTGTCCTACAGTCTCCCCCCAGTAATGGCTGATAACAGGGAGTAATAGATTGTAGTCACCTGTCCTACAGTCTCCTCCCCCAGTAATGGCTGATAACAGGGAGTAATAGATTGTAGTCACCTGTCCTACAGTCTCCCCCCCGTAATGGCTGATAACAGGGAGCAATAGATTGTCGTCACCTGTCCTACAGTCTCCTCTCCCCAGTAATGGCTGATAACGGAGCAATAGATTGTAGTCACCTGTCCTACAGTCTCCTCCAGTGATGGCTGATAACAGGGTGTAATAGATTGTAGTCACCTGTCCTACAGTCTCCTCCCCCAGTAATGGCTGATAACAGGGAGTAATAGATTGTAGTCACCTGTCCTACAGTCTCCTCCCCCCAGTAATGGCTGATAACAGGGAGTAATAGATTGTAGTCACCTGTCCTACAGTCTCCTCCCCAGTAATGGCTGATAACAGGGAGTAATAGATTGTAGTCACCTGTCCTACAGTCTCCTCTCCCCAGTAATGGCTGATAACAGGGAGTAATAGATTGTAGTCACCTGTCCTACAGTCTCCTCCCCAGTAATGGCTGATAACAGGGAGTAATAGATTGTAGTCACCTGTCCTACAGTGTCCTCCCCCCAATAATGGCTGATAACAGGGAGTAATAGATTGTAGTCACCTGTCTACAGTCTCCTTCCCTAGTAATGGCTGATAACAGGGAGTAATAGATTGTAGTCACCTGTCCTACAGTCTCCTCCTCCAGTAATGGCTGATAACAGGGAGTAATAGATTGTAGTCACCTGTCCTACAGTCTCCTCCCCCAGTAATGGCTGATAACAGAGAGTAATAGATTGTAGTCACCTGTCCTACAGTCTCCTCCCAGTAATGGCTGATAACAGGGAGTAATAGATTGTAGTCACCTGTCCTACAGTCTCCTCCCAGTAATGGCTGATAACAGGGAGTAATAGATTGTAGTCACCTGTCCTACAGTCTCCTCCCAGTAATGGCTGATAACAGGGAGTAATAGATTGTAGTCACCTGTCTACAGGCTACTCCCAGTAATGGCTGATAACAGGGAGTAATAGATTGTAGTCACCTGTCTACAGGCTACTCCCAGTAATGGCTGATAACAGGGAGTAATACCGTAGTTTGTTTTCCGTATATGTCTGACCTGCACCCCATGAATTGAAGAACAGACTATCCCCATATGTAGAGGTCTCTGGGCCCCTCACCTGTCTTTGTTGGGCCCCAGGCGGTGGATGATTTTCTCCATGGCATCTTCCGTCTCCTTCAGTTTATCCTGGAGCTGGTTGAGCTCATAATCCGCTGAGAACAGAAAATTGAACATTGTAACAATAGAAAAGCTTCCATTCTAGCACCTCAGGGGTGGGGCTGAATAGTGAAGGCTCCACCCCTTTATAGGAGAGGATGATTCTACTGGATAATCAGAGATACATTGTATCACTCACTGATCTTCCTCTTCAGGTTCCCGTTGGCGATAGGGACACTCTGGGGTTCAGTCTTCACATTTCTGCCTTTAGACGAAAGCTGAAAATAACAATAAATCAGAAGTGAGAACAGCAAAATCCCCAAACTTGATGTGCAAAGATCCGGTAGTATCATAATTACCACATTTTAAGAACCTTTAGATGTCTATGGGAAAAAAGAAAAAAAAAAGAAAGAGGGAGGGAAGAAAGAGGAAGACAACCTGGCTACCTCTTTACTGAAATGATTTAATCGGGTATAATAATCTAGTCTAATGTACTCTTAAGCTATGTTTGTTATACTTAGTCTCGTTTAAGACATAAGTTTTTTACTAGTAAAGATTCAGATTGTATAAACAATACAACTCACATTGTAACCCCATGATTATCCCAATGTTTCTGTTTGTCTATGTTATGTATAATATCCCCATGTATACTAATTACCTTGTATAAACTTCCAATAAAAACATTTGAGAAAGATGTGCAAAGATCCATACTGAAATACTCTGCAGATTATTACATCACTGACCTCTAGAGAGCTGCAGAGCATCGCTCCTCCATCTTCTGACAGATACATAATGTAAGATTCTGCAGATTATTACGTCACTGAGCTCTACAGATCTGCAGAGCATCGCTCCTCCTCCTGACAGATACATAGTGATATATCCTGCAGATTATTACACCACTGACCTCTACAGATCTGCAGAGCATCGCTCCTCCTCCTGACAGATACATAGTGATATATCCTGCAGATTATTACACCACTGACCTCTACAACCTGCAGAGCATCGCTCCTCCACCTCCTGACAGATAAATAGTGATATATCCTGCAGATTATTACACCACTGACCTCTACAACCTGCAGAGCATCGTTCCTCCACCTCCTGATAGATACATAGTGATATATCCTGCAGATTATTACACCACTGACCTCTACAGATCTGCAGAGCATCGCTCCTCCACCTCCTGACAGATACATAGTGATAGATCCTGCAGATTATTACATCACTGACCCCTACAGATCTGCAGAGCATCGCTCCTCCACCTCCTGACAGATACATAGTGATATATCCTGTAGATTATTACACCACTGACCCCTACAGATCTGCAGAGCATCGCTCCTCCACCTCCTGACAGATACATAGTGATAGATCCTGCAGATTATTACACCACTGACCTCAATAGATCTGCAGAACATCGCTCCTCCACCTCCTGACAGATACATAGTGATAGATCCTGCAGATTATTACACCACTGACCTCTACAGTGCTGCAGAACATCGCTCCTCCACCTCCTGACAGATACATAGTGATATATCCTGCAGATTATTACACCACTGATCTCTACAGATCTGCAGAGCATCGGTCCTCCTCCTGACAGATACATAGTGATGGACCCTCCAGATTATTACACCACTGACCTCTACAGATCTGCAGAGCATCGCTCCTCCACCTCATGACAGATACATAGTGATAGATCCTGCAGATTATTTCACCACTGACCTCAATAGATCTGCAGAGCATCGCTCCTCCACCTCCTGACAGATACATAGTGATAGACCCTGCAGATGATTACACCACTGACCTCTACAGCTCTGCAGAACATCGCTCATCCACCTCCTGACAGATACATAGTGATAGACCCTGCAGATTATTATACCACTGCCCTCTACAGATCTGCAGAGCATCGCTCCTCCACCTCCTGACAGATACATAGTGATAGATCCTGCAGATTATTACACCACTGCCTTTTACAGATCTGGAGAGCATCGCTCCTCCACCTCCTGACAGATACATAGTGATATATCCTGCAGATTATTATACCACTGCCCGCTACAGATCTGCAGAGCATCGCTCCTCCACCTTCTGACAGATACATAGTGATATATCCTGCAGATTATTACACCACTGACCTCTACAGATCTGCAGAGCATCACTCCTCCACCTCCTGACAGATACATAGTGTTAGATCCTGCAGATGATTACACCACTAACCTCTACAGATCTGCAGAATGTGGCAGAACCAAACATTTATCTCACCTTGAAAAGTATATAGAGGATGTATAATAATATGCCGAAACCATAGATTGGAATGATCTGCCCCACCAGACTCTGCCGGCTGTTACTGCCTCCTCCACCAGCCTTTGCCTTAGACACAGCTTCAGAGAGGTGGGACCTAGAAAAGCCCCCTCCCCTGCTGTCCGCGGGCTTCCCATGAGGAACCGCTGAGGGGAAACGTCCAGAAATTCCTGCAGAATCAATGAAGAAATATTAGTTTAGCATAAATTATATGAATTCTAGGTTATACCAGCTTTGCATATATAATTATATACAGGAGATGCCAGGTTGTACCGGCTGTACATATATAATTATATACAGGAGATGCCCATGTTATACCGGCTGTACATATATAATTATATACAGGAGATGTCCAGGTTATACCGGCTGTACATATATAATTATATACAGGAGATGCCCAGGTTATACCAGCTGTACATATATAATTATATACAGGAGATGCCCAGGTTATACCAGCTGTACATATATAATTATATACAGGAGATGTCCAGGTTATACCAGCTGTACATATATAATTATATACAGGAGATGTCCAGGTTTTACCGGCTGTACATATGTAATTATACACAGGAGGTGTCCAGGTTATAGCGGTGTACATATATAATTATATACAGGAGATGCCCATGTTATACCGGCTGTACATATATAATTATATACAGGAGATGTCCAGGTTATACCGGCTGTACATATATAATTATATACAGGAGATGTCCAGGCTATACCGGCTGTACATATATCATTATATACAGGAGATGTCCAGATTATACCGGCTGTACATATATAATTATAGATGTCCAGGTTATACCGGCTGTACATATATAATTATATACAGGAGATGCCCATGTTATACCGGCTGTACATATATAATTATATACAGGAGAAGTCCAGGTTATATCGGCTGTACATATATAATTATATACAGGTGATGTCCAGGTTATACCGGCTGTACATATATAATTATATACAGGATGAGCCCAGGTTATACCGGCTGTACATATATAATTATATACAGGAGATGTCCAGGTTATACCGGCTGTACATATATAATTATATACAGGAGATGCCCAGGTTATACCAGCTGTACATATATAATTATATACAGGAGATGCCCAGGTTATACCGGCTGTACATATATAATTATATACAGGAGATGTCCAGGTTATACCGGCTGTACATATATAATTATATACAGGAGATGCCCAGGTTATACCAGCTGTACATATATAATTATATACAGGAGAAGCCCAGGTTATACCGGCTGTACATATATAATTATATACAGGAGATGCCCAGGTTATACCAGCTGTACATATATAATTATATACAGGAGATGTCCAGGTTATACCGGCTGTACATATATAATTATATACAGGAGATTACCAGGTTATACCAGCAATACATATATAATTATATACAGGAGATGCCCAGGTTATACCGGCTGTACATATATAATTATATACAGGAGATGACCAGGTTATACCGGCTGTACATATATAATTATATACAGGAGATGTCCAGGTTATACCGGCTGTACATATATAATTATATACAGGAGATGTCCAGGTTATACCAGCTGTACATATATAATTATATACAGGAGATGTCCAGGTTATATCGGCTGTACATATATAATTATATACAGGAGATGTCCAGGTTATATCGGCTGTACATATATAATTATATACAGGAGATTACCAGGTTATACCAGCAATACATATATAATTATATACAGGAGATGCCCAGGTTATACCAGCTGTACATATATAATTATATACAGGGGATGTCCAGGTTATACCGGCTGTACATATATAATTATATACAGGAGATGCCCAGGTTATACCGGCTGTACATATATAATTATATACAGGAGATGCCCAGGTTTATACCGGCTGTACATATATAATTATATACAGGAGATGTCCAGGTTATACCGGCTGTACATATATAATTATATACAGGAGATACCCAGGTTATACCAGCTGTACATATATAATTATATACAGGAGATGCCCAGGTTATACCAGCTGTACATATATAATTATATACAGGAGATGTCCAGGTTATACTGGCTGTACATATATAATTATATACAGGAGATGCCCAGGTTATACCGGCTGTACATATATAATTATATACAGGAGATGCCCAGGTTATACCGGCTGTACATATATAATTATATACAGGAGATACCCAGGTTATACCAGCTGTACATATATAATTATATACAGGAGATGTCCAGGTTATACCGGCTGTACATATATAATTATATACAGGAGATGCCCAGGTTATACCGGCTGTATATATATATATATATATATATGATGCCCGGTTATTATATAGCGGAGTGGTGACAATATAATGTAGGTTGCGGTTCGGCGGTTTGGACGTTGGCACTCGGGTGGTTGGTGGCGATTCCCGTCCCGCAGTTCTCCGGTGTCAGTGATGATTGATTACATTCTTGGATGGGTTCTGTAATTAAACGTCAGTTCCTGTGATGTGAGATGTCGGGGACGGTGGACGCTCAGTCTGGACATTTGTGTGATGAAGAGGTGAAAGGAACAATCAATATTAATTTCAGTGTAGAGTGCGGCCCCGAGCAGGACTGTTCATAGCGCCAGCAAGAGATGGACGGATGAGAAAGAACAAGAAAAGGAAAGGAGAGAAAGAAGGAAAGAGAAAGGAGAGGGAGGGAAAGAGAGAGAGAAAAAGAAAGAAAATAAAGTCTTGTCAAGAGAATAGGGAGAATTGCAACCAGACCAGGAGGAAAGTGCCACCACCCAGAGCTGAGTCCGACAGCATTACCGTACCCAACATGGCACACCGCTGCATGCAGGAATCATTGCTCCACCCAAAAAACAAAACTATAACACAGGCAGGGTCACAGAAGATTTCGCAACTTTTCAGCTCTTACAAAGTCATATTTCCCCTATTGAATCCTTACATGGCATAATTAATATAATGCCAATAAATGTGCTGCCAAACACAGGAAGATCCCTCACAATGAATTCCCCCACAGTATTACAGCCCTATAGCCCCCACACAGTCCTCCATACACTATAGTGGCCCCTACAGCCCCCCATACAATATAACTGCATTATACAGCCCTCCATACACTATAGTGGCCCCTCACAGCCTGCCATACACTACTGTTCCTGGAGTTACCTCTGAAGGTGAGGATGTCCAGGCCACCACCCTTGCACTTTGCTCCTGACCAGCCCCAGGATAAGAGCTTCTACCTCCACCCATTGACCGGGAAAACCCAGCAACTCATATGGAATGGGGTCCAAGTAGATACCGAACTCTATCTGCGACACCCAGTGGAGGGAAGGTGAACTACTATAAGCCTGAGGGAGTGGAGATCAAAGCTTGACACACCCCTCCAGCGCTCTCCCACATCTCTGCAGCATGAGTCGAAAGCGGTCACCATTGGGTGAATGCATGGCGAAGCCGCCCTGCACCCACCGCAGATCATGAGTACAGAGTGTCTGCCGTCTCCCTGCGTTCACCCGCGGGTTCCTGCAGATCTGGAGACACTGTGTCCAGCACGCAGCACCTCTGGATCGTCTGCACATAAACCAAGGCTATGCGCCCATGCTACCAGTTTCCCGCATTTTTTCTTTTGCTGTAATTTTATTGATCTGTCATAAAACTGCAGCACGGTGAAGTGCAAGCAAACTGTATGTAAACGCTGGAGGCCGCTGCCCATGATGCGGGTTTTCCTGCCGCGGAAATACCGTGTTTTTTATTGCAGGAAAATCTGCATCATGTTAACTCTTGCAGTGTATTTTGCCACGATTTTCACCCATAGAGCTTAATGTCAGCTCCTAAATATGCAGCCGTGTTCACACAGGGAGCATTTGCTGCGTATGTACAGTGGGTTTGGCACAAGGTTTACACTGATGACATGGAACTTTGCTGTATTTTTGGTAACCAGCACAGGTACAGCAGGCAGCTATGGGCTGACACCCACCCCCAGCTGCCTACTTTTACCTGGCTGATAATCAAAAATACAGGGGGCCCCCTTTTTTTTTTTTTTAAATGAGCAAAAGAAAAAAATTACATGGAGCTTTGCTGTATTTTTAGTTTCCAGACAAAACTAGGCAGTAGGGGGCGTGTGTCAGCCCATAGCTGCCTGCTGTACCTGTGCTGGTGACCAAAAATACATCAGAGCCCCACGTCACATTATGACATCAAGAAACCTTTTTTTTCCTTTTCCAGCCTTTAACCTGGCTTTCTTCACAGTCACAACAGTGAACAATGGCTAATAAAACCTCATCATTGGCACAGGGATGTTTTGTGCGTATTTCTGACACAAGGTGCAGATTTTTGACGTCCACAATCTGCAGCACAATCTCGGGGTCGGCACATCGCCTAGAAGGATTCGCTCATCCCTAATAGCTGCGGCTTTCTCTGAGGCAGCAGTGGTGGGGTTAAATTAAAGGTGCAGGACCCGTCGCCCCTCTGATCCGCACTGTATTGTATGTGAGCCCCTCGATTGTCGGATGTCCCTTCCATCATGCAGAGCTCGCTCTTACCCTCCGGCTGCTGCAGGGACGGCTTCCCCCTGTTCAGGAAGGTTTTGGGTAGCAGCAGGGACACACACAGCACCAGGCCGGAGAACATCACCACCTTCTGGATAGTGGATAAAGCCATTGTCATCACAATGTCCTGGTGATCAGCACATCTCCAGTGTCACAATACACTGCTGCACAATGGCTGCTCAGCTGCAACACACAATCCTATTGGTCTGTAATGACAGGGCCCCATTGGTTCATACTCAGTCCTGACAGACCTGGATCCCAGCATCCCTCCCTCCCTCCCAGCTTCCTCCATGTGCACAGTCAGGAGATACAATGTTACATGGAGACGGGATACAATGTTATATGGAAACAGTCAGGAGATACAATGTTATATGGAGACAGTCAGGAGATACAATGTTATATGGAGACAGTCAGGGGATACAATGTTATATGGAGACAGTCAGGGGATACAATGTTATATGGAGACAGTCAGGGGATACAATGTTATATGGAGACAGGAGATACAATGTTACATGGAGACAGTCAGGGGATACAATGTTATATGGAGACAGTCAGGAGATACAATGTTATTTGGAGACAGTCAGGGGATACAATGTTATATGGAGACAGTCAGGAGATACAATGTTATATGGAGACCGACAGGGGATACAATGTTATATGGAGACAGTCAGGGGATACAATGTTACATGGAGACAGTCAGGGGATACAATGTTACATGGAGACAGTCAGGGGATACAATGTTATATGGAGACAGTCAGGAGATACAATGTTATTTGGAGACAGTCAGGGGATACAATGTTATATGGAGACAGTCAGGAGATACAATGTTATTTGGAGACAGTCAGGGGATACAATGTTATATGGAGACAGTCAGGGGATACAATGTTACATGGAGACAGTCAGGGGATACAATGTTACATGGAGATAGTCAGGAGATACAATGTTATATGGAGACAGTCAGGGGATACAATGTTATATGGAGACAGTCAGGGGATATAATGTTATATGGAGACAGTCAGGGGATACAATGTTATATGGAGACAGTCAGGGGATACAATGTTATATGGAGACAGTCAGGGGATACAATGTTATATGGAGACAGTCAGGGGATACAATGTTATTTGGATACAGTCAGGAGATACAATGTTATATGGAGACAGTCAGGAGATACAATGTTACATGGAGACAGTCAAGAGATACAATGTTACATGGAGACAGTCAAGAGATACAATGTTACATGGAGACAGTCAGGGGATACAATGTTATATGGAGACAGTCAGGGGATACAATGTTATATAGAGACAGTCAGGAGATACAATGTTATATGGAGACAGTCAGGGGATACAATGTTATATGGATACAGTCAGAGGATACAATGCTATATGGAGACAATCAGGGGATACAATGTTATATGGAGACAGTCAGGAGATACAATGTTATATGGAGACAATCAGGAGATACAATGTTATATGGAGACAGTCAGAGGATACAATGTTATATGGAGACAGTCAGGAGATACAATGTTATATGGAGACCGACAGGGGATACAATGTTATATGGAGACAGTCAGGAGATACAATGTGATATGGAGACAGTCAGGGGATACAATGTTATATGGAGACAGTTATGGTACCTTTACACGCCGCCACAACAGGATGGATACCAACGGCAACTTCACGTGCACGAGCACGGCCAAACGGTTACAAACGGTAATCGCATCTCCTTTACACACCGCCACAAGGTGCGCTACGCTACGCTACATCTACAGCTAGCTACATCGCCGGGTGTCGCAAGTAGCCGTCTGTAGCTCAGCGTACCTCATTTACACACCGCTATAACAAGCTACTATGGGCGGACCTGGGGCAGGAGGGACAGCACATAGGCGTGCCACAATTGTGGATTACGAGACGTCCGTACGCTGATAGGACAGAGCAATAATACCATGATTGGCCAGCCAGCGCAGGAGGCTGATTAATACATGACGCTCGAGCAATTGCGTAGTGTGACTGGTCAGCTTCTTAAATATGCCGCCCTGTGCAGCGACAACCAATCGCAACGAAGGAGCTTCCTCCAATGATCGCTGAAGGGGCGTGGTATCCCGGAGCCTGAGTCACGCCCCAGCTACATTCCAGCTACATCGCCGGGTGTCCAGAGTTCCCTTCTGTTCCTTCTTTACACGCCGATACAGCTCGCTACAATCGGCGATGTTGCCATATGTTTATGGGCAGTGCACGGATACAGAGGTATCTGTAGCCGGCTGTGTCGTCCCGTCTTCAGACGCCGCTACTACGGGCGATATTGGCGCGACAAGCTACATTTGTAGCCTGTAGCGGGTTGTATGCATCCTGTTGTGGCGGCGTGTAAAGGTACCATTAGGGGATACAATGTTATATGGAGACAGTCAGGGGATACAATGCTATATGGAGACAGTCAGGGGATACAATGCTATATGGAGACAGTCAGGGGATACAATGTTATATGGAGACAGTCAGAGGATACAATGCTATATGGAGACAATCAGGGGATACAATGTTATATGGAGACAGTCAGGGGATACAATGTTATATGGAGACAGTCAGGGGATACAATGTTATATGGAGACAGTCAGGGGATACAATGTTATATAGAGACAGTCAGGAGATACAATGTTATATGGAGACAGTCAGGGGATACAATGTTATATGGATACAGTCAGAGGATACAATGCTATATGGAGACAATCAGGGGATACAATGTTATATGGAGACAGTCAGGAGATACAATGTTATATGGAGACAATCAGGAGATACAATGTTATATGGAGACAGTCAGGGGATACAATGTTATATGGAGACAGTCAGGGGATACAATGTTATATGGAGACAGACAGGGGATACAATGTTATATGGAGACAGTCAGGGGATACAATGTTATATGGAGACAGACAGGGGATACACTGTTGTATGGAGACAGTCAGGGGATACAATGTTATATGGAGACAGTCAGAGGATACAATGTTATATGGAGACAGTCAGGAGATACAATGTTATATGGAGACAGTCAGGGGATACAATGTTATATAGAGACAGTCAGGAGATACAATGTTATATGGAGACAGTCAGGAGATACAATGTTATATGGAGACAGTCAGGGGATACAATGTTATATAGAGACAGTCAGGGGATACAATGTTATTTGGAGACAGTCAGGAGATACAATGTTATATGGAGACAGTCAGGGGATACAATGTTATATAGAGACAGTCAGGGGATACAATGTTATTTGGAGACAGTCAGGAGATACAATGTTATATGGAGACAGTCAGGGGATACAATGTTATATGGATACAGTCAGGAGATACAATGTTATATGGAGACAGTCAGGAGATACAATGTTATATGGAGACCGACAGGGGATACAATGTTATATGGAGACAGTCAGGGGATACAATGTTATATGGAGACAGTCAGGGGATACAATGTTATATGGAGACAGACAGGGGATACAATGTTATATGGAGACAGTCAGGGGATACAATGTTATATGGAGACAGTCAGGGGATACACTGTTGTATGGAGACAGTCAGGGGATACAATGCTATATGGAGACAGTCAGGAGATACAATGTTATATGGAGACAGTCAGAGGATACAATGTTATATGGAGACAGTCAGGGGATACAATGTTATATGGAGACAGTCAGGGGATACAATGTTATATGGAGACAGACAGGGGATACAATGTTATATGGAGATAGTCAGGGGATACACTGTTGTATGGATACAGGTGCAGGATATATGTAAATATAGAATTAGTTTTTACAATTTTTGTCATTGTTAATCTTTGCCAAAAAATAAAACAAAAACTTCTGCGGTGAATTAGTGTGTAGGGACTGCAGGAGATCTGCCAGGAGGAATAAAGCTGAAGGTCATCTGTGAAGATCCTGTGATCCTCAGTAATCAATGCTGAGATCTTCAATATTCAATATATCAGTGGATGGTGTCACCCCCCCTCTCCACTCCCCGCTCTTTATTCCCTGCTTGGCTTCTTTCTCCTGATAGGTTTCCTTTAATCGTCATTTTCATCAATAGGAAACTAGATTCAGATTGTCAGCTCCTATGGACAGGCGTCCATCCAGTCTCACTGTATAGAGCTCATTGGTGTTTACTTTGTTTGCCCAGGTTCCAAGACAAGAAATATAAAGATTTGTACAATATTCTTGTGTTCCATGTGATTTGTAGGAACAAACTGTTAATTACATCTTTATAACACTATTGAACAAAACAAACAATCTGACTGCAGTTCCACTTTCTGCCATGAGATGTCCCCACAATGCAAAATATTATCATTTTAGGCCTAAATCATCAAGTCTTTTCTTTCAGGTTCATGGAGTAAAACATGGAAATTTCAAAAACCGTTTGTGCGACGCAACAAATGAGCAAGTTTTGGTGTTTTAAGTCTCATCAGACTCTACCAACTTTTAGAAAAGTGGATGGAGCTCAGGCGGGATGGGACGGCCGCAGTCATCACACTGCCTCCACCATATCTCACTGTTGGTATGGTGTTCCTTTTCTGAAATGTTGTGTTACTTCTATGCCAGATGTAACGGGACATTTCACCTTACAGAAAGTTCAGCTTTTGTCTCATCAGTCCACAGAGTATTCTCCTAAGAGTCTTGTGGACCATCAAGATGTTTTCTGACAGAACTGAGTTGATACTTTATGTTCTTTTTGCTCAGCAGTGGTTTTCTTCTTGGACTGCTGCCATGTGGCCATATTTGCCATAAGTCTCTTTCTTATGGTAGTGTCATGCACACTCCTTAACTGAGGCAGCTGAGACCTGCAGATTTTTGGTTGTTGTTTTGATTCTTTTATGACCTCTTGGATGAGTCATCGCTGCGCTCTTGGGGTAATTTGGTTCAGCCGGCCCCTCCTGGGAAGATTCCCCACTGTTCCATGTTTTCACCATCTGTGGATAATGGCTATCACTGTGGTTCGGTGGAGTCCCAACGCTTTAGAAATGGCTTTATCACCTTTTCCACACTGATAGATCTCAATTACTTTGTTCCTGAATTTATGTGGATCGTGGCATGACGTTCAGTTTTTGAGGATCTTTTGGTCTACTTCACTTTGACAGGCAGATCCTATTTGAGTGATTTCTTGATAGAGAACAGGTGCGGCAGTAATCAGGCCTGGGAGTGGCTGGAGATATTGAACTCAACTTTCCCAAGATATGATAAACCACAGTTACTTTATGTTTTAGGGGTTTGGGTGGGGGCAGTTACTTTTTCACACAGGGCCCTGAAGGTTTGGATTTCTTTTTCCCTTAGTAATAAAGATATTAATTTATGAACTGCATTTTGTGGTTACTTGTGCAATCTTTGTCTAATATTTGCATTTGTTTTGTGATCTGAAACATTTAAGTGACAAACATGCAAAAGAAGAAGAAATCAGGAAGGGGTTAAACACTTCTTCACGACACTGTATATTTGTCCATAGCTCCAAAACCTGTTATTATCTGTAATTCTGATAATCCGGCGTCTGATAATCTGCCTGGCGGACTATATTCACTAGTGAGCGATCTGCCCCTCCGCGCTCAGAGTCGACGCTGCAATGATTCGGTGAATCTCTGATTCTACCTTGTCCATTATCTTCTCATTTTACATAAACTTCACCCCTGGGTAACGATCTCGGGGCGGAGGAACGACTTCTCCCATAATCTCCCCCGTGCACACACTCGCTCATAAATATTCATCCCACCGACAAGGCGTTCTCCAGACCTCCCAGAGGTGAGAGGAACATGGCGCCTCCCGGGGACGGGCGCTCTTAGCACACGGCTTCATATGAAGACACTAATTATTGTCGTAACCCTTCTCCTCGGGTCGACTCCATGATGGGAATATTTATACATTGTAATTACAGTAATTGGATCCTTCATCTAATTAAAAACCGCCGTTATCTTTAATGGAATTATTTCTAAAGAGGCCGAATGACAATTGACTTTTGATAATCGCTGTATTTTTCTTTCACCGCACGGGTGAACGAGGTGCATGGAGTGTGAGGAGCGCGGACAGCGTGAGGAGTGCATGGAGCACGGGGAGAGCATGAGGAGCGGACTGCGTGAGGAGTGCATGGAGCACGGGGAGAGCGTGAGGAGCGCGGACTGCGTGAGGAGCGCGGACAGCGTGAGGAGCGCGGACAGCGTGAGGAGCGCGGACATCATGAGGAACACATGGAGCACGGGGAGAGTGTGAGGAGCGCATGCAGCATAGGAAGAGCGTGAGGAGTGCGGAGAGTGTGAGGAGCATGAGGAGCATGGGGAGAGCGTGAGGAGCGCGGACAGCGTGAGGAGCGCGGACATCATGAGGAACACATGGAGCACGGGGAGAGTGTGAGGAGCGCATGCAGCATAGGAAGAGCGTGAGGAGTGCGGAGAGTGTGAGGAGCATGAGGAGCATGGGGAGAGCGTGAGGAGCGCGGACAGCGTGAGGAGCGCGGACATCATGAGGAACACATGGAGCACGGGGAGAGTGTGAGGAGCGCATGCAGCATAGGAAGAGCGTGAGGAGTGCGGAGAGTGTGAGGAGCATGAGGAGCATGGGGAGAGCGTGAGGAGCGCATGGAGCACGGGGACAGCGTGAGGAGCGCAGACAGCGCGAGGAGCACGGACAGCGTGAGGAGCGCATGGAGCACCGGGAGAGCGTGAGGAGCGCATGGAGCATGGGGAGAGCGTGAGGAGCGCATGGAGCACGGGGAGAGCGTGAGGAGCGCAGACAGCGTGAGGAGCACGGACAGCGTGAGGAGCGCATGGAGCACCGGGAGAGCGTGAGGAGCGCATGGAGCACGGGGACAGCGTGAGGAGCGCAGACAGCGTGAGGAGCGCATGGAGCACCGGGAGAGCGTGAGGAGCGCATGGAGCATGGGGAGAGCGTGAGGAGCGTATGGAGCACGGGGAGAGCGTGAGGAGCGCAGACAGCGTGAGGAGCACGGACAGCGTGAGGAGCGCAGACAGCGTGAGGAGCGCATGGAGCACCGGGAGAGCGTGAGGAGCGCATGGAGCATGGGGAGAGCGTGAGGAGCGTATGGAGCACGGGGAGAGCGTGAGGAGCACGGACAGCGTGAGGAGCGCATGGAGCACCGGGAGAGCGTGAGGAGCGCATGGAGCACGGGGACAGCGTGAGGAGCGCAGACAGCGTGAGGAGCGCATGGAGCACTGGGAGAGCGTGAGGAGCGCATGGAGCATGGGGAGAGTGTGAGGAGCGTATGGAGCACGGGGAGAGCGTGAGGAGCGCAGACAGCGTGAGGAGCACGGACAGCGTGAGGAGTGCATGGAGCATCGGGAGAGCGTGAGGAGCGCATGGAGCACGGGGACAGCGTGAGGAGCGCAGACAGCGTGAGGAGCGCATGGAGCACCAGGAGAGCGTGAGGAGCGCATGGAGCATGGGGAGAGCGTGGAGAGCGTGAGGAGCGCATGGAGCATGAGGAGCGTGTGAGGAGCGCATGGAGCATGGGGAGAGCGTGAGGAGCGCATGGAGCACGGGGACAGCGTGAGGAGCGCAGACAGCGTGAGGAGCGCATGGAGCACCGGGAGAGCGTGAGGAGCGCATGGAGCATGGGAGAGCGTGAGGAGCGTATGGAGCACGGGGAGAGTGTGAGGAGTGCGGAGAGCGTGAGGAGCACGGACAGCGTGAGGAGCGCATGGAGCACCGGGAGAGCGTGAGGAGCGCATGGAGCATGGGGAGAGCGTGAGGAGCGTATGGAGCACGGGGAGAGCGTGAGGAGCGCAGACAGCTGAGGAGCACGGACAGCGTGAGGAGCGCATGGAGCACCGGGAGAGCGTGAGGAGCGCATGGAGCATGGGGAGAGCGTGAGGAGCGTATGGAGCACGGGGAGAGCGTGAGGAGCGTATGGAGCACGGGGAGAGCGTGAGGAGCGCAGACAGCGTGAGGAGCACGGACAGCGTGAGGAGCGCATGGAGCACCGGGAGAGCGTGAGGAGCGCATGGAGCCCGGGGACAGCGTGAGGAGCGCAGACAGCGTGAGGAGCGCATGGAGCACAGGGAGAGCGTGAGGAGCGCATGGAGCATGAGGAGAGTGTGAGGAGCATATGGAGCACGGGGAGAGCGTGAGGAGCGCATGGAGAATGGGGAGAGCGTGAGGAGCGTGGAGAGCGTGAGGAGCATATGGAGCATGGGGAGAGCGTGAGGAGCGTAGAGAGGCGAGAGAATGAGGAGCACAGTGAGAGCGGGGAGCGTGAAGCGTGTGAGGAGCGCTTGGAGCATGGGGAGCGCATGAGGAGGGCATGGAGCATGGGGAGAGTGTGGGAAGTGCGGAGAACGTGAGGAGCGCATGGAGCATGGGGAGAGCGTGAGGAGCACGGACAGCGTGAGGAGCGCATGGAGCACAGGGAGAGCGTGAGGAGTGCATGGAGCATGGGGAGAGTGTGAGGAGTGCGGAGAGCGTGAGGAGCGCATGGAGCATGGGGAGAGCGTGAGGAGCACGGACAGCGTGAGGAGCGCATGGAGCATGGGGAGAGAGTGAGGAGTGCATGGAGCATGGGGAGAGTGTGAGGAGTGCGGAGAGCGTGAGGAGCGCATGGAGCATGGGGAGAGCGTGAAAAGCATGGACAGCGTGAGGAGCGCATGGAGCACGGGGAGAGCGTGAGGAGTGCATGGAGCATGGGGAGAGTGTGAGGAGTGCGGAGAGCGTGAGGAGCGCATGGAGCATGGGGAGAGCGTGAAAAGCATGGACAGCGTGAGGAGCGCATGGAGCACGGGGAGAGCGTGAGGAGTGCATGGAGCATGGGGAGAGCGTGAGGAGCGCATGGAGCATAGGGAGAGCGTGAGGAGCGCATGGAGCACGGGGAGAGTGTGAGGAGCATATGGAGCACGGGGAGAGCATGAGGAGCGTAGAAAGCGGGAGAATGAGGAGCACAGTGAGAGCAGGGAGCGTGAAGAGTGTGAGGAGTGCATGGAGCACTGAGAGAGCATGAGGAACGCATGTAGTGCGTGGAGAATGAGGAGCACGGGGAGCGCAAAGAGTATGAGGAGCGTATGAAGTGAGAGGAGAATGGGGAGTGTGGGGAGTGTGAGGAGCGTGGGGAGGGCAGAGAGCATGAGGAGAGCGGAAAGCGTGATGGGAGTGCATGGAGTGCGGGCAGAATGGGGAGCGTGAGGAGCGGGGAGAGTGAGGAGTGTAATGGAGTGCAGGTAGTGCAAGGAGCGTGGAGAGTGTGGGCAGCACAAGGAGTGTGTGGAGCGTGAGGAGCGCGTGGAGTATACGCAGGGTGAGGAGCACAGGGACTGCCAGGAGCGTGGGGAGTGCGGACAGCGTGGGGGCCGCAGAGAGCGTGAGGAGCGCAAGGAGTGTGGGCAGCACAGGAAGTGTGTTATGGCGCCAGGAGCATGAGGAGTGTGGGGAGCGCAGGGAGTGTGGGGAGCGTGATGGGTGCGGAGAATATGAGAAGCTGTGTCAGAATTAATAAGTCATGAAAGGTAATATAATCATATGAAATAATAATAACAACCAATAATAATTATAAAACAAATACAAAAAAATAAATAAATAATAATAATAATAATAAAAACATAACTAATTGTAAAAAATAATGAGAATAATAAAAATAATAACAAAAGTAATAAAAATAATGATGATACGAACATTAATTATAAAATGATACTGACAATAATAATGGTAAAAAATAACTGATATTAAAACAGTAATAATAAAAATAATGTTAATAATAATAAAAATGGCAACAATAATTATAAAAATAATAATAACAATACAAAAAATAAAACTAACAATAGTAATTATTAAAATAATAAAAATAACAGCAATGATAATATTTATAATGTAAAATCTGTAACAAATAATGTTAATAATCATATTAATAAATATAATAAAAACAATAATGATGACAATAGTAAAAATAATGATAAAAATTATGATGATGATAAAAATAGCTGCAATAATTATTAAAATAATAATAATAAGAAAATAACAATAATGATAAAAATAATAATGATAAAAATAGCAACAATAAAAATGAGAGTAATACTACTTCTACTAAAAAATAACAATGATTAAAATAATAACAAGAATAACATAAATCATGATCATTACTTTTATTGCTATTTTTATTTTTTAAATAGCAAAAATAATAATATTTGTAATAATATTAATAATCAGAATAATAAATATAATAATAAATATAATAATAAAAATAGCCAAAATAATTGTAAAAGTAATAATTATAATATTAATAAAAATAAAAACAATAATTATAAACAAACAAGACAATTAATGATATTAACAATAATGATCAGACAATTGCAAGTTCAAGACCCCTAAATAAGGGAATAGAAAATAAAGTGAATAATATATTTAAATCAACGCCTTTAACCCCTTCATGACCGAGCCCATTTTGACCCTCAAGACCTTGGCATTTTTGTCAATTCTGACCAGTGTCCCTTTATGAGGTAATAACTCTGGAGCTTCAACGGATCCTAGCGATTCTGAGAATGTTTTTTCGTGACATATTGGGCTTCATGATAGTAGGAAATATAGGGCGATAATTTTTGCGTTTTTGTGAAAAAAATTGAAAATTTGGCGAAAAGTTTGAAAATTTCGCAGTTTTCAAATATTTAATTTTTATTCTGTTTAAACCAGAGAGTTATATGACACAAAACAGTTAATAAATCACATTTCCCACATGTCTACTTCACATCAGCACAATTTTGGAAAAAAAAACAACATTTTGTTCGGAAGTTGCAAGGGTTCAAAGTTCATCAGCAATTTCTCATTTTTCCAGCAAAATTTACAAAACCATTTTTTTTGTGACCACATCACATGTGAAGTCCCTTTGAGGGGTGTACATGACAGAAAACACCCAAAAGTGACACCATTCCAAAAACTGCACCCCTCAAGCTACTCAAAACTAAATTCAAGAAGATTATTAACCCTTCAGGTGCTTCACAGGAACTAAAGCAAAGTGGAAGGAAAAAAATGGACATTTTAATTTTTCCAACAAAAGAGTTCTTTTAGCCTCAAGTTTTTCATTTTCACATGGGCATCAGGATAAAATGCATCCTAAAATTTGTTGGGCAATTTCTCCTGAGTACACCGATACCTCATATGTGGTCATAGATCACTGTTTGGGCGCACGGCAGGGCTCAGAAGGGAAGGAGCGTAATTTGACTCTTTGAATGGAAAATTAGCTCCAATCGTTAGTGGACACCATGTCACGTATGGAGAGCCCCTGTGTGCCTAAACATTGGAGCTCCCCCACAAGTGTCCCCATTTTGTGAACTAGACCCCTCAAGTAATGTATCTAGATGCATAGTGAGAACTTTGAACCCCTAGGTGCTTCACAAACTGATCCGTAAAAATGAAAAATTACTGTTTTTTATCAATTTGTGAAGCACCTAGGGGTTCAAAGTTCTCACTATGCATCTAGATACATTACTTGAGGGGTCTAGTTCACAAAATGGGGACACTTGTGGGGGAGCTCCAATGTTTAGGCACACAGGGTCTCTCCATACGCGACATGGTGTCTGCTAACAATTGGAGCTAATTTTCCATTCAAATTGTTAGCAGACACCATGTTGCGTATGGAAAGCCCCTGTCTGCCACCAGCACAAGGTCAACTGGAAGAGTCAGGGTACAGCACCAGAAAATGGCGCCTCTAATGAATGCACTATTTTCTTGGGTTGCAATTTGCAGTGTGGGGAGCCCAGAATGTTTGGGTCTCTCCACTCTGAGGATTCCAGCCCCCCAGCTGCCAAGTTGTACCTGGCTGGCAACCAAAAATACGGCAAAGCTCCATGTTGTTTTTTGTAGAAATAATTTAAAAAAAAATGATGTGGGGCTTCGCCATATTTTTGGTCCAGCCAGGTATAACTTGGTAGCTACGGACTGCTACCCACCCCCATCTGCCTCATTGTACCTGGCTGGCAACCAAAAATACAGCGAAGACCATGTTTTATTTATGGAACTAATTTGAGTAAAAAACGACATGGGGCTCCGCCATATTTTTGGTCCAGCCAAGTACAACTAGACAGCTGGTGGCTGGAGTTCTCAGCATGGAGAGGCCCAAGCGTTCTGGGCTCCCCATGCTGCAAATTGCAACAAGGGATCAAGTGTCTTCTTGTTGTAGTCATAGTAATGGTGCACTGTATGGCAGTTCATTACCATACAGTGCACCATCACTGACACCAGAGACTACAACGAGGGCTGAAATGACGTCTTGTTGTACTCTCTGGGGTCACGGTGATGATGTACTGTATGGCACATATATTAGTATAGCCAAACGACATTATCAATATTGACATATATACTATAGATTGGCCATACAGTGATAACATATATTCAGTATAGCCATAAAACATTATCGACATTGACGTATATACTTAAACATTGATATATCACTTCAGACAAAGTTCCAGTTGTTCCTATCAAGTGGTACTCTCATCAATCATCACATGGAAAGGACAGATGTCATATTAGGATCCACATCTGAAATTAAAAGCATACAATTAAAACCAAGAACAGCGCATCACTCAATAAATGGGATAAAACTTACATTTTCGTTGGGTCCCAAAGGTTGAACCATTTGTAGAGTCCAGATCCATTGAGTCTCCCCTTGGGCTAGCCTTTGACTGACACTTCCACCTCTCAAAGCCATCTCCAGTAAATCAATAGCTTTTACACATAATAGTATACCATCACAATTATGGAGCTTTTTAAAGTGTCTTGGAATGGTCTTAAGTGTAGACTCATCCATCATGTTCTCATACCCACACCTTTAATTGGCGGGTGGTTAAGCCGATATAAATCTTCGGGCAAGGACATGTTGCATAATAAATAACGCATTGGGAATCACAGTGCCTAATATTGAAAGTTCTTATGCCCTTATTGCTTCTATCAATATTAGGACACGCAACGCAGCCACCACCAGGGCTACAACCAAGGGGGTGGACAATTTTGTCCAAAAATGTTTTCTTAGGCTCACCATGGTGGTGACTTCGAACCACGAGGTCCCTGAGGTTCTTTGAATGCTGAGCAGTAAGCATGGGTCTATCCGGTAGAAGCTTTGCCAGCATTTGATCTGCCTGTAGAATAGGCCATGCCTTAGTAAGGCGTTCTCTTAGTGTATGGAATTCAGCATTAAATGTCGTAACAAAGCGAATATCGTTGTTAGCACCCTTACTGTGTGATGAATACAGTAGAGTCACGCGTGGTGCGCTTAGCACAATACATTACCTGCGATTGATCTATTTCTCAGCGGAGGCCACCGCTCCCACGAGATGATGGGGTGAACCTCAAGCAGGAAGATTAGGGAGAGGAAGGCAATTTGAGGACATAAAGCAAATACAGTGCGGTGATCTGTCATATCGAGTCCAGAGACAATCTGTCACGTGACGATACCGGCCCCATTCTGGATTATCTGGGGCTTGTCCCATGTGACGGACACACGCTGCTCCTGCGGATCCTGAAGATTGGTTTTGCCTTTTTGGATCCTGCTCCCGACAGCAGCCCTCCCCCTGTCCATGTCTTCTTGATTATGTTCGCTGGTCGCTGATTTTGTATCAATTTTTTCATTTTGTTACATTTTGCACAAATTTGCAGCTTTCAGCAATGTATTTTTGCAAATTTCTAACAAAGATACCAATGACAGGTGTGCACACCGCCCAGGAGGGGCACAGACAGGGACGGAACTACAACAGGTGCAGGGATGGCAAATGCATCCGGGCCCTGGAGACTAGGGGGGCACCAAAAGTCCATTTGGCTTATAGAAAAAGGCTAATGCTATTAAAGACTTACAATAATTGGTGGCCCAGTTGAATCTTTTGCATCGGGGCCCATGAGTCTGGGCACAGACTACTGTTGGGTGCAGTTTAAAATTAACTGCCCAGCAGCCCCATATGGTGTGAAGCATGCTGGGAGTTGTAGATCCACCCCAGATGACGACTTCTGCTCCAGGTGGTTAGCACTGTATGGTGACTCAGTGGTTAGCACTGTATGGTGACTCAGTGGTTAGCACTGTATGGTGACTCAGTGGTTAGCACTGTATGGTGACTCAGTGGTTAGCACTGTATGGTGACTCAGTGGTTAGCACTGTATGGTGACTCAGTGGTTAGCACTGTATGGTGACTCAGTGGTTAGCACTGTATGGTGACTCAGTGGTTAGCACTGTATGGTGACTCAGTGGTTAGCACTGTATGGTGACTCAGTGGTTAGCACTGTATGGTGACTCAGTGGTTAGCACTGTATGGTGACTCAGTGGTTAGCACTGTATGGTGACTCAGTTGGTCATTAGCACTGTATGGTGACTCAGTGGTTAGCACTGTATGGTGACTCAGTGGTTAGCACTGTATGGTGACTCAGTGGTTAGCACTGTATGGTGACTCAGTGGTTAGCACTGTATGGTGACTCAGTGGTTAGCACTGTATGGTGACTCAGTGGTTAGCACTGTATGGTGACTCAGTGGTTAGCACTGTATGGTGACTCAGTGGTTAGCACTGTATGGTGACTCAGTGGTTAGCACTGTATGGTGACTCAGTGGTTAGCACTGTATGGTGACTCAGTGGTTAGCACTGTATGGTGACTCAGTGGTTAGCACTGTATGGTGACTCAGTGGTTAGCACTGTATGGTGACTCAGTGGTTAGCACTGTATGGTGACTCAGTGGTTAGCACTGTATGGTGACTCAGTGGTTAGCACTGTATGGTGACTCAGTGGTTAGCACTGTATGGTGACTCAGTGGTTAGCACTGTATGGTGACTCAGTGGTTAGCACTGTATGGTGACTCAGTGGTTAGCACTGTATGGTGACTCAGTGGTTAGCACTGTATGGTGACTCAGTGGTTAGCACTGTATGGTGACTCAGTGGTTAGCACTGTATGGTGACTCAGTGGTTAGCACTGTATGGTGACTCAGTGGTTAGCACTGTATGGTGACTCAGTGGTTAGCACTGTATGGTGACTCAGTGGTTAGCACTGTATGGTGACTCAGTGGTTAGCACTGTATGGTGACTCAGTGGTTAGCACTGTATGGTGACTCAGTGGTTAGCACTGTATGGTGACTCAGTGGTTAGCACTGTATGGTGACTCAGTGGTTAGCACTGTATGGTGACTCAGTGGTTAGCACTGTATGGTGACTCAGTGGTTAGCACTGTATGGTGACTCAGTGGTTAGCACTGTATGGTGACTCAGTGGTTAGCACTGTATGGTGACTCAGTGGTTAGCACTGTATGGTGACTCAGTGGTTAGCACTGTATGGTGACTCAGTGGTTAGCACTGTATGGTGACTCAGTGGTTAGCACTGTATGGTGACTCAGTGGTTAGCACTGTATGGTGACTCAGTGGTTAGCACTGTATGGTGACTCAGTGGTTAGCACTGTATGGTGACTCAGTGGTTAGCACTGTATGGTGACTCAGTGGTTAGCACTGTATGGTGACTCAGTGGTTAGCACTGTATGGTGACTCAGTGGTTAGCACTGTATGGTGACTCAGTGTGGTTGTAGCACTGTATGGTGACTCAGTGGTTAGCACTGGTATGTGGTGTGTACTGTGTCAGTGGTTAGCACTGTAGTTCAGTGGTGACCTGTGGTGTACGGTTACTGTTATGGTGACTCAGTGGTTAGCATGATGGTGATCAGTGGTCAGTTGGTTAGCACTGTGGTGACTCAGTGGTTAGCACTGTATGGTGTCTCAGTGGTTAGCACTGTATGGTGACTCAGTGGTTAGCACTGTATGGTGACCATGGTTGCACTTTGGGAGTGGTAATTTGGTGTCGTGTTGCCTGTTGACCTGGTTGCAGTTGTAGTGGTTACCTTTGGTGTGTTGCTGGTCTGGTGCTGTATGTACTCATGGTTACACTGTACAGTATGGACATTACACTGTATTGATCGGTTACATGTATGTACAGTGTTAACTGTATGGTGTCAGTAGCACTATGGTACAGTGTTGCACGTGTACTCGGTATGTGGTTAGCACTGTATGGTGACTCAGTGGTTAGCACTGTATGGTGACTCAGTGGTTAGCACTGTATGGTGACTCAGTGGTTAGCACTGTATGGTGACTCAGTGGTTAGCACTGTATGGTGACTCAGTGGTTAGCACTGTATGGTGACTCAGTGGTTAGCACTGTATGGTGACTCAGTGGTTAGCACTGTATGGTGACTCAGTGGTTAGCACTGTATGGTGACTCAGTGGTTAGCACTGTATGGTGACTCAGTGGTTAGCACTGTATGGTGACTCAGTGGTTAGCACTGTATGGTGACTCAGTGGTTAGCACTGTATGGTTGACTCAGTGGTTAGCACTGTATGGTGACTCAGTGGTTAGCACTGTATGGTGACTCAGTGGTTAGCACTGTATGGTGACTCAGTGGTTAGCACTGTATGGTGACTCAGTGGTTAGCACTGTATGGTGACTCAGTGGTTAGCACTGTATGGTGACTCAGTGGTTAGCACTGTATGGTGACTCAGTGGTTAGCACTGTATGGTGACTCAGTGGTTAGCACTGTATGGTGACTCAGTGGTTAGCACTGTATGGTGACTCAGTGGTTAGCACTGTATGGTGACTCAGTGGTTAGCACTGTATGGTGACTAGTGGTTAGCACTGTATGGTGACTCAGTGGTTAGCACTGTATGGTGACTCAGTGGTTAGCACTGTATGGTGACTCAGTGGTTAGCACTGTATGGTGACTCAGTGGTTAGCACTGTATGGTGACTCAGTGGTTAGCACTGTATGGTGACTCAGTGGTTAGCACTGTATGGTGACTCATGGTTAGCACTGTATGGTGACTCAGTGGTTAGCATGTATGGTGACTCAGTGGTTAGCACTGTATGGTGATCAGTGGTTACACTTATGGTGACTCAGTGGTAGCACTGTATGGTGACTCATGGTTAGCACTGTATGGGACTCATGGTTAGCACTGTATGGTGACTCATGGTAGCACTGTAGGTGACTCAGTGGTTAGCACTGTATGTGACTCAGTGGTTAGCACTGTATGGTGACTCAGTGGTTAGCACTGATGTGACTCAGTGTTAGCACTGTATGGTGACTCAGTGGTTAGCACTGTATGGTGACTCAGTGGTTACACTGTAGGTGACTCAGTGGTTAGCACTGTATGTGACTCAGTGTTGCACTGATGGTGCTCGTGGTTAGCACGTATGGTGACTCAGTGGTTAGCACTGTATGGTGACTCAGTGGTTAGCACTGTATGGTGACTCAGTGGTTAGCACTGTATATGGTGACTCAGTGGTTAGCACTGTATATGGTGGCTCAGTGGTTAGCACTGTATATGGTGGCTCAGTGGTTAGCACTGTATATGGTGGCTCAGTGGTTAGCACTGTATATGGTGGCTCAGTGGTTAGCACTGTATATGGTGGCTCAGTGGTTAGCACTGTATATGGTGGCTCAGTGGTTAGCACTGTATATGGTGGCTCAGTGGTTAGCACTGTATATGGTGGCTCAGTGGTTAGCACTGTATATGGTGGCTCAGTGGTTAGCACTGTATATGGTGGCTCAGTGGTTAGCACTGTATATGGTGGCTCAGTGGTTAGCACTGTATATGGTGGCTCAGTGGTTAGCACTGTATATGGTGGCTCAGTGGTTAGCACTGTATATGGTGGCTCAGTGGTTAGCACTGTATATGGTGGCTCAGTGGTTAGCACTGTATATGGTGGCTCAGTGGTTAGTACTGTATATGGTGGCTCAGTGGTTAGCACTGTATATGGTGGCTCAGTGGTTAGCACTGTATATGGTGGCTCAGTTGTTAGTGTGGTGCCTCTGCGGTCTGGTTTCCACAAAGCAGTACTGCACCCAATCTACGGGTGTAGTAGTCCTGTCCTCAGTAAATGGTATGGTAAGTCCAGGCACCCACAGACCTCCTAGCCTGGCGGTCTCCTGGCAGTGATTACTTCTTACCGGTAATGACACATACTATAACTACCCGTGTTTCCCCAAAAATAAGGGGAAGGAGGCTTGGGTTAGGGTGGTGAGGGGGGGGTTTGGTCATCCTGTCCTGGTAACTGAGTGACTGAGGAGCCCATTCTTCCATAAGAGATGGGCTCCTCAGCCATCAGCCTGGGGTCTGGGGATCCCAGACCGTGCTGCAGCCTCCACCATCCAGTCTCACCTGCTGGGGGCCTGTAGTTGCTGTGCAGCATTTAGTGTGAGGAGATGCTGCTTCTACTACTGCCCCCAGCATGGTGCCCTCAGGGAGGTCCCAGAGGGCATCACAAGCCTTAGCATGAAGCAAACACTGTGGGAGCTCCCTGATGGCACCATACTGGGGTGGAGTGAGAGCCTAACCTCACGTATCCCCATGATCTCTATGTGCGCCTATTTGTGGACCCCATGATGATCTCTATGTACGCATCTGAGTGGGCCCCGTGATCTCTATGTGCGCTTATGTGTGGGCCCCATGATCTCTATGTGCGCTTATGTGTGGGCCCCGTAATCTCTATGTGTGCTTATGTGTGGGCCCCGTGATCTCTATGTGCGCTTATGTGTGGGCCCCATGATGATCTCTATGTACGCATCTGAGTGGGCCCCGTGATCTCTATGTGCGCCTATGTGTGGGCCCATGAGGATTTCTATGTACGCATCTGAGTGGGCCCCGTGATCTCTATGTGCGCCTATTTGTGGACCCCATGATGATCTCTATGTACGCATCTGAGTGGGCCCCGTGATCTCTATGTGCGCTTATGTGTGGGCCCCGTGTTCTCTATGTGCGCTTATGTGTGGGCCTGTGATCTCTATGTGCGCTTATGTGTGGGCCCCATGATGATCTCTATGTACGCATCTGAGTGGGCTCCGTGATCTCTATGTGCGCTTATGTGTGGGCCCCATGAGGATCTCTATATACGCATCTGAGTGGGCCCCATGATCTCTATGTGCGCTTATGTGTGGGCCCCATGATGATCTCTATGTACGCATCTGAGTGGGCCCCGTGATCTCTGTGCTCTTATGTGTGGGCCCCATGATGATCTCTATGTACGCATCTGAGTGGGCCCCATGATCTCTATGTGCGCTTACATGTGGGCCCCATGATGATCTCTATGTACGCATCTGAGTGGACCCCGTGATCTCTATGTGCGCTTATGTGTGGGCCCCATGACGATCTCTATGTACACATCTGAGTGGGCCCCATGATCTCTATGTGCGCTTATGTGTGGGCCCCATAATGATCTCTATGTGCGGTTCTGAGTGGGCCCCGTGATCTCTATGTGCGCTTATGTGTGGGCCCCATGATGATCTCTATGTACGCATCTGAGTGGGCCCCATGATGATCTCTATGTACGCATCTGAGTGGGTCCCATGATGATCTCTATGTACGCATCTGAGTGGGCCCCGTGATCGCTATGTGCGCTTATGTGTGGGCCCCATGATGATCTATGTACGCATCTGAGCGGGCCCCATGATGATCTCTATGTACGCATCTGAGTGGGCCCCATGATCTCTATGTACGATCCCTGAGTGGGCCCCATGATTTTTATACACGCCCTTGACTGTGCCCCATATTATTCTATGTACGCCTATGATTTGGCCCCATGATCTTTATGCACGCCCCTGAGAGTGCCCATTGATCTCTATGTACGCCCCTGATTGGGACCCATATCCGCCCCTTATGCGGCCCCTGTAATCTCTATGTGGTCCTGAGCCTCGCCTCCATGTGGCAGTAGTAGGAGCAGCATCTCCATAGTGTGGCATTCACACTACGTGCTGTACTATACAGGACTCCCAGCCAGCAGCAGAACGGATGAGAAGGTAACTGCCTGGGACCCTTAGCTGAGGCTGGCAGGACAAACTACTGGGCAATGGCCATGATTATCATGGCCATTGGCCAGCATGTTATGCCAGCCTCTGGTGGTACTATCATGCATGCACATTGCCCAATATGTCCTGCCAGCATCTTTGGTACTATCATGCCCCCCAGCATGTCCTGACAGTCACTGGTGGTAGTACTAGCATGATAGTACCACAGAGGCAGGCAGTACATACTGGGCAATGGGCATAATAGTGCCACAAAGGCTGGAAGGACATACTGGGCAATGTGTATGATAGTACCATCAGTAGACTGACTAGGCGGTATCCAGGGCTCTGTCTCCCCTCCTCGCAGCTGTTAACATTGCGTTTACGCTGTCCATTGCAACGGATCCGTTGTAAATCAGCACAAATGCAATGTACCGTAGACTTGCATTGCAAAAATGCATTCTAACGCTTGCAAAAATAGCCATGTGTTTGAAAGTATGCATTATTTGCAATGCACAGGAAACACGGTCGGCGGCTGGAGGCCAGCTGAGCGCTTCTATCACTTACAGGTG
Organism: Allobates femoralis; assembly: GCA_033576535.1. NCBI lineage: Eukaryota > Metazoa > Chordata > Amphibia > Anura > Aromobatidae > Allobates > Allobates femoralis. The sequence continues at coordinate 34,052,246 of JARQOC010000010.1, forward strand.
TGTTCTACTGTTATTCTGTGCCTGCTCATCTCTGTCAGCAGACATATTGTCTGATTGCAAAGATGTAGCAGAGCTGAAGACAGAAGACCTGTGTATTACGTCTGAGCAAGGATTTTTTTTATTTACTAAAGATGGAGTCCCTAAATGTGTTTGAGTTTTATTAAACATCTATTTTCTCTGTGTGTGTGTTTTTTTTCTGTTTACTAGAAAGTCATGGTGGCTATGTCTAGTTTGGCGTGATGCCATGAATTTCAGGGTTAGTACCAACTGATAATACAAAGCTGGTACTAACCCCTTTATTACCCAGCGTGCCACCCCCACCAGGGCCACTGGAAGAGCCGAATAAAGCGCCTGGAAATGGCGCTATGATGACTGCGCCAATTCCAGGGGTAGCTGTGGGCTGCCGTTTTCAGCATCGGGGGCCCAGAATGCTTGGGCCTTACCATGCTGAGAATCCCAGCCCCCAGCTGCCGATCAAGATATGGCGGGAGCTCACTCATTTTTTTTTTAATAATTTATAAAAAAATATTGGGCTTTCCTGACTTTTGATCACCATCGAAGGTAAAGCCAGGCAGCTGGGGGTGGCAGGCCGTAGCTGTCCGCTTTATCTGCGGTGAGAATCAAAAATTCTGCAGAGCGCAACGTCATGTTTTTAAAAATTATTTATTTTCACACTTCTATATGTGACAGACCACAACAGCCAATCACAGATGCGGTCAAAGAGGATGGGCATCTGTGATTGGCTGTTCGAGTAATCTACAACCAGCCCATACATTCTAGAACGGGCTGCGTTCAGGTTACCTAAGCAGCCAATCACAGATGCCCATTCCCTGTGTCAGTGTCTGTGATTAGCTGTTGGGCCTGTCACATATTGTGTGAAAACAAATAAATACTGAAAAAAACATGACGTAGCGCTCCGCAGATTTTTTGATTCTCAGCGCAGATAAAGCAGACAGCTACGGGCTGCCACCTCCAGCTCCCTGGCTTTACCTTGGCTGGCAATCAAAAGACAGAGAAGCCTAATATTTGTTTTAAACTTATGTAAAATATCTATATTTTTTTAAATGTGTGGGCTCCCGTGATATGTTGATCGCCAGCCAGGTTAAACAAGGCAGCAAGGGGCTAGGATTCTCAGCATGGTAAGGCCCAAGCTTTCTTGGCCTCCCACACTGAAAATCGCAAACCACAGCCACCCCTGAAAATGGTGCATTCATCATAGCACCATTTCCAGGCACTTTACCCAGCTCTTCCAGTGGCTCTGGTGGTGAGTAGCACCCTGCGTAATAAAAGGGTTAGTACCAGGCCAGCTTTGTATTATTAGCTGGTACTAAGCCCAAACTTCATGGTGTCATGACAAATTAGACGTGGCCAACATGAATTTCTAGTAAACAGAAATGAATTTTTTTTTTAACTTAAAAATAAAACAAAACACATTTAGGGACACCATCTTTAATTAAAAAATCCTTGTTTCGACGTAATCCACGGGTCTTTTGTCTTCAGCTCTGCTACATCTTTGCCATCAGACAAATATGTCTGCTGACAAGGATGAGCAGGCACAGAATGACACTGGAGCACTGTTACTATGTAGTGCGGCACTATGTTTCTTTTTTTGTCATTTCATGTATTGTAGAAATCTTGGGAAAAGTGTGGATTGTGCTCTGGAAGTGAGTCAGGTATAGCTAACTATGTTATTTTCTGCAGAGATGAGTCCTACATAGAAGACGTGATATCGGTCTGCGACAGATAAAGAACTTCACCTAGAGACATCACTCGTGAGTATGTGTATAAGGCTAGGGTCACACTTGCAAAATGTTAAGTTCCCTGCGTTGGTTGCATAGAACTTAGAATTTTTTTCTCACTACGCAGCCTTCACGCAGGCTGAGTAGCGGCGAATGTGGCCCCTAGCAACCCTGCAGGGAGTGCAATTTGCACCACGCACAGGGGAACGCATCGTGATGCGTTCCCCTGTGCGTGGTGCATGCGTAGTGCATATTGCACTCCGCATAGCCCGCTGTGTAGCTGGTATCCAGGAAACACAGCGGGGTGCTAGGGGCCGAGTTCGCCGCTACGCAGCCTGCGTGAAGGCTGCGTACAGGCTGCGTAGGGAGAAAAAAAAATGTAAGTTCTATGCAAACAACGCAGGGAACTTAGAATTTTGCAAGTGTGACCTTAGCCTTACTTATACACACACACTGACACTATATACAGAGCTCCTGTGTAGAATGTCAATGGTGATCATTGCATTGCCTGTACACTGACACTATATGCAGAGCTTTTTTACATTTTTATTAATTTAGTATTATTTGTCACTATGTGGTGGCATTATGTACTTTGGTCATGACATTACGGTATTTGTCCCTTGTATGTAGTATTATTCGGTCACTATGTGGTGGTAATATGAGGTCTCATGGTGTCGCAGTATTTATACCTTATATGTGGTAGCATTTGATCATTATGGTTTTATGTGCTTTGGTAATGGTGTGGCAGTATTTGTTCCTTGTATGTGGCATTATTTAGGCACTATGTCATGGTAATATGTGATCTGGTCACGGTGTAGTGGTATTTCAGACTTGTATCTGGTAATAAAAAACTGCAAAAAAAATCAGTGCAAAAAACCGCACAGGAATCACACAAGAAAAGCTCTCTGTTAGTAATAAATATATTTTCAATTTGTAGCAAGTGCTGACAAAAAAGTATCAAAAAACAGGGCTATTGGTCTGTACGTTTTTTGCAAAAAATATACATTAGCTGTCTCACCTCGTCACGGTTGCCCTAGCGAGACAGTCCCTAGCTAATGTGTGTATTTAAAACCTGAGTAAGTAACCGTACCTCTATCCAGGCTCCAGCCAGGACTGCACTCTGTGGGCTTATCACCTGTGAGACAGCTTATATGTGGATCACTCATTGGGGAGGGGTGGAGCACTTCCCCTTCCTGCTAACAGGAGAAACATTTTACCAAATAATAATGAGCGGTCCAAATCTGGTAATATTGGTTTTCGTAGAGTGGATTTTGGTCGGTCATTTGTATTATCTGATATCAATAAGGGGAATCTTCTTTATTTCCAAAACATATTAAATACTTGGTATTTAACCCCTCCCTGTCCTGTGACATATCAGCAGAGATGCAGTCAGGTTGTGTGCACACGATCAGTGTATGCAGCGTCTTGCTTCTGCATCTAAAACGCTGCGTAGTACAGTACAAGCATAGTGGATGGGATTTCAAGAAATCCCATCCTCACTATTCTTTACCCACCCACAGCGTGTTTGGAGCTGCGGTGCAGGTTGCCGGCTGTCCCCCCCCTCTGCAGCATGTTTATTTCATGCTGCGGAGTCGGAAGCGGCTGTCAGAGAGAAGCCGCCCGGCACCCGCCGCACACGGTGAGTACAGGGCGGCTGCGGTCTCCCTGCGGCCACCCACGGCTTCACTCAGGTCCGGAGGAGCCGCGTCCAACACGCAGCTCCCCCGGACCGTGTGCACGCACCCTCACAGAGGTTCTCCAGAGAAAGCAAGTTGAGCATTTGGTGAGATTTTCACCTCAGTATTTATAAGACAAAACCAGGAGTGAGTGAGAAATGTAGAAAAAAATTACCTGTGATTGCTCCACTCCTGGTTTTGTCTTAGGGTGCGTTCACACCACAATTTTTAGGGAGCCGATGCTGTCCGATATAAATCGGACAGCATCGGCTCCCTTCTGATACCTGGAATCGGGTGCCAAATAGGCACCCGATTCCAGCATAAAATCGGCGCCGGGCTGCAAAAAAAGAAAAAAAAAAAAAAGTTTATTCTCACCTCTCCCCGAGCCCCCGCCGTCTCCCGCCATCTTCCTCTAGGCTCCCGGTGGCTCCCGCAGGCTGCCGGTGTCAGCAGAGGTGTACCTCTGCTGTACACAGGACCTGCGGTGATGTCACAGTCACGTGACCGCGAGTTCACCATGGTGAACCCGCGGTCACATGACTGTGACATCACCGCAGGTCCTGAACAGCAGAGGTACACCTCTGCTGACACCGGAGCCTGAGGCAGCCTGCGCAAGCCACCGGGAGCCTAGAGGAAGATGGCGGTTGACGGCGGGGGCTCGGGGAGAGGTGAGAATAAACTTTTTTTTTTTTCTTTTTAACCCTTGTGCTCCCAGGAGCAGTTTTACTGTACTGAGCATGCTCAATACAGTAAAGTAGGGTCCGAGGAGACATCACATGTTTTCTCGGACCCTTCTCCATAGGGCCCCATGTTAGGGATCGGGTCAGATCGGATGTGCACTAAATGCCATCCGATTTGGTCCGATCCGAGTCTGTCAGATTTTGTAATCGGATGAAAAAATCGTTGCACATCCGATTCGGTCCGATCCCCATAGGGATACATGGGATCCGAAAATCGGTCCGATGCTGTCAGATTTTTATCGGACAGCATCGGAAATGCAAAAATCGTGGTGTGAAAGCAGCCTTACAAATACTGAGGTAAAAAACTCACCAAATGCTCAAAATGCCACATTCTTCTGATGGTGCGGATTCCACCAATAAATAAGTGATCACCTTCCTAACCTGTGCATCGCTGAGAACTTGTTTTCACCAAAAAATCCCTTTAATGCAAACTACAGTAATTGTACATCTCAGTAATGGTGAGCGCACAGTGATGTGCAGCAGCCGCCTGTGTTTTACAGTCCACGCTCCACTATAATGGGTATAACGGATAACAGGTATTTGCATATAGCTGAAGAATGGGTGGGCCCGGGTGGGTGGGCTCGGGTCGGTGGGCCCCTGGAGTCAATTTTCCTGGTGGGCCCCAGACACCCCAGTCCGGCGCTGATAATCCATAATTCCTGGATCTCAGATTCTCAGCCTCCAATTGAAGGCGCAATACTAAATATCACCTCTAGGTGGTACCATTAGAGCAAGAATATCACCACAATGTAAATATAATAATGATCACTGAGTCTTGTTTAAAGGATGATGAGATTTAATTAAGGATAGCTATTCCCCTTTACGATACCTCAGGCCTAACATCTCAGCGCATCTAGGTGGCTCGGTTACTTCTGCCTTTTGCACTGGACATACAGCTGTGAGTTCAGGGAGTGTAATGAGGCTGATTGTTCCCTGTTATCCACCCCACACAGTGTCCACAGCCGATGGAACGACCACAAACACCGACCACAAACACCGGTCTCAGAGATGACTGTTGCTTTTACTGCAGCAGGAACCTGAGAATGCAACATGGAGTAAATGATGCACGGTTCAGCCCAGGGCCGAGGGACACTTGGAACCTGGCTTTAATGCATCTGAGGTGTCACAGGGGTTGAGACCCGGCTCCGAGACCCTGGGTTCAGTGTCAAAGAGTTCTTGGGGAGTATATGGAGATAGGATGATTTAAAGGGAGAATTCTTTGTGACACCACCCGTGTTTTGTGGCTATAGGTAGCCGCCGCTGCTGCAGAACCTCTGGGGACGATGGATGGGCAGCTGGGGCGGAGCAGGTCCCCAGGGCAGAGAATGGAGTAATTGGTAGTTTCTGGCAGGCAGGGGGTTAACGTTAGGCCATCGTTACCTTGCTCAGTGGCCTTCACAGCCGGATGCCACTCAAATAACACAGTCTCACACAGTTCTGCAACTCTCTACCCAGGTTTACTCACAGCAAGCTCCAAGTACAACAGGTCACAGATGTTACACTCTCTCAGATAAACTCCGGCCTGTGCAGTCTCTAAGAGATCGGGGCAACAGGTATGAGATCCTCGGTGGTGTGCCTGTCTTTACCTCTCTCTGTGGTCCTGTTCCTGTGCTTGACGGCGCCTCTGTGCGCAGAGCCCTGATCCGGCAGCCTCGGGTATTAGTGGGCGACCGGTAACTTGTCCCGGACCCTTGTCCGGCTGCTATCTCGGGGGATGGGCCAGGTTTGTGAGCCACAGCTCCTATGAAGCTCGTAGCCTCCGGTTCAACGGTTCAGGTTTGGATCCCCATGCCGTGTTCAGGTCCGATCCCTGTTTCTAGACTACAACGCCTCCGTCTGGTATTACCAGTCCCGGATTCAGGCGCACGGCCTGTTTCAGCTCCGCCGGGTTCCTTCCTCTCGGCTTCCCAGGACGAGCATAGCACAGCTCAAGTTCCTTCTCTGCAGTTTAGCTTTTCTCTCCTCCTCACTCGACTCAACTTCTCTTCTCTCTGTCTTTTACATGCTAGCTGTTCTCTGTTCTACTCCAAACTTTACTCATCAACTCAAACTGTTCTTCTACCTCCCACCCACACTTCTCTACCCTATTGTCCTCCCTTGGACTGGGTCTTCCCTACAGTGGGTCCACCTGACTCACCGTGGACCGGGTGCTCAGGTCTCAGGCGCAGGCTGTCAGTCACGGTTCCGGTGCCTGAGGTTGTAGGCCCGGTAGTCAATAAAAGGGGTGAAAATAAAATAATAAAAAAGTGACGCCACCTGTAGGGTTCCGGTGATGGCACCGGCGCTGCTTGGACCTCTGGGGTGATGGGCGGCAGCAGGATAGAACCGCTCCCTACAGGACGAGCGGAGTCCCCGGAGTCGAGAGCTGCAGTTGAGTAATAAGGCAGCTCGGTTGTTTCTGTAAGGCAAGGCAATTAAACGGCAGTCCCGGAATAAGGCCCAGACACGTTGCTCCTCTGAACGGGTATTTACTTAGTTGTTCAATGGCAGACAGGTAACACAGTTCTCAATGCCAAGTAACGGACTAGGTGGTCCCTGCGGACGGTGAATGGTGTCCCTCTGAGGCTCCACAGGTGTCTTTCTCTATCCTGACTGTCCCTCTCTTCGCTGCTTTAGCATACCTTGCCAGGGTACTGAGGACCCTCGATTGGGATTCCCGATAAGGCCCTACTCACGGGGTCCCTGGTCCTGAAGGATAGGTACCCCCTGGTTAGGTTGTGGGTCGGGCTCCTATGAAGCCTTCGACTACCCCGGGTCTGTGGTGCAGGGTTGAATTGTCTGGACCACCTCGGAGCCGGTACTCTGGTTTATGGACTGGGCTCGGGTCTTCAATCACCTGTTCTATCTTGGCCCCTTTCTCCTTCTGGGTCACCAGTGCTCGGTGCCCTCCCTGTTAGCTGGCTTTTCTGTCACGACTTGACTTCCCTTGTTCTTTTCTCTCTGCTGTTCTAACTCCTTACTGCTTTCCCCACTGCTTTATACCCTAGCTCTCCTGCCACCAGGACCGGTTACCCAGGAAACGGGTGCCTAATTGGTCCTCTGCCTCTAGGTGCTGCATGTGGTATATGGAGCCTCAGGATTATCCCATTCATCACTGGGATGGAGAATACGACACCTTAGTCAGGGATGTAGTACCCTCCTGTGACGCACTCTTAGTGGGGCGCCACACCCCCATGTACCTAACTAGGGTCGACGTGTTGGGTGTTTTCTGAGGATCCCATATCTACCATCCCCCATCTCCCGACTACAGGAGAACCACACCCTGGCTTGGGTGTAGTACCCCTCGTGGCGCCCAGACCGGTGGGTCACCACATAAATGCTTCACAGTCTTTTGTGCACTGACATGCAATTGGGGTTCTGGAGCTTTAAGAGCACTGATTGTTTGCTGTCACAAAAGAGTTCTGAGTCTTTTGTATGTTATAGTGTAAGTATAATAAGAGGGTTGTACAGACCTGGGAATCCTGGGTTAGTTTCATATCTAGTCACTGCACATGCAAAATTACTTGATGCAAATAGAGAAAGGTTGGGATTGAACGGGAGACCCTCAATCTTTTCCAACTGCGTGTAGTAGGTTCTTCCATATGTACCACCCCAGGGTATGGGAACTTGTATGTCTGGGCCCTCAGCTTCGGTGAGGGATCTCACTGGTGGCCTGCCCAGACCCGTGGCCCTCAGGTGGAGACAGCTGCCAATTAAGGGGTTGAAGTCTTTATCTCGTGACACCACCTGTAGTGCCTGGTGACTAGACAACAGCGCCGCCACAGTCCTCCGGAGGGTAGTGGTATTGCAGCTAGGGTGGAGCAGCTCCCTACAGGTAGAGCTAATCAGTGTTACCTGATGCCTGCACGATGCAAACCTTTGAGAAAATTCAATGAAGCAGGACAGAGACACAGAGGCACTTCACTCTTCCAGGTACTTTACTTGTAAGAGGAAACTGAACAAGATGCTGATACAGTTCACATACTCCAGCAGGATGGCCGGCCAGGTAGTCGCAGCGGAATGCAGTATCTGTGGAAGTCTCTAGTGGACCCTCTTGGATCTTCCCTTGTCCTGTCCCTTCTCTCTCTTCTCGTGGTCTGTTTCTTGGACAGTAGTACGTCCCAGGGGATAAACACCCTGAGAACGTCTTTGGAGCCGGGACGAGTACACTCCAGGACGCGTTGTCAGTCCCGTGCACTCCAGGTGTACAAGTCAGGACCTTCTTTCTCTAGCCCTCTTTTGAAGCCCCCTTTCTCTCTCGGGTTAGCTCCCGTTCTCCGTCTTTCCTTGGGGAAGACACTTCTGAAGACTCCCCATGTGTTCCACCTTGCTCCTCTCACACTTTCCACTCTCACTAACTCTGGGACCTCCCCCGGTTGTATTGGTGGGTGTATTCTGGGATCAGATCCTTCCACAGTGTTCTGCATTCTACTTGCGACAGGGACAACCACACGCTCATCTTTGGGTGCAGTACCCCACTTGTGACACCCGACCAGTGGGGTGCCACATTCCCCCTTGATGGAATATACTCGTCCGCGAGTATGCTGTTACAGGGTTTATCGGAAGAGTAAAAGTTTTGTATTTTCATTAAACACTAACAGGTAACATATTTACAAACAAGCATTCTTCTTCTTCCCTTTATGGGAGGCTCGGTTCTTTTAACGTTACTGAACAATACAAAAGCTAGCTATTACTATAGCCCTCGGGGTCCTCGGGTCACCTCTTGGCCAAGATCTTACTCTCCAGTTCATAGCATCCTTCCTTTTACACAATTCACTTTAAACAACAACATTATCTAACTTGTCATCAGCCACACCGGGATCGGTAACTGCGCGGACCCAGTGGTAATTATTGTCCATCACAGTCCAGTGCGATTTATCACCGCTGGGCCGCTTCAAATGACTACATGATAGCACACAAGAGTCTCTGGCTAAAATGGGTTAATAGTCCAGGCTCAAACAACATTATGCACTCATGGGAGGGAAGAGTTCTCATGTAAGTCTATGAGTCTCCACTTAAATCAGGGAATTTTACAAAAGTTCACTGAATACTGAGGACGGAGGAGACGGGTGGTCACCGAATACTGAGGACGGAGGAGACGGGCGATCACTGAATACTGAGGACGGAGGAGACGGGCGGTCACTGAATACTGAGGATGGAGGAGACAGGCGGTCACTGAATACTGAGGACAGAGGAGACGGGTGGTCACTGAATACTGAGGATGGAGGAGAAGGGCGGTCACTGAATACTGAGGACGGAGGAGACGGGCGGTCACTGAATACTGAGGACAGAGGAGACGGGCGGTCACTGATTACTGAGGATGGAGGAGACGGGCAGTCACTGAATACTGAGGACAGAGGAGACGGGCGGTCACTGAATACTGAGGACGGAGGAGATGGGCGGTCACTGAATACTGAGGACAGAGGAGACGGGCGGTCACTGAATACTGAGGACAGAGGAGACGGGCGGTCACTGATTACTGAGGATGGAGGAGACGGGCGGTCACTGAATACTGAGGACGGAGGAGACGGGCGGTCACTGAATACTGAGGACGGAGGAGACGGGCAGTCACTGAATACTGAGGATGGAGGAGACAGGCGGTCACTGATTACTGAGGATGGAGGAGACGGACGATCACTGAATACTGAGGACGGAGGAGACGGGCGGTCACTGAATACTGAGGATAGAGGAGACGGGCGGTCACTGAATACTGAGGACAGAGGAGACGGGCGATCACTGAATACTGAGGATGGAGGAGACGGGCGATCACTGAATACTGAGGATGGAGGAGACGGGTGATCACTGAATACTGAGGACAGAGGAGACGGGCGATCACTGAATACTGAGGACGGAGGAGACGGGCGGTCATTGAATACTGAGGACATAGGAGACGGGCGGTCACCGAATACTGAGGATGGAGGAGACGGGCGGTCACTGAATACTGAGGACAGAGGAGACGGGCGATCACTGAATACTGAGGACAGAGGAGACGGGTGACTCACCGTGGCCGGTGACTCCGGTTTAGACAGGCTGTAGCTTCTTCCTCCTTGTCACGGGTGGACCGCGCCTGCTGGTAGTGGGGCCCGGTCGAGTGCAGATCAAAAGTTGAAGACGTCTTGTAGGAACAGATTAAGGGGTTAATTGTTTCGTGACGCCACCTATGAGTAGTTCGGTAATCGTTACCGAAGCTGCGGAGCCTCCGGGGGATGGAATGCAGCAAGATGGAACGCTCCCCACAGGCTGAGCGGTGATCCCCGGAGGCTGGAGCTGCTTAAGATGTTGTGCGGCAGCTGCGGTTACCTTGTGTGCAGACGGACAGTTCATAAGGAAGCACGGACACTGTAAGTCTCTGTAACGGGTTCTTTACTGTAACCAGCAGGCAGTACATGGCATACAGTTAACGGGTAGTGGACCGGGTGGACTCAGCAGTGATAGGTGTCCCTCAGAGATCCGCGGTGTTCCTCCATTCTAACTAAGTAATTTGCCGTGTCGCCCAGGAATACCAGGTCGGGTACAGGGAGGCTGCTTGAATGCCCTATCCAAAGTATACGTGATGGATGTTTTGGGGAGCCTTGGGTCCCTTGGTGGGTACACCGCTGGTTAGACGACTGGATTTGGCGGTGGTGGGGTGCTCCTGTAGAGCTGCTCCTCCACTCTTCTGGTTCGCATAGCAGAGCTGAACTGCTGCTAGCTTCGGTACCAGCAAACCGGCTTTATAAGGGCGCGGGGTGGTTTTGGACCCGCATGTTAATGCCCAAGTTCGGTTGGTAATGCACCGGGAGTAATGGTGCTCAACCATGGTGAAAGTGAGGAGATGGCCGGTAGAAGGTGGACAGGGGGCTGCACCGACTGTGCAACCCCTCTCCTAGGTTGCAAAGCTGGAATCTGCAGAGGTCTTCTAAGTTGCTGTTACTTCTCCAGACCCGAGACCAGAACTCTCTAAGCTGGACTAAACTTCCACTACACACTACCCTTGCACTCCGCCCACCAGGACCTTGATTGGCCCTCTATGCTAAGTGAGGCATGCATGGTATGGATCTCTAAGTTAACCAGATGACTGCTGGGTCAGAGAATATTGGTGCTGCATTTATGGCTGCAATACCCTCCTGTGACGCACTCGTTGCGGGGCGCCACACGGGCGATCACTGAATACTGAGGATGGAGGAGACAGGCGGTCACTGAATACTGAGGACGGAGGAGACGGGCGATCACAGAATACTGAGGACAGAGGAGACGGGCGGTCACTGAATACTGAGGATGGGGGAGACGGGCGGTCACTGAATACTGAGGACAGAGGAGACGGGCGATCACTGAATACTGAGGACGGAGGAGACGGGCGGTCACTGAATACTGAGGACAGAGGAGACGGGCAGTCACTGAATACTGAGGATGGAGGAGACGGGCGATCACTGAATACTGAGGACAGAGGAGACGGGCGGTCACTGAATACTGAGGACAGAGGAGACGGGCAGTCACTGAATACTGAGGATGGAGGAGACGGGCGATCACTGAATACTGAGGACAGAGGAGACAGGCGATCACTGAATACTGAGGACGGAGGAGACGGGCGGTCACTGAATACTGAGAACAGAGAACACGGGAGGCTATCGAGTACTGAGTACAAAGGATGATCAATGAATACTGAGGATGGAGGAGATCATCAGTCACCGAATACTGAAGACAAAGTACACAGGCGGTCACCGAATACTGAGGATGGAGACGGGAAGTCACTGATTACTGAGGACAGAGGAAATGGGCGATCAGTGAATAATGAGGACAGAGGAAATGGGCGGTCACCAAATAATGAGGATGGGGGAGACGGGCGATCACTGAATACTGAGGACAGAGGAGACGGGCGATCACTGAATACTGAGGATGGAGGAGACGGGCGGTCACTGAATACTGAGGATGGAGGAGACGGGCGATCACTGAATACTGAGGACGGAGGAGACGGGCGGTCACTGAATACTGAGGACGGAGGAGACGGGCGGTCACTGAATACTGAGGAAGGAGGAGACGGGCGATCACTGAATACTGAGGACGGAGGATACGGGCGGTCACTGAATACTGAGGACGGAGGAGACGGGCGATCACTGCATACTGAGGATGGAGGAGACGGGCGGTCACTGAATACTGAGGACGGAGGAGACGGGCGATCACAGAATACTGAGGACGGAGGAGACGGGCGGTAACTGAATACTGAGGATGGAGGAGATGGGCGGTCACCGAATACTGAGGACAGAGGAGACGGGTGGTCACTGAATACTGAGGACGGAGGAGACGGGCGGTCACTGAATACTGAGGACGGAGGAGACGGGCGGTCACTGAATACTGAGGACAGAGGAGACGGGCGGTCACTGAATACTGAGGACAGAGGAGACGGGCGGTCACTGAATACTGAGGACAGAGGAGACGGGCGGTCACTGAATACTGAGGACGGAGGAGACGGGCGGTCACTGAATACTGAGGACGGAGGAGACGGGCGATCACTGAATACTGAGGACGGAGGAGACGGGTGGTCACTGAATACTGAGGACAGAGGAGACGGGCGGTCACTGAATACTGAGGACAGAGGAGACGGGCGGTCACTGAATACTGAGGACGGAGGAGACGGGCGGTCACTGAATACTGAGGACAGAGGAGACGGGCAGTCACTGAATACTGAGGACGGAGGAGACGAGAGATCACTGAATACTGAGGACAGAGGAGACAGGCGATCACTGAATACTGAGGACGGAGGAGACGGGCGGTCACTGAATACTGAGGACAGAGGAGACGGGCGGTCACTGAATACTGAGGATGGAGGAGATGGGTGGTCACTGAATACGGAGGACGGAGGAGACGGGCGGTCACTGAATACTGAGGACGGAGGAGACGGGCGGTCACTGAATACTGAGGATGGAGGAGACGGGCGATCACTGAATACTGAGGACGGAGGAGACGGGCGGTCACTGAATACTGAGGACGGAGGAGACGGGCGATCACTGAATACTGAGGACGGAGGAGACGGGCGGTCACTGAATACTGAGGACGGAGGAGACGGGCGATCACTGAATACTGAGGACAGAGGAGACGAGCGGTCACTGAATACTGAGGACAGAAGAGACGGGCGGTCACTGAATACTGAGGAGTCACATTTCTCGTTTCTTCATTCACTTTGTATGTTGGTAATTGATATAAATCAAGTGTTACCACTTCCAATTTTCAAAGCATTTTTTCACACTTGCCTAATACTTCACATTATTACATATTATACAGGAGTATGCAGAGTTTGTGACATCACTAGTTGTGTCTCTGTCTATGACATCACTAGTTGTGTCATTCTATGTGACATCATTTTTAGCTCCTCCCACTCTGGACTAGTCCCAAACATTAACCCTATCTCTCCCTACTGTCAGGCACCATACAATCCATCACTAATAACGCAGGTTACAATTCCCATTACACATAACAATCCTGGTGTCCTCAGGGTGATCGTGTGTCCATCTCCTCACTGTTCACATGACATCACGGAGTGGCGCAGGCGCTGCGCACCCTCCAGGCTCCTCTACCATGTACACATCTGTCCTCCTGTTGTGGTGAATGCTCTGATTGTTCTCTTGTTTCTTGACCTTAGATGTTTCTTTCTGACTTGTTTTCTTCTCAAGGTTAAATATACAAAGTCTTATTGTTCCCAGAGATAAACTTTGAGTCTTGCTCTGGTGCGGCATTTATTACTCTATTGTGAGGCTTCTGTGGATCAAATTCAAGGACAAGGTAATGATATCTTCTGAGGAACAAGTCAAGGACAAGCAGAAGGAATCAGTCACAAAGCAATAGAAAAGCCCCAGAAATGCCACAAAGGTGACAGTCACCAAAACTGATGCTGAGCTCAGATGACAACAGGGGGCGCTGTACACAAGGTGCAGAGTGCAACAAGACATATACACAACAATGCATTATGTGCGGCATGCCCCCACCCTGGCCCCCTTCTTGTAGTAATGTCCCCACCCTGGTCCTCATCTTGTAGTAATGTCCCCACCGTGGTCCTCATCTTGTAGTAATGTCCCCACCCTGGTCCCCATCTTGTAGTAATGTCCCCACCCTGGTCTCCATCTTGTAGTAATGTCCCCACCCTGGTCCCCATCTTGTAGTAATGTCCCCACCCTGGTCTCCATCTTGTAGTAATGTCCCCACCCTGGTCCTCATCTTGTAGTAATGTCCCCACCCTGGTCCTCATCCTGTAGTAATGTCCCCACCCTGGTCCTCATCTTGTAGTAATGTCCCCACCCTGGTCCTCATCTTGTAATGGGGATCCCCATCTTGTAGTAATGTCACCATCCTGGTCCCCATCTTGTAGTAATGTCCCCACCCTGGTCTCCATCTTGTAGTAATGTCCCCACCCTGGTCCTCATCTTGTAGTAATGTCCCCACCCTGGTCCTCATCTTGTAGTAATGTCCCCACCCTGGTCCTCATCTTGTAGTAATGTCCCCACCCTGGTCCTCATCTTGTAATGGGGATCCCCATCTTGTAGTAATGTCCCCATCCTGGTCCCCTTCTTGTAGCAATGTCCTTACCCCGGCCCCCATCCTGTAGTAATGTCCCCATACTGATAATCTTCTTGTAGTAATGTCCCCTATTATTTTGTGACTACCCCAGGGTATGGGGACTCGGGTATCTGGCCCCTCTGCTGCGGTTGGGATGTCACTAGTGGCCGGCCCAGACCCGTGGCCCTGGTGGTCAACTAAAAAGGGGTAGTTGGAATGGGAATAAATGTTTATACGTTTATTGTGACGCCACCTGTGGTATCTGGTGACTACACCAGCGCTGCGTGGGGCCTCCAGAGATGATGAATGGGCAGCTATGGTAGGTGTTGAAGCTCCCCACAGGTGCAGCTGGATCCCTGGGGAATTTGGTGATAATGATGAGGGATGGAGCTGGGATTCAGCTGGGCTGTTTAATAATGGGACAGTCTCTCTGGATGGCAGGGGCGCGGGTAAGGAACCGACACACACACCAATGGTTGTTTCTTTACCTTTTACTGGTGGAATTGCAGGTGAACGTCCAGAGCACTGCCGGGTGTTCAGGAAGCACTTCTGAGTCTCCATAGTGAGTGAGTATTAGGCCTCCTTGTCTCTTTTCCCGTGTGTGTGAAGCCCCTGCCCCGTGTGAAACTTGGCTGGCCTCCGCTGTTCTCCTATCACCTGTGCTGTCGCTGGGAAACCCTCGATGGACTGCCACTGTTCCTCTCTCTGCGGTACCTGGCTCCCTGGATGGTGACGGCGCAGATGCCCGGGAGACTGGAGTCTCCACGGTAGACCGGTATTCTCTACTGGGTTAGGTGAGACAACCTTCATTTTATAGACAATCATCTAGTCTTTCCCATACATAAATATGACTGCAGTAATTCAGCATATGATTGATTATGCAGATTCTTGTCATCACTGCATTATTACTGTTTTGCTCCTTTCTTCCTTATACTACAAATCACAACCTTTTCTCACATTCCCTAATAGCTCAGTGTTATTAGGTTGATTCCCAAGTGAAAGGTCTGAGGAGCTGCAATGAAAAGAGAAGCATCATCATCCAGCTCATCGATAGCGATCAAGAAAATTGCCAAACTGCATCATGTGAGGCCACGACAGGTGGAAGATACGAGATGACATCTGTCCGTCCATTCACAAGCCAAGAGGTGACGACCAGAAAATATCAGTCACCAAGTCGTCTCATCACAAGGTCTATCAGTTCTGGAGACGCCCGGCAGTGGAGGCGGCTCGTCTGCTCCATAATAGTGAGATCACAGTCATCCAGCACTGGGCGACACGTTACACAAGCCTGGAATAGTGGCCCAAAAAAAGGTGAAGAAGCCTCAACTTCAATATCATCATAGGAAGCGTCGGCTCCAGTTTTCCAGAAAGGACAGAAAACGGAAGATTGGATATGGGGGATTTAGACAATTGTCAATAGAACTGATGGGGGCAAATGGAAGAAAAGCGGAAAAAGGTCAATAAACTAAGAAATTGAAGGAACTGTTGGGTTGGGTGGAGGAAGCCTGATGATATGGGGCTGTGTCACAGATAAAGGTGTTGGTTACTTGACTGGCGGCATCGATGATGATCTCAATGCTCAGCTATATGTAATGATCCTACAAGACACGTTACTTCATACACTTGAGTACTACGGGGATGAACAGGACGCTACTCCCCTGTCTCTCCCCTCCGAGGCCATGTGCAGAGGAGGAGGCGTGCCAAGACCCCCCGTCGTGGGCCGGCCCGGTCCAGAGTGGGAAAATAAAGGCCCGCCAAGCCGCCCTGGCTCCCCTTAACTTCAAGGGAGCCAGCCATCAATCCAAAAGAAGAACCTCCGCTCCAAACTGCAGTGACCAATGATGATATGGCGGGAGCTGAAGAGAACGCCCAAAGAAGGCGGGGCGAGCAACAGGATGGAGTGCAACAATGATTACGAGACATCCGGACGGAAGTGCGGGACACCGGGCTGGATGGTGTGATTGGAAGAACCGAGTTGATCCCGAAGGGCCCACAAGAGTTAACAGTGGAGGAACCCAGGAATGGAGAGATACCCGGTGACCAGGAGATCATGGCAGCAGGTCCAAGACACCCGGCGGAGTGTACTAAGACTGTTACCTTTCCAGCCCACCCGGTTCATGTGGGATCAAGAACGCAAGCTCAAACTAGCTGTGACCAGTCCCAGCAAAGCCTGACCGTGCGGCCCAGCAGGACCCATGCTCCCTACAGCACAGAAGGGAAAGAGAAGTTAAGAAGGGCCTGAATGGTATTAAGCAGGATAATGGTATTAAGACAGAAGCCTGGCTGCAGTAGAGTTAACTGAATGGTGAAAGTATTGAGTTCATTTGTGAGAAGCTGAAACAACTTTGTGAACCAACTGAACTGTGAACTGTACTGAGAAGTTGTGCAGAAGTCAAGTAAATCCCGGTAAACCTTGCCAGAGTCTCCAGTGTTTGCTTCCTTGCATGTTAGACTGTTATTTACCCTGTCAGGAACAGCCCGACCCACGGCGGGCTCATCCATCCGGCTGCAGCACCATCCATCCTGTCAGAAACAAGCAGCAGCGGTGGTCCCCATTGACCACAACCTGTGGGTGGCGTCACGACTATCCCTGTAAATAACTCCCTTTACTTGTGGGCTCGGGACACAGTCCTGACCAAGACCGCCATGATACCCCGGTCCAGTACAGAGTACCCCGTCCCAGTGGGCTCCACACATCCCTGCGGCCAGCATCCTAGTACGACCTCATGAACCTCGTTCATCTTCGTGCTCCTCTAGATCCCTGGCTATATCTCATCCCCCACTGCATCTTGTCCCTGGCTATATCTCACCCCTGCCTGGACTTCATCCTCATCTGCATCTCATCCCTGGCTTCCCTGACTGCATCTCTCCCCAGCTGCACCCCATTCCCGGCCGCACCTCACCCCCTGATGTATCTCACCTTGATGTGCTACATCCATGGCTAATATCTATAATGTTTCCTCTTCTCTTCACTTTCACCCCCATTCTACTTCACTTCCTACTAACCCCGCTTATACCTCCACCTACTAAGGAAGCAGTGATCTATCCCTCCATCCTACCCACTCACATTACCCACTCCTCCGAACTGTTCCTTCAGACACAGGCCCTCGTCTCCACACATGCACGCCCACCAAGTTAACGCTCCTGCTCCCACCTTCTAACCCTTTCGTTACTTCTCCTATTTGCTGGTGACATACTCCCGAATCCTGGTCCTCCCCGCCACTTCTCCTCAGTCACCTCTAACCCATACCCACTCCCCAACACAAACGCTCGCAGCCCCCACAACCTTATACCCATTCATCCAGTTCCCCCTCCCCCAGTACCCCTATTTGATGCACTTTGGAACTTTCGCTCGATATTCACCAAACTCTCATTCATCCATGACCTCTTCATCTCCAACAAACTCTCATTTCTTGGCATCACTGAAACATGGCTCACCCCCTCTGACATAGCCTCCCCTACTGCACTTTCCTAGGGTGGACTCACACAATAGGCATCTTCCCTTCATCCTTCAAACACGCCTTGATCACACCCATCCTCAAAAAACCCCTTCCTCGACCTAGCGTCTGCTTCTAACTATCGCTCCATATCTCTTCTCCCCTTCGCCTCAAAACTACTTGAACAACACTTCCATTCCGAACTGTCCTCCCACCTCTCCTCCTGCTCCCTCTTTAACTGCCTACAATCCAGCTTCAGATCCCACCACTCCACTGAAACAGCCCTAACCAAAGTCACCAACAACCTACTAACCGCCAAGAGCAAGCATCACTACTCGTGCTTCTCCTCCTTGACCTATCTGCTGCCTTCGACACTGTAGACCATTCCCTACTACTAAAGATTCTGGAATCTCTTGGCATCACTGACCTAGCCCTCTCCTGGATCTCCTCATATCTAACGGACAGGACTTTCAGCGTCACCCACTCCTTCACCTCCTCTTTGCCCTACCCCCTATCTGTCGGTGTCCCGCAAGGCTCAGTTCTGGGACCCCTACTCTTCTCCTTCTACACCCTCGGCCTAGGACAACTCATCGAGTCTCATGGCCTTCAGTATCATCTATACGCCAAAACACTCAGATTTATTTGTCTAGGCCTGACATCACCTCCCTACTATCCAAAATTCCACAATGCCTGTCCGCCATCTCATCCTTCTTCTCAGCTCGCTTTCTAACACTGAACATGGACAAAACTTAGTTCATCGTCTTCCCACCAAGTCGCTCTCCCTCTCTACCAGACCTTTACATCAATGTCAACGACTGCTCACTCTCCCCAGTCCCCCACGCCAAGTGTCTCAGGGTAATCCTCGACTCTTCCCTCTCCTTCAATTCTCACATCCAGGCCCTTGCACATCCTGCCGACTCCAGCTCAAAAACATCTCCCGGATCCGCGCTTTCTTTGACCACGACACCGCTAAAAAACTTGTTCATGCTCTCATCATATCCCGCCTTGACTACTGCAACCTCCTCACTGGCCTCCCCGCTACCTCCCTTGCACCTTTCCAATCTATCCTAAACACCACTGCCCTACTAATCCACCTGTCTCCCCGCTACTCCCCTGTCTCTCCCCTCTGTCAAGCCCTTCACTGGCTCCCCACTTATCAGAGATCCCACTTCAAAACCCTAACCCTGACATACAAAGCCATCCACAACCTGTCCCCTCCATACATCTCTGACGTGGTCTCCCGATACCTACCCTCACACATCTTGCGATCCTCCCAAGAGCTCCTTCTCTACTCCCCTTTTATTTCCTCCTCTTCCAACAGCGTACAAGATTTCTCCTGTGCATCCACTATATTCTGGAACTCTCTCTTCCCCAACACATCAGGCACTCACCTACCCTGGGAACCTTCAAAAGAAACCTGAAAACCCACCTCTTCTGACAAGCGTACAACCTACAATGAGACCTGGTCCACCGCACCGTCTCACGATCGGCACTACCCCTTCCTACTGTATCCCCACCCGTCCCTCATAGACTGTGAGCCCTTTTGGACAGGGTCCTCTCCCCTTCTGTACGTGTACGTCTTGATTAACCATACATATTGTACTTGTCCTCGTCTGCCCTTTCCATATGTAAAGCTCCATGGAATCTAATGGTGCTATATAAATAAATAATAATAATAAAAATAATATTTCAAGTGTTTATTTCTCTTAATGTTGATGATTATGGCTTACAGCCAATGAAAGCCCAGAGGTCGTTGTCTCAGAAAATTAAAATATTATAAAAGACTGTACAGTACAGTAAATGCACTCAATATTTGGTCGGGGCTCATTTTGCATGAATTACTGCATCAATGCGGCGTGGCATGGAGACGATCAGCCTGTGGCTGCTGAGGTGTTATGGAAGCCCAGGTGGCTTTGATAACAGCCTTCAGCTCATCTGCATTGTTAGATCTGGTGTCTCATCTTCCTCCTGACAATACGCCATAGATTCTCTATGGCGTTTAGTTCAGTCCAGTTTGCTCCCAATCAAGCACAGTGATACTGTGGTTAGTAAACCAGGTATTGGTACTGTTGTCAGTGTGGACAGGAGCCAAGTCTTGCTGGAAAATGAAATCTCCATCTCCAAAAATCTTGTCGGCAGAAGGAAGCATGCAGTACTGTAAAATGTCCTGGTAGACAGCAGCGCTGACTTTGGTCTTCATAAAACACAGTGGACCTACACCAGCAGATGACATGGCTCCACAATCCATCATTGATTGTGGAGACTTCACACTAGACCTCAAGCAGCTTGGATTGTGGCCTCCACTCTTCCTCCAGACTCTTGAATTGTGGCCTCCACTCTTCCTCCAGACTCTTGGATTGTGTCCTCTCCCCTCTTCCTCCAGACTCTTGGATTGTGACCTCTCCACTCTTCCTCCAGACTCTGGGATTGTGGCCTCTCCGCTCTTCCTCCAGACTCTGGGATTGTGGCCTCTCCGCTCTTCCTCCAGACTCTTGGAATGTGGCCTCTCCCCTCTTCCTCCAGACTCTTGGATTGTGGCCTCTCCACTCTTCCTCCAGACTCTTGGATTGTGGCCTCTCCACTCTTCCAAATACTCATTTGTTCAATTAGCAGCATTAACAGGTCACATTCACTGAAATAAAAAGCTATTTAACTCCAAAACATCCTAACAGGCCAAGTTACATGGTAACATAGGAACCCTTCTTTGATATCACCTTCACAATTCTTGCATCCATTGATATTGTGAGTTTCTGGAGAGTTTCTGCTTGTATTTCTTTGCATGATGTCAGAATAGCCTCCCAAAGCTGCTGTTTTGATGTGAACTGCCTCCCACCCTCATAGATCTTTTGCTTGATTATACTCCTAAGGTTCTCTATAAGGTTGAGGTCAGGGGAAGATGGTGGCCACTCCATGAGTTTATCTCCTTTCATGCCCATAGCAGCCAATGGCACAGAGGTATTCTTTGCAGCATGAGATGGTGCATTGTCATGCATGAAGATGATTTGCTCCTGAAAGCACGGTTTTGCTTTTTGTACCATGGAAGAAAGTTCTCAGTTGGAAGCTCTATATACGTTGCAGAGGTCATTTTCACACCTTCAGGAACCTTAATGAGGCCTACCAGCTGTTTCCTCATGATTCTGGCCTAAAACATGACTCCTCCACCTCTTTGCTGATGTCGCAGCCTTGTTGGGACATGGTGGCATCCACCAACCATTCACTACTCTATTCATCTGGACCATCCAGGGTTGCTCGGCACTCATCAGTAAAGAAGACTGTTTGAAAATTAGTATTCATGTATGTCTGGGCCCACTGCAACTGCTTCTGCTTGTGAGCACTGTTTAGGGGTGGCCGAATAGTAGGTTTATGCACCACAGCAAGCCTTTGAAGGACCCTACACCTTGAGGTTCGAGGGACTCCAGAGGCACCAGCAGCTTCACATATCTGTTTGCTGATTTGTAAGGCCTTTTTAGCAGCTGCTCTCTTAATCTGATGAATTTGCCTGGCAGAAACCTTCCTCATTCTGCCTTTATCTGCACAAACACATCTGTGCTCAGAATCAGCCACAAATCTCTGCACAGTACGATGATCACGCTTAGGTTTTCGTGAAATATCTAATGTTTTCATCCCTTGTCCAAGACATTGCACTATTTGTTGCTTTTCGGCAGCAGAGACATCCTTTTTCTTTCCCATGTTACTTGAAAACTGTGGCCTGCGTAATATTGTGGAACACCCAGTTTTCCTTTTATTGGGCTCACCTGCCAAACTAATTATCACAGGTATCTGAGATTGATTTCAATGATCCAAAGAACCCTGAGACACAATACCAGCAATGGGGTTCATTGAAAAAAAATAATAATTTGGTACACAGTGTACACTGCAGTATTACTCTTAGCGGTAATATCATCCTGCGCTGACTTACCTCTTATGTTCCGACCTCAGTACGGTCGGCAGGATTGGAGTTACAGTGTGGCCTATATCATGTCTGCAGTCAATATACTAAGAACGTACAGGAAGGGGTTAAAAAACTTCTTACAACTTAGAAATGCCCCTAAAACTGATGGTGGGTTTACACACACCAATCATTGTATCCAATCTCTGAACCAATCTCTGGTTGCAGTGAAATCATGGACAGATTGCTCCATGTTGTACACAGCCACAAAATGGAACTATGTGTCCATGATTTCACTGCAACCAGAGATTGGTTCAGAGATTGGATACAATGATTGGTGTGTGTAAACCCACCATTAGAGGATATTTGGTGTGGGGGGGGGGTGTTTGTTGTAGGACGTGTGCAGATTAATTATCCTCCTTCATCCCCATCAACATCAAACACTGCGGAGAACAAGTGGGTGTTTGTGCGGCAGAATTCAGCGGAGGCCCCTTTAAATGTCACTGCAGCTGCTGCCATGTTTTAAATTGTTATGCATCAACAGAATGTAACGAGATGGCGGCGTCCGCGCGTCCTGCCTGCCTGCGATAAGCCACAAATACTGCTCAGTGCTTTAATAGATTGCCAAAATAAAGCATTTTGTATGCAAATTATTCATGAAGTGGCGTCGCTAATATTGTGCCAAAAACCGCCCACCGCTCCTCTGCAATTAGCAGTTAAT
Organism: Allobates femoralis; assembly: GCA_033576535.1. Taxonomy (NCBI): domain Eukaryota; kingdom Metazoa; phylum Chordata; class Amphibia; order Anura; family Aromobatidae; genus Allobates; species Allobates femoralis. The sequence continues at coordinate 34,074,954 of JARQOC010000010.1, forward strand.
GCTAAGTATCTGGAAGTCGCAGGATTCTGTGTTTTCAGACCTAAAAAAGAGACGACGGCGGATTCCAAGATGGAAGAAGTTACAATTAATCACGCTCTTTATACGGGAAATTCATTTCCTTCTTTATTTTAAGTCCCGTAAACGACTTCACTTCTAACAATCGCTCTGAAGATAAAACAATCGCGTATGCTTTTTATCATTTGCTTTGAAAAAAAAACTAAGTAAAAAACCTAAAAATTTTTTTACAAACTTAAATGCATGGTGGCGGTCACAGACCCAGGGCCAGAACATGTTATGTCTGTAGTCGCAATGATCATTCATTACTGACATGTAGAGATGAGGGACAAGGGCAATGGTGCTGGAGACAATCCTCACTGATGACTGGTGCTGGGGTGCACATGGTGGAGATGATCCTCACTGATGACTGGTGCCGGGGTGCACATGGTGGAGGTGATCCTCACTGATGACTGGTGCTGGGGTGCACATGGTGGAGGTGATCCTCACTGATGACTGGTGCCGGGGTGCACATGGTGGAGATGATCCTCACTGATGACTGGTGCTGGGGTGCACATGGTGGAGGTGATCCTCACTGATGACTGGTGCCGAGGTGCACATGGTGGAGGTGATCCTCACTGATGACTGGTGCCGGGGTGCACATGGTGGAGATGATCCTCACTGATGACTGGTGCCGGGGTGCACATGGTGGAGGTGATCCTCACTGATGACTGGTGCCGGGGTGCACATGGTGGAGGTGATCCTCACTGATGACTGGTGCCGGGGTGCACATGGTGGAGATGATCCTCACTGATGACTGGTGCCGGGGTGCACATGGTGGAGGTGATCCTCACTGATGACTGGTGCTGGGGTGCACATGGTGGAGGTGATCCTCACTGATGACTGGTGTTGAGGTGCACATGGTGGAGGTGATCCTCACTGATGACTGGTGTTGAGGTGCACATGGTGGAGGTGATCCTCACTGATGACTGGTGCTGGGGTGCACATGGTGGAGGTGATCCTCACTGATGACTGGTGTTGAGGTGCACATGGTGGAGATGATCCTCACTGATGACTGGTGCTGGGGTGCACATGGTGGAGGTGATCCTCACTGATGACTGGTGTTGAGGTGCACATGGTGGAGATGATCCTCACTGATGACTGGTGCTGGGGTGCACATGGTGGAGGTGATCCTCACTGATGACTGGTGCTGGGGTGCACATGGTGGAGGTGATCCTCACTGATGACTGGTGCTGGGGTGCACATGGTGGAGGTGATCCTCACTGATGACTGGTGTTGAGGTGCACATGGTGGAGGTGATCCTTACTGATGACTGGTGCTGGGGTGCACATGGTGGAGGTGATCCTCACTGATGACTGGTGCTGGGGTGCAAATGGTGGAGGTGATCCTCACTGATGACTGGTGCCGGGGTGCACATGGTGGAGGTGATCCTCACTGATGACTGGTGCTGGGGTGCACATGGTGGAGGTGATCCTCACTGATGACTGGTGCTGGGGTGTACATGGTGGAGGTGATCCTCACTGATGACTGGGGTTGAGGTGCACATGGTGGAGGTGATCCTCACTGATGACTGGTGCCGAGGTGCACATGGTGGAGGTGATCCTCACTGATGACTGGTGCCGGGGTGCACATGGTGGAGGTGATCCTCACTGATGACTGGTGCTGGGGTGCACATGGTGGAGGTGATCCTCACTGATGACTGGTGCTGGGGTGCACATGGTGGAGGTGATCCTCACTGATGACTGGTGCTGGGGTGCACATGGTGGAGGTGATCCTCACTGATGACTGGTGCTGGGGTGCACATGGTGGAGATGATCCTCACTGATGACTGGTGCTGGGGTGCAAATGGTGGAGGTGATCCTCACTGATGACTGGTGCCGGGGTGCACATGGTGGAGGTGATCCTCACTGATGACTGGTGCTGGGGTGCACATGGTGGAGGTGATCCTCACTGATGACTGGTGCTGGGGTGCAAATGGTGGAGATGATCCTCACTGATGACTGGTGCTGGGGTGTACATGGTGGAGGTGATCCTCACTGATGACTGGGGTTGAGGTGCACATGGTGGAGGTGATCCTCACTGATGACTGGTGCCGAGGTGCACATGGTGGAGGTGATCCTCACTGATGACTGGTGCCGGGGTGCACATGGTGGAGGTGATCCTCACTGATGACTGGTGCCGGGATGCACATGGTGGAGGTGATCCTCACTGATGACTGGTGCCGGGGTGCACATGGTGAAGGTGATCCTCACTGATGACTGGTGCTGGGGTGCACATGGTGGACGTGATCCTCACTGATGACTGGTGTTGGGTGCACATGGTGGAGGTGTTCCTCACTGATGACTGGTGCCAAGGTGCACATGGTGGAGGTGATCCTCACTGATGACTGGTGCTGGGGTGCACATGGTGGACGTGATCCTCACTGATGACTGGTGCTGGGGTGCACATGGTGGAGGTGATCCTCACTGATGACTGGTGCTGGGGTGCACATGGTGGAAATGATCCTCACTGATGACTGGTGCTGGGGTGCACATGGTGGAGGTGATCCTCACTGATGACTGGTGTTGGGTGCACATGGTGGAGGTGATCCTCACTGATTACTGGTGCCGGGGTGCACATGGTGGAAGTGATCCTCACTGATGACTGCAGGAGGGTTGCACATGGTGGAGGTGATCCTCACTGATGACTGGTGTTGGGGTGCACATGGTGGAGGTGATCCTCACTGATTACTGGTGCCGGGATGCACATGGTGGAGGTGATCCTCACTGATTACTGGTGCTGGGGTGCACATGGTGGAGGTGCATCCTCACTGATGACCGCTGCTGGGGTGCACATAGTTGAAATGGTCCTCACTGATGGCTGGTGCTGGGGAGCACATGGTGGAGGTGATCCTCACTGATGGCTGGTGCTGGGGAGCACATGGTGGAGGTGATTCTCACTGATGACTGGTGCCGGGGTGCACATGGTGGAGGTGATCCTCACTGATGACTGGTGCAGGGGTGCACATGGTGGAGATCATCATCACTGATGGCTGGTGCCGGGGTGCACATGGTGGAAATGATCCTCACTGATGACTGGTGCTGGGGTGCACATGGTGGAAATGATCCTCACTGATGACTGGTGCTGGGTGCACATGGTGGAGGTGATCCTCACTGATGACTGGTGCTGGGGTGCACATGGTGGAGGTGATCCTCACTGATGACTGGTGCACATGGTGGAAATTATCCCGATAACTGGGTCCTGAGTGCACATGATGGAGATGAATGTCACTGATGACTGGTGCCCATGGTGGAGGTGATCCTCACTGATTTCCCTGTACATGCACCACCCCATTTGTCCTCTTTCTGCATTACCCCAACTTTCCCTCTTTCTGCACTACACTCGCTTTCCATCTCCATGCCCCTTTCTTGCTTTCCATCTTCCTCCACCGCTACCGCTTTTCATCTCCTTGCACCCCTCCCACTTTCTATCTCCCTGCACAGCTCCTGCTTTCCATTTCCCTTCACAACTCCAGCTTTCCATCTCCTTGCACTGCTCTCTTTCTGGCGTCACGAACAGGATATCGTGCCCGGTACCACCGGGTACTGTGCGCCTTGAACTTGGACTTAAAGCCAACTTTTTCCGCCATTGCTTGGCGCCAAAAATGGGTTCCTGCCATTACTGCAGGAGGACCCAAGATGGCGCCGTAACCATGTACTAAACGCCATGTGCAGGCCTGGGGGTGTGCTTCAGCCTCTAGAAGAAGGAGGGCCAAGAAGGAGACGCCAAAAAGTGTGGCCGCCCCGATTGCCATCAATCAATCAGGGGGCGACCCACAGGGAGTGCCCGCCCGTAACAAGACAAACCGGAAGAGGATAGAAACAACTAGGCTCCTTTGTACCCGGCAGCATGGCAGCACCCCAGTGCGAGAGTTGTAGGCAGGGGTGCACCAAGCCCCACTGCCGCCTGAGCCGCGGCACTGATTACGGGGGGGTGCTGGTGGAGCCCAGCGCTGCCGCCCCTTCTGCATTCACTGGTCCCCCGGCGGGTCGCCACTGAAGCCCAGCGCAGCGCTGCCGCCCCTTCTATGCTTGTCCCCCGGCGGGTCGCCGCTTACCTGCGGTGCGCGGGGTGAGCGGCCGGCGCCATGACAGGGGGAGGCTGTTTGCATGAGGCGCCGCCCCCTTCTGCACTGCCGCTCCCCCTGCCTCTTGCCGCCTGAATGACAGGGCTCACACTGTCCAATGGACGGTGCGGCCCTGGTTGGAGGAGCAGACCCTCGCCGAGCAGGCCGATCCGGCAGTGGCGTCCCTCTTGACGATGGAGGGGGATGCTGACTACTGGTGAGATGCTTTCACCCGGCTCCGCCAAGAAATGGAACAGACATTGACTTGGGTGTGTCGGCGGTGGAGTGCTGTGCGGACATTTGAACTGTCCACTAAAAGAACGACCCGCGAGGCACGGGAGGCGGCGGTGGCCGAACGAGCGGTTGAAGAGTACCGCGCCTCCTTACCACCCGTACCACCACCCGGGCCAGCAGTTGTCTTCGGCTGGAGGCAGCTCGGACATCCCCAACAGCACCAGATGTGGAAGTCGAGGAGGAGTACGGCAATGATGGCACCGACGAGGAACCGGACGGAGCCTTGGGAGGGAGCACTCCAGAAGTGGCATGGTGGACTGCGTGGCAGCGACACCAGCGAGGAGTTCCCGCCATTTTTTAGCTCCGCGGAGACGCGAGTAACACCACGAGTCTCAAGCAGCAGTTCGCCACCCCCACAGTACCAGTCGCTACAGTGCACCCGGTCAGCCATGGATGAACAAGACCAGGTGGCGATGCAGAGGCGACGAGAGGATTGGTACCAGCGGGAGCGGGCAACGAGGAGACTCCGCGAGGAAGCAAGAGCTCAGCCCCCACTTCCACTAGAACTCAGAAAAACAGGGACAGTTATCTCCGTCTACCAAGAGGATGGATGGGGTTTCCTACGTGAACCAGGACTCATAGACGATGTTTTCTTTTCCCGGCGGGATGTAGAATCATTCCTGCGCAAAGGACACCCACGGCGCGACTTAAACAGAGGTGAGCAGGTAACCTATGAACGCTACCCTGGCCCGTTGGGATGGTTTGCAATTAGAATCTTCCGTGCAGAGAACTAATTGAACTAACAATAGACTACCGTAGCGAGACATTGCCCCTGTATATAGCCCTTCACTTTTTCAACAACCAGCCCCTTTTTGAATAATGTGTGTCCCCGTTTGCCCTACTCTGAAGATCCCAAAGACTTTTATATTTGAACTGTCCTTCCTCTGTTTTACTTAATGATGTGTCCCATGTGAGCTGCAGCCCAGCGGTTATAACAGACAATGGACTGGGCATACCTAGTACTGGTCCCGAGGTAATAATGTGTCTTTTATATGTGTAATGTTCCAAGTAATGAGCCTCCCAGGAATGGGAAGAAACCTAAGCTTGCTTGTTGTAAATAGTTACCCATTAATGTTGATGGTGAATATATAAAAATGTTTTTTCGCTTCCCGGTAGACAAGTACTAATACTCGCGGACGAGTATATTCAATCAAGGGGGTATGTGGCACACCGCAAAGCAGGCGACACAGAGGGGTTCTGCACCCATAAAAGCGGTGCAGATATCCCAGCTGCAAGTAGATTACAGGATGATGGGTAGAACCCATACACAAGCACCCCCACACTAGATCACATGGTGGGAGGCACCCGGGAGGGAATAAAAACCACCTCTAGGGGGAACTAGAGAATTATAGCTGGAGTTCAGTTGGATGGCCAGGCAGGGAGCCTGAGGGAGGAAGGAGGGTTCCTCGGCTGAGGACCCAGGGAGAAGGAAAGCTATCCCAGGCATAGACAGCCAGCCTGGGGGAGAGAGGGACTTCAGGAGCCCAACACCGGAACTTACCGGGCACCGGAGCCCGCACCTATGGGATCCTCTAAGGACCACAGAGAATCCGACTAACTAGGGGTATATCTATATACAGCCCAGAATCTCAAGCAACCAAAAGAGGGAATCAGACACAGCAAGGCAAAGCCGCAGTGTTAAGAGAAGGTTACCTGATGGGAGCAAGAGAGAGAGAGACAGCAGGAGGCCAGATCCGCTTCATGGGGTCAGACTTCACACCAAAATTACTGGGAAGCAGGGAAGAATTGGAAGAGAGAAAGGCACACGCTGATGGTTCCATCCAGCTACCTGAGATCCGCTTGCAGCCACCCGTTAGCTACTTGTCTGATAACATCTACTGCACTGAACTGTAACGATTGCTGCTAAAGTCTCAGTAAAGTACCCGGGGTGAAGCGACTTCGACTCTGCTGCATCTTCTTTCTATGAACTGATTGCTTTCACAGGATTGCTGCCCTGGAGGTCCCAGTTCTGCCTGCGGAGGACTACAACATCTCAGCTGCAATACCACCGACCTCTGGAGGACTGTGGCGGCGCTGGTGCAACTCACCAGAAACTGCAGGTGGTGTCACGACAACTACTAACTTTGTAAATAATCCCTTGTACATAATTTCCCCCTTATTAAAGAGAACCGTCCCCCGGGATACAGAATCAGGCGCGGCCGCCATTCCCCGTGACACAGTTAACCCCTTCTGCCACCTGATACCTGAGTACCCCACACCCTGGGGCGACACAGATGAGCCCGCTGTGGGTTGGGGCTGCTCCTGACAGGGTGTAATATGGATATACAGTTCTGCATGCAGGGAATCACACACAGGAGGCTGAAGCAGGGTTCACCGAGTTCTATCTCAGTGCAAACAATTCACGGTACAGTTCTTTTACATGGGTAACTCCAGACAGTCACTTAATCCTCTGCAGCCAGGTTTCCCTTCTGAGACCCTTCACTTTCTCTGATACCTTCCAGGCTTTCTCAATGCTTCTCTTCCCCGTGGGCTGTATGGTGGCAGCCCGGTCCCTTGTCTGGCTTCCCCCGGTGTGTGTGGGTGGCAAGCCTGGGTGCTATATGCTGCTGAACCTCCAGCCCGTGTGTTAGGAACTCTGACCTGGAATCAGAGTCCCCTGTCGGTGTGTCCGGGATCCGGCATATAGCTGCGGTCCCCTCAGAGCTGACTCTCTGGTCCCAGCCTAGCCTTGGGTGTCCCTGTGTTGCTGGGGATCACCGGGCCCTTTCCTACCCGTGTGACTACCGTGTACTCCAGAGTACACGGTAGTCACACGGGTAGGAAAGGGCCCGGTGATCCCCAGCAACACAGGGACACCCAAGGCTAGGCTGGGACCAGAGAGTCAGCTCTGAGGGGACCGCAGCTATATGCCGGATCCCGGACACACCGACAGGGGACTCTGATTCCAGGTCAGAGTTCCTAACACACGGGCTGGAGGTTCAGCAGCATATAGCACCCTCCTGCCAGTCGTCCTCTTCCGTCGTCCTCGGACCCAGCTGCACTGGTCCAGTCTCAGTCTTTCCCTTCCTTTGGGCTACAGGCTATGGAGCGGGCTTTCTCTCCAGGGAACTGTGTCTCGCAGGATTCTGCGCCACCAGGGAGCTCCAAACCTTCAGGGAAGTCCCTCTGTCTTTTCTGTTCTTTACCTCTCGGCACTCTCTGGCTTACTCGGTCTTTACTGCTCAGCCTACCTCGGCCTACTCCTTGTTCTTTACAGTTCAGCACCCATTGGCCTACTGGCTAACTACTTCCTGTTTTCCCCTTATGTACTCGGTCCGTCACCTTGACTACATCCCACCCACTGTGACTGACCCTACCACCCCTTGCCCGCCTATAGTCCCGGGCTCCGGGTTGGGTCTTGTGTCCGTGGGTGTGTGTTATGAAGGTGGTTTGTGCAAAACCTGTCTCCACTTGTCTAGCTGCAGTTCTTACCTGTGGCCACCCTGATCGCAGGGGCGCCACATTCCGCCGAAGTTAAACCAGCGTGTCCCCACGCTGTCCGGCATGGTTACCCCTGAAAACATTTTATTTTCTAAACATAACATTAAGCAGACTTATTCTTCCATTTAAGGAGGCACGGATCTTAAACGTTGCATTAACTATTTACATCCTAAACACAGTACTCGGCCCGTCCTTGGCTGTAAGTGCTGAGGCCTCCGGGCCCTCGGGTCACCAGCTTGTGGCCAAGGTGTTGCTCTCCGGGACGGCACCTTACACCACACTTTCTTTAACCCTTTCGAACACGGGTTACACAGTTCAGTCTTAAGAGTCCTGTGGCATAAATATACCGACTCTCTATGCACACATTTCAAGTGCAAAGGTTCAAAACATTCACATTCTTAAAAGGCACATTACTTTCTTTAAAAAGTATAAAAAAAGACCTCAGGAAACAAAACAGGCTAAAGTGCTTCAAATAAATCTGTTCAAAAGCACACATAGCAGCCTTAGTTCAAAGTTCTGTGCACTCAGTCTCACAGTGTTACCTGGTCATAAAACCAATGGTGAGCACACTGGGTGCTCAACTATTTACAAATATAATGTTCTGTGGTGATGTGGCCCCTGGCCGGGTGCATCACACGGGTTATCAGTGCAGGTCTCTGTTCACATGGGCTGGTTTTCCTGTGTGTGTGCTGTGTGAAACCTGTCCGGTGCACAGTGGGTTAACAGCTGAAGGGTTTTCATGAGCTAAAGATCTGAGAGATTCATGAGCCTAATGAGTGGCTGAACCTGTGTGTATGAGTGCTTTGCTGGGCTAAACCTGAATGGTGCACAGGGGGTTAATCACATCTCTGGTCTATGTGTGTGTGAGATGTGCTGATTGACTCACTGTGTTGCAGCTGTGGGTGAGGCAGCCTGGATAAAGAACCTGCCAGGTGTCTGAATGAGAGAGGACGATGGGAATCAGAGGAGTCCAGACCACTGCCATGTGAGGATATGCTGAAAGTGATCCATCCCCGTTGGGGGAAGTGAAGGGAGCCTGCCAGCTCCATGCCGGTGCACCTGATGTGTGCATGCCAGCCAGTGTCCAGGACCGAGGACGGCCCAAGAGCCAGGCGGTCAGATGTGTGATGAGGACCGAGGACGGCTCAAGGGCCAGGCGGTCAGATGTGCGGTGTGATGAGGACCGAAGACAGCTCAAGGGCCAGGGGGTCAGATGTGCGGTGTGAGACAGAGTACGGCTCAAGGGCCAGGCGGTCACAGCCGACTTTGGGACTGACTGAGTCATGATATGGTCCCGATGATCCAGATGTTAGTGTCCCGGATCCCGGTGGATCCGTGGTGGTCTTGTGTGTACTGAGTGACAGGGTTCCTGTTACTATTGTGGGCCCTGAGTATGTAGCATATTGGTTTATGTAAAAATGCCATGAATGCTGTGTCATGCATGAGTCATAATGGTTCATGAAAAAGTGCCATGTGTGATGACTCATGTGCAATAGGATGGGGAATGATCCCTGTCAGGGTGTTAGGCGGAGGTAACCGCCATTGGGACCGACAATAAGTCATAATATGGTCCCATTGATTCTCATGCGAATATCCTCTAATGTAATGTAATGTCATGTGATGTACTAATGTGGAAGTTATGTCATATGAAAATGTAAATACGGTGTTATGTTTTATGTTATGAAAGCGGTTTATGACAGAAAAACAATAAATCCGCTGGTTGTGTTCCGTTGAAATGTAGTTGCAGATGTCATTTTCCCCATGCCAAGCGGGTTCCCCTCAGGCGCTAGCTCATTGTTCATGATACCATTGTCTATAACACATAAAAGACAAACAGGGGAAAAGGACTATTCATTCATTCATTCATTCAGGTATGGGATGAGGTCAATAAGGAACACATCACATTCACACTTACAGTTGCTTGTAGCAGAAGTCCGGGTTCTTCACTTCTTTTCCTTCCTCTTCCATGGCAGGACCTCTGTGGCTCTTCTTGTTGGAAACAACTCTAGTGATTCCAGAGCGCTGGACAGCAAGTGGCTGTGTACAGTCTGTGTTTCCACATCTACCATGGTCGTTGAATCCGGGTCAGCCGTCGAATCCGAGTGCGTTGTCTCTGAAGACTCCGGGTCTATTTGAGATCTGAGGGATAGTCTCTGTAACCTTATGCCGTACGGGCCTCGTTCCCCTTGTACGATGATATATGACACCCACTCTCCAATTGTAACTTCCCTGTCCGGGTGATCTGAAGGGGGATGCTCCTCCACGACTCTCCTATTTAAAGACATCTCTGTCTGTCCCGGGTTCTCTAGCGAATGCCTAACCGTCCTTATGCTTTATCTTAACAATTTTCCCTTCATGCCACGGGGATATCGCGGGTATCTTACCGGGTTACCGCCTTGAAGTGTTGGGTACGGGCTATCATCTCCTGTTTTTGGGCCAGCTTCTCAGATTCCTCCTTCTCCCATCTCCGGGCGCACATCCGCAGGTATTCATCCCTAGTCACCACCTCTACAGGGCCTGTTCCAGCTGCAGGATCCCCAGGAAGGCCCATCAGGTCATCTTCCTTTTCATCACGCTCCCATCAACAACGGAGCTGTTCTCCTCTCATCTCCATAGATGCAGGGGCGGTATCAGGGGCTCCGATAACTGTAGTAATCCCTCTTCCAGGGCTCCGAGTGGGTCGGACACATTACCAGTAGTCCGGGGCACAGTCTCAGGTATAGTCATGTCTACCAGCTCCGCCAACGGTTACTTCTCCCTGCTCCGGGTGTCATCAGGGACATGAGCCCAGCCGGGCTGTACGGTCAGGAACTGCTGGCATTGATGATAATCAATCTGAACCCAGGTTTGAACCCGTGTTAACTGTTGGGGCGACAGTCTCAGCACACCCTGCCAGGTGTCTCAGACCTCCGGGATCTTTCTGCCGCCCTCCGCCATGGTTTCTCTGTCACCAAGGGTCTCTTCCTGGCCGGGTTCCTCCTCGATTAATCCTTGTGGGCCCTCCGGAATAACTTTGGGTCTCCCGATATTGCCACTCAGCCTGGCGTCCTCTCCATCCGACTGGATGTCTCGTAATGGTGGCTGCACTCCATCCGGTTGCTCGCCCGGCCTTCTTTGGGCGTTTCCCTCGACTTCCGCCACATCATCATTGGCAGCTGCTGTTTGGGGCGCAGGCTCTTCCTTGGAATTGATGGCTGGCTCCCCCGGAGTTAAGGAGAGCCATGGCAGGCCTTTCTTTTCCCGCTCTAGACCGGGCCGGCTCACGATGGGGGGTCTGGGCACGTCTCCCCTGCACAAGGCCTCAGGCTCCTATGGCTCCTATGGCCGCCATTATGCACAGATTTTGTAAAACAGTCCAAATCACAAGTTTTAGGCACACGGAGTTCGGTTCTGTTGGACGGGGTCCATTCTGTTCGTGACGACAAGTTGTGGAGCCCATTGGGACGGGGTACTCAGTACCGGACCGGGGTATCATGGGGATTATCAATGGGGGACCACCGCTGCTGCCGTCTGCTGGCAGGAGGATGGATGGTGCTGCAGCCGGATGGATGAGCCCGCCGTGCGTCGGGGTTGCTCCTGACAGGGTGCAATATGGATATACAGTTCTGCATGCAGGGAATCACACATGGGGGACTGAAGCAGGGTTTACCAGGTTTTACTAACAAGTTCTTTCTCAGTGCAAACAATTCACGGTACAGTTCTTTTACACGGGTAATTCCAGACAGTCACTTAACCCTCTGCAGCCAGGTTTCCCTTCTGAGACCCTTCACTTTCTCTGATACTTTCCAGGCTTTCTCAATGCTTCTCTTCCCCATGGGCTGTATGTTGGCAGCCCGATCCCTTGTCTGGCTTCCCCCGGTGTGTCTGGGTGCAGTTCTTACCTGTGGCCACCCTGGTCGCAGGGGCGCCACATTTCCATCTCCCTGCACTGCTCCCCGTTCCCGCTTTCCATCTCCCTGCACCACTCCCGCTTTTCATCTCCCTGCACCGCTCCTGCTTTTCATCTCCCTGCACCGCTCCTGCTTTCCGTCTCCCTGCACCGCTCCCACTATCCATCTCCCTGCACCGCTCCTGCTTTCCATCTCCCTGCACCGCTCTCTCTGTCCATATCCCTGCACCGCTCTCACTGTCCATCTCCCTGCACTGCTCCTGCTTTCCATCTCCCTGCACCGCTCTCTCTGTCCATCTCCCTGCACCGCTCCTGCTTTTCATCTCCCTGCACTGCTCCTGCTTTCCATCTCCATGCACCGCTCCTGCCTCCCATCTCCCTGCACCGCTCCTGCCTCCCATCTCCCTGCACCGCACCTGCCACCCATCTCCCTGCTCTGCTCCTGCCTCCCATCTCCCTGCTCTGCTCCTGCCTCCCATCTCCCTGCTCTGCTCCTGCCTCCCATCTCCCTGCACCACTCCTGCCTCCCATCTCCCTGCACCGCACCTGCCTCCCATCTCCCTGCTCTGCTCCTGCCTCCCATCTCCCTGCTCTGCTCCTGCCTCCCATCTCCCTGCACTGCTCCTGCCTCCCATCTCCCTGCTCTGCTCCTGCCTCCCATCTCTCTGCACCGCTCCTGCCTCCCATCTCCCTGCACCGCTCCTGCCTCCCATCTCCTTGCACTGCTCCCACTGTCCATCTCCCTGCACCGCTCCTGCCTCCCATCTCCCTGCACTGCTCCTGCCTCCCATCTCCCTGCACCGCTCCTGCCTCCCATCTCCCTGCACCGCTCCTGCCTCTCACCTCCCTGCACCGTTCCTGCCTCCCACCTCCCTGCACCGCTCCTGCCTCCCACCTCCCTGCACCGCTCCTGCCTCCCACCTCCCTGCACCGTTCCTGCCTCCCACCTCCCTGCACCGCTCCTGCCTCCCACCTCCCTGCACCGCTCCTGCCTCCCACCTCCCTGCACCGCTCCTGCGTCCCATCTCCCTGCACCGCTTCTGCCTCCCACCTCCCTGCACCGCTCCTGCCTCCCACCTCCCTGCACCGCTCCTGCCTCCCATCTCCCTGCACCGCTCCTGCCTCTCATCTCCCTGCACCGCTCCTGCCTCTCATCTCCCTGCACCGCTCCTGCCTCCCATCTCCCTGCACTGCTCCTGCCTCCCATCTCCCTGCACCGCTCCTGCCTCCCATCTCCCTGCACCGCTCCTGCCTCCCATCTCCCTGCACCACCCTCATTTCCTAGCTTTCTCCTCGTTCTCCCTTCGAATAAAGTGAAGGGATACTTTGATTTAGGATTTGGAGTAATGCTTTTCCTGCCCTAAAGGCCCCAATAGCGGCTCCCCCCACAATGGCCGCCACCGGTTGACCGACTATCTGGCTGCCGCATGCAAAAACCGCATGATGAGGGAGTCGCGAAGCGTTAGGGAGTCACGAAGCGTTAGGGAGTCACGAAGCGTTCCTCCAGCAATGACGAATTCCGCCCTTTTCCCCGTTTCTCATTTTCTTTGCCAAAATGCAGAAGACGAAGAGAGAAAAATTTCCTGGCAGACGCAAAGATTCAATTATACGCAAAGCAAAGGAGCGAAGAGGAAAAATGGCACTCGAAAAAAAAGCCTCTCCAGAAATTACCGGGAACAATCAATCTGTTAATTAGCTAATTAATATTCAATTGGGGTCAGTGGGCTTAATAGAAGTTCTTACGGAGACCCGAGAAATTTCCCCAGCAGCGACGTTACGTCGGCTCATTGTGCATTATCATCTGGGCGCAGGCAGCGCTTATCAGGCAGCCATATGTGCGAGAACAATGCGGCGGCATTATCGGGCTCCTGCAGGGGGGTTAATGCTGCGCAGTAGACGGCGCGGCCTGTGAAGCGCAGTTACTGTAATTGATATGTGGTTTATGTCGTATTGTGGTCGCTGTTTGTTTCCTCGACTGGTATTTAAAGCAACGAACCATTAGAAGATTGATTCTCACAGGCGGACAGGTTTTTTTCACTTTCCCCGGAATGTCAATGACGACTCGTCAATGCAGGACACAGTGCAAAAGGAACTAAAGCTGCAGTACGCCACCGCCGCACCGCCGCCATAGAGGGTCCAACGTCAGGCAGCCGGGGTACCAAACACTCAATACTGAGATACATATATATCATATATTATACAGGAAGAACATGGTGTAACTGTATGTACAACCGGTATAACCTGGGCATCTCCTGTATATAATTATATATGTACAGCTGGTATAACCTGGACATCTCCTGTATATAATTATATATGTACAGCTGGTATAACCTGGACATCTCCTGTATATAATTATATATGTACAGCCGGTATAACCTGGACATCTCCTGTATATAATTATATATGTACAGCCGGTATAACCTGGACATCTCCTGTATATAATTATATATGTACAGCTGGTATAACCTGGGCATCTCCTGTATATAATTATATATATACAGCTGGTATAACCTGGGCATCTTCTGTATATAATTATATATGTACAGCTGGTATAACCTGGGCATCTCCTGTATATAATTATATATGTACAGCTGGTATAACCTGGGCATCTCCTGTATATAATTATATATGTACAACCGGTATAACCTGGACATCTCCTGTATATAATTATATATGTACAGCCGGTATAACCTGGACACCTCCTGTATATAATTATATATGTACAGCCGGTATAACCTGGGCATCTCCTGTATATAATTATATATGTACAGCCGGTATAACCTGGACATCTCCTGTATATAATTATATATGTACAGCCGGTATAACCTGGGCATCTCCTGTATATAATTATATATGTACATCTGGTATAACCTGGACATCTCCTGTATATAATTATATATGTACAGCCGGTATAACCTGGGCATGTCCTGTATATAATTATATATGTACAGCCGGTATAACCTGGACATCTCCTGTATATAATTATATATGTACAGCCGGTATAACCTGGACATCTCCTGTATATAATTATATATGTACAGCCGGTATAACCTGGGTATCTCCTGTATATAATTATATATGTACAGCCGGTATAACCTGGACACCTCCTGTATATAATTATATATGTACAGCCGGTATAACCTGGACACCTCCTGTATATAATTATATATGTACAGCCGGTATAACCTGGACACCTCCTGTATATAATTATATATGTACAGCCGGTATAACCTGGGCATGTCCTGTATATAATTATATATGTACAGCCGGTATAACCTGGACATCTCCTGTATATAATTATATATGTACAGCCGGTATAACCTGGGCATCTCCTGTATATAATTATATATGTACAGCTGGTATAACCTGGGTATCTCCTGTATATAATTATATATGTACAGCCGGTATAACCTGGGCATCTCCTGTATATAATTATATATGTACAGCTGGTATAACCTGGGCATCTTCTGTATATAATTATATATGTACAGCTGGTATAACCTGGACATCTCCTGTATATAATTATATATGTACAGCCGGTATAACCTGGGCATGTCCTGTATATAATTATATATGAACAGCCGGTATAACCTGGACATTCCTGTATATAATTATATATGTACAGCCGGTATAACCTGGACATCTCCTGTATATAATTATATATGTACAGCCGGTATAACCTGGGTATCTCCTGTATATAATTATATATGTACAGCCGGTATAACCTGGGCATCTCCTGTATATAATTATATATGTACAGCTGGTATAACCTGGGCATCTTCTGTATATAATTATATATGTACAGCTGGTATAACCTGGACATCTCCTGTATATAATTATATAGGTACAGCTGGTATAACCTGGACATCTTCTGTATATAATTATATATGTACAGCTGGTATAACCTGGGCATCCCCTGTATATAACTATATATGTACAGCCGGTATAACCTGGACATCTCCTGTATATAATTATATAGGTACAGCTGGTATAACCTGGACATCTCCTGTATATAATTATATATGTACAGCTGGTATAACCTGGGCATCTCCTGTATATAATTATATATGTACAGCTGGTATAACCTGGACATCTCCTGTGTATAATTATATATGTACAGCCGGTATAACCTGGGCATCTCCTGTATATAATTATATATGTACAGCTGGTATAACCTGGACATCTCCTGTATATAATTATATATGTACAGCCGGTATAACCTGGACATCTCCTGTATATAATTATATATGTACAGCCGGTATAACCTGGACATCTCCTGTATATTATATATATGTACAGCTGGTATAACCTGGACATCTCCTGTATATTATATATATGTACAGCTGGTATAACCTGGACATCTCCTGTATATAATTATATATGTACAGCCGGTATAACCTGGGCATCTCCTGTATATAATTATATATGTACAGCCGGTATAACCTGGACATCTCCTGTATATAATTATATATGTACAGCCGGTATAACCTGGGCATCTCCTGTATATAATTATATATGTACAGCTGGTATAACCTGGACATCTCCTGTATACAATTATATATGTACAGCCGGTATAACCTGGACATCTCCTGTATATTATATATATGTACAGCTGGTATAACCTGGACATCTCCTGTATATTATATATATGTACAGCTGGTATAACCTGGACATCTCCTGTATACAATTATATATGTACAGCGCGGTATAACCTAGGTGTTTTCTTAGACTTCCGTCATCCGCTATGATGTTTCCTGTATGTTGTTGATGGCGGCTCTGTACTTGATCTCCGCTATCGCAGTGATTATTACACGTCTTTGGTGCCGCTGTGGCGGTGTGACCCCTCCCCCTCCATTAATGTGATTATCAGCCTCGTTACATAAAGAGACAATTTATCTTTCTCTCTTAATAAAAGGATTTTTTTCTGTCTTTTCTGTCGCTGAAAGTTAAAAACAAAATAGTTGATTGAGGTCATGACGACATCCATTATGGAGATAACGGGGAGGATTTCAAGGCCGCTCCGCGCCTCGGATTTAGGCGGTTTTGTATGTGACTTTGCCCTCGGAATCAAGGCTGATGGTGGTAATGACGCCTATCAGTGAGCACCAAGGGATTCAGACGAGGCTCGGTGCCGTCCAGGGAGGGGGGCAGATTCTATGAGGAAGGTTTCTGTGGGATACCATGGATGTGCATCATCGTACACCCTGATCGGCTGCTATTTGCCCCATATAAATCGACCACCTGATCTGCTCCATCATACCCCTGCTATCTCTTACGTGACATGTCTGTGATCCTGCATCCGGGGCACATGTGATGTTGTGTCATGATCCCTGCATCCCGGGGCTTGTGACATTGTGTCATGGATCCCTGCATCCCGGGGTCTACGTGATGTAGTGTCATGGATCCCTGCATTCCGGGGTCTTGTGTGATGTAGTGTCATGGGATCCCTGCATCCCGGGGTCTCGTGTGACGTAGTGTCATGGGATCCCTGCATCCCGGGGCACAGTGATGTTGTGTCATGGGATCCCTGCATCCGGGGCTTGTGTGACATAGTGTCATGGGATCCCTGTATTCCGGGGCTTGTGTGATGTAGTGTCATGGGATCACTGCATTCCGGGCTCGTGTGACTAGTGTCATGGGATCCCTGCATCCGGGCTTGTGTGACATAGTGTCATGGGTCCCCTCATCCCGGGGCTTGTGTGACATAGTGTCATGGGATCCCTGCATCGGGGCACAGTGATGGTTTCATGGTCCTGAATCGGGCTTGTGTAACGCAGTGTCATGGGATCCCTGCATCCTTGGGCTCGTGTGACGTAGTGTAATGGGATCCCTGCATCCGGGGCTCAGTGTGAATAGTGTCATGGGATCCACTGCATCCTGGGGATTATGTGACTTAGTGTCATGGGATCCCTGAATCCCTGGGCTTCGTGTGACGTAGTGTCATGGGATCCCTGCATCCTTGGGCTTGTGTGACGTAGTGTCACGGGATCCCTGCATCCTGGGGCTTGGTGACCAAGTGTCATGGGATCCCTGCATCCTGGGGCTTAGTGTGACTAGTGTCATGGGATCCCTGCATCCGGGGCTTGTGTGACTGTGTCATGGGATCCCCTGCATCCTGGGGCTTGTGTGACATAGTGTCATGGGATCACTGCATCCTGGGGATTATGTGACTTAGTGTCATGGGATCCCTGCATCCTTGGGCACTGTGACGTAGTGTCATGGGATCCCTGATCCTTGGGCTTGTGTGACGTAGTGTCACGGGATCCCTGCATCCTGGGGCTTGTGTGACGTAGTGTCATGGGATCCCTGCATCCTGGGACTTGTGTGACATAGTGTCATGGGATCCTGCATCCTGGGGCTTGTGTGACTTAGTGTCATGGGATCCCTGCATCCTGGGGCTGTGAATTGTGTCATGGGTCACTGCATCCTGGGATTATGTGACTAGTGTCTGGGACCGCTCTTGGCTCGTGTGACGTAGTGTCATGGGATCCCTGCTCCTTGGCTGTGTGACGTAGTGTCACGGGATCCTGCTCCTGGGCTTGTTGACGTAGTGTCATGGGATCCCTGCATCCTGGGGACTGTGTGACATAGTGTCATGGGATCCTGCATCCTGGGGATTATGTGACATTAGTGTCATGGGATCCCTGCATCCTGGGGCTTGTGTGACATAGTGTCATGGGATCCCTGCATCCGGGGCTTGTGTGACGATGTGTCATGGGATCACTGCATCCTTGGGGATTATGTGACTTAGTGTCATGGGATCCCTGCATCCTGGGCTCGTGTGACGTAGTGTCATGGGATCCCTGCATCCTTGGGCTTGTGTGACGTAGTGTCAGGGATCCCTGCATCCTGGGGCTTGTGTGACGTAGTGTCATGGGATCCCTGCATCCTGGGGCTTGTGTGACATAGTGTCATGGGATCCCTGCATCCTTGGGCTTGTGTGACATAGTGTCATGGGATCCCTGCAGCCAAAAAAAATATAAAAAAACTGACCAGCACCTCCAAGAAGAGACAAGTATGAACAGGTGCAAGGTAACGAGTCAATAGAACCAAAAGATACAGCTGTGCTCTGAAATGCTATAAAATGTAACCAGTGAATGCATGAAATTAAAATATAGCAACTGTTTAAAGATGAAGCACTTAGCACACAAATGTATCAATTCATGGGAGCACAGCGGCCGGCGGAAGGCGTATCTCTGTTGTGGACACTATATGGCTGCCCATATAAAGGGCAGGATCCAGGTTTAATGAAGACGCCCCAGGCTGATGGGAGAGAAAGTGAACTACAAGTATCAGTCTCTAAAAGGTTAGGAGCATCGGGGGAGGGCGGGTCGCTTCACCCCACACCCTGAAACGAGACCTAAAATGAGTCTATGGCAACACTACGGAGTCTGTGACATCACTGGAGACCGGGAATTAACCAATATGCTGCGGTATTACATCTCTGAAGAAGAAAGGTGGAAACGTGCGTCGGGGCGTCACAGGTCACTACAGACACAGGATCAATATTACTCACACACATGAATCTAATGATACATCGTGGTCATCACCAGCAGAAAGTCTATTAATCCTAGATCTGTTCACCTATTATCCCTCACTGTAGGGTTTATGGCTAGGCCACAATTGTTAATATATATTTATTTAATTACTTACTAGACTAATTAGGACTTGTTTAATGGCCCTATGACCCACCAAGTATTCGCAGCATTTATTCTTAGAAATAATAGAAATGACAATATTTAGGTTCTGTGACAGTATCCATCCATTGTATAGTATTTATTTCTTGTAATATTTATAAATATTTATTTACAACCTGTATCACAATAATAACATGTCTGCACATAGACCAGGTTTATTGTGTGTCCCCCGGCTTTACACCTCTTTCTTATCTTTTGTATTTTAATCAGTTAGTTATTTTATTTTTGTTGTATTTTTTATATTTGGGTCATCTGTAATTGATTATTTTAATATTTTCTGTTTGTTTTGTTTTTTGTGCAATGCTTTATATTTTTTACTAGCTGTACTACCTGGCTATGCCCGGTTAATAAATAACTGCTGTTAGCTATAACAAAATAGAATTGTTGTCATATAATGACCTGTAGGAAAATAGAAGCTGAGCTGTGATTGGCAGACCTGATAAATCTCCAGCCAACAGTAAACCCTCCCCCGGCGGGTAGTATATGTTACCTCACACATACACATAATAGACAGCTCATGTGACTGACATCTGCCTTAATTCCCTATATGGCACATGTGTTGCACATTGGCTGTTTTTAATCAGATGTTTATGTTTGGAAATTAAAGATAGCAGCACATATGAGGCGAGTTGTGTGAGGTGATTTGTGCACATCTGTGTCTGTCTGTGGTGTGTGTGTGTCCCTGGGTGTGTGTGTGTCCCTGTGGGGGTTAGTGCATGTGTCCTTTAGGGCTGTGTATGTGTGTGTCCCTGTGGGGTGGGGGGGGGTCTGTGTGTTGTGTGTGTCTCTGTGTTGTGATGTCCTGTGGTGTGTGTGTCCCCTGTGGGGTGAGTGCATGTGTCCCATAGGTGTGTATGTGTGTGTGTCCTGTGGGGGTTATGTGTATGTTGTGTCTCTGTGTTGTGTGTGTCTCTTTGTGGTGTGTGTGTCCCTGTGGGGTGAGTGCATGTTTGCTATAGGTGTGTGTGTGTCCATGGGGTGTGTGTGTCTCTGTCGGGCGGGGGGTCTGTGTGATGTGTGTGTCTCTGTGTTGTGTGTGTCTCTTTATGGTGTGTGTGTCCCTGTGGGTGAGTGCATGTGTCCCTATAGGGTGTGTATGGTGTGTGTGTCCCTGTGGGGGGTCTATGTGGTATGTGTGTGTGTCTCTGTGTTGTGTGTGTCTCTTTGTGGTGTGTGTGTCCCCCTGTGGGGTGAGTGCATGTGTCCCCATAGGGTGTGTATGTGTGTGTGTCCCTGTGGGGGGTCTATGTGGTATGTGTGTGTGTCTCTGTGTTGTGTGTGTCTCTTTGTGGTGTGTGTGTCCCTGTGGGGTGAGTGCATGTTTTGCTATAGGGTGTGTGTGTGTCCATGGGGTGTGTGTGTCTCTGTCGGGCGGGGGGTCTGTGTGATGTGTGTGTCTCTGTGTTGTGTGTGTCTCTTTATGGTGTGTGTGTCCCTGTGGGGTGAGTGCATGTGTCCCTATAGGGTGTGTATGTGTGTGTGTCCCTGTGGGGGGTCTATGTGGTATGTGTGTGTGTCTCTGTGTTGTGTGTGTCTCTTTGTGGGTGTGTGTGTGTCCCTGTGGGGTGAGTGCATGTGTCCCCATAGGGTGTGTATGTGTGTGTGTCCCTGTGGGGGGTCTATGTGGTATGTGTGTGTGTGTCTCTGTGTTGTGTGTGTCTCTTTGTGGTGTGTGTGTCCCTGTGGGGTGAGTGCATGTTTTGCTATAGGGTGTGTGTGTGTCCATGGGGTGTGTGTGTCTCTGTCGGGCGGGGGGTCTGTGTGATGTGGTGTGTCTCTGTGTTGTGTGTGTCTCTTTATGGTGTGTGTGTCCCTGTGGGGTGAGTGCATGTGTCCCATATAGGGTGTGTATGTGTGTTGTCCTGTGGGGGGTCTATGTGGTATGTGTGTGTATCTGTGTTGTGTGGTCTCTTTGTGGTGTGTGTGTCCCTGTGGGTGAGTGCATGTTTTGCTATAGGGTGTGTGTGTGTCCATGGGGTGTGTTGTGTCCCGGGCGGGGGGTCTGTGTGATGTGTGTGTCTCTGTGTTGTGTGTGTTCTTTAATGTGTGTGTTCCTTGGTGAGTGCATGTGTCCTATGGGTGTAGTATGTGTGTGTGTCCTGTGGGGGTCTATGTGGTATGTGTGTGTGTCTCTGTGTTGTGTGTGTCTCTTTGTTGGTGTGTGTGTCCTGTGGGTGAGTGCTGTGTCCATAGGGTGTGTATGTGTGTGTCTCCCTGTGGCGGGTCTATGTGGTATGTGTTGTGTCTCTGTGTTTGTGTGTCTCTTTGTGGTGGTGTGTCCTGTGGGTGAGTGCATGTTTTTGCTATAGGGTGTGTGTGTCCATGGGGTTGTGTGTCTCTGTCGGCGGGGGGTCTGTGTGTATGTGTGTGTCTCTGTGTTGTGTGTGTCTCTTTATGGTGTGTGTGTCCCTGTGGGGTGAGTGCATGTGTCCTTATAGGGTGTGTATGTGTGTGTCCCTGTGTGTGGGGGGGTCTGTGTGTTGTGTGTTCTGTGTTGTGTTGTCTCTTATGGTGTGTTGTCCCCTGTGGGGTGAGTGCTGTGTCCCATAGGGTGTGTATGTGTGTGTGTCCTGTGGGGGGTCTATGTGGTATGTGTGTGTGTCTCTGTGTTGTGTGTGTCTCTTTGTGGTGTGTGTGTCCCTGTGGGGTGAGTGCAGGTTTTGCTATAGGGTGTGTGTGTGTCCATGGGGTGTGTGTGTCTCTGTGGGGGGGGGGGGGGTCTGTGTGGTGTGTGTGTCTCTGTGTTGTTGTGTCTCTTTATGGTGTGTTGTCCCTGTGGGGTGAGTGCATGTTTTCCCTATAGGGTGTGTATGTGTGTGTTCCCTGTGGGGGTCTATGTGGTGTGTTGTGTGTCTCTGTGCTGTGTGTGTCTCTTTGTGGTGTGTGTGTCCCTGTGGGGTGAGTGCATGTTTCGCTATAGGGTGTGTGTGTCCATGGGGTGTGTGTGTGTGTCTCTGTGTTGTGTGTGTCTCTTTGTGGTGTGTGTGGTTTGTTTGGTGCGTGGTGAGTATCCAATGTTGGAGCTGCACCTTAGCGACTATACACTTGCTGTTACTCTTTGTGTGCATGTGGTGTGTATACATGTCCCCGTGTGTGGTGAATATCCATGTTGGGGCCCCACCTTAGTGACTATATGCTGGTATGTGCTGTTAGTCTTTGGCGCGATCATTAAGCCCCTCTCATTCACAACTGTCAACTGGAAACTGTCACTTTTTCCCCATTATGTAGATAGGGGCAAAATTGTTTGGTGAACTGGAACGTGCAGGGTTAAAATTTCGCCTCACAGCATAGCCTATGACGCTCTCGGGGTCCAGACGTGTGACTGTGCAAAAGTTTGTGGCTGTAGTTGTGACGGTGTAGATGCCAATCCCGGACATACATACACACACACATTCAGCTTTATATATTAGATATTTGGGTACACTGTAATTAATTTTGTTATTTTTCTATCTATTTTTGTTTTTATGCATTTATTTGGGGTATTTCTTTGTATTTATTTATTGTTAGGTAATCTGTAATTTTTTTAATATTTTTTTTTGGGGTAATTTTTGGATTTTTTTTTTTATATTTGGGTAATGCTGTAATTAGTTTAAATGTTTTTTTATTCATTTTGGGTAATCTTCTTGCATTTTTTTATATTTGCATAATCTGTAATTTTTTAAATTTATGATAAGATTTTGTATTTTTTTATATATTTGGGTAATCTGTAATAATATTTTTTACATTTTTTATTTTATTGATTTTGTGTAATCTTTTGTGTGTTTTCTATATTTAGGTAATCTGTCATTTGTCTTTATTGATTTTGTTAGGGTTTTTTTTGTATTTTCTTTTATATTTCAGTAATCTGATTGATTTACTTTATTATTTATTTATTTTTAATGTTATATTTTTTTAATTATTTTTAATAGTTTTTATTTCTTTTGAGTCACTTTGCATATTTTTTATATTTAGGTACTCTGTAATTAATTATTTTATTTATTTAGGGTGATTTTTGTATTTTTTTTATTTGGTAATCTGCAACTATTTTTTTTATATTTATTTATTTGGGTATTTATTTTATATTTAGGTACTCTGTAATTAATTATTTTAATATTTGTATTTATTTATTTTGTATTTTTTGGTTAACCTGAATAATTTGTTTTAAATATCTTTTACTTATTTCATTTTTTTATTTATTTCTTTTATTTTGGGTAATTTTTGGTATATTTTTACATTTGGGTAATCTGTAATCAATCTTAATATTTTTTATTCATTCATTTTTGGTAATATTTTGTATTTTTTTTTATATCTGCGTAATCTGAAATGATATTTTTTAGTTTTTTATTTAGGGTGATTTTTTGTATTTTTTTTATAGTTGGATAATTTGAGCACCTTCATTAATCCCTTGTGGATATTAAGCCTATTCTCTATTACAGTGTATTATATTTCTGATTGTATGTAATTGATCAAGTGATGGCAGGTTCAAGTCCCCTAAGGAGACTGATGTAAAATAAAAAAAATATTTAAAAGTAAAAATAAAGTGGAATAAAATCCCCCCCCCCCCCCCCCCCCTCTGCCTTTGCCCAAAACGCAGTTAGCAAAATGTATTAATAAAAAAATATACAAATATATGAATTGTCACATCTAATTACCTAAATGATCAAGATTGCAGAATTACTGTTATTTGGTTGCGTCTCCTCCCCCTGAAGAGAATGGAGTAAAAACAGGTCAGAAGTGTATACAGATAAAAACAACGCTTTGCCCCAGATCAAAAAAACAAATTTTTCAGTTTCTCTGATTTTTCTCTTTTAGGTAGATTTTATGAGTAAAATGTATATTTGTTCTTTTATTCTATTCTTACATTCCAGAAGTTTTCAATGGGTTAAGGTCTGGAGATTGGGCTGGCCATGACAGGGTCTTGATGTGGTGCTCCTTCATCCACACATTGATTGACCTAGCTGTGTGGCATGGGGCATTGTCCTGCTGGAAAAAAAACAGTCTCAGAGTTGGGGAACATTGCTTGAGCAGAAAGAAGCAAGGATAACCTTGTATGCGCTTTATTCATACGTCCTTCACAAAGATTAACCACCCAATTCCAGCCTTGCTGAAGCATCCCCAGATCATCACCGATCCTCCACCAAATTTCACAGTGGGTGCATGACACAGTGGCTTGTACACCACTCCAGGTCTCCGTCTAACCATCATATGACCAGGTGTTGGGCAAAGCTGAAAATTAGACTCATCAAAGAAGATTACCTTGCTCCAGTCCTCTATGGTCCAATCCTTATGGTCTTTGGCAAACTTCAGTCTGGCTCTCCTTTGCTTATTATTGATTAAAGGATTTTTTCTAGCTTTACATGACTTGAGCCCTGCCTCCAGGAGCCTGTTACAAACTTGTCTTGCCGTGCACTTCACCCCAGCTGCCATTTGCCATTCCTTTTAAAGGTCACTTGATGTTACCCTGCAGTTGCTGAGTGTCATTCAAATAAGATGACAGTTATCCCGGTCAGTGGAGAGTCACTTTCGCCCTCTGCCTGTCTGTAGCTTTGTTGTCCCCGATGTCTGCTGCTTGACCTTGTTGTAATGGACTGCCGTCTTCAAAATTTAGAGGCAGCATGACGCTCACTGTATCCACAGATTTCTCATTGGATTCAGGTCTGGACTGTGACTCGGCCATTCTAACACCTGGATACGGTTATTTTTTAACCATTCCATTGTAGATTTTGCATTATGTTTGGGATCATTGTCTTATTGGAAGATAAATCTCCGTCCCAGTCTCAGGTCTTTTGCAGACTCCAACAGGTTTTCTACCAGAATGGTCCTGTATTTGGATCTCTTGGGTGTGGAAATATGGTGCAGACGGAAGTAGAGGAGCCAACTCACAATTATATTGGTATCAGATCATAAAAATATATATAAGAGAAAAGTTACCAAAACAAAACTCAAAAAACAATAGTGGAATTTTTCTACTTTTTATCATTTCCACCGCACTCAAGAGTCTATTTCCCGTCGTTCAGCGCACAGCGCACAGCGCACAATACGGTATAAATATTGACTTCATTCAAAGCTACAATTTTTCCCAGAAGATGAAACCTCCGAGAGAAGGAAAAACAAAAGGGGAAAATGAAGAATGTCCGTGTGTCCGAGGGGTTAACGCTACTGTCTCACCCCGCACATGCTGTATCCAATTAAAAACAACTTATCCTTCTTTTTGCTTTGATGGTTTTTTGGTCTTGGGAGATGAATTAAAGCATTTCTATAGAAATAAAATACTGTAGCTGATTTTAAAAGCAGCGCCCCCCTTCCGTCAACAGGTGGAATCTGGTATTGCAGTCTGACTCCATTTAGATGACTGGGGCTGGACTGCAGTAGCATTTACAGCATGTGCCCAGGGGTGGCGCTGTTTCCTCTGTTTATTTTTCTGCTTTTCGTGGCTCCACAGCCCTGATGCACATACATGAGTCGGTTATGACTGATCCGCCTGATCACCATCGGTCTGACACCACCAATAACTGAATGTTAACAGAAGAGTCTGGTCTGTCCTAATATTACAGAACGACCTCACATTATGCAGCAATTAATGGAACATTGTGTAACATCCCTTTCCCATCCTCGTCTGATCGAAGGACAATACCTGCACATGGGATCGGCGGCGTCTCCTGTACGAGGACGAGCAATTAATAACCATTATCTCCACTAATTGCAGGCGCTCTGCAGAGTGATGGGTAAGGACATCCATTCATTACAATCACTCCATACATTGTATCAGGAAAGAATATTGTAAACAGTGGAGGAAACAAAAAATGACATTGCTGATATTCATAGAGCCCATGAGACGAGCCGCAAACTTCAGGACAATACACATCTACAGCCCCCTCCCCAATTATTCTGCTCACCCCATGGTGGGAGTCATGTGTCCTTCAACTGATCAATCATCGGATATAATTCTAATTTATTCATTGACCTCAGGAGCAAAAAGCAGGAGCTGAGATGTATTTTACTTATATTGAACCATCATATAGCATCATACACTCATCACTGTCCCCATTAGGACTCACAATCTATATTCCTATTCAGTGTCTTTGGAGTGTGGGAGATAACCCAGGCAAACATAGGGACAAGATTCCATTGTGCTGCAAAGCCACCGTGCTAACCACTGAGCCACTAAGTCACCATGCTAATTACTGAGACTAAATGCTAACAACTGAGCCGGAGTGCTAACCACTAGACGCCATGCTAACCACTCACTCACCATGCTAACCAATGAGCCGCTATGCTAACCACTGACTCACCATGCTAACCCAAAGAGCCGCTATGCTAACCACTGAGTCACTGTGCTAACTACTGAGCCAGCATACTAACCAGAATCACCATGCCAACCACTGAGCCACAGTGCTAACCACTGAGACACTAAGTCACCATGCTAATTACTGAGACTAAATGCTAACCACTGAGCCAGGTGCTAACCACTAGACGCCATGCTAACCATTCACTCACCATGCTAACCAATGAGCCGCTATGCTAACCACTGAGTCACTGTGCTAACTACTGAGCCAGCATACTAACCAGAATCACCATGCTAACCACTGAGCCACAGTGCTAACCACTGAGACACTAAGCCACCTTGCTAACCACTGAGCCGCCATGCTAACCACTGAGCAACCATGCTAACCACTGAACAACCATGCTAACCACTGAGCAACCATGCTAACCACTGAGCAACCATGCTAACCACTGAGCAACCATGCTAACCACTGAGCCGCAGTGATATTCACTGAGACACTATGCTAACCACTGAGACACTCTGCTAACCATTGAGAAAGTATGTTAACCACTGAGCAACCATGCTAATCAATCAACAATGCTAAACACTGAGCCACCATCACCTCAGAGTCCGGATGCCACAATACCATTGCCTCCCTCGGTGGGGTAGTGTCATACCTGAGAGTAACAGAGGGTATCCACACCAGGTGAGCCAAGCACACAACACCATTCTGCCTCCAGGCCTGAAGGGGGAGCTCTAAAACCCAGGTTCAACGCAGCTCCCCTAAAAATGTTGGTCTGGGATGGAGTTAGTCAGTTCAGTACAGAGCAGTACTGAAGAAAACATCCTGTGGCTTGAGCAGTGCTAAGCTTGTCCTAGGATAGCTGAAGCCTAGTTTGAGGGACCCATAGGTGAGGGTCTGAGGAAGTTGAGGAGAGCCTTGGGAGTGGAGCAGTGTCGAGTTCACCCCAGTGCAGACCACCAGAACCGGACACCAGTGTCCAAAGCTGTACAGAGCCTAACATCCCGGCAGCCAACACCGGAGGGTGGGGGATTCCAAGTCCCCCAGCCACACACAGTGTCTGCAGGCAAAGCAGCATAGAGAACGCAGGAGCAGTCGCCAGGGAAGAGAGGATGGAGAAGGACTTGAGCTGCCTGCCATACCAGCAAAATCCAGGAGAAAGAGGGCCACAGCTAAGCTTAAGCAGCAGGGACCCGCAGAGAGAGCGCAGCAGGGAAGTCTCAGAACTTGCCGGGTGAGGAAAACCCAAAGTTGCTCTCAGGTTGCACGGGCTCCAAGTAACATCACCTGTCAGTGACCCAGCTTGCACCAGCACCATCAGTAAAGGCCTGAGGAACCAACAACCGTGAGTCTGTCTGTTACTTTGCGCCCTCCGTCCTGCACCCTAACTACCTTCCAACATCCACTACCCGGGGGACCTGCTCCACCCGTGAGGAGCCACTTCATCCCAGCTACCCGTCCATTGTCCCAGAGGTTCTGCAGCAGCGGCGGCTAACCATAACCGCAAACCACGGGTAACGTCACAATCCATTATACCAAAACATTTCACCCGCATTTTTAAGTGACTCTGCATGGCCACGGAGCTGGGTCTCAGCCCCCAAGCATCCCCTGAGACCAAACCAGCCCAGTTCAGAGTACCCCGCAGCCCTGTGGGCGAGTCATTTCCTGGCGTCACGAACAGGACCTCGAAGCCCGATGCCACTGGGCCCTGTATCCTGTAACTTTATTGAACTGTGTGTTTGACTGTCGCCATTACTGTAGCGCGAGCCAAAGGGGCGTATCATCGTGGGTGGCACCCTAAAGATAGCGGGAAGAGAAGCCCAACCTACACTCTGATGACATCCGGTAGGGAGCGGGGAATTCTGTCCCGCCTGCGGAACCAAAAACTGATAATCCCCACGTAAGTGAAGGACCCGGCTGAGGTTCACTAGGGGGAGGAAAATGTCGGAGCTGGGAGGAG
The DNA here is from genome assembly GCA_033576535.1 of Allobates femoralis. Lineage (NCBI taxonomy): Eukaryota > Metazoa > Chordata > Amphibia > Anura > Aromobatidae > Allobates > Allobates femoralis. Next base: position 34,103,620 of record JARQOC010000010.1, read on the forward strand.
AGGAACTCGTGCGAGGGGCGGTCGCAGCCTTGCCCACAGCTCCGGGTGCAGCCCCTGTACCAGCTGAAGCCCCAGCCGCTGTACCAGCTGTAACTCCGGTAATGCCGATCCTGATGCCGTACACGCCAGGGGTGACGTGGTTGCTGCAATACTCAGGGGAATCACATACCCTGACAGACTTTAGGGAGAGATTGGAGAGTTTATATAAAGTGTATCCCTGACGGAAGACCACAGAGTTGGTATATTAATTGGACAATAAACTAGTGCAACCCAGCGGGAGGTAAAGTCCTGGCCGGACACTGACAAAGACACTGTTGAACATTTAATGGTCAGACTGAAAGCCACCTTTGACACCCGAACTGCTACAGAAATAAAAGCGAGATTCTTCGGGTGTAAACAGAGGGTGCATGACGGTATAAAAGACTTTGCCTTGAACCTTCAGGAAGTGCTGAGGGCAATAACACAGACCCTAACGGTGTACTAGAGGAGAGCAAGTTGGTAACTGACTTGACCCCTGAAGAAGACTCAGAAACACGTGTCGGGGTTTGGCCCCAGACACGTTCTGTATACCCCTGGATAGGGTTTGACATGGGTGAGTGTTATACTGAAGGGTCTGATACAAGCACTTTATGGGGCAAAAGGGTTGTGGCACTAGTACTAGAGCCCAGAGCCAGTGCAGTGCCTGGCAATAACCTGCCATCAAAAGGGGCGCAAACCCCACAGGCCGGTCGGGGCCAGTGCACAAACTTTTGAAACTATCTCTCCTGATGCCCTACAATTACAGGTCCATGCACTGACTAAGGGCATGGCTGAGATGGCCAAAGCTATGCAAGGATCCAAGCCAGCTGAGAAGATCGAGTTGGCCTCCAGGCAAGATGACGTCCCGTGGGTGCGACAGAGAAGGAATCCACCAACCAGAGGATAACCCAGCGATCACTATGACCCTGAAGGAAAACCCATCTGCTGCCGCTGCGACAAGGTGGGCCATACCGCCAGATTTTGCACTTTAAACGAGAGTGCCCTGGGGCAGCGGGCCACCCCTCAGGAATAATACCATTTGGCCTACCGAACTGGCGTGACAGGTACGTGGGAGGACGCCTATTCCTGCCTGTCGTGCTACATGGTATTCCCATGTACGCTTTACTGGACACAGGCTCACAGGTGACATCGATACCATATATCCTTTACTAGAGATACTGGGAAGACTCTGACATCCTATGCCACCCAGATTAAAGTTTTACAATATATGTTAGTAATGGTCAGCCTGTGCCACAGGTTCGGTTCAAAGAGGTGACCATAAAGGTGGGGCGGGTAGAATTGAAAGCCCAGGGAATTATAATTGTTGATGTTGATCAACGAGAACGTAACCCAATGATGACCTTAGGCACTAATGTTATTGAGAATTGTCTAGGAGAAATTATTACTCTGTTACAACAGGTAGCCGAGACTGCCAACCTTGGGCAACAACAAACCCAGCAGAAGGAAATAAAGCCTTGATGATGAGACAGCAGGTAGAGTTGTCTGGAGTAGAAATCGGTAGTGTGCGGGTGAGTGACCCAATTCCCATTATAATTTCCCGAAAAGTGAAGCATTGATCTGGTGTCGGGCAGCAATAGGCCTCGGGTCAGGATTATCAGGGCCTGGTAGAACCAGTGTACTCAGACAGTAGGCCCACTGTCCTGACAGCCAGGGGGGTAGTTGATGTCCGTAAGGGAAGGGTACCCATCCACATTCTAAATTGTGGGGAGGAAGAAACCAAACTACCCAAGTATGTCGCCATTGCTAAGCTGTACACTGTCAACAACAACTCTATAAAGACAGTGGAATCCTTGATTCAGTCAGAGCAGGCGGAGGAGAATGGCTCCAAGGGGTAGCTGGAGAATTGGTGTAAGAAGCTACACATAGGCATTGATTCCACCCCTTCCTATCAAAAGCATGGAGTCTACCGCGTAGTGCACAAAAATGAAAGGGTCTTTAGTAAACATCCTTTAGACTTTTGGCAGGTAAAAGGGGTTCAACATCATATCCCCACAGGTGACCATCTGCCCATTAAAGAGGTACTGGCCTGTACCACAAGCTCACTATCAATGTGCCAAAGAAATGTTACGGAGATGAACGAGGCTGGGGTGATCAGACATAGTTGTAGCCCTGGGCTGCTCCTCTAGTCCTAGTAAGAAAGGAGGATGGTACAATGAGAATGTGCCTTGATTACAGGCAGATTTACCGCATTACACATAAGGATGCATACCCATTAGCCAGAATTGAAGAGTCACTGGCTGCATTGAGAACTACTAATTGCTTTTCCACCTTAGATCTCACCAGTGGGTATTGGCAGGTTCCTGTAGCAGAGGCGGACCGGAAGAAGACAGTATTAGCCACGCCATTGGGCCTCTGTGAGTTCAACTGCATGCCATTCGGACTCTGTAATGCACCGGAAACATTCCAGAGGTTGAGGGAGTGCTGCCTGGGACACAAGAACTTTGAAGCCATATTACTGTACTGAGATGACATCATAGTCTACGCCAAGATGTATGAAGACCATCTGGAGCACTTGGATTAAGTGTTTGAAGCATTGTCCAGATATGGCCTGAAAGTGAAGCTGTCCAAATGCCACCTGTTAAAGCCTAAAGTACAGTATCTCGATCATGTTGTCAGTGCTGAAGGTGTAGCATCAGACCCTGAGAAAGTCACTGTCATTAGGGACTGGCCGAGACCAACCACCATCAATGAAAGAGGTGAGGCAGTTCCTGGGGCTGGTAGGGTACTACCGGAGGTTCATCAAGGGGATCACGAAGATAGCAGCGCCCCTGCAGGACCTTCTAGTAGGCCAGTCCAAGGCGGCCAAGAACCTGAGTCCTCTGTTCGTGTGGGGCAGCAGAGTAGAAGACTCCTTCATTGAGTTGAAGTGGGCCCTGACAGGGGATGAGATCCTAGCCTATCCTGATTACAGCCAGCCATTTGTGTTGTATACGGATGCCAGCAATGTGGGATTGGGAGCCGTATTGTCACAGGTACAAAGAGGCAGAGAACGAGTGATAGCCTATGCCAGCAGGAATCTCTGTCCTACGAAAGAAACCCAGAAAACTACAGCTCGTTCAAGTTAGAGTTCCTTGCCATAGTCTGGGCGGTCACAGAACATTTCAAACATTACTTGGGTGCCTCAAAATTTACCATCTTCACAGACAACAATCTGTTGACTCGGTTGCAGACAGCAAAGCTTGGTGTGCTAGAACAGCGATGGATGGCCCGATTGTCTAATTACAACTTTACCATCAAGTACCGGGCAGGCCACAAGAACGCCAACGCTGACGCACTGTCTAGAATACCCCATTTACAAGATGTGGGAGAAGTCCTGAAGGAGCTAGAAGAGATAGAACTACCGGCTTTTCACTGCCCCAGTGTGTCCCAGTGTTCTCATTGTGTGAAAGACAAATATCAAGAAGCCACGTTGAACCCGTTACCCCACCATGGATGGGCAGAAACACAAGACAGTGACCCAGCTGTTCGTCTAGTCAAGGAACTGTTGACGCAGGCAGATTCACATCCTGGTATAGAAGCTCTACAGGAAACACAACAGCTGTGGAAAGAGAGAAGTAAATTGCTCATTTATGAGACGTTACACTAATCCATGAACCCATGAGCTTGTTTGGCAGATAGTAGTTCCGAGGAGAGTTGTCCAGATGGTCCTAGAGGTGTAGCATGATGGAGCATGGCATTTCGAGTGGAAGAAGCTGGAGGTTCTGCTGCGAGAAAGATTCTATTGGGTTGTCATGAGAAATACCATCAAGAAATGGTGCAGAGACTGTGGCCCATGCAACCTGAGAAGGTATCGAAATAGCCAGAGCCCCACTACAGCGAATCGTCACCAGGCAACCACTTGAACTTGTGGCCATAAGGTACCGTCACACGCTGCCATATCGTGGCAATTCCCGAATTCGGCGATGTGGAAACCACTTCGCATATGCATAGCGGCGTGTGACTGGGCGATTCTACGGCGAGAAATCGCTGGTGGAGCATCGCCTGATTGCCCGCACTGCAGTGACATCAGGCTATATCCACCAGGCGATTTCAGCGGATCGTGCCGTGTAACAGGGCGATAGTGATGTACACAGCGATCCTGAAATAAATCCGTAGGCGTGCTTGGATGGTGTTTTTTTTTCGTGCCGCATCTGTGGCGATTGGTGGTGATACTGCGTTCCGATGGCTGGCCGGTCCGAGGCACCTTATTTGATGACCCGCGTGTTCATGCAAGGCTGACCAATGGAAACACAGTTCTGTCCACCAATCGCAGTGATAGGAGCGTGAACCCCACTCTAGCAAACCCCTATCAAAACAGTATGCCCACATCGCTGCAACGGTTGTGGCGTGTGACGTGGCGATGTGTGAAGGGAAGATCACTTCCGGTCTTTGCAGGCGATTTAGGGAATGCAGGGTCGCCGAAGATCGCATGCGAGATCGCTACGTGTACAATTCCACAGCGATCAGAAAAAAGTGCTCGAAACGTACGCGCTCACGTCAAATCGCCAGCGGTGTGGAAGCCATATCGTGGCGTGTGAGGGTACCTTAGATCATGTGAAACTGACTCCAAGTCAAACAGGCTATGTTACGTTCTCACCATTGTAGATCATTACTCCTGTTTCCTGGTGGTAGTACCAGTGATGGACTTAACAGCCAAAACAGCGGCCAAAGCCTTTCAAACCCATTTTTGCAGACCCCATGGATATCCTGAACATGTGTTAACAGATCAAGGTCCAGCATTTAAAGCGGAGATATACCAAGAATTTTGCAACATGTATGGATGCAAGAAAATAAGAACCACACCTTATCACCCACAGACTAATGGAATGTGTGAGAAAATGAATCAGGTAGTGATAGACCTGTTGAAGACCTTGCCGTTAGAAGAAAGAAACCTGTGGCCAGAAAAGTTGACAGACTTATAGAATCATGTCCCTGTGAGTTCCACCAATTGTACACCATATCTGATGAGAGCAAGACCTGGCAAATTGCCCATTGACATGGATATAGTAATCATAAAACCTGATGTAGACTCACCAAATTCTGATTGGCATACAGAACATCAACAACAATATCGCAAGGTACAAGAATGGGTAGAAAGAAGTTTGTCCCAAGCCAGAGAAAGACAAGAAAAGTCCTATAATAAGCATGCTCCTTCAATTCCCTGAAACCAGGTCAACAAGTCCTCAAGAGAAAGAAACGTACCAAGAAACTTGATGACCAATGGGAAGCAGTACCATACACCGTGTTACCTTCGAATTTTGACAATACCAAGGTGTGACTTGTTAGTAAAGATGGAGGAGAGACATCAGCAGCAGTTTCCAGAAACCATCTCAAGGTATGTCCTGTAACATTGAAACACAAAGAGAGAGTTCCAGAAATACCCTTACCTGTGAAACCAAACGTAGAAGAAGTACTCCATACAGTTCTAGGAGACTTTCCTAAAATGTGGACACAGATCAATGGAGCAGTAGTAGTTCCCATGTTAGCCTTTCCCCAAATTATGGTACCTGAACCAGTAAAACATAAAGAACCACAAGTGGAAGTACCAGATGCCACACCTGCTGAGGAACAGGAAAACCAACCCCCTGCTAACAGGGAATCTGTTATGCCCATGGTGAGCCTAAGAAGTCACAGAAAGTTGCCTAGTGTACCTGTAAGACATAGGCCTACCTGTAGTACAGACACTAGTTGAACACCAACAGACACATTAGACCAGGCTAGGTCATTAATAGAAGCACCCATGCTGCGAAGATCCCAGCACAGTACCCATGGTCAAATCCCAGTTAGATATCAAGATTAGGGTGTAAACAAGGTTAAACTGTAATTATGTTTTGCTTCAGTCCCAACTGTGTAAATAAGCAACCACCAAGCGTACGTACCTACAGGACTTACTGTAAGAACTTTTGAGCCTTCTTAAACATTTAATTTAATTATTGACCAATAGACCACAGGACTAGTTGTGGCAAAAACAATTTGTGTATATTTCTTCATCAGCCAACAATGGAAGTTACATTACAGTGAGGAGTGATGATGATGATCCATTGAAAGTTGGAGGGATTGGAAGCTTCCATGTTCCAAAGGGGAGGGGAGACCATGCAGAGCTGAATCATTCAATGCAATGATTTGCCTCTGCTCCTAGCCTCACAATTATAGTACACATTATGTATCATCATACAGTAGAGGATCACAATGTGTATTTGTATCTGCTTGGTGACATCGTTGCTATTTCAAGCCTGGACCCCCATCACATAGGATGGTATATCAGGGGCTGGATTGTATGTGTGAGCATGGAGCTGGCGGCCAGGCCCCAAATGTAAGAGATCTGGATGTAGGATGATCCTGCAGCTCCCAGCATCCACACCCCGAACCTCCTATTCTCACCTAGCAACATGAGACTGTCAGGCTGAAGAGTCTCGGTTCCCTGAGGTGGGGGCAGAGATGAGGAGCAGATATGATTTTATGGAATTATAAGAGATCTATAGATCCTAGAACTGCAGTGGACAGCTCTGCTTCATCATGTAGGAGGGCAGGGACTGTACTAAAAGGTTTTCTCTCACTGGAGTTCCCCTTTAAGGAAAAGAATAAAACTACAAACAATATCTGACTGACGTCTGTGAAAGTTAGAGGATTATTGATGATTGATGATGATGATGTCGGAGGTTCAGGACAGAAGGGGAAGTTCTGCTTTATGACTGATGTAAAAGCAAGAAGCACCAGCAACATTAACCCTTTCCCAACTGAGTCCAAACAATCCTCTGAGGAGCTTTTCTCTCCTGTCCTGATAGTTTGCTACAATGTATCACTACAGGTAAAATGTATCAGCCTGCAATTCGGGAAAAATATTATCTAGACTGGATATCCAATCACCATCATTGACATTGTTACACGAAGAAGTGTGTCTCGACCCACCGTAGCCGGGGCTGCACAGGGCAGGCGTTTGTCTTCCTCCTGTCACAGAACCGCCCCTGCAGCTGTGGGTACCGGTGTGGTCCAGATTCAAAATTGTTGGCTGAACAGATTTAAAAGGTTGTTTCAAGTCGTGACGCCACCTGTGAGTGTTCCGGTGATGTCCACCGGCGCTGCTTGGGCCTCCGGGGGATGGAATGCAGCTAGATGGGACGCTCCCCACAGGATGAGCGGGAGTCCCCAGAGCCAGGAGCTACACAAGATGTTATGAGGCAGCTGCAGTTACCTTAGTATGCGGAGATGGACAGTTCTAAGAAAGGCACGGACACTGATAGTCTCTGTAACGGGTACTTTACTGTAACCAGCAGGTGATGCCTGGTATACAGTTACGGGTAACGGACCGGGTGGACTCAGCAATGACCAGTGTTTCTCAGAGCTCCGCGGTGTTCCTCCATTCTAAGCTAGTTTGTGTTGCTGTTGTCGCCTTGGGGTGCCAGATCGGGTACAAGGAGGCTGCTTCAATTTCCCTACCGGTGAATTCTGACCGGTGTGTGTGGGGAGCCTTGGGTCCTTTTGGTGGGTACTCCGCTGGCAAGACAACTCTGTGTGCGGCGGTGGTGGGGTGCTCCTGGAGAGCGGTCCTCCACTCCTGGTTTGCATAGCAGTGCTGAACGACTGCTAGCTTCGGAACCAGTAATCCAGTTGTATATGAGCACGGGTGGATGGTGACCCGTATATGGTTGCCCAGAGTCCGGTTGTTGAGGCACCGGGGTAGAGGTGCCTAACCGGGGGTGGTGGCCTAGGGGCTGCACGGAACTGTGCAAGGCTCCCTCTCCTACGTTCCTCCTGGAAACATCTGCTTCCTCCTTCTCCTACATTCTTGCAGACTCGTTCTGCTGTTCTCTCTCTGCAGACTCACACACTGTGTGTCCTGACTTCTCTACTACACACTACCTCTACACTCCGCCCACCAGGACCTTATTGGCCCTCTATACTGATGTGCATGTAGGGTATGGAGCTCTGAGTTTTAACCATGTCATTGTCAGAAAATATTGCTGCTGCTGTCTTGGCTGCAATACCCTCCTGTGACGCACTCGTTGCGGGGCGCCACAAGTGGAATTCTGGAAATCCCAGGATGAAAATGTCACTGACCTGCAAATGAGGAAAGAAATAAATCAAAATGTTCATCATTTTTGGATTTCTCTAGTTTTGACTCTGAGCCAGAAATCCTGGCACTTCCAGCTGCCATCACTGAGGTTATTAATGGGTCGTCTGAGGAAGGTTCTGACTCTATATGTAAAAATCATCTGGATTTGATGCCGGCAGCTCCTGTGTAATCACCGACCAATGATGTCTCCGATGTTCTTCATGGAACTATGGGAGAGAAGTCTGGAGATGCTGCAGCCAAGGGAGAGAAGTCTGGAGACACTGCAGCCACAGGAGACAAGTCCAGAGATGCTGCAGCCACAGGAGACAAGTCCAGAGATGCTGCAGCCACAGGAGACAAGTCCAGAGATACTGCAACTATGGGAGAGAAGTCTGGAGATGCTGCAACCATGGGAGAGATGTCTGGAGACATTGCAGCCACAGGAGACAAGTTCTGAGATGCTGCAGCTACGGGAAACAAGTCCAGAGACACTGCAGCCAGGGAAGACAAGTCAGGAGATGATGCAGCCAGGGAGACAAGTCTGGAGATGCTGCATCCAGGGGAGACAAGTCTGGAGATGCTGCAGCCAGGGGAGACAAGTCTGGAGACACTGCTGATTCTACTTCTGCAGGTTTGTTTACGTCAGTGATGAGAATCCTCGGTAAACGCATGAACCGTCCACATTTTCTGTGGAATTGTTTGTTACAATGTAACAGATAGACAGGATCTAGATTTTAGGGAGCTTAGTACCCTCCAAATCACAAATGTCCTACAAATGTACTGAATGAAACCAAAATCATGGGACAGCTCACATGCTAGTGTAAGTATTCAGCCAATAGTATGAACTGGCCTGAGATCGGACCGCAATGTTCAGACCAGATGCATAGACATACTTGAAGCCGTCATGCTCGGGTCAGGAGAGACGCAGCGTGAGTACTGAGCACCGGTGTAACTAGGTTTTCTGGCAGCCGGGGCAAAGATTTATTTTGGCGCTAGTGTGAAACCAGCCTTAGTCTCCGTAGCTTTTTCCATGTGACTCCGCGGTTATATACGGCACATACTGCCATCCTGTGCCTGCGGCTCCAGAGACAGAGTACAGACTGCCATACCAGCAGACAAATACTGCAGAGGATGAGGAGGACCGCACACATCTATCCTCTCATTACTGACGGGACGATTTATAAAGCAAATACATTTCTGTTACTCCAACTAATGTATGAATGAAAGTATCAGCCGCCATTCATATGGAAATGTGCGGAATATTTTATGTGATACATTGTGATCTTCATGTAACAAAGAGCCTCATTCACACTGAGGATGAGGAGGGGATTAGAAAACTGCAGCTTAGTCCTACATCACTGCAAGAAAACAGAGGACGAGACCGAAGAAGACGGAACAGTACACAGATCTTATCTCCGGATAATGTCAGCCATAATTCCTGCAATTAATGAGAATCAACAACAGAAAACAGCGAGAAATCACGAAACATCATCAAAAAGTAGAGAAAATATCAGAACAGCGAGAGAAAAGAAGACTGCACAAGGGACAGCATCATAGGAGTTATATTACTGTACATAGGAGCAGTATTATAGTAGTTATATTCTTGTATATAGGAGCAGTATTATAGTAGTTATATTCTTGTACATAGGAGCAGTATTATAGTAGTTATATTCTTGTATATAGGAGCAGCATTATAGTAGTTATATTCTTGTATATAGGAGCAGTATTATAGTAGTTATATTCTTGTACATAGGAGCAGTATTATAGTAGTTATATTCTTGTATATAGGAGCAGTATTATAGTAGTTATATTCTTGTACATAGGAGCAGTATTATAGTAGTTATATTCTTGTACATAGAGGGCAGTATTATAGTAGTTATATTCTCGTACATAGGAGCAGTATTATAGTAGTTATATTCTTGTATATAGGAACATATTATAGTAGTTATATTCTTGTACATAGAGGGTAGTATTATAGTAGTTATATTCTTGTACATAGGGAGCAGTATTATAGTAGTTACATTCTTGTATATAGGGGCAGTATTATAGTAGTTATATTCTTGTACATAGGAGCAGTATTATAGTAGTTATATTCTTGTATATAGGAGCAGTATTATAGTAGTTACATTCTTGTACATAGGGACAGTATTATAGTAGTTATATTCTTGTACATAGGAGCAGTATTATAGTAGTTATATTCTTGTACACAGGAGCAGTATTATAGTAGTTATATTCTTGTACGTAGGAGAAGTATTATAGTAGTTATATTCTTGTATATAGGAGCAGTATTATAGTAGTTATATTCTTGTACATAGGAGCAGTATTATAGTAGTTATATTCTTGTACATAAGGGCAGTATTATAGCAGTTATATTCTTGTACATAGGGGCAGTATTATAGTAGTTATATTCTTGTATATAGGAGCAGTATTATAGTAGTTATATTCTTGTACATAGGAGCAGTATTATAGTAGTTATATTCTTATATATAGGAGCAGTATTATAGTAGTTATATTCTTGTACATAGGAGCAGTATTATAGTAGTTATATTCTTGTATATAGGAGGCAGTATTATAGTAGTTATATTCTTGTACATAGAGGGCAGTATTATAGTAGTTATATTCTCGTACATAGGAGCAGTATTATAGTAGTTATATTCTTGTACATAGAGGGTAGTATTATAGTAGTTATATTCTTGTACATAGGGAGCAGTATTATAGTAGTTATATTCTTGTACATAGGGGCAGTATTATAGTAGTTACATTCTTGTACATAGAAGCAGTATTATAGTAGTTATATTCTTGTATATAGGAGCAGTATTATAGTAATTATATTCCTGTACATAGGGGCAGTATTATAGTAGTTATATTCTTGTACATAGGAGCAGTATTATAGTAGTTATATTCTTGTATATAGGCACAGTATTATAGTAGTTATATTCTTGTACATAGAAGCAGTATTATAGTAGTTATATTCTTGTACATAGGAGCAGTATTATAGTAGTTATATTCTTGTATATAGGGGCAGTATTATAGTAGTTATAGTCTTGTAGATAGGGGCAGTATTATAGTAGTTATATTCTTGTATATAGGAGCAGTATTATAGTAGTTATATTCTTGTATATAGGGCAGTATTATAGTAGTTATAGTCTTGTAGATAGGGGCAGTATTATAGTAGTTATATTCTTGTATATAGGAGCAGTATTATAGTAGTTATATTCTTGTACATAGAGGCAGTATTATAGCAGTTATATTCTTGTATATAGGGGCAGTATTATAGTAGTTATATTCTTGTACATAGGAGCAGTATTATAGTAGTTATATTCTTGTACATAGGAGCAGTATTATAGTAGTTATATTCTTGTACATAGGGGCAGTATTATAGTAGTTATATTCTTGTACATAGGAGCAGTATTATAGTAGTTATATTCTTGTACATAGGGGCAGTATTATAGTAGTTATATTCCCTACTGTGAGATTACAATATAGAAAAGAATCAGATTTTTTTTAGTTGCTTATATTTATGTATGTACATTGCTTTATAGATATCTGAAGTTTTATCACATCTTTTTTCTGTGTATTATATCTTATCTTCTTTGGTATGGGAGTATTCTATACCTTTTTTATAAGGTGACTATATCTTGCTGTACGCGTGCGGTTGGACTGGTTGTATACAATGAGAATTGGTAAACTTTCTCTTCCATAAGAATCGTCATTCTTTTATATATATTGATCTCTGCACATTGTATCCGGAGTCTCTATGTAGATTCATTTCTTTTATAGTCTCCTCTGGTCGGTTTCTCACTGACTGATCTCTATCGGTATCACGATCCGTCACCTCGGGTCCTGTAAAGAAAACTTCTAGAATTTTATGAGAAATCCAGTTTCTTATTAACATGTGAAGTTAATTGGATAATAAATGGGATTGTGTGCGGTTATAACGCTCCGGTGACTGAGGCGTCATTCTCCATCTGAACTGAGAGTAAAGTGATGATTTACAGCCGCCTCATCCTCATCTGTGACCTCAAGATGAAGATTTCTGGCTGGAGAGAAGGACGGATAAATGTATCATGTCACAGATCTACATCAGAATCAACAAAAATATTATTTCTTTAACATATCAATATTTACGAAAAACTGAATTTACAGAGATTGTATTTTAAGTGGAATTTCCCAGATGTTCTTCTAATTGGAGAATGTCAGAAAATTAATAACCAAAGTTTCTTTTGTGTAGAACATATAATAAATACAGTTACCAGTAAAATTATCCTGTTACATTCTGTAATACACTCCAGAGCTGCACTCACTATTCTGCTGGTGCATTCACTGTGTACATACATTACATTACTGATCCTGAGTTACCTCCTGTATTATACTCCAGAGCTGCACTCACTATTCTGCTGGTGCAGTCACTGTGTACATACATTATATTACTGATCCTGAGTTACCTCCTGTATTATACTCAGAGCTGCACTCACTATTCTGCTGGTGCATTCACTGTGTACATACATTACATTACTGATCCTGAGTTACCTCCTGTATTATACTCCAGAGCTGCACTCACTATTCTGCTGGTGCAGTCACTGTGTACATACATTATATTACTGATCCTGAGTTACCTCCTGTATTATACTCCAGAGCTGCACTCACTATTCTGCTGGGGCAGTCACTGTGTACATACATTACATTACTGATCCTGAGTTACCTCCTGTATTATACTTCAGAGCTGCACTCACTATTCTGCTGGTGCAGTCACTGTGTACATACATTACATTACTGATCCTGAGTTACCTCCTGTATTATACTCCAGAGCTGCACTCACTATTCTGCTGGTGCAGTCACTGTGTACATACATTACATTACTGATCCTGAGTTACCTCCTGTATTATACTCCAGAGCTGCACTCACTATTCTGCTGGTGCAGTCACTGTGTACATACATTACATTACTGATCCTGAGTTACCTCCTGTATTATACTCCAGAGCTGCACTCACTATTCTGCTGGTGCAGTCACTGTGTACATATTACATTACTGATCCTGAGTTACCTCCTGTATTATACTCCAGAGCTGCACTCACTATTCTGCTGGTGCAGTCACTGTGTACATACATTACATTACTGATCCTGAGTTACATCCTGTATTATACTCCAGAGCTGTACTCACTATTCTGCTGGTGCAGTCACTGTGTACATACATTACATTACTGATACTGAGTTACCTCCTGTATTATACTCCAGAGCTGCACTCACTATTCTGCTGGTGTAGTCACTGTGTACACACATTACATTACTGATCCTGAGTTACCTCCTGTATTATACTCCAGAGCTGTACTCACTATTCTACTGGTGCAGTCACTGTGTACATACATTACATTACTGATCCTGAGTTACCTCCTGTATTATACTCCAGAGCTGCACTCACTATTCTGCTGGTGCATTCACTGTGTGCATACATTACATTACTGATACTGAGTTACCTCCTGTATTACACTCCAGAGCTGCACTCACTATTCTGCTGGTGCAGTCACTGTGTACATACATTACATTACTGATACTGAGTTACCTCCTGTATTATACTCCAGAGCTGCACTCACTATTCTGCTGGTGCATTCACTGTGTGCATACATTACATTACTGATCCTGAGTTACATCCTGTATTATACTCCAGAGCTGTACTCACTATTCTGCTGGTGCAGTCACTGTGTACATACATTACATTACTGATACTGAGTTACCTCCTGTATTATACTCCAGAGCTGCACTCATTATTCTGCTGGTGCATTCACTGTGTGCATACATTACATTACTGATCCTGAGTTACATCCTGTATTATACTCCAGAGCTGCACTCACTATTCTGCTGGTGCATTCACTGTGTACATACAATACATTACTGATCCTGATTTGTCTCCTGTATTATACTCCAGAGCTGCACTCACTATTCTGCTGGTGCAGTCACTGTGTACATACATTACATTACTGATCCTGTGTTACCTCCTGTATTATACTCCAGAGCTGCACTCACTATTCTGCTGGTGCAGTCACTGTGTACATACATGACATTAGTGATCAGTAGCTGTGTAGGCTGCGTTGTAGGTGACTGGTTGCAGCGTTGCGCTCACACGTTGCAGGAGGTGCTGATGTCATCAGGCTGTGGCTCAGGGTCTGTGACCGCCGCCTGCAGGACAGTCTATGGGATGAAGGATGGATCTTTCTATTAATTCTGTGTCTTAGTAACATTGATCTCGTGTTCTGCAGGATCAGAACCTGCGGCCGCGGCTGTAATTTCCCCTGACCGTCTGCTGTATAAACCCATCAGGCAGCGGCCATCTACCGCTGATAACTCGCATTTTAAGGATCCCTCCGGGGACTGGATTGCATTATCTGGAAATTCAGATCTAGAACGTTCCTGCCCAGCGCGCCATCTTTAAGACATTAAATTAAGCTTTGGTTTGGTCTAAAAACTCCCCAATGAACGGCTCGTAATTAACTCTTGGCGTTCTGCAGCGCGGAGACATATAGATTAGTCTGTCTGATGATAAATTGCACAATTATCTGATCGGATGTTTTCTCATATGTCAGGTCAGAAAAACCGAGGAATTATCTACAGCAGGAAAGTAGTCACACAAACCTGAACTACATCATGTCTTATCCTCCAGTCACCTCCAGAGCTGCAGTTATCATACCGCTGTTAGATCGTGTCTTATCCTCCAGTCGCCTCCAGAGCTGCAGTCACTATTCTCTTGTTACATTAGGTCTTATCCTCCAGAGCTGCAGTCACTATTCTGCTGTTACATCGTGTCTTATCCTCCATCACCTCCAGAGCTGCTAGTCACTATTCTGCTGTTATATCGTATCTTATCCTCCAGTCACCTCCAGAGCTCAAGTCACTATTCCTGCTGTTACATCATGTCTTATTCTCCAGTCACCTCCAGAGCTGCAGTCACTATTCTGCTGTTAGATTGGTGTCTTATCCTCCAGTCACCTCCAGAGCTGCAGTCACTATTCTCTGTGACATCATGTCTTCTGGTCTGGACTCATTGCTGGCCACCTTAGAAGTCTCCAGTGCTTTCTCTCAAACCATTTTCTAGAGCTTTTTGAAGTGTGTTTTGGGTCATTGTCCTGCTTGGAGACCCATGACCTCTGAGGGAGACCCAGCTTTCTCACACTGGGCCCTACATTATACTGCAAAATGTGTTGGTAGTCTTCAGACTTCATAATGCCATGGACACGGTCAAGCAGTCCAGTGCCAGAGGCAGCAAAGCAACCCCAAAACATCAGGGAACCTCCACCATGTTTGACTGTAGGGAGCGTGTTCTTTTCTTTGAATGCCTCTTTTTTTCTCCTGTAAACTCTATGTTGATGCCTTTGCCCATAAAGCTCTACTTTTGTCACATCTGACCAGAGAACATTCTTCCAAAACGTTTTAGGCTTTCTCAGGTAAGTTTTGGCAAACTCCAGCCTGGCTTTTTTATGTCTCGGGGTAAGAAGTGGGGTCTTCCTGGGTATCCTACCATACAGTCCTTTTCATATAGAAGCTGACAGATAGTACGGGTTGACATTGTTGTACCCTCGGACTGCAGGGCAGCTTGAACTTGTTTGGTTGTTAGTCGAGGTTCTTTATCCACCATCCGCACAATCTTGTGTTGAAATCTCTTGTCAATTTTTCTTTTCCGTCCACATCTAGGGAGGTTAGCCACAGTGCCATGGGCTTTAAACTTCTTGATGACACTGCGCACGGTAGACACAGGAACATTCAGGTCTTTGGAGATGGACTTGTAGCCTTCAGATTGCTCATGCTTCCTCACAATTTGGTTTCTCAAGTCCTCAGACAGTTCTTTGGTCTTCTTTCTTTTCTCCATGCTCAATGTGGTACACACAAGGACACAGGACAGAGGTTGAGTCAACTTTAATCCATGTCAACTGGCTGCAAGTGTGATTTAGTTTTTGCCAACACCTGTTAGGTGCCACAGGTAAGTTACAGGTGCTGTTAATTACACAAATTAGAGAAGCATCACATGATTTTTCTAACAGTGACAATACTTTTGTCCACCCCCTTTTTTATGTTTGGTGTGGAATTATATCCAATTTGGCTTTAGGACAATTCTTTTTGTGTTTTTTCATTGAAGACAAATTAAATGAAGATAATAATATCAAAGAATTTGTGATTAGAATCATTTTCAGGAAGAAACTGAGTATTATCTGACAGAATTGCAGGGGTGTCAATACTTTTGGCCACAACTGTACATCATGTCTTATCCTCCAGAGCTGCAGTCACTATTCTGCTGTTACATCATATCTTATCCTCCAGTTACCTCCAGAGCTGCAGTCACTATTCTGCTGTTAAATCATGTCTTATCTTCCAATCACATCTTATACTTAAGTTACATGTCTAACTAGGTAATGTACTTTAGTCACATCAAGAGCTGTATTCACAATTCTGTGGCCATCCTTTCTAATTTTTCCCCACCATTAACATATAAAGTCTGTTTATATTCTGCTTTTGCAACATGTCATACTGTAGTCACATCTAAAGCATTTTGCCTTTCCATCATAATTTCCACTACACTCGCATTCAAAGCTGCATTCACAATGCTTCTATATCCGGTTGAGACGCAGCCTGGCATGTGTCACTGAATTCAAGTCAGATGAGTAATGAAATTCATACAGTGGAAGAATAAGTATTGAACACATCACCAATTTTCTCAGTAAATATATTTATAAAGGTGCTATTGACATGAATTTCTCACCAGATATTGGTAACAACCCATCCAATCCACACAGGCAATATTTTTCAGCAAAAAAATTGTGAAGGTCTTGAGACAGCTCACTGATTTTACCCATTATGAGATGTTTCTTGTGTGGCTCCTTGGTGATGAGACTCTTTTATTGACCATCAGTTGAACCAGCTAATGTTATTTGTCACCAAGTGGCAGAATTGCTTCTAATTACTGATATTTCAGCTGATGTCTGGACTTTCCAAGGCTTTTTGCTCCTGTTTGAAACACTGGGACTTTGCTGAAGTTGAACTGTTACTTGTCACATTGGTGCTCAGTGGTGGCTCCAGTGTAGTGATGGGGCTCAGTGGTGGCTCTGGTATAGTGATGGGGCTCAGCGGTGGCTCCGGTGTAGTGATGGGGCTCAGCGGTGGCTCCGGTGTAGTGATGGGGCTTAGTGGTGGCTCCGGTGTAGTGATGGGGCTCAGTGGTGGTTCCGGTGTAGTGATGGGGCTCAGCGGTGGCTCCAGTGTAGTGATGGGGCTCAGGGGTGGCTGCAGTGTAGTGATGGTTTTCAGCGGTGGCTCCGGTGTAGTGATGGGGCTCAGTGGTGGCTCCGGTGTAGTGATGGGGCTTAGTGGTGGCTCCGGTGTAGTGATGGGGCCTAGCGGTGGCTCCGGTGTAGATATGGAGCTCAGTTGTGGCTCCGGTGTAGTGATGGGGCTCAGCGGTGGCTCCGGTGTAGTGGTGGGGCTCAGCGGTGTAGTGATGGGGCCTAGCGGTGGCTCCAGTGTAGTGATGGGGCTCAGGGGTGGCTGCAGTGTAGTGATGGTTTTCAGCGGTGGCTCCGGTGTAGTGATGGGGCTCAGTGGTGGCTCCGGTGTAGTGATGGGGCTTAGTGGTGGCTCCGGTGTAGTGATGGGGCCTAGCGGTGGCTCCGGTGTAGATATGGAGCTCAGTTGTGGCTCCGGTGTAGTGATGGGGCTCAGTGGTGGCTCCGGTGTAGTGATGGGGCTTAGTGGTGGCTCCGGTGTAGTGATGGGGCCTAGCGGTGGCTCCGGTGTAGATATGGAGCTCAGTTGTGGCTCCGGTGTAGTGATGGGGCTCAGCGGTGGCTCCGGTGTAGTGGTGGGGCTCAGCGGTGTAGTGATGGGGCCTAGCGGTGGCTCCGGTGTAGATATGGAGCTCAGTTGTGGCTCCGGTGTAGTGATGGGGCTCAGCGGTGGCTCCGGTGTAGTGATGGGGCTCAGTGGTGGCTCTGGTATAGTGATGGGGCTCAGCGGTGGCTCTGGTATAGTGATGGGGCTCAGCGGTGGCTCCGGTATAGTGATGGGGCTCAATGTTGGCTCCGGTGTAGTGATAGGGCTCAGTGTTGGCTCCGGTGTAGTGATGGGGCTCAGCGGTGGCTCCAGTATAGTGATGGGGCTCAGCGGTGGCTCCAGTATAGTGATAGGGCTCAGCGGTGACTCTGCTGTAGATGTTTTGTGCACTCTTCTGTGAATCCTCTGGATTCTTTGCTGACATTGAACTGTCTCTTGTCACAATGGCGGCCTGTGAGGAGGTGACTGTGATATTTTGTGTGGTTGGGCAGATTAGGCGGCGCGGCGTGCTGCCGTCTGTTGGCGTGCCAAGCCTCGCATGTTTTTGGCATCCTCAGAAGGGCTCTGTTTTGTGCCATTTTCTTTCAGTGAATGGGTTCTCGCTCCTTGGTGGAGGCGCAGGATACGGCACTGTCTCTTTTTTCTTTTGATTCTTCTGTTTGAGAATTATCTAAACCAATAATGAAGGGAACGTGCAATCCGGGACGGCGGTCCGGACGCCGCCATATGTGGAT
Organism: Allobates femoralis; assembly: GCA_033576535.1. NCBI lineage: Eukaryota > Metazoa > Chordata > Amphibia > Anura > Aromobatidae > Allobates > Allobates femoralis. Next base: position 34,122,238 of record JARQOC010000010.1, read on the forward strand.
AACGCCAGTGATTGATGTCGGCTCCGGACAGAAGACGATTTCCCTATTTTGTTGTTATGGAGATTACGGATTTGTGATTTGCGCTTTTATCACATCTTCGCTGCAGTGAAGCTTCTCACTTTCATCTGCTGCAGATTTGGGTCTAATCTCCGGATTCTTCCCGTCCCGCTCGTCCACACATTAGAAGATGATGACACCTGTAGATAATTGTATAATTGGGGTTTACAGCAGCACAGAGTATTTTAGGAAAAGACTGTGCCACTGTCTCACGGAAGGTCACTGTATCTAGCTCCAAAACCTGCTAGAGTCAAGAACAGAGTAAGGTCCACATCTGGTCATGAAATAGACAAGTGGGCGTTTCCACCCTCCTGCTCATGCTCCAACCACGGACGCCGTGATGTAATATATTTACACATCTCTGCTTAGTTCAATTTTCTGGTGTAAATGTCGAGCCCCAGACTTTGGGGTACTCGGGTATCAGGCTTCAGGGGTAGCGCTGCTGTGTCACGGGGGTGGTGGCCGCGCCTGATCCTGTGTCCTGGGTGACACTTCAAAAAGGGGTTATATTTACAGGGGATTTACTGTGTACAGTTCTCGTGACGCTACCTGTAGTTTCTGGTGATGGGTCACCAGCACCGCCACAGTCCGCCGGAGGTAGATGGTAGTGCGGCTAGGATGACTAAGCCCCCTACAGGTAGGGCTGGACCTCCGGGGCAGAGTTCCTGAAAAGGGAGCAGATTGATGCAGAAGAGACACAGGCAGAGGCAAAGTCACTGTCCCGGGTACTTTACTGTTAACTCGTAGCAGCAACAGTCACAGTTCAGCACCTTAGATGTTACAAGGACAGGTAGCTTAATGGGTGGCTGCAAGTGGATCCCAGGTGGTATGGGATGTACCTTCGTTAACTAACCTGTGTCCGTTGTTCCCCTCGTTGGATCGATCTATACCCAGTAGCTCCGTGTAGGTAGTATCAGGGGTCCTCTCCCTCATGGTGAGGAAGCAGACAGACCTCTCCAATGGCAGGGTTAATGTCAGTGTGGCACCCCAGGGGTTAAAGTGCCACAGTAACATCACACGGGTTCCCTCCCCACACAACACTGACATTACACTAACACCTCTGGGCCAGGAGGGGGAGCTAAACCAGCTCCCTTATATACTCCGGGTCAAGAGGAAGTAGTTGGGTTCAGTACAAAGCAGTACTGTGAAGAGTTCAGTTCCTGGGAGGACTGAGAAGGAGACTGTAGTGTAAAGGGGCTGCGTCAGGCTTCTCTACAGTCTGCTCCTCGATTCCAGGCCTTGCCAGGGTCTGAGGGAAGGAGAACAGAAGACAGAGGAACACATCTGGGAGACTGAGTGACATCACCAATCGCCCCGGAGGAGCGCATAGATTGGATACCGGATCCGAGACTGTGACTGACACACGCAGCACAGTAAACACCGGGATAGTGGAGGTTGTAGATCTACACCGTACCTCAGCAAAGCAACACGGCCGGGTTAGAAGCACACGGAAAGACTCAAGTTGCCTAGCAAAGGGGGTACCTGTGAGGAGAGAGATAGTGCGAGCAGCTCAGCTAAAAGCAGTAGCAGGGCCACACGCACAGCGCAGCAGTGGGAAGCTGAGGACCCGGACAGGGTGGGAGCAACCCGGCCCCGGTACAGACTCCGTGGACAATTCTCTGTAAAGAACATATACAGTAAAGCTTTGGAAATCTTCAGAACTGTGAGTGTGTGTGATCCTTGTACTCAAGTCCTAATCTCCCCCACAAGCAGCCCCGTCTCCACTATCATCCCTTTCCTGCAACATCTATAACATCCATCATAGACTTTAATTACCACTGCCCCGGGGAACCAGGCTCTACCTGCGGGGAGCCGTTCCATCTAAAGCTGCCTAACATCATCCCCGGAGGTTGTGCAGCAGCGGTGGTCACCCTCACCACAACACGTGAGTGGCGTCACGACAAACTCTATCCCCTGTATATATTCCCTTTTACTTGTGTGAACCTGGAACACTGTCCGGACCAGGACCTCCGTGACATTCCCAGCAGCAACCCGGTCCGGTAGCGAGCACCCCGTCCCAGTGGGCTCCACATCAGTTTTCCTTGATGGTAGCTCTAGGCCAGTTTCATCTCATCTTGCAGCAGCACCATCCTCCCATTATATAGCCACATGGTCCAACACTTGTTGCCGGTTATAATATTGGAGTTTCCATTCTGAATTGACCATCGTGGAGGGTGGAGGTCTCCTGGTGACGGGCAGTCACTGAATACTGAGGACGGAGGATACGGACAGTCACTGAATACTGAGGATGGAGGAGACGGGCGGTCACTGAATACTGAGGACGGAGGATACGGACAGTCACTGAATACTGAGGATGGAGGAGACGGGCGGTCACTGAATACTGAGGACGGAGGAGACGGGCGATCACTGAATACTGAGGACGGAGGAGACGGGCGGTCACTGAATCCTGAGGATGGAGGAGACGGGCAGTCACTGAATACTGAGGATGGAGGAGACGGGCGGTCACAGAATACTGAGGACAGAAGAGACGGGCAGTCACTGAATCCTGAGGATGGAGGAGATGGGCAGTCACTGAATACTGAGGACAGAAGAGACGGGTAGTCACTGAATCCTGAGGATGGAGCAGACAGGCGGTCACTGAATACTGAGGATGGAGGAGACGGGCGGTCACTGAATACTGAGGATGGAGGAGACGGGCGGTCACTGAATACTGAGGATGGAAGAGACAGGCGGTCACTGAATACTGAGGAAGGAGGAGACGGGCGGTCACTGAATACTGAGGATGGAAGAGACAGGCGGTCACTGAATACTGAGGAAGGAGGAGACGGGCGGTCACTGAATACTGAGGACGAAGGAGACGGGCGGTCACTGATTACTGAGGATGGAGGAGATGGGCGGTCACTGAATACTGAGGATGGAGGAGACGGGCAATCACTGAATACTGAGGACAGAGGAGACGGGCGATCACTGAATACTGAGGACGGAGGAGACGGGCGGTCACTGAATACTGAGGATGGTGGAGACGGGCGGTCACCGAATACTGAGGACGGAGGGACGGGCGGTCACTGAATCTGAGGACAGAGGAGACGGCGGTCACTGAATACTGAGGAAGGAGGAGACGGGCGATCACTGAATACTGAGGATGGAGGAGACGAGCGGTCACTGAATACTGAGACGGAGGAGACGGGCGGTCACTGAATACTGAGGATGGAGGAGACGGGCGGTCACTGAATACTGAGGATGGAGGAGACGGCGAGTCACTGAATACTGAGGACGGAGGAGACGGGCGGTCACTGAATACTGAGGACGGAGGGAGACGGGCGGTCACTGAATACTGAGGATGGAGGAGACGGCAGTCACTGAATACTGAGGAGGAGGGAAGGTCACTGAATACTGAGGAAGGAGACGGGTGGTCACCGAATACTGAGGACGGAGGAGACTGGCGATCACTGAATACTGAGGACAGAGGAGACGGCGGTCACTGAATACTGAGGACAGAGGAGACGGCAGTCACTGAATACTGAGGATGGAGGAGACGGGCGGTCACTGAATACTGAGGACAGAGGAGACGGGATCACTGAATACTGAGGATGAGGAGACGGGCGGTCACTGAATACTGAGGAAGAGGAGACGGGGATCACTGAATACTGAGGACGGAGAGACAGGCGGTCACTGAATACTGAGGACAGAGGGACGGGCGGTCACTGAATCTGAGGACTGGAGGAGACGGGCGGTCACTGAATACTGAGGAAGGAGGAGACGGCGGTCACTGAATACTGAGGATGGAGGAGACGGCGGTCACTGAATACTGAGACGGAGGAGACGGGCGGTCACTGAATACTGAGGATGGAGGAGAGGGCGGTCACTGAATACTGAGGACTGGAGGAGAAGGCGGTCACTGAATACTGAGGATGGAGGAGACGGGCGGTCACTGAATACTGAGGACAGAGGAGACGGGCGGTCACTGAATACTGAGGATGGAGGATACGGGCAGTCACTGAATACTGAGGACGGAGGAGACGGGCGGTCACTGAATACTGAGGACAAGGAGACGGGCGGTCACTGAATACTGAGGATGGAGGAGACGGGCGATCACTGAATACTGAGGACAGGAGGAGACGGCGGTCACTGAATACTGAGGACGGAGAGACGGGCGGTCACTGAATACTGAGGACGAGGAGACGGGCGGTCACTGAATACTGAGGACGAGGAGACGGGAGATCACTGAATACTGAGGATGGAGGAGACGGGCGGTCACTGAATACTGAGGAGAGGAGACGGGCGATCACTGAATACTGAGGACAGGAGGAGACGGCGGTCACTGAATACTGAGGACAGAGGAGACGGGAGATCACTGAATACTGAGGATGGAGGAGACGGGCGGTCACTGAATACTGAGGAGGAGGAGACTGGGCGGTCACTGAATACTGAGGACGGAGGAGACGGGGTGTACTGAATACTGAGGACGAGGAGACGGGCGGTCACTGAATACTGAGGATGGAGGAGACGGGCGGTCACTGAATACTGAGGACAGAGGATACGGGCGGTCACTGAATACTGAGGAATGGAGGAGACGGGCGGTCACTGAATACAGAGGACAGAGAGGAGACGGTGCGGTCACTGAATACTGAGGATGGGGAGATACGGGCAGTCACTGATACTGAGGAGGAGGAGACGGGCGATCACTGAATACTGAGGACAGAGGAGACGGGCGTCACTGAATACTGAGGACGGAGGAGACGGGCGGTCACTGAATACTGAGGATGGAGGAGACGGGCGGTCACTGAATACTGAGGAGGGGGAGACGGGGATCACTGAATACTGAGGACTGGAGGAGACGGGCGGTCACTGAATACTGAGGAGGAGGAGACGGGGATCACTGAATACTGAGGACGGAGGAGACGGGCGGTCACTGAATACTGAGGAGGAGGAGACGGGCGGTCACTGAATACTGAGGATGGAGGAGACGGGCGTCACTGAATACTGAGGATGGAGGAGACGGGAGATCACTGAATACTGAGGATGGAGGAGACGGGCGGTCACTGAATACTGAGGAAGGAGGAGACGGGCGATCACTGAATACTGAGGACGGAGGAGACGGGCGATCACTGAATACTGAGGACAGAGTAGACGAGAGATTACTGAATACTGAGGACGGAGGAGACGGGCGGTCACTGAATACTGAGGATGGAGGAGACGGGCGGTCACTGAATACTGAGGACAGAGGATACGGGCGGTCACTGAATACTGAGAAAGGAGGAGACGGGCGGTCACTGAATACTGAGGACGGAGGTGATGGGCGGTCACTGAATACTGAGGACGGAGGAGACGGGCGGTCACTGAATACTGAGGATGGAGGAGATGGGCGGTCACTGATTACTGAGGATGGAGGAGACGGGCGGTCACTGAATACTGAGGGAATTTTCTCTTTTCACCATTCTCTTGGTGTTTTGTTATTTCATTATTGACTCTTCTATCCTATAAAGCTTCCTACTTTGCAGCACTTTTTTCTGCACCCGCCTAATACTTTTGCACGGTGCTGTACATAGGTGTGTGTGAATATTATATATAATAAAGCAGTCACTCACCTGTTGTTACAGGTCTCCCTTCTGGGAGACGTGTGACATGTCGCGGTGTAATTGGCGCGGATGACGCTCGCTGACGGCTGAGGACTCGGCAGTGACTGGCATCAATCAGCGCTTGTCATTATTTTCTAGTCGTCGGCAGGAGGATTCAAGAGGATGAATAAACTGTGAGGAATGTAGCAGAGCCGAGGCTGCGCCCGTCACCAGCGTCCTGGACAGTGATGATGGGAGAACATGATCAGAGAATAGACACTAGGACCGGGCAGTGGAGCGCGGGGGCAGGGACTGTCATACTATGGCTAGTGCCCCTATATATAATACATGCATAATTCAGTAGTTGTAACTCTTTATATCATAATTCACTTCTCTGTTAGGTCATGTGATCACATGGTGACCTCCCCCGGGGAACACATGACCTTACGTCCTCTGATAGGGGGTCCCCATCTCAGTCAGTGGAACTGAAGTTCTGCACAGGTTAGGAGATACTCCTATCACAGCTACTGATGATAATTACACAGCTCCCAAAAAACAGTGGCAATGTGCTACAGTGCATATGGAAAGTATTCAGATGCCTTTCAATTTTTCACTCTGTTTCATTGCAGCCTTTTGGTAAATTCAAAAAAGTTCATTTTTTCTCATTAATGTACACTCTACACCTCATCTTAACTTAAAAAAACTGAAATGTAGATATTTGTGCAAATATATAAAAAAAAAACCTGAAATATCATATGGTCATAAGTATTTACTGTCCTTTTCTTTGTGATCCTCCTTGAGATGGTTCTACTCCTTCATTGGAGTCCAGTTGTTTTCAATTAAATTGATTGGACTTGATTTGGAAAGGCACTCACCTGTTTATATAAGACCTCACAGCTCACAGTGCATGTCAGACCAAATGAGAATCATGAGGTCAAAGAAACTGCCCAAGGAGTTCAGAGACAAAATTGTGGCAAGGCACAGATATGGCTAAGGTTATAAAAGAATTTCTGCACCAAAAGTCTTCCTAGACCTGGCCATCCAGCCAAACTGAGCAATCGTGGGAGAAGAGTCTTGGTGAGAGAGGTACAGAAGAACACCAAGATCACTGTGGCTGAGCTCCACATATGCAATAGGGAGATGGGAGAAAGTTCCACAAAGTCACCTATCACTGCAGCCTCCACCAGTCGGGCCTTTATGGCAGAGTGGCCTGACAGAAGCCTCTCCTCAGTGCAAGACATAGGAAAGCTGCATAGATTGTGCTAAAAAACACTGAAGGATCCCAGACTATGAGGAATAAGATTCTTTGGTCTGATGAGATGAAGATAGAACTTTCTGGTGATAATTCTAAGCGATGGAGAAAACCAGGCACTGCTCATCACCTGCCCAATACAATCCCAACAGTGAAACGTGGTGGTGGCAGCATTATGCTATGGGGGTGTTGTTCAGCTACAGGGACAGGACGACTGGTTGCAATTGAAGGAAACGTGAATGTGGCCAAGTACAGAGATATCCTGGATGAAAACCTCTTCCAGAGCTCTGGACCTCAGACTTGGCTGAAGCTTCACCTTCCAACAAGACAATGACCCTAAGCCACAGCTAAAATAACAAAGGAGCGGCTTCACAACAACTCTGTGACCATTCCTGACCGGCCCAGCCACAGCCCTGACCTAAACCCAATGGAGCATCTCTGGAGAGACCTGAACATAGCTGTCCACCAATGTTCAACATCCAACCTGACCGAACTGGAGAGGATCTGCAAGGAAGAATGAGAGGATCCCCAAATCCAGGGAGAAAACTGCATCATTCCCAAGAAGACTCATGGCTGTACCAGCTCAAAAGGTGCAAATACTCAATACTGAGCAAAGGGGCTGAATTCTTATCATCAATACTGAGCAAAGGGGCTGAATACTTATCAATACTGAGCAAAGGGGCTGAATACTTATCACCAATACTGAGCAAAGGGGCTGAATACTTATCATCAATACTGAGCAAAGGGTCTGAATACTTATCATCAAAACTGAGCAAAGGGGCTGAATACTTATCATCAATACTGAGCAAAGGGTCTGAATACTTATCATCAATACTGAGCAAAGGGGCTGAATACTTATCATCAAAACTGAGCAAAGGGGCTGAATACTTATCAACAATACTGAGCAAAGGTCTGAATACTTATCATCAAAACTGAGCAAAGGGGCTGAATTCTTATCATCAATACTGAGCAAAGGTCTGAATACTTATCATCAATACTGAGCAAAGGGGCTGAATACTTATCACCAATACTGAGCAAAGGGGCTGAATACTTATCATCAATACTGAGCAAAGGGGCTGAATACTTATCACCAATACTGAGCAAAGGGCTGAATACTTATCATCAATACTGAGCAAAGGGGCTGAATACTTATCATCAATACTGAGCAAAGGGGCTGAATACTTATCACCAATACTGAGCAAAGGGGCTGAATACTTATCACCAATACTGAGCAAAGGGGCTGAATACTTATCATCAATACTGAGCAAAGGGGCTGAATACTTATCATCAAAACTGAGCAAAGGGCTGAATACTTATCATCAATACTGAGCAAAGGTCTGAATACTTATCACCAATACTGAGCAAAGGGCTGAATACTTATCATCAATACTGAGCAAAGGGGCTGAATACTTATCATCAATACTGAGCAAAGGGGCTGAATACTTATCATCAATACTGAGCAAAGGGGCTGAATACTTATCATCAATACTGAGCAAAGGTCTGAATACTTATCATCAATACTGAGCAAAGGGGCTGAATACTTATCATCAATACTGAGCAAAGGGCTGAATACTTATCATCAATACTGAGCAACGGGGCTGAATACTTATCATCAATACTGAGCAAAGGGCTGAATACTTATCATCAATACTGAGCAAAGGGGCTGAATACTTATCATCAAAACTGAGCAAAGGGGCTGAATACTTATCATCAATACTGAGCAAAGGTCTGAATACTTATCATCAATACTGAGCAAAGGTCTGAATACTTATCATCAATACTGAGGGAAGGGGCTGAATACTTATCATCAATACTGAGCAAAGGGGCTGAATACTTATCATCAATACTGAGCAAAGGTCTGAATACTTATTATCAATACTGAGCAAAGGGCTGAATACTTATCATCAATACTGAGCAACGAGGCTGAATACTTATCATCAATACTGAGCAAAGGGTCTGAATACTTATCATCAATACTGAGCAAATGGCTGAATACTTATCATCAATACTGAGCAAAGGGGCTGAATACTTATCATCAATACTGAGCAAAGGTCTGAATACTTGTCATGAATACTGAGCAAAGGGGCTGAATACTTATCATCAATACTGAGCAAAGGGCTGAATACTTATCATCAATACTGAGCAAAGGGGCTGAATACTTATCATCAATACTGAGCAAAGGGGATGAATACTTATCATCAATACTGAGCAAAGGTCTGAATACTTATCATCAATACTGAGCAAAGGGGCTGAATACTTATCATCAAAACTGAGCAAAGGGGCTGAATACTTATCATCAATACTGAGCAAAGGTCTGAATACTTATCACCAATACTGAGCAAAGGGCTGAATACTTATCATCAAAACTGAGCAAAGGGTCTGAATACTTATCATCAAAACTGAGCAAAGGGGCTGAATACTTATCATCAATACTGAGCAAAGGTCTGAATACTTATCATCAATACTGAGCAAAGGGGCTGAATACTTATCATCAATACTGAGCAAAGGGCTGAATACTTATCATCAATACTGAGCAACGGGGCTGAATACTTATCATCAATACTGAGCAAAGGTCTGAATACTTATCATCAATACTGAGCAAAGGGCTGAATACTTATCATCAATACTGAGCAAATGGCTGAATACTTATCATCAATACTGAGCAAAGGGGCTGAATACTTATCATCAATACTGAGCAAAGGTCTGAATACTTATCATCAATACTGAGCAAAGGGCTGAATACTTATCATCAATACTGAGCAAATGGCTGAATACTTATCATCAATACTGAGCAAAGGGGCTGAATACTTATCATCAATACTGAGCAAATGGCTGAATACTTATCATCAATACTGAGCAAAGGGCTGAATACTTATCATCAATACTGAGCAAAGGGGCTGAATACTTATCATCAATACTGAGCAAAGGGGCTGAATACTTATCATCAATACTGAGCAAAGGGGATGAATACTTATCATCAATACTGAGCAAAGGGCTGAATACTTATCATCAATACTGAGCAAAGGGGCTGAATACTTATGATCAATACTGAGCAAAGGGGCTGAATACTTATCATCAATACTGAGCAAAGGGCTGAATACTTATCATCAATACTGAGCAAAGGGGCTGAATACTTATCATCAATACTGAGCAAAGGTCTGAATACTTATCATCAATACTGAGCAAAGAGTCTGAATACTTATCATCAATACTGAGCAAAGGGCTGAATACTTATCATCAATACTGAGCAAAGGGGCTGAATACTTATCATCAATACTGAGCAAAAGGGCTGAATACTTATCATCAATACTGAGCAAAGGGCTGAATACTTATCATCAATACTGAGCAAAGGGGCTGAATACTTATCATCATGTGACAGTTCAATTTATATTTCTTAATAAATTTGCACAAATATCCACATTTCTGTATTTTCAGTGATGACGGGGTGCAGAGGGCACATTAATGAGGAAAACTGAACATTTTGGCTGCAATGAAGCAAAGAGTGACAAATGTAAAGGGGTGTGAATACTTTCCGGGTCCACTGTAAGACATAGAATTGAATATAGAACAATATTATAGCTATGAAGAAAATGAAAAAAATTATCCTTTTTTTTGTTACAATGTATCGTGTTCGGCGTTGCTCCTGTGCACTATAGGGACGCAGATTTTTTCTTCTTTAGACTATGGGTCCACACCCTCCACCCCATTGACCCATTATGCTATTGCTCTCTGCTAGCAGGTTCCTACTCGGCCATAAAATAGGAGGTTTTTAATCCAGATAGAGGTTGTGACTGAACCTAGGGACCCGCAGACACACCTTGACGTGGCTACTAGACGGTTATCGATATGGCCATATTTATAAGCTAAATGTCAGTGGCTTAGCTTGAAGCTCATGGGCATCGATACAAAAGTTCCTTTAATAGCAATAGTATTTTTTTATAGGCCAAAGGGACTTTGTGGCCCCCTGGGCTCCAGGGCCCGGGTGTGATGGCAGCCCCTGCACCCGTTGTAGTTACGGCTCAGGGAGGAATATCCGGGAGCTTCCTTAGGTTTGACCTTTGACTTCAGACGTCTGATACAATCAGTAAACATTCATAATCTTTAATTTCACACCAGTAATAAAATTGCATTACATCTTCATAAAATAAATGTTCCAGTTTATATACAGAAAACAGACTGTACAGGTTCCCGGACCCTCCACCCCCTCCCGAGTCCCACAACAGACAGGCGAATGCAGTGCTCAGCAAAGCACAACCCACATCGAAGACTGCGGCTTGGTTTGTGTGGTTTGGGGTCAGGGATGACGACATGGTACACAGTCCGGGGGTGGGGGGCCGAGAAGTTATCAAATATTGCAGGCAAGCCAACAGACACTCATCACCGCTCTCAGGGAAGGACAGCATCCATTCTGCGCCGGCGGCGGCCGTGGTTATTGCACCTGGGACTCGAAGCTTCCGTTCAGCTGTCCCTCCTCATAGTCCATCTGACACAAGATCATATTGTTCTTAAGAAAAAACTTGTCCCCGACACAAAATCTGCAAAAAGAAGAAAATGGCGGTGAGTGACAAAGAACCGGACTCCAAAGAGATGATACAGATGTATGGACTGCACCTGACAACTGAGGGCTATGCACAGCAGGAGGCTGAACACTGAGGGCTATGCACAGCAGAAGACTGACAACTGAGGGCTATGCACAGCAGGAGGCTGACAACTGAGGGCTATGCACAGCAGGAGGCTGACAACTGAGGGCTATGCACAGCAGGAGGCTGACAACTGAGGGCTATGCACTGCAGGAGGCTGACAACTGAGGGCTATGCACAGCAGGAGACTGACAACTGAGGGCTATGCACAGCAGGAGGCTGACAACTGAGGGCTATGCACAGCAGGAGACTGACAACTGAGGGCTATGCACTGCAAGAGGCTGACAACTGAGGGCTATGCACAGCATGAGGCTGACAACTGAGGGCTATGCACAGCAGGAGGCTGACAACTGAGGGCTATGCACAGCAGGAGGCTGAACACTGGGGGCTATGCACAGCATGAGGCTGACAACTGAGGGCTATGCACAGCAGGAGGCTGACAACTGAGGGCTATGCACAGCAGGAGGCTGACAACTGAGGGCTAGGCACAGCAGGAGGCTGACAACTGAGGGCTATGCACAGCAGGAGGCTGACAACTGAGGGCTATGCACAGCAGGAGGCTGGCAACTGAGGGCTATGCACAGCAGGAGACTGACAACTGAGGGCTATGCACAGCAGGAGACTGACAACTGAGGGTTATGCACTGCAGGAGGCTGACAACTGAGGGCTATGCACAGCAAGAGGCTGACAACTGAGGGCTATGCACAGCAGGAGGCTGGCAACTGAGGGCTATGCACAGCAGGAGGCTGAACACTGAGGGCTATGCACAGCAGGAGGCTGACAACTGAGGGCTATGCACAGCAAGAGGCTGACAACTGAGGGCTATGCACAGCAGGAGGCTGACAACTGAGGGCTATGCACAGCAGGAGGCTGACAACTGAGGGCTATGCACAGCAGGAGGCTGACAACTGAGGGCTATGCACAGCAGGAGGCTGACAACTGAGGGCTATGCACAGCAGGAGGCTGACAACTGAGGGCTATGCACAGCAGGAGGCTGACAACTGAGGGCTATGCACTGCAGGAGGCTGACAACTGAGGGCTATGCACAGCAGGAGGCTGACAACTGAGGGCTATGCACAGCAGGAGGCTGACAACTGAGGGCTATGCACAGCAGGAGGCTGACAACTGAGGGCTATGCACAGCAGGAGACTGACAACTGAGGGCTATGCACAGCAGGAGGCTGACAACTGAGGGCTATGCACAGCAGGAGGCTGGCAACTGAGGGCTATGCACAGCAGGAGGCTGGCAACTGAGGGCTATGCACAGCAGGAGGCTGACAACTGAGGGCTCTGCACAGCAGAAGACTGACAACTGAGGGCTATGCACAGCAGAAGACTGACAACTGAGGGCTATGCACAGCAGGAGGCTGACAACTGAGGGCTATGCACAGCAGCAGGCTCACAACTGAGGGCTATGCACAGCAGAAGACTGACAACTGAGGGCTATGCACAGCAGAAGACTGACAACTGAGGGCTATGCACAGCAGGAGACTGACAACTGAGGGCTATGCACAGCAGGAGACTGACAACTGAGGGCTATGCACAGCAGGAAGATGACAACTGAGGGCTATGCACAGTAGGAAGATGACAACTGAGGGCTATGCACAGTAAGAAGATGACAACTGAGGGCTATGCACAGCAGGAGGCTGACAACTGAGGGCTATGCACAGTAGGAAGATGACAACTGAGGGCTATGCACAGCAGGAGGCTGAATACTGAGGGCTATGCACAGCAGGAAGATGATAACTGAGGGCAATGCCAGCAGGAGACTGGCAACTGAGGGCTATGAACATCAGGAAGATGACAATTGAGGGCTATGCACAGCAGGAAGACAATAACTGAGGGCTATGCACAGCAGGAAGATGACAATTGTGGGCTATGCACAGCAGGAAGATAACAACTGAGGGCTATGCACAGCAGGAAGATGAACATTGAGAGCTCTATACAACAAGAAGATGACAACTGAGGGCTATACACAGCAGGAGACTGAATACTGAGGCCTATGCACAGCAGGAGACTGACAAGTAAGAGCTATGGACAGCAGGAGGCTGAACACAGGCCTATGCACAGCAGGAAGAGGACAACTGAGACTTAAGGTGGCTTCACACCAGGCGACGTCACTAGCGACATCGCCGAAAAAGTGACGTCACAGCGACGTCGCTAACGACGTCGCGCTGTGTGACAGCGCGACGCGACCGCGAATTATCGCTGGTCGCAGGTTGTCAGGTTTACGGGAAGAACCGTAAACCTGTCAACCTGCGACCAGTGATTAGGCTGGATCGCGCCGTGTGACATCGCCAGAGCGATGTCGCACGGCGATCCGGCCTATACCGCAGCGTTGCTGCGGATCGCTCGCTGGGCTGAGCCCAGCCCAGTGAGCGATGTCACCGCCCGCATCGCTGCGGCATCGCCGGCCGCAGCGATTCTGTGTGACAGGTGACCAGCGACGTCGGAAGCGAGCGGGCACCCGCTCATCGCTTCCGACGTCGCTGGTCACATCGCCTAGTGTGACGGGACCAGGCTGACAACTGAGGGCTATGCACAGCAGGAAGATGACAATTCATGGCTATGCACAGCAGGAAGATGACAATTCATGGCTATGCACAGCAGGAAGATGACAATTCATGGCTATACACAGCAGGAGGCTGACAACTGAGGGCTGTGCACAGCAGGAAGATGACAATTCATGGCTATGCACAGCAGGAGGCTGACAACTGAGGGCTATGCACAGAAGGAGGCTGACAACTGAGGGATATGCACAGCAGGAGGCTGAGCACTAAACTGGAGAGCTGTCAGGCTGAGTGAGTGAAGACTGGAGAGCTGTCAGAATGGATGGGTGGAGACTGGAGAGCTGTCAGGTTGGGTAGGCGGAGACTGGAGAGCTGTCAGGCTGGATGGGCGGAGACTGGAGAGCTGTCAGGCTGAGTGAGTGGAGACTGGAGAGCTGTGAGGCTGGGTGGGCGGAGACTGGACAGCTGTGAGGCTGGGTGGGCGGAGACTGGAGAGCTGTCAGGCTGGGTGGGCGGAGACTGGAGAGCTGTCAGGCTGGATGGGTGGAGACTGGAGAGCTGTCAGGCTGGATGGGCGGAGACTGGAGAGCTGTCAGGCTGGATGGGCGGAGACTGGAGAGCTGTCAGGCTGGATGGGCGGAGACTGGAGAGCTGTCAGGCTGAGTGAGTGGAGACTGTAGAGCTGTCAGGCTGGATGGGCGGAGACTGGAGAGCTGTCAGGCTGAGTGAGTGGAGACTGTAGAGCTGTCAGGCTGGATGGGCGGAGACTGGAGAGCTGTCAGGCTGAGTGAGTGGAGACTGGAGAGCTGTCAGGCTGAGTGAGTGGAGACTGGAGAGGTGTCAGGCTGGGTGGGTGGAGACTGGAGAGCTGTCAGGCTGAGTGAGTGGAGACTGGAGAGGTGTCAGGCTGGGTGGGTGGAGACTGGAGAGCTGTCAGGCTGAGTGAGTGGAGACTGGAGAGGTGTCAGGCTGGGTGGGCGGAGACTGGAGAGCTGTCAGGCTGAGTGAGTGGAGACTGTAGAGCTGTCAGGCTGGATGGGCGGAGACTGGAGAGCTGTCAGGCTGAGTGAGTGGAGACTGGAGAGGTGTCAGGCTGGGTGGGTGGAGACTGGAGAGCTGTCAGGCTGAGTGAGTGGAGACTGGAGAGGTGTCAGGCTGGATCGGCGGAGACTGGAGAGCTGTCAGGCTGAGTGAGTGGAGACTGGAGAGCTGTGAGGCTGGGTGGGCGGAGACTGGAGAGCTGTGAGGCTGGGTGGGCGGAGACTGGAGAGCTGTCAGGCTGGGTGGGCGGAGACTGGAGAGCTGTCAGGCTGGATGGGTGGAGACTGGAGAGCTGTCAGGCTGGATGGGCGGAGACTGGAGAGCTGTCAGGCTGGATTGGCGGAGACTGGAGAGCTGTCAGGCTGAGTGAGTGGAGACTGTAGAGCTGTCAGGCTGGATGGGCGGAGACTGGAGAGCTGTCAGGCTGAGTGAGTGGAGACTGGAGAGGTGTCAGGCTGGGTGGGCGGAGACTGGAGAGCTGTCAGGCTGAGTGAGTGGAGACTGTAGAGCTGTCAGGCTGGATGGGCGGAGACTGGAGAGCTGTCAGGCTGAGTGAGTGGAGACTGTAGAGCTGTCAGGCTGGATGGGCGGAGACTGGAGAGCTGTCAGGCTGAGTGAGTGGAGACTGGAGAGCTGTCAGGCTGAGTGAGTGGAGATTGGAGAGGTGTCAGGCTGGGTGGGTGGAGACTGGAGAGCTGTCAGGCTGAGTGAGTGGAGACTGGAGAGGTGTCAGGCTGGGTGGGTGGAGACTGGAGAGCTGTCAAAGTGAGTGAGTGGAGACTGGAGAGGTGTCAGGCGGGGTGGGCGGAGACTGGAGAGCTGTCAGGCTGAGTGAGTGGAGACTGTAGAGCTGTCAGGCTGGATGGGCGGAGACTGGAGAGCTGTCAGGCTGAGTGAGTGGAGACTGGAGAGGTGTCAGGCTGGGTGGGCGGAGACTGGAGAGCTGTCAGGCTGAGTGAGTGGAGACTGGAGAGCTGTCAGGCTGGATGGGCGGAGACTGGAGAGCTGTCAGGCTGGGTGGGCGGAGACTGGAGAGCTGTCAGGCTTGGTGGGTGGAGACTGGAGAGCTGTCAGGCTGGGTGAGCGGAGACTGGAGAGCTGTCAGGCTGGGTGGGCGGAGATTGTAGAGCTGTCAGGCTGGGTGGGCGGAGACTGGAGAGCTGTCAGGCTGGGTGGGTGGAGATTGTAGAGCTGTCAGGCTGGGTGGGTGGAGATTGTAGAGCTGTCAGGCTGGGTGGGCGGAGATTGTAGAGCTGTCAGGCTGGGTGGGCGGAGATTGGAGAGCTGTCAGGCTGGGTGGGCGGAGATTGGAGAGCTGTCAGGCTGGGTGGGCGGGGATTATAGAGCTGTCAGGCTGGGTGGGCGGAGATTGTAGAGCTGTCAGGCTGGGTGGGCGGAGATTGTAGGGCTGTCAGGCTGGGTGGGCGGAGATTGTAGAGCTGTCAGGCTGGGTGGGCGGGGATTATAGAGCTGTCAGGCTGGGTGGGCGGAGATTGAAGAGCTGTCAGGCTGGGTGGGCGGAGATTGTAGGACTGTCAGGCTGGGTGGGCGGAGATTGTAGAGCTGTCAGGCTGGGTGGGCGGAGATTGTAGGGCTTTCAGGCTGGGTGGGCGGAGATTGGAGAGCTGTCAGGCTGGGTGGGCGGAGATTGGAGAGCTGTCAGGCTGGGTGGGTGGACAATACATAATGGCAGATCTACTTTGAGCTTCATTTGCAGAGGGCTGGCCCTTTAAGGAGCCATGTTTTGGCACTTGGATGTGAACAATTAATTCATTTACTAGTTTTACTCATTCTTATAATTGATTGTGATTGGATCCTGACTGGTGATGAGCGGGCAGTGCCAGGCTCAGAAGATCTTCTGGAAAATGCTTGAGTTCCCCATTGACTTCCATTATACTCGGTACTCAAGTCGCGCCCATCCGAGCGTCTGAGTACTGTGCCCCTGAGCATGGCAGTGCCCCGATCATGGCAGTGCCCTGATCATATCAGTGCCCTGAGCATGGTAGTGCCCCAAGCATGGCAGAGCCACGAGCATGGCAGAGCCCCGAGCATGGTAGTACCCCTGAACACTGCAGTGTACTGAGCATGCTAGTGCCTCGAGCATGTTAATGCCACCGAGTATGGTAGTGCACCTGAGCATGGTAGTGCCCCCTAGCATGGCAGTGCCCCAAGCATGGCAGTGCCCCGAGCATGGTAGTGCCCCCGAGCATGGCAGTGGCACAGAGTATGGTAATAACCCTGAGCATGGTAGTGCTCCCAAGCATGGCAGTGCCCCAAGCATGGCAGTGGCACCGAGCATGGTAATGCCCCTGACCATGGTAGTGCTCTCAAGCATGGCAGAGCTCCCGAGCATGGCAGAACCCCCGAGCATGTAAGTGCCCAAGCATGGCAGGCCCTGAGCATGGCAGTGACATTGAGCATGGTAGTGCCCGCTCATCACAAATCCTGACTCTGTGAATACAGATGCTCTGTCTGGACTATTTCCATCATATCCGCAGTTAGCAGCAGTGCTGGGATGGCCTGGTGCAGCGCTGCTGTTGGCAACCAGATGGCGCTCCAGGCCTGGCATCTTTCAGGACAGACGCAGTGTCTGCTGCTTCTGTACAAAGGTACGGCCACATGGCACAACATCGCCCGCAACATTGCCGAGAAATCCCGGGTTCAGCGATGTTGCGGCGACATCACAAGTGCATTGTGCTGTGTGATAAATCGCTGGCTGCGAGTTGCCAGGTTCACCAACATGTTGTAAAACCTGGCGATCTCGCACAAGCGATTTGGCTGGATCGTGCCATGTGGCACCGCGATAGCGATGGTGCCGGCGATTTAGCCTATTGACAACATTGCTGGGTTGTGCTCAACCAAGGGAGCGATCGCTGCTGCCACATCGTGGTGGCGGTGCTGGTAACATCGCTGCGTGTGACAACTAGACAGCGATGTCTGAAGCGAGCGCGCACCCGCAGAATCACCTACAACATCGCTGCAATGTCGCCCCGTGTAACGGTGCCTTAAGGAACATTAGAAGTGTCCACAAGCGTCAAATCCCCCAATCTACAGGAAAACTGCACCTTGTAGTCAGTGCTATAACTTCAAGCTCCGGGGCCCCGATGTGAAAACTCCAAGAGGGCCCCCAATTATTGCAAATCTTTAATTGCATTAGTCTTTTTCTATGGGCCAAAGGGAGTTTTGGGCCCCCCTAGGCTACAGGGCCCAGGTGTGATTTCAGCCCCTGCACCTGCTTGTACCTGCTCTAATATCAGTGACCTGTGTGGGGGCAGCGCCGGCTCCTGTGTCCTCCACTATCCAGGGACAATGGACTGATCTACACCTCTGCTTGCTGTCAATAAATGGGAGTCTGGAATCATTCTAATACTTCCCACAGCTGGGAATTTGTTATAATGTATCAGGAAGAGCTGTAAATCTGAAGTCCAGTTACTGTATCTGTCAGGAGGTGGAGGAGCGATGCTCTGCAGATCTGTAGAGGTCAGTAGTGTAATAATCTGCAGGATCTATCACTATGTATCTGTCAGGAGGTGGAGGAGCGATGCTCTGCAGATCTGTAGAGGTCAGTAGTGTAATAATCTACAGGATCTATCACTATGTATCTGTCAGGAGGTGGAGGAGCGATGCTCTGCAGATCTGTAGAGGTCAGTGGTGTAATAATCTGCAGGATATCACTATGTATCTGTCAGCAGGTGGAGGAGGATGCTCTGCAGATCTGTAGAGGTAGTGGTGTAATAATCTGCAGGATCTATCACTATGTATCTGTCAGGAGGTGGAGGAGCGATGCTCTGCAGATCTGTAGAGGTCAGTGGTGTAATCATCTGCAGGATCTATCACTATGTATCTGTCAGGAGGTGGAGGAGCGATGCTCTGCAGATCTGTAGAGGTCAGTGGTGTAATCATCTGCAGGATCTATCACTATGTATCTGTCAGGAGGTGGAGGAGCGATGCTCTGCAGATCTGTAGAGGTCAGTGGTGTAATAATCTGCAGGATATATCACTATGTATCTGTCAGGAGGTGGAGGAGCGATGCTCTGCAGATCTGTAGAGGTCAGTGGTGTAATAATCTGCAGGATATATCACTATGTATCTGTCAGAAGGTGGAGGATCGATGCTCTGCAGATCTGTAGAGGTCAGTGGTGTAATAATCTGCAGGATATATCACTATGTATCTGTCAGGAGGTGGATGAGTGATGCTCTGCAGATCTGTAGAGGTCAGTGGTGTAATAATCTGCAGGATATATCACTATGTATCTGTCAGGAGGTGGATGAGTGATGCTCTGCAGATCTGTAGAGGGTCAGTGTGTAATAATCTGCAGGATATATCACTATGTATCTGTCAGGAGGTGGAGGAGCGATGCTCTGCAGATCTGTACAGGGTAGTGATGTAATAATCTGCAGGATTATCACTATGTATCTGTCAGGAGGTGAAGGAGCGATGCTCTGCAGATCTGTAGAGGCAGTGATGTAATATCTGCAGGATCTATCACTATGTATCTGTCAGGAGGTGGAGGAGCGATGCTCTGCAGATCTGTAGAGGTCAGTGATGTAATAATCTGCAGGATATATCACTATGTATCTGTCAGGAGGTGGAGGAGCGATGCTCTGCAGATCTGTAGAGGGTAGTGGTGTAATAATCTGCAGGATCTATCACTATGTATCTGTCAGGAGGTGGAGGAGCGATGCTCTGCAGATCTGTAGAGGTCAGTGGTGTAATATCTGCAGGATCTATCACTATGTATCTGTCAGGAGGTGGAGGAGCGATGCTCTGCAGATCTGTAGAGGTCAGTGGTGTAATCATCTGCAGGATCTATCACTATGTATCTGTCAGGAGGTGGAGGAGCGATGCTCTGCAGATCTGTAGAGGTCAGTGGTGTAATAATCTGCAGGATCTATCACTATGTATCTGTCAGGAGGTGGAGGAGTGATGCTCTGCAGATCTGTAGAGGTCAGTGGTGTAATAATCTGCAGGATCTATCACTATGTATCTGTCAGGAGGTGGAGGAGCGATGCTCTGCAGATCTGTAGAGGTCAGTGGTGTAATAATCTGCAGGATCTATCACTATGTATCTGTCAGGAGGTGGAGGGGCGATGCTCTGCAGGTCAGTGGTGTAATAATCTGCGGTGTCTCACCTCTGGTTGCACAGCTGGCAGGCGAAGCAGTCCAGGTGGTAGACGTTGTCTCTTGCGCGCATCACCATCTCGAAGGCGGGGATGAGTTTACTACACGCTGCGCAGTTTCCAGTGGTTCCAAAGAGCCTGAAAGACACAAGTGAAGCCGCCATCATTACAGCATAGACAGCGCTAAGTATACAACACAAAATCACTTTATAGCCTTCATTTTATCCTTAGTCACATGATTCTGCTCCAGTCACATCCAGAGCTGCACTCATAGGTCATGTTGTTGCCATTGACTAGTGCAGTTAATTCCCAGCAGACCTCCCCCCACCTCACCAATCTCTCAGAGAGGGGTGATTACATCTGCCTGTTATAGTCAACAGACAGAGGATAAATACAGTACAGTCATCCCAGTGACAGCTGAAGGTAAAGATATCACCTCACTCCAGAGCTGGATTCACAGCAACACTGTTCATTACTGTCTGAGTTGTGTGCAGGAAACATCATAGCAGTCAGTCCACTACACTCCCTGTCTCAGAGACAAGATTGTGGGTACAGCAGAATAGTGGGTGCAGCTCTGAAGGTGGAGCATAAGACACAATGTAACAGGAGAAAAGTGAGTGCAGCTCTGGAGGTGACTGGAGGATAAGACACAATGTAACAGCAGAATAGTGTGAGCAGCTCTGGAGGTGACTGGAGGATAAGACACAATGTAACAGCAGAATAGTGATTGCAGGTGTGGAGGTGACTGGAGGATAAGACACAGCAGAATAGTGGGTGCAGCTCTGAAGGTGGAGCATAAGACACAATGTAACAGGAGAAAAGTGAGTGCAGCTCTGGAGATGACTGGAGGATAAGAAACAATGTAACAGCAGAATAGTGATTGCAGCTGTGGAGGTGACTGGAGGATAAGACAACAGCAAATAGTAGGTGCAGCTCTGGAGGTGACTGGAGGATAAGACACGATATAACAGCAAAATTGTGAGTAAAGCTCTGGATGTGACTGGAGGATAAGACATGAAATAACAGCAGAATTGTGAGTGCAGCTCTGGAGGTGACAGGAGTATAAGACACGATGTAACAGCAGAAGAGTGACTGCAGCTCTGGAGGTGACAGGAGGATAAGACACGATATAACAGCAGAATAGTGAGTGCAGCTCTGGAGGTGACTGGAGGATAAGACACGATATAACAGCAGAATAGTGAGTGAAGCTCTGGAGGTGACTGGAGGATAAGACACGATATAACAGCAGAATAGTGACTGCAGCTCTGGAGGTGACTGGAGGATAAGACACGATATAACAGCAGAATTATGAGTGAAGCTCTGGAGGTGACTGGAGGATAAGACACGATATAACAGCAGAAGAGTGACTGCAGCTCTGGAGGTGACTGGAGGATAAGACACGATATAACAGCAGAATAGTGAGTGCAGCTCTGGAGCGCAGTTTATGGTGTCAAGCTGAACGTTGCAACCATGAACAAGAACACAGAAATAATATTTCATCCTCACTGAGAATAAAGGAAGGAACGGGACAGAGGATGAAATACCCACAATATTAAATAAGTGCAATTCAGAAAGCGAAAATCAAAGAAAGGAGATGAAAAAAAGCAAAACCCTAACACCAGTGGCTGCATCCATTATCCTGCTGACGAGTGTCAGTCCACACTGTATGTCTGGTATTATATTCATGACCCTGCAGACTCAGGATGAGCAGAGATTTCCATCCTTCTTCACTGGAGGCTGCAGAGGATTGTGGGAGAACAGAACGAGGATAAGAACAAGGATCCAGAACCTGTAGTGAGATCATCACTGACCCTGAGATCATCACTGACCCCGAGATCATCAATCCACTGACCCCGAGATCATCAATGACCCCAGATATCACTCCCACCTGACCCCGAGATCATCACTGACCCCGAGAATCATCAACATTGACCCCGAGATCATCATGACCCAGATCATCATGACCCCGAGATCATCACTGACCCCGAGATCATCACTGACCCCCGAGATCATCAATGACCCCGAGATCATCACTGACCCCGAGATCATCACTGACCCCGAGATCATCACTGACCCCGAGATCATCACTGACCCCGAGATCATCAATGACCCCGAGATCATCACTGACCCCGAGATCATCACTGACCCCGAGATCATCAATGACCCCGAGATCATCACTGACGATACACGCCCGAGATCATCACTGACCCCGAGATCATCAATGACCCCGAGATCATCACTGACCCCGAGATCATCATGACCCCGAGATCATACTGACCTCCGAGATCATCACTGACCCCGAGATCATCACTGACCCCGAGATCATCAATGACCCCGAGATCATCACTGACGCCGAGATCATCACTGACCCCGAGATCATCACTGACCCCGAGATCATCACTGACCCCGAGATCATCACTGACCCCGAGATCATCACTGACCCTGAGATCATCACTGACCCGAGATCATCACTGACCCCGAGATCATCAATGACCCCGAGATCATCACTGACCCCGAGATCATCACTGACCCCGAGATCATCACTGACCCTGAGATCATCACTGACCCCGAGATCAATCCACTGACCCCGAGATCATCACTGACCCCGAGATCATCACTGACCGCGAGATCATCACTGACCCTGAGATCATCACTGACCCCGAGATCATCACAGACGCCGAGATCATCACTGACCCCGAGATCATCACTGACCCCGAGATCATCACTGACCGCGAGATCATCACTGACCCTGAGATCATCACTGACCCCGAGATCATCACTGACCCCGAGATCATCAATGACCCAGAGATCATCACTGACCCCGAGATCATCACAGACGCCGAGATCATCACTGACCCCGAGATCATCACTGACCCCGAGATCATCACTGACCCCGAGATCATCACTGACCCCGAGTTCATCAATGACCCCGAGATCATCACTGACCCCGAGATCATCACTGACCCCGAGATCATCACTGACCCTGAGATCATCACTGACCCCGAGATCATCACTGACCCTGAGATCATTACTGACCCTGAGATCATCACTGACAATATTCTGACATTTCTCCTACACTCTCCAGTCTCCACTGCTTTTTCTTACATTATGGATTTAAATTGTGGAATTTTGTTTCTTTGTTATATTTTGCTGTTTTGTTTACAAAATAAATAAATCAATAAATAAATGTATCCCCATCCTTCTCTGAAATTGCTGGACACCAAACTGTGACCAGGTTCTATATATTGATAATAAATTAATATAATATTACCAAGATGCTTTTACACAGGACTGCAGGTGACATCTACTACATTACCTTTACTCCGAGAGTTATCACTGTGCTATCTGTGGTGTTACATAGGACTGCAGGATCTTTACTCTGAGAGTTCATCACTGTTATCTGTGGTGTTACATAGGACTGCAGGTCACATCTACTACATTACCTGTACTCAGAGATATCACAGTGCTATCTGCGGTGTTACATAGGACTGCAGGTCACATCTACTACATTATATGTACTCAAGAGATATCACTGTGTTATCTGTGGTGTTACATAGGACTGCAGGTCACATCTACTACATTATCTGTACTCAGAGAGATATCACTGTGTTATCTGTGGTGTTACATAGGACTGCAGGTCACATCTACTACATTATCTGTACTCAAGAGAGATATCACTGTGTTATCTGTGGTGTTACATAGGACTGCAGGTCACATCTACTACATTATCTGTACTCAGAGAGATATCACTGTGTTATCTGTGGTGTTACATAGGACTGCAGGTCACATCTACTACATTATCTGTACTCAGAGAGATATCACTGTGTTATCTGTGGTGTTACATAGGACTGCAGGTCACATCTACTACATTATTGAAGTGTTGGGGGCTGCAGTGCTGGATGTTGAGCTGTGTGGGGTGACACATTGTGGAATCAGGGGCTGTTTAGGACTCTAATCTTCGCTACATGTGGTGTCGTCCATGATGAATTATTCATGAGGGGTACAAAAGCATCGGCCACTTTCCAGATTACAAGACATAAAAGACCCCGCACCGCACTATGTGCATAGAAAATGCTCCGTTTACAGAATTATTCCCTTTACCCT
This sequence comes from Allobates femoralis, assembly GCA_033576535.1. Lineage (NCBI taxonomy): Eukaryota > Metazoa > Chordata > Amphibia > Anura > Aromobatidae > Allobates > Allobates femoralis. The sequence goes on from JARQOC010000010.1 coordinate 34,146,481, forward strand.
AAAGCTGCAGACAGCGGCCGACGCCTCACTGTCACTTATAAGAATCCAGTGATTGCTCCATCAGAAATAAACATTATAGAGATAACACAGTTATCAAAGTTATGAACAAAAATGATAAAGTACGATGTAAGAGAAAGGAAATACAGCATAAATGTGAATAACGGAGGCCATGACAAGAGACGTGAAACTATAATACTGCTCCTATATACAAAAACATAACTACTATAATACTGCTCCTATGTACAAGAATATAACTACTATAATACTGCTCCTATATACAAGAATATAACTACTATAATACTACTCCTATATACAAGAATATAACTACTGTAATACTGCTCCCATATACAAGAATATAACTACTATAATACTGCTCCTATGTACAAGAATATAACTACTATAATACTGCTCCTATGTACAAGAATATAACTACTATAATACTGCTCCTATGTACAAGAATATAACTTCTATAATACTGCTCCTATGTACAAGAATATAACTACTATAATACTGCTCCTATGTACAAGAATATAAGTACTATAATACTGCCCCCTATGTACAAGAATATAACTACTATAATACTGCCCCTATATACAAAAATATAACTACTATAATACTGCTCATATGTACAAGAATATAACTACTATAATACTGCTCCTATATACAAGAATATAACTACTATAATACTGCCCCTATATACAATAATATAAATACTATAATACTGCTCCTATATACAAGAATATAACTACTATAATACTGCCCCTATATACAATAATATAACTACTATAATACTGCTCATATGTACAAGAATATAACTACTATAATACTGCCCCCATGTACAAGAATATAAATACTATAATACTGCTCCTATATACAAGAATATAACTACTATAATACTGCTCCTATGTACAAGAATATAAACTACTATAATACTGCCCCCTATATACAAGAATATAACTACTATAATACTGCTCCTATATACAAGAATATAACTACTATAATACTGCTCCTATGTACAAGAATATAACTACTATAATACTGCTCCTATGTACAAGAATATAACTACTATAATACTGCCCCTATGTACAAGAATATACCAACTATAATACTGCCCCTATATACAAGAATATAACTACTATAATACCGCCCCTATTACAGATATACTACTATAATATGCCCTATACAAGAATATAACTACTATAATATGCCCTTAAATATACAAAGAATAAACTACTATAATACTGCCCCTATGTACAAGAATATAACTACTATAATACTGCTCCTATTACAAGAATATAACTACTATAATACTGCCCCTATATACAAGAATATAACTACTATAATACTGCCCTATGTACAAGAATATAACTACTATAATACTGCCCCTATATACAAGAATATAACTACTATAATACTGCCCCTATGTACAAGAATATAAACTACTATAATACTGCCCCTAATTACAAGAATATAACTACTATAATACTGCCCTATGTACAAGAATATAACTACTATAATACTGCCCCTATTACAAGAATATAACTACTATAATACTGCCCTATGTACAAGAATATAACTACTATAATACTGCTCCTATGTACAAGAATATAACTACTATAATACTGCTCCTATGTACAAGAATATAACTACTATAATACTGCCCCTATGTACAAGAATATAACTACTATAATACTGCCCCTATGTACAAGAATATAACTACTATAATACTGCCCTATGTACAAGAATATAACTACTATAATACTGCTCCTATATACAAGAATATAACTACTATAATACTGCCCCTATGTACAAGAATATAACTACTATAATACTGCCCCATATACAAGAATATAACTACTATAATACTGCCCCTATGTACAAGAATATAACTACTATAATACTGCACCTATTACAAGAATATAACTACTATAATACTGCCTCTATTCAAGAATATAACTACTATAATACTGCACTATATACAAGAATATAACTACTATAATACTGCCCCTATGTACAAGAATATAACTACTATAATACTGCAACTATATACAAGAATATAACTACTATAATACTGCTCCTATGTACAAGAATATAACTACTATAATACTGCTCCTATGAACAAGAATATAACTACTATAATACTGCTCCTATATACAAGAATATAACTACTATAATACTGCCCCTATGTACAAGAATATAACTACTATAATACTGCTACTATATACAAGAATATAACTACTATAATACTGCCCCTATATACATAGAATATAACTACTATATATACTGCAACTATATACAAGAATATAACTACTATAATACTGCCCCCTATGTACAAGAATATAACTACTATAATACTGCCCCTATGTACAAGAATATAACTACTATAATACTGCTCTTATTACAAGAATATAACTACTTAATACTGCTCCTATGTACAAGAATATAACTACCATAATACTGCTCCTATATACAAGAATATATACTACTATAATACTGAACCAATGTACAAATATAACTACTATATACTGCTCTATATACAAGAATATAACTACTTATAATACTGCTCCTATTACAAGAATTAACTACTATAATGCTGCTCCTATTACAAGATACTCATACATATACTCATACTCCTTACAAAATTACTATAATACTGCTCCTATATACAAGAATATAACTACTATAATACTGCCCCTATGTACAAGAATATAACTACTATAATACTGCCCCTATGTACAAGAATATAACTACTATAATACTGCCCCTATATACAAGAATATAACTACTATAATACTGACCCCAATGTACAAGAATATAACTACTATAATACTGCTCCTATATACAAGAATATAACTCCTATAATACTGCCTCCTGATAGTACAAGAATATAACTACTATAATACTGCCCTATTACAAGAATATAACTACTATAATACTGCCCCTATTACAAGAATATAACTACTATAATACTGCCCTATGATACAAGAATATAACTACTATAATACTGCCCTATGTACAAGAATATAACTACTATAATACTGCTCCTATATACAAGAATATAACTACTATAATACTGCCCTAGCATTACATATACTATATGACAATAATAACTACTATAATACTGCTCCTATGTACAAGAATATAACTACTATAATACTGCTCCTATGTACAAGAATATAACTACTATAATACTGCTCCTATGATACAAGAATATAACTACTATAATACTGCTCCTATGTACAAGAATATAACTACTATAATACTGCTCCTATATACAAGAATATAACTACTATAATACTGCCCCTATGTACAAGAATATAACTACTATAATACTGCTCCTATGTACAAGAATATAACTACTATAATACTGCTCCTATTACAAGAATATAACTACTATAATACTGCCCCTATATACAAGAATATAACTACTATAATACTGCTCCTATATACAAGAATATAACTACTATAATACTGCTCCTATGTACAAGAATATAACTACTATAATACTGCCCTATGTACAAGAATATAATACTATATACTGCCCTATTACAGAATATAATATATAATACTGCACCTATGTACAAGAATATAATACTATAATACTGCCCTTATACAAGAATATAACTACTATAATACTGCTCCTATGTACAAGAATATAACTACTATAATACTGCCCCTGTGTCTAGCGGGCAATATAACGTATTAAGCACTGGGGTATGTGAACTTTTGATCAGGGTCATGTGGAATTTTTTGTTTTCATTCTGATGTAAAAGAATAAACACATAGTTTGACATAAATGCTTCAGCAACTACTAACATGATGAAAGAAAAGTTTAGGGCAGCTTTACACACACAGATATCTGTGACCAACTTCTGAATACAGTCTATGTTGCAGTGAAATCATGGACACATTGTTCCATTTTGTTGGCTGTGTACAATGTAACAATGTGTCCATATTTCACTGCAATCATGAGATACTGTTAGAGTTGGCTGTTGTAAAGGGCTTATATATCATTTTGCTCTGTACAAGCAAAAATACAAAACTGTTTCGGGTGAATCACACAACTGTATACTTTTTGTCAGTTTTTATGTTTTCTTTTACAAGCATAACTAAGTTTTCTTGCTCCTATGAGTGAACTGGTTTGCTACAGATCATTCATGTATCTTGCTTTGTGCGGATTCATGATGCGGTTGTTTGTTTAAGCTATGTTTTTGCGTTGTCCTTTCTGTGTTGATAGATTTTCTGTTTGTCTTTACAGATAATCTCTGATTCTTGCTTGGTGGAATATACTGCTCAGTAACTGTTGCCTTGAAGAGAAATTAATTTAGCTTTATAATTTGTTTTCAGCTTCAAAAATATCCCAGATGCCTTCATGTTATTCTATGGACTTGGTGAAGAAAGTGTGTTATTATTAGACTGTAGTGTAATGTGTGGATGCATAGATGGATGGCTACTGATGTGATCAGTGCTGACCCCACACTCACGACCAGACGATGCTGCATAAGAGAACATCAGAAGAACGCAGATTTCACAGAAGACGACACCTGATCTGCTGTGGGACAAGTCCTGTAGGGGGCGCTGTGTAAAGATGGCGGCTGTGTCTGAGCTGTGTGTCCATCTTCTGTTCATCTGTCCACGGTGTGTCCATCTGCCGATTGTCCGTCTGCCGAGTGTCCGTCCTCCGTACGTCTGTCTGCCTTGTGTCCATCTGCTTTGTGACTGTTCTCTGCAAATTTGTCTGCCTTGTGTCTGTCTGCCGAGTGTCCATCCTCCATGCGTCCGTCTTCCGACATCCTCTGTGCGTCCGTCTGCTGTTTGTCTGTCCTCATGTGTCTGTCTGCTAAGTGTCCGTCCTCGTGCGTCAGTCCGTAGTGAGTTCATTTGCTGAGTGTCCATCCTCCGTGCGTCTGTCTGCGGTGTGTCCTTCTGCTGTGTGTCTGTCCTCCATGCATCTGTCTGTAGTGCGTCTGTCTGCTGAGTGTATATCCTCCGTGTTTCTGTCTGCTGTGTATCCATTCTTTGTGCGTCTATCAGTGGTGTGTCCGTCTGCTGTCTGTCCTCTGTGCGTCTGTCCATAGTGTGGCATCTGCTGAATGTATATCCTTCATGTGTCTTTCCGTGGTGAGTTTGTTAACTGAGTGTCCGTCCTCCGTGCATCTGTCCATGGTGTTTCGCTGTGTGTCTGTCCTTTGTGCCTCTTTGCGTTCGTCTGCGGTCCGTCTTCTGTGCATCTGTCCATGGTGCGTTCGTCTGCTGTGTGTCCATCCTCCATGCGTCTGTCTATGGTGGGTTTGTTTGCTGTGTGTCTGTCCTCCGTGTGTCTGTTTATGGTGGGTTCATCTGCTGTCTGTCCTCCGTGAGTCTTTCTATGGTGGGTTCGTCTGCTGTGTGTCCGTCCTTCGTGTGTCTGTCCATGGTGCATTCGTCTGTTGTGTGTCCGTTCTCCGTGCGTCTGTCCATGGTGCGTTCGTCTGCTGTGTGTCCATCCTCCATGCGTCTGTCTATGGTGGGTTTGTTTGCTGTGTGTCTGTCCTCCGTGTGTCTGTTTATGGTGGGTTCATCTGCTGTCTGTCCTCCGTGAGTCTTTCTATGGTGGGTTCGTCTGCTATGTGTCCGTCCTTCGTGTGTCTGTCCATGGTGCATTCGTCTGTTGTGTGTCCGTTCTCCGTGCGTCTGTCCATGGTGCGTTCGTCTGCTGTGTGTCCATCCTCCATGCGTCTGTCTATGGTGGGTTTGTTTGCTGTGTGTCTGTCCTCCGTGTGTCTCTTTATGGTGGGTTCATCTGCTGTCTGTCCTCCGTGAGTCTTTCTATGGTGGGTTCGTCTGCTGTGTGTCCGTCCTTCGTGTGTCTGTCCATGGTGCATTCGTCTGTTGTGTGTCCGTTCGCCGTGCGTCTGTCCATGGTGCGTCCATCTGCTGTCCATCTTCCATGCATCTGTCCATGGAGTTCTAGGGAGGCTAGCACTGTGCTGGAGCTGTGTAGGTCGCCACAGGATCCTGGCCAGAGGGACCCAAAATCTACAACCGTCCTTCAGGTCGTTGGTAGAGGAACTAGCTGCATGAGGGCATCGGCCCCAATCTGGTGTGAAAATTGTATGTTCAAGCCAGAAAACCGGAGACTACTGGAATGCAAGTGCAGTAGCCAACCCCGTGTACACTCCCAGGCACAGCAACTACAGAGGGTCAAGAGGACATACCAGGTCGTCGCTCTTCAGGGCCCGCAGTCACCTGACTTAGGACTCGTAGCACGAAGGAGCACGACAGAGGAAGACGAGAAGATCAGCGCAGAAAGGGCAGCAGAGAAAGGCTTATGAATAGTGTCTCAGAGGAGTGTTCCTGGATTATCTGAGGGCTGGCCGAGCAGCAATCTGGAAGAGCATAGTACCCTCGTTGGGTTTGCACTGAAGAGAACAACAGTAAAAGAACCTGGTAAGAACTGCAACCCTGTCCACTCCTTCCACGTCTCCCTGTACCACAACTACTCCTATCATCTCCACATTTCACCACACTGCATCCCAGTGGCCTGCTCTACCTGTGGGGAGTGTTTCACGTAAGCTGCCATAACATCTATCCCCTGTGGGGGTCTAAACATCAGCGCTGCTCATCCCTGACCAGACACCACAGGTGGCGTCACAAAAACCACTTTAATCCCCTGTAATATACCCCCTTTTACATGCTCGGTCAGGGCCATGGCTCCCAGGATTGCCACTGTGACATCCCCCTGACTGAACCCGGTTGGCCAGGTACCCCGGTCCTTACGACCGTTGCCTCTGTCCGTCCTCCGTGTGTCTGTCTTTGGTGCGTTCATCTGTAGTGTGTCTGTCCTCCGTACGTCTGTCCGCTGTGCTGCAGAGTAAAGATGAACGTTTTCTGCTTTCAATATAAAGTGACAGAAGTTGTAATGGAGGCATTTAGCGACCTCACAAATCCCCTTGTAGCATTGGCTCAGAAGCCGCGGTGCTTTGCTCTATTCCCCTCACTGTGAAGGGAAAAGGTGGCGGTGGCGGCACAGAGAAGAAAACGGCGAGGAGGAGCGGCGCTTCACACTTATAAAGAGTCTCTTTACTTGATGTAAAAATAGAGCGTGGTCTGTGTGTAACGAACTTCACACGAGAATTCAGAGAAAGGAGAAACGTCTGTAACTTCCCGTCACCCCGAGGAATCGCAAATGTATCTGAATCTGGAGAGCACCACCGAGACCGGAGGAAACATCGGGAGATGCAGTCACCTCCCCCCTCTGTGCCAGACCATCATTGGGTACAGTAACCTTCACATGTACAGGACCAAGGAATTAATAGTGCTAGAAATAATAGAAATAATAATAATAATAATAATAATAATAATAATAATAATATACTAAATAATAATAATAATGACAATAATAATTGCTTTCTGTTTCATTATCACCATGTTTCTCTGGACTTACACTGCAGTCGTCTGATGCTCCTTTATACGTTGTTACAGATGGTAATGAGGCTTTTAACTGACTTTACCTGTGTTTTCAGCAATTGGAGAATTAAAGATGAATTTCACATTTATTTAATACAATTGGGAATTGAGTCTAAAGCTCGTTGTCTGTGACAATGTGTCAGTCTCTGTACATCGGTGTGGAATATGCTGGTACTATACAGGTGGTACAGAAAGTATGCACACCCCTTTACATTTTTCACTCTATTTCATTGCAGCCATTTGGAAAATTCAAAAAAGTTCATTTTTTTTCTCATTAATGTACACTCTGCACCCCATCTTGACTGACAAAAACAGAAATGTAGATATTTGTGCAAATTTATTAAAAAAAAAATAACCGAAATATCACATGGTCATAACTATTCAGAGTCTTTGCTCAGACACTCATATTTAAGTGACATGCTGTCTATTTCCTTGCCATCCTCCTTGAGATGATTCTACTCCTTCATTGGGGTCCAGCTGTGTTTAATTAAACTGATAGGACTTGATTTGGAAAGGCACTCACCTGTCTATATATAAGACCTCACAGCTCACAGTGCATGTCAGACCAAATGAAAATCAAGATGTCAAAGGAACTGCCCAAGGAACTCAGAGACAGAATTGTGGCAAGGCACAGATCTGGACAAGGTTACAAAAGAATGTTTGCACTACTTAAGGTTCCTAAGTGCACAGTGACCTCCATAATCTTTAAATGGCAAATGTTTGGGGCCACCAGAAGTCTTCCTAGACCTGGATGTCCAGCCAAACTGAGCAATCGTGGGAGAAGACCATTGGTGAGAGCGGTACAGAAGAACCCCAAGATCACTGTGGCTGAGCTCCACATATGCAATAGGGAGATGGGAGAAAGTTTCACAAAGTCACCTATCACTGCAGCCTCCACCAGTCGGGCCTTTATGGCAGAGTGGCCTGACAGAAGCCTCTCCTCAGTGCAAGACATATGAAAGCAGCATAGATTGTGCTAAAAAAACACATGAAGGATCCCAGACTATGAGGAATAAGATTCTCTGGTCTGATGACAAGAAGATAGAACTTCTTGGTGATAATTCTAAGCTGTGCAGAAAACCAGGCCCTGCTCATCACCTGCCCAATACAATCCCAACAGTGAGACATGGTGGTGGCAGCATTATGCTATCGGGGTGTTATTCAGCTGCAGGGACAGGACGACTGGTTACAATTGAAGGAAACATGAATGTGGCCAAGTACAGAGATATCCTGGATGAAAACCTCTTCCAGAGCTCTGGACCTCAGACTTGGCCGAAGGTTCACCTTTCAACAAGACAATGACCCTAAATACATAACTATGTGACAATTCCTGACCGGCCCAGCCAGAGCCCGGAAATAAACCCAATGGAGCATCTCTGGAGAGACCTGAAAATGGCTCCACCAATGTTCAACATCCAACCGGGCCGAACTGGAGAGGATCTGCCAGGAAGAATGAGAGGACCCCAAATCCAGGAGGAAACACTGCATCATTCCCAAGAAGACTCATGGCTGTACGAGCTCAAAAGGTGCAAATACTCAATACTGAGCAAAGGTCTGAATACTTATCATCAATACTGAGCAAAGGGGCTGAATACTTATCATCAATACTGAGCAAAGGGGCTGAATACTTATCATCAATACTGAGCAAAGGGGCTGAATACTTATCATCAATACTGAGCAAAGGGGCTGAATACTTATCAATACTGAACAAAGGGGCTGAATACTTATCATCAATACTGAGCAAAGGTCTGAATACTTATCATCAATACTGAGCAAAGGTCTGAATACTTATCATCAATACTGAGCAAAGGGGCTGAATACTTATCATCAATACTGAGCAAAGGGGCTGAATACTTATCATCAATACTGAGCAAAGGTCTGAATACTTATCATCAATACTGAGCAAAGGGCTGAATACTTATCATCAATACTGAGCAAAGGGCTGAATACTTATCATCAATACTGAGCAAAGGTCTGAATACTTATCATCAATACTGAACAAGGGCTGAATACTTATCATCATACTGAGCAAAGGTCTGAATACTTATCACCGTGTGAAATTTCAGTTTTTCTACATTTCTGTTTGTTTTCAGTCAAGACAGGATGCAGAGTGTGCAATAATGAGGAAAAATGAACTTTTTTGAATTTACTAATTGGCTGCAATGAAACAAAGAGTGAAAAATGTAAAGGGGTCTGAATACTTTCCGTACCCACTGTATATACAGTAGGAAAGTGATAAATCGGTTTTTAATAATGACATCATCGTTCTCAGTTCTCCAGTTATGACATCACTATCCTACACCTCCAGTTATGACATCACTATCCTACACCTCCAGTTATGACATCATCATCCTCAGCCTCCTGTGATGACATCATCATCCTCAGCCTCCTGTGATGACATCATCATCCTCAGCCTCCTGTGATGACATCATTTTCGTCAGCGTCCAGTGATGACATCACCCACCTCAGCCTCCAGTGATGACATCTACCTGCATTATCTGCTGTCCTCACCTCAGGTAGTCTCTGCGGCACAGGATCAGATTTGCCTTGGTGTAGAGAGTTGAGCCGACCTCGCCCAGGCGACAGTCGCAGCAGGCGCACTTCAGACAGTCCTCGTGCCAGTATTTGTCCAGAGCTTTCAGCAGGTAGCGGTCCTTGATCTTCCGGTTGCAGCCGGCGCAGCCTTTCTGTTTCCCTTTGGGCTGCACTGAGAGCATTGGTACTCCTAGGAGAGAAGAGAGCAGACACGTGAGAATGACGCCATCATACATCTACATTCGGGGCCCTATCTAGCTCCAGGGGCCCCCTTTTCTGACTGGCTAATATAATTTCTTGTAACAAGTAAACAGAAGCATTGAGCCCCCAATAATGATGGAGAATAAACAATGACTTGATGTGTTCAGGGAGGATCTCCAGGGATAAAGTAATGTGAATAAGGGAAAGAGGGGACGTAACATCCAAAGGAACCAACTGACCCCATATACTTTAATGTATGGACATCAGAACACAACCAGGTATCACTGCCAGCCATGACTAATCTACCTGGGAAAAGATGACCATCTCTCATTTTTAGTACTGAGGGGGATGTCAGGCTCGACTAATCTATAGGGGTGGAAATCAGGCATGACTAATCTATAGGGATGGGAATCAGGCATGATTAATCTATAGGGATATGGGTCAACCATAACTATTCTATAATGGTGGACGTGAGGGTCAGGTATGACTAATCTATAAGAATGGGTGTCAGGCATGACCAATCTATATGGCTGGGGGTGAGGCTCAGGCATGATAATCTATAGGGATGGGTGAGGGTAAGGCATGCCTAATCTATCTAGAAAAAGGCAGCATCTCCCATCTTTAAGAGTGGTGGTTGTGGGGGATCGGGCTTGACTAATCAATAAGCGTGAGGGGGATCAGACATTACTAATCTATAGGGATACAGATCAGCAAAGACTATAGGGATGGGGGTGAGGGGTCATGCATGGCTAGAGGACCGAGGCAAAGCAGCCGCTTGCAGGGTCTGCATCATCTGCCCGGCTGGAGGGTATTCACTACACTTAAACGAGTATAGGAAAACTTCAAGGGAACTAGAAACTTTAACCCCTTCATGACCTATGACGTACGGGTTCGTCATAGGTCAGGTCCCTCCTTTCGATGTGAGCTCACTTAATTCTTCCAACATCTCAACTGATCTCATCAGCTGAGATGTGGGGTTAACACCACCGATTGGATTCGCAATCTGATCAGTGCTGTTAACCCTTTGGATCGTACTGTCATCGCGCCATTCCCCACCGTGATCAGAGATCCCACGATGAGATTGTGGGATCTCCAGCCGTCACCTGATAGCCCGGGGTCCTGCTGTGACCCCGGATGTTATCACGGATCACTTCCTATGAGCGGTTAGCAAGCGCTGCCATCCACAGAAAGTGATCATTTGTGCTTTGTCCCGATGTGCTGCAGCTCATCTCTACATAGTACAAGCGATAGGACAGTGCTGCACTATGGCGCCCTATGGGACAGTGTAAAACAAAGAAAAAATACAAAAAGTTTTTAAAAATATGAAAAGAAAGACAAAAGTTCAACTCAACCCCTTTTTCCCCCATTCAAAATAAGAGTATTAAAGGGATCCTGTCACCTCCAAAAAGCTACCTAAGCTACAAAAACATGTCCCTGCAGCATCCCATTACTAATCTCACATTTCTTTAAGTCTCCTAAAAGCATCCTGTCAAAGTAGATAAAAATGATTTTATAGTCACTCATTAGGCATTATAATTAGCAGGGGCTATATTCTTTAGCCTTTAGGGCGTGTTTGTTTTGCAGGCTCCAGGATCCACCCTCTCTCTGTCTGTGTGCTTTGCTTGTACAGGCTTTACCCTCCCCCTCTCTGTTACTCACAGAATGCAAATCATTAGTCCTGCCTTCAGCTCCCCATCACAGCAGCACAGACAGAGAGAGAGAGGCTGGATCCTGGAGCTGCAAAACAACACACCCTAAGGGCTAAAGAATATAGCCCCTACTTCATTATCATTCTAATGAGTATCAAAGTGTTTATTTCAACTTTGAAAGGAAGCATTTAGCACAGAGAAAGATGGTTATAATGTTAATAGGAAGGAGGAGGGACATGTAGGGATAGGTTAGATGGCTTCTAGGAGGTGACACGATCCCTTTAAAAAAAATAAACAAAATACACATATTTGGCATTATTCCCTATCTAGCAAAATATAAAATAAATTAATCAGAGCTGTAAACTGCGTAATGGAAAAAAAGGTCCAAACGCCAAAATTACGCTATTTTGGTTGTCGCAACATTGGAATAAAATGCAATAATGGGCGATCAAAACAGCGCATGCACCCAAAAATTGTATCAATAGAAACGTCAGCTCAAGGCGCAAAAAATAAGCCGTCACACAGCCCCGGATCCTGAAAAATGAGGACGCTACGAGTCGCGGAAGATGGCGCAAAAGTGCAATTCTTTGTTTTTTCAAACTTCAGAATTCTTTTCGCCACTTAGATACCAGTAAAAGTAACATGTTTGGTATCTACCAACTCGTACCGACCTGAGGCATCACACAGTCATCAATTTTACCATATTGTGATCATGGTGAATAAAAAAAAAACAATTGTGTAATTGCACTTTTTTTGCAATTTCACCGAAATTGGAATTTTGTTTCCATTTTGCTGTACACTAAATGGTAAAATAAATGATTTAATTTGAAAGTACAACTCATCCCGCAAAAAACAAGCCCTTATATGTCTATAATGACAGAAAAAGAAAGATGTCATGGCTCTTGGAAGAAGGGGAGCAAAAAATTAAAACAAAAAATGAAAAATCACTGGGTGGTGAAGGGATTAAGACCCAAAATCAGCAGGAAGGCCATAATACCTCACTCCAGCAGAGCGGACTACAATTCATATCAGACTGGCTGGACGGCATGCCTGGTTGTACCAATACCCAGGACTTGCTGCAACAACTACAGTAAAGAGGTAAAGAACTTAAAGAAACTGTCTGTTGTGCCTTCCTTCCTCCTGCACTCTCACACTTCACCACAACTACTACCACCATCACCTTCACTTCATTCCTCAGGAGCCTACCCCAGCTCAAGGGGATTATATATCTCACTTCCACAACATCTAAGGCTACATTCACATGCGGCACATTTTGCTGCGCATTTGGCAGTGGCGCTTTTGTGCGCGCATTATGGGGAAAGCACGCCGTAAAAAAAGCCAAGAATTGGCATGTCAATTCTTTTTGCGCAGGTGCTTTTGCAGTGAAAGCGCCCGCGCAAAAATACGAGGTAAAACGGGCATCTGCATGCCTTCCAGCATAAGCCATAGCTTTTTGCTGGAAGGCATGACCAGCTTTGTTTTGCACTGTTTTTACGCGAGCGCTCAAAAGCATCGCATAAAAGCAGGAATACGCGGCTATTATGCTGCGTGTGAACGTAGCCTAACTCCTGAGGATGAATCTGCAGTGCCGGCCACTTAGTGGCTGGAAGCTTCAGCTGGCATCACGAACACTCTTTAGTTTTTTTTTTTATTTTACTCCATTTTTACTTCTGCTTTTATTGTGAGCCAGGACTACAGCTCTGGGCACAGCCACCGTGATCCTGACTGATGGCTCAGCTGCTGGGTACCCAGCCCGACATAGAAACCTGTCAATCATCGCTGGACGTCACAGCTCTCCCTATAGTTCCGGATCCTTACACTCTGTTTTTCCTGACACATCAGAGTGTATCGGAGTGCAGGCGGCCATCGAGCTCTAGGCTCAGATTTATGCTGCCCAGACTATAGGACAGTGAGACTAAGTACCTTAAGGATCCATGGATGAAGGAGAACAGGACAATATGAGCTGTTCCCCATAGGTCCCATCGATTCTTAAAAGCACACGCACCAATTAGACACATTGATAAGTTCACAGAAGATTCCTCCCAGGAGGGTAACTCTCTGATTTCAGCTCTGGAATGTGGCTGTCACCCCGGGCAGCATCACTGCCATTTACACCCCACGGTTTCTGTTCATTAAGTCTTTTAGTCCTCGTTTATGGTCCTTACCCCAGGGTCGGCCGCAGATTGCTCGGGGTCTCACCACTTCCCTTATGGAGCAATAACGGTAAACACCGTGAGCTTAATGGCAGCTCTCTATTCCTGACATTTTGCTGCCGCTCTCGGAGGCGTCTTCGGCTGACACCGCTCGTGATGTGAGGACACTTCTTACAGTAATCAGTGACCGCCGCATCTAAAAGCTCCAACAACAGCACTTAAGGCGAACGCCGCGCATCGATCCATTTCATAACTAAGTAGCCGCACTGCCATGGAGACGGGTCACAGGGAAACCTCTTAAGGCTTTAAAAGTCGCTTTTCTGGAAATCTCGCTGGCTCGGCTAATGATTTAAAATGCCACTCTCCCCCATCTGTGAGCACGGCCGCGCCTTCCCTCCACTTAATATATTTAAATGGTAGAAGTAAATCTATTCCCCGACTGCGGGAGAAACGCGTTAAGTAGCGCTGCCACGACCTGCTTCATCTCCCACAATCCTCTTCCTGCACTGGCGGGCGGCGAACAGCACAAGTATCAGCACACTTACTTATAAAGTGTGAACCATCTGTAGGGGTCCGCCGAAGATCAGTGCAGCCCCCAGAACTCAGCATCTGCCCGGAGCAATGAGGGTACAATGAACCGCCGAACCTCAGCGCAGCCTACAGTACTCAGCATCTGCTCCAAAGCAATGAGGGTCCAATGAACCACCTGAACGTCAGCGCAGCCTCAGTACTCAGCATCTGCTCCAAAGCAATGAGGGTCCAATGAACCACCGAACCTCAGCGCAGCCCAGCTCTATCTACGACAGAGCTACGACTCCGCAGCCCCCGATCTGACTACCCAAAGCAATGAGGGTCCAATGAACCGCCGAACCTCAGCGCAGCCCCCAGAACTTCTACCAGAATAGTCCATAACACCACCCGCACCAGAACTCAATCTCCAGCAGGGGACCAATGAACACCGAACTCAGCGCAGCCCAAACTCAGCATCTGCCTCGAGCATGAGGTCCAAGAACCACCGAACTCAGCGCACCCCAGAACTCACATCTCCCGGAGCAATGAGGGTCCAATGAACCACCGAACGTCAGCGCAGCCCCCAGAACTCAGCATCTGCCCCGGAGCAATGAGGTACAATGAACCACCGAACCTCAGCGCAGCCCCCAGAACTCAGCATCTGCCCCGGAGCAATGAGGGTACAATGAACCACCGACCTCAGCGCACCCCCAGAACTCAGCATCTGCCCGAGCAATGAGGCCAATGAGCCACCGAACCTCGCCAGCCCCCAGAACTCAGCATCTGCCCCGGAGCAATGAGGGTAAATGAACCACCGAACCTCAGCGCAGCCCCCAGAACTCAGCATCTGCCCCGGAGCAATGGGGTCCAATGAGCTACCAACCTCAGCGCAGCCCCCAGAACTCAGCATCTGCCCCGGAGCAATGAGGGTACAATGAACTGCCAACCTCAGCACAGCCCCCAGAACTCTGCATCCGCCCCATTGAGGGTCTCCAGTGAATGGGAGCAGAGCTGGTGGAAACCAATGACTAGGTGTAAACAAGCCGTCGTTCAGGGGTCTGGGAAAGAGGAGTGCCCATGATCCCTTGTGCCAATGAGACGCCATTCAGGGGTCTGGGAAAATAGAGTGCCTTGGTTTCCTTGTGCAAAAAAGCTGCCATTCAGGGTATGGGAAAGCTGTGCCATCATTTCCTTGTGCCAAGCCATCTGCCTGGGTGCCATCGAGCCACCATTCATGGTCTGGGAAAGTGGAGTGCCCTCGTTCCCCTGTGCCAATGAGCCGCCATTGACAGGTCTGGGAAAGCTGAGTGCCCTCGTTCCTTGTGCCAAGCAATCTGACCGGGTGCCAACAAGCTGCCATTCAGGGGTTTGGGAAAGCTGTGCCCTCGTTCCTCTTGTGTCAAGCCATGTTCCTGGTGCCATTGTGCTGCCATTTTGGGGTCTGGGAAAGCTGAGTGCTCTTGCTCCTTTGTGCCACAAGGCAGGATTTTGGTGCAGATGATTTTAGATTGATCTTGAAGTGAAATGTTCCAAACAGTTCAGACGTTGTCGCCCCCGGCTCCTTTCAAGGGGGGTTGGTTTTGCCAATGCAAAATCTTTTACAGATGTGCGCACTATACTTGGAGTGTTGATCACCCAGAAGGCGGCATAGACGGTGCGCACCAGTCTGTCAGACAGCGTGCGCACTGTGATGACTGAGGCGCGTTTTCAGGTTACAGTTCAGGATTAGTGAATCTGCTCCACAAGGTTTGTATATTTTTGATAGGACACGTCAAGGTCAAGGTTACTGGCCCCCGATGCCCCCTGTATCCAGCGAGATGTGATCTTGTTACCGATCTGTGGGTGAGAGGACGGAGGAGACGTTTGCACCGCCCTCCCCCGCCATACTCACCCAGATACCATCTAATAACGCCGCGCTTTAAATAAAAGGGGAATTTCTAGCCGGGATTTGGAATAAATATTTCCATTGAGACGGCTGATAGATCTTCATACAATCCTAATGAAATCTGCCACCTTGTATCAGCCACCAGACGCTTATCTGCCGCCAGATTTGCCGCAGTTTTCATCTCGCAGCTTAATCAGCCAATCTACAGAGAAATTAAATTTACCTCTGGAAAGTTTTAATTAGCGACGGAAGATGAAGAATATAAAGGCAGGAACGTATCAGCTGGATCTGGGCGCACCTGTCATCTGCGCCTCAAAGAGCCTCTGAAGGGGCAACACAAAGTGATGGGAAGGACGCCCATCAGTCACCACATTAACCCTTCAAAGGCCAAATGAAGGTCAGGAGATGGAGGATGGACCAGAGACCACTGAATGGTGGCACAAAACCTATGACCAGACCCCAAAACCTGAATGTACCATTCATGCCTTTGTGCCCCTCATACACCAGGGCCCCAGTGCAACCACAGCCTCAACCTCCACTGAACTGATGACCTGAGCACCTCGGAGCTCACCTCCCTACCAGATTGTTACATTTGTGCCCTAATGGATGGACATTATATGGTGATACCAATAGGAGGGCATCAGAGGAAGATACTGCACAGAGGGAAAATGCCAACCTGCACAGAGGGACACTGCCATCCTGCACAGAGGAGCACTGCCATCCTGTACAGAGAGACACTACCATCCTGCACAGAGAGACACTACCATCCTGCACAGAGGAGCACTGCCATCCTGCACAGAGGAGCAACTGCCATCCTGCACAGAGGAGCACTGCCATCCTGCACAGAGGAGCACTGCCATCCTGTACAGAGGAGCACTGCCATACTGCACAGAGGAGCACTGCCATCCTGCACAGAGGAGCACTACCATCCTGCACAGAGGAGCACTGCCATCCTGTACAGAGGAGCACTGCCATCCTGCACAGAGGAGCACTGCCATCCTGTACAGAGAGACACCACCATCCTGCACAGAGGAAACACTGCCATCCTGCACATGGAGCACTGCCATCCTGCACAGAGGAGCACTGCCATCCTGCACAGAGGTACACTGCCATCCTGCACAGAGGAGCACTGCCATCCTGCACAGAGGGCACTGCCATCCTGCACAGAGGGGCACTGCCATCCTGCACAGAGGAGCACTGCCATCCTGCACAGAGGGGCACTGCCATCCTGCACAGAGGAGCACTGCCATCCTGCACAGTGGAGCACTGCCATCCTGCACAGAGGAGCACTGCCATCCTGCACAGAGGTGCACTGCCATCCTGCACAGAGGAGCACTGCCATCCTGCACAGAGGAGCACTGCCATCCTGCACAGAGGGGCACTGCCATCCTGCACAGAGGAGCACTGCCATCCTGCACAGAGGGTCACTGCCATCCTGCACAGAGGAGCTCTGCCATCCTGTACAGAGAGCACTCCTGCACAGAGAGCACTGCCATCCTGCACAGAGGAGCACTGCCATCCTGCACAGAGAGACACACCATCCTGCACAGAGGAGCACTGCCATCCTGCACAGAGGAGCACTGCCATCCTGCACAGAGGAGCACTGCCATCCTGCACAGAGGTGCACAGCCATCCTGCACAGAGGTGCACTGCCATCCTGCACAGAGGAGCACTGCCATCCTGCACAGAGGAGCACTGCCATCCTGCACAGAGGGCACTGCCATCCTGCACAGAGGGGCACTGCCATCCTGCACAGAGGAGCACTGCCATCCTGCACAGAGGAGCACTGCCATCCTGCACAGAGGGCCTGCCATCCTGCACAGAGGGTCACTGCCATCCTGCACAGAGGAGCACTGCCATCCTGCACAGAGGGTCACTGCCATCCTGCACAGAGGAGCACTGCCATCCAGGAAGGTTTGTTATGTGTCCCGTCTAGGACAATCCTCTTAAGGGGGGTTACACGTCCTGATATCGGGACGATATCGCTATACAACGGCGGGGGAGCGCGCATTTTTTGAGCACTTTTCATGCTGCGATATCGGGAAACAACGTCCCTCCGATGTTACGCCCACCAACCCAGTAGACGACCATTTAACATTGGAGTTAATGGGTGAGGTGCGAGTACACATCGTAGTTGGCGGTACACGCTACGATCCGGCTCCACAGGCATCCGATATCGGGCAGTTGAATAGCACGCTCATTCGACCCCCGATATCGGATTACCATCGTTCCTGCATCGTATGTACCTTCAAACAGTACGATGCAGGAACGATATCCAACGAGCGAACCCACGTGACTTTTGTCGGAGTTGGATCGGAGTTGGACTGCCGATATCGCCGCGTGTAAACCCACCATCAGAGCTTTCACCTCAGCATCATAATCCCTCCTGTGTTTATAGTTTACAACAGGAACAAGTATAAAGGCCACTTCACCACACAGATCTCTGGTTGCAGTGAAATCATGGCCACATTGTTACATTTGTACACAGCCACAAAATGGAGCAATGTGTCCATGATTTCACTGCAACCAGAGATTGTTCAGATATTGGACTCAGATATCTGTGTGTGAAGTGGCCTTCAGTCTGGACTGGATACAATCTCTATATATGATTGGAGTTGGCTCCTCCACTATCCTTTCTGATTTCCGCTATGTCACTTCCGCCAGCGCCATATTTCCACACCCAAAAGATGGGTATGGAAGTATGGCTGCCGCTGCTCCCAGGTGAGCCCCGCCCGATCCCCCTCAGTCCATCCCCCACCACTAACCCGACGCCACAGCCCTGAAAGCTATCGCCCCGCCGCTGATAAGCTGGGACCGACTTACAGGACCTGTGGTGATGTCATGATCATGGGCGGAGCCAGGTCACATGATCATGACATCACCACAGGATCTTGAGCAGAACGGATGGAGGAGCAGGGGAGCAGAGAGAGCAGCAGGAGCCAGGTACTGCAGGGGTACTCACCTCTCACACCCCACACCACGGTCACACCACACTACCCTGCACTTATTCATGCACTCACTCATCCTGCAGTCACTCACCCTACACTCACTCAGCCTGCACTCACTGTCTGCACCTCACTCACCACTCACACTTACTTGGCCCTCACTCTCAGCCTGCACATGGCCAGACTACACTCACTCTGCACTCATTCCTGCCCCTGCACCTACTCCTGCCCTGCACCTACTCTGCCCCTGCACTCACTCAACTTACACCACACTCGGCCTGCACTCACTCTGCACTCACTCACCCTTGACTCATGCCTGCACTCACTGAGCCTGCACTCACTCATCCCTGTGCTCCCACCACACTCATCCTACACTGCACTCATCATGCACTTACTCAACCTACACTCACTCAGCCAACACTCACTCAGCCCACACTCAGACAGCCTTCTGCCTGCCCCTCCACTCACACTGCACTCACTCAGCACGCATCATGTCAGCCCGCACTACAGCCATCCTGCACTCAGCCTGGCTTCACTCAGCCTGCCCTCACTTAGCCTGCCCTCACTCAGCCTGCCCTCACTGAGCCCGCACTCATTCAGCCTGCTCTCAGCCCGCACTACAGTCACCCCGCACTCAGCCTGCCCTCACTTAGCCTGCACCATGGTTATCCTGCCTTCACTCAGCCCGCACCATGGTTAGCCTGTCCTCACTTAGCCCGCACCACGGTCAACCCCGCACTCATTCAGCTTGCACTCAACCTGCACCATGGTCACCCTGCACTCAGCCTGCACTCGAGCTACACTTACTCAGTCCGCACCACAGTCACCCCACACTATGGTCATCCCGCACTCACTCAGCCTACACTGAAGCAGCCTACACTCAGCCTGCCTTCATTCAGCCTGACCTCACTCAGCCCGCACCATGGTCAACCTGCACTCAGCCCGTACTCACCCTGCACTCACTCAACCCGCTCAACGATCACCCTGCACTATGGTAATCCCTCACTCAGCCCGCCCTCACTCAGCCCGCTCTCACCCAGCACCATGGTCATCCTGCACCACGGTCATCCTGCACCTCGCTCACCTCGCACCACAGTCACCCCGCACTCATTCAGCTCACACCATGGTCACCCCACAGCACTGGGGGGCAGAGACAAGGCAGCACTGGGAGGAGGCAGAGAGCGAGGGGGAATAATCAGCGGGCTATATGCGCACCTTAGGTATTTTGTTGTAGAAATTTCTGCACAAAATCGGCAGAAAAATGCACTCGTTCTTAACGCAGGTTTTTGATGCGTTTTACATCATCATCAATATCCTGAAATTAGCAGGAAATTAAAGTACAACATAGTTTGCAAACTATTGTGATGCACAACAAGCGGATGTCCTACAATTGGCAAGATTGAAATACAAAGTATGGTAGAAGTTACAGGATGAATTCTACATTATCTATGGTAGCGACATTGTATCTCATCTCCTATAATCAAACATCTGTAATGCTCTGTGCTGCTGGTGGAGCCAGACAGAAGGGACCCCTGTGCAGGAAGAGTATATAGGCCCCTGTACCGGAGGAGTACATGGGCCCTGTGCAGGAAGAGTATATGGGCCCCTGTGCAGGAGCAGTATATGGGCCCCTGTGCAGGAGCAGTATATGGGCCCCTGTGCAGGAGCAGTATATGGGCCCCTGTACAGGAGCAGTATATGGGCCCCTGTGCAGGAGCAGTATATGGGCCCCTGTGCAGGAGCAGTATATGGGCCCCTGTGCAGGAGCAGTATATGACCCCTGTGGAGGAGCAGTATATGGGCCCTTGTGGAGGAGCAGTATATGGGCCCCTATGCAGGAGCAGTATATGGGCCCCTGTGCAGGAGCAGTATATGGGCCCCTGTGCAGGTACAGTATATGGACCCCTGTACACGAGCATTGTATGGCCCGGTGCAGGAGCAGTATATGGGCTCCTATGCAGGAGCAGTATATGGACCCCTGTATAGGACAGTATATGGGCCCCTGTACAGAAGCAGTATATGGTCCCTGTGCAGCAGTAGTATAGGCCCCTGTGCAGGAGCAGTATATGGGCTCCTATGCAGGAGCAGTATATGGACCCCTGTATAGGAACAGTATATGGGCCCCTGTACAGAAGCAGTATATGGGTTCCTGTGCAGCAGTAGTATAGGCCCCTGTGCAGGAGCAGTATATGACCCTGTGCAGGAGCAGTATATGACCCTGTGCAGGAGCAGTCTTTGGATCCCTGTGCAGGTGCAGTATATGGGCCCATGTACAGGAGCAGTCTATGGACCCCTATGTAGGAGTATTATATGGGTCACTGTGCAGGAGCAGTATATAGGTCCCTGTGGACCTATAGGCCTCCCATCCATAGTCTGTTGGGTGTTGGGCTCCTACTGTGTGAGGAGCATTGAGGACAAGATGAGACGTCTGCTGGGATCGAACCTTCCCCGATCTGCCGAGTGCGGTGATAAGCAGCCAATTCCCGGTCGTCAGGATTAATGGAGTGCGGCGGATTCTCCGTTAATAAGCGCTTGTTACGGTGAGGAATCTCTAAAATGCCGCTTAAAACTCCCCTAAATGAAGATTTGCTGGCGGCTGGGAGAGTAATTCTCTGCGGTTGATCAGATCGCGCCATTACTGAAGACGGTCGGACCTTATAAAACTCATTTCAGGGGAGAAGACGCAGCAGTGGATCCACATAAAACACCTGAACGCACCACCGGAACATGAGCCTGGAACTGCCGACTCCATCCTACAGGAGGGAAGGGGTTAAATCCCGACCTCTGGGCGATGCCAAGATGCAGCCAGGAGCTCATATGCTCTGGAAATATACTGTATGTGGCCCCCTCACCTCTCGGGCCCCGTGGAGCCGCACTAATGGGATATGTGATATCTCCAACCCTTCCTCTCCCCAATTCTCTACCTCCTGCCTCATCACCGTCACAGCTCTCTTCTCTCCATCCTCCATGCTTTACACTGCAGCTCTGATCGGTGGCACCAGCTCAGCTGCTTTGTGTATCAGTCAGAAATCGCTCACATCTGAGTATAACAAGTCGGTCCGATTTTCATCCAGAACAGTTGGACGACTGAAATCCATTTGGTAAACCATCCGTCATGTGATTGCTGCGGTCCGTTGCAGTGGGACTTTGCCGGTGGGATTGGGTCTTCTCTGACAGCCGCTGTAGCGCGGCAACTCCCAGCAATCAATTGCACTCACATCTAACGGCCATCAAGCTCGGGTCAGCGTGACTTCAACAGCGCGGTCAGGTCGTCTGCTCACGCTGCTGACATCACTCTCCGGCACCGCATAGATGTCAAGATTTGTCAATGGTGCGATAAAGGTGGGGAATTTGAGAGGGCAAGATGGAAAGGGGGTGAGGAATAGGTGCAGATACATTATGGGTAGGTTGATTGTAAGAGGAGACAGTATGGAGGGGAAGGAATGAGTGTGGACACATTATGGGTAGGTTGGTTGTAAGAGGAGATAGTATGGAGGGGAAGGAATGGGTGTGGAACGTTGGGTAGGTTGGTTGTAAGAGGAGATAGTATGGAGGGGAAGGAATGGGTGTGGACACAGTATGGGTAGGTTGATTGTAAGAGGAGACAGTATGGAGGGAAGGAATGGGTGTGGACACAGTGTGGGTAGGTTGGTTGTAAGAGGAGACAGTATGGGGGAAGGAAAGGGTGTGGACACAGTATGGGTAGGTTGATTGTAAGAGGAGACAGTATGGAGGGGAAGGAATGGGTGTGGACACAGTATGGGTAGGTTGACTGTAAGAGGAGACAGTATGGAGAGGAAGGAATGGTGTGGACACAGTATGGGTAGGTTGATTGTAAGAGGAGACAGTATGGAGGGGAAGGAATGGGTGTGGACACAGTATGGGTAGGTTGATTGTAAGAGGAGACAGTATGGAGGGAAGGAATGGGTGTGGACACAGTATGGGTAGGTTGATTGTAAGAGAAGTAGTATGGAGGTGAGGAATGGGTGTGGACACAGTATGGGTAGGTTGATTGTAAGAGGAGGCAGTATGAAGGGAAGGAATGAGTGTGGACACAGTATGGGTAGGTTGATTGTAAGAGGAGACAGTATGGGGGGAAGGAATGGGTGTGGACACAGTATGGAGAGCAAGGGGGGATGCGTGAGGAACAAATATGACATTGAGAGAGTAATGGAGGCACATCCACTATGGGAAGCGGGGATGTATGGGAAACAGTATTGTGAGCAAGGAATGGAATGGGTGTGGACACAGCATGGTGAACGAAGGAAGAATGGGTGCATACATAGTATGGTGAGGTGGGTGAATGTGTGAGCTAACAGTATGAGGGTGGAGGAATGTGTGAGGAAACTATTGAGGGGAATAGCATGAGGAAATGGTATGGGGGGAAAAGTGTGAGGAGCACAGAATAGAGATTGAATAGTGCAGAAGGGGAGCTGTATAGAGAGGCGGCATCATGTGGTGACAGTGTGAAGGCCCAGCAAGGAGGGGACAGTATGCCGAGAAGGGTGTGTGTGATGAGGAAGAACAATATAAACAGTGAGCAGTATAGGGGGACACCGTGTGAGAGGACAGTGTGAAGAGGATGTCCAGTATGGAGAGGAGAGGGCAGTGTGGAGGACATGTACCAGAAGAGGGATATTGTGGGGTCATATTTTGTATGGGGAACACAATAAGGGTTAATTATTTATTCAGGGGCACAGCATAGGCCAGATATTTTTATTCAGTAGCATTATATTCACGCTGTTACGTTTAAGTGCACTATGTTGGGATGTGCTGCAGAAGACCGGAGAAGATAGAAGTCTGCAGAGACGAGCTGCGGATGTGAAAAGTCATCATGGCGTCTGTCTGTACAAGATGAAGAAAAGAAAGAGACGGCTCCTATCAGACAATATGTGACTAATAAGGTCAAGCCATCATGTAGATGTTGATGATGTGTGATACTGACTACATCTCATCAATACCGTGGTTCTGGTATGGTCCACAGTCTGATGATGACTGATAACAACAACTCAGAGTATCTCAATACCATTCTTAACGTCATACTGGGAGTTGTAGCTTCATGTGATACAAATGTATATGGGTCTTGCCTGACATTGAAATTCATGTACCATGTACTGATGGTGGTTCTAGTGATTTATTCATGTAATGATGGTAGTTTTGGGTATGTATTTCTGTACTGTTGGTGGTTCTGGTGATTTATTAGTACTAATTGTGGTCCTGTCGATATATTCATGTAATGATTGTGGTTCTGGTAATGTACTTCTGTACTAATTGTGGTTCTGGTTATGTATTTCTGTTCTTATGGTGGTTTTTGGAATGTATTTCTGCGCTTATGGTGGTTTTGGACATGCATTTTTGTTCTTATGGTGGTTCTGGTTATGTATTTCTGTACTTATGGTGATTTTGGAGATGCATTACTGTTCTTATTGTGGTTTTGGTTATGTATTTCTGTTCTTATGGTGGTTCTGGATATGTATTTCTGTTCATATGGTGGTTTTGGTTATGTATTTCAGAAGTTATGGAGGTACTGGAGATGTATTCTTGTACTGACTGTGGTTGACATGAAGACAGTGACCAGGGTGAACATTTCAAAGCGTCATAAGTAGAGAAGGTAAGTACCGGCCATATTGAAAAACTAGTTCCTTTAAAAGGAAAGATGACAGAGGATAGGTGAGAATAGGACTCTCACTAACTGGACTGTAATACTCAGCTGGGTTGTGGTGAAGGCAAGTGAGATAGTGTAAACGTCTGCTCCTGGCCAACCGGAGTCACCGGAATCATGTGGCCTGCAAGGACGTAGAGCCCCCATAAGTCCCACACCCAGCCAGGATCCTCCCCTTTATATACCTATGTAACATGCCGTGTGCAAGAGATGAGAACCTGACCCACAACTACCCGCCCTGCACCACGTTACACTTTGGATAGTCAGAGGATGATACAAGCAGCAGAACGTGCAGCGAGGACTGTGGAGAATGAAGCTGCAGGTTGTGCAGCACGGCCACCATTACAGGGGAGCACAGGTAATTGGTCTGTGCACCGATTCTTGCAACATTCATCTAATGATCCTCAAATCCGGCACCAGAGACCACCAGGAATTCCCAGCACCTCCCCGGGGGGCCGCGCTCCATGTTCACCTGCACTTCACACCTTGTTACGACACGACAGCTCGTTACTGCGCAGGAAAACAATCCTAATGAGGGGAAGAGGAGTGCACTCAACACAAGAGACCACTCCACTCTGCCCCCAGGGGGCGACAGCAACCCAATCACCAGTAATGGCTGCTAATTGCTAACTCTATAGAGACTCTCAGACTCAGACTAATGATACACAAAAGTCAGAACAACCACCCCCAACTGGAACCGGATTACTGGGAGTGACACACAATACGGACCCTAAAATCAAGAGAGAAAGAAAGAAAAAAAGAAAGAAAGAAAGAAAGAAAGTTATCAGCATCATATTACTGTACACATCACACAATAAGAAGAACCAAGAAAGAAAAACCTCCAGAATAATGATACTGAAAAGTGAATCTACCACCTCATCATATGTAATATAGAAACAAATATATACTGGGCATATTACTGAACATAGGGGCAGTATTATAGTAGTTATATTCTTGTACATAGGGGCAGTATTATAGTAGTTATATTCTTGTATATAGGGGCAGTATTATAGTAGTTATATTCTTGTACATAGGAGCAGTATTATAGTAGTTATATTCTTGTATATAGGAACAGTATTATAGTAGTTATATTCTTGTATATAGGAGCAGTATTATAGTAGTTATATTCTTGTATATAGGAGCAGTATTATAGTAGTTATATTCTTGTATATAGGGGCAGTATTATAGTAGTTATATTCTTGTGCATAGGAACAGTATTATAGTAGTTATATTCTTGTATATAGGAGCAGTATTATAGTAGTTATATTCTTGTATATAGGAGCAGTATTATAGTAGTTATATTCTTGTATATAGGGGCAGTATTATAGTAGTTATATTCTTGTACATAGGAGCAGTATTATAGTAGTTATATTCTTGTACATAGGAGCAGTATTATAGTAGTTATATTCTTGTACATAGGAGCAGTATTATAGTAGTTATATTCTTGTACATAGAGGCAGTATTTTAGTAGTTATATTCTTGTACATAGTGGCAGTATTATAGTAGTTATATTCTTGTATATAGGAGCAGTATTATAGTAGTTATATTCTTGTGCATAGGAACAGTATTATAGTAGTTATATTCTTGTATATAGGGGCAGTATTATAGTAGTTATATTCTTGTATATAGGGGCAGTATTATAGTAGTTATATTCTTGTACATAGGAGCAGTATTATAGTAGTTATATTCTTGTACATAGGAGCAGTATTATAGTAGTTATATTCTTGTACATAGAGGCAGTATTTTAGTAGTTATATTCTTGTACATAGTGGCAGTATTATAGTAGTTATATTCTTGTATATAGGGGCAGTATTATAGTAGTTATATTCTTGTACATAGGAACAGTATTATAGTAGTTATATTCTTGTGCATAGGAACAGTATTATAGTAGTTATATTCTTGTGCATAGGAACAGTATTATAGTAGTTATATTCTTGTACATAGGAGCAGTATTATAGTAGTTATATTCTTGTGCATAGGAACAGTATTATAGTAGTTATATTCTTGTATATAGGGGCAGTATTATAGTAGTTATATTCTTGTATATAGGGGCAGTGTTATAGTAGTTATATTCTTGTATATAGGGGCAGTATTATAGTAGTTATATTCTTGTATATAGGGGCAGTATTATAGTAGTTATATTCTTGTATATAGGGGCAGTATTATAGTAGTTATATTCTTGTACATATGAGCAGTATTATAGTAGTTATATTCCTGTACATAGGAGCAGTATTATAGTAGTTATATTCTTGTGCATAGGAACAGTATTATAGTAGTTATATTCTTGTATATAGGGGCAGTATTATAGTAGTTATATTCTTGTATATAGGGGCAGTATTATAGTAGTTATATTCTTGTACATAGGAGCAGTATTATAGTAGTTATATTCTTGTACATAGGAGCAGTATTATAGTAGTTATATTCTTGTATATAGGGGCAGTATTATAGTAGTTATATTCTTGTACATAGGAGCAGTATTATAGTAGTTATATTCTTGTACATAGGAGCAGTATTATAGTAGTTATATTCTTGTACATAGAGGCAGTATTTTAGTAGTTATATTCTTGTACATAGTGGCAGTATTATAGTAGTTATATTCTTGTATATAGGAGCAGTATTATAGTAGTTATATTCCTGTACATAGGAGCAGTATTATAGTAGTTATATTCTTGTGCATAGGAACAGTATTATAGTAGTTATATTCTTGTATATAGGGGCAGTATTATAGTAGTTATATTCTTGTATATAGGGCAGTATTATAGTAGTTATATTTTGTATATAGGGGCAGTATTATAGTAGTTATATTCTTGTATATAGGGGCAGTATTATAGTAGTTATATTCTTGTATATAGGGGCAGTATTATAGTAGTTATATTCTTGTATATAGGGGCAGTATTATAGTAGTTATATTCTTGTACATAGAGCAGTATTATTAGTGTTATATTCTTGTATATAGGAGCAGTATTATAGTAGTTACATTCTTGTACATAGGGGCAGTATTATAGTAGTTATATTCTTGTACATAGGGCAGTATTATAGTAGTTATATTCTTGTACATAGGAGCAGTATTATAGTAGTTATATTCTTGTACATATGAGCAGTATTATAGTAGTTATATTCTTGTACATAGGAGCAGTATTATAGTAGTTATATTCTTGTATATAGGAGCAGTATTATAGTAGTTATATTCTTGTACATAGGGACAGTATTATAGTAGTTATATTCTTGTACATAGG
The DNA here is from genome assembly GCA_033576535.1 of Allobates femoralis. Lineage (NCBI taxonomy): Eukaryota > Metazoa > Chordata > Amphibia > Anura > Aromobatidae > Allobates > Allobates femoralis. The sequence goes on from JARQOC010000010.1 coordinate 34,174,706, forward strand.
GGCAGTATTATAGCAGTTCCATTCTTGTATATAGGAGCAGTATTATAGTAGTTATATTCTTGTACATAGGGACAGTATTATAGTAGTTATATTCTTGTATATAGGAGCAGTATTATAGTAGTTATATTCTTGTACATAGGGGCAGTATTATAGCAGTTCCATTCTTGTATATAGGAGCAGTATTATAGTAGTTATATTCTTGTACATAGGGGCAGTATTATAGTAGTTATATTCTTGTACATAGGAGCAGTATTATAGTAGTTATATTCTTGTACATAGTAGCAGTATTATAGTAGTTATATTCTTGTATATAGGAGCAGTATTATAGTAGTTATATTGTTGTACATAGGGCAGTATTATAGTAGTTATATTCTTGTACATAGGGGCAGTATTATAGTAGTTATATTCTTGTATATAGGAGCAGTATTATAGAAGTTATATTCTTGTATATAGGGGCAGTATTATAGTAGTTATATTCTTATACATAGGAGCAGTATTATAGTAGTTATATTCTTGTACATAGGAGCAGTATTATAGTAGTTATATTCTTGTATATAGGAGCAGTATTATAGTAGTTATATTCTTGTACATAGGGGCAGTATTATAGCAGTTCCATTCTGTACATAGGAGCAGTATTATAGTAGTTATATTCTTGTACATAGGGGCATTATTATAGTAGTTATATTCTTGTACATAGGAGCAGTATTATAGTAGTTATATTGTTGTACATAGGAGCAGTATTATAGTAGTTATATTCTTGTATATAGGAGCAGTATTATAGTAGTTATATTCTTGTATATAGAGGCAGTATTATAGTAGTTATATTCTTGCACATAGGGTCAGTATTATAGTAGTTATATTCTTGTATATAGGAGCAGTATTATAGTAGTTATATTCTTGTACATAGGGGCAGTATTATAGTAGTTATATTCTTGTACATAGGAGCAGTATTATAGTAGTTATATTCTTGTATATAGGGGCAGTATTATAGTAGTTATATTCTTGTACATAGGGGCAGTATTATAGTAGTTATATTCTTGTATATAAGAGCAGTATTATAGTAGTTATATTCTTGTATATAGGAGCAGTATTATAGTAGTTATATTCTTGTATATAGGGAGCAGTATTATAGTAGTTATATTTTTGTACATAGGGGCAGTATTATAGTAGTTATATTCTTGTATATAAGAGCAGTATTATAGTAGTTATATTCCTGTATATAGGGGCAGTATTATAGTAGTTATATTCTTGTATATAGGAGCAGTATTATAGTAGGTATATTCTTGTACATAGGGGCAGTATTATAGTAGTTATAATCTTGTACATAGGAGCAGTATTATAGTAGTTATATTCCTGTATATAGGAGCAGTATTATAGTAGTCATATTCCTGTACATAGGAGCAGTATTATAGTAGTTATATTCTTGCACATAGGGGGCAGTATTATAGTACTCTGTGTTTTATAGAGCCATTCTATATGATGCCTCTGGGGTAACGGCCTCGTTCATGTCTTGCAGTTAGAGGCGTTGGTCACTGATGCTCTCAGTATATGACGGGTTATTAATGTCGCCATCTGTTTCGTGCCGTTCTGCACATTTACCCATTTTCTGGGCTTTGCACAGTTCCCAAAATTTGCTGTGAAAAAGTAACTTTTCTTTTTTCTTTGTACAAACAAACCAATTTATTATTACTTTTGTGTTTTTTCCCCCCAGATTTTGCTGTTTTTCCTTTGTGCTTTTATCCTCGTTATTTCTCAGCCTTCTCATTATCTGTTTTCTGGCTTCTGTTGTGTTTTTACTGCTCATCATTGTCAGTGGGCTTTAAAGGGCCTCTGTGAGGTCATTTTTCAGTATGATACTAATAGTACCATTGAATAGTGCTCGAGCAGACCTTTCAAAATATGTAAAAATCATTAATGTACTCTTTGTAGTTCTCTTGCTTGTCCTCCAGGCTCGGGCTGTTGTCCTCCCGGCCCGGGCTCTTGTCCTCCCGGCCCGGGCTCTTGTCCTCCCGGCCCGGGCTCTTGTCCTCCCGGCCCGGGCTCTTGTCCTCCCGGCCCGGGCTCTTGTCCTCCCGGCCCGGGCTCTTGTCCTCCCGGCCCGGGCTCTTGTCCTCCCGGCCCGGGCTCTTGTCCTCCCATCCCGGGCTCTTGTCCTCCCATCCCGGGCTCTTGTCCTCCCGGCCCGGGCTCTTGTCCTCCCGGCCCGGGCTCTTGTCCTCCCGGCCCGGGCTCTTGTCCTCCCGGCCCGGGCTCTTGTCCTCCCGGCCCGGGCTCTTGTCCTCCCATCCCGGGCTCTTGTCCTCCCATCCCGGGCTCTTGTCCTCCCATCCCGGGCTCTTGTCCTCCCGGCCCGGGCTCCTGTCCTCCCGGCCCGGGCTCCTGTCCTCCCGGCCCGGGCTCCTGTCCTCCCGGCCCGGGCTCCTGTCCTCCCGGCCGGCTCCTGTCCTCCCGGCCCGGGCTCCTGTCCTCCCGGCCCTGGCGTTCATGTGTTCGGTGCATCTTTCTCTATCAGCCACCTCAGTGTATAAGAAATCGGCAGAACATTTCATTATACCGTGATTTTCCTTTATATACATAAAGCCAAAAAACTTCCCAGATCTGTTCCAGGAGCCGCTGGAGTGAGGACCATGGTAGGATGAAGAATGGGGCCTGGAACCTCTGCCCTGAGTAATATGGATGTAGTACCAGTAATGACCACAGAGGCGCTGTAGATACAAGCTGTATATATAATCTCTGCGTCACCACGTCAGATACGTCCTGTGTAGAACGGGGCGAGTATCTGATCAGGGAGTCATTCAATAGCAAAATGTAATGATGTGTAATACAGTCTGCAAAACCGTGTATCTAATCCTATCCTGTGTGATACTATCTGCTGAGCTGTGTATCTAATCCTATCCTGTGTGATACTATCTGCTGAACCATGTATCTAATCCTGTCCTGTGTGATACTGTCTACTGAACCATGTATCTAATCCTATCCTGTGTGATACTGTCTGCTGAGTTGTGTATCTAATACTATCCTGTGTGATACTGTCTGCTGAGCTGTGTATCTAATCCTATCCTGTGTGATACTGTCTGCTGAGCTGTGTATCTAATCCTATCCTGTGTGATACTTATTGCTGAGCTGTGTATCTAATCCTATCCTGTGTGATACTGTCTGCTGAGCTGTGTATCTAATCCTATCCTGTGTGATACTGTCTGCTGAGCCGTGTATCTATTTCTTCCTGTGTAATACTGTCTGCTGAGCTGTATCTAATCCTATCCTTTGTGATCTGTCTGCTGAGCTGTATATCTAATCCTATCCGTGTGAAATACTGTCTGCTGAGCTGTGTATCTAATCCTCTCCTGTGTGATACTGTCTGTTGAGCTGTGTATCTAATCCTATCCTGTGTGGTACTGTCTGCTGAGCTGTGTATCTGATCCTATCCGTTTGTGATACTGTCTGCTGAGCTCTGTATCTAATCCTATCCTTTGTGATACTGTCTGCTGAGCTGTGTATTTAATCCTCTCCTGTGTGATACTGTCTGCTGAGCTGTGTATCTAATCCTATCCTATGTGATACTGTCTGCTGAGCTGTGCATCTAATCCTATCCTGTGTGATACTGTCTGTCGAGCTGTGTGTACCAAATTCTCTCCTGTGTGATACTGTCTGCTGAGCTGTGTATCTAATCCTATCCTATGTGATGCTGTCTGCTGAGCTGTGTATCTAATCCTATCCTGTGTGATACTGTCTGCTGAGCTGTGTGTCTAATCCTTTCTTGTGTGATACAGTCTGCTGAGCTGTGTATCTAATCCTATCCTGTGTGATACTATCTGCTGAACCATGTATCTAATCCTGTCCTGTGTGATACTGTCTACTGAACCATGTATCAATCCTATCCTGTGTGATACTGTCTGCTGAGTTGTGTATCTAATACTACCCTGTGTGATACTGTCTGCTGAGCTGTGTATCTAATCCTATCCTGTGTGATACTGTCTGCTGAGCTTGTGTCTAATCCTTTCTTGTGTGATACAGTCTGCTGAGCTGTGTATCTAATCCTATCCTGTGTGATACTATCTGCTGAACCATGTATCTAATCTGTCCTGTGTGATACTGTCTACTGAACCATGTATCTAATCCTATCCTGTGTGATACTGTCTGCTGAGTTGTGTATCTAATCTATCCTGTGTGATACTGTCTGCTGAGCTGTGTATCTAATCCTATCCTGTGTGATACTGTCTGCTGAGCTGTGTATCTAATCCTATCCTGTGTGATACTTATTGCTGAGCTGTGTATCTAATCCTATCCTGTGTGATACTGTCTGCTGAGCTGTGTATCTAATCCTATCCTGTGTGATACTGTCTGCTGAGCCGTGTATCTATTTCTGTCCTGTGTAATACTGTCTGCTGAGCTCTGTATCTAATCCTATCCTTGTGATACTGTCTGCTGAGTGTATATCTAATCCTATCCTGTGAATACTGTCTGCTGAGCTGTGTATCTAATCCTCTCCTGTGTGATACTGTCTGTTGAGCTGTGTATCTAATCCTATCCTGTGTGATACTGTCTGCTGACCTGTGTATCTAATCCTATCCTGTGTGGTACTGTCTGCTGAGCTGTGTATCTGATCCTATCCGGTGTGATACTGTCTGCTGAGCTCTGTATCTAATCCTATCCTTTGTGATACTGTCTGCTGAGCTGTGTATTTAATCCTCTCCTGTGTGATACTGTCTGCTGAGCTGTGCATCTAATCCTATCCTATGTGATACTGTCTGCTGAGCTGTGCATCTAATCCTATCCTGTGTGATACTGTCTGTCGAGCTGTGTACCAAATTCTCTCCTGTGTGATACTGTCTGCTGAGCTGTGTATCTAATCCTATCCTATGTGATGCTGTCTGCTGAGCTGTGTATCTAATCCTATCCTGTGTGATACTGTCTGCTGAGCTGTGTGTCTAATCCTTTCTTGTGTGATACTGTCTGCTGAGCTGTGTATCTAATCCTATCCTGTGTGATACTGTTTGCTGAGCTGTGTATCTAATCCTATCCTGTGTGATACTGTCTGCTGAGCTGTGTACCAAATTCTCTCCTGTGTGATACTGTCTGCTGACCTGTGTATCTAATCCTATCCTATGTGATACTGTCTGCTGAGCTGTGTATCTAATCCTATCCTGTGTGATACTGTCTGCTGAGCTGTGTGTCTAATCCTTTCTTGTGTGATACTGTCTGCTGAGCTGTGTATCTAATCCTATTCTGCATGATACTGTCAGAATTGATGCATCAGCCAAAGAAATGTGGAAACCTTAAAGATAATCTGTCAGGTCAAAAATCCACTTGTAACTGCTATCATTTTCCAATTCCTTTTTCTCATCTCTCTCTAGTCATGTATTTCTACTATTTACACTTCCCTCCTATCCTCTGTAAACTGTAAAATCAAAGATTAATTCCATCTGTGAATCATAGTGAGCTCTCTGCTGCCCACTCCCCAAGGAATGAATATTCATGTAACATTGCACTGTCCTGTTCTGTGATGTGTTATGTTGTGTGACTCATTGTAGAGCAGAAAGGAGGGGGAGGAGGTGTGTGCTCTTAGCAGAGCAGATCTGACATCTTCACAGTGTGTATCTGAGACGTGTTTAGTGTGTGCCCTGAGATATTTCTATGTGATTTATATGAACATTTGATCATTTGCTCAGCAGATACTCACATTACATGTACCGTATTTAGAAAAACAAATGTACATACAAACAGAAATCTCTCACAGGCAGCACAGGCTAGTGATGTTACTATAAGAGTTCTAGCACAAAATACCTCCCCCCTCTCAATCCCCTCAGCAGCCTGCAGAAGCCTGAGAGTCAGTGTAACTTCAGCAGAGGGGAGGTACAGATTACCAGCTTGGATAGGCGTGGATATTAAAATAACATTTACATACTATGACTCTTAGGAGTCAGGTCAATTACTTTCACGTCTATGACTAAGGTCGTCCGAAACACGCAAGACCTGTGTGTTCCCCATGGAGGGTCATTCTTTTAAAGACGAATAATAAAGAGATGTTTTTATTCTAAAACAATCCATGCATCGCCCGTTAATTTTTCCTTTTCCTTCTTGCTATATACAGATGACAACAGAGAAGTGGTTGAATCCACAGAGAACCCAGAAGACTGAGGTAAGGATTCCACACCGATACATTGTAACAAACTGCTGGGACAGGACAATGTTTCACTCTGCTGCCTAAATAATTGACAAAAACACAACCAAAGAAACAATTGTAGCAAAACTCCAGCTGTGAGATCCTGAAAATGATGAGACAATGATACAAAGTATAGGAAGTAAATAGAACATCGGGGTACATCTCACATTTATGCGTTAGAGCTTACATCTGTTACCTTCCTGAATCCGATAGATCTGACTTTGGCGCCCCTGCGGACCAGTCGCCACAGAGGTATCGCTCCCTACATTAGGTAAACCCATGCATTCGCACACAGATTGATACGTGACCAGAAGGAGGAGCACAAACACCTGGTTTTTAGGATGACTCACTCTTCTAGCTGGCAGGACGGGTTAGAGTAGTGAGTGAGCGGGAAGGAGAAGCACGAGGAGCATGAAAGAGAACATGCCTGAAGCTGGAGCTGGCTAAGCTTGCTCTAGGACTACGCCAAGCAGGACACCAGAGTCCTAGGCTATCCAGGGATTGCAAACTCTGTTACCAGAATTTGTAGGCTGAGGGACTGCAGGTCCTCAGTTCACCCTTACAGCCCCAGCCGCACCATATTACATAGAGGTCAGAGCTGGAACTACGGAACAGCTTATAAAGGGGCTTGCAATGCAGGATGGCTGGAGCAGCTGCAGAAGAGGCACAGGGAGACAGATCAGCTCCTAAGCTGTTGAATCCCCAAACAGGCGTGCAGAGAAGGAAGGCTTATTCTGCCCACTTAGTGGAGCAGACTTTGCTGCTTCTGGACAGACTGGGTGCTGGACCTGGTGGCAGTATCCTGGATTAAACTTGTTACCACCCTTCAGTGAAGGTAAAGACTGCATTCCTCTGCCTCCTTGTCTCTGTCTGCTGTGCCTTTCACTACAACCTCCATCATCACCTCAGGGGCTCACTCCTGCTGAGGGGAGTGCTCCATGTAGCTGCTCCACCATCTATCCTCTGGGGACTCCATAAGCAGCGCTGGTCACACCTGACCAGATACCTAAGCTGGCATCACCTTAAACCACAAACTGTTATCCCCTGTAAATACTCCTTTCACATGTTCAGTCAGTGCCACGGGGCTGGGAAATAGCCACCATGACATCCCTGATAGACTGCCTGCCTGGCTACCAAGTACCCCGGCCTGCACAACCGCGGCATGACATTTATATATATATATATATATATATGATAAAGCGCCACTTGGTGTTCACAGTGTATAGCAATGTGAAAGTCCACCTGATAATCCAAGTGCTGGAGGACACATGCTCAGTCACCCCCACCTAATGAGTCGAGTGCTGGGGACACACATGCTCAGTTACTTCTACCTGATGAGCCGAGTGCTGGAGGACACACACGCTCAGTCACTTCCACCTGATGAGCCGAGTGCTGGAGGACACACAAGCTCAGTCACCTCCACCTAATAAGCCGGGTACTGGAGGACACACACGCGCAGTCACCTCCACCTAAGAGCCGAGTGCTGGAGGATACACACGCTCAGTCACCTCCACCTAAGAGCCGAGTGCTGGAGGACACACACGCTCAGTCACCTCCACCTAATGAGCCGAGTGCTTGAGGACAAACACGCTCAGTCACCTCCACCTAAAGAGCCGAGTGCTGGAGGACACACATGCACAGTCACCTTCTAATGATTTGAGTGCTGGAGGACACACACGCTCAGTCACTTTCACCTGATGAGCCGAGTGCTTGAGGACACACAAGCTCAATCACCTCCACCTAATGAGCTGAGTGCTAGAGGACACACATGCACAGTCACCTTCACCTAATGAGCTGAGTGCTGAAGGACACACACGCTCAGTCACCTCTACCTGATGAGCAGAGTGCTGGAAGACACAAGCTCAGTCACCTTCTAATGAGTCGAGTGCTGGAGGACACACACGCTCAGTCACCTCCACCTAATGAGCTGAGTGCTAGAGGACACACACGCTCAGTCACCTCCACCTAATGAGCCGAGTGCTGGAGGACACACACGCTCAGTCACCTCCACCTAATGATCTGAGTGCTGGAGGACACACATGCTCAGTCACCTCCACCTAATGAGCCGAGTGCTGGAGGACACACACGCTCAGTCACCTCCACCTGATGAGCCGAGTGCTGGAGGACACACATGCTCAGTCACCTGCACCTGATGAGCCAAGTGCTGGAGGACACATGCTCAGTCACCTCCACCTAATGATCCGAGTGCTGGAGGACACACGCTCAGTCACCTCCACCTAATGATCCGAGTGCTGGAGGACACACGCTCAGTCACCTCCACCTAATGAGCCGAGTGCTGGAGGACACACATGCACAGTCACCTTCACCTACTGAGCCGAGTGCTGGATGACACACATGTTCAGTCACTTCCACCTTAAGAGCCGAGTGCTGGAGGACACACATGCACAGTCACCTTCACCTACTGAGCCGAGTGCTGGATGACACACATGTTCAGTCACTCTCCTTACATCTAGTTTTTAGCCCCTCTGCAGGCAGGTCAGTAGTCTTCTACCAATTGTTAACGAAGGAGGAGAACACTGCTATACATGGCAGTAGAGGCCTATACTGTCAGCTGCCAGAGGGGGGAGGAGACTGATTCAGCCAAGAGTTGTCCCCAGCAGTACCATGAAGGACACATGGAAGAAAAAAATATTGTTCATCTCTCAATTAAGTGATCGTCCAGGTCTCTCATATTCCAAAGCAGCAATTATGAAATGATCCAGAAGCAGAGCGATCATGGTATAAACAGACGCATTGGCTCATAAATTGGAGAGTGTGTTTACAAGGTGTAAGCAGATTGTAAGCAGCAGTGAGCAGAATTGTGAACGCAGCTCTGGAGAATACCAGAGTATAAGACCTAATCATATGTCTATCTGCCACCAGCAGGTGATGCACATACATACATGCACCAAGCTAGACCCCCTGCTGTGCCCCTACACCGGCTATCATGGCCACAGAAGTAAATGCTTCGCAGCCTCCGATTGGCCGATACAGTGAGGAATGCTGCAATGCATCATGGTCCTCTGTTAATTAAAAAGCGAGATTGTAATTTATGTTGTTACCTCTGCAAAATGAGCAAAATGGCGTCCGGCCTGGGTGTCAACCATGTGTCCTTCATGATTTAGGAGTCTGGATTCACAGTGAGAGCGCCTCTGCGCCGCCTCTGGAACCATTAAGACAGGGAACAGAAAAATGTCATTTGTGTCCTAGCCGAGGCCATCGGAGCTGCGCTCCATTAAAGTGGTAGCGCCTCTCTTACTGCCTCCCATTATGATCCATCTGAAGGTTCCCAGGAATCAGATCTGCATGATAATCCCTTTAATGCACTCTCCACTGTGGAAGAAATCCTGCGGAGAACGCTGGAGACCATTAAAGAGTAATTACCGCTCACCCGTGAAATGGCCACGTGATCCTTTATAATATATGATCAGCCGTCTCTGGCCGGGGCGGAGGGAGACATGAGGGCGATCAGCCTGGCACAGAGGGAAAAATGAGGGCGATCCGACCGGAGCAGAGGGAGAAATGAGGGCGATCCAGCTGGAGTGGAGGGAGAAATGAGGGCGATGCAGCTGGAGCGGAGGGAGAAATGAGGGTGATCCAGCTGGAGCGGAGGGAGAAATGAGGGCGATCCAGCTGAAGCAGAGGGAGAAATGAGGGCGATCCAGCTGAAGCAGAGGGAGAAATGAGGGCGATCCGACCGGAGCGGAAGAAGAAATGAGGGCGATCCAGCTGGAGCGGAGGGAGAAATGAGGGCGATCCAGCTGGAGCGGAGGGAGAAATGGGGGCGATCCAGCTGGAGCAGAGGGAGAAATGAGGGTGATCCAGCTGGAGTGGAGGGAGAAATGAGAGTGATCCGGCTGGAGCGGAGGGAGAAATGAGGGCGATCCAGCTGGAGCGGAGGGAGAAATGAGGACGATGCAGCTGGAGCGGAGGGAGAAATGAGGGCGATGCAGCTGGAGCTGAGGGAGAAATGAGGGCGATCCAGCTGGAGTGGAGGGAGAAATGAGAGCGATCCGGCCGGAGCAGAGGGAGAAATGAGGGCGATCCAGCTGGAGTGGAGGGAGAATGAGGGTGATCCGGCCAGAGCAGAGGGAGAAATGAGGGTGATCCAGCTGGAGCGGAGGGAGAAATGAGGGCGATCCAGCTGGTGCGGAGGGAGAAATGAGGGTGATCCAGCCGGAGCAGAGGGAAAAATGAGGGCGATCCAGCTGGAGTGGAGGGAGAAATGAGAGCGATCCAGCCGGAGCAGAGGGAGAAATGAGGGCGATCCAGCTGGAGCGGAGGGAGAAAGGAGGGCGATCCGGCCAGAGCGGAGGGAGAAATGAGGGCGATCCAGCTGAAGCAGAGGGAGAAATGAGGGCGATCCAGCTGAAGCAGAGGGAGAAATGAGGGCGATCCGACTGGCACAGAGGGAGAAATGAGGGCGATCCAGCTGGAACGGAGGGAGAAATGAGGGCGATCCAGCTGGAGTGGAGGGAGAAATGAGAGCGATCCGGCCGGAGCAGAGGGAGAAATGAGGGCGATCCAGCTGAAGCAGAGGGAGAAATGAGGGCGATCCACCTGGCACAGAGGGAGAAATGAGGGCGATCCAGCTGGAGCGGAGGGAGAAATGAGGGCGATCCACCTGGCACAGAGGGAAAAATGAGGGCGATCCAGCTGAAGCAGAGGGAGAAATGAGGGCGATCCAGCTGGAGTGGAGGGAGAAATGAGGGCGATCCAGCTGGAGTGGAGGGAGAAATGAGGGCGATCCAGCTGGAGTGGAGGAAGAAATGAGAGTGATCCGGCCAGAGCAGAGGGAGAAATGAGGGTGATCCAGCTGGAGCGGAGGGAGAAATGAGGGCGATCCAGCTGGTGCGGAGGGAGAAATGAGGGTGAGCCAGCCGGAGCAGAGGGAAAAATGAGGGCGATCCAGCTGGAGTGGAGGGAGAAATGAGAGCGATCCGGCCGGAGCAGAGGGAGAAATGAGGGCGATCCAGCTGGAGCGGAGGGAGAAAGGAGGGCGATCCGGCCAGAGCGGAGGGAGAAATGAGGGCGATCCAGCTGGAGTGGAGGGAGAAAGGAGGGCGATCCAGCTGGAGTGGAGGGAGAAAGGAGGGCGATCCAGCTGGAGCGGAGGGAGAAAAGAGGGCGATCCGGCCAGAGCGGAGGGAGAAATGAGGGCGATCCAGCTGAAGCAGAGGGAGAAATGAGGGCGATCCAGCTGAAGCAGAGGGAGAAATGAGGGCGATCCAGCTGAAGCAGAGGGAGAAATGAGGGCGATCCACCTGGCACAGAGGGAGAAATGAGGGCGATCCAGCTGGAGCGGAGGGAGAAATGAGGGCGATCCAGCTGAAGCAGAGGGAGAAATGAGGGCGATCCAGCTGAAGCAGAGGGAGAAATGAGGGCGATCCAGCTGAAGCAGAGGGAGAAATGAGGGCGATCCAGCTGAAGCAGAGGGAGAAATGAGGGCGATCCACCTGGCACAGAGGGAAAAATGAGGGCGATCCAGCTGAAGCAGAGGGAGAAATGAGGGCGATCCAGCTGAAGCAGAGGGAGAAATGAGGGCGATCCACCTGGCACAGAGGGAAAAATGAGGGCGATCCAGCTGGAACGGAGGGAGAAATGAGGGCGATCCAGCTGGAGTGGAGGGAGAAATGAAGGATCCGCCCAGGGCGAAGGGAGAAGTGCAGGTTATCTGGAGCGGATGAGAATGCCTCTCTAGGCCGGGGCTGCAGATCATTGCACCTCTCTAGGCTGGGGCTGCAGATCATCGCACCTCTCTAGGCCGTGGCTGCAGATCATCGCACCTCTCTAGGCCGGGGCTGCAGATCATCGCACCTCTCTAGGCCGGGGCTGCAGATCATGGCACCTCTCTAGGCCGGGGCTGCAGATCATGGCGCCTCTCTAGGCCTGGGCTGCAGATCATTGCGCCTCTCTAGGCCTGGGCTGCAGATCATTGCGCCTCTCTAGGCCTGGGCTGCAGATCATTGCGCCTCTCTAGGTCTGGGCTGCAGATCATCGTGCTCTCTAGGCCGGGGCTGTAGATCATCGTGCCTCTCTAGGCCGGGGGCTGAGATCATGTGCCTCTCTAGGCCTGGGCTGCAGATCATTGCGCCTCTCTAGGCATGGGCTGCAGATCATTGCGCCTCTCTAGGCCTGGGCTGCAGATCATTGCGCCTCCTAGGCCTGGGCTGCAGATCATTGCGCCTCTCTAGGTCTGGGCTGCAGATCATCGTGCCTCTCTAGGCGGCGGCTGTAGATCATCGTGCCTCTCTAGGCCTGGGCTGCAGATCATTGCCCTCTCTAGGCTGGGCTGCAGATCATTGCGCCTCTCTAGGCCTGGGCTGCAGATCATTGCGCCTCTCTAGGCCGGGCTGCAGATCATGCGCCTCTCTAGGTCTGGGCTGCAGATCATCGTGCCTCTCTAGGCCGGGGCTGCAGATCATCGTCGCTCTCTAGGCCTGGGCTGCAGATCATTGCGCCTCTCTAGGCCGGGCTGCAGATCATTGCGCCTCTCTAGGCCTGGGTGAGATCTTGGCTGCCATCTTGCCGGCGGCAGATCATTGCGCCTCTCTAGGCCTGGGCTGCAGATCATTGACGCTCTCTCTAGGCCTGGGCTGCAGATCATTGCCCTCTCTAGGTCTGGGCTGCAGATCATCGTGCCTCTCTAGGCCGGGGCTGTAGATCATCGTGCCTCTCTAGGCCTGGGCTGCAGATCATTGCGCCTCTCTAGGCCTGGGCTGCAGATCATTGCGCCTCTGCTGCTGCAGATCATTGGCTCTCAGGCTGGGCTGCAGATCATGGCCTCTCTAGGCCGGTTAGGCCTTGGCGGCTGCAGATCATTCGTGCCTCTCTAGGCCTGGGCTGAGATCATTGCCCTCTCTAGGCCTGGGCTGCAGATCATTGCGCCTCTCTAGGCCTGGGCTGCAGATCATTGGCCTCTCTAGGCCTGGGCTGCAGATCATTGCGCCTCTCTAGGCTGGGCTGCAGATCATTGCGCCTCTCTAGGCCTGGGCTGCAGATCATTGCCTCTCTAGGCCTGGGCTGAGATCATTGCGCTCTCTAGGCCTGGGCTGCAGATCATTGCGCCTCTCTAGGCCTGGGCTGCAGATCATTCGCTGCCTCTCATAGGCCTGGGGCTGCAGATCATCGTGCCTCTCTAGGCCTGGGCTGTAGATCATTGCGTGCCTCTCTAGGCCTGGGCTGCAGATCATTGCGCCTGCTCTCTAGGCCTGGGCTGAGATCATGCGCTCTCTAGGCCGGCTGTAGATCATGCGGCTCTCTAGCGAGCGAATCATCTGTGCCTCTCTAGGCCTGGGCTGTAGATCATCGTGCCTCTCTAGGCCGGGGCTGCAGATCATTGCGCCTCTCTAGGCCTGGGGCTGCAGATCATGCGCCTCTCTAGGCCTGGGCTGAGATCATTGGCCTCTCTAGGCCTGGGCTGCAGATCATTGCGCCTCTCATGGCCTGGGCTGCTAGATCATCGGCCTCTCTAGGCCTGGGCTGTAGATCATCTGGCCTCTCTAGGCCTGGGGCTGTCAGATCATTGCGCTCTCTAGGCCGGGCTGTAGTCATCGCCTCTCTAGGCCTGGGCTGCAGATCATGTGCCTCTCTAGGCCTGGGCTGCAGATCATGCGCCTCTCTAGGCCTGGGCTGCAGATCATTGCGCCTCTCTAGGCCTGGGCTGCAGATCATTGCGCCTCTCTAGGCGGTCATCATGTGCTTCTAGGCGGTGCAGATCATCGGCCTCTCTAGGCGGGTGTAGATCATGTGCCTCTCTAGGCCGGGGCTGTAGTCATCGTGCCTCTCTAGGCCGGGGCTGTAGATCATCGCGCCTCTCTAGGCCGGGGCTGTAGATCATCGCGCCTCTCTAGGCCGGGGCTGAGATCATTGCGCCTCTCTAGGCCGGGGCTGTAGATCATTGCGCCTCTCTAGGCCTGGGGCTGTAGATCATTGCGCCTCTCTAGGCCGGGCTGCAGATCATCGGCCTCTCTAGGCCGGGGCTGTAGATCATCGTGCCTCTCTAGGCCGGGGCTGTAGATCATCGTGCCTCTCTAGGCCGGGGCTGTAGATCATCGTGCCTCTCTAGGCCGGCGGGGCTGTAGATCATCGCGCCTCTCTAGGCCGGGGCTGTAGATCATCGGCCTCTCTAGGCCGGGGCTGTAGATCATCGCGCCTCTCTAGGCCGGGGCTGTAGATCATCGGCCTCTCTCAGGCCGGGCTGTAGATCATCGCGCCTCTCTAGGCCGGGGCTGTAGATCATCGCTGCCTCTCTAGGCCGGGGCTGTAGATCATCGTGCCTCTCTAGGCCGGGGCTGTAGATCATCGTCGCCTCTCTAGGCCGGGGCTGTAGATCATCGCGCCTCTCTAGGCCGGGGCTGTAGATCATCCGTGCCTCTCTAGGCCGGGGCTGTAGATCATCGCGCCTCTCTAGGCCGGGGCTGTAGATCATCGCGCCTCTCTAGGCGGGGCTGCAGATCATTGCGCCTCTCTAGGCCGGGGCTGTAGATCATCGCGCCTCTCTAGGCCGGGGCTGTAGATCATCGCGCCTCTCTAGGCCGGGGCTGTAGATCATCGCGCCTCTCTAGGCCTGGGGCTGCAGATCATTGCCCTCTCTAGGCCGGGGCTGTAGATCATCGCGCCTCTCTAGGCCGGGGCTGTAGATCATCGTGCCTCTCTAGGCCGGGGCTGAGATCATCGTGCCTCTCTAGGCCGGGGGCTGTAGATCATCACGCCTCTCTAGGCCGGGGCTGCAGATCATCGTGCCTCTCTAGGCCGGGGCTGTAGATCATCACGCCTCTCTAGGCCGGGGCTGTAGATCATCGCGCCTCTCTAGGCCGGGGCTGCAGATCATCGCGCCTCTCTAGGCCGGGGCTGTAGATCATCACGCCTCTCTAGGCCGGGGCTGTAGATCATCGTGCCTCTCTAGGCCGGGGCTGCAGATCATCGCGCCTCTCTAGGCCGGGGCTGTAGATCATCACGCCTCTCTAGGCCGGGGCTGTAGATCATTGCGCCTCTCTAGGCCGGGGCTGTAGATCATCGCGCCTCTCTAGGCCGGGGTTTTGTTCATTAGTTTTTCATGATGTGAAGACGCCATGTTTTCATTGTGAGAAGATTACAGTAGTGACAGGTGTGGAGCAGTTGGGTATAGAGGATTATATAGGGACAGAGAGGGAAGAAGAGGAGAAGATGAAAGGAAAAAGAGAAAAAAAAGGAGATGAAGGAAAGAGGAAATGTCTAAGTCCTGGAGTGGCCTAGACAATCTCCAGATCTCAACCCTATAGAAAACCTTTGGAGGGAGTTGAAAGTCCGTGTTGCCCAGCGACAGCCCTAAAACATCACTGTTCTAGGGGAGATCTGTATGGAGGAATGGGCCAACTTACCAGCAACAAGTGTGTGCCATCCTTGTGAAGACTTACAGAAAACATTTCACCTCTGTCATTGCCAACAAAGGATACATCAAGTATTCAGATCAACTTCTGTTATTGACCAAATACTTATTTTCCACCGAAATGTGAAGACAATTCTTTCCAGATCAGACAATGTGATTTTCCGGATTTGTTTTCTCATTTAGCCTCTCATAGTTGAGGTCACCTATGATGTCAATGTGGCACCCCAGGGGTTAATTTGCCACAGTAACATCACACGGGTTCCCTCCCCACAACACACGGACACTACACTAGCACCTCTAGGCCAGGAGGGGGAGCTAAACCAGCTCCCTTATATACTCCAGGTCGAGAGGAAGTAGTTAGTTCAGTACGAGGCAGTACTGTGAAGAGTAGAGTTTAGTTTCAGTTCCTGGGAGAACTGAGAGAGGCTGTAGTGTAAAGGAGCTGCGAGAGGCTTCTATACAGCCTGCTCATCGATTCCAGGCCTAGCCAGGGTCTCAGGGAAGGAGAATTAAAGACAGACAAACACATCTGGGAGCTTGAGTGCCATCATCACTCGCCCCAGAGGAGCGCACAGAATGGGCACCGCATCCGAGACTGTGACTGACACACACAGCACAGTGAATCCAGGAATAGTGGAGGTTCTAGACCAACACAGTACCAGAGCAAAGCAACACGGCGGGGTCAGTACAGCACAGAAGACTCAAGTTGCCTAGCCAAGGGGTACCAGAAGGGAGAGAGAGAGTGAGACAGTGCCAGCAGCTCAGCTAGAAGCAGCCACAGGGCCACACACACAGCGCAGCACGAGGAAGCTGAGGACCCGGACAGGGTGGGAGCAACCCGGCCCCAGTACATACTGCGTGGACAATCTGCTACAACATCTGCAGTAAAGCTTTGGAAACTACAGAAACGTGAGTGTGTGTTCCTTCATCCACCCCTTATTACAATATCCACAATAGACTATAACAACCACTGCCCTGGGGAACCCACCTCTACCTACGGAGAGCAGTTCCATCTAAGCTGCCTAACATCATCCCCGGAGGTTCTGCAGCAGCGGTGGTCCCCTTACTGACCACACACCATGGGTGGCGTCACGACATTCCCTGTAAATATTCCCCTTTTACTTGCCAGGGCCCGGGACACGGTCCGGACCAGGACCTCCGTGACATCCCCAGTGGCAACCCCAGTGGCAACCCGGTCCTGTACTGAGTACCCCGTCTCAGTGGGCTCAACATCAATTACAGGCCGACCTCATCTTTTTTAGGCTCCCTTCACATTGTGATATTTTCCTATCCGTGGGTATGCTATTTTTTGCAGGACCCCACAGACAGGTAAGGACAGGATCGGATGTGGCCTCCGGATGCCATTTCTGTGTCCGGGTCTGTGATTTTCATGGATCCGGACACAGAAAGAGCTGAGAGGAGGCAGTGGGCACTTTCACTTTCACAATGGATATACATACACTGCGGAAGTGAAATTAACTAAAACAAGTGTTAAAAATAAAAAAATATCCTCACCTCTCCGGCGTGTGCTGCGATGCGCACCATATAGTTCCGAGGGTTTAAGTACCTGGTGGGGCGGGGCTACCCGATCAGCTGATTGGTCACATGACCATTCACTGCGGAACTCGGAACCCTCAGAACTAGATGGTGCGCATCGCGGGACACGCCGGAGAGGTGAGATTTTTTTACACTTGCTTTAGTTAATTTCACTGTCGCAATATACGTATATACATTGTGGAAGTGAAATTACATGGTAAAGAGCAGTTTTAGTGTAGTTAGCATGCTCCGTACACTAAAATCAGGTCCAGTAAATGATCTGATGTTTCCCAAGGCCCGCGCTCCATAGGCCCCCATGTTAATTGCCGTGGACCGGGTCGGATCTGATTCTGTCCAATTTGGTCCGCTGTGCGGAGCAGTCTCAGAATCTGGGTACAGCAAAAAATCAGACAGAATCGAATATGTATCAAATCGGACGGCAATAGAGCACCAATCCGTGCTCATAGGGACACATGGGGCCAAATCAGACCTGTGGCTGTCAGTTTTACAACGGATGGCCATGGATCCCCAAACAACACAATGTGAAACCAGCCTTAGGCGGCCGTCACACGGTTCAATATCGCGAACGATATCGTGTAAGTGATCTGCTTTTTGATCGCTTAAGCGATATCGTTTGTGCGTCGCTGCGTGCGATCAAGCGATTTTACAATGTAAAATCGCTTGATCATGACATCGCAGATATGAGAGCCGGAGCTCATATCAAGCGATAAACGCTTGATCAATCTGCTTCATCGTGGTGTGTGACACCACGATGAACGATCTCCCAGCAGCAGAGCCTATGCTGGGAGATGGTAACTATGGTAAACGTCGGGTTACTAAGCGACGCACGGCGCCTAGTAACCCGATGTGTACCATAGTAACCAGCGATCTCGCTGCTCCACATCGCTGGTGAGTCTGTCTGTGTGACAGCTCACCAGCGATGTGAGCAATATCGTTAGCGATCGCGCGTGCACGTGATCGCTAACAATATCGCTAACGATATAGATACGTGTGACGGCAGCCTAAGTGCGAGAAGTTTCACAATTGATGGCTGACTAAATACTTTTTTTTCCCCACAGTATATACAGTCACGTGACGCAGTGACATCACTACTCTCCAGATACAGGTGAGGGTATATACAGTCATGTGACACAGTGACATCACTACTCTCCAGATACAGGTGAGGGTATATACAGTCACGTGACACAGTGACATCACTACTCTCCAGATACAGGTGAGGGTATATACAGTCACGTGACACAGTGACATCACTACTCTCCAGATACAGGTGAGGGTATATACAGTCACGTGACACAGTGACATCACTACTCTCCAGATACAGGTGAGGGTATATACAGTCATGTGACCCAGTGACATCACTACTCTCCAGATACAGGTGAGGGTATATACAGTCATGTGACGCAGTGACATCACTACTCTCCAGATACAGGTGAGTGTATATACAGTCATGTGACCCAGTGACATCACTACTCTCCAGATACAGGTGAGTGTATATACAGTCATGTGACCCAGTGACATCACTACTCTCCAGATACAGGTGAGGGTATATACTGTCATGTGACCCAGTGACATCACTACTCTCCAGATACAGGTGAGTGTATATACAGTCATGTGACCCAGTGACATCACTACTCTCCAGATACAGGTGAGGGTATATACAGTCATGTGACACAGTGACATCACTACTCTCCAGATACAGGTGAGGGTATATACAGTCATGTGACCCAGTGACATCACTACCCTCCAGATACAGGTGAGGGTATATACTGTCATGTGACCCAGTGACATCACTACTCTCCAGATACAGGTGAGGGTATATACTGTCATGTGACGCAGTGACATCACTACTCTCCAGATACAGGTGAGGGTATATACAGTACAGTCATGTGACCCAGTGACATCACTACTCTCCAGATACAGGTGAGGGTATATACAGGTCATGTGACGCAGTGACATCACTACTCTCCAGATACAGGTGAGGGTATATACAGTCATGTGACCCAGTGACATCACTACTCTCCAGATACAGGTGAGGGTATATACAGTCATGTGACCCAGTGACATCACTACTCTCCAGATACAGGTGAGGGTATATACAGTCATGTGACGCAGTGACATCACTACTCTCCAGATACAGGTGAGTGTATATACAGTCATGTGACCCAGTGACATCACTACTCTCCAGATACAGGTGAGTGTATATACAGTCATGTGACCCAGTGACATCACTACTCTCCAGATACAGGTGAGGGTATATACTGTCATGTGACCCAGTGACATCACTACTCTCCAGATACAGGTGAGTGTATATACAGTCATGTGACCCAGTGACATCACTACTCTCCAGATACAGGTGAGGGTATATACAGTCACGTGACACAGTGACATCACTACTCTCCAGATACAGGTGAGGGTATATACAGTCACGTGACACAGTGACATCACTACTCTCCAGATACAGGTGAGGGTATATACAGTCATGTGACCCAGTGACATCACTACTCTCCAGATACAGGTGAGTGTATATACAGTCATGTGACCCAGTGACATCACTACTCTCCAGATACAGGTGAGTGTATATACAGTCATGTGACCCAGTGACATCACTACTCTCCAGATACAGGTGAGGGTATATACTGTCATGTGACCCAGTGACATCACTACTCTCCAGATACAGGTGAGTGTATATACAGTCATGTGACCCAGTGACATCACTACTCTCCAGATACAGGTGAGTGTATATACAGTCATGTGACCCAGTGACATCACTACTCTCCAGATACAGGTGAGGGTATATACAGTCACGTGACACAGTGACATCACTACTCTCCAGATACAGGTGAGGGTATATACAGTCACGTGACACAGTGACATCACTACTCTCCAGATACAGGTGAGGGTATATACAGTCACGTGACACAGTGACATCACTACTCTCCAGATACAGGTGAGGGTATATACAGTCATGTGACCCAGTGACATCACTACCCTCCAGATACAGGTGAGGGTATATACAGTCATGTGACACAGTGACATCACTACTCTCCAGATACAGGTGAGTGTATATACAGTCATGTGACCCAGTGACATCACTACTCTCCAGATACAGGTGAGTGTATATACAGTCATGTGACCCAGTGACATCACTACTCTCCAGATACAGGTGAGGGTATATACTGTCATGTGACACAGTGACATCACTACCCTCCAGATACAGGTGAGGGTATATACTGTCATGTGACACAGTGACATCACTACTCTCCAGATACAGGTGAGGGTATATACTGTCATGTGACCCAGTGACATCACTACTCTCCAGATACAGGTGAGGGTATATACTGTCATGTGACACAGTGACATCACTACTCTCCAGATACAGGTGAGGGTATATACAGTCACGTGACACAGTGACATCACTACTCTCCAGATACAGGTGAGGGTATATACAGGTCATGTGACACAGTGACATCACTACTCTCCAGATACAGGTGAGGATATATACAGTCATGTGACCCAGTGACATCACTCTCTAGATACAGGTGAGGGGATATACAGTCATGTGACACAATGACATCACTACCCTCCAGATACAGGTGAGGGTATATACAGTCATGTGACCCAGTGACATCACTACCCTCCAGATACAGGTGAGGGTATATACAGTCATGTGACCCAGTGACATCACTACTCTCCAGATACAGGTGAGGATATATACAGGTCATGTGACCCAGTGACATCACTACTCTCCAGATACAGGTGAGGATATATACAGGTCATGTGACACAGTGACATCACTACTCTCCAGATACAGGTGAGGGTATATACAGTCATGTGACCCAGTGACATCACTCTCTAGATACAGGTGAGGGGATATACAGTCATGTGACCCAGTGACATCACTACCCTCCAGATACAGGTGAGGGTATATACAGTCATGTGACCCAGTGACATCACTACTCTCCAGATACAGGTGAGGGTATATACAGGTCATGTGACACAGTGACATCACTACTCTCCAGATACAGGTGAGGGTATATACAGTCATGTGACCCAGTGACATCACTCTCTAGATGCAGGTGAGGGTATACACAGTCATGTGACAAAGTGACATCACTACCCTCCAGATACAGGTGAGGGTATATACAGTCATGTGACCCAGTGACATCACTATTCTCCAGATACAGGTGAGGGTATATACAGTCATGTGACCCAGTGACATCACTACTCTCCAGATACAGGTGAGGGTATATACAGTCATGTGACACAGTGACATCACTACTCTCCAGATACAGGTGAGGGTATATACAGTCATGTGACCCAGTGACATCACTACTCTCCAGATACAGGTGAGGGTATATACAGTCATGTGACCCAGTGACATCACTACCCTCCAGATACAGGTGAGGGTATATACAGTCATGTGACACAGTGACATCACTACTCTCCAGATACAGGTGAGGGTATATACTGTCATGTGACCCAGTGACATCACTAATCTCAAGATACAGGTGAGGGTATATACAGTCATGTGACCTAGTGACATCACTACTCTCCAGATACAGGTGAGGGTATATACAGTCACGATTCAGCTCTGCCCTGAACATGGCTGACACTAATTATAACTCCACGTCAGTCACCAGTCCTGGACCGCTGGGTGAGAGCAGCGCCACCTCCACTGTGGGTGCCATAGCAGAGTGACCAGCCCATCTGACTCCAGAGTGTGAAATGATACATGTCCTGATAATATACAGATAGACGACTGCAACAGTGGAGAACTGAGGGGTCCGATGCCCCTATATAGGAACTAACCTGCTGCATTGTCTGAACCCTATACATATATATATACTGTCCTATATATAGAGGAATCATATACTGCTCTATATATAGAGAAATCATATAGTGCACATATAATGAGGAACCATATACTGCCCTATATACAGAAGAATCACATACTGGCCTATATACAGAAGAATCATACTCTGCTGTGTGTTTGATGCATGACAGTGTGCCTTCAGCCTTAGTCGTAGACTTCACAAATCTGCACTTTATGGAAGAGCGGCAAGAAGCCATGTAGAGAACACAGTGAGCAGTGGAGGACGGGGCTCTAGTTCGAGACCAAAGGAGAACTGAGACCATGTGTGGAGGAAACTAACCCTGAACATCACCCTGAGAACGCCATCCCCACCATCACACATGGTGGAGGCAGCATCCTGCTGTGGGGAGGCTTTTCTTCAGCAGGGGCAGGGAAGCTGGTCTGAGATGATGGAAGATGGATGGAGCTACAAACAGGACAATCCTAGAGGAAATCCTGGTGTAGGTTCACCTTCCAGCAGGACAACGACCCTCAACATCCTACAGATCTACAATGGAGGGTTTACATCAGAGCATATTCCTGTGTGTTAACGAACCAGTCACTGTCCAGATCCAAATTCACCCAGAATCTGTATCATATATTGGCCTATATACTCATAGATCTCTAATACTTCTCTATATAGAGGAATCATATACTGCTCCATATATGATGCAAAGGAAAATTTACAATATTTTGTCATTAAATATTTATATCTATAATAATAAAACCCCTACCTCTCCCCACATTTCCTCTGGCTCACTCTCCACATTCAACCCAGTCACAGAAGAAGTCTCCAGACACCTCTCCTCCTCTTGTCCCACCACATGCACTGCGGACCCCATCCCCTCACACCTACTCCAGTCTCTCTCTCCGGTGGTCACCACTCACCTAACTAAAATCTTCAATCTCTCCCTCTCTTCTGGCATCTTCCCCTCCTCCTTCAAACACTCTATCATTACTCCATTATTAAAGAAATCAAACAACTACAGACCAGTCTCCAATCTCCCCATTATCTCTAAACTCCTGGAGCGCCTTGTGTACACCCGCCTCACCCGTTACCTCTCCGCTCACTCTCTTCTAGACCCATTACAGTCTGGTTTCCGCCCCTTACACTCTACAGAAACTGCACTTACCAAAGTGACCAATGACCTTCTGATGGCAAAACGTAATGGTGACCACTCTCTGCTTATTCTTCATGGCCTCTCTCTCTCCAGGTTACACCAGCTGTACATATATAATTTTATACAGGAGATGTCCAGGTTATACCGGCTGTACATATATAATTATATACAGGAGATGCCCAGGTTATACCAACTGCACATATATAATCATATACAGGAGATGTCCAGGTTATACCGGCTGTACATATATAATTATATACAGGGGATGTCCAGATTATACCAGCTGTACATATATAATTATATACAGGAGATGTCCAGGCTATACCGGATGTACATATATAATTATATACAGGAGATGCCCAGGTTATACCGGCTGTACATATATAATTATATACAGGAGATGTTCAGGTTATACTGGCTGTACATATATAATTATATACAGGAGATGTCCAGGCTATACCGGATGTACATATATAATTATATACAGGAGATGCCCAGGTTATACCGGCTGTACATCTATAATTATATACAGGAGATGTCCAGGTTATACCGTCTGTACATATATAATTATATACAGGAGATGTCCAGGTTATACCGGCTGTACCTATATAATTATATACAGGAGATGTCCAGGTTATACCGGCTGTATATATATAATTATATACAGGAGATGTCCAGGTTATACCAGCTGTATATATATAATTATATACAGGAGATGCCCAGGTTATACCGGCTGTATATATATAATTATATACAGGAGATGCCCAGGTTATAACCGGCTGTACACATATAATCATATGCAGGAGATGTCCAGGCTATACCAGCTATACATATATCATTATATACAGGAGATGCCCAGGTTATACCGGCTGTACATATATAATTATATACAGGAGATGTCCAGGTTATACCGGCTGTACATATATAATTATATACAGGAGATGTCCAGGCTATACCAGCTGTACATGTATAATTATATACAGGAGATGCCCAGGTTATACCGGCTGTACATATATAATTATATACAGCAGATGTCCAGGTAATACCGGCTGTACATATATAATTATATACAGGAGATGCCCAGGTTACACCAGCTGTACATATATAATTATATACAGGAGATGCCCAGGTTATACCGGCTGTACATATATAATTATATACAGGAGATGCCCAGGTTATACCAACTGCACATATATAATCATATACAGGAGATGTCCAGGTTATACCGGCTGTACATATATAATTATATACAGGAGATGTTCAGGTTATACTGGCTGTACATATATAATTATATACAGGAGATGTCCAGGCTATACCGGATGTACATATATAATTATATACAGGAGATGCCCAGGTTATACCGGCTGTACATCTATAATTATATACAGGAGATGTCCAGGTTATACCGTCTGTACATATATAATTATATACAGGAGATGTCCAGGTTATACCGGCTGTACACATATAATCATATGCAGGAGATGTCCAGGCTATACCAGCTATACATATATCATTATATACAGGAGATGCCCAGGTTATACCGGCTGTACATATATAATTATATACAGGAGATGTCCAGGTTATACCGGCTGTACATATATAATTATATACAGGAGATGTCCAGGCTATACCAGCTGTACATGTATAATTATATACAGGAGATGCCCAGGTTATACCGGCTGTACATATATAATTATATACAGGAGATGTCCAGGTAATACCGGCTGTACATATATAATTATATACAGGAGATGTCCAGGTTATACCAGCTGTACATATATAATTATATACAGGAGATGCCCAGGTTATACTGGCTGTACATATATAATTATATACAGGAGATGCCCAGGTTATACCGGCTGTACATATGTAATTATATACAGGAGATGTCCAGGTTATACCGGCTGTACATATATAATTATATACAGGGGATGTCCAGGTTATACCGGCTGTACATATATAATTATATACAGGAGATGTCCAGGTTATACCAGCTGTACGTATACAATTATATACAGGAGATGTCCAGGTTATACCAGCTGTACGTATATAATTATATACAGGAGATGCCCAGGGTATACCGGTTGTACATATATAATTATATACAGGAGATGTCCAGGTTATACCGGCTGTACATATATAATTATATACAGGAGATGCACAGGTTATACCGGCTGTACATATATAATTATATACAGAAGATGCACAGGTTATACCGGCTGTACATATATAATTATATACAGGAGATGTCCAGGTTATACCGGCTGTACATATATAATTATATACAGGAGATGTCCAGGTTATACCGGCTGTACATATATAATTATATACAGGAGATGTCCAGGTTATACCGGCTGTACATATATAATTACTATATACAGGAGATGTCCAGGTTATACCGGCTGTACATATATAATTCTATATAGGAGATGCCCAGGTTATACGGCTTTACATATATAACTATATACAGGAGATGTCCAGGTTATACCAGCTGTACATATATAATTATACACAGAAGATGTCCAGGTTATACCAGCTGTACATATATAATTATACACAGGAGATGTCCAGGTTATACCGGCTGTACATATATAATTATATACAGGAGATGTCCAGGTTATACCGGCTGTACATATATAATTATATACAGGAGATGTCCAGGTTATACCGGCTGTACATATATAATTCTATACAGGAGATGCCCAGGTTATACCGGCTGTACATATATAATTATATACAGGAGATGTCCAGATTATACCGGCTGTACATATATAATTATATACAGGAGATGCCCAGGTTATACCGGCTGTACATATATAATTATATACAGGAGATGCCCAGGTTATACCGGCTGTACATATGTAATTATATACAGGAGATGTCCAGGTTATACCGGCTGTACATATATATAATTATATACAGGAGATGTCCAGGTTATACCGGCTGTACATATATAATTATATACAGGAGATGCCCAGGTTATACCGGCTGTACATATGTAATTATATACAGGAGATGTCCAGGTTATACCAACTGTACATATATAATTATATACAGGAGATGTCCAGGTTATACCGGCTGTACATATATAATTATATACAGGAGATGTAGGGGTACATATATCATTATATACAGATGCCCGGGTAGTACCAGTGTGGACTGCCTGTCATGCTCCGCTGTACCCGGGCACCTGTTCTCCGCTGGGTGAATGTGAATGGATAATGAAGCTTTTTCTTTTATGAAACGATGGGAAACATTTCCACTGATTGCAGCATTTTAAGAAAACAAAGGCGTCTTCCCGTGTACGAGCCGCTGCCACATTACAGATATTGTATCTTGCGAGTTCAGCTCTGAATATATATTTGCTCAGCGTTCTAACCAGTAAATTACACCCTTCTCCTAATCTTTCCAAAAATATATTTAATGAGATTCTAATAGTTTCCATGGCAATAAACTTTATTTTCTATTGAAATAGTGAATCCGCATATGTGCTCCAGAGCAGCGCTCCCCCGGGAGACACAACGCGGAGCAGTCACTCCGAGGTTAATATGTTTGAAGCCGGGAATTAATCAGCGCTGATTCCGATGTTTGAAACATTTTGTAAAATCATTTTCTTTTCTCAGTGATAGAAGCCGAGAAAAGAACAAATCTCACAACCCAACTTCAAAATTACAAGAGACTCTTATCACCGAACACAAGCGAAACCTGCGCAATACACTGACAAAAGGGACTGCACCAGCAGAATAGTGAGTGCAGCTCTGGAGTATAATACAGGAGGTAACTCAGGATCAGTAATGTAATGTATGTACACAGTGACTGCACCAGCAGAATAGTGAGTGCAGCTCTGGAGTATAATACAGGAGGTAACTCAGGATCAGTAATGTAATGTATGTACACAGTGACTGCACCAGCAGAATAGTGAGTGCAGCTCTGGAGTATAATGCAGGAGGTAACTCAGGATCAGTAATGTAATGTATGTACACAGTGACTACACCAGCAGAATAGTGAGTGCAGCTCTGTAGTATAATACAGGAGGTAACTCAGGATCAGTAATGTAATGTATGTACACAGTGACTGCACCAGCAGAATAGTGAGTGCAGCTCTGGAGTATAATACAGGATGTAACTCAGGATCAGTAATGTAATGTATGTATATAGTGACTGCACCAGCAGAATAGTGAGTGCAGCTCTGGAGTATAATACAGGAGGTAACTCAGGATCAGTAATGTAATGTATGTACACAGTGACTACACCAGCAGAATAGTGAGTGCAGCTCTGGAGTATAATACAGGAGGTAACTCAGGATCAGTAATGTAATGTATGTACACAGTGACTGCACCAGCAGAATAGTGAGTGCAGCTCTGGAGTATAATGTAGGAGGTAACTCAGGATCAGTAATGTAATGTGTGTACACAGTGACTGCACCAGCAGAATAGTGAGTGCAGCTCTGGAGTATAATACAGGAGGTAACTCAGGATCAGTAATGTAATGTATGTACACAGTGACTACACCAGCAGAATAGTGAGTGCAGCTCTGGAGTATAATACAGGAGGTAACGCAGGATCAGTAATGTAATGTATGTACACAGTGACTGCACCAGCAGAATAGTGAGTGCAGCTCTGGAGTATAATACAGGAGGTAACTCAGGATCAGTAATGTAATGTATGTACACAGTGACTGCACCAGCAGAATAGTGAGTGCAGCTCTGGAGTATAATACAGGAGGTAACTCAGGATCAGTAATGTAATGTATGTACACAGTGACTGCACCAGCAGAATAGTGAGTGCAGCTCTGGAGTATAATACAGGAGGTAACTCAGGATCAGTAATGTAATGTATGTACACAGTGACTGCACCAGCAGAATAGTGAGTGCAGCTCTGGAGTATAATACAGGAGGTAACTCAGGATCAGTAATGTAATGTATGTACACAGTGACTGCACCAGCAGAATAGTGAGTGCAGCTCTGAAGTATAATACAGGAGGTAACTCAGGATCAGTAATGTAATGTATGTACACAGTGACTGCACCAGCAGAATAGTGAGTGCAGCTCTGGAGTATAATACAGGAGGTAACTCAGGATCAGTAATGTAATGTATGTACACAGTGACTGCACCAGCAGAATAGTGAGTGCAGCTCTGGAGTATAATACAGGAGGTAACTCAGGATCAGTAATGTAATGTATGTACACAGTGACTGCACCAGCAGAATAGTGAGTGCAGCTCTGGAGTATAATACAGGAGGTAACTCAGGATCAGTAATGTAATGTATGTATACAGTGACTGCACCAGCAGAATAGTGAGTGCAGCTCTGGAGTATAATACAGGAGGTAACTCAGGATCAGTAATGTAATGTATGTACACAGTGACTGCACCATCAGAATAGTGAGTGCAGCTCTGGAGTATAATACAGGAAGTAACTCAGGATCAGTAATGTAATGTATGTACACAGTGACTGCACCATCAGAATAGTGAGTGCAGCTCTGGAGTATAATACAGGAGGTAACTCAGGATCAGTAATGTATGTACACAGTGACTGCACCAGCAGAATAGTGAGTGCAGCTCTGGAGTATAATACAGGAAGTAACTCAGGATCAGTAATGTAATGTATGTACACAGTGACTGCACCAGCAGAATAGTGAGTGCAGCTCTGGAGTATAATACAGGAGGTAACTCGGGATCAGTAATGTATGTACACAGTGACTGCACCAGCAGAATAGTGAGTGCAGCTCTGGAGTATAATACAGGAGGTAACTCAGGATCAGTAATGTAATGTATGTACACAGTGACTGCACCAGCAGAATAGTGAAATCTGAACCTGCAGCTTTAGATTGTTAATACTCTAATGGTCCAGGAAGGCAGGGAGCAGGGACGTAACTACAATAGGTGCAGGGGTTGCGATCGCACCCGGGCCCTGCAGCCTAGAAGGGCCCCAAAAGTCCCTTTGGCCCATAGAAAAAGACTAATACTATTAAAGATTTGCAATAATTGGGGGCCCCGTTGGAGCTTTCGCATCGGGGCCCCTAGGCCTGAAGTTACGCCACTGGCAGGCAGAATTGTGTGCCATGCTCGTAGCCTTCTCCTTTCACAATGTGGTATCCGCCATCACAGCTATTCAGTATTGGACTGTTTGCAGAAGTTATCACCTCCCATCTAGATGCTGAACTTCTGTTCTGAAATCCTCTGTGTTGCTGGAGCCTCTTACACTGTGCCACTCTCAGTCTGTGACTTCGTACAATATCAGCACGTTCCTGTCCTGAAATCCTCTGTGCTGCTCCCTGTATTTTGTAACAACGGAAATCCTCTGTGCTGCTGTGAAGATTTCAAGCAGTAATAAATATAGAGCACATCCTGGATAGAGGAGCTAACGACACTCAATGTGATGACACTGTGGCGCCCCTGCAATCTTGGCTGCCACATATAGTAGTTCATGCCCATCGACTGTAATTCCATGTGTGGGGAGAATTGAGGCGACCTCTGCTGAAAACATGAAGCATCCAACACTTTCCAAACTTCAGTCCGGAAGATGAGGATGGAAGAGACCGTAATTGGGCAAATCCCAGCTTCACCTGGAGGATCGAGTTAGGATAGAGGTTGGCAAGAGGAGAGGTCTGTCAGAAGGGGGCTGTGAGCTGCAGTCAGGGCACCAGGCCCTAGGACCTGCTAACAGAATCTGGAGGATACTGGACTTAATGCCCAGTAGCTACACACAGTGGGCCTTTCTGAGGCACAGTAACAAAGGGGGCCAGAGAGCTGCTAAAAGATACAGCTGCTCACGTGGTTCGCATTGCCTGCCTAGCTGGAAGTTACCCATAGATAAAGAAGGGAGTACAGGGTAGCTGGCAAGCATGTAGAGTCAGCAGGAATGCCACTATACCTCACCCAGCAGAGCGGACTACAGTTCTTCTCAGACTGGCTGGACCATGAGCCTGGTGGCGCTTCTCCCCAGGATCTGTGCAACGGCTAGAGTAAAGGTAAAGAGCAAAGAGACTGTATTGTGTGCCATCTTTCCTCCTGCACCAACACTCCTACTACTACCCCCATCATCCTCCTTATCCCTCAGGAACCAGCCCTGGTTGGAGAGGGTTAAATATCCTCACTGCCATACCACCTATCCCTGAGGATTACCTAGAGTGCCGGCCATCTACTGGCTGGAAACTACAACTGGGGTCACAAACTCTTTATTTCTCTTTAATTCATTTTCCTCCATCTTTACTGTGAGCCAGGGCTACAGCGCTGGGTGCAAACACCATGATCCCGAGCACTGGCTGCAGGCTACTCCACAGCATCACCCAGGACACAGTCATGTGACTGCCAGAAGGTGATTGGTCGATAACTTTGTAACTTTCTGGTGACATTGAAACTTTCCTGGAAAACCTAGAAATCAAATCATCCGCTTCTCGAGCGGTAAAACGCAGCGGAGAGTTTACAGGAGCGCCAGTGATCAGTGGGCTCCTATAGAGGTGGCAGTAACGCCGCGCCTCCATGATTTACCGCCGTGATTAGCAGCTCATAAACTATTTAAAATACAAGTCTAATTAGTTTTCGGGCCGCGCCGTTATGTTTTACTTTTCTCACTCCGCACTTTTTAATTAAATCTAAATGTCACAATAAATTTTTAGTGTTTTATTACCGGAGCGGCGAAGAGAACGGCTCATATGATGGAGGCTGAAAGAGCCCCACGGGGGAGGGGCGCAGAGAGCGAACGAGGCCACGCCCCCGCGGGGCAGATAATGTGCGGGACATAGGACAATCCAATAATAGAGCAGAACGTCTGATAATCCAAGCCCCTCCCTGCAAACACCAGCAGGACTCCTAAGAAGTCCAAGGGGCGGGGCTTACTGCCTCTTCACTGAGAATTCGGGGGACGGTGATGGATTCCAGGTGTTCAGTGATGAGGATCAGATGGATTCGCTCTCAGCTATGTCGGTTGCCTGTATCTGCTCCGATCACTTGTGTCCGATAAATGACTCCATTGTCACCTATAGTCCCATTACAGGATGGAGGCACAACCTGCAGCTGCTGCAGAACCTCAGTGTTCTCTACAGAATATAACAATGTATCAAAGTCTAAACTGTGAATAATAAATGAATAGAGCGCCCCCTGGAGGATGGGGGGATATCTCCCTGCAATCTGCCAGGCTTCTTCTATATCTCTGAAATTGATGAGTGGAGCTCTAAAGATCACAGCCTCTGGGGGACACAACTAATGTAACAAGAATATCACAATACTTCTATGATTGCAGCTCTGGAGGTGACAGGAGGATAAGACATGATGTAACAGCAGAATAATGAGTGCAGCTTTGGAGGTGACTGGAGGAAAAGACATGATGTAACAGCAGAATAGTGACTGCAGCTCTGGAGGTGACTGGAGGATAAGACACGATGTAACAGCAGAATAGTGACTGCAGCTCTGGAGGTGACAGGAGGATAAGACACGATGTAACAGCAGAATAGTGACAGCAGCTCTGAAGGTGACTGGAGGATAAGAAATTATGTAATAGCAGAATAGTGACTGCAGCTCTGAAGGTGACTGGAGGATAAGAAATGATGTAATAGCAGAATAGTGACTGCAGCTTTGGAGGTGACTGGAGAAGACCCTTTGTAACAGCAGAATAATGATTACAGCTCTGGAGGTGACTAGAGGATAAGACATGATGTAACAGCAGAATAGTGGTTGCCACTTTAGAGGTAACTAGAGGAGAAGACATGGTGTAATAGCAGAATAGTGACTGCAGCTCTGGAGGTGACTGGAGGATAATACATAATGATTACAGCTCTGAAGGTGACTGGCTTGTGCCCCCTCCAGAGGTGATGTGGCCATGTGTTAGTGTCTCTGTCATGTCTTAATTCCCTCTTCCCATCAGGCTCTTGTGCGCAGTCTTGCGCTCCGTCATTCCTCTTAATAACATAATAACCTGCATCTCAGGCAGTTAATATAAAGTCTCACAAATCCCTAATAGAATCTCCTCACCGGCTGCCATCAAAGCAAATATGCTAATTACAGCCGTCAATGGAGATTACTCAGGGAAATCGCTGCTGCTAACGATGAAGATGACATTAACAATATCGTTATTCACAGACTCTCACATCAGTATCTGGGGGGTAACGCCATAAATCCCGCGCATTAGAGGGACGCGCCGCCACCGACGACTCTACAGAGCCTGACACATCGTGACTAATACTCCAATAACCCTACACCGAGAGTGAAACGTCGCCCGAGGGAAGAGCGACAACGGACGGCCAACCCGGGCAGAGTCACCGCGGAGAGCAAAGATACAGCAGAGCCGACCGCACCGAAACCTACACTATACTGCTGTTACATCAGGTCTTATCCTCCAGTCACCTCCAGAGCTGCACTCACTATACTGCTGTTACATCAGGTCTTATCCTCCAGTCACCTCCAGAGCTGCACTCACTATACTGCTGTTACATCAGGTCTTATCCTCCAGTCACCTCCAGAGCTGCACTCACTATACTGCTGTTACATCAGGTCTTATCCTCCAGTCACTTCCAGAGCTGCACTCACTATACTGCTGTTACATCAGGTCTTATCCTCCAGTCACCTCCAGAGCTGCACTCACTATACTGCTGTTACATCAGGTCTTATCCTCCAGTCACCTCCAGAGCTGCTGTCACTATACTGCTGTTACATCAGGTCTTATCCTCCAGTCACCTCCAGAGCTGCACTCACTATACTGCTGTTACATCAGGTCTTATCCTCCAGTCACCTCCAGAGCTGCAGTCACTATTCTGCTGTTACATCAGGTCTTATCCTCCAGTCACCTCCAGAGCTGCACTCACTATACTGCTGTTACATCAGGTCTTATCCTCCAGTCACCTCCAGAGCTGCACTCACTATTCTGCTGTTACATCAGGTCTTATCCTCCAGTCACCTCCAGAGCTGCACTCACTATTCTGTTGTTACATCAGGTCTTATCCTCCAGTCACCTCCAGAGCTGCACTCACTATTCTGCTGTTACATCAGGTGTTATCCTACAGTCACCTCCAGAGCTGCACTCACTATACTGCTGTTACATCAGGTCTTATCCTCCAGTCACCTCCAGAGCTGCAGTCACTATTCTGCTGTTACATCAGGTCTTATCCTCCAGTCACCTCCAGAGCTGCTGTCACTATACTGCTGTTACATCAGGTCTTATCCTCCAGTCACCTCCAGAGCTGCACTCACTATACTGCTGTTACATCAGGTCTTATCCTCCAGTCACCTCCAGAGCTGCACTCACTATTCTGCTGTTACATCAGGTCTTATCCTCCAGTCACCTCCAGAGCTGCACTCACTATTCTGCTGTTACATCATGTGTTATCCTCCAGACACCTCCAGAGCTGCACTCACTATTCTGCTGTTACATCAGGTCTTATCCTCCAGTCACCTTCAGAGCTGCACTCACTATTCTGCTGTTACATCAGGTCTTATCCTCCAGTCACCTCCAGAGCTGCACTCACTATTCTGCTGTTACATCATGTCTTATTCTCCAGTCACCTCCAGAGCTCCACTCACTATTCTGCTGTTACATCATGTCTTATCCTCCAGTCACCTGAAGAGCTGCAGTCACTATTCTGCTGTAACGTCATGTCTTATCCTCCTGTCACCTCCAGAGCTCCACTCACTATTCTGCTGTTACATCATGTCTTATCCTCCAGTCACCTCAAGAGCTGCAGTCACTATTCTGCTGTAACGTCATGTCTCATCCTCCTGTCACCTCCAGAGCTGCACTCACTATTCTGCTGTTACATCATGTCTTATCCTCCTGTCACCTCAAGAGCTGCAGTCACTATTCTGCTGTAACGTCGTGTCTTATCCTCCAGTCACCTCCAGAGCTGCACTCACTATTCGGCCTGGCACATTGTCTTATCCTCCAGTCACCTCCAGAGCTGCAGTCACTATTCTGCTGTTACATTGTATCTTATTCTCCAGTCACCTCCAGAGCTGCAGTCACTATTCTGCTATTACATCATGTCTTATCCTCCAGTCACCTCTAGAGCTGCAGTCACTATTCTGCTGTTACATCATGTCTTATCCTCCAATCACTTCCAGAGCTGCGGTCAGTATTCTGATGTTACATTGTTTCTTATCCTCCAGTCACCTCCAGAGCTGCACTCACTATTCTGCTGTTACATCATGTCTTATCCTCCAGATACCTCCAGAGCTGCATTTATAATTTTGCCAGTACCTGATAGTTCTCCTCCAGTCACATCTGACATTGTACATGCCTGTCTTATCCTGTTTACACTCCCACAGCTGCAATTACAATTTAAATACTAACTCATGCATTGTACTCAAATTACACTAAGAGCTGAAATCACAATTCTGCATTCAGCTAACTCTTTACACTCATCCAGAGATGACGCTATGAACCTTCTATAGCAGAACCTTTTCCTCCAGTCACATTATGAGTGGAGTCTGTGGTTAAACTTCAAGGTCATTACCAAGGTCATCATGATCCCACCCCCCTAACCCCAGACACAGCTGCAGTGTCGTTACAGAGGATTTTAGTACAGCTTTAATGGTACAAGGAGGACGTGGGGGAGTGTAATAACTATTACGGGCACAGAAATGGGTTGAGAAGCTTCCGGAACATCCGACACTCATTGTTCTATATGTTTCCAGGTATAAATATATGCTGATAACAAACCCCAGTGACAGCGACAAGGAGAATCCAGCGCCGGGACGTGTCAATACCTGGCGGACAGCTCCGAGCTGTCAATTAACCTCCGGTCATCGCCAGATAACGATCAGATCCACAGCATCGTCTAATACCTCATACTATCAGGATGAGAGGAGAAGAGAAAGAGCGAACGAGACAGACAGAGCGGAAGAGAGAAGTATTATAGTAGTTATATTCTTGTACATAGGGGCAGTATTATAGTAGTTATATTCTTGTACATAGGGGCAGTATTATAGTAGTTATATTCCTGTATATAGGGGCAGTATTATAGTAGTTATATTCTTGTATATAGGGGCAGTATTATAGTAGTTATATTCTTGTACATAGGAGCAGTATTATAGTAGTTATATTCTTGTATATAGGGGCAGTATTATAGTAGTTATATTCTTGTATATAGGAGCAGTATTATAGTAGTTATATTCTTGTACATAGGAGCAGTATTATAGTAGTTATATTCTTGTACATAGAAGCAGTATTATAGTAGTTATATTCTTGTATATAGGGGCAGTATTATAGTAGTTATATTCTTGTATATAGGAGCAGTATTATAGTAGTTATATTCTTGTACATAGGAGCAGTATTATAGTAGTTATATTCTTGTATATAGGAGCAGTATTATAGTAGTTATATTCTTGTACATAGGATCAGTATTATCTACTATATAATTGTCTAAGACATTTTCGTGTCGGACCAAAAAAACGTGCCGTGGATATGTCACACTGTGACGTCACCACGGCGAGGCGTCAGCTGCGCGAGCAATGGCCGCGAGGCCATTGCGAGTCGCTAGCTTTAGTGCGAGCAATGGCCGCGAAGCGGCCATTGCGAGTCGCTGGCCGAAAATAGAACCAGAGGCTCGGCCACAAAGCTAGCGATTTCCCGCTCAGGTAGCGAGTCGCTAGCCTCAGCGGGAAATCGCTAGCTTTGTGGCCGAGCCTCTGCTTCTATTTTCGGCCAGCGACTCGCAATGCCCGCTTCCATAAGGATTACCGCAACCGCGTACCTGCCGCAACTCCCCCTATACTTTCAATGGGGATCTATTGCGACTCGCTGTGTAGCGCGAGCAATGGCCGCGAGGCCATTGCGAGTCGCTACACTTGCGGCGCGGTTGCGGTAATCCCCATAGAAAGTATAGGGGGACTTGCGGCAGGTGCGGCAAGTGAAAATCTATTTGAAAATCTAAAAAAAAAAAAAAAAATATTCTAGACACCCGATGCATTTGCATCGGGCTCACAGCTATTAGTAGTTATATTCTTGTACATAGGAGCAGTATTATAGTAGTTATATTCTTGTACATAGGAGCAGTATTATAGTAGTTATATTCTTGTACATAGGAGCAGTATTATAGTAGTTATATTCTTGTACATAGAGGCAGTATTATAGTAGTTATATTCTTGTACATACGGGCAGTATTATAGTAGTTATATTCTTGCATATAGGAGCAGTATTATAGTAGTTATATTCTTGTACATAGGGGCAGTATTATAGTAGTTATATTCTTGTACATAGTAGCAGTTTTATAGTAGTTATATTCTTGTACATAGGAGCAGTATTATAGCAGTTATATTCTTGTATATAAGGGCAGTATTATAGTAGTTATATTCTTGTATATAGGGGCAGTATTATAGTAGTTATATTCTTGTATATAGGGGCAGTATTATAGTAGTTATATTCTTGTACATAGAAGCAGTATTATAGTAGTTACATTCTTGTACATAGGAGCAGTATTATAGCAGTTATATTCTTGTATATAAGGGCAGTATTATAGTAGTTATATTCTTGTATATAGGGGCAGTATTATAGTAGTTATATTCTTGTATATAGGGGCAGTATTATAGTAGTTATATTCTTGTACATAGGAGCAGTATTATAGTAGTTATATTCTTGTACATAGGAGCAGTATTATAGTAGCTATATTCTTGTACATAGGAGCAGTATTATAGAAATTATATTCTTGTACATAGGAGCAGTATTATAGGAGTTATATTACTGTACATAGGGGCTGTATTATAGTAGTTATATTCTTGTATATAGGAGCAGTATTATAGTAGTTATATTCTTGTACATAGTGGTCAGTATTATAGTAGTTATATCCTTGTACATAGGAGCAGTATTATAGTAGTTATATTCTTGTACATAGGAGCAGTATTATAGTAGTTATATTCTTGTATATAGGGGGCAGTATTATAGTAGTTATATTCTTGTATATAGGGGCAGTATTATAGTAGTTATATTCTTGTACATAGGGGTCAGTATTATAGTAGTTATATTCTTGTACATAGGGGCAGTTTTATAGTAGTTATATTCTTGTACATAGGGGCAGTATTATAGTAGTTATATTCTTGTACATAGGGGCAGTATTATAGTAGTTATATTCTTGTATATAGGGGCAGTGTAATAGTAGTTATATTCTTGTATAGGGGCAGTATTATAGTAGTTATATTCTTGTATATAGGGGCAGTATTATAGTAGTTATATTCTTGTACATAGGAGCAGTATTATAGTAGTTATATTCTTGTACATAGGAGCATTATTATAGTAGTTATATTCTTGTACATAGGAGCAGTATTATAGTAGTTATATTCTTGTACATAGGGGCAGTATTATAGTAGTTATATTCTTGTATATAGGGACAGTATTATAGTAGTTATATTCTTGTACATAGGAGCAGTATTATAGAAGTTATATTCTTGTACATAGGAGCAGTATTATAGTAGTTATATTCTTGTACATAGGGGGCAGTATTATAGTAGTTATATTCTTGTATATAGGAGCAGTATTATAGTAGTTATATTCTTGTACATAGTGGTCAGTATTATAGTAGTTATATTCTTGTACATAGGGGCAGTATTATATTATAGTAGTTATATTCTTGTATATAGGAGCAGTATTATAGCAGTTATATTACTGTACATAGGGGCAGTATTATAGTGGTTATATTCTTATACATGGGGCAGTATTATAATAGTTATATTCCTGTACATAGGAGCAGTATTATAGTAGTTATATTCCTGTATATAGGGGCAGTATTATAGTAGTTATATTCTTGTATATAGGGGGCAGTATTATATTGGTTATATTTTTGGATATGGGGGCTGTATTACATCAGTTTTTCTTTCCTTTAGGCTAGTGTCAGACTTGGGAGCTTGCCTCTGTTGGAAGGATGCATTAAAGGATCCTTGTTTTCCCCTTGCTATTTTCATGGCATGTATGTCGATTTTTAGCGCATGCGTTTCCCATAGACTCCCATGTTAAAAAAACGCATGTGTTTTTGCAAAAGCACCAAAAGACGCTGCATACCGCGATTTATGGTGCATTTTCAAAAACGCATAGCATCAAACGCATTGCATTTTTCAATGCGTTTTTTGCATTGGAGTCTATGGGTGCATTATCGCATGCGTTTTTCAACATTTGCACATGAAAATAGCACATGCATTTAGGAAATGCATGACACAAGTCTGACCCTGGCCTTATGGTTGATTCGCCCCTGATTCAGCCTTTCCCCACAGATGAAGCTGTTCCCGGTGACAACCTTTGATTTCAGATCCCGCCAGCTGTAATCCCGCTCCCCGGGGCTGTGGCACATTCTACATTACAGCCATTTGTACACACGGCTCTGGTGAGGGGAGATCACTGCCCAACTGTCCAATTATCCAATCCCATCAGGTGATCGGCTCTTCACGAGCGGTGACAGGTCTGAGCCTGCGTGATCCGGCACATTGTGGATCGGGGAGATTATGGCGTCCGCTGCTCATGGAATGTGATTACTGCGATGTAGCAGAGCTGAGTGTGTCTGGACATCACCGCTCTGGATAGATACAGAATAATACAAAGTATCTAGAGATTGAGATGATACAAGACGAGCGTCGCCCGGACGCTCCGGAGTCAGGCACATTACCCACAATTCACTTCCACCTTAGGGGGCTCACTTGCACATTGCTTCCCCCACCCTGATACTGAGAACTGTGACCCTCGGGAACCCTAATGGTCGGGCCCTGTGCACACCGTGCAATGTTTGATGCAGAGTTTGGGAATCTTCATGTCTATCCTGAAACAAGCAAAGTCTATGACAGCTGTTATTAGTTTGTATGGAGCCACTGATTGTCAGTGTACAGTGGTAGTATTTCAGCACTGTATGGCGATATTATATGTGTCATGTATGACTATGGCTGTACTAAATCCCTTTACCATTCGGTCATCCTCTGCTTTTATTATTTACATTAATATAGTAGCAGTTGAGCACTGTATAGGCAGTGATAGTTTATTACAGTATATGGCCCTTACATCCCCTATTATGAGATCATTTTATGTATGTTATATAATGGATCTAGCTAATTGTTCAATGCATATAATGCTATTCAAACACTGTATATGGTATTCTACTAGACACATATGGTCTATCATGCAGTCATAAAATACAGAACTGTTATTTGGCCATCGTATGCTGTATGTAGATACCATAGTCTGTAATAATGGTATCTCAGCACTATATGGCATGTTTATTTGTGCAGTAATAAAATGGTGAACTGTTATTTGGCCATTGTATGCTGTATGCAGATACCATAGTCTGTAATAATGATATCTCAGCACTATATGGCATGTTTATTTGTGCAGTAATAATGTAGAGAACTGTTTTTGCCATCGTATGTAGGTATCATATTCTATATAATGATATCTCAGCACTATTGGTGTGTTTATTTGTGCAGTAATAAAATGGTGAACTGTTATTTGGCCATTCTATGCTGTATGTAGATACCATAGTCTGTAATAATGATATCTCAGCACTATATGGCGTGTTTATTTGTGCAGTAATAACGTAGATAAACTGTTATTTGGCCATTCTATGCTGTATGTAGATACCATAGTCTGTAATAATGACATCTCAGCACTATATGGCGTGTTTATTTGTGTAGTAATAACATAGGGAACTGTTTTTGGCCATTCTATGCTGTATGTAGGGACCGTAGTCTGTAATAATGATATCTCAGCACTATATGGCGTGTTTATTTGTGCAGTAATAACGTAGAGAACTGGTTTTTGGCCATCGTATGCTGTATGTAGGGACCATAGTCTGTAATAATGGTATCTCAGCACTATATGGCGTGTTTATTTGTGTATAGTGCGGGAGGAGGGGGAGTGAAACAGGGCGACATTTAATGTAAAGATCATGTTCCGCAGATTCTGAAGACCCCGGAACCGCCTAATAAAGAGGAAATGTAATAATAATAATCCCAGTCTCCATTATCAGATGATTATTAATATCCCCCGATCCAGAACAAAGCCGGCGTGGCTCCCCGTCCTCCGCACAACGCGCCGATGTTTCCCCACAATAAAGCGGCAGACGCGGGCGCTCGTGTCATTGTGATATTTGAAAAGCTGCAAGTTTAATTTAAAAGAAGAGCAAACCAATAATCTCGCCAAATAGCGGCGAACGCCAGAAAATTACCCGTCCGCGGCAGGCGTGAAAAAAGTGGAAGGACTTAAGAAAATTTATAAAACTAATCTCAGAGTGGAAATTAGAAATCAACCCCAAGAAACAGAATAACACAAAAGAAATATTACTGTCCACTTTCCGAATCAATATAACACCGCGCCGCGACCAAATTACCATGGAAACCCGAGGAAAAGAATAAAGCAATTCTTATTATTTGAAAATAAAATCACAGCCTGCAGCCCGGGCTTTATTACAGCCGCTGATAGATCACCGCCGCGTATTTATGTGAAATATTGCTTCCAAATCAATCATTTCATGAATGTACAAATTTCGCCAAGTGTCGCGCTTGAAGAATTTAAGTAAATAATAAAAAGAGAGCGAGCGGGGGAGGGGAGAAAAAACATCTGATGAGACGCCGGGGTTACATTTTTATTTAAAGCAAAGTGAATGCGTCTGTAATGAGAGTCGCCGCGGCCGGTGACAGGCGCGCTCCGTGTGACCAGCGGAAGGTGAGGATTACTATAGACCGTCAGAGGGAGAGGAGTGCGGGGA
This sequence comes from Allobates femoralis, assembly GCA_033576535.1. Lineage (NCBI taxonomy): Eukaryota > Metazoa > Chordata > Amphibia > Anura > Aromobatidae > Allobates > Allobates femoralis. Next base: position 34,215,433 of record JARQOC010000010.1, read on the forward strand.
GATGGGAAGAAGAGACCAAGACGAGGAGACGACAAATATCCCCCCTTCCCCCGGAGCACCAGATCGGGGGTAACTGCTCCATCATACTGTGTGACTGATAGATACAGCTCCACAACCTGTCCAAGAGACAGCGAGCCCACAATAAGGGGGGGTGACATCAACACCCCCAATATCAACTTATACTACACACTCCAAAATCCGGGAGTAATAGATTGTAGTCACCTGTCCTACAGTCTCCTCTCCCCAGTAATGGCTGATAACAGGAGTAATAGATTGTAGTCACTGTCCTACAGTCTCCTCCCAGTAATGCTGATAACAGGGAGTAATAGATTGTAGTCACCTGTCCTACAGTCTCCTCCCCAGTAATGGCTGATAACAGGGAGTAATAGATTGTATCACGCTACAGTCTCCTCTCCATAATGGCTGTAACAGGGAGTAATAGATTGTAGTCACCTGTCCTACAGTCTCCTCCCCAGTAATGGCTGATAACAGGGAGTAATAGATTGTAGTCACCTGTCTACAGTCTCCTCCCCAGTAATGGCTGATAACAGGGAGTAATAGATTGTAGTCACCTGTCCTACAGTCTCCTCCCAGTAATGGCTGATAACAGGGAGTAATAGATTGTATCACTGTCCTACAGTCTCCTTCCAGTAATGGCTGATAACAGGAGTAATAGATTGTAGTCACTCGTCCTACAGTCTCCTCCCCAGTAATGGCTGATAACAGGGAGTAATAGATTGTACTCACTGTCCTACACCCTCCTCCCAGTAATGGCTGATAACAGGAGTAATAGATGTAGTCACTGTCCTACAGTCTCCTCCCAGTAATGGCTGATAACAGGGAGTAATAGATTGTACTCACCTGTCTACAGTTCCTCCAGTAATGTGTATAACAGGAGTAATAGATTGTAGTCACTCGTCCTACAGTCTCCTCCCCAGTAATGGCTGATAACAGGGAGTAATAGATTGTAGTCACCTGTCCTACAGTCTCCTCCCCAGTATTGGCTGATAACAGGGAGTAATAGATTGTAGTCACCTGTCCTACAATCTCCTCCCCAGTAATGGCTGATAACAGGGAGTAATAGATTGTAGTCACCTGTTCTACAGTCTCCTCTCCCAGTAATGGCTGATAACAGGGAGTAATACATTGTTAGTCACCTGTTCTACAGTCTCCTCCCCCAGTAATTGGCTGATAACAGGGAGTAATAGATTGTATCTCACCTGTCCTACAGTCTCCTCCCCAGTAATGGCTGATAACAGGGAGTAATAGATTGTAGTCACCTGTCCTACAGTCTCCTCCCCAGTAATGGCTGATAACAGGGAGTAATAGATTGTATCACCTGTCCTACAGTCTCCTCCCCAGTAATGGCTGATAACAGGGAGTAATAGATTGTAGTCACCTGTCCTACAGTCTCCTCCCCCAGTAATGGCTGATAACAGAGAGTAATAGATTGTGGTCACCTGTCCTACAGTCTCCTCCCCCAGTAATGGCTGATAACAGAGAGTAATAGATTGTAGTCACCTGTCCTACAGTCTCCTCCCTCCAGTAATGGCTGATAACAGGGAGTAATAGATTGTAGTCACCTGTCCTACAGTCTCCTCTCCCCAGTAATGGCTGATAACAGGGAGTAATAGATTGTAGTCACCTGTCCTACAGTCTCCTCCCCCAGTAATGGCTGATAACATGGAGTAATAGATTGATTGCAATACATTCTGTACAATGATCTTGACCTTAATCTGGTTTACACAGCTGAGGGTTTGCTCCAATTCTTTCTGTCCTACATTATTTGGAGCCTATACACAGTTCTATGGTAGCACTGCCTGCACTATATGTTATAATGTCATCTAAATTGTGAATGTTTAATAAATGCTGATTGATTACGTATAAAAACTGATTAAAAATCAGAATATCATGGAAAAAAACACAGAGACGAGCTACAAACTGCAGGATTAGAAGAAACACAAAGTATGAAATAATCCAGACTGACAGGAACAATACAGGAGGGCAGCGACAGATAAAAGCCGAAAAAGAGCAGGCGAGACAAAAACACATTAAACATAGAGAGAAGTCAGAGAAGAAAGAGAGTGAGTGCAGAAGAGCGAAGGTGACCACCAATGTGCCCTGTACAAGGTGTGATCTGTGTGTTTTGTGTTCTATGTACTCTGCTCTAATGGTTCTATGGACTTGTTTTCTGTGTTCTATAAATTCTATATGTTCTGTGTTCTATGTACTTTGTCTTCATTTAAGTGCTGGGTTTTATATCTAGTGTTCTGTCTCTGTGTTCTATTTTCATGTAGTCCTGATGTTCTATATGTTCTATGTACTTATATGTTCTATGTGTTCCATGTACTCTGTCTTCTATGTGTTCTATATGTTCTGTGTACTCTACATGTTCTATGTACTGTATATGTTCTGTGTTTTATGTGGTCTATGTGTTCTATGTACTCTGTCTTCTATGTGTTCTGTGTTCTATATGTTCTGTTTTCTATATGTTCTATGTACTGTACAGTGCCTACAAGTAGTATTCAACCCCTGCAGATTTAGTGGTTTGATAAGATGCAATAAGTTAGAGCCTTCAAACTGCAAACGAGAGTAGGATTTATTAACAGAAGCATAAATCTTACAAACCAAAAAGTTATGTTGCTCAGTTGAATTTTAATACATTTTAAACATAAAGTGTGGGTCAATTATTATTCAACCCCTATGTTTAATATTTTGTGGAATAACCCTTGTTTGCAATTACAGCTAATAATCGTCTTTTATAAGACCTGATCAGGCCGGCACAGGTCTCTGGAGTTATCTTGGCCCACTCCTCCATGCAGATCTTCTCCAAGTTATCTAGGTTCTTTGGGTGTCTCATGTGGACTTTAATCTTGAGCTCCTTCCACAAGTTTTCAATTGGGTTAAGGTCAGGAGACTGACTAGGCCACTCCAACACCTTGATTTTTTCCCTCTTGAACCAGGCCTTGGTTTTCTTGGCTGTGTGCTTTGGGTCGTTGTCTTGTTGGAAGATGAAATTACGACCCATCTTAAGATCCTTGATGGAGGAGCGGAGGTTCTTGGCCAAAATCTCTAGGTAGGCGTGCTATCCATCTTCCCATGGATGCGGACCAGATGGCCAGGCCCCTTGGCTGAGAAACAGCCCCACAGCATGATGCTGCCACCACCATGCTTGACTGTAGGGATGGTATTCTTGGGGTCGTATGCAGTGCCATCCAGTCTCCAAACGTCACGTGTGTGGTTGGCACCAAAGATCTCGATCTTGGTCTCATCAGACCATAGAACCTTGAACCAGTCTGTCTCAGAGTCCTCCAAGTGATCATGAGCAAACTGTAGACGAGCCTTGACATGACGCTTTGAAAGTAAAGGTACCTTACAGGCTCGTCTGGAACGGAGACCATTGCGGTGGAGTACGTTACTTATGGTATTGACTGAAACCAATGTCCCCACTGCCATGAGATCTTCCCGGAGCTCCTTCCTTGTTGTCCTTGGGTTAGCCTTGACTCTTCGGACAACCCTGGCCTCGGCACGGGAGGAAACTTTCAAAGGCTGTCCAGGTCGTGGAAGGCTAACAGTAGTTCCATAAGCCTTCCACTTCCGGATGATGCTCCCAACAGTGGAGACAGGTAGGCCCAACTCCTTGGAAAGGGTTTTGTACCCCTTGCCAGCCTTATGACCCTCCACGATCTTGTCTCTGATGGCCTTGGAATGCTCCTTTGTCTTTCCCATGTTGACCATGTATGAGTGCTGTTCACAAGTTTGGGGAGGGTCTTAAATAGTCAGAAAAGGCTGGCAAAAGAGATAATTAATCCACACATGTGAAGCTCATTGTTCTTTGTGCCTGAACTACTTCTTAATACTTTAGGGGGACCAAACAGAATTCTGGTGGTTTGAGGGGTTGAATAATAAATGACCCTCTGAATTCACTTTTAACGCTTTAAAAAAATAAATAAATAAAAAAAATTGTGGCTGCACTGCATTTCCCACTTCCAGGCTGATCTACAGTCCAAATGTCACAATGCCAAGTTAATTCCGCATGTGTCAACCACCTAAATCTGCAGGGGGTTGAATACTACTTGTAGGCACTATATGTTCTATGTCCTGTATATGTTTTATGTGTTTTATGTGGTCTAATGTATTCTATGTACTCTGTCTTCTATGTGTTCTATATATTTTATATACTCTGTTTTCTTTATGTTCTATGCATTCCACATGGTATATATGTTTTATGTACACTGTGTTATATATGTTGTTTTCTAGATGTTCTATGTACTCTATATGTACTATGTCCTGTATATGTTCTATGTGTTTTATGTGGTCTATATGTTCTATGTACTCTGTCTTCTATGTGTTCTATATATACATGGTATATATGTTTTATGCACAATGTGTTCTATATGTTCTATATTCTATATGTTCTATGTAATCTATATGTACTATGTCCTGTATGTGTTTTATATTATCTATATGTTCTATGTATTACACTGGGGAACAATTTGAAAACATTTTCTGTTGAGTTAGGTTTTTGAGCTGATTTATACTAAAATTGGCATGCTGATTCCAAAAATGTAGTCAGTTGTTTTCTAGCACGTCAAGTTTTTCCTCCACAACTTACCTACCAGAGATGCACAATTGCACTGATATCTGTAATAAGACTTGTTATCTGATTACAATTCGAAAACATGATACAATTAAAAAACATGATAGTGTTAAAAAACATATTTGTCATGCCTATTTCTTATATATTTCATTTTTTGTTCATATATGTACTATTTAAAAAGAAAAAAACACTTTTTAGGTACAGTAGTTTACATATTTTTGAGAAGACAAAAATCCTATAGTTCAAAAACTTGACGTGATAGAGAAAAACTGAGATCATTTCTGGATTCAGCATCCAAAAATTAATCAAGAACAGTTGTCTGACCTAACTCCTAAAAATTGTGTTCCCCAGTGTTATGTGTTCTATTTATTTTATATATTCTGTTTTCTTTATGTTCTATGCATTCTATATGGTCTATATGTTTTATGTACACTGTGTTCTATATGTTCTGTGTTCTATATGTTCTAACTACTCTATATGTTTTATGTCCTGTATATGTTCTATGTGTTTTTTGTGGTCTATATGTTCTATGTATTATGTGTTCTATATATATTTTATATATTCTGTTTTCTTTATGTTCTATGCATTCTATATGGTCTATATGTTTTATGTGCAATGTGTTCTATATGTTTTGTGTTCTATATGTTCTATGTACTCTTTATGTTCTATGTCCTGTATATGTTCTATGTACTCTTTATGTTTTATGTCCTGTATATGTTCTGTGTTTTATGTTGTCTATATATTCTATGTATCATGTGTTCTATTTATTTTATATACTCTGTTTTCTTTATGGTCTATGCATTCTACATGGTCTAAATGTTTTATGTACACTGTATTCTATATGTTGTTTTCTATATGTTCTATGTACTCTATATGTACTATATCCTGTATATGTTCTATGTGTTTTATGTTGTCTATATATTCTATGTATTATGTGTTCTATTTATTTTATATACTTATGTTCTATGCATTCTATATGGTCTATATGTTTTATGTACACTGTGTTGTATATGTTCCATGTGTTATTCCTCTGTATCGGGCTGAGCCCTCCATGTGACTCTTGTAGGTAAGTGATACAGCTGGCTCCAGTGCAGACAATCCTCTGCTGCACAGACTGGTCCTGGTCTTAATGTCCTTGTCCCTGGTGACCCGGAGGCCAGGAGGAAAGTGAACTCAATCACTGGCAGCAGATTCCACCACATCAAAGTGTTTACTGAGGACTGAAACATTTCAGAATTAATAGCGCTGTGTAAATGAATAAATATTATATTATTCTCCAAAAAGTGGAGAACCCTGATGCTGCCATCGTAGAGGGGTGCAGATCACCAACAACCTGCTGTGCAATTAAAGGGACAGGTATGTGCAGTGGTGTAACTTGAGGCTCAGGGGCCCTGATGTGAAAACTCCAACAGGGCCAACAATCATTGCAAATCATTAATAGTATTAGTGTTATTCTATAGGTCAAAGGCACTTTTGGGGTCCCCTAGACTCCAGGGCCCAGGTGTGATCCCAGCCCCTGCACCTATCCTAGTTATGTGTTTGTCAATGCTGTGATATTGGAACCCTCATAATAATCACCTATGGGACACCAAGGCCCCAGAAGTGACCATAGGGGCTGTATAGGAGCAGCAATTCTAGTAATGAATGGGGTCGATATACGTTTTGCTTCAGGTCCTGGGGGTTGGGGTCTCAGCCAGGTCCATGTGCTTTGATGCTGTCCCGCAGCTGGATCCCCCCATTAATCCTCCTCACACTCTGGAGTTCGCTCCTCAGGGAAATCAAACTCCTGATGAAACACAAAATCCTCTCAAATTTTGGTAAAGTTCAGTAGATTAAATCCATGCAGAGCGGATCGCCCGTCAGTGTCCTGGAGCTGGTGCCTCCAGGCAGAGCGGATCGCCCGTCAGTGTCCTGGAGCTGGGGCCTCCAGGCAGAGCGTATCTCCCGTCAGAGTACTGGAGCTGGTGCCTCCAGGCAGAGCGGATCGCCTGTCAGTGTCCTGGAGCTGGGGCCTCTAGGCAGAGCGGATCGCCTGTCAGTGTCCTGGAGCTGGGGCCTCCAGGCAGAGCGGATCGCCCGTCAGTGTCCTGGAGCTGTGGCCTCCAGGCAGAGCAGATCGCCCGTCAGCATTCTGGAGCTGGGGCCTCCAGGCAGAGCGGATCGCCTGTCAGTGTCCTGGAGCTGGTGCCTCCAGGCAGAGCGGATCGCCCGTCAGTGTCCTGGAGCTGAGGCCTCTAGGCAGAGCGGATCGCCTGTCAGTGTCCTGGAGCTGGGGCCTCCAGGCAGAGCGGATCGCCCGTCAGTGTCGTGGAGCTGTGGCCTCTAGGCAGAGCGGATCGCCTGTCAGTGTCCTGGAGCTGGGGCCTCCAGGCAGAGCGGATCGCCCGTCAGTGTCGTGGAGCTGTGGCCTCCAGGCAGAGCGGATCGCCCGTCAGTGTCCTGGAGCTGGGGCCTCCAGGCAGAGCGGATCGCCCGTCAGTGTCCTGGAGCTGGTGCCTCCAGGCAGAGCGGATCGCCCGTCAGTGTCCTGGAGCTGGTGCCTCCAGGCAGAGCGGATCGCCCGTCAGTGTCGTGGAGCTGTGGCCTCCAGGCAGAGCGGATCGCCTGTCAGTGTCCTGGAGCTGGTGCCTCCAGGCAGAGCGGATCGCCCGTCAGTGTCGTGGAGCTGTGGCCTCCAGGCAGAGCGGATCGCCCGTCAGTGTCCTGGAGCTGGTGCCTCCAGGCAGAGCGGATCGCCCGTCAGTGTCCTGGAGCTGGGGCCTCCAGGCAGAGCAGATCGCCCGTCAGTGTCCTGGAGCTGGGGCCTCCAGGCAGTGCGGATCGCCCGTCAGTGTCCTGGAGCTGGTGCCTCCAGGCAGAGCGGATCGCCCGTCAGTGTCGTGGAGCTGTGGCCTCCAGGCAGAGCGGATCGCCTGTCAGTGTCCTGGAGCTGGTGCCTCCAGGCAGAGCGGATCGCCCGTCAGTGTCCTGGAGCTGGTGCCTCCAGGCAGAGCGGATCGCCCGTCAGTGTCCTGGAGCTGGGGCCTCCAGGCAGAGCAGATCGCCCGTCAGTGTCCTGGAGCTGGGACCTCCAGGCAGAGCGGATCGCCCGTCAGTGTCCTTGTGTGGGGCTCACTAGGCATCGCGGATCGCCCATGCAGTGTCGTGGAGCTGGGGTCTCCAGGCAGAGTGGATCGCCTGTCAGTATTCTGGAGCTGGGGCCTCCAGGCAGAGCGGATCGCCCGTCAGTGTCCTGGTGGGGGGTCACTAGGCATTGCGGATCACCCGCCAGTATCTTGGTGCAGAGGCTGCCAGGCGGTGCAGATTGCCCGTCAGTGTCCTGGTGCATGGATCGCCAGGCAGAGTAGATCGCCCATCAGTGTCCTGGTGCGGGGGCTGCCAGGGGTTCGGATCACCCGTCAGTGTCCTGGTGCGGGGGCCGCCATGCAGAGCAGATTGCCTGTCAGTGGCGTGGAGCAGCAGCCGCCTGGCGGAGCGGATTACCCGTCAGTGTCCTGGTGCGGGGGCTGCCAGGCAGAGCAAATCGCCCGACAGTGTCCTGGTGCAGGGACTGCCAGCCGGTGTGGATCGCCCGTCAGTGTCCTGGTGCGGGGGCTGCCAGGCGGTGCGGATCGCCCGTCAGTGTCCTGGTGCGGGGACTGCCAGGCGGTGCGGATCGCCCGTCAGTGTCCTGGTGCGGGGGATGCCAGGCGGTGCGGATCGCCCGTCAGTGTCCTGGTGCGGGGACTGCCAGTCAGTGTGGATCACCCGTCAGTGTCCTGGTGCGGGGGATGCCAGGCGGTGTGGATCACCCGTCAGTGTCCTGGTGCGGGGACTGCCAGTCAGTGTGGATCACCCGTCAGTGTCCTGGTGCGGGGACTGCCAGTCAGTGCAGATCGCCCATCAGTGTCCTGGTGCGGGGGATGCCAGTCGGTGTGGATCGCCCGTCAGTGTCCTGGTGCGGGGGATGCCAGGCGGTGTGGATCGCCCATCAGTGTCCTGGTGCGGGGGCTGCCAGGCGGTGTGGATCGCCCGTCAGTGTCCTGGTGCGGGGGCCGCCAGTCGGTGCAGATCGCCCGTCAGTGTCCTGGTGCGGGGACTGCCAGTCGGTGTGGATCACCCGTCAGTGTCCTGGTGCGGGGGCTGCCAGTTGGTGTGGATCGCCCGTCAGTGTCCTGGTGCGGGGGCCGCCAGTCGGTGTGGATCACCCGTCAGTGTCCTGGTGTGGGGGCTGCCAGTCGGTGCGGATTGCCCATCAGTGTCCTGGTGCGGGGGCTGCCAGGCGGTGTGGATCGCCCATCAGTGTCCTGGTGCGGGGGCTGCCAGGCGGTGTGGATCGCCCATCAGTGTCCTGGTGCGGGGGCTGCCAGGCGGTGTGGATCGCCCATCAGTGTCCTGGTGTGGGGGCTGCCAGGCGGTGTGGATCGCCCATCAGTGTCCTGGTGCGGGGGCTGCCAGGCGGTGTGGATCGCCCGTCAGTGTCCTGGTGTGGGGGCCGCCAGGCGGAGTGGATCACCCGTCAGTGTCCTGGTGCGGGGGCCGCCAGGCGGAGTGGCTTCCTCTGCTCCCGGCCAGGAAAGGGTGAAGCTTTTAGGTAAGAAGCGGCAGGTGATCTCAGCTCTTCTGCAAGTCCTAATGCTCTTAAAAGCCACTTTGGGCGCTGGTGTAATTGGGCATCAGTAGTTAATGCGGAGTATTGACTGCATTACATGCTCCTGTGCATCCTCTCCAGTAATGCCAATTGCATCACCTTGTACATTTACCATACTCCGCAGCCAATAGCTGTTAAAAGCAATTCCAATCATGAATCACCGAGGAAACTTTTAGCGAGACGCCGCGGCCGAAAGAGACAATTTACAGTTGAGTTAATCTGGGTACATTAGTGAGACATGGATGCAGGGAGACAGCCACAGTAATCTGCTGTCCTGTACCCAAGGAGACCCCCGAGAGGTGACAGCGGCCCACTCTGCCCATGATAGCCGGAGGAGAGCACGGAGGCATCTGCACTTATATGTGGACATACAAGGACACATTTTGTCACTTTCTCATAGATTTTGTGTTTCAAGATCTCTGTTTGCTGGCAGTGAATAGGAACATTCTTAGGCCGGCTTTACACCACGGTGTGATCAGGTCCGGGGTGACCCTGACAGCCCCGGACCTGATTATCACCCTGTGCAGCCCTATGGGGCCGGATAGCCCCGGCTGCACGCTGTTGTAATTTCAGGACCGCGTCTAGCTCCCTGCTAGCTGCGATCTTGAAAAATCAGCAGCTGTGGCTGCAATTAGAGTGATCCGGCTGCACAGCGGACCGGAGGGCATATTAGCCCTCTGGTTCTGTGTGCTGATCCGGTCCAGGGCTGTCAGGTTCATCCCTGACAGCCCCGGATCGAATTAAACCGTGGTGTGAAGCCGGCCTTACTGACATCCAGATTTATAGGGAATCTGTCAGCAGGTTTGTGCTGTATAATCTGAAGACAGCATGGTGTAATGATTAACACAAATAATTCAGCACATATCTCATCCCAAAGTGTGTTGTTGTTTACCTGCTGTGTTTGTTTTATTAACAGTAGCTTATCATCGCTGGGACACAGCAGCATTTAAGCCCAAATCTGCCACACTCTGTGATTAGCAGCTCTCTGTCTAAAGAAATGTGCATAGAGAGCCTGGTATGGGCGGGGGCAGTTGTGGTGTAGGTGGGATAAACTGGTGACCTCGTTATATTTTTTGGATCATTCTGTTTTCCCCTGATTTGTTGACAGCATTTACGCTGCCTAATATCAGAACCAACCCCACAGCTAACCCCTCCCATAACACAGCTAACCTCACTCACACCACAGCTAACCACACACCACGGTTAACCCCTCCCACACCACAGCTAACCACACACCACAGCTAACTCCTCCCACAGCTAACTCCTTCCACACTGCAGCTAACCACTCCCACACCACAGCTAACCACGCACCACAGCTAACCCCTCCAACACCACAGCTATCCCATCCCACACCACAGCTATCCCATCCCACACCACAGCTAACCCCTCCTACACCACAGCTAACCACACCACAGCTAACCTCGCCCACAGCTAACCCCTCCCACACCGCAGCTAACCCCTCCCACACCACAGCTAACCACGCACCACAGCTAACCCCTCCCACACCACAGCTAACCCCTCCACACCACAGCTAACCCGTCCCACACCACAGCTAACCCATCCCACACCACAGCTAACCCCTCCTACACCACAGCTAACCACACCACAGCTAACCTCGCCCACAGCTAACCCCTCCCACACCGCAGCTAACCCCTCCCACACCACAGCTAACCACGCACCACAGCTAACCCTCCCACACCACAGCTAACCAATCCCACACCACAGCTAACCCCTCTCACACCACAGCTAACCACACACCACAGCTAACCCCTCCCACACCACAGCTAAACCATCCCAAACCACAGCTGTGGTGTAGGCAGGGTTAACTGTGGGGTTGGTTGTGGTATGGGCTGAGTTAGCTGTGGTTTGGGAGGGTTTAGCAGTGGTGTGGGAGGGGTTAGCTATGGTGATGGAGGGGTTAGCTGTGGTGTGGGAGGGATTAGCTGTGGCATGGGTGGGGTTAGCTGTGGTTTGGGAGAAGTTAGTTGTGGTGTGGGCGGGATTAGCTGTGGTGTGGCAGAGGTTAGCTGTAGTGTGGGTGAGGTTAGCTGCGATGTGGGTGAGAATAGCTTTTGGGGGGGTTAGCTGTGATGTGGGAGGGGTTAGCTGTGGTGTCTAGTTGGTTGTGGTGTGGCAGAGGTTAGCTGTGGTGTGGGTGGGGTTAGCTGTGGTGTGGGTGAGAATAACTATGCGGGAGGGGTTTGCTGTGGTGTGGGTGGGGTTAGCTGCGATGTGGGTGAGAATAGCTGTGTGGATGGGGTTAGCTGTGATGTGGGAGGGGTTAGCTGTGGTGTCTAGTTGGTTGTGGTGTGGCAGAGGTTAGCTGTGGTGTGGGTGGAGTTAGCTGTGGTGTTGGTGAGAATAACTGTGCGGGAGGGGTTTGCTGTGGTGTGGGTGGGGTTAGCTGTGGTATGTGGTTAGCTGTGGTGTGGGAGGGGTTAGCTGTGGTGTGGGTGTGGTTAGTTGTGGTATGGGTGGGTTAGCTGTGGTGGGTGAGGTTAGCTGTGTTGTGGGTGGGGTTAGCTGTGTGTGGGTGGGGTTAGCTGTGGTGTGGGAGGGGTTAGCTGTGGTGTGGGGTTGGTTCTGGTATTAGGTAGTGTAAATGCTGTCAACAAACCTAGGGAAAACAGAATGATCCAAAAATACAACAAGCAACAAAATAAAAAAAACTAAGGCGCCCAATAATTCAATCATTTTGTCTCCTCCCCTCATAACAATTTACAAATCACTAAACCCTTTCCATTCTAGAACTGTGTACTTATTATCTCCTCTACAGTAGAGTACATGCTGCACTGACTTGTATCATCTGCTGTACAGTAGACTACCTCTCCATGCTGCACTGACTTGTATTATCTGCTGTACAGTAGACTACCTCTTCATGCTGCACTTATTCGTATTATCTTCTGTACAGTAGACTTCCTCTGTATGCTGCATTGACTTGTATGATCTTCTGTACAGGAGGCTGCCTGTCAATGCTGCACAGGCTTGTATTATCTGCTGTTCAGTAGACTGCCTCTTCATCCTGCACAGGTTGTATCATCTGCTGTACAGTAGACTGCTTCTCTATGCTGCACTAATTGAGGGGAAATCCTGAGCCCTGCACTGATCCCGCAGACAGCCAGAGCTGCTGGCTGATAACAGCGGTGACCGCGGATGGATCTGTCGACTGCTCCTCGGGTCATATTTTGGCATTTTATGCTTTATTGTTACACTAGATGGGAGCCTGATGCTCCCACCTGTGCTGTCTCTCTGGCCCCCTTTGTTATCTCTGTGCTCTTCCCGTGGTCACTGTGCCCCCCTTGTGGTGGATCTGTCCCACCTGTGCTTGCTCTCATGCTGAGGGGCAGAGCATGGGCACAACAGGGTTAGCGTGGAGTGGAACAGAGCAGGGCTAGAGTGGAATGTGGCAGAGCAGGGGCAGAATGGAGTGGGGCAAACTAGGGGCAGAGCAGAGTGGGGCAGAGCAGGGGTAGAGTGGAGTGGGCAGATGGAGTGGGGCAGAGCAGGGTCAGAGTGGAGTAGGCAGAGCAAGGTAGAGTGGAGTGGGGCAGAGCTGGGTAGAGTGGAGTGGGCAGAGCAGGGGTAGAGTGAAGTGGGGCAGAGCAGGAGTAGAGTGGAGTGGGGCAGAGCAGGGCTAGAGTGGAGTGGAGCAGAGCAGGGCTAGAGTGGAATGTGGCAGAGCAGGGGCAGAATGGAGTGGGGCAAATTAGGGCAGAGCAGAGTGGGGCAGAGCAGGGGTAGAGTGGAGTGGGGCAGAATGGAGTGGGCAGAGCAGGGTCAGAGTGAGTGGGGCAGAGCAGGGGTAGAGTGGAGTGGGGCAGAGCAGGGGTAGAGTGGAGTGGGGCAGAGCAGGGGTAGAGTGAAGTGGAGCAGAGCAGGAGTAGAGTGGAGTGGGGCAGAGCAGGAGTAGAGTGGAGTGGGGCAGAGCAGGGTCAGAGTGAGTGGGGCAGAGCAGGGGTAGAGTGAAGTGGAGCAGAGCAGGAGTAGAGTGGAGTGGGGCAGAGCAGGGAGTAGAGTGGAGTGGGGCAGAGCAGGGGTAGAGTGAAGTGGAGCAGAGCAGGAGTAGAGTGGAGTGGGGCAGGGCAGAGCCGTCTTTCTGCCCCCCTTCCCCCACGCTGTCTTTGCTACCTCTGCCCCCTGCACTCTCTCTGCCCCCTTATCTTCCTTCCCAGCTGTGATGGCTCAGTGTCATAGCTGGGAATCATTGAAGAGTACAGGGTGATACAGCCGGGAACTTAAAACTAACCAGAGTAGACTGATTTGCATAAAGTAGCTACACAGGTATACCTGCTTTATACCTGCAGTGATGTCACAGTCTGACAGATGATCACATGACTGTGATGTCACCAAGGGTCCTGTGACTTGGTAAGTTGCAGATTATCGATGGGTAGAGGTGTGGGGGTTTATGGGGGCAGAGGTGCGGTGGGAGGTGGGCGGTGTGTGCAGCGGTGGCTTCTGTCGCCTGTGCTGCGCCAGCCTGCATCATATTACCACACTCATCACATAGGTGTGCTAATATGGCGCTGCTTCCGGGGCGTCGCAGTGCATTATGGGATTCCAGGATGTCCAGACGGAAGTGGATGAAGGACAATTTAAGGTATTTATTGGATGTAAATAAAATATTTTTCTGTAAGTAGAAAAATTAATTAAAAATAAAACGGAACAAAAATGGTGACAAATGCAGCCGCTGGTGTGAACACAGTCGCCACCGCCGACTGCTGCACAATGAAAACTGGCCCCTAGATATGGAGTCTTGTGGCCCCAGGTAGCGCTGGGCTGAGACACACGGACGCGGTACCCGGTGCGGCAGCTGATGTATTATGCAAGGACAGGGAGTCTGTATCATGTAGTGCCATACAGAGCGCCGTGGCTACAGAGGGGGGGGGGGGGAGGCTTCTCAATCAGAGACACTTTTGTCTTTCTTTGGATTTTCTGGTTTATTATAAATATACTGACACCTGATGGCCCCAAATCTGGGGTCAGCCGAGTCAGGAGCCTCCACAAAGGTCACATGGGTCAGGAGCCTCCACACAGGTCACATGGGGTCAACGGGGTCAGGAGCCTCCACACAGGTCACACGGGGTCAGGAGCCTCCACACAGGTCACATGGGATCAAGAGCCTCCACACAGGTCACATGTGGTCAGGAGCCAGGAGCCTCACACAGGTCACATGGAGTCAGGAGCCAGGAGCCTCACACAGGTCACATGGGGTCAGGAACCTCCACACAGGTCACATGGGGTCAGGAGCCTCCACACAGGTCACATGGGGTCAGGAGCCTCCACACAGGTCACATGTGGTCAGCAACCTCCACACAGGTCACTTGGGGTCAGGAGCCTCCCCACAGGTCACATGGGGTCAGGAGCCTCCACACAGGTCACATGGGGTCAGTGGTCAGGAGCCTCCACACCAGGTCCATGGGGTCAGGAGCCTCCACACAGGTCACATGGGGTCAGGAGCCTCCACACAGGTCACATGGGGTCAGGGGTCCGGAGCCTCCACACAGGTCACATGTGGCAGGAACCTCCACACAGGTCACATGGGGTCAGGAGCCTCCACACAGGTCACATGGGGTCAGGAGCCTCCACACAGGTCACATGTGGTCAGCAACCTCCACACAGGTCACATGGGATCAGGAGCCTCCACACAGGTCACATGTGGTCAGGAGCCTCCACACAGGTCACATGGGGTCAGTGGTCAGGAGCCTCCACATAGGTCACATGGGGTCAGGAGCCTCCACACAGGTCACATGGGGTCAGGAGCCTCCACACAGGTCACATGGGGTCAGGGTCCGGAGCCTCCACACAGGTCACATGTGGCCAGGAACCTCCACACAGGTCACATGGGGTCAGGAGCCTCCACACAGGTCACATGGGGTCAGGAGCCTCCACACAGGTCACATGGGGTCAGGAGCCTCCACACAGGTCACATGGGGTCAGGAGCCTCCACACAGGTCACATGTGGTTGGGGGTCAGGAGCCTCCACACAGGTCACATGGGGTCAGGGGTCAGGAACTTCCACACAGGTCACATGTGGTGGGGGTCAGGAGCCTCCACACAGGTCACATGGGGTCAGGAGCCTCCACACAGGTCACATGGGGTCAGGAGCCTCCACACAGGTCACATGGGGTCAGGGTCAGGAGCCTCCACACAGGTCACATGGGGTCAGGGAGCCTCCACACAGGTCACATGGGGTCAGGAGCCTCCACACAGGTCACATGGGGTCAGGAGCCTCCACACAGGTCACATGTGGTTGGGGTCAGGAGCCTCCACACAGGTCACATGGGTCAGGGGTCAGGAACTTCCACACAGGTCACATGTGGTTGGGGGTCAGGAGCCTCCACACAGGTCACATGGGGTCAGGGGTCAGGAGCCACCACACAGGTCACATGGGGTCAGGGGTCAGGAGCCACCACACAGGTCACATGGGGTCAGGAGCCTCCACACAGGTCACATGGTGGGGTTGCTGGAGAGATTTGGGCGATGGCCCGGCGTCTCCATCCTCGGGGGCTGCAGCCTCCTGCACATTATATAATCAGGAAGAAAAATCAATTGTTACAATTAACCTGATGAAAATGTGACTTTTTATCTGCTGGAAATCTCCATAAATGTATCATATACATTAACTCCGTCCGTGCCAGGAGCGGCGTTATATCACATCATAATGGAGATGGATTCTCATCCACACAAAAGCAATGAATGGCCCAGAAATTGATGAATGACAGGTCTTATAGGGATAGTACACCCCCAGCCTGTCATCTGTCACTATGCCTGGGTCTTCAGTACGACAGGGGGCTACAATCTATTACTCCCTGTTATCAGCCATTACTAGAGGAGGAGATGTAGGACAGGTGACTACAATCTATTACACCCTGTTATCAGCCATTACTGGGAAGGAGACTGTAGGACAGGTGACTACAATCTATTACTCCCTGTTATCAGCCATTACTGGAGGAGGAGACTGTAGGACAGGTGACTACAATCTATTACACCCTGTTATCAGCCATTACTGGGAAGGAGACTGTAGGACAGGTGACTACAATCTATTACTCCCTGTTATCAGCCATTACTGGGGAGAGGAGACTGTAGGACAGGTGACTACAATCTATTACTCCCTGTTATCAGCCATTACTGGAGAGGAGACTTTAGGACAGGTGACTACAATCTATTACACCCTGTTATCAGCCATTACTGGGAAGGAGACTGTAGGACAGGTGACTACAATCTATTACTCCCTGTTATCAGCCATTACTGGAGAGGAGACTTTAGGACAGGTGACTACAATCTATTACTCCCTGTTATCAGCCATTACTGGGGAGGAGACTGTAGGACAGGTGACTACAATCTATTACTCCCTGTTATCAGCCATTACTGGGGGAGGAGACTGTAGGACAGGTGAGTAAAATCTATTACTCCCTGTTATCAGCCATTACTGGGGAGGAGACTGTAGGACAGGTGACTACAATCTATTACTCCTGTTATCAGCCATTACTGGAGGGAGAGACTGTAGGACAGGTGACTACAATCTATTACTCCCTGTTATCAGCCATTACTGGGGAGGAGACTGTAGGACAGGTGACTACAATCTGTTACTCCCTGTTATCAGCCATTACTGGGGGAGGAGACTGTAGGACAGGTGACTACAATCTATTACTCCTGTTATCAGCCATTACTGGAGGAGGAGACTGTAGGACAGGTGACTACAATCTATTACTCCCTGTTATCAGCCATTACTGGGAGAAGAGACTGTAGGACAGGTGACTACAATCTATTACTCCTGTTATCAGCCATTACTGGGGGAGGAGACTGTAGGACAGGTGACTACAATCTATTACTCCCTGTTATCAGCCATTACTGGGGAGAGGAGACTGTAGAACAGGTGACTACAATCTATTACTCTCTGTTATCAGCCATTACTGGGGGAGGAGACTTCAACACTATAGTAGATTGTATTGTTTAGTAGCGACATATCTTATAACCATATGTTTAATGTCTAATTGAGTGGCTGATAGTAGTAATCCCATTATTACTCCCAATATCACCAGTATCATCCCCGCATCTCCAGTATCACCCCAGTATCACCAGTATCACTCCAGCATCTCCAGTGTTACCAGTATCACCAGTGGTGTCATCAGTATCACTCCCAGCATCTTCCGGTATCACCAGTATGACCCCCGGTATCACCAGTATCATCAGTATCACTCCCAGCATTTCCCAGTATCATCAGTATCACTCCCAGCATTTCCCAGTATCTATCAGTATCACTCCCAGCATTTCCCAGTATCATCAGTATCACTCCAGCATTTCCCAGTATCATCAGTATCACTCCCAGCATTTCCCAGTATCATCAGTATCACTCTCAGCATTTCCCAGCATTTTCCCAGTCTCACTCCCACCATCTCTCCAGTATCACTCCCAGCATCTCTCCCATATCACTCCCAGCATTTCCCAGTATCACCAGTATCACTCCCAGCATCTTCCAGTAATCACTCCAGTATTTCCCAGTATCACCAGTATCACTCCCAGCATCTTCCAGTATCACTCCAGTATTCCCAGTATCACCAGTATCACTCCAAGCATCTTCCAGTATCACTCCCAGTATTCCCAGTATCACCAGTATCACTCCAAGCATCTTCCAGTATCACTCCCAGTATTCCAGTATCACCAGTATCACTCCCAGCATCTTCCAGTATCACTACCAGTATTCCCAGCATCTTCCAGTATCACCCCCGGTATCACACTATCACTCCCAGCAATTCCCAGTATCACCAGTATCACTCCCAGCATCTCGCCCAGTATCACTCCCAGCATCTTCCAGTATTCCCAGTATCACCAGTATAACTCCCAGCATCTTCCAGTATCCCAGTATCCACATCTAACTCCCACATCTTCCAGTATTCACCAGTATCACTCCCAGCATCTTCAGTATCACAGTATCACTCCCAGCATTTCCCAGTATCACCAGTATCACTCCCAGCATTCTTCCAGTATCACCAGTATCACTCCCAGCATTTCTCAGTATCACCAGTATCACTCCCAGCATTTCATTCACCAGTATCACTCCCAGCTTCATCCAGTATCACTCCCAGCATCTTCTAGTATCTACCCAGTATCACTCCCAGCATCTTCTAGTATCACCAGTATCACTCCCAGCATTCTCAGTATCACCAGTATACTCACATCCGCCCAGACACTCCTCTTCCAGTATCACCAGTATCACTCCCAGCATTTCCCAGTATCACCAGTATCACTCCTAGCATCTTCAGTATTCCCAGTATCACCAGTATCACTCCCAGCATCTTCCAGTATTCCCAGTATCACCAGTATCACTCCCAGCATCTTCCAGTATTCCCAGTATCACCAGTATCACTCCCAGCATCTTCCAGTATCACCAGTATCACTCCCAGCATTTCCCAGTATCACCAGTATCACTCCCAGCATCTTCCAGTATTCCCAGTATCACCAGTATAACTCCCAGCATCTTCTAGTATCACCAGTATCACTCCCAGCATTTCCCAGTATCACCAGTATCACTCCCAGCATCTTCCAGTATTCCCAGTATCACCAGTATAACTCCCAGCATCTTCTAGTATCACCAGTATCACTCCCAGCATTTCCCAGTATCACCAGTATCACTCCAGCATCTTCCAGTATCACCAGTATCACTCCCAGCATTTCTCAGTATCACCAGTATCACTCCCAGCATTTCCCAGTATCACCAGTATCACTCCCAGCATTTCCCAGTATCACCAGTATCACTCCCAGCATTTCTCAGTATCACCAGTATCACTCCCAGCATTTCCAGTATCACCAGTATCACTCCCAGCATTTCTCAGTATCATCAGTATCACTCCCAGCATTTCCCAGTATCACCAGTATCACTCCCAGCATTTCCCAGTATCACTCCCAGCATCTTCTAGTATCACCAGTATCACTCCCAGCATTTCCAGTATCACCAGTATCACTCCCAGCATCTTCTAGTATCACCAGTATCACTCCCAGCATTTCCAGTATCACCAGTATCACTCCCAGCATTTCTCAGTATCACCAGTATCACTCCCAGCATTTCCCAGTATCACCAGTATCACTCCCAGCATCTTCTAGTATCACCAGTATCACTCCCAGCATCTTCCAGTATCACCAGTATCACTCCCAGCATTCTTCTAGTATCACCAGTATCACTCCCAGCATTTCTCAGTATCACCAGTATCACTCCCAGCATTTCTCAGTATCACCAGTATCACTCCCAGCATCTTCCAGTATCACCAGTATAACTCCCAGCATCTCTAGTATCACCAGTATCACTCCCAGCATCTTCTAGTATCACCAGTATCACTCCCAGCAATTTCCCAGTATCACCAGTATCACTCCCAGCATCTCGCCCAGTATCACTCCAGCATCTTCTAGTATCACCAGTATCACTCCCAGCATTTCTCAGTATCACCAGTATCACTCCCAGCATTTCTCAGTATCACCAGTATCACTCCCAGCATTTCTCAGTATCACCAGTATCACTCCCAGCATTTCTCAGTATCACCAGTATCACTCCCAGCATCTTCCAGTATCACCAGTATCACTCCCAGCATCTTCTAGTATCACCAGTATCACTCCCAGCATTTCCCAGTATCACCAGTATCACTCCAGCATCTTCCAGTATTACCAGTATCACTCCCAGCATCTTCCAGTATCACCAGTATAACTCCCAGCATCTTCCAGTATCACCAGTATCACTCCCAGCATCTTCCAGTATCACCAGTATCACTCCCAGCATCTTCAGTATCACCAGTATCACTCCCAGCATCTTCTAGTATCACCAGTATCACTCCCAGCATCTTCCAGTATTCCCAGTATCACTCCCAGCATCTTCTAGTATCACCAGTATCACTCCCAGCATTCTCAGTATCACCAGTATCACTCCCAGCATCTTCTAGTATCACCAGTATCACTCCCAGCATCTTCCAGTATTCCCAGTATCACTCCCAGCATCTTCTAGTATCACCAGTATCACTCCCATCATTTCTCCCAGTATCACTCCCAGCATTTCCTAATTGCCGTCACTTCTCCATCTTTCCCCCTTACTCACTCGCCGATTTATCAGATTTTCCGGATTTATAATTCAGTCCATTAAATGGTGGCAGAAAGCACTTTAACTTCTGGATCCTTTGAAAAAGCTGCCAGTCACTTAGAGGAGGAGGAGGAGGAGGATGGGGGTGATGATCACCTAGGTGATCTCCCTACAACTTTCCAGCAGACATATGGTGGGAGGAGGAGGAGGGGTACAGTGCCTCGCTCATTAACCCCGTCCCCCCTTCTTAAATTTAAAATGGAAATGTCCTTAAAGTAAATCCTCTGATCTCCTCCGGAAACAGTTTAGTGGGAGCCGGCAGCTTTTAAGGACTAATGTGGGCTTTATATATGGAGATAAGCGGTGAAGTGGAAGGAGCGGGATCAGCTGTCACCCCCACAACTTACAGCTTTAAAGGGGCCATTGTTACTTGAGAAAAAAAACCCAAATAGAAGAAGCCACACCGGCCGCAGCATAAATATTCATCTGGGCCCCATTTGCATATATATTGAAGCACATGTATAATGCATTGCGGCGAGGTCGCGGCAGCAGCCCACCTACCGTCCTCCTTGTCTAGCACCATCATTTCAGGAATCCGTACCGGGGTCACGGCTCGATCTCCGACACAAGTCCAGCAAAACAGCGATGCTGAACCGCAGGCAGCCGAGCGTCCACCGCCAACCGCTGCGCTCTCCGATTACCAACTTGTCCAGCTTTTAACCTAGATGGCACTCAGCGAGAATGACATCCCGCAGGAAAGCACTTCACAAGCACAAAGCAATCGCGCCCCACTTTACCAGCAGGGCGACCGGCAGCGCGGAGCGGAGATCTCTGCCGAGAGACGCTGGCCACAATCATCTGTCTCAATGGAGCCGCCGCTTCTTTACAAGTGTCTGTCCCCGGTAACGGCTGAATCCTTCCCACAATCACCCGGCAGCGGAGCACACAATCAACCCGAGCAAAGAAAAGGCGAAAAAGGGGGGAAAAAGAAAAAAAAAAAGGAGAGGAAGGAGCGGAGCGGGGGTGCTGCTGCTGCTGCTGCTGCTCCTGCCTCAATTTATCAGCTTTGTACTCCTGCTACTGAATAAATTCCCATCTCTTCCCATAGAGCCTTTATCCTACTGACACGGTTTAATGGGGCTGAAGTGGCTCCGAAGCGCCACCTGCAGGATCCAGCGTGGTACAGCTACCCAGCTCGGAGGGGCGCACACAGAGGACGCCGTCCGCTCCACTCTGCTCTACACTTGTTGCTGATAGTGTCATAATATAGATGTAAAGATGAAAGGTAACGTTTATCACCAATGTATCGAGTCTCCTCATCATCAAGATACACGTGACTCCGCACTGGACGGCTCCAGCTTCATTCCCAGGATCCGAGGAGTTTCTGACACCGCAGAATCTCTGCTCCTTCATTTACTCTCAAATGTTTTCCATAACTTCCTGGAATTGACACTATAAGGATTTTATACTTTTTTGATGCCTTTCTGCCATGTAAACGCACCAAAAAACACATGAACATTTCTTAACCGTGGAATATCTACATCTAATGCAAGTCTATGGGGAGAATATGCACAGAAAACTCAGTACAACCGCAGGAGAAAGTGACCTGCTGCAGACTGAGAAAACACAGGAGAAAATGACCTGCTGCAGACTGAGAAAACAAAGGAGAAAATGACCTACTGCAGACTGAGAAAACACAGGAGAAAGTGACCTGCTGCAGACTGAGAAAACACAGGAGAAAGTGACCTGCTGCAGACTGAGAAAACACAGGAGAAAGTGACCTGCTGCAGACTGAGAAAACACAGGAGAAAATGACCTGCTGCAGACTGAGAAAACAAAGGAGAAAATGACCTGCTGCAGACTGAGAAAACACAGGAGAAAGTGACCTGATGCAGACTGAGAAAACACAGGAGAAAATGACCTGCTGCAGACTGAGAAAACACAGGAGAAAGTGACCTGCTGCAGACTGAGAAAATACAGAAGAAAGTGACCTGCTGCAGACTGAAGAAACACAGGAGAAAGTGACCTGCTGCAGACTGAAGAAACACAGGAGAAAGTGACCTGCTGCAGACTGAGAAAACACAGGAGAAAGTGACCTGCTGCAGACTGAGAAAACACAGGAGAAAGTGACCTGCTGCAGACTGAGAAAATAAAGGAGAAAGTGACCTGCTGCAGACTGAGAAAACACAGGAGAAAGTGACCTGCTGCAGACTGAGAAAACACAGGAGAAAATGACCTGCTGCAGACTGAGAAAACACAGGAGAAAATGACCTGCTGCAGACTGAAGAAACACAGGAGAACGTGACCTGCTGCAGACTGAAGAAACACAGGAGAAAGTGACCTGCTGCAGACTGAGAAAACACAGGAGAAAGTGACCTGCTGCAGACTGAGAAAATAAAGGAGAAAGTGACCTGCTGCAGACTGAGAAAACACAGGAGAAAGTGACCTGCTGCAGACTGAGAAAACACAGGAGAAAATGACCTGCTGCAGACTGAGAAAACACAGGAGAAAGTGACCTGCTGCAGACTGAGAAAACACAGGAGAAAGTGACCTGCTGCAGACTGAGAAAATAAAGGAGAAAGTGACCTGCTGCAGACTGAGAAAACACAGGAGAAAGTGACCTGCTGCAGACTGAGAAAACACAGGAGAAAATGACCTGCTGCAGACTGAAGAAACACAGGAGAACGTGACCTGCTGCAGACTGAGAAAACACAGGAGAAAGTGACCTACTGCAGAGTGAGAAAACACAGGAAAAAGTGACCTGATGCAGACTGAAGAAACACAGGAGAAAGTGACCTGCTGCAGACTGAAGAAACACAGGAGAAAGTGACCTGATGCAGACTGAAGAAACACAGGAGAAAGTGACCTGATGCAGACTGAGAAAACACAGGAGAAAGTGACCTGCTGCAGACTGAGAAAACACAGGAGAAAGTGACCTACTGCAGACTGAGAAAACAGGAGAAAGTGACCTGCTGCAGACTGAGAAAATAAAGGAGAAAGTGACCTGCTGCAGACTGAGAAAACACAGGAAAAAGTGACCTGCTGCAGACTGAGAAAACACAGGAGAAAGTGACCTACTGCAGACTGAAGAAACACAGGAGAAAGTGACCTGCTGCAGACTGAGAAAACACAGGAAAAAGTGACCTGCTGCAGACTGAGAAAACACAGGAGAAAGTGACCTGCTGCAGACTGAGAAAATACAGGAGAAAATGACCTGCTGGAGACTGAGAAAACACAGGAGAAAGTGACCTGCTGCAGACTGAGAAAACAGGAGAAAGTGACCTGCTGCAGACTGAGAAAACACAGGAGAAAGTGACCTGCTGCAGACTGAGAAAATAAAGGAGAAAGTGACTTTCTCCTTTTCTCAGTCTGCAGCAGGTCACTTACTCCTTTATTTTCTCAGTCTGCAGCAGGTCACTTTCTCCTTTTCTCAGTCTGCAGCAGGTCACTTTCTCCTGTGTTTTCTCAGTCTGCAGCAGGTCACTTTCTCCTGTGTTTTCTTCAGTCTGCAGCAGGTCACTTTCTTCTGTATTTTCTCAGTCTGCAGCAGGTCACTTTCTCCTGTGTTTTCTCAGTCTGCAGCAGGTCATTTTCTCCTGTGTTTTCTCAGTCTGCAGCAGGTCACTTTCTCCTGTGTTTCTTCAGTCTGCAGCAGGTCACTTTCTCCTTTTCTCAGTCTGCAGCAGGTCACTTACTCCTTTATTTTCTCAGTCTGCAGCAGGTCACTTTCTCCTTTTCTCAGTCTGCAGCAGGTCACTTTCTCCTGTGTTTTCTCAGTCTGCAGTAGGTCACTTTCTCCTGTGTTTTCTCAGTCTGCAGCAGGTCACTTTCTCCTGTGTTTTCTCAGTCTGCAGCAGGTCACTTTCTCCTTTTCTCAGTCTGCAGCAGGTCACTTTCTCAGGAGGAAAGTGACCTGCTGCAGACTGAGAAAACACAGGAGAAAGTGACCTGCTGCAGACTGAGAAAACACAGGAGAAAGTGACCTGCTGCAGACTGAGAAAACACAGGAGAAAGTGACCTGCTGCAGACTGAGAAAACACAGGAGAAAGCGACCTGCTGCAGACTGAGAAAATAAAGGAAAAAGTGACCTGCTGCAGACTGAGAAAACACAGGAGAAAGTGACCTGCTGCAGACTGAGAAAACACAGGAGAAAGTGACCTGCTGCAGACTGAGAAAACACAGGAGAAAGTGACCTGCTGCAGACTGAGAAAACACAGGAGAAAGTGACCTGCTGCAGACTGAGAAAACACAGGAGAAAGTGACCTACTGCAGACTGAGAAAATAAAGGAGAAAGTGATCTGCTGCATACTGAGAAAACACAGGAGAGGAAGTGACCTGCTGGAGACTGAGAAAACACAGGAGAAAGTGATCTGCTGCAGACTGAGAAGAAAACAGAGGAGAAAGTGAATGACTGCTGCAGACTGAGAAAACACAGGAGAAAGTGACCTGCTGCAGACTGAGGAAAACACAGGAGGAAAGTGACCTGCTGCAGACTGAGAAAACACAGGAGAAAGTGACCTGCTGCAGACTGAGACTGAGAAAAACACAGGAGAAAGTGACCTGCTGCAGACTGAGAAAACACAGGAGAAAGTGACCTGCTGCAGACTGAGAAAACACAGGAGAAAGTGATCTGCTGCAGACTGAGAAAACACAGGAGAGAAATGACCTGCTGCAGACTGAGAAAACAAAGGAGAAAGGACCTGCTGCAGACTGAGAAAAATAAAGAGGAGAAAGTGACCTGCTGCAGACTGAGAAAACACACAGGAGAAAGTGACTGCTGCAGACTGAGAAAACACAGGAGAAAGTGATCTGCTGCAGACTGAGAAAACACAGGAGAAAGTGACCTGCTGCAGACTGAGAAAACACAGGAGAAAGTGACCTACTGCAGACTTGAGGAAAACACAGGAGAAAGTGACCTGCTGTAGACTGAGAAAACACAGGAGAAAGTGACCTGCTGCAGACTGAGAAAACACAGGAGAAAATGACCTGCTGCAGACTGAGAAAAACCAGGAGAAAGTGACCTGCTGCAGACTGAGAAAACACAGGAGAAAGTGACCTGCTGCAGACTGAGAAAATAAAGGAGAAAGTGACTGCTGCATACTGAGAAAACACAGGAGAAAGTGACCTGCTGGAGATGAGAAAAACAGGAGAAAGTGATCTGCTGCAGACTGAGAAAACACAGGAGAAAATGACCTGCTGCAGACTGAGAAAATAAAGGAGAAAGTGACCTGCTGCAGACTGAGAAAACACAGGAGAAAATGACCTGCTGCAGACTGAGAAAATAAGGAGAAAGTGACCTGCTGCAGACTGAGAAAAACACAGGAGAAAGTGACCTGCTGCAGACTGAGAGAAAACACAGGAGAAAGTGACCTGCTGCAGACTGAGAAAATAAAGGAGAAAGTGACCTGCTGCAGACTGAAGAAAACACAGGAGAAAGTGACCTGCTGCAGACTGAGAAAACACAGGAGAAAGTGACCTGCTGCAGACTGAGAAAACACAGGAGAAAGTGACCTGCTGCAGACTGAGAAAAACACAGGAGAAAGTGATCTGCTGCAGACTGAGAAAACACAGGAGAAAATGACCTGCTGCAGACTGAGAAAATAAAGGAGGAAAGTGACCTGCTGCAGACTGAGAAAATAAAGGAGAAAGTGACTGCTGCAGACTGAGAAAACAGAGGAGAAATGACCTGCTGCAGACTGAGAGAAAATAAGGAAAAGTGACCTGCTGCAGACTGAGAAAATAAAGGAGAAAGTGACCTGCTGCAGACTGAGAAAACACAGGAGAAAGTGACCTGCTGCAGACTGAGAAAACACAGGAGAAAGTGACCTGCTGCAGACTGAAAAACACAGGAGAAAGTGACCTGCTGCAGACTAGAAAAACACAGGAGAAAGTGACCTGCTGCAGACTGAGAAAACACAAGGAGAAAGTGCACCTGCTGCAGACTGAGAGAAAAAAGGAGAAAGTGACCTGCTGCAGACTGAGAAAACACAGGAGAAAGTGACCTGCTGCAGACTGAGAAAAAGGAGAAAGTGACCTGCTGCAGACTGAGAAAACATAGGGAAAGTGACCTGCTGCAGACTGAGAAAACCAGGAGAAAGTGATCTGCTGCAGACTGAGAAAAACACAGGAGAAAGTGACCTGCTGCAGACTGAGAAAACAACAGGAGAAAGTGACCTGCTGCAGACTGAGAAAACACAGGAGAAAGTGACCTGCTGCAGACTGAGAAAACACACAGGAGAAAGTGACTGCTGCGCAGACTGAGAAAATAAAGGAGAAAGTGACCTGCTGCAGACTGAGAAAAACACAGGAGAAAGTGACCTGCTGCAGGACTGAGAAAATAAAGGAGAAAGTGACCTGCTGCAGACTGAGAAAATAAAGGAGAAAGTGACCTGCTGCAGACTGAGAAAATAAAGGAGAAAGTGACCTGCTGCAGACTGAGAAAAAAAGTGACCTGCTGCAGACTGAGAAAACACAGGAGAAAGTGACTGCTGCAGACTGAGAAAACACAGGAGAAAGTGACCTGCTGCAGACTGAGAAAACAAAGGAGAAAGTGACCTGCTGCAGACTGAGAAAAAAGGAGAAAGTGACTGCTGCAGACTGAGAAAACAGGAGAAAGTGACCTGCTGCAGACTGAGAAAATAAAGGAGAAAGTGACCTGCTGCAGACTGAGAAAACACAGGAGAAAGTGACCTGCTGCAGACTGAGAAAACACAGGAGAAAGTGACCTGCTGCAGACTGAGAAAAACAGGAGAAAGTGACCTGCTGCAGACTGAGAAAATAAAGAGAAGTGACTGCTGCAGACTGAGAAAATAAGGAGAAAGTGACCTGCTGCAGACTGAGAAAAAACAGGAGAAAGTGACCTGCTGCAGACTGAGAAAAACAGGAGAAAGTGATCTGCTGCAGACTGAGAAAACACAGGAGAAAGTGACCTGCTGCAGACTGAGAAAAAAGGAGAAAGTGACCTGCTGCAGACTGAGAAAACACAGGAGAAAGTGACCTGCTGCCAGACTGAGAAAACACAGGAGAAAGTGACCTGCTGCAGACTGAGAAAACACAGGAGAAAGTGACCTGCTGCAGACTGAAGAAACACAGGAGAAAGTGACCTGCTGCAGACTGAGAAAAAAGGAGAAAGTGACCTGCTGCAGACTGAGAAAACACAGGAGAAAGTGACCTGCTGCAGACTGAGAAAACGCAGCGTAGGATGAAGCGCAGTCAGCAGGAGATTTGTATAAATCATGCACTTTGCTTGTACTGTAAAACGCTGCGATTTTGACTCATGTGAGTTATCATCGGGTGCGCACCATTCCAGGACAGACTCCTTGTTACAGCTGAGGTTTTGTTACAATTGTATCCAGTGCTCTGTGATTACACCAGTAGCACAGTTCTCTCTCCTTGCTGGATACATTCTGCTTCCACTGATACATTGTATCAAGGGATGGAGAATTATCTGCCTGGATGTGAACCCTATGTCTGATCACCCGATCTAATCAGGGATGTTTCCTGGCAGATCCCAAAGTCTTATAAAGTTGGAGAAGTTTTGGTTCTCACAGTGATCACATGACCAGGAGGGCTCGACTATAATGATGACAGCTGTCAATCAAACTGTACTAGTTGTCCCCTCCCCTTTCTGAGACTCCTCCCCTCAGTCTCAGTGCATGCTTATGGGTCATAAGTACAGCAGGTGCATCCGGGGTCCAAAAGTGTCTTTGGCCTATAGAACAAGACTAATGCAATGTGACATTTGTAATATTCAGGGCCCTGTTGGAGCTTTCGCATCAGGGCCCATAATCTTCAAGTAAAAGCACTGGCTGCAGTGTAAAGCATGGGGGAATATTCACAGCGTCTGAGCTGAGCGCGGCCTTTAGTAACGCTAAGATCACACATCCAGTGATCGTCCGTAGATCGGATCCAGCACAATCCCTTCTGCAAACACAACTTTATTGTCCATTTTCAAAATTTGATTTCCGCAGGATCCATTTTTTTTTAACATTTGAGTCTATGGAGAACGGATCCGGTAACTGATCACGGTTTATCTTCTGTTTGTCTTTCATTTGTTTTTTTAATCACTGGATCCGTTCTCCATATTGGCGCCTTCCCTGCAATCACTGTATATTCCTCTGCACCAGCGATAAAATGATGATGATGAGATGATGATGATGATGATGATGATGCTCCGATCGTCCAATCTGCGGACAGTCTGCAGTGGTCACTGCTGTCCCCCAGGTGTCAGCGCCCCCTATGGCCGTCATGTATGGATACACGTATACTTATAATTAGTTGCTGTTTTTCATAAGCAAATTCTAGGTGCCGCATCCTATTAACAAATCCCCCGGGAGGTTCCTGACAAGTGTAATGTATGAGGCGGCGCACACAACATCTGGCAGCATAGTGACCGGGTAATTAGCCAGGAAAAGTCCTAGGAACACAGAAAACAGAGGAACATTGCTAAATGTTGCAGCTATTTATATGTACACCTTCCCCTGGGGCAGATCCCCCTCCTGTATATATGGGGTGCACGTTATGGCGGCTGCAATGAATGGGAAATAATGGTCAGAAAAATGTCGCTGGAGTAACACTACATTGCCCCTCCCCACAGAGCAGAGTGACAGGAGTGCAAAGTGCCCCGCCCCTAATCACAATGCAATGACTCTACTAACCTCATTTTAATCAGATGACTCTGCTGACCCCACTTCTAATGATAATAGGCGACTTGATGATCCCGACCCTAATCATAATGAGATGACTCTACTTACCCCGTCCATAATCATAATCAGATGACCCTGGTGACCTGCCTCAATAATAAAGAAATGTCTCTACTGACCCCCAAATCAATACCTGAATCACCTATGATAATGAGTGACTCTGCTGACCTCACCCCTAATCATAATGAGATGACTCTGCTGACCCCACCCCTAATGATAATGAGATGACTCTGCGACCATCCTAATCATATGATACCTTGACCCACCAAAACCTTAATCCATAAATGAGATGACTCTGCTGACCCCATCACCTAATGATAATGAGATGACTCTACTGACCTCCATCTCCTAATCATAATCAATGATGACCCTGGTGACCCTGCCTCAATAATAATGAAATATCTCTACTGACACACCCCTAATCATGAGATGACTATGCTGACCTCACCCCTAATGATAATGAGATGACTCTTCTACCCCATCCCTAATCATAATGAGATGACCCTGCTGACCCCATCCCTAATCATAATGAGATGACCCTGCTGACCCATCCCTAATCATAATGAGATGACTCTGCTGACCCCATCCCTAATCATAATGAGATGACTCTGCTGACCCCGTCCCTAATGTTAATAAGATGACTTGCTGACCCTGTACCAATGATAATGAGATGACTCTACTGACCCAGCCCCTAATCATGAGATGACTCAGCTGACCCCGCCCCTAAAGATGAGATGACTTTAGATTTCCACCCCTAATGATAATGACATGACATCTTACTGACCCCACCCCTAATGATAATGACATGACTCTGATGACCCCACCCCTAATGATAATGAGATGACTGCTGACCCCAACCCTAATGATAATGAGATGACTCTGCTGACCCCAATCCCTAATGATAATGAGATGACTCTGCTGACCCCACCCCTAATGGTAATGAGATGACTCTGCTGACTCCAACCCTAATGTAATGAGATGACTCTGCTGACCCCATCCCATAATGAATGAATGAGATGACTCTGCTGACCCCATCCCTAATCATAATGAGATGACTGCTGACCCCACCCCTAATGGTAATGAAATGACTCTGCTGACTCTAACCCAGTCTATACAGTAGAACTGAAAAGTAACTTGTAGAATCCATGGAGCATTAACCCGTTGTGTGCTCTGATTAGAAACATGAATTCTTCAGGATTTATTAAGCAAAACATTCCTTTCACACCATGCAGTATATTCTTTTTATGGCAATTTAGTAACAAAAAAGAAAAAAAAATGAGAAAGTGAAGAGGTTTTTTTTTCCAGCCGACATCTTGTGGATATGAATAAACGGCTACAAAGGCCTTAATGACTGAATATGCAGAAAATATAAAATAATAACGATGTCAATTAGAAACTCGAGATTACTGTTCCCATTCATTCTCCAGATTACTTACATGGGTTCTCTGCCTATACACGGAGTTCAGTCCAATATCTTTGGTTTGCTGTTTGTGACTTGGACGATCCGGACGTGTGAAGACGCTCAGGGGTTCGCTCCAGGCGACATCTTCAGATTTGGTGCAGAAATGTCCGCAACCAAATCCTTAACACAAGGCACAGGCAAAGGGGAATATTTGCTCCTCCATGTTTTGAGACTCTAATACTTATATACTTTAATAAATCAAACAGTACAAGTCAAGGTAATCAACTTTGCAACATATTTAATTAGAGAACGTCACATTCTTCCCTATTGATCGTCACTTTCTGCCTCCTGCACTGATAATTCTAAAAAACTGCTCAAAATCTGTCTACAAGTCTGTCTGCAGCGAGGGACCGGTGTACACCTGCTGCTATCAAACACTATGAGAGGAGAGATCTGGAGGAAAATGAAAGGAGACACTGCTGAGGCTTCTAGTACAGGTATAAAAGCGCAGGAGAGAAGTGAAATAATGGCGAAATATAGCATCATGTACACAAGGCTTGGACTTCACCAGCTATAAATGCAAAATATAAAAGCTCTAATAATAATAATTCATAATAAAAAAAGACAAGGAGGAAAAAGGGATGAAGAAAACGAATAAAAGATGGAATACAATCAACTGTATACAAGATCAGGAGCGGTGATACATTGTCCGTCCCCCCATAACGTCACCTATCGATAAACTGGAATAATAACTCGTGACAATATCAATGATATGAAACAAAGCCGATAACCCGAATAATAAATATGATGAAAATAGCAGAAATCTGTTACATGATATCGTTGTCGGCTCAGGGTTCATTCCGCGGCTTCTACATGAGGATAAGTGTGAACGTCGCGGTCACAGCCGCCCCCGGCAGGGACGGGGTTAACCCCACGGTGGTTTCGCTCTATAAATGTAACTAATCATGTTGTTGCTGCTCGTCCGTGTGACATAGAGGAGAGTGACGGCTCTACGAGGCCTCGGAATAAGGCAGATATTTCCACATAAAGATCTCTGCCCCAAATATGAGGATTCTGCCAAGTGCGGTGTAATACAGAGAGAAAATAGAGAAGAGCGGCCGGAGAGTCTCCGAGGACCAGAAATGGGATAAGGAGTGTGATACAAGAGGAGAGAAACATGGAAGAGGAAAGTGTGATACATGAGATAGATAATAGATTCATAGATATTGGCTACATTTCTAGCTTATCCACAGGTAACTTACTGGCTGCAGTGAAATCATGGAGACATGGTTCCATTTGTACACAGCAACAAGATAGAACCTTGTCTCCAGGATTTCACTGCAGCCATAAGTTACCTGTGGATAAGCTAGAAATGTAGCCGTGTAAAGTGGCCATATACGATAGGCGGCCATCAGACTCTTCAATCTTGTGAGCGATATTGTTAGCGATCACGTGCACGCGCGATCGCTAACAATATCGCTCACATCGCTGGTGAGATGTCACACAGACAGACTCACCAGCGATGTGGAGCAGCGATCTCGCTGGTAACTATGGTACACATCGGGTTACTAGGAGCCGCGCGGCGCTTAGTAACCCAACGTTTACCATAGATACCATCTCCCAGCATAGGCTCTGCCGCTGGGAGATCGTTCATCGTGGTGTCACACACCATGATGAGGCAGAATGAACAAGCGATGATCGCTTGATATGAGCTCCGGCTCACAAATCTGCGATGTAACGATCAAGCAATTTTACATTGTAAAATCGCTTCATCGCACGCAGCGACGCACAAACGATATCGCTTAAGCGATCAAAACGCAGATCACTTAAGAGATATCATGCATTATATTGATGCGTGTGACGGCCGCCATAGATACGTGGATAATAGACACAAAGATAATATACAGAGATACAGGGATGCAGTCACACCCGGGCCCTGGAGCCTAGGGGGCCCCAAAAGTCCCTTTGTCCTATATAAAAATACTAATGCTATTAAATATTTGCAAGTATTGGGGGCCCTGTAGGAACTTTCACATTGGGGCCCATGAACTTCAAGTTACACCACTGGTTAGATATATGGATAATAGATAGATAGATAGATAGATAGATAGATAGATAGATAGATAGATAGATAGATACATAGATTGCTGGCTTGGTCAGGCTGTCTTTGGGTTTCTCTCTTTTTTCCCCAGCTGATCCAAAGTTCTCCCACTCCAATAAAGCATGTGACCCCTGCAGCCAATCAGTGGCCTCTGTGGTCACATGCTGCATTACTGTTGGCGGGGCCTCTCCTGTATGTCTATAGGGGCCCCCAGACACAGGAAGCTGCAGACAGTGATGACATCACGCCTGACATCTCACGATATTATTGAGCTCGGAGACTCGGCCTCCAGAGTTCCCAGATCCGGAGAGCGGACTGTCAGTCATTACATGACTTCCAATGGTAACACCCCCTGTCACATAAATCAAGTTCTGGAGGCGGAGTCTCGGGGAGATCTTAACCCCGCCCATAGATCTTAAAAGCTATTTAACATATTAAGAAAAATGTTGATTTCTCTGGAATAAGACATGAGATCATAGATATCAAGATCTCACTTCATTCTGCTTCCTATGACCAGACATGTCCATATAGACACTCAGGAGGGAGGATCCTTCTAACACATTTCCTTTAAGAAAGGGAGCCACTACTTTGCAACTGTGTTACATAGGACTGCAGGTGACATCTACTACAATATCTGTACTCAGAGATATCACTGTGTTATCTGTGGTGTTACATAGGACTGCAGGTGACATCTACTACATTATCTGTACTCAGAGATATCACTGTGTTATCTGTGGTGTTACATAGGACTGCAGGTGACATTACTACATTATCTATATACAGAGATATCACTGTGTTATCTGTGGTGTTACATAGGACTGCAGGTGACATTACTACATTATCTATATACAGAGATATCACTGTGTTATCTGTGGTGTTACATAGGACTGCAGGTGACATCTACTACATTATCTGTACTCCGAATGATCAGTGTGTTATCTGTGGTGTTGCATAGGACTGTAGGTGACATCTACTACAGTACCTGTACTCAGAGATATCACGGTGTTATCTGTGTTGTTACATGGGACTACAGGCCGCATTATCACTGTGTGGTCTGTTATTTTACATAGGACTGCAGGCCACGTTATCACGGTGTTATCTGTGGTGTTACATAAGACTGCAGGCCACGTTATCACTGTGTTGTCTGTAGTGTTACATAGGACTGCAGGCCATGTTATCACGGTGTTATCTGTGGTGTTACATAGGACTGCAGGCCACGTTATCACTGTGTTGTCTGTGGTGTTACATAAGACTGCAGGCCACGTTATCACTGTGTTGTCTGTGGTGTTACATAGGACTGCAGGCCACGTTATCACTGTGTTGTCTGTGGTGTTACATAGGACTGCAGGCCACGTTATCACTGTGTTGTCTGTGGTGTTACATAAGACTGCAGGCCACGTTATCACTGTGTTGTCTGTGGTGTTACATAGGACTGCAGGCCACGTTATCACTGTGTTGTCTGT
Organism: Allobates femoralis; assembly: GCA_033576535.1. NCBI lineage: Eukaryota > Metazoa > Chordata > Amphibia > Anura > Aromobatidae > Allobates > Allobates femoralis. The sequence goes on from JARQOC010000010.1 coordinate 34,249,393, forward strand.
GGTGTTACATAGGACTGCAGGCCACGTTATCACTGTGTTGTCTGTGGTGTTACATATGAGTGCAGGTTATGTTATCACTGTGTTGTCTGTGGTGTTACATAGGACTGCAGGCTACGTTATCACTGTGTTGTCTGTGGTGTTACATAGGACTGCGTGCAGCATCTGCGGCTGTCAGTTTCGGCTGTCTGGGCGGTGGTGCGCGGTTTATCGTCTGACCTTTATATATTTATATACAATCAATAGCCACTTAGCCGCCACCTTTCATGAGCGCTTCCCGTCCGATAAGCGGCGGCGCCCACTGATCTCGGCAGCTTTGAGTTTCCTCGATGTGTTGGAGGAGTCTCGGGGTCTGGGCCGTCAGATGTGCGGCTGCTGGTGGCGGGGGGCGTCCTGCTGCTCTCCGCTCGCCCTCAGCTACAGATACTGAAAATGTCACTTACTTTGCATGATTAAAGGGAGCGTTACACACAGAAGTATTGATCAGCGCGGACTGCAATCTTTTTAAGTCATTTCATCACGGCGTAATGAAAAATATGCTACTTAAAACAGAATCTCCAATTACCTTCCCCCGCAGCCGCCGCCGAGGATTCGCCATCTGTATAAAGTTTTATTACAGGTAAGAACAGATTGGCGCAGAATGGAAAGTGGCATCAGGTGCAATTATGTCCAGTCCGCCTGTACTGGAGCAGCAAGGTGACCTCGGCGGAGAACAGACAGACAGACGCAGCCCGGGGGATGGTGTACAGTGCCCAGTGCTGGGTATAAAGGGGACTATGTACAGTGCCCAGTGCTGGGTATAAAGGGGACTATGTACAGTGCCCAGTGCTGGGTATAAAGGGGACTATGTACAGTGCCCAGTGCTGGGTATAAAGGGGACTATGTACAGTGCCCAGTGCTGGGTATAAAGGGGACTATGTACAGTGCCCAGTGCTGGGTATAAAGGGGACGGTGTACAGTGCCCAGTGCTGGGTATAAAGGGGACTATGTACAGTGCCCAGTGCTGGGTATAAAGGGGACGGTGTATAGTGCCCAGTGCTGGGTATAAAGGGGACGGTGTATAGTGCCCAGTGCTGGGTATAAAGGGGACGGTGTATAGTGCCCAGTGCTGGGTATAAAGGGACGGTGTATAGTGCCCAGTGCTGGGTATAAAGGGGCCGGTGTACAGTGCCCAGTGCTGGGTATAAAGGGGACTGGGTACAGTGCCCAGTGCTGGGTATAAAGGGGACAGGGTACAGTGCCCAGTGCTGGGTATAAAGGGGACGGTGTACAGTGCCCAGTGCTGGGTATACAGGGGCGGTGTACAGTGCCCAGTGCTGGGTATAAAGGGGCCGGTGTACAGTGCCCAGTGCTGGGTATAAAGGGGACGGTGTACAGTGCCCAGTGCTGGGTATAAAGGGGACGGTGTACAGTGCCCAGTGCTGGGTATACAGGGGACGGTGTACAGTGCCCAGTGCTGGGTATAAAGGGGACGGTGTACAGTGCCCAGTGCTGGGTATAAAGGAGACGGTGTGAAGTGCCCAGTTGTCAGGCTGGACTCAGGGATTTCTGGCTACCGTGCAGGTAAGAACAGATTGGCGCAGAATGGAAAGTGGCATCAGGTGCAATTATGTCCAGTCCGACTGTACTGGAGCAGCAAGGTGACCTCGGCGGAGAACAGACAGACAGACGCAGCCCGGGGGATGGTGTACAGTGCCCAGTGCTGGGTATAAAGGGGACGGTGTACAGTACCCAGTGCTGGGTATAAAGGGGCCGGTGTACAGTGCCCAGTGCTGGGTATAAAGGGGCCGGTGTACAGTGCCCAGTGCTGGGTATAAAGGGGACGGTGTACAGTACCCAGTGCTGGGTATAAAGGGGACGGTGTATAGTGCCCAGTGCTGGGTACAAATGGGATGGTGTACAGTGTCCAGTGCTGGGTATAAATGGGACGGTGTACAGTACCCAGTGCTGGGTATAAAGGGGACGGTGTATAGTGCCCAGTGCTGGGTATAAAGGGGACGGTGTACAGTACCCAGTGCTGGGTATAAAGGGGACGGTGTATAGTGCCCAGTGCTGGGTATAAAGGAGACGGTGTATAGTGCCCAGTGCTGGGTATAAAGGGGACGGTGTATAGTGCCCAGTGCTGGGTATAAAGGGGACGGTGTATAGTGTCCAGTGCTGGGTATAAAGGGGACGGTGTATAGTGTCCAGTGCTGGGTATAAAGGGGATGGTGTATAGTGCCCAGTGCTGGGTATACAGGGGATGGTGTGAAGTGCCCAGTGCTGGGTATAAAGGGGACAGTGTACAGTGCCCAGTGCTGGGTATAAAGGGGATGGTGTACAGTGCCCAGTGCTGGGTATACAGGGGACGGTGTACAGTGCCCAGTTCTGGGTATAAAGGAGACGGTGTGAAGTGCCCAGTTGTCAGGCTGGACTCAGGGATTTCTGGCTACCGTGCATAACAGTGGTGCACGGATCATCGATGTCCAGCACACAACACAAAACAACAGACGAGGGGACAAGTGCAGCTGAGGGCCCTGCTTATAGAGAACGGGGACTAGTGACCTCCTGCACTCACCTTCGATTGTGCCCTGATCTTCCTATTGTACCTATATGGGTTCTTTCAACCCTTCACCAGCAGGATACCTAGTTTCTCGCTGGCCCTGATGTTAGCCCTCAGTAGGGAAATGGCCAGCGGGATCACTAGTCTCAACCACTGCAATGATAGCAACAAGAGGGAAGGCAAGACAGGAGGATGACAAAAACAACTTCACACCTGCGGCCATGCTCCTTGGCTACAGACAGCTCCCCAGAGAACCTCCTTCACCCCACTTTTTTTACATATGGTATATATACTGTATATAAATTGACGTAAGACCCGCGGCGGACATATCATTGGTGCAACATGCACAGCTCATGGGCCCACGAGGTCAGGGGCCCATTTCTAGCTCCAAAGCAAGTGGGATTGTGCTTGGACTCCAAAGGGCCGGTATACTGATCGGGCACAGGGGCCCTCTTTCGTCTGTGTCCGCCCATGCATAGGACATTCTACAGCAGCATTATTGTGCCCCCACATTCTTACACATCACATTTTCTGGACTAAATTCTTCACAACGAACAGGTGAAAGCATAAAACAGACATTAAGAAAGCGCAAATGAAAAGAAGAACGAGGAACAAATGAAAAACAGACGAAGAACACAAAACAACGCAAAAGTGTTAATGAGTGTGCCCGAGGTCGGCACATAGCACAGGTTGTTACATTGTTGTAATAATAATATTTATAATAATGTTACATTGTTGCAATTTTCTGCTCCATTCAGTCTCCTTATTTCCCCCATATTGTAATGTGTCACATATTCTGGCGATGTCCCCTACAGACACTTATCATCCCGTCCCTTCTCCTGTCTGGCTCTGTACAGCCGGATTCACAGGTCCTTTTGCTGCATTTTGGGGCATCGTTTTGCCTTTATCAATCACAGTCTGTGACCCGATGTCCCTTATAGCAGATTCCAGAGACGTCGCAGCGTTTGTGTTATTGCTGTTTTTTTTTTATTTTTGTTTTAGTTAAATCACAGCTCAGTATTCAGATTTTTTATGCTGTTTTTCCCCAAAAGTAAAAAAAAACACCTATTACGACATAAAAAACAGCCAATAACGCCGGGAAGAAATCATTTCAATACGCAATTAAAACAATCAACAAACTATTGCCTGTAAGAAAAATCACATTCCCTCCAACTCCAAGACTACCCCCCCCACCGAGGGGCAAAGTGTACCCCCCCAGCCCCCACATACAGGAGCGCCCAGATCTGCTCCTCGGGGATTGACCAAATACCCCTAATTACAAATTACAGCCGTGGAGACAGCACTAAACACTTCTGAAAACGTAGAACTGAAGACATTATATAGATGCGAATGATTGTAGAGTGTTAATATCAGAGCAATATATCACTAGTGCTGCCCCCAGCCATCATAAATCTACCAGTGCTGCCCCCAGCCATCATAAATCTCACTAGTGCTGCCCCCAGCCATCATAAATCTACCAGTGCTACCCCCAGACATCATAAATCTCACCAGTGCTACCCCCAGCCATCATAAATCTCACCAGTGCTGCCCCCAGCCATCATAAATCTCACCAGTGCTGCCCCCAGCCATCATAAATCTCACCAGTGCTGCCCCCAGCCATCATAAATCTCACCAGTGCTACCCCCAGACATCATAAATCTACCAGTGCTACCCCCAGCCATCATAAATCTCACCAGTGCTGCCCCCAGCCATCATAAATCTCACCAGTGCTGCCCCCAGCCATCATAAATCTCACCAGTGCTGCCCCCAGCCATCATAAATCTCACCAGTGCTGCCCCCAGCCATTATAAATCTCACCAGTGCTACCCCCAGCCATCATAAATCTCACCAGTGCTGCCCCCAGTCATCATAAATCTCACCAGTGCTGCCCCCAGCCATCATAAATCTCACCAGTGCTACCCCCAGCCATCATAAATCTCACTAGTGCTGCCCCCAGCCATCATAAATCTCACCAGTGCTACTCCCAGCCATCATAAATCTCACCAGTGCTACTCCCAGGCCCAGCCATCATAAATCTCACCAGTGCTACTCCCAGCCATCATAAATCTCACCAGTGCTACTCCCAGCCATCATAAATCTCACCAGTGCTACTCCCAGCCATCATAAATCTCACCAGTGCTGCCCCCAGCCATCATAAATCTCACCAGTGCTACTCCCAGCCATCATAAATCTCACCAGTGCTGCCCCAGCCATCATAAATCTCACCAGTGCTACTCCCAGCCATCATAAATCTCACCAGTGCTGCCCCCAGCCATCATAAATCTCTCCAGTGCTACTCCCAGCCATCATAAATCTCACCAGTGCTACTCCCAGCCATCATAAATCTCACCAGTGCTGCCCCCAGCAATCATAAATCTCACCAGTGCTACTCCCAGCCATCATAAATCTCACCAGTGCTGCCCCCAGCCATCATAAATCTCACCAGTGCTGCCCCCAGCCATCATAAATCTCACCAGTGCTGCCCCCAGCCATCATAAATCTCACCAGTGCTGCCCCCAGCCATCATAAATCTCACCAGTGCTGCCCCCAGCCATCATAAATCTCACCAGTGCTACTCCCAGCCATCATAAATCTCACCAGTGCTACTCCCAGCCATCATAAATCTCACCAGTGCTACTCCCAGCCATCATAAATCTCACCAGTGCTGCCCCAGCCATCATAAATCTCACCAGTGCTACTCCCAGCCATCATAAATCTCACCAGTGCTACTCCCAGCCATCATAAATCTCACCAGTGCTACTCCCAGCCATCATAAATCTCACCAGTGCTACTCCCAGCCATCATAAATCTCACCAGTGCTACTCCCAGCCATCATAAATCTCACCAGTGCTGCCCCCAGCCATCATAAATCTCACCAGTGCTACTCCCAGCCATCATAAATCTCACCAGTGCTGCCCCCAGCCATAATAAATCTCACCAGTGCTACTCCCAGACATCATAAATCTCACCAGTGCTGCCCCCAGCCATCATAAATCTCACCAGTGCTACCCCAGCCATCATAAATCTCACCAGTGCTGCCCCCAGCCATCATAAATCTCACCAGTGCTGCCCCAGCCATCATAAATCTCACCAGTGCTGCCCCCAGCCACTCATAAATCTCACCAGTGCTGCCCCAGCCATCATAAATCTCACCAGTGCTACTCCCAGCCATCATAAATCTCACCAGTGCTACTCCCAGCCATCATAAATCTCACCAGTGCTGCCCCCAGCCATCATAAATCTCACCAGTGCTGCCCCCAGCCATCATAAATCTCACCAGTGCTACTCCCAGCCATCATAAATCTCACCAGTGCTACCCCAGCCATCATAAATCTCACCAGTGCTACTCCCAGCCATCATAAATCTCACCAGTGCTACTCCCAGCCATCATAAATCTCACCAGTGCTGCCCCCAGCCATCATAAATCTCACCAGTGCTGCCCCCAGCCATCATAAATCTCACCAGTGCTGCCCCCAGCCATAATAAATCTCACCAGTGCTACTCCCAGCCATCATAAATCTCACCAGTGCTACTCCCAGCCATCATAAATCTCACCAGTGCTACTCCCAGACATCATAAATCTCACCAGTGCTACCCCCAGCCATAATAAATCTCACCAGTGCTACTCCCAGCCATCATAAATCTCACCAGTGCTACTCCCAGCCATAATAAATCTCACCAGTGCTGCCCCCAGCCATAATAAATCTCACCAGTGCTACTCCCAGACATCATAAATCTCACCAGTGCTACCCCCAACTTTATAAACCTCACTTAAAACACTTTCCCAATCCAGCATAAACCTCATCAGTACTTTCCTGAGCCCCATGGACCACACTAGCACTTTCTTCAATATCGCAGACCATAAACATCACCAGCACATTCCACAGCCCCACAGTCCTCACCAGCACTTTCCCCAACCCTGTGGACCTCATCAGCAATTTCTCCCACTCCACAGTCCTCACAGGACTTTCCCCAGCCCGGAGTCTTCACCAGCACTTTCCCAGTTCCACAGTCCTCACCAACACTTTTTCTAGCCTTGCAGTCCTCACCAGCACTTTCCTCCCACCCCACAGTCCTCACCAGCACTTTCTCCCACCCCACAGTCCTCACCAGCACTTTTATTCAGCCCCACAGTCCTCACCAGCATTTCTCCCACCCCACAGTCCTCACCAGCACTTTTCTCCAGCCCCGCAGTCCCTCAACAGCACTTTCTCCAGCCCCGAAGTCTCCCAGCACTTTATTCAGCCCGCAGTCTCCCCAGCACTTTCTCCAGCCCCGCAGTCCTCACCGGCACTTTATTCAGTCCCGTAGTCCTCACCAGCACTTTCTCCTGCCCCGCAGTCCTCATCAGCACTTTTCTCCCACCCCACAGTCCTCACCAGCACTTTCTCCCACCCCACAGTCCTCACCAGCACTTTTCTCCCACCACTACAGTCCTCACCAGCACTTTATTCAGTCCCGCAGTCCTCACCAGCACTTTCTCCCACCCCACAGTCCTCACCAGCACTTTATTCAGCCCTCAGTCCTCACCAGCACTTTATTCAGTCCCGCAGTCCTCACCAGCACTTTCTCCCACCCACCAGTCCTCACCAGCACTTTATCCAGCCCCGCAGTCTTCACCAGCACTTTCTCCCACCCCACAGTCCTCACCAGCACTTTATTCAGCCCTGCAGTCCTCACCAGCACTTTATTCAGCCCCACAGTCCTCACCAGCACTTTATTCAGTCCCGCAGTCCTCACCAGCACTTTCTCCCACCCCACAGTCCTCACCAGCACTTTATTCAGCCCCGCAGTCCTCACCAGCACTTTATTCAGCCCCGCAGTCCTCCACCACACTTTTATTCAGTCCCACAGTCCTCACCAGTGCTACCTCCACTCTCTAAACCTTACAAGCAATGATCCAGCTCATGGGCATTTCTCCCTCACCCGCAGACCCTCTGGACCTCACAAGTGCTGCCCGCAGACCCTTGACAAATAGATCACTTTGATTGTGAGCCCAATGGGAACAAAGACAGATGTGGGTGATGAGAATCTGTGTACAGCGCTGCAGAATATGTGGCCGCCATAGAAATGTCCTATGCATACAAGGACGATGCTCTAGGGCACCACGTAGACGGCTACGGCCACTTTATTCCCTCTCGTACATTTGTCGTCTTGGAGACACCTGCCCCGCGTCCTCGCCATAAGTGCTGCTGCGACGACCCCGCAGATCTGCTGTGTACACTCCGGATAATTGCACCTTTTTAAGAGGAGATCAATGTCAGACATCTGGCGGCCATTAGAAGCGGCGGCTGCAGCCACACAAGCGTCTTTTGGAGATGGATTGGAGAGATTGTACGTAAAGTGCTCGCGCTGACACCGATCCGGAAAGGTAAAATGCCCCTTACCAGCTGCCACCGCCGAGACCCCATTAACCCTTCCCCGTCTGCACGGGCAGCCGAGCATGTCCCATACCGTACCCCACTACTAGAACCCGTGTCTGCATGGACAACAACTCCAGTGCTTTATGATGAGGGTGATGAGGACTGAAGTTTACTGACTGGAGGCTCTGCTCCATTAACCCTTCCCTACCTGCACAGGAGCCGAGCATGTTCCCTGTACCTTGTCTGCTGCAACTCATGCAAAGTGCTGAGGATGATGAGGGTGATATTGACGATTAGGGTTCAAGGACTTGTGACTCTCTTTAACCCTTTCCATACTAGGGTCAAACATTTCCGGATATTTAACTCCAGTAACCCCAATGTCTTCATGTAGGACAATGTGATGATGAGGAAGGTCGGCTTGGTTCTATCTGATTTAGCCGCCCCGCCGTGCGCCAGTAATGAACCCTCCTCCGCTCCCTTTTTCCATCCGTGAATTTTTCCACCTCTGCAAAATTTTCAATTCTACAATTTAATAAAAAATATTGCCTTCCTGAGAATCGCTGCTCAGATGTCAAACATCTCCGACTCCCTCCCCGACCGTTCGCCATCCCTCCTGCCAGACTACAGATATGCGGACAACCAAAAACTTGTTTCCTGTCAGTCCCGTCCTTCACATGTCTCATCTGAAAAGTAAATTAGTTCCGCTCCAGCCCAAGGATTTCTCCGGCGGCGGCGTCTAATGCCTCCTGCTCTCCAGTCTATTAATAGGAGAAATCTGCAGACGCCGGGAATCAATGAACACAAGGAAAAAAAAAAACCAGGAGAGCCAGCGGGAGGAGGCGGCGAGGCACAGAGACGGCGGAGCGGAGCTGTGCGCAGTGACGGAGCGAGGACAATCACTGCCGTCGGCGAGGCAGAGTGGGTGCTGCAGTGACAGCGGAACATGCCGAGCCGAGGACAGAGGGTGTGCAGAGCGACCAGGGAAGCTATGCCGAGCCGAGGACAGAGCCGTGTGCAGAGCGACCAGCAAGTGCCGAGCCGAGGACAGAGGTGTCAGAGCGACCAGCGGAAGCATGGCCGAGGACAGAGTGGTGTGCAGAGCGACCAGCGGAAGCGTGCTGAGCCGAGGACAGAGTGGTGTGCCGAGCCGAGGACAGAGCGGTGTGCAGAGCGACCAGCGGAAGCATGCCGAGCCGAGGACAGAGTGGTGTGCCGAGCCGAGGACAGAGCAGTGTGCAGAGCGACCAGCGGAAGCGTGCTGAGCCGAGGACAGAGTGGTGTGCAGAGCGACCAGCAAAAGCATGCCGAGTCGAGGACAGAGTGGTGTGCAGAGTGACCAGCGGAAGCATGCCGAGTCGAGGATAGAGCGGTGTGCAGAGCGACCAGCGGAAGCGTGCCGAGCCGAGGACACAGTGGTGTGCAGAGCGACCAGCGGAAGCGAGCGAGGATAGAGCGGTGTGCAGAGTGACCAGCGGAAGCATGCCGAGCTGAGGATAGAGTGGTGTGCAGAGTGACCAGCGGAAGTGTGCCGAGCCGAGGACAGAGCGGTGTGCAGAGTGACCAGCGGAAGCATGCCGAGCCGAGGACACATTGACGTGTAGAGTGACCATCGGAAGTGTGCCGAGCCGAGAACACATCAACGTGCAGCGTGACCAGCGGAAGCGTGCCGAGGACACATTGACGTGCAGAGTGACCAGCAGAAGTGTGCCGAGCCGAGGACAGAGCGGTGTGCAGATTGACCAGCAGAAGCATGCCGAGCCGAGGACACTGTGGTGTGCAGAATAACCAGCGGAAGCGTGCCGAGTCGAGGACACATCGACGTGCAGAGTAACCAGCGGAAGCGTGCCGAGTCGAGGACACATCGACGTGCAGAGTAACCAGCGGAAGCGTGCCGAGGACAGAGCAGTGTGCACATCCCCTGCCACCACCACCTCCTATCAGAAATAACGGCAGACTCACCGTCCTCCTTATCCAGCACCATCCTCCCAGAGGATGCAGGGAGCCCGAGCTCGGCTGCTCCGCTGTCACCAGGAGTCTCCAACACGAAAGAAGAGAGGACAGAGCAGGCGAGGAGGCGGCCGATTGTCCTCTGCACGGTCCGGGGACTTCTCAGCCTGGATCACATTCAGATAGAAGCCTGAGCTCTGCTGACGGAGGACCGGGGCTCCCGCGATCCCTCACTTTGCAGGATATAATGTGTGCTAATGTGATTGTGGCCCCGGCTGAGGCTGCAGGATCCTAAAGGGCTTTTCTCCAGTGTGAGGAGCTGAATGTGTGTGAAGATTGTGCAGCGGATGTGCCGGCGTGTGCTCTCCTGCCGCTGCTGCCGGAGAAATGCGCTGGCTTCTCCCAGACCCTAAGATCCCCTGGTTAATTAAATCAATTCATTATGCTGAGATCTGATTAGCAGCCCATCCCCCCTCCTTTGAATCAATTATTCAATACACAAACATAATTGGCTGTGCGAGGGGTGTCTAAGTATTAGCTTATTTAACTCCAAGGACACTAATTACCCCCAGGGCAAGAGAACTTTTCTCATTAATTCTGACAAAACACAAAAGCGCAGTCAGTGAGCGAACGTGTGCAGGAGGGAGGACGACACGGCCACCGCTACAGGGACCGGAGATCCACTGCTCCATGTGTCTGCTCACTGGATCATCCATCACACAGGAGCACACCGCCAAAACCATGTGCATGTGGAGCCCGAAGAGCTACATGTCCTGGATGACAATGACGTCACCAGTGAGCAATGACATCATCATAGTGCACAACAACACTGGAGTGAATAGTGACATCATCATAGTGCACCATAACAACACTGGAGTGAGCAATAACATCACCGGAGTGAGCAATGACATCATCATAGTGTACAACAACACTGGAGTGAATAGTGACATCACCAGAGTGAGCAATGACATCATCATAGTGCACAATGACATAGCTGTAGTGAACAATAACATCACCATAGTGAACAATGACATTGCTGTAGTGCACAGTGACATCACTGTAGTGTAAAATGACATTAATGTTTTGCAAAATGACATTAATGTTTTGCCAAATTACAGTAATGTTTTGCCCAATGACATCACCATGGTGCTCAATGACATCAATGTAGTGTTGTCATCACTATTTATATATATATATATATATATACACACACTAGCTGGGTGCCCGATGCACATGCATCGGGATTCTAGCAGAGCGAGTCTCTGACTCGCAATGGCCGCTGCGCGGCCAATGCTTCGGTCGTATCCACATGACGACACTGACTCGCAGCGCGAGCGGACTCAAAAGGGGCAAAAAAACCCATTCGTGATTATATAATAGATATTGAGAAAAATCCTTGCAGCACACAGCTACTACCAATGATGTACAAATGCTATAAGCCATATGTGTTTGAGGCAAAAATTAAAAAACTTACGTTTTTTTTCAAAAAACTCAAAAATCTTATCTTTTTATTTCTGAAGTTCTTAGTACACACATTGGCCAATGTCTGCTTGCTCATCAACTGCGACAAAGTGACTTCAGGCATGATGAGTCCTACTCTGATATCCCTATCCTCCTTGTCCTCCCCCCCCTACAGGTGATCGAGGGTATAGATGGAGTCTGCCCACTGAGAAGTGGGGGGGGAGGACAAGGAGGATAGGGATATCAGAGTAGGACTCATCATGCCTGAAGTCACTTTGTCGCAGTTGATGAGCAAGCAGACATTGGCCAATGTGTGTACTAAGAACTTCAGAAATAAAAAGATAAGATTTTTGAGTTTTTTGAAAAAAAACGTAAGTTTTTAAATTTTTTTCCTCAAACACATATGGCTTATAGCATTTGTACATCATTGGTAGTAGCTGTGTGCTGCAAGGATTTTTCTCAATTTGTTTGACTCTGCATCTTTGCTTGCACCAGTTCACACCAGTCTGCGAGTGCTGTGTAGTTTTTCTTGTTTATATATATATATATATATATATAATGACATCACTGTACTTCATGGTGACATCACAGCAGTGTACGATGACATCAGTATGGTGTATGGTGAAATTATATATATATATATATATATATATATATATATAATGACATCACTATGGCATACATTGCTATGGTATACGTTGATGTCAGGGTACTATATGATGACATCAATGAAGTATATGATGACTTAATTGTACTTTACGATGAGATCACTGTAGTATATAATGACAACACTATAGTGTACTATGACATCATTGGTCCATGTGATGACATCACTGAACTTTATGATGACATCACAGTGTAGAATTTTTACATAGGGATAGTCATGGGTACAGTCAAAACTCCTTGCAGTACAATTAATACAATATGTTATTATAGGACATGAGGGGTGAGTGTGCGCCCCCGAGCGAGGACGGCCGCCCCCTGCGAGAACTTCTCTCATCATTAGTAGGGGGCCTTATAGCAAATGGGTTACAAAATAGAAGTGTGGTTAGCAGTCCCTCCTTTTACTCTTCCTTCCTTCTTTCTCTTTCTTTCCTTCCTTCTTTCTTTCTCTTGTCCCTTCTTTCTTACTTTGTTTTTCTCATTCTTTCGTTCTTTTTTCTTTCTCTTTTTTTGCTGTCTTATTGCTTTCTCTTACTTTCATTTTCTCATTCTTTCGTTCTCTTTTTTCTTGCTTTCTCTTTATTTCTTTGCCTCTTTCATTCGTTCTTTTTCTTGCTTCCTTTCTTTCGCTTTCTTTCTTTATTTGCTCTTGATTTCTCTTTTTCTCATTCTTTCTCTTTTTTTTGCCTCTTTGCATCTTTCTTTCGTTTTTATCATGTGTTCTTCCACTCTCTTTCTTTCATTTTTTCATTCTTTCTTTGTCGTTTTCCTTACTTTTTTTTTGTCCTTCATTCGTTCTTTTTCTCTCTTTCTTGCTTTCTCTTACTTTCTTACTTTGCTCTTGCTTTCTCTTTTTTCTCACTCTTTCTTTGTCTCTTTCGTTCATTCTTTTTCTCTCTATTGCTCTTATTCCATCGTTCCCTCTCTCATTTCTTTCTGACTATTTTCCTTCTTCCCTTTCTTTTCTATTTCCTTCGTCTCTTCTTTCTGTTTTCTGGCATGCTGCTCTCCAGTACATGAAGTAATAGTCAGTCTGTGTGCTGGGGCATGATGCGGTGGGATTGCCTGAGTGTGTGTGTGCAGTGTGATTGCTGCTCTGGAGTAGATTGAGCCTCCATTAATGGGCCGCTGTATGACTCCAGTCTTGGCCCTGTGTTTCGGGCGCTCTGTATCTCCGGTTTTGTTCTTTCTTCTGGTCTTGGCGTTGGGCTATGAGGCCTCCTCTGTTCGGGGATTGCTGCTTTAGATTGAATTTTCGCCTATTGTTTTGCGCTCGCGTTTCCCAGTAATTTTTCTTAATCCGGCAGCCTGGATTTACCACACAGAGTCTGACACCAGAGAAGTCGCACTTTTGGCAATGGCGAATATTATCTTCAAAGTCCACCTTGTGTGTGACATAAATGCCGCAGACAGCTGGTAATCTGGTTGCCAAGCAGAGGGAGGACGTGTGCGGCGCGGCTGGCGAGGGCTCAGTGCGGCTCCGGCTCCACACAACATCCAATAACTGAGGAGAGACATGAATCCTGAGAAAGGGAAAAGGGACGAAAAAGTCTTACAAATGCTTCAAGATCTCTGCTGGCAGTCAGTGATCTCTGTGATAATCCCTGCAGGCTCAGCTGCTGAGCCCGATACAATGCAGCAAATCACTGGACTGTGCCATAATCTCTGCTGGCCTGAATTCCAGAGAGATGGAGGTCACCAGATGTGTAACACAGTGTGTGACATAGTGTGTGCAGGCCTGTGTGTGTAACAGTGTAATATGTAGTGTGTGTATGTGTGTGTAACATGCAGTGTGTTTTTTTTTTTTTTTTTTTTTTTTTTTTTTTTTTTTTTTTTTTTTTTTTTTTTTTTTTTTTTTTTTTTTTTTTTTTTTTTTTTTTTTTTTTTTTTTTTTTTTTTTTTTTTTTTTTTTTAATATGCAGTGTGTGTATGTAACATGCAGTGTGTGTGTGACATAGTGTGTGCAGGCTTAGTGTTGTAACAGTGTAAATTGCAGTTGTGGTGTATGTGTATGTAACATGCATGTGTGTGTGACATAGTGTGTGCAGGCTTGGGTGTTGTAACAGAGTGTAATATTGCAGTGTGTGTATGTGTGTGGACAACATGCAAGTGGTGGACATATGTGTGCAGGCCTGTGTGTGTAACAGTTAATATTATGTATCGTGCTGTGTAACATGCAGTGATGTTGTACATAGGTGTGCAGCCTGTGTGTGTAAATCAGTGTAATATATGCATGTGTGTAATTAACATGCAGTGTAAGTGTGTGACATAGTGTGTGCAGGCTGTGTGTGTAACAGTGTAATATGCTAGTGTGTATGTGGTGCAACATGCAGTGTGTGTGACATAGTGTGTGCAGGCCTGTGTGTGTAACAGTGTAATATGGTGTGTGTATGTGTATGTAACATGCAGTGTGTGACATAGTGTGTGCAGGCCTGTGTGTGTAACATGTGTAATATGCAGTGTAGTGTAGTGTGATGTAACATGCAGTGTGTGACTAGTGTGTGCAGGCTTGTGTGTGTAACAGTGTAATATGCAGTGTGTGTATGTGTGTGCAACATGCATGTGTGTGACATAGTGTGTGCAGGCTGTGTGTGTAACAGTGTAATATGAGGTTGTGTATGTGTGTGTAACATGCAGTGTGTGTGACATAGTGTGTGCAGGCCTGTGTGTGTAACAGTGTAATATGCAGTGTGTGTATGTTAACATGCAGTGTGTGTGACATAGTGTGTGCAGGCCTGTGTGTGTAACAGTGTAATATGAGTGTGTGTATGTGTATGTAACAGGTAAGCAGTGTGTTGGTGTGTGACATAGTGTGTGCAGGCTTGTGTGTGTAACGTAGTGTAATATGCAGTGTTTGTATGTGTGTGTAACATGCAGTGTGTGACAAGTGTGTGCAGGCTGTGTGTGTAACAGTGAATGTATTATGTGTGTGTAACATGCAGTGTGTGTGTGACATAGTGGGGTGCAGGCCTGTGTGTGTAACAGTGTAATATGCATGTGTGTATTACATGCAGTGTGTGTGTGACATAGTGTGTGCAGGCTTGTGTGTGTAACATGTAAATGCAGTGTGTGTATGTGTGTGCAACATGCAGTGTGTGTGACATAGTGTGTGCAGGCCTGTGTGTGTAACAGTGTAATATGCAGTGTGTGTATGTGTTGTAACATGCAGTGTGTGACATAGTGTGTGCAGGCCTGTGTGTGTAACAGTGTAATATGTAGTGTGTATGTGTGTGTAACATGCAGTGTGTGTGACATAGTGTGTGCAGGCCTGTGTGTGTAACAGTGTAATATGCAGTGTGTGTATGTAACATGCAGTGTGTGTGACATAGTGTGTGCAGGCTTGTGTGTGTAACAGTGTAATATGCAGTGTGTGTATGTGTGTGCAACATGCAGTGTGTGTGACATAGTGTGTGCAGGCTGTGTGAACTGTAAATGCAATGTGTGTATGTAACATGCAGTGTGTGACATAGTGGTGCAGGCTGTGTGTGTAACAGTGTATGTATGTGTGTATGATAACATGCAGTTGTGGGGTGACATAGTGTGTGCAGGCCTGTGTGTGTAACAGTGAGTGTAATATGCAGTGTTGTATGTGTGTGTAACATGCAGTGTGTGACATAGTGTGTGCAGGCCTGTGTGTGTATCAGTGAGTGTAATGTGTGTATGTAACATGCAGTGTGTGTGTGACATAGTGTGTGCAGGCCTGTGTGTGTAACGTGAGTGTAATGTGGTGTGTAACATGCAGTGTGTGTGTGACATAGTGTGTGCAGGCTTGTGTGTGTAACAGTGAGTGTAATGTGTGTATGTAACATGCAGTGTGTGTGACATAGTGTGTGCAGGCCTGTGTGTGTATCAGTGAGTGTAATATGTAGTGTATGTATGTGTGTGTAACAGTGTAATATGTAGTGTGTGTATGTGTGTGTAACATGCAGTGTGTGTGTGTGTGACATAGTGTGTGCAGGCCTGTGTGTGTAACAGTGTAATATGTAGTGTGTATTGTGTGTAAAATGCAGTGTGTGACATAGTGTCTGCAGGCCTGTGTGTGTAACAGTGAGTGTAATGTGTGTATGTAACATGCAGTGTGTGTGGACATAGTGTGTGCAGGCCTGTGTGTGTATCAGTGAGTGTAATATGTAGTGTGTGTATGGTGTGTGTAACAATGCAGTGTGTGTGTGACATAGTGTGTGCAGGCTTGTGTGTGTAAAGTGTAATGGTGTGTGTATGTGTGTGTAACATGCAGTGTGTGTGTGACATAGTGTGTGCAGGCCTTGTGTGTGTAAAACATGATGTGTTATGTGTGTATGTAACATGCAGTGTGTGTGACATAGTGTGTGCAGGCCTGTGTGTGTAAGAGTATGTAGTGTGTAATGTGTGTATGTAACATGCAGTGTGTGTGACATAGTGTGTGCAGGCCTGTGTGTGTAACAGTGAGTGTAAATGTGTGTGTATGTAACATGCAGTGTGTGACATAGTGTGTGCAGGCCTGTGTGTGTAATCAGTGAGTGTAATGTGTTGTGTGTGTAACATGAGTGTGTGTAGTGACATAGTGTGTGCAGGCGCCTGTGTGTGTACAGTAGTGTAATATGTAGTGTAGTATGTGTGTGTAACATGCAGTGTGTTGACATAGTGTGTGCAGGCCTGTGTGTGTAACAGATGAGTGTGTATGTGTGTAACATGCAGTGTGTGACATAGTGTGTGCAGGCTGTGTGTGTAACAGTGTAATATGTAGTGTGTGTATGTTGTTGCAACATGCAGGTGTGTGTGACATAGTGTGTGCAGGCCTGTGTGTGTAACAGTGTAATATGCAGTGTTGTGTATGTAGTGTGCAACATGCAGTGTGTGTGACATAGTGTGTGCAGGCCTGTGTGTGTAACAGTGAGTGTAATTGTAGTATGTTATGTGTATGTAACATGCAGTGTGTGTGTGACATAGTGTGTGCAGGCTGTGTGTGTAATCAGTGTAATATGCAGTGTGTAGTTGTGTGTGTAACATGCAGTGGTGTGACATAGTGTGTGCAGGCCTGTGTGTGTAACAGTGATGAATATGTAGTGTGTATGTGTGTGTAACATGCAGTGTGTGGACATAGTGTGTGCAGGCCTGTGTGTTGTAATATGAGTGTAATGTGTGTATGTAACATGCAGTGTGTGTGTGACATAGTGTGTGCAGGCCTGTGTTGGTAACAGTGAGTGTAATATGTAGTGTATGTAGTAGTGTAACATGCAGTGTGTGTGACATAGTGTGTGCAGGCCTGTGGTGTACGTGTAATGTAGTAGTGTAACATGCAGTGGTACATAGTTGTATGTGTGTTAACAGTGTAATATGTAGTGTGTGTATGTGTGTGTAACATGCAGTGTGTGTGTGACAGTGTGTGCAGGCCTGTGTGTGTAACAGTGAGTGTAATGTAATGTGTGTAACATGCAGTGTGTGACAGTGTGTGCAGGCCTGTGTGTGTAACTGTGGCACCCTGTACCAGTGCTCAGTACACTAAAATCGGGTCCGAGGAGTGATCAGCTGTTTCCTCGGACCTGCGCTCCATAGGCCCCATGTTATTTGGCGTAGATCAGGTCGGATCCAATTCGGTGCGATTTGACCGCAGCAGTCTGTGATTTTGGGCACAGCAAAAAAATCGGACAGAATCGGATCCTACTAAAATCAGATGCTACTAAGGGCAAATCCAATACTGATCCGTGCCATAGACGGCCAGGCTCGTCTTTGGCCTAATTCCCCTTGGAGAGTCCAGTCCCTTCCCACAGGCTGCTAACTGTTCCCAGCCTCTACACAGCGCTCCGGCTGCTCCGAACCAGGCCCTGACCCGGGTTTAGTCAGGCCCCCAAGAACTCCTCGGCACGTGTCTCCAGGTCGCCAACCGCTGCCAAGTCTGCCATCACCAGGGCCAGACCTCCAGGCAAGCGGCTGCACACAACACGCCCTCGCGAGCCCCTCCAGGGTCAGCCAGTCTTCCCAACTCTCAGTACTCTGTAACCCCTGTCGTCTGGCCTCACGGCTCCACTCTCACAGGACTTGGTCTTCTCTCTCCTCAGAGGCTTCTGCTCTGTTTCTCACACACTCGGACCACTCGGCCCCACATATACATGGCCCTTGGTCAGAAGCCATCCTCTCTCATACACGGCCCTTGGTCAGAAGCCATCCTCTCTCATACATGGCCCTTGGTCAGAAGCCATCCTCTCTCATACACGGCCCTTGGTCAGAAGCCATCCTCTCTCATACATGGCCCTTGGTCAGAAGCCATCCTCTCTCATACACGGCCCTTGGTCAGAAGCCATCCTCTCTCATACACGGCCCTTGGTCAGAAGCCATCCTCTCTCATACATGGCCCTTGGTCAGAAGCCATCCTCTCTCATACATGGCCCTTGGTCAGAAGCCATCCTCTCTCATACATGGCCCTTGGTCAGAAGCCATCCTCTCTCATACATGGCCCTTGGTCAGAAGCCATCCTCTCTCATACACGGCCCTTGGTCAGAAGCCATCCTCTCTCATACATGGCCCTTGGTCAGAAGCCATCCTCTCTCATACATGGCCCTTGGTCAGAAGCCATCCTCTCTCATACATGGCCCTTGGTCAGAAGCCATCCTCTCATACATGGCCCTTGGTCAGAAGCCATCCTCTCTCATACACGGCCCTTGGTCAGAAGCCATCCTCTCTCATACACGGCCCTTGGTCAGAAGCCATCCTCTCTCATACATGGCCCTTGGTCAGAAGCCATCCTCTCTCATACATGGCCCTTGGTCAGAAGCCATCCTCTCTCATACACGGCCCTTGGTCAGAAGCCATCCTCTCTCATACATGGCCCTTGGTCAGAAGCCATCCTCTCTCATACACGGCCCTTGGTCAGAAGCCATCCTCTCTCATACACGGCCCTTGGTCAGAAGCCATCCTCTCTCATACATGGCCCTTGGTCAGAAGCCATCCTCTCTCATACACGGCCCTTGGTCAGAAGCCATCCTCTCTCATACACGGCCCTTGGTCAGAAGCCATCCTCTCTCATACATGGCCCTTGGTCAGAAGCCATCCTCTCTCATACATGGCCCTTGGTCAGAAGCCATCCTCTCTCATTCATGGCCCTTGGTCAGAAGCCATCCTCTCTCATTCATGGCCCTTGGTCAGAAGCCATCCTCTCTCATACATGGCCCTTGGTCAGAAGCCATCCTCTCTCATACATGGCCCTTGGTCAGAAGCCATCCTCTCTCATACATGGCCCTTGGTCAGAAGCCATCCTCTCTCATACATGGCCCTTGGTCAGAAGCCATCCTCTCTCATACATGGCCCTTTTACTTAAGCCATCATATATTTTAATGGGACCCTCACGACCTGACAGTCTGTCCCCATGGCAGTTACGGCCGCTTGGTCTCTGTGGGCTCCAACTCCTCACAGGACCCACACACACATACATCTACTGCCCCTCATGGACTTCTATGGACATCAGCCTTGTCAGGCCCAGACCACTCACACCAGCACAGTCCAACATGGACTTCAGCCCTCTAGGCCCAGACCAGGTTGTGAGCCACCTGAGCTCCCAGGCAGTCAAAGCATCCCCTAAGGTCTCCTCACCCTGCCCATGATGCTCAGCTGCCTCCAAGCCCCCACCAACACAGGCAGAGATCCCGGATGGCAGCCTCACCACCATGGACAGAGTGAGCCCCCTGCAAGTTCAGCCAGGACCCCCCCATACACCCAGGTGCTCCACTAATCTCTCGGTCTGGCCACAGGCTTCATACGGCTCAGAGGGTCCGGCGTCTCCTGGCATGGAGAGCCAGGCGTCCTGCCTCATCCCCCTCAAAGGGAACGGGACCCCTCTGAGACACGTCCTCTCCCTCAGAGGATCATGTCTGGTCTCTGTTGTGTCTGTCTCTCATCTGGTCTCTGCAGTCTGATCTGATCTGCAGTCGGCCGTCTCTGACCAATCCAATGTCACAGACACCTGGGCTAGCTCTTTATCGTGGCTGCCACACCCATACTGACACACCGACCCGGGCTGCTATGCAATCAGCACACCTTGCTCAAAGCCGCTCATCAGGCTCATGAATCTGTCAAGTCTACAGCACTCACTTTCAGCTGTTAACCCCTGTGTTACGGGTAGTTTAACACATCACATCCACAGTAAAACCGGATGAATGTGAACAGAGCCATATACCGACCACCCGTGTGATGCACCCGGCCATGGGTCGCATCACCACAATATATACATATATGATTTGTAAGACGGACACTGGTATCATAACACAGACCCCATTTAACATTAAAAATTATTTTTTTCTCTTTACCTAATTTGGGGGGCGTCTTATAATCAGGGGCATTTGTACCTGGTGTGACTTATGGCAGAAATGTTCCTCCAGTGTGTAAGTGTGGAGCGTCTATCACTGACATACAAGCCTTGTGCACGGCCATCATTAGGACTGGAGTACGAGTGTGAATTTGGTTCTATCATGGTGCAATATTTTAGCATTTCGGGCCCCACCTCACGCCCAGGGCCCCGACACAATGACCGTCCCCTGGTGCTGACTTAGTTTACAGGTGGAGCAGACATTGGTAAAGCCTCGGCAGCTCGGCCACCGGTTCATGTGACTGTCTATGCACATAATCTATAATATCGGTGTCAGACCCATACATTAATGGGGGGCAGCAAAATCAGCATATTGATAAAAAGCCCTTGTGTTTAGATCACTAGAACCTAAAAGTAGCAGTTGCATTAATGAGTCTCCTGACGCCGATTCCAGCGCTCTCAGCCAGATAAGTGCCTCTCTGCTCCTCATAGATTTCCTGAGTATTGATATTTCATATCCCTTTATGTACCAGTAGGGGGAGCTGCAGCGAGGAGTCACTGAATGCACAATATATAGGAGTGATCCAGATAAGAAGCCCCCTGGTTATTATATACTATCACTGGCATAATCTCCCCGCTGCCCCTGGACCCATGAGTGTGAAATAGAAATGTGTAAATCCTTTGCCTTCTTATTATCTCCTCGGAGGAATCTTTTATTATTGTCATTTTTTGCTAAGCCCGGATACAGTTGTTTAAAGACATGAGAAGAAAATATCACAACAGTGTGAACACAAGCTGCTACAATGTGAGCCCAGAGAGGACGAGCAGCAGAGGGGAACATGGAGACGCTTCATCTATGACCGCAGATGTCCTTTATATTGAATGTCAGAAGCTGAGCATCAATTGTGCTTCTTTTATTCATAATAGGTCAAACGTTCTGCACTGAGTAACTCTATAATAATCTCAGAGTAGTCAGAGCTACAAAGACCCTGCTGAGATATAAGATTACATTACAACTAAGGAGAGGTTCCTGTATACAGGATAGATGTAAGATCCTGCTTAGTCACCACTAGGGAGCTCCTTATACAGAGATACATATAAGATCCTGTCTGAGCACCACTAGGGAGTGTCCTGTAGACAGAGATATATGACAAGATCTCTCCAGCACCACTTGAGGAGCTCTATATACAGAGATACATGATAAGATCGTCTGCACACCACTAGGGGAGCTCCCTTATATAGAGATGCATGATAAGATCTGTACTCATCTAGGGAGCTCCTGTAGTACAGAGATAAATGATAGATTCTGTCTGCAGTACTCACTTAGGGGAGCTCCCTGAAACAGAGATACATGAATTTGACTCTCTGCAGCCACCATAGGGGGACTCCCTGTATACAGAGATACATGATAAGATCGTCTGCAGTCACCACTAAGAAAGCTCCTGTATCAGATAATGATAAGATTCTGTCTGCAACCTCACTAGGAGCTCCTGTATACACAGATACATGATAAGATCCTGTCTACAGTAACCACTGAGGGAGCTCCCTGTATACAGAGATACATGATAAGATCCTGTCTACAGTAACCACTGAGGGAGCTCCAGTATACAGAGATACATGATAAGATCCTGTCTACAGCCACCACTAGGGGAGCTCCCTGTATACAGGGATACATGATAAGATTCTGTCTGCAGCACCACTAGGGGGAGCTCCCTGTATACAGGAGATAACATGATAAGATTCTGTCTGCAGTCACCACTAGGGGGAGCTCCCTGTATACAGAGATACATGATAAGATCCTGCTTCAGTCACCACTAGGGGGAGCTCCCTGTATACAGAGATACATGATAAGATCCTGGCTGCAGTCACCACTAGAGGGAGCGTCCTGTTTACAGAGATATATAATAAGATTCTGTCTGCAGGCATCACTTGGAGGAGCTCCCTGTATACAGAGATACATGATATGATTCTGTCTGCAGTCACCACTAGAGAGAGCTTCCTGTATTCAGATACATGGTAACAATTTATCTGCAGCCACCACTAGGGGGAGCTCCCTGTATTCAGAGATACATGATAAGATTCTGTCTGCAGCCACCACTAGGGGGAGCTCCATGTATTCAGAGATACATGATAAGATTCTGTCTGCAGCCACCACTAGGGGAGCGCCATTTATACAGAGATATATGATAAGATTTTTTCTGCAGTCACCACTAGGGATAGCTTCCTATATATAGACATAGTGTTATGTATCTTTGATTACACGGAGCTTCCCCTAGTTGTGGTCGATTATAAAAACTTATTTATCTCTGTATACAGGAGCTCCCCCTAGGGCCAGCTGCAAAGAGGATCTTTTAATGTATCTCTGTACACAGGGAGCTCCCTCTAGAGATGACTGCAGACAGAATCTTATATATTATAATACAAGAATCTCCCCCTAGTGGTAGCTGCAGACAGAATCTTATCATGTATCTCTCTATACAGGAAGCTCCCCCTAGTGGCGGCTGCAAAGAGGATCTTTTAATGTATTTCTGTATACAGGGAGCTCCTCCTAGTAGTGGCTGCTAACATAATCTTATCATGTATCTCTGTATACAGGGAGCTCCCCCTAGTGGTGGCTGCAGACAGATCTTATCATGTATCTCTCTATACAGGAAGCTCCTTCTAGTGGTGACTGCAGACAGAATCTTTTTATGTAACAAATGCAGAGCCCGCAGCACCTACGGAAAGGGAGGGAAGTTCAGACCTCCAGTGTGGTGCCCGTCCTATACCAGGGAGTCATCCTAGTAGATACGACATATAACATAGAAATGGACAGCACCACATACCAGACGGGATTCTTTGCCAATTCTTTTATTCCAACACGCCAGTGCAAGCAAGGCTTGCACTGGGGTGCTGGAATAAAAGAATTGGCAAAGAATGCCGTCTGGTATGTGGTGCTGTCCCTTTCTATGTTATATGTAGAATCTTATCATGTATCTCTGTATACAGGGAGCTCCCCCTAGTGGTGACTGCAGACAGAATCTTATCATGTATCTCTGTATACAGGGAGCTCCCTCTAGCGGTGGCTGCAGACAGAATCTTATTATGTATCTCTGTGTACAGGGAGCTTCCTCTAGTGGTGACTGCAAGCTGGATCTTATCATGTATCTCTGTTTACAGGGAGCTCCCCCTAGTGGTGACTGAAGACAGGATCTTATCGAGTATCTCTATGTACAAGGAGCTCCCCATAGTGACTTCAGAGAGAATCTTATTATGAATCTCTCTATACAAGGAGTTCCTCCTAGTGGTGGCTGCAGTCAGGATCTCATCATGTATCTCTGTATACAGGGAGCTCCCTCTAGTGGTGACTGCAGACAGGATCTTATCATGTATCTCTGTACACAGGGAGCTCCCTCTAGTGGTGACTGCACACATAATCTTATCATGTATCTCTGTACACAGGATCTTCCTCTAGTGGTGGCTGCAGACAGGATCTCATCCTGTATCTCTGTATACAGGGAGCTCCCCTAGTGGTGACTGCAGACAGGATCTTATCATGTATCTCTATACACAGGGAGCTCCCTCTAGTGGTGGCTGCAGACAGGATCTTATCATGTATCTTGTATACAGGGAGCTCCCTCTAGTGG
This sequence comes from Allobates femoralis, assembly GCA_033576535.1. NCBI lineage: Eukaryota > Metazoa > Chordata > Amphibia > Anura > Aromobatidae > Allobates > Allobates femoralis. Next base: position 34,273,270 of record JARQOC010000010.1, read on the forward strand.
TGACTGCACACATAATCTTATCATGTATCTCTATACACAGGGAGCTCCCTCTAGTGGTGGCTGCAGACAGGATCTTATCATGTATCTCTGTACACAGGGAGCTCCCTCTAGTGGTGACTGCACACATAATCTTATCATGTATCTCTGTATACAGGGAGTTCCCCCTAATGGTCACTGCTGACAGAATTTTGTCATGTATCTTTGATACAGGGAGCTCCCTCTAGTGGTGGCTGAAGACAGAGTCTTATCACATATCTTTGTATACAGGGAGCTCACCCTTTGGTTGGAACTAGTAGTTGTGCTATTCATATTAGTAGTGGTAGAAAAAGCGGGGTTGGTAATAGTAGTAGTTATAATTTTATTACTGGTTGTAGTGGAAGTAATAGTGTTAGTAGTAGTGGTGGTGTTACTGTCAGTAGTATCAGTAGTGGTGATGGTAGGAGTAGTAGTAGTCGCTATACTGGTGTTGTTAAAGGGGTACTCCAGTGAGAGAAAATGTTTTAGTAAGTTCCTGCCCAGCTACATGATGAAGCAGAGCTGTACACTGCAGTTCTAGGATCTATAGATCTCTTATAATTCCATAAAATCATCCCTGCTCCTCTGTTCTGGCCCCCACTCAGGGAACTCAGAATCTACAGCCTGGCAGCTTTATGTAAGAGCAAAAAGCAGGAGGTGTGTCAGGGGCGTGGATGCTGGGAGCTGCAGGATCAGCCTACATTCACACCCCCTCACATTTCTGTTTAGGGAGGGTGCGTGGTAGGGGGTGTGCAGAGATTTAGATTCCCTGAGGTGGGGGCCAGAACAGAGGAGCAGGTATGATTTTATTGATTAATAATAGATCTATAGATCCTAGAACTGAAGTGCACAGCTCTGCTTCATCATGTAGGAGGGCAGGAACTGTACTGAAAAGTTTTCTCTCACTGGATTCCCCTTTAATAGTAATTTTTAGTGGTGGTATTAATAGTGTTATTATTATTATTAGTGGTGGTGGTTGTGATAATGTTTCTTATTATCAGTAGCAGTAGTGGTGATGGTAGAAGGTGTAGTAGCTGTTGTAAAGGTGTTCTTAATAGTAATAGTTGTAATGATAGAGGTGAGTGTGATACTATTTATTATCATTAGTAGTAGCAATGGTGATGGTAGGAGTAGTAGTAATCACTGTAATTGTGTTGTTAATAGTAATAGTAGTATTGGTGGTGGTGTTACTGTCAGTAGTAGAAGTTGTTGGTTGTGATACTATTTTTTATCATTAGTAGTAGTGGTGGTTGTGGTGATACCGTTATCATTAGTAGTTTGTGGTGGTTGTGATACTGTTAGTTATCATTAGTAGTGGTGGTGGTTGTGATACTATTAGTTATCATTAGTAGTGGTGGTGGTTGTGATACTGTTAAGTTATTATTAGTAGTGGTGGTTGTTGTGATGTTGTTAGTTATCATTAGTTGTTTGTGGTGGTTGTGATACTGTTAGTTATCATTAGTAGTGGTGGTGGTTGTTGTGATACTGTTAGTTATCATTAGTAGTTTGTGGTGGTTGTGATACTGTTAGTTATCATTAGTAGTACTGGTGGTGGTTGTGATACTATTAGTTATCATTAGTAGTGGTGGTGGTTGTGATACTGTTAGTTATTATTAGTAGTGGTGGTTGTTGTGATGCTGTTAGTTATCATTAGTTGTTTGTGGTGGTTGTGATACTGTTAGTTATCATTAGTAGTGGTGGTGGTTGTTGTGATACTGTTAGTTATCATTAGTAGTAGTGGTGGTGGTTGTGATACTGTTAGTTATCATTAGTAGTTCTGGGGGTGGTTGTGATACTGTTTGTTATCATTAGTAGTAGTGGTGGTGGTTGTGATGCTGTTAGTTATCATTAGTAGTTTGTGGTGGTTGTGATATGGTTAGTTATCATTAGTAGTGCTGGTGGTTGTTGTGATACTGTTAGTTATCATTAGTAGTAGTGGTGGTGGTTGTGATGCTGTTAGTTATCATTAGTAGTTTGTGGTGGTTGTGATATGGTTACCGTAGTTATCATTAGTAGTGGTGGTGGTTGTGATACTGTTAGTTATCATTAGTAGTTTGTGGTGGTTGTGATATGGTTAGTTATCATTAGTAGTGGTGGTAGTTGTGATGCTGTTAGTTATCATTAGTAGTTCTGGGGGTGGTTGTGATACTGTTTGTTATCATTAGTAGCAGTGGTGGTGATGGTAGGAGTAGTAGCAGTCATCATAATTGTGTTGTTAATAGTAATAGTTGTAGTATATAATGTTTGTGCTACGTCAGCCCCCTCCGCCCGCTCGTTTGTATGTGATTCTCTCCTTCCATCTTCTTCTTCTTCTGTTCCATCTTCATTCTGTTCTCCTGGAAGATTCTGTTTCATGTGGTGCCGGATCCACATCAATAAAAATCCACAAACAGGCCGGCAGTCGGAGAGAGCTGCGTCTTCTTGTATTTGAAGATGTCTTTGAGTTGTACTGTCTGCAGTAACGATACTCATGAGGCCCGAGTTCATCTTTCATTGTCCAGATCCCTCCAGAGAGCTCCTGTCAGTCCTCCTGAATGATATAATCTTCTCATTATCCCATAGCTTGGGGCCAGGTCTAATGGAAAGATAATTCTGTCATGTTAGGGAAGGACTTTGATTGTCTTTGTAGTATTCCAAAGCTGGAGAAGACCAAGTCTCACATGTGGCTGAACTGTCTCCTGGCAGTCTCCTATCATTAAAGTAACCAAACTTCTTTTTCCTGAGACTCATAAATACAATATTTACCATTGTCACTGGTTACATTGTATCAAGGAGTTTTCTATGCCTGGAGATGAATATAAATCCTCGTAGCAATGCACGGAAGGTTTCATCTCCTACCGTGGACTCCTCGCATGTTACCAGTGACCACCACCATGAACGCAGGTCATCCGATCAATCATCTCATGGTTCTAAACTATCGATCATGGTCATTGATTGGCTAAGCGGTAAGCCCGCTCCACCTGGCATCCAGAATTATAATCCAGGACAATAGAGGATTCTCCCGAGGATTAATTACCAGCCGCAGACCGTCAGGGTCATATCGACATTATATCCTGATCTGATGTAGAAATTCTCCTCATTGTCTAAAGTTCTGGAAAAATGAAATTGTAAATAACTTTCAGTAAATAAATGACATTGATGAAATAGGGCAGGTCTGAGCACACGGGACAGGAACCTTACAGTGTAATCATTATATTCATTGTAATTTCATAAATCAATAATTCACATAAAATAAGAAACTTAGTAATAATCTTTTCAGAGGAATTTGTGCCTTTCTCTGTCAGAATTGACTCATCATCATCAATTCTCAGTTCTAAGGTGAAACCTGTGTTCAGGGAAGACTTTCCCATCACTGAGATAGGAGATGGCAGCTGGTGCTGATGAGATTCTATGTAGATAGAAGAGGGAGGAGGGGTGGAGCTCTGCATATAGCTCCACCCTCTGCATCTAGCCCCTCCCTCTAGTTTTTGTATATAGCAACTCCATATGCTCCTGGACCCTCCCTCTGCATCTAGTCCCTCCCTCTGCATCTAGTCCCTCCCTCTAGCCTTTGCCTCTAGTTCCTCCCTCTGCATCTAGTCCCTCCCTCTAGCATTTGCTTCTAGCTCCTCTCTCAGCTTCCAGCTCCTCCCTCTGCTTCTAACTCCTCCCCCTGTCTCTAGCTCCTCCCTCCTCCCATGATCATAGAATCTCATGAGCACCAGCTGCCATCTCCTATCTCAGTGATGGGAAAGTCTTCTCTAAATACAGATTTCACCTCAAAATTGAGAATTGATGATGACAGTCCTTCTATTCCTCCCATCAGTCCTTCTATTCCTCCCATCAGTCCCTTTCTTCCTCCCATCAGTACTTCTATTCCTCCCATCAGTACTTCTATTTCTCCCATCAGTCCCTTTCTTCCTCCCATCAGTACTTCTATTCCTCCCATCAGTCCTTCTATTTCTCCCATCAGTCCTTCTATTCCTCCCATCAGTCCTTCTATTTCTCCCATCAGTACTTCTATTCCTCCCATCAGTCCTTCTATTTCTCCCATCAGTCCTTCTATTCCTCCCATCAGTCCCTTTCTTCCTCCCATCAGTACTTCTATTCCTCCCATTAGTACTTCTATTTCTCCCATCAGTCCTTCTATTCCTCCCATCAGTCCTTCTATTCCTCCCATCAGTCCTTCTATTCCTTCCTCCCATCAGTCCTTCTATTTCTCCCATCAGTCCTTCTATTTCTCCCATCAGTCCTTCTATTTCTCCCATCAGTCCTTCTATTCCTCCCATCAGTCCCTTTCTTCCTCCCATCAGTCCTTCTATTCCTCCCATCAGTCCTTCTATTCCTCCCATCAGTCCTTCTATTTCTCCCATCAGTCCTTCTATTCCTTCCTCCCATCAGTCCCTTTCTTCCTCCCATCAGTCCTTCTATTTCTCCCATCAGTCCTTCTATTCCTTCCTCCCATCAGTCCCTTTCTTCCTCCCATCAGTCCTTCTATTTCTCCCATCAGTCCTTCTATTCCTCCCATCAGTCCTTCTATTCCTCCCATCAGTCCTTCTATTCCTCCCATCAGTCCTTCTATTCCTTCCTCCCATCAGTCCTTCTATTTCTCCCATCAGTCCTTCTATTCCTCCCATCAGTCCCTCTATTTCTCCCATCAGTCCCTTTCTTCCTCCCATCAGTCCTTCTATTCCTCCCATCAGTCCTTCTATTTCTCCCATCAGTCCCTTTCTTCCTCCCCATCAGTCCTTCTATTCCTCCCATCAGTCCCTTTCTTCCTCCCATCAGTCCTTCTATTCCTCTATCCCATCAGTCCTTCTATTCCTCCCATCAGTCCTTCTATTCCTCCCATGAGTCCTTCTATTCCTCCCATCAGTCCTTCTATTCCTCCCATCAGTCCTTCTATTCCTCCCATCAGTCCTTCTATTCTTCCCATCAGTCCTTCTATTCCTCCCATCAGTCCTTCTATTCCTCCCATCAGTCCTTCTATTCCTCCCAACATGTAGTCCTTCTATTCCTCCCATCAGTCCTTCTATTTCCTCCCATCAGTCCCTTTCTTCCTCCCATCAGTCCTTCTATTCCTCCCATCAGTCCTTCTATTCCTCCCATCAGTCCCTTTCTTCCTCCCATCAGTACTTCTATTCCTCCCATCAGTACTTCTATTCTCCCATCAGTCCCTTATCTTCCTCCCATCAGTACTTCTATTCCTCCCATCAGTCCTTCTATTTCTCCCATCAGTCCTTCTATTCCTCCCATCAGTCCTTCTATTTCTCCCATCAGTACTTCTATTCCTCCCATCAGTCCTTCTATTTCTCCCATCAGTCCTTCTATTCCTCCCATCAGTCCTTTCTTCCTCCCATCAGTACTTCTATTCCTCCCATTAGTACTTCTATTTCTCCCATCAGTCCTTCTATATCCATTCTCCCATCAGTCCTTCTATTCCTCCCATCAGTCCTTCTATTCCTTCCTCCCTATCAGTCCTTCTATTTCTCCCATCAGTCCTTCTATTTCTCCCATCAGTCCTTCTATTTCTCCCATCAGTCCTTCTATTCCTCCCATCAGTCCTTTCTTCCTCCCATCAGTCCTTCTATTCCTCCCATCAGTCCTTCTATTCCTCCCATCAGTCCTTCTATTTCCTCCATCAGTCCTTCTATTCCTTCTCCTCTCCATCAGTCCCTTTCTTCCTCCCATCAGTCCTTCTATTTCTTCCATCAGTCCTTCTTATTCCTTCCCTCCCCATCAGTCCCTTTCTTCCTCCCATCAGTACTTCTATTCCTCTCATCAGTCCTCTTCATGTCTTCCTCTCCCATCAGTCCTTCTATTCCTCCCATCAGTCCTTCTATTCCTTCCTCCCATCAGTCCTTCTATTCCTCCCATCAGTCCTTCTATTCCTCCCATCAGTCTTCTTCTTCTATTCCTCCCATCAGTCCTTCTATTCCTCTCATCCTCACCTCATCAGTCCTTCTATTTCTCCCATCAGTCCTTCTATTCCTCCCATCAGTCCTCTATTTCTCCCATCAGTCCTTTCTTCCTCCCATCAGTCTTCTTCCTATTTCTCTCCCATCAGTCCTTCTATTTCTCCCATCAGTCCCTTTCTTCCTCCCATCAGTCCTTCTATTTCTCCCATCAGTCCCTTTCTTCCTCCCATCAGTCCTTCTATTCCTCCCATCAGTCCTTTCTTCCTCCCATCAGTCCTTCTATTCCTTCTCCATCAGTCCTTCTATTCCTCCCATCAGTCCTTCTATTCCTCCCATGCAGTCCTCTTCTATTCCTCCCATCAGTCCTTCTATTCCTCCCATCAGTCCTTCTATTCCTCCCATCAGTCCTTCTATTCTTCCCATCAGTCCTTCTATTCCTCCCATCAGTCCTTCTATTCCTCCCATCAGTCGTTCTATTCCTCCCATCAGTCCTTCTATTCCTCCCATCAGTCCTTCTATTCCTCCCATCAGTCCTTCTATTTCCTCCCATCAGTCCTTCTATTCCTCCATGAGTCCTTCTATTCCTCCCATCAGTCCTTCTATTCCTCCCATCAGTCCTTTCTTCCTCCATCAGTCCTTCTATTCCTTCTCCCATCAGTCCTTCTATTCCTCCCATCAGTCCTTCTATTCCTCCATGAGTCCTTCTATTCCTTCCTCCATCAGTCCTTTATTCCTCCCATCAGTCCTTCTTCCTTCCTCCCATCAGTCCTTCTATCCTCCCATCAGTCCTTCTATTCTCCACATCAGTCTTTTCCTCCCATCAGTCCTTCTATTCCTTCCTCCCATCAGTCCTTCTATTCCTACCATCAGTCCCTTTCTTTCCCCATCAGTCCTTCTATTCCTTCCTCCCATCAGTCCTTCTATTCCTTCCTCCCATCAGTACTTCTATTCCTCCCATCAGTCCTTCTATTCCTCCCATCAGTCCTTCTGTTCTTTCCCATCAGTCTCTCTCCCTCCTCCATGCCATTTCTATCCCATTCTCTCCCTTTCTCTCCTTTATTCCTCGTTCTTTCTTTACAAGTTGGGGACGTTTTCTCGTGTTCCCAATCTGGTGATTGCAGATCCTCATTAATGTCAGCGTCCTCCTGATATTGGGCTGTGTACACACAGGAGCCTCCTGATATTGGGCTGTGTACACACAGGAGCCTCCTGATATTGGGCTGTGTACACACAGGAGCCTCCTGATATTGGGCTGTGTACACACAGGAGCCTCCTGATATTGGGCTGTGTACACACAGGAGCCTCCTGATATTGGGCTGTGTACACACAGGAGCCTCCTGATATTGGGATGTGTACACACAGGAGCCTCCTGATATTGGGCTGTGTACACACAGGAGCCTCCTGATATTGGGCTGTGTACACACAGGAGCCTCCTGATATTGGGCTGTGTACACACAGGAGCCTCCTGATATTGGGCTGTGTACACACAGGAGCCCCCTGATATTGGGCTGTGTACACACAGGAGCCTCCTGATATTGGGCTGTGTACACACAGGAGCCTCCTGATATTGGGATGTGTACACACAGGAGCCTCCTGATATTGGGCTGTGTACACACAGGAGCCTCCTGATATTGGGCTGTGTACACACAGGAGCCTCCTGATATTGGGCTGTGTACACACAGGAGCCTCCTGATATTGGGCTGTGTACACACAGGAGCCTCCTGATATTGGGATGTGTACACACAGGAGCCTCCTGATATTGGGCTGTGTACACACAGGAGCCTCCTGATATTGGGCTGTGTACACACAGGAGCCTCCTGATATTGGGCTGTGTACACACAGGAGCCTCCTGATATTGGGCTGTGTACACACAGGAGCCTCCTGATATTGGGCTGTGTACACACAGGAGCCCCCTGATATTGGGCTGTGTACACACAGGAGCCTCCTGATAATGGGCTGTGTACACACAGGAGCGTCGCTTCCCGCAGGCTCATTTATGCTTCATTTACACATGAATCTTTTGTTTTGTGATTATTTGCTTCTGAGAATTGAATAAGATTTATAACAGTAGAGATTTACCAGATCACAGGGGGACATTACTCCAGGATTACAGGGGGCATTACTCCAGGACCATAGGGGGCATTACTCCAGGACCACAGGGGTCATTGCTCCAGGATCACAGGGGTCATTGCTCCAGGACCACAGGGGGGCATTACTCCAGGACCACAGGGGGGCATTACTCCAGGACCACAGGGGGCATTACTCCAGGATCACAGGGGTCATTGCTCCAGGATCACAGGGGGCATTACTCCAGGACCACAGGGGGACATTACTCCAGGATCACAGGGGGACATTACTCCAGGATCACAGGGGGCATTGCTCCAGGATCACAGGGTCATTGCTCCAGGATCACAGGGGGCATTGCTCCAGGATCACAGGGGGCATTGCTCCAGGATCACAGGGGGCATTGCTTCAGGATCACAGGGGGCATTGCTCCAGGATCACAGGGGGCATTGCTCCAGGATCACAGGGGGCATTACTCCAGGATCACAGGGGGGCATTACTCCAGGATCACAGGGAACATTACTCCATGATCACAGAGGGGCGTTACTCCAGGATCACAGGGAACATTACTCCATGATCACAGAGGGGCGTTACTCCAGGATCACAGGGAACATTACTCCATGATCACAGAGGGGCATTACTTCAGGATCACAGGGGGCATTACTCCAGGATCACAGGGGGAGTTACTACATGATCACATGGGGGAGTTATTCCAGGATCACAGGGGGCATTACTCCAGGATCACAGGCGGGAGTTATTCCAGGATCACAGGGGGCATTACTCCAGGATCATTAGGGGGGCATTACTCTAGGATCACAGACGGACGCTGCTCCAGGATCACAGGGGAACATTACCCCCCGATCACAGAGGGGCATTATTCCTGGATCACAGAGGAGCATTATTCCACTATAACAGAGGGGCATTACTCCAGGATCACAGGGGAACATTACTCCACGATCACAGAGGGGCGTTACTCCACAATCACAGAGGGCATTACTCCAGGATCACAGGGGGCATTACTCCAGGATCACAGAGGGGTGTTACTCCAGGATCACAGAGGGGTGTTACTCCAGGATCACAGAGGGGTGTTTACTCCAGGATTACAGGGGGAAGTTACTCCAGGATCACAGGGCGCATTACTCCAGGATCGCAGGGGGGCGTTACTCCAGGATCACAGAGGGTCATTACTCTAGGATCACAGAAGGGCATTACTCCAGGATCACAGGGGGGAATTACTCCATGATCACAGGGGGCATTACTCCATGGTCACAGGGGGGCATAACTCCAGGATCTCAGGGAGCATTACTCCAGGATCACAGAAGGGCATTACTCCAGGATCACAGGGGGGCATTACTCCAGGATCATACGGGGAACATTACTCCAGGATCACAGACAGGCGTTACTCCAGGATCACAGGGGGCGTTACTCCAGGATTACAGGGGGGCATTACTCTACGATCACAGGGTTCATTACTCCAGGATCACAGGGGGCATTACTCCATGATCACAGGGGGCATTACTTCACGATCACAGGGGGGAGTTACTCCAGGATCACAGAGGAGCATTACTCCATGATCACAGAGGGGCATTACTCCAGGATCACAGGGGGGCATTACTTCACGATCACAGGGGGGAGTTACTCCAGGATCACAGAGGGGCATTACTCCAGGATCACAGAGGGGCATTACTCCAGGATCACAGGGAGCATTACTTCAGGATCACAGGGGGGCATTACTCCAGGATCACAAGGGGCATTACTCCATGATCACAGGAGGCATTACTCCAGGATTATAGGGGGGAGTTACTCCAGGATCACAGAGGGGCATTTCTCCAGGATCACAGGGGCATTTCTCCAGGATCACAGGGGGGCATTACTCCAGGATCACAGGGGGAGTTACTTCCATAGATGGGCATTAATCCAGGATCACAGGGGACTATTACTCCACGATCAAAGGGGTACATTACTCCAGGATCACAGGGGGATGTTACTCCAGGATCACAGGGGGGAGTTACTCCAGGATCACATTGTGGCATTACTCCAGAATCACAGGGGGCGTTACTCCAGAATCACAGGAGGCATTACTCCAGAATCACAGGAGGCATTACTCCAGAATCACAGGAGGCATTACTCCAGGATCACAGGAGGCATTACTCCAGGATCACAGGAGGCATTACTCCAGGATCATAGTGGGGAGTTACTCCAGGATCATAGTGGGGAGTTACTCCAGGATCACAGGGGGGAGTTACTCCAGGGTCACAGGGGGGAGTTACTCCAGGGTCACAGGGGGGCATAACACCAAGATCACAGAGGGGAGTTACTCCAAGATAACAGGGGGGCATTACTCCAGGATCACTGGGGGGCATTACTCCAGGATCACAGGGGGGCATTACTCCAGGATCACGGGGGCATTACTGCACAATCACAGGGGGCATTACTCCAGGATCACAGAGGAAGTTACTTCACGATCACAGGGGGGTGTTACTCCAGGATCACAAGGGGGAGTTACTCCAGGATCACATTGTGGCATTACTCCATAATCACAGGGGGCGTTACTCCATAATCACAGGGGGCATTACTCCAGGATCACAAGGGGCATTACTCCAGGATCACAGGGGGGAGTTTCACCAGGATCACAGGGAGGAGTTACTTCATGATCCATGATCATAGAGGGCATTACTCTGGATCACAGAGGAAGTTACTTCAGGATCACAGGGGGGTGTTACTCCAGGATCACAAGGGGGAGTTACTCCAGGATCACATTGTGGCATTACTCCATAATCACAGGGGGCAGTTACTCCAAGATCACAGAAGAGCATTACTCCAGGATCACAGGGGGAAGTTACTCCAGGATCACTGGGGCATTACTCCATGATCACAGGGGGCGTTACTCCAGGATTACAGGGGGGCATTACTCTACGATCACAGGGTTCATTACTCCAGGATCACAGGGGGCATTACTCCATGATCACAGGGGGCATTACTTCACGATCACAGGGGGGAGTTACTCCAGGATCACAGAGGAGCATTACTCCATGATCACAGAGGGGCATTACTCCAGGATCACAGGGGGGCATTACTTCACGATCACAGGGGGGAGTTACTCCAGGATCACAGAGGGGCATTACTCCAGGATCACAGAGGGGCATTACTCCAGGATCACAGGGAGCATTACTTCAGGATCACAGGGGGGCATTACTCCAGGATCACAAGGGGCATTACTCCATGATCACAGGAGGCATTACTCCAGGATTATAGGGGGGAGTTACTCCAGGATCACAGAGGGGCATTTCTCCAGGATCACAGGGGGCATTTCTCCAGGATCACAGGGGGGCATTACTCCAGGATCACAGGGGGAGTTACTTCCATAGATGGGCATTAATCCAGGATCACAGGGGACTATTACTCCACGATCAAAGGGGTACATTACTCCAGGATCACAGGGGGATGTTACTCCAGGATCACAGGGGGGAGTTACTCCAGGATCACATTGTGGCATTACTCCAGAATCACAGGGGGCGTTACTCCAGAATCACAGGAGGCATTACTCCAGAATCACAGGAGGCATTACTCCAGAATCACAGGAGGCATTACTCCAGGATCACAGGAGGCATTACTCCAGGATCACAGGAGGCATTACTCCAGGATCATAGTGGGGAGTTACTCCAGGATCATAGTGGGGAGTTACTCCAGGATCACAGGGGGGAGTTACTCCAGGGTCACAGGGGGGAGTTACTCCAGGGTCACAGGGGGGCATAACACCAAGATCACAGAGGGGAGTTACTCCAAGATAACAGGGGGGCATTACTCCAGGATCACTGGGGGGCATTACTCCAGGATCACAGGGGGGCATTACTCCAGGATCACGGGGCATTACTGCACAATCACAGGGGGCATTACTCCAGGATCACAGAGGAAGTTACTTCACGATCACAGGGGGGTGTTACTCCAGGATCACAAGGGGGAGTTACTCCAGGATCACATTGTGGCATTACTCCATAATCACAGGGGGCGTTACTCCATAATCACAGGGGGGCATTACTCCAGGATCACAGGGGGAGTTACTTCCATAGATGGGCATTAATCCAGGATCACAGGGGACTATTACTCCACGATCAAAGGGGTACATTACTCCAGGATCACAGGGGGATGTTACTCCAGGATCACAGGGGGGAGTTACTCCAGGATCACATTGTGGCATTACTCCAGAATCACAGGGGGCGTTACTCCAGAATCACAGGAGGCATTACTCCAGAATCACAGGAGGCATTACTCCAGAATCACAGGAGGCATTACTCCAGGATCACAGGAGGCATTACTCCAGGATCACAGGAGGCATTACTCCAGGATCATAGTGGGGAGTTACTCCAGGATCATAGTGGGGAGTTACTCCAGGATCACAGGGGGGAGTTACTCCAGGGTCACAGGGGGGAGTTACTCCAGGGTCACAGGGGGGCATAACACCAAGATCACAGAGGGGAGTTACTCCAAGATAACAGGGGGGCATTACTCCAGGATCACTGGGGGGCATTACTCCAGGATCACAGGGGGGCATTACTCCAGGATCACGGGGGCATTACTGCACAATCACAGGGGGCATTACTCCAGGATCACAGAGGAAGTTACTTCACGATCACAGGGGGGTGTTACTCCAGGATCACAAGGGGGAGTTACTCCAGGATCACATTGTGGCATTACTCCATAATCACAGGGGGCGTTACTCCATAATCACAGGGGGCATTACTCCAGGATCACAAGGGGCATTACTCCAGGATCACAGGGGGGAGTTTCACCAGGATCACAGGGAGGAGTTACTTCATGATCCATGATCATAGAGGGCATTACTCTGGATCACAGAGGAAGTTACTTCAGGATCACAGGGGGGTGTTACTCCAGGATCACAAGGGGGAGTTACTCCAGGATCACATTGTGGCATTACTCCATAATCACAGGGGGCAGTTACTCCAAGATCACAGAAGAGCATTACTCCAGGATCACAGGGGGAAGTTACTCCAGGATCACTGGGGCATTACTCCATGATCACAGGGGGCATTACTCTAGGATCACAGGAAGAGTTACTTCAGGATCACAGGGGAACGTTACTCGTCAGGGAGAGTTTCTCCAGGATCACATTGTGGCATTACTCCAGAATCACATGGGTGTTACTCCAGGATCACAGGGGGCATTACTTCAGGATAACAGGGGGAAGTTACTCCAGGATCACAGAGGGGCATTACTTCACAATCACAGAGAGGCATTACTCCACAATCACATTGTGGCATTACTCCAGGATCACAGAGGGGTATTACTCCAGGATCACAGAGGGGCATTACTCCAGGATCACAGAGGGGCATTACTCCAGGATCACAGAGGGGCATTACTCCAGGATCACAGAGGGGCATTACTCCAGGATCACAGGGTAGAGTTACTCCAGGATCACAGGTGGGACATCACAGAAGCATTACACCAGGATCAGTTTATGGGGAAATTTAAATTTTTGCCCAACTCTTACATTGTGCCCCATCATTGCAGTGAGCTCATCTATGATCTGAACCAGGGCCGGCTCCAGGTCCGGCCTATTGTGGACCCTCAGTGGGCCCCTTTAACACTCTGCCCCCCACCACCACCACACACAATGCTGCCGCTCATCTGTACCTTTAACTGCACCCAAAGTTTAGACAACAGAAAATCGGAGAAACATATTTCCTGCAATTAAAACTTTCCTGGAGGTGTAAGGCTCCATTCACATGTTCAATATTTGGTGAGTTTTTTACTTCGGTATTTGTAGGCCAAACCAGGAGTGGGTGGAAAATACAGAAGTGGTGATGTGTTTCTATTAGGGTACTGTCACACCAGGTGACATCGGCGGCGACGCACGGGAGCGCACACATTTTTGGCGCCCCACCAGCGTCGCCGTCGCATGTTTACATGCGGCGATACCTCCGGTGATGCACAGGCGCCATCGCCATTGGGGTGTCCACAAACCCCAGCGGCGATCCTGTAACATGGAAGCCTATGACTCCCATCGCCAGTAAGATCGCCGTCCCCCTGTTACATGGAGCGATGTGTACACATCAGAGCAGTGCTCCGAAACCAGGCGACCACTCTCAGCTGATTTTTCGGCACCAAATCCCCTCTTTACACAGGGCGACTCGGCGGTGATGACGCCGCCGATAGGCCACGCCCCTGCATCGCCTACGAAATCGCCGCTGATGTCACCTCGTGTGACGGTACCCTTAAGGCCCTGTCACACCTGGCGACGTGGCTGGAGATGTCGGCGGCGACTGTTGGGTGCGCGGACGTTTTTGGCGCCCCGCCAGCGTCGCTGTCCCCCATTTATATGGGGCAACATCTCCAGCGCCGCGCCGGCGAGCTGACAGGCGGCATCGCCCCCAGGGTGTCTGAAAACCCCAGCGGCGATGCAGGACAATGGGAACCTATGGCTCCAATCGCCTCACAGGTCGCTGGTGGCCAGTTACATGGGGCGATGTGTGCACATCGCCCCAGATCGGTCGCCTGGTTTTAGAGCACTGCTCTGAAACTAAGCGACCTCCCAGCGGCGCGCGACATCACCCCTTTACATGAGGCGACGTAGGGGCGATGTCGCCACCGATATGCCACGCCCCTACGTCACCTATGTAATTGGCGGCAATGTCACCTCGTGTGATGGGGCCTTTAAACTTTTCCTTTGATTGCTCCTCTCCTGGTTTTGACTACAAAAACTGAGGTAAAAAGCTCACCAAAATCTGAACATGTGAATGGGGCCTAAAATAGAGGGGTCATTAGCACTAATTGTAATGCACTAGGGTACAATATTGAGATAATATATCTATTGTTAGTGTCTTTCTTCAGATTATATATTAGACACACACAGCTCTGCAATATGCCCATAGACAAACATGGATCTGCTACAGAAATATATAGTAATGCACACTACATGAACATATAGACACACACAGCTTTGGTACATGAACATATAGACACAGACAGCTCTGCTTCATGAACATATAGGCACACACGGCTCTGCTACATAAACATATAGACACAGACAGCTCTGCAACATGAACATATAGACACAGACAGCTCTGCTACATGAACATATAGACACACACAGCTCTGCTACATGAACATATAGACACAGACAACTCTGCTACATATACATATAGACACAGACTGCTCTGCTACATGAACATATAGGCACACATGGCACTGCTACATAAACATATAGACACATGCACACATACACACAGCTCTGCTACATGCACACAGATCTGCTACATGCTCACTACATGCACATACAGATACACACAGCTAATTTACATTCACACACACACACACACACACACACACACACACACACACACTATACATTACCACATCTTACAGTTCTTGTTCAGTGCAGATGAAAGAGGAGCCCCTGGGAGCTGCACAGAGGCTGCAGCTGATTAGCAGCTTCAGGAGCTTACATGACCTTCCTTTCAGTCATGTGATCAGGCACATGATCAGTCATGTGACTGGAACTTCCTTCTGAGCAGTAGATTTCAAAGGCAGAAAGTCCTTCTGATGTCAGTGCAGCCTCCATGTAGCTCCAGCTAGAGGGCGGCTCTGTGTGACTGGATTCTCCCTCTTTGCCTCTGCTCACTGACTGCCAGTGACTGCGCCCTCATGTGCCCTGATGGTGATGAGGTGGTGACTCTGATCTGAACCATCCGTGAAGTATAGGTGGATGTTGTGTTCTCTGATGAACTGGCGCCAAATCCTCATCTAATCAGAGGTTAAATTGTGTCTTATCCTCCAGTCATCCCCAGAGCTGCAGTCACTATACTGCTGTTACATCATGTCTTATCCTCCAGTTACCTCCAGAGCTGCACTCACTATTCTGCTGTTACATCAGGTCTTATCCTCCAGTCACCTCCAGAGCTGCACTCACTATTCTGCTGTTACATCTTGTCTTATCCTCCAGTCACCTCCAGAGCTGCACTCACTATTATGCTGTTACATCTTGTCTTATCCTCCAGTCACCTCCAGAGCTGCACTCACTATTCTGCTGTTACATCGATGTCTTATCCTGACACATGAGCTGTTGGTGGCTCCTGAGGGAGCTGGAGATATGAACACTGCCCTTAGGATGTCTTCAGACATGTCGCGTTCATGGTGCGGACGAGAATGTATGATTTGTATGCAAGTATCCGCATGCATACAAATCACACACGGAAGTCTATCAGTGCGTACAGCCATCCGCAGCCGAGCGCATCACCGTGCGTCCCCATGTTAAACATAGGGATGGACGGTGCTTGCGCTCGGCTTGCTTTCGCCATCTGCAAGACGCTGCGGAGTCGAACACAAGTCTGAAGCCACCCTAAGGTAATACATTGTAACAAAGCCTCAGCTGTTTGAGGAGGACTTTGGTTGCATGTGTTTTATATTCTAGCTGTAGCAAAGAATGTTATGGGCGGCATGGTGGCTCAGTGTTAATGTCAAGCCCCAGGCCCTGGGGTACTCGGGTATCGGGCTCGGTGGGGTTGCTTGGAATGTCACAGGTGGCAGCGCCTGAGCCTGTGGCCTGGTTGACACTTCAAAAAGGGTGTATTTACAGGGGATTAGAGTTAGATGGTTGATGGTAGAGCGGCTAAGTTGGAAAAGCTCCCTACAGGTGGAGCGGGTCCTCCGGGGCAGCGTTCCTGCAAGGGAACAGGTAGATGTAGAAACTCACACACAGGCAAAGTCACTTTCTCCCCGGTACTTTACTGTCATCTTGTAGCAGCATCACACAAAGTCCACAGCTCAGCAAGATGTAATAATAGCAGGTAGCTCTATGGGTGGCTGCAAGTGAATCCCAGGTGGTTTGGTGGAACCCGTGGTGTACCTTAGTTGACGAACCCGTGTCCTTTCTTCCCCGCCTAGGATGGGCCTATACACAATGGCTCCATGTAGGTAGTATTGGGGGTCCTCTCCCTCGTGGTGAGGAAGCAGGCAGACCGCTCCATCTGGCAGGGTGCTGTGGCGATATACAGACCACAGCAGCCCGTTGCTGACTGCAAAGATGAACTCTAGCCGGATCCTCGGGCCCGGCATTCCTGTGGTGGACTGGAGAATCCCCTGGACTATGGTCGCTCCACTCTGAGGATCTCCCTTTCTCTCTAGGGCCCGGATTTCTCGCGTCGGGCGCCTTCTTTCAGGATCTCCTCAAGATCCCTTCTTCTACCCTCCGGATCAGCTTGAAACCGTCCGGGCAACCCTGCCGCCTCGTTCCACACTCTTTCCAACTGTCCTAACTCCTCTCCTCCTCCTCCAACTAACCAACTTTTTAACTTGATCCCCCTAGAGGTGTATATATCCCCTCCCGTGTAACCTCTCACCACTATGCTAATGTGGGAGTGCTGGGAATGGGTCCAACCCACCAACCTAGGGTCCACCTGCAGCTGGGGAAATTACACCTCTTTTACGGGTGCAATATCCATCTGTGACGCCTGACCATGCGGGGCACCACATTAAGCACTGTACGGTGGCTCAGTGGTTAGCACTGTATATGGTGACTCAGTGGTTAGCACTGTATGGTGGTCAGTGGTTAGCACTGTATATGGTGGCTCAGTGGTTAGCACTGTATATGGTGGCTCAGTGGTTAGCACTGTATGGTGGCTCAGTGGTTAGCACTGTATATGGTGACTCAGTGGTTAGGACTGTATATGGTGGCTCAGTGGTTAGCACTGTACAGTGGCTCAGTGGTTAGCACTGTATGGTGGTTCAGTGGTTAGCACTGTATAGGTGGCTCAGTGGTTAGCACTGTATGATGGCTCAGTGGTTAGCACTGTACGGTGGCTCAGTGGTTAGCACTGTATGGTGGCTCAGTGTTAGCACTGTACGGTGGCTCAGTGGTTAGCACTGTATATGGTGGCTCAGTGGTTAGCACTGTATATGTGGGTCAGTGGTTAGCACTGTATATGGTGGCTCAGTGGTTAGCACTGTACAGTGGCTCAGTGGTTAGCACTGTATGGTGGTCAGTGGTTAGCACTGTATATGGTGGCTCAGTGGTTAGCACTGTATGATGGCTCAGTGGTTAGCACTGTATGGTGGCTCAGTGGTTAGCACTGTATGGTGGCTCAGTGGTTAGCACTGTATATGGTGGCTCAGTGGTTAGCACTGTATATGGTGGCTCAGTGGTTACACTGTATATGGTGACTCAGTGGTTAGCACTGTATGGTGGTCAGTGGTTAGCACTGATATGGTGGCTCAGTGGTTAGCACTGTATGATGGCTCAGTGTTAGCACTGTACGGTGGCTCAGTGGTTAGCACTGTATGGTGGCTCTGTGGTTAGCACTGTACGGTGGCTCAGTGGTTAGCACTGTATATGGTAGCTCAGTGGTTAGCACTGTATGGTGGCTCAGTGGTTAGCACTGTATATGGTGCTCAGTGATTAGCACTGTATATGGTGGCTCAGTGGTTAGCACTGAATGGTGGCTCAGTGGTTAGCACTGTATGGTGGCTCAGTGGTTAGCACTGTACTGTGGCTCAGTGTTAGCACTGATATGGTGGTTCAGTGGTTAGCACTGTATATGGTGACTCAGTGGTTAGCACTGTATGGTGGCTCAGTGGTTAGCACTGTATGGTGGTCAGTGGTTAGCACTGTATACGGTGGCTCAGTGGTTAGCACTGTATATGGTGGCTCAGTGGTTAGCACTGTATGTGGTGGCTCAGTGGTTAGCACTGTACGGTGGCTCAGTGGTTAGCACTGTATATGGTGACTCAGTGGTTAGCACTGTATGGTGCTCAGTGGTTAGCACTGTATGGTGGCTCAGTGGTTAGCACTGTATGGTGGCTCAGTGGTTAGCACTGTATGGTGGCTCAGTGGTTAGCACTGTATGGTGGCTCAGTGGTTAGCACTGTATGGTGGCTCAGTGGTTAGCACTGTATATGGTGGCTCAGTGGTTAGCACTGTATATGGTGGCTCAGTGGTTAGCACTGTATGGTGGCTCAGTGGTTTTCAGTGTATGGTGGCTCAGTGGTTAGCACTGTATGGTGGCTCAGTGGTTAGCACTGTATGGTGGCTCAGTGGTTTTCAGTGTATGTGGTGGCTCAGTGTTAACACTGTATGGTGGCTCAGTGGTTAGCACTGTATGGTGGCTCAGTGGTTAGCACTGTATATGGAGGCTCAGTGGTTAGCACTGTATATGGTGGCTCAGTGGTTAGCACTGTATGTGGCTCAGTGGTTAGCACTGTAGGTGGCTCAGTGGTTAGCACTGTATAGGTGACTCAGTGGTTAGCACTGTATATGGTGGCTCAGTGGTTAGCACTGTACAGTGGCTCAGTGGTTAGCACTGTATGGTGGTTCAGTGGTTAGCACTGTATATGGTGGCTCAGTGGTTAGCACTGTATGTGGCTCAGTGGTTAGCACTGATACGTGGCTCAGGTTAGCACTGAATGTATGGCTCAGTGGTTAGCACTGTATGGTGGCTCAGTGGTTAGCACTGTATGGTGGCTCAGTGGTTAGCACTGTATGTAGTGGCTCAGTGGTTAGCACTGTATGTAGTGGCTCAGTGGTTAGCACTGTATGGTGGCTCAGTGGTTAGCACTGTATATGGTGGCTCAGTGGTTAGCACTGTTATGGTGGCTCAGTGGTTACACTGATATGGTGGTTCAGTGGTTAGCACTGTATATGGTGGCTCAGTGGTTAGCACTGTATATGGTGGCTCAGTGGTTAGACACTGTATGGTGGCTCAGTGTTTAGCACTGTATGGTGGCTCAGTGGTTATGCACTGTATATGGTGGTTCTGTGGTTAGCACTGTATGGTGGTTCAGTGGTTAGCACTGTATATGGTGGCTCAGTGGTTAGCACTGTATATGGTGGTTCAGTGGTTAGCACAGTATGGTGGCTCAGTGGTTAGCACTCTATGGGGCTTCAGTGGTTAGCACTGTATATGGTGGCTCAGTGGTTAGCACTGTATGGTGGCTCAGTGGTTAGCACGTATGGTGGCTCAGTGGTTAGCACTGTATATGGTGGCTCAGTGGTTAGCACTGTATGGTGGCTCAGTGGTTAGCACTGTATGGTGGCTCAGTGGTTAGCACTGTATGGTGGCTCAGTGGTTAGCACTGTATGGTGGCTCAGTGGTTAGACTGTATGGTGGCTCAGTGGTTAGCACTGTATATGGTGGCTCAGTGGTTAGCACTGTATGGTGGCTCAGTGGTTAGCACTGTATAGGTGGCTCAGTGGTTAGCACTGTATGGTGGCTCAGTGGTTAGCACTGTTGGTGGCTCAGTGGTTAGCACTGTATGGTGGCTCAGTGGTTAGCTCTGTATGGTGGCTCAGTGGTTAGCTACTGTATGGTGGCTCAGTGGTTAGCACTGTAATGGTGGCTGAGTGGTTAGCACTGTATGGTGGCTCAGTGGTTATCACTGTATAGGTGGCTCAGTGGTTAGCACTGTATGGTGGCTCAGTGGTCAGCACTGTATGGTGGCTCAGTGGTTAGCACTGTATGGTGGCTCAGTGATTAGCACTGTATAGGTGGCTCAGTGGTTAGCAGTGTATGGTGGCTCAGTGGTTAGCACTGTATGGTGGCTCAGTGGTAAGCACTGTATGGTGGCTCAGTGGTTAGCACTGTATGGTGGCTCAGTGGTTAGCACTGTATGGTGGCTCAGTGTTAGACTGTATGGTGGCTCAGTGGTTAGCACTGTATGGTGGCTCAGTGGTTAGCACTGTATGGTGGCTCAGTGGTTAGCACTGTATGGTGGCTCAGTGATTAGCACTGTATGGTGCCTCAGTGGTTAGCACTGTATGGTGGCTCAGTGGTTAGCACTGTATATGGTGGCTCAGTGGTTAGCACTGTATGGTGGCTCAGTGGTTAGCACTGTATGGTGGCTCAGTGGTTAGTACTGTATGGTGGCTCAGCGGTTAGCACTGTATGGTGGCTCAGTGGTTAGCACTGGATGGGGCTCAGTGGTTAGTATTGCAGTCCTGCAGTATTGGGGTCCTGGATTCAAATCCCACCAAGAACAACATCTGCAGCAGTTTGTATGTTCTCTCTGTGTTCTCGTGAGTTCTCCGGTTTCCTCCCACACTCCAAAGACTGATAGGGAATATAGATTGTGAGCCCCGATGGGGACAGTGTTACTGGTGTATGGAAAGCGCTGTGAATTATGATGGCGATTTCATATAATATAAATTAATCAATTTTATTAACTGATAACAAATCTTCAAAACTAAAAAGCCTAAATAGTGTGTTTTGGTCCAATATTCCTTCACATATGGAGGGGGTGGATGTGGACCGGGGTCTTCCTCATTATATGAATAAATCTGTCCCCCAATAGATATTGGCTGCAAATCTGGAAATGAGAAAGTCGTCTACTGAGCCGAGTGGGAGGAGGTGACCGAGGCCAAATTGTGCCGGATCCCAGTGTTTACATGGTGGCCGCCCGCACCGGATTGTTGGAGCTGACAGTGTGTTGGCAAATAAAGAAACGACTGCAGACAATTCTGCTGCTCAGTTGTCAGCTCCCACAGAGAGACAGAGGAATAGATAATAATACAGATAAAGATAGATAGATAGATAGATAGATAGATATAGATAGATAGATATAGAATAGATAGATAGATAGATAGATAGATGTAGATAATAGATAGATGAACGATAATAGATGCTTGAAAAAGCTGAATTAGCCGAAACGTCGCAGTCCAGGAATAAATCCACATGCATTTTTGAAAAGGATGTGCTGCTGTCCATTTTGATCATATATTGAATACCTTGGTGATGTTAGGAGAAGCTTGCACCTGACTTATATAATAGTGCTGTTCCAATTTTTGATATTTTAGATAGATAGAAAGATAGATGATGAATAGATAATACATAGTATATAAATAATAGAGATAGATAACGCAGAGGAGGGAGGCTTGTAAGAGGCAGTGCAGGATACAAAGGGGCAGTGTGAAAAGGGCACAATAGGGAGAGAGGTAAGCATGGAACAGAGGGCACAGTATAGAGACGGGGAAGCATGAAGAGAGGGCAAGTATGGAGAGGATAAGCATGAAGAGTGGACAGTATGGAGAGGGAAGCATGAGAGAGGGCACAGTATGAGAGGGGAAGCATGAAAGAGGGTCAGTATGGAGAGGGGGAAGCATGAAGAGAGGGCACAGTATAGAGAGGGAAGCATGAAGAGAGGGCACAGTATGGAGAGGGGAAGCATGAAGAGAGGGCACAGTATGGAAAGTGGGAAGCATGAAAGAGGCACAGTATTAAGACGGGGAAGCATGAAGAGAGGGCAATGGTATGGAGAGGGGAAGCATGAAGAGAGGGCACAGTATGAGAGGGAAGCATAAAAGAGGGCAAGTATGGAGAGGAGGAAAGCATGAAGAGAGGGCACAGTATGGAGAGAGAAACATGAAGAGAGGGCACAGTATAGAGAGGAAAGCATGAAAGAGAGGGCTAGTATGGAGAGGGAAGCATAAAGAGAGGGTAAGTATGAAGAGGAGGAAGCGTGAAAAGAGGGCACAGTATGGAGAGGGGAAGCATGAAGAGAGGGCATAGTATGGAGAGGGGTAAGCATGAAGAGAGGGAACAGTATAGAGAGGGGTAAGCATGAAAAGAGGGCACAGTATGGAGAGGGGGAAGCATGAAGAGAGGGCACAGTATGGAGAGGAGGAAACATGAAGAGACGGCACAGTATGGAGAGGGGAAACATGAAGAGAGGGTACAGTATGGAAAGGGGAAGAATGGAGGGAATACGATGTGGGAGATACTGTGAGATGGCAGTGTGAAGAGGGAGACATGTGCAGGGATAGTAAAGAAAAGGGTATTGTGGAGTGGACCTTGAATATTGTTTAAGTGTGTGTGGGAATCCCAATGTGGAGAAAGGGGAATAGCTTGAGTGGAAACAGTGAAGAGGGGAAGCATGAAGCAAGATCATTATGGAACTCACGTGCATAACAGCCAACAGTGTGATGGTATTTGTTCATAACAGCAGACAGCGTGGTGGTAAAACGCCATAAGCACGGGAGTCATATTTTGTGCAGGGAAGCACGGTTTGGCGTAATTGTTTATTCTGGGGCTCAGCATAGCCAGATTTTTTTTCCGGGGTCAATATAATGACTCTTGTTAAGACACTCTTTAAAAGGGCAATGTGTGGGAATGTGCTGCAGAAGAGCGGAGAACAGAGAAGTCTGCAGAGATGAGCTGTAGATATGAGCAGTCATCATGGCATCTGGACAAAATGGGGGTAAAAGGATAAGAAAAAATCCAAACACACAAAAGGTCACTTGTAAGGAACCTGGAAGTAAATGTATCTTTAACTTAATGGCCCTAAGTCTTATTTCAAGACTATGTAGCTCTGCTAACTGCATCTCATCGGTGCTGGGGTTTCTATATGATTTGCAGTCTGATGATGGCTGGTAACAACAATTCCCAGTATCCTATTTCCAATGTGAACCAATGTGAACCACATACTTAGAGATAGAATACAAGGTTATATAGTGAGGGATGAACTAACACATTACAGCTAAAGCGTAACCATCGTATACATTTTTATTTAATAAAAATGTAGAGCAAGTGATTATAATAAACTTTCAAGTATACTTCATAGAGAAATCTGATCCATTCATAAACCTTCCACAAGGTGTCCCCACTAGACTGTGTGTGAAGCAGACATATGCTCATTATCAGTCAGATCCGTGTTCACAGTGAATACGGGAATGTAACCATATAAGGGTAAGGGGGCATGGACTACAGTGGGCGAGTTCCTAACTGCAGACATATGTTCATTCTCAGTCAGATTAATCTTCACAGTGAATACGGGTATGTAAACATAAATGGTAAGGGGGCGTGGCCTACAGGGTGTGAGTTACTAACTGCAGACATACTGTATGTTCATTCTCAGTCAAATCCATCTTCACAGTGAATATGAGCATGTAACCATATAAAGTAAGGGGGCGAAGCTAAAGGGTGTGAGCTCCTGACTGGAGACATATGTTCATTCTCAGTCAGATCCAACTTCACAGTGAATACAGGCTTGTGACCATATAATGGCAAAGGGGCGTGGCCTACACAGTGTACGAGCTCCTGACTGTAGCTGGTGAGGAAACAATGTATCAGAATACCTCAGCCTACAGCACAGTGCTAAGCAATGTCAGGATCATTGCAAACTCCTCTTTCCTTGGCAGAGGCTTCTGATCTGTCATCTGGTACCACACTGCTCAGTCAGGATCCCTGTTAACCTTTCCTTCCTTTGAAGCGCACACCATTAGACTTTTCAAACCCCTCCCCCTGCGAGTGGCGGTTTTGTATCACCCTCCGGGCTCTTCCCGTCAGGTCCTTGATCATGTTGCCACTTTGCTTCCACATTTTCTATCCTGTGACATCCCCACTGTCATTATGGGGGACCTTAACATTCCTATTGATGCTCCTCTCTCCCCATCATCCTTTCATCTTCTTTCTCTAACCTCCTCACTGGGCCTATTACAGTTTACTAACTCTCCTACACATGAAGACGGGAACACACTAGACTTGTCTTCTCCCAGCTCTGCTTATTGCATGACTTTAATAATTTCCCTCTTCTGCTCTCTGACTACAACCTTCTTTTTCCTTCTCTCTCAAGTTCATGTACTTATGGTGTAACTGGTGATGTTTTTATGTACTGATGGGGGTTTTAGTACAGAATTCATAACATTATTATTCTGCTGCTGTATTGATATACTAATAGTGGTTCTGGTGATGTGACCATGTACTGATGATGTTTTTTTTTGTGCTGTATGGATGCACTGATGAATTTGGTGATATATTCATGTACTGATGTTGGTTTTGGAGCTGTATTTTTGTACTAATGATGGTTACCTAACTGATGGGTATTCCATAACTTGTCAGATGATGTACTGCATAGATTTATTAATAAGGTATTGTGCCATCTGACAATTCAAGGATTACTATATCTGTAATCATGTTAGGAGCTTTAGAACTTTTGTATTTGAAGTACCTAATTTCCGCCATTTTGGCTCTCCTGAACCACAGCTGAGCTTGTTAAAGTACCATGATTTCTCATTGTTAGGGGCTGGCCATTGACTAAAGACTATTCGGCCTATAGAAGTAAAGTGGATTTTTTACAGCATAGAGCACAGATTATGTGAATCTTATTTTAGTGTTTTATTGGAGATTTGTTGCTTGTCAGTTTAAGGTAAACAATTTGAAAGGGGAAGGGATGGTAACAATGTGTCACCCTAGTTGGCCTCCCTGGACTCTACTGTAATCAGGCTGGCAGTAGAATTCATTGTCCTGCATCTGCTTGCGAGTCTTTTGTTCCTCCTACAGAGGACCTATTTAATACACACCTTTTGCAGACTGACTGCAGACATCATTTCAGTTATTCTACTCTTTGAATTGAATGTACCTGATGGTTGAGAAGGTTGGACGTTCTTATCTTTGCCCAATGAGGAGGTTAATTCCAAGAAAAAGGCAGAAAAGAAGAACACGCGTGTTTGGGGGAGGTTAGTTTGTGCTGTGAATTGGGAGGGAGGGACCGGTGCTGAGGCCAGGTCCTGAGCTTATGGATGGTCTATAGAGATTAGAGTTGGATAAACGTACTACGGACATGATATCTACCGTCTGCATTTTAGGAACTATCCTAACGACTATTCTTGCAGACTGAATAAGGATACATGAGCTACAGTCATTATATCAACTTTCTGGATTATAGGAATTTAAGGACTATTGTTATCATTTGGTTTCTGATCTTGTGGACTGGGGGCATCACATTGTGGTCATCTATCTGGAGTTGCTGTAATACCGTGAATGGATACAAATGAATCTTGTTGCCTCATTATTCTGCCAAAGTGATTATTACAACCCTCAACCACAGATCTTCACACTCATATATACTGCAATACTATGGTATAAGCGATCAGAACATTGCAGGTTCAAGTTCCAAAAGGGGATAAAAAAGTTTAAAATAAACAAAAAAAATTAAGAATATAACCCATAACCCTTCCTTCTCCCTCAATAAAATAAAGACATTTAAAAAATAAACATATATAGTGTCCCTGCACCTGTAAGAGTCTGAATGATCACAAATCTCAAAATATAAAATGAACCTCTAATGTAAGAACAATTACTGAAATGCCAGAATGGCATTTTTATACCTCTCCTCCCTAAAGAGAGCAAAAAAATGGCGATAAAATGTTGTATTTACCCCCAGATCAGTATGAATCTAAACGTCAACTCAACATTTAAAAAACAAAACTTCCAATAGTTCCATGGATAGAAGAGTAAAAATGGTGACAATACATATTTTTTCTTATAACGCTATGGAAGTTTGGTATTGCCTCAACATGGAGAATCATGTTTGCAGATAACTTTTACATGCCTTCCCCCCACCCTGCCAAACATCCTATAGAGACAACCTGCCCCCATTTCTTATAGAGATCTCCTGTTATGCCCCCAGATCAGATGCAATGTATATGCCCCCAGGCGTCTCCTGTGAAGTATATGCCCCAAGCACCTCCTGCATGTATGTTTCCCCAACGTCAATTGTTAAGTATATGCCCCCTGCATCCCCTGTGATGTACAGCATATACCCCCCCCAGCCCCACCTAAGATGTGTGTTCCCCAACTGCCAGCTGAGATATATATACCTTCAGCGTCTCCAGTGATGTTTTTGCCCCCAGTGTATGTATATACTGCAGCCTCAGCATCTCCATCTCCAATGTCTCCTATGTGATGTACATACAGCAGTATCAGTGTCTCTTATGTGATGTATAATCAGCAGTCTTAGTGTATCCTATGTGATGTATATACAGCAGTCTCAGTGTCTCCTATGTCATGTATATGCAGCAGTCTCAGTGGCTCACAAGTGATGTATATACAGCAATCTCAGTGTTTCTGATGTGATGTATATACAGCAGTCTCAGTGTCTCCTATGTGATGTCTATACAGCACTCTTAATGTTTTATGTGATCTATATACTGCAGTCTGCGTCTCTGATGTGATGTATATACAGCAGTCTCAGTGTCTCTGATGTGATGTATGTACAGCAATCTGTGTCACTGATGTGATATGTATACAGCAGTCTCGGTGTCGCCTGTGTGATGTATATACAGCAGTCTTGGTGTCTCCTCTGTGATGTATATACAGCGTCTTTTATGTGATGTATTTACAACAGTGTTAGTGATGTATATGATGCAGTGTCTTATATGATGTATACTGCAGATCTCCCTCTGCTTGGGTTCTATACAGTATGTGATGTGAGCAGTGATGAATTTCCTTGTGTGAGAAAATCTGCAGTGTAATATACATCTTTGTTACTGCTGCAAATTATTTACAAAACTTATCATTACAAATAGTTGATTGTGCTCTAGACCGACGCAAAACTGGAAAAGCAGTTGTGAGTGGCACCATCATCAATACCATCCACCATCATCAATACCATCCAGCATCATCAATACCATCCAGCATCATCTACCATCCAGCATCATCAATACCATCCAGCATCATCAATACCATCCACCATCATCAATACCATCCACCATCATCAATACCATCCACCATCATCAATACCATCCACCATCATCAATACCATCCAGACATCATTCAATACCATCACCCATCATCAATACCATCCACTCATCAATAACCTATCACCATTCATCATAATTTACCATCCACTCATCATCACTATCCACCATCATCAATACCATCCACCAATCATCAATACCATCCACATCATCATCATACATCATCCACCATCATCAATACATCCTATCATCCACCATCATTCCACATACCATAAAACCACCATCATCAATACCATCCACATCATCAATACCATCCACCAATCATCACATACATCCACCATCATCAATACCATCCACATCATCAATACCATCCACATCATCATACCACCATCATCAATACCATCCACCATCATCAATACTCATCCATAGCATCATCACATAATACATCCACCATCATCAATAACCATCCAGCATACATCAATACCTCTCACATCATCAATACCATCCACCATCATCAATATCATCCACTCATCAATCCATCCACATCATACTATCCACCATCATCAATACATCCACCATCATCAATACATCCACATCATCAATACCATCCAGCATCATTAATTCAGCTCTCAATACATCCATCATCAATACCATCCACCATCATCAATACCATCCAGCCATCATCAATACCATCCACCATCATCAATCCATCACCATCATCACTCCTGCATCATCAATACCATCCACCATCATCAATACCATCGCACATCATCTCAATATCCATCCACCATCATCAATACATACATACACTCCACATCATCAATACCATCCACCATCATCAATACCATCCACCATCATCAATATATCACCATCATCAATACCATCCCATCATACCATCACATCATCAATACCATCCATCATCAATACCATCCACCATCATCAATACCATCCCATCCATCAACATCATCATACCATCCATCACATCATCAATACATCCACCATCATCAATACCATCCACATCATCACATACATATCCACCATCATCAATACCATCCACCATCATCAATACCATCACTCATCATCAATACATCCACCATCATCAATACCATCCACCATCATCATCATCCATCACTCATACACTCAATACCATCCACGCATCATCAATACATCCAGCCTATCATCAATACCATCCACCATCATCAATACCATCCAGCATCATCAATACCATCCACCATCATCATAATCACATCCATCAATTATCATCACACCACATCATCAATACCATCCACATCATCAATACCATCCACCATCATCAATACCATCCACCATCATCAATACATCCACATATCAATTCCACATCATCCAATACATCTCATCACAATACTTCCATCCCAATACCATCCACATACATACTCCAGCCATCATCAATACCATCCACCATCATCAATACCATCCACATCATCAATACCATCCACCATCATCAATACCATCACCATCATCAATACCATCCACATCATCAATACCATCCACCATCATCAATATACCATCCACCATCATCAATACCATCCAGCATCATCAATACTATCCACCATCATCATAACATCCACCATCATAATACCATCCACCATCATCAATCCATCATCTCAATACCACCAATCATCAATAACCATCCACCATCATCAATACTCCACATACATCATACCATCCACCATCATCAATACATCCCATCCACCATCATCAAACCATCCACCATCATCAATACCACAGCATCATCAATACATCCACCCATCATCAATACCATCCAGCATCATCAATACCATTCCACATCATCAATACATCCACCATCATCAATACCATCCACATCATCAATACATCCACCATCATCATACCATCCACCATCATCAATACCATCCAGCATCATCAATACCATCCACCATCATCAATACATCCAGCATCATCAATACCATCCAGCATCATCAATACATCCACCATCATCAATACCATCCAGCATCATCAATACTATCCACCATCATAATACCATCCACCATCATCAATATCCATCCACCATCATCAATACCATCCACATCATCATACCATCCACATCATCAATACCATCCACCATCATCAATACATCCACATCATCAATACCATCCACATCATCAATACCATCCACCATCATCAATACTATCCAGCTCATCAATACCATCCACCATCATCAATACCATCCACCTCATCAAACCTCCAGCATCATCATACCATCCATCATCAATACTATCCAGCATCATCAATACCATCCACCATCAATCAATACCATCCACCATCATCAATACCATCCACCATCATCAATACCATCCACCATCATCAATACCATCCACATCATCAATACATCCACCATCATCATACTATCCACCATCATCAAAACCATCCACATCATCAATACATCCACATCATCAATACATCCACCATCATCATACTATCCGCATCATCAATACCATCCACCATCATCAATACATCCACATCATCAATAACCATCCAGCATCATCAATTACACCTCCACCATCATCATACCACCACCATCATCAATACATCCACATCATCAATACCATCCACCATCATCAATACATCCACCATCATCAATACCATCCACATCATCAATACATCCACCATCATCAATACCATCCACCATCATCAATCCATCCACCATCATCAATACATCCACCATCATCAATTACCATCCACCATCATCAATACTATCCAGCATCATCAATACTACCCACATCATCATATACCATCCACCCTATCATACCATCCACATCATCAATACCATCCACCATCATCAATACCATCCACATCATCAATACCATCCACCATCATCAATACCATCACCATCATCATACATCCACTCATCATACATCCACCACATCATACATCCAATCACATACCATCCACATCACAATATCCACCTCATCATCCATCATCAAATACATCACATCATCAATACATCAGCATCATCAATACATCCAGCATCATCAATACCATCCACCATCATCATACCATCCACCATCATCATACATACCACCATCATATACATCCACCATCATCAAACCATCAGCATCATCAATACATCCACATCATCAATACCATCCCATCATCAATACATCCACATCATCAATACATCCACCATCATCAATACATCCAGCATATCAATACCATCACCATCATCAATACATCCACATCATCATACATCCACATCATCAATACCATCCACCATCATCATACATCCACATCATCATACCATCCAGCATCATCATACCATCCACCATCATCAATACCATCCACATCATCAATACATCCACCATCATCATACCATCCACCATCATCATACATCCACCATCATCAATACATCACATCATCAATACCATCCACCATCATCAATACATCCAGCATCATCAATACCACATCACATACATCACCATCATCATACATCCACATCATCAATACCATCACCATCATCAATACTATCCACCATCATCAATACATCACCATCATCAATACCATCACATCATCATACATCCACCATCATCATACCATCCAGCATCATCATCCATCCACATCATCAATACCATCCACCATCATCAATCATCACCATCTATCATCACTCTCATCCATCCACCATCATCAATACATCCACCATCATCAATACATCCAGCATCATCAATACCACCACATCATCATACATCCACATCATCAATACACCACATCATCATACCATCCACATCATCAATCATCCACCATATAATACCATCCACATCATCAATACATCCACCATCATCAATACCATCCAGCATCATCATACCATCCAGCATCATCAATACCATCCACATCATCAATACATCCACATCATCAATACATCCCTCTTCACACCACCACATCATCATACTATCCGCATCATCAATACCTCCACCATCATCAATACATCCACCATCATCAATACCATCCACCATCATCAATACATCCACCATCATCAATACATCCAGCATCATCATACCATCCACATCATCATACCTCACATCATCATTCTATCCAATCATCAATACCATCCACATCTCATACATCCAGCATCATAATACATCCACCATCATCAATACATCCACATCATAAACCTCCCACATCATACATCCACCATCACAATACCATCACCATCATCATACCATCCCCATCTCAATACCATCACATCATCAATACATCACATCATCAATACCATCACATATCATACCTACCACTCAATACCACCACCTCATCAATACATCCACCTTCATCAATACCATCCCATCATCATACCACCACCATACAATCCAACATCATCAATACATCCACATCATCAATACATCCACATCATCAATACCATCACCATCATCAATACATCCACATCATCAATACATCCACATCATCATACATCACATCATCAATACCCGCATCTCATACCATCACTCATCAATACATCCAGCATCATCAATCATCCACATCATCAATCATCCCATCATCAATACCATCCACCTCATCAATAACAATATCAATACTATCAGCTATCAATACATCCCACATAATACCATCACATCATCATCATCACCATCATCATACATCACCATCTCATACCATCCACCATCCATTCATCATACTATCCACATCATCAATACCATCACATCATAATACATCAGCATCATCATACATCCACATCATCATACCATCACCATCATCATACCATCCACATCATCATCTACCTCCATCATCATACATCCACCATCATCAAACATCCACATCAATACATCCACATATAATACACCATCTCAATACATCACCACATCAATACATCCCCATCATCAATACCATCACATCATCAATACCATCCACCATCATCATACATCCACTCATAACATCCACATCATCAATACATCCACATCATCAATACCATCCACATCATCATACATCACTCATAATACCATCCACCTATCAATACCATCCAGCATCATCAATACATCCACCATCTCATACATCCCACATCATACATCCACCTCATCATACCATCACATCATCAACCATACCTTCCACCACTCAAATCCATCACTCTCACTCCCCATATCACTCCACATCATCATACCTCACCAATCTAACACATCATATACCACCACCATCATCATATCACCTCTCAAACCATTCTCATCCACATCTCAATCACCCTCTCATACCATCCACACATCAATACTCACAACCTCAATATCATCCCCATCATCAATACATCCACATCATCAATACCATCCAGCATCATCAATACCATCCACCATCATCAATACCATCCTAGCATCATCAATACTATCCAGCCATCATCAATACCATCCAGCATCATCAATACCATCCACATCATCAATACCATCACCATCATCATACCATCCACCATCATCAATACCATCCACCATCATCAATACCATCACATCATCAATACCATCCACCATCATCAATACCAGCACCATCATAACCATCACCATCATCCATCCACATCATCAATACCATCCACCATCATCAATACCATCCACCATCATCAATACCATCCACCATCATCAATACCATCCACCATCATCAATACCTTCCACCATCATCAATACATCCACCTCATCAATACCATCCACCATCATCAATACCATCCACCATCATCAATACCATCCACCATCATCAATACCATCCACCATCATCAATACATCCACCATCATCATACCATCACCATCATCAATACCATCATCCACCATCATCATATACCATCACATATCATCACATCTCAATACCATCCACCATCATCAATACCATCCACCATCATCAATACCATCCACCATCATCAATTACCATCCACATCATCAATACCATCCACCATCATCAAATACTCATCCAATCTCATTACATCACCATCTCAATCATCACCATCATCATCCATCCATCATCAATACCATCCACCATCATCAATACATCCCCCATCATCAATACCATCCACCATCATCAATACCATCCACATCATCAATACATCCACCATCATCAATACCATCCACCATCATCAATACCATCCACCAATCATCAATACCATCCACATCATCAATACCATCCACATCATCAATACCATCCCCATCATCACATATCATCCACCATCATCAATAACATCACAACCCATCATCAATACATCCACATCATCAATACCATCCACTCATCAATAATCCTATCACAGCATCATCATACCATCCACATCATCAATTACATTCCACCATCATCAATACCATCCACGCATCATCAATCATCCACTCATCATACCCATCATCAATACCATCCACTCATCAATACCATCCACCCTCATCAATACCATCCACCATCATCAATACCATCCACCATCATCAATACCATCCACCATCATCAATACCATCCAGCATCACTCCCCAGAGGAGCAGCTCCAGGCATCACATTATGGGAGGGAATTAATTGTTTGACCAAATATAACAGGGAAATATTCAAGTTGATAATTTTGTGTGTCCTCTGAATTGTATAAATATCTATTTGGCCCCAGTAGAATTAAGGTTCCCATCCCTGATTTAAATAAAGCTTTATCACTGTTTAATGGACTTTGTTTTCCAATTACATTTTGAAAAGATCTGTAATTATTATAAATAAATGAAAATTAGATTCAGATGATGAAAATCCCCCTGACCTTCTCCTGGTCACACACCTGGGGGTTTGTTACAATGTATCAGTTTAGATAATATGTTTTCTTGTTACCAAGTATCAATATAAGAAACTGTAAACTGACGACAAGTATCAATAACGGATGATGGTCCACACTGGATACAATGTAACCCGCACCGAGCCCGGATATATTACTTCTGGACACGTTTTCAGCAATTCATAACTTTCTATATGATGGAACTTAACGATCATAAAGGTGTTAGAAAGCGGAATCAGAAAATATATGAGAAAGGTACAAACATATAACAGAGTTAGCTCTGCCGTACCGGCCCTTTAAGGAGCAGCCTTAGGCTGCCTTCACACTTGCAGATGGATCTGCAGCGTTTTGCAGATGCATCTGCAAGTGTGAGCATGCTGACCGCGGCCCCTATGTTTATAATAGGGCGCACGCGGTGTGAAAGCTCTCATTCACTCCTATATGTGTACTGTCAGCAGGCGTATGCCTGCTGACAGATCACACACTCCCGTCCGCACTGTGGACGCGAGATGTAGCGTCCATGCTGCGGGCGGGAGAGTGTGATCTGTAAGCAGCATACGCCTGCTGACAGTACACATATAGGAGTGAATGAGAGCTTTCACACCGCGTGCGCCCTATTATAAACATAGGGGCCGCGGTCAGCATGCTCACACTTGCAGATGCATCTGCAAAACGCTGCAGATCCATCTGCAAGTGTGAAGCCAGCCTAATGCCACCGCTGGTTGGGAAAGTTAAACTAATAGATTTAGACACAGCGATAAAGAGTTAATAAGTCGCTGTTAGCGAGTGACCAGCACTAATTATTAAGATTACCATAAGAGGTGCCACATTAAACACACAGCAATTATATCCATAGAAGGCGATGGTTCATGAAGCGTGACGTATAAATAGGATTATTAACCACAAAGTGAGTACGACCACAAGTGACTCCGACATGGAGAGAAAAGAAGCTGAAAATGGTAAAATATCACCTTACTAAAAGCAGACAATCACCCGACTCATTATATCATCATATTTACTGACACTAAATAGTATTGTCAGAAAATGTCATCAAAACATATCACATAAATACTGCAATACACAGAGAGGATTCTATACTGTCCACTATATAACTTCTATAATACTGTCCCTATGTACAAGAATATAACTACTATAATACTGCTCCTATGTACAAGAATATAACTACTATAATACTGCACTATGTACAAGAATATAACTACTATAATACTGCCCCTATGTACAAGAATATAACTACTATAATACTGCTCCTATATACAAGAATATAACTACTATAATACTGCTCCTATGTACAAGAATATAACTACTATAATACTGCTCCTATGTACAAGAATATAATTACTACAATACTGCCCCTATATACAAGAATATAACTACTATAATACTGCTCCTATGTACAAGAATATAACTACTATAATACTGATCCTATGTACAAGACTATAACTACTATAATACTCAGGGCCGCACCGTCCATTGGACAGTGTGAGCCCTGTCATTCAGGCGGCATCCGGCAGGGGGAGCGGCTGTGCAGAAGGGGGCGGCGCCTCATGCACAGAGCCTCCCCCTGTCATGGCGCCGGCCGCTCATCCCGCTCACCGCAGGTAAGCGGCGGGCAGCGGGGGGACACGCACACAAGGGGCGGCAGCCCCAGGCTTCAAAAGCACCTCCCCCTCCCCCGGTACTCGCGGCAGCGGCCGGCAATCACTGCCGCGGCTCAGGCGGCAGTGGCGATCCGGTCGCTGCAGGAGGGGCGGCAGCCCCAGGCTCCACCAGCACCCCCCCCCCCCCGTAATATGTGCCGCGGCTCAGGCGGCAGCGGGGCTCGGTGCACCCCTGATAATACTGCTCCTATGTATAAGAATATAACTACTATAATACTGCCCCTATGTACAAGAATATAACTACTATAATACTGCCCCTATATACAAGAATATAACTACTATAATACTGCTCCTATGTACAAGAATATAACTACTATAATACTGCCCTTATGTACAAGAATATAACTACTATAATACTGCTCCTATATACAAGAATATAACTACTATAATACTGCTCCTATGTACAAGAATATAACTACTATAATACTGCTCCTATATACAAGAATATAACTACTATAATACTGCCCCTATGTACAAGAATATAACTACTATAATACTGCCCTTATGTACAAGAATATAACTACTATAATACTGCTCCTATATACAAGAATATAACTACTATAATACTGCCCTTATGTACAAGAATATAACTACTATAATACTGCTCCTATATACAAGAATATAACTACTATAATACTGCTCCTATATACAAGAATATAACTACTATAATACTGCCCCTATGTACAAGAATATAACTACTATAATACTGCCCCTATATACAAGAATATAACTACTATAATACTGCCCCTATGTACAAGAATATAACTACTATAATACTGCCCCTATATACAAGAATATAACTACTATAATACTGCTCCTATGTACAAGAATATAACTACTGTAATACTGCCCTTATGTACAAGAATATAACTACTATAATACTGCTCCTATATACAAGAATATAACTACTATAATACTGCTCCTATGTAGAAGAATATAACTACTATAATACTGCCCCTATGTCAAGAATATAACTACTATAATACTGCTCCTATATACAAGAATATAACTACTATAATACTGCTCCTATATACAAGAATATAACTACTATAATACTGCTCCTATATACAAGAATATAACTACTATAATACTGCTCCTATATACAAGAATATAACTACTATAATACTGCCCTAATACAAGAACATAACTACTATAATACTGCCCATATACAAGAACATAACTACTATAATACTGCCCTATATACAAGAACATAACTACTATAATACTGCCCCAATATACAAGAACATAACTACTATAATACTGCTCCTATATACAAGAATATAACTACTATAATACTGCCCTATATACAAGAATATAACTACTTAATACTGCTCCTATATACAAGAATATAACTACTATAATACTGCTCCTATATACAAGAATATAACTACTATAATACTGCCCCAATATACAAGAACATAACTACTATAATACTGCCCCTATATACAAGAAATAACTACTATAATACTGCCCTATATACAAGAATATAACTACTATAATACTGCTCCTATTACAAGAATATAACTACTATAATACTGCTCCTATATACAAGAATATAACTACTTATAATACTGCTCCTATGTACAGAATATAACTACTATAATACTGCTCCTATATACAAGAATATAACTACTATAATACTGCCCTATTACAAAATATATACTATAATACTGCCCCTATATACAAGAATATAACTACTATAATACTGCCCTATATACAAGAATATAACTACTATAATACTGCCCCTATATACAAGAAATATATACTAACTATAATACTGCCCCTATATACAAGAAACTATATAACTTACTATAATACTGCTCCCTATATACAAGAATAACTACTATAATACTGCTCCTATATACAAGAATATAACTACTATAATACTGCCCCTATTACAAGAATATAACTACTATAATACTGCTCCTATATACAAGAATATAACTACTATAATACTGCTCCTATATACAAGAATATTAACTACTATAAATATAATACTAGCCCCTATATACAAGAAATAACTACTATAATACTGCCCCTATATACAAGAATATAACTACTATAATACTGCTCCTATGTACAAGAATATAACTACTATAATATTGCTCCTATGTACAAGAATATAACTACTATAATACTGCTCCTTATACAAGAATATAACTACTATAATACTGCTCCTATATACAAGAATATAACTACTATAATACTGCTCCTATATACAAGAATATAACTACTAAATACTGCCCCTATGTACAAGAATATAACTACTATAATACTGCCCCCTATATACAAGAATATAACTACTATAATACTTCTCCTATGTCCAAGAATATAACTACTATAATACTGCTCCTATATACAAGAATATAACTACTATAATACTGCCCCCTATATACAAGAATATAACTACTATAATACTGCTCCTATATACAAGAATATAACTACTATAATACTGCTCCTATATACAAGAATATAACTACTATAATACTGCCCCATATACAAGAACATAACTACTATAATACTGCCCAATATACAAGAACATAACTACTATAATACTGCCCCTATGATACAAGAATATAACTACTATAATACTGCCCTATATACAAGAATATAACTACTATAATACTCCCTATATACAAGAATATAACTACTATAATACTGCTCCTATATACAAGAATATAACTACTATAATACTGCTCCTATATACAAGAATATAACTACTATAATACTGCTCCTATATACAAGAATATAACTACTATAATACTGCTCCCATATACAAGAATATAACTACTATAATACTGCTCCTATATACAAGAACATAACTACTATAATACTGCCCCAATATACAAGAACATAACTACTATAATACTGCCCCCTATATACAAGAATA
The DNA here is from genome assembly GCA_033576535.1 of Allobates femoralis. Taxonomy (NCBI): domain Eukaryota; kingdom Metazoa; phylum Chordata; class Amphibia; order Anura; family Aromobatidae; genus Allobates; species Allobates femoralis. The sequence goes on from JARQOC010000010.1 coordinate 34,312,049, forward strand.
TAACTACTATAATACTTCTCCTATGTCCAAGAATATAACTACTATAATACTGCTCCTATATACAAGAATATAACTACTATAATACTGCCCCCTATATACAAGAATATAACTACTATAATACTGCTCCCTATATACAAGAATATAACTACTATAATACTGCTCCTATATACAAGAATATAACTACTATAATACTGCCCCAATATACAAGAACATAACTACTATAATACTGCCCCAATATACAAGAACATAACTACTATAATACTGCCCCTATATACAAGAACATAACTACTATAATACTGCTCCTATATACAAGAATATAACTACTATAATACTGCCCCCTATATACAAGAATATAACTACTATAATACTGCCCCCTATATACAAGAATATAACTACTATAATACTGCTCCCTATATACAAGAATATAACTACTACTTCTAATTGTTTTCTCCTTATCCCCTGTTGCTGTACTCCCCCTTCCCCCTATCATCCTTTTCTCCTCTTTCTCCTTCTCTCCTGCTGTCCCTCTTCCCCCCCCCCTCCCCTCTGCATCTCTGACTTTTCTCGCTCTCTTTTTGATTCCCCTTCTATCTTGCTCTGACTAACTGAAGTTTCTCTTGCCTTGATCTCCCTGAATTCTCTGACTAGTACTGCACTGATTTTCTGACCTTCTCTGTCATCTCTTCTTCTCTATCCCTGCAACTTCGTTGGCTCTGACCTCCTCCTCCTGGAGCTTTGGGGTCTCAGCCGCCCCTGGTGGGTGCTTGGCTTTCCCTTGCACTCTGTTCTGACTATTATTGATAGTCTAGGGACAGCGCCGTTGCGCTGATACGTGTTATTATTTACTACTGCACTTATTTTGCTCTGTGATAAATCACCCCTGGTCCCTCCTCACCCTCCTTCCCTCCCTCCCCTTGGCTGTATTGTTGGAAGGGACTATACTGTGAGCTGCACCTTCTTTTCAGAACCAGATTTGCTTTTATTCTCTGTACACCTCTAGCTGTTTTGAGTACTCTGAATCATCATGACCCTGTCGTTAGCCTCTGTTAATGTCAATGGCTTGAACTCTGCTGGCAAAAGAAGTGTGGTTTGGCGCCAACTCAAGAAAACGGTGGCGACATTTTGTTCATACAGGAGACCCATCTCCTGAGTGGAGACTGTCACAGGATGGCTTCCCAGTACTATCCCTCTCAATTTTTTGCCTCAGCAGACTCCAAACGGGCAGGTGTGGCGATTTTTGTCCATAAAAATGTTGATTTTTCTCCTGTTGAAGTAATTGCGGACCCTAAGGGACGCTATATTGTGGTTATTGCTCAACTAGGCGGAGTCCTGTATACGTTAGCTTCCGTGTACGGTCCAAACACAGGACAACGCACTTTTCTGAAAGGTTTTCTCAAACTTCTGGCATCACACGCCAAAGGCTGCAGGATAATTGCTGGAGACTTTAACGCTCCCATGGAGAAGCATCTTGATTGCTCGAATCCCTCGACATATCGGGGCGATTTAGGCCTTATTTTCGCTCAGTCGCAGTTACATGACATCTGGCGGTACTTACATCCCTCAGAACGAGACTATACGTTCATGTCTCCCCGACATGGAACCTTGAGTAGGCTCGATTACTTTCTGGTGGATGATGCCATCCTCCCACATTGTGTCACTGCCAATATTGCCTCTATAACCTGGTCGGATCATGCGCAGATTTCCTTGGAGGTAACCGACCCTACCTCGATCAGACCACCAGCTCGCTGGAGGCTGAACGAGTATCTCCTATCCCTTCCATCACATGCTCAACATGTACACGAGCAGCTGGAACAGTACTTTATGTCTAACGATGTAACTGGGACTGATCCGGAAATCCTTTGGTACGCCCATAAGGCGGTACTACGGGCGTTCTTCTCCAGCTAGCGTCTAGAGCCAAAAAGGAACGTGAGGCTACAGTTGCTGCTCTACTTTCTAAGATTAAACTCTTGGAAACAAGACATAGGGCCTCCCCCGTAAGCCCTGTTATGCAAGAACTAATAGAGGCGAGACGAGACCTGAGAGCATGTCTACTAGAAAATGCTGAAAAACATCTAAGAAAAACCAAATCCAGGTTCTACGCCATGGGGGATAGAGCAGGAGCCCTGTTGGCTAGGAGAATTAAAAAGAGGGAAGCCCAGTCCAGAGTCTCTACCTTGCTGACCCCATCAGGAGATACTGTACGCAACCCAATTAAAATTGCGGAAGAGTTTGGTAAATTTTACCAATCCTTATATAACTTAAAGGACTCGAAAGACATTCCTCAGCCCTCTAGTGAGACCATACAGGCTTTCCTATCCAAAGCTTCTCTCCCTCGCCTCTCTCAAGAACAATTGGGATTTTTGAATGCCCCGATCACTGAAGGGGAAATAACAATGACCATACGGTCAATTAAGAAACGTACCTCCCCTGGCCCAGACGGTTTCTCTTCCGCATATTATTCTTCCTTTGCTACTCTCCTCACTCCCTACCTTTTGAAACTTTTCACCTTCTGGCAGCAGAGAGGCTCAATTCGTAAGGAGGGACTGGAGGCACTTATATCCACTATTCCTAAAGAGGGGAAACCACTCACCTCCCCTGGAGACTTTAGGCCCATATCCCTACTCAACTGTGATCTCAAGATTTATGCGAAACTCCTTGCTGCCCGCCTCTCGGCTGTCCTCCCCTCCTTGGTTCAACTGGATCAGGTGGGCTTTGTCCCTGAACGTCAGACTTCTGATGGTACACGCAGACTCCTGAATGTGCTGGAGCTGCTTGAACGTCGGAAACTCCCCAGTGCACTCCTATCTCTGGACGCTGAGAAGGCCTTTGATAGGGTGCACTGGGGATACCTGGACGAGGTCCTCTTGAAGTTTGGACTACGGGGACCGATCCGAGATGCAATTAATGCCTTGTACTCTAATCCCTGTGCGGCGGTCAGTGTTTCAGGTTTTCACTCTCCGCGCTTTAACATCACCAATGGCACTCGTCAGGGCTGTCCTCTTTCTCCTTTAGTGTTTGCCCTGATAATGGAGCCACTTGCCTCCATTGTCCGAGACTCTACGGACATACGAGGGGTTAAAGTTGGCTCCCTTGAACACAAAATAGGGCTATACGCGGACGACGTGATTTTCTTTTGCACTGACCTGCGCACCTCTCTGCCTGCCATTCTTTCAGTCTTGGAGGAATTCTCTCTTGCCTCCTACTACAAACTGAACTTTGCTAAATCTACTATTCTCCCTCTACACCTTCCTGCTGCTGACCAAGCGTTTTTCCAACGTTTATTTCCGTTCACCTGGGCCAGGGAAGGATTTAAATACTTGGGGATATATATCACCAAAATTTCAGCAATTGTTAAACGTAATTGGGAAACCTTACATGGTGATATCAGAAGGGAAACTGAGAGACTCTCGGGACTGCAGCTATCTTGGATTGCCAGGATTCAGATTATCAAAATGTCCATTCTTCCGAAAATTCTTTACCTGCTACGGTGCATACCTCTGAACTTCCCAGGTAATTCAATACGAGCACTGCAAGCCACCTTAGGTCGTTTTGTGTGGAATGGTAGACCCCCCCGAGTCGCTAGACGGGTCCTCTTCCTCCCTTATTCTAGGGGAGGAATGGGGCTACCTAGTATTGCGTCACATGCAAGGGCTGCAGTCCTTCAGGCTGCCGGGAACTGGTGGTCTGATGCTTCCTCTTCTAGATGGATGCAGATGGAATCCCACTTTTCTCCAGGGGGCTCTACCCGTCTATTATTGGAGATGAACTTACTTAAGTATCAGCCTCCCCCCGACTCTCTTAGAGTCATGACCACCTTGTTGGGAGTGTGGGCAAAGATTGGTAGATCTCATTTTTCCTTCCTCTACCGATACGTTTCTCTAGTTGCGGTGGAGAAGTTGGTCCCAGATCTGTCTCTTCTGGAGTGGAGGAGAGAAGGGATCAGGTATATATCGGAACTGTTGGACTCATCTGGATGCCTCCAACAGTTCTCCGCCTTGTCTCTTTTATTTCCCTTGCCGAAAACTACTTTTTACCGGTATCTGCAGATCCGACACTTCCTGACCTCACTGTTGTGGCCAACTCCAGATCTCACAGTCATTGACCCAGGACTCCAGACTTTCATGAAGGCTGGAAGGTCTGCTAGGCATGGAGTCTCTATCATGTATAGAGCTTTGCTGTGCTCTGAGGGGAACCTTAAATTACCTTACATGTTGAAGTGGGAGGCACTGTTGTCCTTCTCTGTCTCATGTGAGGAATGGCAAATGGCTGCATCACATGCGTCTCGCTACTCTTCTTGTGTGACGCATTTGGAACAGTCCAAAAAAACCCAAATGCAATGGTATCATACTCCTGAGCGTCTGGCACGCTTCGCCCGGGGATCCCCTGGGACCACTCCCTATTGTTGGAAAGGCTGTCGGATTCTTGGAGACACGCTCCACATGTGGTGGGGTTGTCCGGTGATCTCGCAATTTTGGAAAGTGGTGGAACGATTGTTGGTGGAACTGGCTGGGTTTCCCGTCCCTTTTTCCCCCCAATTGGCGATACTAGGCATAGGTCTGGAACATATTCCTACGCCAATACGTCCTATTGCCACTAATATTATCATTGCAGCAAGACAATGTCTCGCAGCAAGGTGGAGATCAACTGTGGCTCCTTCCCTGACAGACCTGGTGATTGGGCTTAACATGCATTTCCAGTATGAATTGATACTGGCTCACTCATTACCTAAAAGAAATAGAGTTCTCACTTGTGGGATCCCTGGATCTCTTCTGTGCATAATACTGTTCATGTGTAATCATTTTCTTTCAGCCTTCCCCTGCCTCCCTTTCCCCCCTTTTCCCTCGACCCTTGTCTTACCACTCTATTTTCCTAAATTCCCTCTCCCCCCCCCCCTCTACCTAATTTATCGATTGGTGGATTATATGATCATTCTCATGTATGTGGATGTGTTTAATACTTTTGTGATTTGTCTGGAAATCTTAATAAAAACTATTGGTTCAAAAAAAAAAAAAAAGAATATAACTACTATAATACTGCTCCTATATACAAGAATATAACTACTATAATACTGCCCCAATATACAAGAACATAACTACTATAATACTGCCCCAATATACAAGAACATAACTACTATAATACTGCCCCTATGTACAAGAATATAACTACTATAATACTGCCCCCTATATACAAGAATATAACTACTATAATACTTCTCCTATGTCCAAGAATATAACTACTATAATACTGCTCCTATATACAAGAATATAACACTATAATACCTATATACATATACTAGAACCTCCTATATATACAAAATATAAAATACTACTATAATCTACATTGATACACTATAATACTCAAAGAATAATACTATATATCTATAAATCTACTTTATGCTCCCTATATACAAGAATATAACTACTATATAATACAAGACTCCTATATACATGAATATAAAAAATCTACTATAATACTGCCCCTATATACAAGAATATAACTACTATAATACTGCTCCTATATACAAGAATATAACTACTATAATACTGCCCCTTAATACAAGAATATAATACTACTATAATACTGCTCCCTATATACAAGAAAACATAATACTCTATAATACTGGCCCCAATATACAAGAAACATAAACTACTATAATACTGCTCCTATATACAAATAACATAACTACTATAATAACTGCTCCAATATTACAAGAATATAACTACTATAAATATGCCCAATATACAAGAAATAACTACTATAATACTGCTCCTATATATACAAATGTATAACAAATATATAATAAACTGCTCCTATATACAAGAATATAACTACTATAATACTGCTCCTATATACAAGAATATAACTACTATAATACTGCCCCAATATACAAGAACATAACTACTATAATACTGCCCAATATACAAATACATAACATATACTATATAATACTGCCCCTATATACAAGAATATAACTACTATAATACTGCCCCTATATACAAGAATTATAACTACTATAATACTGCTCCTATGTACAAGAATATAACTACTATAATATTGCCCTAGTAACAAGAATATAACTACTATAATACTGCCCTATATACAAGAATATAACTACTATAATACTGCTCCTATATACAAGAATATAATCTACTATAATACTGCTCCTATATACAAGAATATAACTACTATAATACTGCCCTATGTACAAGAATATAACTACTATAATACTGCCCCTATATACAAGAATATAACTACTATAATACTTCTCCTATGTCCCAAAAAATAATACTATATAATACTGCTCCTATATACAAGAATATAACTACTATAATACTGCCCCCTATATACAAGAATATAACTACTATAATACTGCTCCTATATACAAGAATATAACTACTATAATACTGCTCCTATATACAAGAATATAACTACTATAATACTGCTCCAATATACAAGAATATATACTACTATAATACTGCCCCTATATACAAGAACATAACTACTATAATACTGCTCCTATATACAAGAATATAACTACTATAATACTGCTCCCTATTACAAGAATATAACTACTATAATACTGCTCCTATATACAAGAATATAACTACTATAATACTGCCCCAATATACAAGAATATAACTACTATAATACTGCCCAATATACAAGAAATAACTACTATAATACTGCCCCTATATACAAGAATATAACTACTATAATACTGCTCCCTATATACAAGATATATAACTACTATAATACTGCTCCTATGTACAAGAATATAACTACTATAATATTGCTCCTATGTACAAGAATATAACTACTATAATACTGCCCTATATACAAGAAATATAACTACTATAATACTGCTCCTATATACAAGAATATAATTACTATAATACTGCCCTATATACAAGAATATAACTACTATAATACTGCCCTATGTACAAGAATATAACTACTATAATACTGCCCCTATATACAAGAATATAACTACTATAATACTTCTCCTATGTCCAAGAATATAACTACTATAATACTGCTCCTATATACAAGAATATAACTACTATAATACTGCCCCTATATACAAGAATATAACTACTATAATACTGCTCCCTATATACAAGAATATAACTACTATAATACTGCTCCTATATACAAGAATATAACTACTATAATACTGCCCCAATATACAAGAACATAACTACTATAATACTGCCTCCAATATACAAGAACATAACTTACTATAATACTGCTCCTATATACAAGAATATAACTACTATAATACTGCTCCCTTATTACAAGAATATAACTACTATAATACTGCTCCTATATACAAGAATATAACTACTATAATACTGCCCCATATACAAGAACATAACTACTATAATACTGCCCCAATATACAAGAACATAACTACTATAATACTGCCCTATATACAAGAATATAACTACTATAATACTGCCCCTATATACAAGATTATAACTACTATAATACTGCTCCTATGTACAAGAATATAACTACTATAATATTGTCCTATTACAAGAATATAACTACTATAATACTGCCTCCTATATACAAGAATATAACTACTATAATACTGCTCCTATATACAAGAATATAATTACTATAATACTGCTCCTATATACAAGAATATAACTACTATAATACTGCCCCTATGTACAAGAATATAACTACTATAATACTGCCCTATGTACAAGAAATAAACTACTATAATACTGCCCTATATACAAGAATATAACTTACTAAATATGCCCACTAATACAAGAATATAACTACTATATACTGCTCCTATGTCAGAATATAACTATATAATACTGCCTATATACAGAATATACTACTATAATACTTCTTCCTATGTCCAAGAATTAATACTATAATACTGCATCCTATATACAAGAATATAAACTATAATACTGCCTAATACAAAATTAACTACTATATATGCTCCCTAATAAAGAATATAACTACTATATACTGTCCAATACAGAATATAACTACATATTACTGCCCAAAATACAAGAACAAATAACTATAATACTGCCAATATCAAGAACTAACTACTATAATACTGCCTATATACAGAACATAATACTACTATTAGGCTATGTGCAAGGAGTTTTTTAGCAGTCCTGAACGCAGCAAAACCTGAACTGCTTTCAAGGATCCTAGAGTCCATGACAGAAGATTAGCTATGATTTTGTCTGCGTTTTCTGCGCGTTTTTTGTGCATTTTTACTGCATTTTTGATGCTGCGTTTTTCCTGTGTTTTTTCCATTGACTGCAGCAAAAACACAGGAAAAATAGAGCATGTCCATTCTTTGCTATCCGCACCAAAAACGCAGGTATTTGACAGTTCTTGACACTTCCAAAACCAATGTGTGGGTACAGCGTTTCTGTGAAACACATTGGTTTTGCTGGGAATTAAAACCGCAGGAACAAATTAACATAAAACCAATGGTAAACTCATGCAGAAACCGCAGCAAAAACGTCCTGTGTGCACATACCCTAATACTGCTCCTCTGGTTGTAATGAGTTTTCCCGGGTGTTGTTGGCTCTCGGTTCTTACACAATCCATTCCTTGTAATAATATAACACTATTAGTTTGTGGCTGTTTTCCCAGATGCTGATGTGTTAATACTGTAGCGGTACATTAGGCGGCACGTTGTTTATCTCCATGGTGATGCTGGAGTTTATTTTTCCATTATTAGTTTATGACTTCTGCTGGTGACATTTTCCCCACTTTTCTGCCAGGAGACTTCTGCGGATGGCACTTGTCAAAATACTTCTTAAATAAAACTGTAGAGTAATTAGTTTGTGGAGAGAGCGCAGGGAGCGTTACGTAAGAGGAGACGTTGCTGTGACGTTACGTAGGAGGAGACATTGCTGTGATGTTACGTAGGAGGAGACGCTGCTGTGACGTTATGTAGGAGGAGACGTTGCTATGACGTTACGTAGGAGGAGACGTTGCTATGACGTTACGTAGGAGGAGACGTTGCTATGACGTTACGTAGGAGGACACGTTGCTGTGACGTTACGTAGGAGGAGACGTTGCTATGACGTTACGTAGGAGGAGACATTGCTGTGAGCATTTTGTAGGAGGAGACGTTGCTGTGACGTTATGTAGGAGGAAACGTTGCTGTGACGTTACGTAGGAGAAGATGTTGCTGTGACGTTACGTAGGAGGAGACGTTGCTGTGACGTTACGTAGGAGGAGATGTTGCTGTGACGTTACGTAGGAGGAGACGTTGCTGTGAGCATTTTGTAGGAGGAGACGTTGCTATGACGTTACGTAGGAGGAGATGTTGCTGTGAGCATTACATAGGAGGAAACGTTGCTGTGACGTTACCTAGGAGGAGATGTTGCTGTGACGTTACGTAGGAGGAGACGTTGCTGTGAGCATTTTGTAGGAGGAGACATTGCTATGACGTTACGTAGGAGGAGCTGTTGCTGTGACGTTACGTAGGAGGAGACGTTGCTGTGACGTTACGTAGGAGGAGACGTTGCTGTGACGTTACGTAGGAGGAGACTTTGCTGTGAGCGTTACATAAGAGGAGACATTGCTGTGACGTTATGTAGGAGGAGACATTGCTGTGATGTTACATAGGATGAGACGTTGCTGTGACGTTATGTAGGAGGAGACATTGCTGTGATGTTACATAGGATGAGACGTTGCTGTGACATTATGTAGGAGGAGACATTGCTGTGATGTTACATAGGAGGAGACGTTGCTGTGACGTTACGTAGGAGGAGACGTTGCTGTGACGTTACGTAGGAGGAGACGTTGCTGTGAGCGTTACATAGGAGGAGACATTGCTGTGATGTTACATAGGATGAGACGTTGCTGTGACGTTATGTAGGAGGAGACGTTGCTGTGACGTTACGTAGGAGGAGACGTTGATGTGACGTTACGTAGGAGGAGACGTTGCTGTGAGCATTTTGTAGGAGGAGACGTTGCTATGACGTTACGTAGGAGGAGACGTTGCTGTGAGCATTACATAGGAGGAAACGTTGCTGTGACGTTACGTAGGAGGAGATGTTGCTGTGACGTTACGTAGGAGGAGACGTTGCTGTGAGCATTTTGTAGGAGGAGACGTTGCTATGACGTTACGTAGGAGGAGACGTTGCTGTGACGTTACGTAGGAGGAGACGTTGCTGTGACGTTACGTAGGAGGAGACATTGCTGTGAGCGTTACATAAGAGGAGACATTGCTGTGACGTTATGTAGGAGGAGACATTGCTGTGATGTTACATAGGATGAGACGTTGCTGTGACGTTATGTAGGAGGAGACATTGCTGTGATGTTACATAGGAGGAGACGTTGCTGTGACGTTACATAGGAGGAGACGTTGCTGTGACGTTACGTAGGAGGAGACGTTGCTGTGAGCGTTACATAGGAGGAGACATTGCTATGATGTTACATAGGATGAGACGTTGCTGTGACGTTACGTAGGAGGAGATGTTGCCGTGACGTTATGTAGGAGGAGACATTGCTGTAAGCGTTACGTAGGAGGAGACATTGCTGTGAGCGTTACATAGGAGGAGACATTGCTGTGACGTTATGTAGGAGGAGACATTGCTGTGATGTTACGTAGGATGAGACGTTGCTGTGACGTTACGTAGGAGGAGACGCTGCTGTGACCTAATGTAGGAGACGTTGGTGTGACTTTGCATGGGTGAGGACGTTGCTGTGAGCGTTATCTAGGAGGAGGCGTTGCTGTGAGCGTTATGTAGGAGGAGATGTTGCTGTGACATTACATAGGAGATGTTGGTGTGACTTTGCATGGGTGAGGACGTTGCTGTGAGCGTTATGTAGGAGATATTGCTGTGAGCGTTATTTAGGAAGAGATGTTGCTTTGAGGTTACGTTGGCGGAGACGTTGCTTTGACGTTGCGTGGGGGGAGACGTTGCTGTGACGTTGCGTGGGGGGAGACGTTGCTGTGACCTTATGGAGGAGACGTTGGTGTGACTTTGCGTGGGTGAGGACGTTGCTGTGAGCGTTATGTAGGAGGAGATGTTGCTGTGACATTACATCGGAGATGTTGGTGTGACTTTGCGTGGGTGAGGACGTTGCTGTGAGCGTTATGTAGGAGGAGGCGTTGCTGTGAGCGTTATGTAGGAGGAGATATTGCTGTGAGCGTTATGTAGGAGGAGGCGTTGCTGTGAGCGTTATGTAGGAGGAGATATTGCTGTGAGCGTTATGTAGGAGGAGATATTGCTGTGAGCGTTATGTAGGAGGAGATATTGCTGTGAGCGTTATGTAGGAGGAGATATTGCTGTGAGCGTTATGTAGGAGGAGATATTGCTGTGAGCGTTATGTAGGAGGAGATATTGCTGTGAGCGTTATGTAGGAGGAGATATTGCTGTGAGCGTTATGTAGGAGGAGACGTTGCTTTGACGTTGCGTGGGGGGATGTTGCTGTGAGCAAGGCGGTGGATCTGCGGATGATGGAGGCTGCAGCCTCTCAATGACAAAACTTAAGGAATCAAAAACTCAAACCTCATTTCCAAAATGCAATTTTTTTTTAAAGATTTTGGTTTCCTGATCAGATGAGGGCGTTTGTGTCTGAGGTGGAGCCATAGAGACATGAGCAGATGTTTGCTCACAGTGGCGGGTGTATCGGGGCTCTCGGCTGCCACCCGGTTGCCCTTGGCCATCTTGCTTCCATTATATTCTTGGGTGCATTGAGCGAGGATGGCTGCCTTCTGCCCCTCTACCAAATATGAGCATTAGGGGGGCGGCCGGAGACCTCAGCGACGCCATTGTAACCCTGTGTCCATCAGACCTTAGACACTAGAAGCCACTGATGCCCCATGAACTCCTTCCAGCCCACTGCTTTTCAGCTTGGGGGTCTGGAGGGACGCAGCGCTTAGTGAACCTCTTACTATTATGACTGATTTTATTTTTATCTGTTAGCGGAATCAAGTGAATCTGACAGAGGGCAACTAATGTGGGGAAGAGGACAGAGGGCAACTAATGGGGTGGAGAGAACAGAGGGCAACTAATGGGGGGAAGAGGACAGAGGGCAACTAATGGGAGAGGAAGAGGGAAGAGGACAAGGGCAACTAATGGGGGGAAGAGGACAGAGGGCAACTAATGGGGGGAAGAGGACAGAGGGCAACTAATGGGGGAAGAGGACAGAGGGCAACTAATGGGGGAAGAGGACAGAGGGCAACTAATGGGGGAGAGACAGAGGGCAACTAATGGGGGAGAGGACAGAGGGCAACTAATGGGGGGAAGAGGACAGAGGGCAACTAATGGGGGGAAGAGGACAGAGGGCAACTAATGGGGGGAAGAGGACAAGGGCAACTAATGGGGGAAGAGGACAGAGGGCAACTAATGGGGGGAAGAGGACAGAGGGCAACTAATGGGGGGAAGAGGACAGAGGGCAACTAATGGGGGGAAGAGGACAGAGGGCAACTAATGGGGGGAAGAGGACAGAGGGCAACTAATGGGGGAGAGGACAGAGGCAATAATGGGGAAGGACAGAGGGCAACTAATGGGGGGAAGAGGACAGAGGGCAACTAATGGGGGAAGAGGACAGAGGGCAACTAATGGGGGAAGAGGACAGAGGGCAACTAATGGGGGGAAGAGGACAGAGGGCAACTAATGGGGGGAAGAGGACAGAGGGCAACTAATGGGGGGAAGAGGACAGAGGGCAACTAATGGGGGGAAGAGGACAGAGGGCAACTAATGGGGGGAAGAGGACAGAGGGCAACTAATGGGGGGAAGAGGACAGAGGGCAACTAATGGGGGAAGAGGACAGAGGGCAACTAATGGGGTGGAGAGGACAGAGGGCAACTAATGGGGGGAAGAGGACAGAGGGCAACTAATGGGGGGAAGAGGATAGAGGGCAACTAATGGGGGGAAGAGGACAGAGGGCAACTAATGGGGGGAAGAGGACAGAGGGCAACTAATGGGGGGAAGAGGACAGAGGGCAACTAATGGGGGGAAGAGGACAGAGGGCAACTAATGGGGTGGAGAGGACAGAGGGCAACTAATGGGGGGAAGAGGACAGAGGGCAACTAATGGGGGGAAGAGGACAGAGGGCAACTAATGGGGGGAAGAGGACAGAGGGCAACTAATGGGGTGGAGAGGACAGAGGGCAACTAATGGGGGGAAGAGGACAGAGGGCAACTAATGGGGGGAAGAGGATAGAGGGCAACTAATGGGGGGAAGAGGACAGAGGGCAACTAATGGGGGGAAGAGGACAGAGGGCAACTAATGGGGGGAAGAGGACAGAGGGCAACTAATGGGGGGAAGAGGACAGAGGGCAACTAATGGGGGGAAGAGGACAGAGGGCAACTAATGGGGTGGAGAGGACAGAGGGCAACTAATGGGGGGAAGAGGACAGAGGGCAACTAATGGGGGGAAGAGGATAGAGGGCAACTAATGGGGGGAAGAGGACAGAGGGCAACTAATGGGGGGAAGAGGACAGAGGGCAACTAATGGGGGGAAAGGAAGAGAGGGCAACTAATGGGGGGAAAGGACAGATGGCAACTAATGGGGGGGGAAAGGACAGAGGGCAACTAATGGGGGGAAAGGACAGAGGGCAACTAATGGGGGGGAAAGGACAGAGGGCAACTAATGGGGGGAAATGACAGAGGGCAACTAATGGGGGGAAGAGAACAGCGTGCAACTAATGGGGGGGAAAGGACAGAGGGAAACTAATGGGGTGGAGAGAACAGAGGGCAACTAATGGGGTGGATAGAACAGAGGGCAACTAATGGGGGGAAGAGGACAGAGGGCAACTAATGGAGTGGAGAGAACAGAGGGCATCTAATGGGGTGGAGAGGACAGAGGGCAACTAATGGGGGGGAAAGGACAGAGGGCAACTAATGGGGGGGAAAGGACAGAGGGCAACTAATGGGGGGGAAAGGACAGAGGGCAACTAATGGGGTGGAGAGAACAGAGGGCAACTAATGGGGTGGAGAGAGACAGAGGGCAACTAATGGGGGGAAGAGGACAGAGGGCAACTAATGGGGGGGAAAGGACAGAGGGCAACTAATGGGGTGGAGAGGCCAGAGGGCAATTAATTGGGGGAGAGGACAGTTGGTAATTGGGGGAGAGGACAGCGAGTGATGATTTGGGAGGAGAGGACAGCGGGTGATGATTTGGGAGGAGAGGACAGCGGGTGATGATTTGGGAGGAGAGGACAGCGGGTGATGATTTGGGAGGAGAGGACAGCGGGTGATAATTTGGGGGGTGAGAATAGAGGGTGATGATTTGGGAGGAGAGGACAGCGGGTGTGATAATTTGGGGGGTGAGGATAGAGGGTGATGATTTGGGAGGAGAGGACAGCGGGTGATGATTTGGGAGGAGAGGACAGCGGGTGATGATTTGGGAGGAGAGGACAGCGGGTGATAATTTGGGAGGAGAGGACAGCGGGTGATGATTTGGTGGGGAGGACAGCGGGCGATGATTTGGTGGGGGAAGGGGCGATGATTGGTGGGGAGGACAGTGGGCGATGATTTGGTGGGGAGGACAGTGGGTGATGATTTGTAGGTAATGACCGTTTGCAGTGATTGCTGAATGTTACAATGGATTATACACCATGTTCTAAATTATTATGCAAATTGGTTTTAAAGGGAACCAACCACCGAAAAATCCCTATCTAACCTATAAATATCTGTCCCTGGAGCCTAAAATGACTATTCTAACCATCCCTGACCGACTAAATCTACCTAACTACATGCACAATAAGTGACTTTTTATACTTACCAAATCCTTGTCGGATGGGCGTTCCTCCAGGCTCTTTGTCAGTGAGGCGGGTCTCCTCGCCGCGCTCACACCCGCCTCGCTGCTATCCATCTTCTTCTATGATTCAAATTACCCGCCCATCGCGTCCTCGCAATGAGCGGGTCACGTGCTGCAGGCCCCGCGTCACTTCTGCACCGGACTCCACTGCACTGAGATGTCAGACCGCAGGCACAGGGAGAGGGATAAAAGGGGGAGTAATCAGGAGAGCGCTCCCTCTTTCATCACTGTTTTGTGCGCCTGCGCTGGCACTGATCCCCCGACTCATAGGCCCCATAGTGGCCAATGATAGTGGCCAGATTCGCATGGAGATTGGAACAATGTGGGAGCTGAGGAGAGGTGAGTACATACGGTAGTTATTTATCTTTTCATCAGTGAGTACACGGTGGCCTAAGGACTATGGGGGAGAGCATAATATTATATGTAGTAATGTGAGGGTGCATTATTATACATGAAGGAATGTGTGAGCTGCATTATAATATATGGGGGTGTATTATAATAATTGGAGGACTGTGGGGGCCATCTTATACATAGGGGAATATAGGAGTGTATTTGTAATACATAGAGGACTATGCGGGTACATTATAATAAATGGAGGACTATCAGGGCCACCTTATACATGGAGGACTTTGAGAGCTGCATTTTAATATATGGAGTACTCTGTGGGGTGCAATATACTATATGGAAGTCTATGTGGGGCCATTTTATTATGTGGAGGGCTGTGAGGAAGCCTTTATACTTTATGGAGGGCTGTTCGAGGACCATTATACTGCATGCAAGGAATTATACAGTGTGAAGGTTTGTGTGGGGTCCATCATACTGTGCAGAGGGCTGTGTTGGGGTTATTACACTGTGTGGAGGGCTGTGTGGGGGTCATCATACTATGCAGAGGGCTGTGTGGGGGCCATGATGCTGTGTGCAGGGCTGTGTTGGGGTTATTACACTGTGTGGACGGCTGTGTGGGGGTCATCATACTATGCAGAGGGCTGTGTGGGGGCCATCAAGCTGTGTTGGGGGCTATCATACTGGGTGGAGGGTTGTGTTGGGGGCCATCACATTGTGTGGAAGGTTGTGTTGGGGGCCATCATACTGTGCAGAGGGCTGTGTGGGGATCATGTAACAGTGGAGGGCTGTGTGGGGGTCATCATACTGTGGAGGGTTGTGTTGGGGGTCATCATACAGTGTGGAGGGCTGTGTGGGGGTCATCATACTGTGGAGGGCTGTGTGGGGGTCATCATACTATGCAGAGGGCTGTGTGGGGGCCACCATGCTGTGTTGGGGGCTATCATACTGGGTGGAGGGTTGTGTTGGGGGCCATCCCATTGTGTGGAAGGTTGTGTTGGGGGCCATCATACTGTGCAGAGGGCTGTGTGGGGATCATGTAACAGTGGAGGGCTGGTGGTGGTCACCATTCTGTGTTGAGGGCTGTGTGGGGGTCATCATACTGTGGAGGGTTGTGTTGGGGGTCATCATACTGTGTGGAGGGCTGTGTGGGGGTCATCATACTGTGGAGGGTTGTGTTGGGGGTCATCATACAGTGTGGAAGGCTGGGTGGGGGTCATCATACTGTGGAGGCTTGTGTTGGGGTTCATCATACTGTGCAGATGGCTGTATACGGTCCATCTTACTGTGTTGAGGGCTGTGTGTGGTCCATCGTACTGTGTGGAGGGCTATGTGGGGTCCATCAAACTGAGTGGAGGGCTGTGTGTGGTCCATCATACTGCGTGGAGAGCTATTGTGGCGCCCCACTGGTCTGTGCGCCACAGTAGGGGTACTGCACCCAAAGTTAGTGAGTGTGGTATCCCAGTTATTGGAGGATGTGATGTTGAACTGAGGATTCTTATCCCTGCATTCACACACCCAGGATAGGGGGACTAACCTGGGGGGGTTAACCTGTTTGCCTGGGAGACTCAGTCCTGGTGGGAGGAGCTTAGGTGTAGTGAGAGAAAGGTGGGAAGAAACAGAAAGCAGTTGAGAACCATGAGGGAAGGAAAGGAGGAGAACCCTGCGAGGAGTGAGGAGAGGAGGAGAACCCTGCAAGGAGTGAGTAGAGGAGGAGAACCCTGCAAGGAGTGAGTAGAGGAGGAGAACCCTGCAAGGAGTGAGTAGAGGAGGAGAACCCTGCGAGGAGTGAGTAGAGGGGGCCTGTAAAGGAAGGCTACCCAGACAGGGGAAACTCAGCGCCAGACCGTACGGTTATCCGGTCTGGGGGAATCCTAGTCCACAACGGGGAACCGGCTCCGAGTGTGGTACAGGTGAGTCCAACCCTGAGCCGCTAACACCGGTGGGTCGCAGGTCTGTTAAGCAGCCCCCGACCTTGTCCACGAAGCACAACCTCACCAGGAGCTCCAAACCGCGTTGAGCCTCTTAGAGAATGAGGGTATCCTTATTACATCCAACGGGCTTGGTAGGAAGTGGGTTTGTACAGGGCAGCGCACAGATAGAAAGGAGGCTCAAGAAAGACACAGAGGACAGTGAACGTAGCTGAAGGAACACTTGGGAGCCTCAGAGAGATATGTACCCTCCGGTGACTACCCGGCCAGCTACCCGTAAAGACTGCATGGCTGTAAACTGAGTGAACCGTGAACTGGTGCCAGTAAAGTACCCATACAGAGTCAGCAAGCCTCTGGTATTTTATTTTGTTAAGCTAAGAAGTAGCTGCTGCCACATCGACCAGCTCAGCAGCAGCAGCACTGCTCCGGGGACCCCGCTCCGCCTGCAGGGGGCATTATCAACTGGCTGCAATACCACCATCCCCAGCGGTCTGACAGCGGCACTGGTGAGATCACCAGAAACTGCAGGTGGCATCACAAGAATTTATTCTTTTCCTGTTATTATTTTTCCCCCTATTTACCAAGTAACCCCCAGGGTACGGGTCTGGGCACAGACCACCGAGACATCACCCCCAGCATCAACGTCCAGGTACCGAGTTCCCAAAGACCCCTGGACGGGTCACTATGTGTGGGTCATTATACTGTGTGGAGGGCTGTATGGTGGTCATCATACTGTGCAGAGTCATCATACTGTGTGGAGGGCTGTGTGAGGGGTCATCATACTATGGAAGGTTTTGCTGGGGGCCATCATACTGGGTGGAGGGCTGTGTGGGGGGGGTTAACATACTGTGCAGAGGGCTGTGTGGGGGTCATCATACTATGGAGAGTTTTGTTGGGGGCCATTATACTGTGTGGAGGGCTTTGTGAGGGGTCATCATACTGTGCAGAGGGCTGTGTGGGGGTCATCATACTATGGAGGGTTTTGTTGGGGGTCATCATACTGTGTGGAGGGCTGTGTGAGGGGTCATCATACTATGGAAGGTTTTGCTGGGGGCCATCATACTGGGTGGAGGGCTGTGTGGGGGGGGTTAACATACTGTGCAGAGGGCTGTGTGGGGGTCATCATACTATGGAGAGTTTTGTTGGGGCCATTATACTGTGTGGAGGGCTTTGTGAGGGGTCATCATACTGTGCAGAGGGCTGTGTGGGGGTCATCATACTATGGAGGGTTTTGTTGGGGGCCATTATACTGTGTGGAGGGCTTTGTGAGGGGTCATCATACTGTGCAGAGGGCTGTATGGGGGTTATCATACTATGGAGGGTTTTGTTGGGGGTCATCATACTGTGTGGAGGGCTGTGTGGGGGTCATCATACTATGGAGGGTTTTGCTGGGGGCCATCATACTGGGTGGAGGGCTGTGTGGGGGGGTTAACATACTGTGCAGAGGGCTGTGTGGGGGTCATCATACTATGGAGAGTTTTGTTGGGGGCCATTATACTGTGTGGAGGGCTTTGTGAGGGGTCATCATACTGTGTGGAGGGCTGTGTGGGGGTCATCATACTATGGAGGGTTTTGTTGGGGGTCATCATACTGTGTGGAGGGTTGTGTGGGGGGTCATCATACTATGGAGGGTTTTGTTGGGGGTCATCATACTGTGTGGAGGGCTGTGTGGGGGGTCATCATACTATGGAGGGTTTTGTTGGAGGTCATCATACTGTGTGGAGGGCTGTGTGGGGATCATCATACTATGGAGGGTTTTGTTGGAGGTCATCATACTGTGTGGAGGGCTGTGTGGGGGGTCATCATACTATGGAGGGTTTTGTTGGGGGTCATCATACTGTGTGGAGAGCTGTGTGGGGGGTCATCATACTATGGAGGGTTTTGTTGGGGGTCATCATACTGTGCAGAGGGCTGTGTGGGGGTCATCATACTATGGAGGGTTTTGTTGGGGGTCATCATACTGTGCAGAGGGCTGTGTGGGGGTCATCATACTGTGCAGAGGGCTGTGTGGGGGTCATCATACTATGGAGGGTTTTGTTGGGGGTCATCATACTGTGCAGAGGGCTGTGTGGGGGGTCATCATACTGTGTGGAGGGCTGTGTGGGGGGTCATCATACTTTGCTCGTTGAACTGAAGAAGGTACAGTAGGGTCATCATAGAACTTGGAGGAATTCACTGTGGAGGATCATACAGTGTTTGGAGGGCCCCTTTATGGTATTATACTTCATGGCTGAAATAAAAATAGAATCTTGGGGCTTTAATAGAAGGAAAATTTGTAAGAGCTGCAAGATTGTGAGATATGTTCTTATGTGATCCAGACCAGACAGATATATATATTTTTTTGGGGGGGGGGGGGGGAGGGGCAATTAGAAATTCAGCTTTGGGCCTATGATTTCTATGTACGCCCCTGGTACGACCTTCATCCCACCCGATCTCACTCCACGTCCTCTATGTAAAGTATCTTTCCCCCAGAAGTCACCTCCAGCGCGTTTCACGTCCTCACGATACATCAATAGCTCATTATTTGCCTTTCTGCCACGTCCACCAAACTCGCAGGCAATTAATAGAAGTTACCATAAATAGAGGCCGTGTTCAACAATTACATAGGAGGAAAAAAATCCTTCCTACCGAACATTTAATCCTACTTTAATCCTAGTCATTAGGAATTAGGCATGCAGCGCTGCCCGGCCGTGCTTCTAAATTACAATCAAACAGTTACCAATTACACAAATTATTGACGGTAGATCCTCTTTTCAACTGCAAATTAAGGCTATTAAGAAAGGCTCCTTTTTAATGCAAAAGTGACTAATTAACCAACGGATGGGAAATCGTCAGCCCAGATATCAAAAAAGTGCTCTGCGCACATTGCGGAAACACAAGGGAACCAATTAGTTTAATTATCAAAACAGCTAATTAAAATTGCACAGTTCCTAATTACTTCTTTGCTTTTCCCTCTAATTGACAGCATGGAGATAAATGGGCTGGCAGAAAAAAATCCAGAGAAACTTGAGGAGCGGAATATTGTGCCGACTTTATCTCCAGTAAAGGGCTAAATTAATGACCTTAACTCTCCCACTGATCCCACAGTGAAGGGAGCCCCCATTCACCTCTGGCGGCCCCCCCCCCCCCGCGTGGCCATATAGCCCCTCGTCCTGTGTAGCCAACAATTAAAACCCAAAGCCGCCCATTCACCTCCTAATGTGACAGCTCCTCACCACCGAGGAGACATGAAAGGAGCCAACAGATGCAAGTTCAAGGTGGAAGCATCATGGGACGGCGCTCCGAGACCCATTCCCTTCACTTTCCACATAAAGGCGCTCTTAAAGCAAAATATTCCCTTTGCAGATTTGGGAGCTCAATGACCTTTAGAAAAGTCCCCAAAGAGACAGGAAGAAAAAAAAGACTAATTATTTGGGAAGTGACGGAGAATAGAGAGATAAATAAATGAGGATGAAAATAATGAGCAGCGAGAGGATATCAGTGTAAAGAGAATAAGGACGGGCGAAACCAAGAGCCGGAGGGGCAAAAGGTGACATTGGGTGTTATATACTGCAGAAATCACTCATACAGGAAAGTGATGAGACTGACATGACTACGGGGGCACCGGAGCTTATAGTCACTGAGAATAACAAACGGCGGGGGGATAACCGGGAATAAAGACGGGACGAAAAGAAGGGGCGGAGGGAAAATAAGGACAGGGCAAAACGAAGGGGCGGAGGGAGAATAAAGACGGGGCGAAACGAAGGGGCAGAGGGAGAATAAAGACGGGGCGAGAAGAAGGGGCGGAGGGAGAATATGGACAGGGCGAAACGAAGAGGCAGAGGGAGAATACGGACGGGGTCAGACAAAGGGGCGGAGGGAGAATATGGACAGGGGGAAATGAAGGGGCAGAGGGAGAATAAGGACGGGGCGAAACGAAGGGGCAGAGGGAGAATAAAGACGGGGCGAGAAGAAGGGGCGGAGGGAGAATATGGACAGGGCGAAACGAAGAGGCAGAGGGAGAATACGGACGGGGTCAGACAAAGGGGCGGAGGGAGAATATGGACAGGGGGAAATGAAGGGGCAGAGGGAGAATAAGGACGGAGCGAGACGAAGGGGCGGATGGAGAATAAGGACGGGGCGAAATGAAGGGGCAGAGGGAGAATAAGGACGGGGAGAAATAATGGGGCAGAGGGAGAATACAGACGGGGTCAGACAAAGGGGCAGAGGGAGAATAAGGAAGGGGCGAGACGGAGGGGTGGAGTGAGAATAAGGACAGGGCAAGACGAAGGGGCGGAGAGAGAATTAGGACGGGGCGTAACGAAGGGGCAGAGGGAGAATACGGACGGGGAGAGACGAAGGGGCGGAGGGAGAATAAGGACAGGGCAAGATGAAGGGGCGGAGAGAGAATAAGGACAGGGCAAGATGAAGGGGCGGAGAGAGAATAAGGACGGGGTCAGACAAAGGGGCGGAGAGAAAATTAAGACGGCGCGAGACGAAAAGGCGGAGGGAGAATAAGGACGGGGTGAGACAAAAGAGCGGAGAGAGAATAAGGACAGGGCGAGACGAAGGAGTGGAGAATAAGGACGGGGCGAGAGGAAGGGGTGGAGCGAGAATAAGGACAGGGTATGACGAAGGGGCAAAGAGAGAATAAGGACGGGGAAAGACGAAGGGGCGGAGGGAGAATAAGGAAGGGGCGGGGGAGAATACGGATGGGGCAAGACGAAGGGGCGGAGGGAGAATAAGGACAAGGTGAGACAAACGGGCGGAAGGAGAACAAGGATGGGACCAGACGAAGTGAGAATAAGGACGCCGCACGATGAAGGGGCGGACGGAGAATAAGGATGTGGCGAGCCGAGCATCTCAAGATACTTGTGTACTCGGCCAGAGCACCGAGCCCAATGTAAGTCAATGAGTGATAGGCTCCGCCCACAGACTTCCGGCTATAAAACAAGTGTTTCTGGGAAAGGGCGGGAGGGTGGGCTTTTTCAAATCGTCACAGCATATAACACCTTGCTGTGCCCCCCAGAGGGACCCTAACAATCAATCTGCTCTCTGTGAGGTGCCAGCTCATTGCATGCACTGAAGGGAGCTGTGTAGTTGTGTCAGATCGATATTTATTAGTGACGAATCCGAGCATCTCAGCGGTACTCAGTGTTCGCCGAGCATGCCGAGTACTGGGATACTCGTGCGAATAACGAGTAGCGCCGAGCATGCTCGCTCATCACTAGCATTGACTAATTGATGTCTCATGGAATACGGCAGCGTGGTTTTTAAACCTTCATCCATCCTACTTTAATTTTCTGAAATAATGACCTTTGGGTTTTCATTGGCTGTAAGCCCTAATCATCAACATTAACAGAAATAAAAACTTGATATAGATCACTCTGCGTGTAATGACTCTATATATATGTTTCACTTTTTAAATTGAATTAGTGAAATAAATTAACCTTTTGATGATATTCTAATTCATTGAGCTGCACTATATAGGAGTGTTCCTGAGCATTTCTGTATAGTGTCGGTCGAGATAGCGGTAAAATGGAGATTGTTTGGCTGACATTGCCTAACGTGTATTGCCAGGTATATTTGCAGTGATACAATGTAACATAATTCTTAATAACCAGCTTGTAAAGCTGCTTGTTAATAGGAGTCAAACATGTAGAACTGTAATGCCACTTCTGAATAGTCCCTTCTGACCATTGTGTCCACTTCAGAATTAATCTTCTAAGTCCTAAAGGGATTTTCCACAGCTTCCATATTGGAACAGGTCATTAATATGAGATCAGTAGGACTATTGACACCTGCCGCCCCCTCCGATCAGCCGTTATCATCTGTATACACTCTTAAGTGGCCTATCATACCTCATCATAAATAAAAAAGCAAAAGAAAAGTAAAAAATTATATAGAATTTTTACATGATGTAAAAGGTGAAGTGGTCAAAAATTAGGTTGAGAAGGCCGAACGTTTAATTTGATATTCTGTGTACTGTAATAAGACAAACGTAACATCGACTGATCTTCGCGGTACTACTAGTATTGAAAGAATAGAAGCATCCAGGCTATCTATAAACAGAGAGATAGTGAGGGAATACTTAGCTAACATAAATGAATTCAAGTCTCCAAGCCCAGATGAATTACACCTCAGGGTACTGAAAAAGATAGCAGAGGAAATTGCAGAACAGCTAGCCAGAACCTTTAAAAATTCATGGAGAATAGAAGTCCCAGAAGTTTAGAGAAGAGCAAATGTTGTCCCCATCTTCAAAAAAGGAAAGAAGGTGGAGCCAGGAAATTACAGACCAGTGAGCCTGACTTCTATACCAGGAAAGATCATAGCACAAATTATTAAACAACATGCATGTAAGTACCAGGTTAAGTATACAGTAATTATCCAGAGCCAGCATGGGTTTGTAACTAATAAGTCATGCCAGACTAATTTAATTTCCTTCTATGACAGAATCACTAACTGGGTGGATCAGGGAAATGCAGTAAATATAGTGACTTCAGCAAAGCATTTGATAAAGTATTTCATACCATCCTTATTGAAAAAATGACCAAGAGTGGAATAGACAAGACAACTGTTAAGCCCCGTCACACTGAGCGAGATCGCTGCTAAGTCACACATTTGGTGATGCAACAGCGACCTCGCTATGTTTGACACTTAGCAGCGACCAGGCCCCGCTGGTCGTGTCAGAGTCGCCTGGACCATTTTTTGATCGTTGGGGTCCCGCTGGGCAGCATGCATCGGTGTGTTTGACAGGGACAACGACCAACGACCTCAATACTACAGATCTGAGAAACAGAGTCCCAACGACCTCTGTATCATTCTGTATCATTGTTGCTTCACTGGTGAGATCTGTCTGTTTGACATCTCACCAGTGATGCACCAGCGATTCCTACCAGGTCGTATCGCTGTCGGGATCCCTGGGGCGTCGCCAAGTGTGACGGTACTCTAAGGTGGATTCATAACTGGCTTAGTGATCGGATCCAAAGAGTGGTCATAAATGGCTATACATCCAGGTGAAAGAATGTCTCGAGTGGGTGCCACAGGGCTCTGACCTGGGCCCAGTGCTGCTCAACATCTTTACAAATGATCTAGATAAGGGAACTGTAGGTAAACTAATCAAATTTTCAGATAATACAAAGTTAGGAGGGATAGATAATACTAGACAAGGGACAGAGGATTCAGAAGGATCTAGATAAGCTGGAACAATGGATAGCAACTAACAGAATGGTTAATAACAGGGAAAATGCAAAGTCCTACATCTGGGCAAGAAAAATGAAAATAACATCTACAGAATAGGAGCAATAAGGTGAAGCAACAGCACATGTGAAAAAGACTTGGGTACTAACAGATCACAGACTGAACAGGAGTCAACAGTGTGATGCATCAGCAAAATCTGCAAACACAATTTTGAGACTGAGAGGAGACTTAATAGCCATCTACAAATATCTCAAGGCCTGGTAGTATCAGACAGAGGCATTATGTATTAGCGCCCAGCCAGGCGAGTCTTTATTGTTTTGCCATATGATATAAAGTGTGTGTGATCCAGGTGGCTGAAAATAAAAGTCTCATGTTCCCTGTATTTGGATTGTTTGGGGTCTGTGTCACTACCATACCACACCTAGCGTGTTACAATATATATAGCTATATAGACGGTGTATTGTTATCTCAACTCCTAGATATGTTATGATGTACACTAAAATGTATCATTATCTCAGCTTCTAGATATATTGACGATGTACACTAGATATTTAGACGATGTATCATTATCTCAGCTGCTAGATATATAGACGATGTACACTAGATAAATAGACAATGTATCATTATCTCAGCTGCTAGATATATAGATGATGTACACTAAAATATATCATCTGAGCTTCAAGATATATAGGCGATGTACACTAAAATATATCATTGTCTCAGCTTCTAGATATATAGATGATGTATTGTTATCTCATCTAATAAATATATAGACAATGTATCATTATCTCAGCTTTCAGATATATTGATGATGTACACTATATATAGATGATGTATCATTATCTCAGCTTCTAGATATTATTATTATTATTTATTTATATAGCGCCATTAGGTTCCATGGCGCTTTACATGAGGGTAGGGGAGACAAGCACAATTACAATAACTCTAGATAATCAGGACAAATAGGTACAGGAGGGGAGGGGACCCTGTCCACAAGGGCTCACAGTCTACAAGATATATAGATGATGTACAATAGATAACTAGACAATGTATTATTAGCTTAATTCCTAGATGTATAGACAATGTACACTAGATATATAGACAATGTATCATCTCAACTTCTGGATACATAGATGATGTACTCTAAAATGTATCATTATCTCAGCTTCAAGCTATATAGACGATGTACACTAAAATATATCATTATCTCAGCTTCTTGATATATAGATGATGTACAGTAAATAAATAGACGATGTACCATTATCTCAACTCCTAGTTATATAGATGATGTACACTAGATATATAGACGATGTATGGTTATCTCAACCCCTAGATATATAGACGATGTATGATAATCCCAGCTTCTGTTTCTCACTGTCTAGTTGTTCATTTCTTTCATTGTACATTGTGGAGCAGAGGAACACGCATGGATAGGGATGAGTGGACCTGTGGATGTTCAGGTTCAGCCGGTTCACTCATACCTAGACTTGGATCCCACATAGTGATATGAGATATCTACAAGATGGCAGACATGCAGTCCTTACGCCACAATATTTTTGTGAAGTAGAAATCCTTTGGGAAATGTCCCTGTGAATTATGTGCTCAAGATAAAAGCAATATCTATTCATCATTTGCAGCAATAAAATCAGATTGTGCCAAATAAAGGAAAATACTAAATTAATAAAATGTCTGAAATTAAACTTTTTCTGTATTATTAATTTTTATATTTTTTGAAGTTTTACCATCAATCACAAAATAAAACACAACCCAGAATTACGTACAGTTACGTATAAACGCTATGCGTCAGCACTCTGCATTTATTGAATACATACAAAATGTAAAGTCCTTAGTTACATTTTTAGATCAAAGAGTGATGTCCTGATGAATGGATCCTGGCTCTGGTGAAGACGCTCACTGCCCCATCGGGTCTGAAATGAGCTGTGGAAGAAATAGGATCAGCTCTGATTAAAGTCAGTGTAGGAAAGAGTGGTGGATTAGTGTGAACGTCCAGGGTGTGGCACAATCACCACTGCACTGCACAAAGCAGGAAAACAAGGGTCAGCACTGCTGCAGTATGAAAGGGATATTCCCCAAAAGTTAAGTAACTACTTATTCTTATGGTGGGGTTACACGTTGCGATATCGGGCCGACATCGTAACCAACGACGCGGGAGCGCGCTTTTCGAGCGCGCTTTTCCTGCCATCGCATCGCCGTTTTAGACAGCCCGATATCGGGATACAACGTCCCGACGATGTGTACGCCCACCAACCCAGGAACGACCATTTAACATGGGAGTGAATGGGTGACGTGGGCGTACACATCGGAGTTGGGCTGTCAGACGGGACGATGCGGCTACAACGGCCATCCGATATCGGGCGGTTGAATAGCACGCTCATTCAACCCCGATATCGTTTTGGCATCGTTCCAGCATCGCATTGTACGTTCAAACAGTACAACGCTCGAACGATATCGGGTCCAACTCCCGAACCACGTGACTTTTGGTTGGAGTTGGGTCTGAGTTGGACGCCGATATCACGACGTGTAAACCCACCATTAGAATAGGAAATAATGAGCCAATTAATGGATGAGACCTCAACAGTTGGGTCCCCCGAATAATCTCGAGATGTGAGCTTTGAGTCCTCTACAATGTGCAGCCCCCTCCTAAATGGAGCTGAGGTGCACACACCATCAGTTCTCTATGGGATTGCTAAGTACAGCACTCTTCTATCTCCAGTAGTCCCATAGACAGGTTTCCACTATATATCTATGAAATTAAAGACCAAGGAGATGATTTATGATTCATATTTTTTAAGTGTTTTTTTTGTATTATCCATCTTTTGTGTTTATTACCGGTATTTCTGCCAAATATTTCAAAATACTAGAAAAAAAGGTGCAGATCAGGTCTTATCCCAGATATATATGGAAACAGGACAAGGAATGGGCGTCCTCACCTGGGCGGACTGAGTCACAACGCTTAACGGTTAAGTCATAATGGCTGCTGCAGGCCCCATTGGATAAATCAGCAAAGAACAGAAGAAATGATGGGGTTAAAACTGTGCAGCCATAAAGGCCACATGTAAAAAAGTGGCAAATGGTAAATGAGGCTAAAACATAGAGAAAAGCAAAACCAGGTCCAAAGTGCAGAAAAAATACAAGTTACTTAGAATAGGTGCAAATGACATAACAAATCAAGTGCAAACATAAAGGTCACTCTTTATAGACTTATTAGAAGCATTTATACTCCAGGGAAAGCCACAAGGACAATGATGAATGAGGCCATAAAGGTAATGGTGATGAGGAGGAGGAGGAGGATGAGGAAAAGTAGGATAATGATGATGATGAGAAGGAGGAGGATGAGGAAAAGGAGGATAATGATGATGATGAGAAGGAGGAGGATGAGGAAAAGGAGGATAATGATGATGATGAGAAGGAGGAGGATGAGGAAAAGGAGGATAATGATGATGATGAGAAGGAGGAGGATGAGGAAAAGGAGGATAATGATGATGATGATGAGAAGGAGGATGATGAGGAAAAGGAGGATAATGATGATGAGAAGGAGGAGGATGAGGAAAAGAAGGATAATGATGATGATGAGAAGGAGGAAAAGGAGGATAATGATGATGAGGAAGAGGAGGATGATGACGATGATGATGATGATAAGGAGGATAATGATGATGAGGAGGAGGAAAAGAAGGATAATGATGATGATGAGAAGGAGGATAATGATGATGAGGAAGAGGAGGATGATGACGATGATGATGATGATGATGATGATGAAAAGGAGGATAATAATGAGGAGGAGGAGGAAAAGGAGGATAATGATGATGATGAGAAGGAGGAGGATGAGGAAAAGGAAGATAATGATGATGATGATGAAGAGGAGAATGTGGATGATGAATGAGGATGATGAGAGGAGAGGAGAGAGGATGAAAAAAGATAAGAGAGGAGAGAGAGGAGGATGAAAAGAAGGATAATGATGAGGAGGAGGCAGAGAATGATGATGATGAGGAGGAGGATAATGATTATAATGATGAGGGTAATGATGATGATGACCAGGAGGATGATGAAGAAAATGATGAGGAGGAATAAGATAAAGATGAGAAGGAGGATAATGATGATGATGAGGAGGAGGAGGAAGATGATGATGAGGAGTAGGAGAATAATGATGAGGAGGAGGAGGATGAGGAAGAGGAGGATAATGATGATAAGGAAGAGGATTCTGGTAATGATAATGAGTAGGATGATGATAATGATGAGGAGGAGAATAACAATAAGAAGGATGATGATGATAAGGAGGAAGAGGATGGCGATGATGAGGCGGAAAAGGATGATGAGAAGGATAACGATGAGAAGAAAGAGGATGATGATGATGAGGAGGATAATGATGACGTGATGATGAGGAGGATTAGGAGGATGAATGAGGAAGATGATGATGATGATGATTAGGAGGATAATTATGATGAGGAGGAGGATGATGTTCTATTCTTCCCATTGATGCTCTGTGATATCATCAATGTTCCATACTCTGGAATAATAATGTTCCCATTGATCAGGTAAAGGCTCCAATTGATATTCTGTATGAGGGATTCCATTGATTCTCTATGTAAAGTCCATTGATAGCAGATTGTTTTATCTGTTTTCTTCAATACCTCCTCATTCCCCGGTTCAGTCATTATCATGATGCGTTAACTATAGATTTGGTTCTGATAATAACAATTGATGTTTCAGTCCAGGGTTCACAATTCTTTGTAGTTTCCACTGAGGTCTTGTGAGGATCCCCACTTGTAAGGTTTCTTGCTCACATCCCCACTGATGTTCTACTTATTAGAGCTCCTGTTTCTTATATATGTGAAGGTCCCTCTTATATGTAAGGACTCTTATGAACATTTACGGTATCTGCTCCTATTTGGGAGGGACACCTGATCACTTATAGGCAAAATGCTAAAAAGCAAAGATATTGTTTACTAATAATTAATCTTTAATAGATTTTGATGAATCCTGTTTTTCCCCAGACTATGGCTCAATGATCTGGGATATGAAGCTTAGGATCTGGACCAAGGGAAATTCCTAGAGTCACAAGATTCATGAAATAAGAGCAAGAAGAAATCTCAAGATTGAGGAAATGGAAAAAAGAATACAATTATTAGAATTAAGAATAATCAAAATGTATTAGAAAATAAGAACTGGAGGAAATTAGAAAATCAACTAAAAGACATTGAAGAAAGTAAGAACTGGAAGAGTAAGGAAAAATGAGATCAGCACAAGACGTCTGAAGGACCAAGAAACAAGGAGAGTTGGGAAGATCCAAGAAAAGATAAAAAACTGGAAATTATAGACAATAATTAAAAGAAACGGAAAAGCAACAAGGACGTTCTGTGATCTAAGAACAGGAAACGCTGGGACGTTCCAAGACAGAACAGAGGTATGGATAATAAGAAATAGATATTACATTGGAGAAGTTTCCATCAATCTGAAAGATAAAAGAAAGTTAAGAAAAGGAAGTATTGGGAAGTTCAAAGAAATGACGTAAAGGAGGTAATAAGAAAAGAAAGATTGGAGACGTTTCTGTAAATCAGAAAAAGAAAAGAAAAGAAAAGTGATCCCTCAGAAGAAAAACGTCACAAAGGGTTTATTTAATCTTGTGATATCAAGGAAGGTTTGAATAAGAAAGTGTTAGTTTTAAGAAACTGGAGAAAGAGCCACAAAGACAAGTCCATGAGAAAAGGAAGAATTAGGAAACTTCTAGACGTTAAAGAAGAGATCAGGCCGTTATAGACGGTGAGGACGGAAAGTGTTACACATTGTGTAGAACTCAGATCCTGTTAACTGAGAAAGAGAAGAATTAAGAGCAGGAAGAGATTGTATCAGATAGAAAGAAAGAAACGTCTGGATAATTCAATCAAGAGATGAAGAAAAGTCCGGACGATGCAAGAGATTTCATTGTGAGGTGTCAGAAAGATGGGAAGAAAAACAGGGAGACGAATCATAATGGCTGAGAAATCTGTAACAGATTCCTGGATCGAGTCTTCTCTAATGCTCTCCGTCCATATCCATCTCTCACTTCATATTCCATACTCCCCTATATGCCACTCCTCTATATTCCGTGCACGGCGGTCCCCTATATTCCGTGTTCCCTCAATATTTGACTCCTCCATATTCCACACTATCCTAAATTACACGCTCCCCCATATCCCGCGCTATCCTATATTCCACGCTCCCCCATATCCCGCGCTATCCTATATTCCACGCTCCCCCATATCCCGCGCTATCCTATATTTTGCACTCCCCCATATCCCGCGCTATCCTATATTTTGCGCTTCCCCATATACTGCGCTATCCTATATTCTGCGCTCCCCTATGTTCCATGTTCCCCTATATCCCATGCTATCCTATCTTACATGCTCCCCTATAGTTTGCACTTTCCTATGTTCTGCCCTATATTCCACGCTCCCTTATATTACACGTTCCCCTATATACAGCACTATCCTATATCCAGCACTCCTCCTATAGTCCATGTTCCCCTATATTCCATGCTCCCCTATATTCCACGCTCGCCTATATTCCACACCACCCCTAATCCCGCACTTTCCTATATCCCACGCTCCCCTATATTCCATGCTCCCCTATTTTCTGTGCTATCCTATATCCCCCACTCCTGTATATCTCACACTCCTCTATATTCCAGACTATCCTATATCCTGCACTCCCCTATACTCCGTGCTCCCCTATATCCCGCGCTCGCCTATATTTCAAGCTCTACTATATCCCACGCTCCCCTATATCCTGCACTCCCCTATATTCCATGCTATCCTATATCCCGCACTCCCCTATATTTCGAGCTCTACTATATCCCACACTCCCCTATATCCTGCACTCCCCTATATTCCATGCTATCCTATATCCCACAATCCCCTATATTCCAAGCTCCCCTATATCCCGCACTCCCCTATATTCTACATTATCCTATATCCTGCACTTCCCTATATTCCACGCTATCCTATATCCCGCACTCTCCTATATTCCACGCTATCCTATATCCCGCACTCCCCTATATTCCACATTATCCTATATCCTGCACTTCCCTATATTCCACGCTATCCTATATCCCGCACTCCCCTATATTCCACGCTATCCTATATCCCACACTCCCCTATATTCAATGTTATCCTATATCCCGCACTCCCCTATATTCCACGCTATCCTATATCCCGCAATCCCCTATATTCAACGTTATCCTATATCCCGCACTCACCTATGTCCTGCGCTTGCCTATATTCCATGCTCCCCTATATCCTACGCTCCCCTATACCCCGCACTTCCCTATATTTCACGTTATCCTATATCCTGCACTGCCGCATATTCCACGCTATCCTATATCCCGCACTTCCCTATATTCCACATTATCCTGTATCCTGCACTTGACCTATATGCCGCGCTCCCCTATATTCCATGCTCATCTATATCCTGCGCTCCCCTATATCCTGCACTCCCCTATATTCCACACTCCCCTATATCCCGCACTCCCCTATATTCCACATTATCCAATATCCTGCACTTGCCTATATGCAGTGCTCACCTATATTCCATGCTCCCCTATATCCCGCACTCCCCTGTATTCCACATTATCCTATATCCCACGCTCTCCTATATCCCGCACTCCCCTATATTCCACGCTCTCCTATATCCCGCACTCCCCTATATCCCACACTCCCCTATATCCCGCACTCCCCTATATTCCACATTATCCTACATCCTGCACTTGCCTATATGCAGTGCTCACCTATATTCCATGCTCCCCTATATCCCGCACTCCCCTGTATTCCACATTATCCTATATCCCACACTCTCCTATATCCCGCACTCCCCTATATTCCACGCTCTCCTATATCCCGCACTCCCCTATATTCCACGCTCTCCTATATCCTGCACTCCCCTATATCCCACGCTCCCCTATATCCCACACTCCCCTATATTCCACTCTCTCCTATATCTTGCACTCCCCTATATTCCACGCTCTCCTATATCCCGCACTCCCCTATATTCCATGCTCCCTATATCCCGCACTCCCATATATTCCACGCTCCCCTATATCCCGCACTCCTCTATATCCCGCACTCTCCTATATCCCGCACTCCCCTATATTCTGCACTCCCCTATATACCTCGCTCCCCTATATCCCGCACTCCTCTATATCCCGCACTCCCCTATATCCCG
This sequence comes from Allobates femoralis, assembly GCA_033576535.1. Classification (NCBI taxonomy): domain Eukaryota; kingdom Metazoa; phylum Chordata; class Amphibia; order Anura; family Aromobatidae; genus Allobates; species Allobates femoralis. The sequence goes on from JARQOC010000010.1 coordinate 34,344,486, forward strand.
CACTCCCATATATTCCACACTCCCCTATATCCCACACTCCCCTATATCCCGCACTCCCCTATATACCTCGCTCCCCTATATCCCGCACTCCTCTATATCCCGCACTCCTCTATATCCCGCACTCCTCTATATCCCGCACTCCCATATATTCCACACTCCCCTATATCCCACACTCCCCTATATACCGCACTCCCCTATATTCTGCACTCCCCTATATACCTCGCTCCCCTATATCCCGCACTCCTCTATATCCCGCACTCCCCTATATCCCACACTCCCCTATATCCCGCACTCCCCTATATTCTGCACTCCCCTATATACCTCGCTCCCCTATATCCCGCACTCCTCTATATCCCGCACTCCCCTATATCCCGCACTCCCCTATATTCCATGCTCTCCTATATCCCGCACTCCCCTATATCCCATGCTCCCCTATATCCCACACTCCCCTATATTCCACTCTCTCCTATATCTTGCACTCCCCTATATTCCATGCTCCCCTATATCCCGCACTCCCATATATTCCACGCTCCCTATATCCCGCACTCCTCTATATCCCGCACTCTCCTATATCCCGCACTCCCCTATATTCTGCACTCCCCTATATACCTCGCTCCCCTATATCCCGCACTCCTCTATATCCCGCACTCCCCTATATCCCGCACTCCCATATATTCCACACTCCCCTATATCCCACACTCCCCTATATACCTCGCTCCCCTATATCCCGCACTCCTCTATATCCCGCACTCCTCTATATCCCGCACTCCTCTATATTCCCGCACTCCCATATATTCCACACTCCCCTATATCCCACACTCCCCTATATCCCGCACTCCCCTATATTCTGCACTCCCCTATATACCTCGCTCCCCTATATCCCGCACTCCTCTATATTCCGCACTCCCCTATATCCCACACTCCCCTATATCCCGCACTCCCCTATATTCTGCACTCCCCTATATACCTCGCTCCCCTATATCCCGCACTCCTCTATATCCCGCACTCCCCTATATCCCGCACTCCCCTATATTCCACGCTCCCCTATATCCTGCACTCCCATATATTCCACGCTCCCCTATATCCCGCACTCCCCTATATTCTGCACTCCCCTATATACCTCGCTCCCCTATATCCCGCACTCCTCTATATCCCGCACTCCCCTATATCCCGCACTCCCCTATATTCTGCACTCCCCTATATACCTCGCTCCCCTATATCCCGCACTCCTCTATATTCCGCACTCACCTATATCCCACACTCCCCTATATCCCGCACTCCCCTATATTCTGCACTCCCCTATATACCTCGCTCCCCTATATCCCGCACTCCTCTATATCCCGCACTCCCCTATATCCCGCACTCCCCTATATTCCACGCTCCCCTATATCCTGCACTCCCATATATTCCACGCTCCCCTATATCCCGCACTCCCCTATATTCTGCACTCCCCTATATACCTCGCTCCCCTATATCCCGCACTCCTCTATATCCCGCACTCCCCTATATCCCGCACTCCCCTATATTCTGCACTCCCCTATATACCTCGCTCCCCTATATCCCGCACTCCTCTATATCCCGCACTCCCCTATATCCCACACTCCCCTATATCCCGCACTCCCCTATATTCTGCACTCCCCTATATAACTCGCTCCCCTATATCCCACACTCCTCTATATCCCGCTTTCCCCTATATCCCGCACTCCCCTATATTCCACGCTCCCCTATATCCTGCACTCCCATATATTCCACGCTCCCCTATATCCCGCACTCCCCTATATTCTGCACTCCCCTATATACCTCGCTCCCCTATATCCCGCACTCCTCTATATCCCGCACTCCCCTATATCCTGCACTCCCCTATATTCCACGCTCTCCTATATCCCGCACTCCCCTATATCCCGCACTCCCCTACATTCCTCGCTCGCTGCGCACATCACGCGTGACAGTAATCTGTAATTTCCCACCACCTGCCTCTTCATTAACCGACTTTAAATGCTTTCAAAAATAATCTGAAAGCCGAGAATCCGGGAGAATAAACACATCAGCCGGCGCCGCTCATCGACACTCGTTTGTTGATTATATTAATGACAGAATAAATTACGGCAGCGCCATATAAATGTGATTTTAATTGTTTCATACACACGCCAGTGGAAGGGAACTGATTGGATCCAGTTCACAGGCGCCATATTAATCTGTTATCTGCTTCTCCTACAGATCTACAAACTCACCGTTTACCCGAGACGAGCGGCGATTTCCATACAAAGGTTGGACGCGCCGTCGTCATCCGGTCCGGGGGAAGAGGAGACTTTCTCATTTATCCGCCAGCTGTTCGGCTTCCTAGCGCCTGATATAATGAAATTGTGTTACAGGAGAATTGACTGAGGTGAATGGAGATTTCAATCCCATTGCTGCCGCCGAGGACGTTTAATGGAAGGTCTGTAATCAGCAGACACTTGTATTAAGTCCTGACTATAATGAATCTCATAAAATGTTAAAAACGTAAGTGTGCAGACGGCGGAGATCTCAGGGCCCTATTTCCAGCTTTCCTCTGGGACTCGCTGATTACTCACTGTTGCCTCATCTCTCAATATTCAGTCAAGCACAAAATTCTCATCTTATTACTTAAAGAACAGCCCAAAAATGGAGGACGCAGTGACCGGGGGCTAATCCTGCCGATCACCGAGCGGCGCCATAATATCCAAAAGCAAAAAAGTCATAGGAGAGGCGGCGGCGCCGCGTCACAAATTGAAAACATAAAACGTAGCACAATCAGGCGCAACCTTGTTTGTCTGCTTTTGCACAATTTAATTACTTTGCTGCTGGAGGGTCCATGGCGTCGGCCTGGTTGCTGCGCTGTGATGTGTCTCTCGGTCCCCCCTCCCGGCTCAGAGGGAGTTAATAAGCAATCTCACAAGGCGCCGCGTTACCTTGTATTTATTACATTCCCCGCTCCTTAAGGCTTTGCTGCGCCGTTAATTGAAATGCGCTGCTGGTGAGCGACCTGGAATGAGTTAGTGGGATGTAAACATCAATTAAAACTTGGAAGTGTGAAGAGTATTTTATTATGATGATTTTTGGATTTCGACGCCCCCCCCCCCTGACCCCACCATCAACAATGTGAAAAAAAAAAGAGGCCAAATGAGAAGTTAATGAGACTTATCCTATAGACGGCATGAAAGCAATTTCCTGCTGAAACCCCCGAACGTGGCGCTGCCGGAGCAGGGGCTTCTGCGGACCACCGCCGACTGCTCCCTGCAATCATCTGTAATTAACCATCACTCCGGACTGGAAAGACAAAAAGGGACGAGGAAAGGTTGTGATATTTCAGCATTTCCGCCCGTGCCGCAGTCTGTGCAGCGCAGAGGTTAATTAGCCGGAGGACTGTTAATTAGGACAATCTCCCAGGAGCAGAGACAAATGTGAGGTCACAGCAAACAAGGAAATTCCTCTAATCCGACATCCGATAATCCAGAACTAGGAGAGATTGAGAGTTGGATTACCATTTATCCACTCTATGACAAAAATCATCCAATCATCCAGAATATCTAGTAATTTGGCATCAATCACATCTTATTAATGTATCCACTTTTCTGTAAAGTTCAACTGCTGTGGAATAAAAGTTTCTATAACTTTGGAATGTAACAGGCAAGAAGTATTAATCCTGATGAAGAAGCGGCACACGTCGAAACCTTGAAATATCACTGTGTCATAAACTCTTTTCCTGTTGTCACGCGTGTAGTGGCTGAGGGAAGGAAGGTTGGTATAACAAGCACGAGCAATTGGGAAGCTAGCCTGGCCCTGGACTTGGGGTCTCTGACTAGCCCTGTTTCCAAAGGTACTCTGATTCTCCCCCCAGAGCCGTGGGGTACTCGGAACCCACTAGGCCCTCACGCCGTAGTCTGGGGCTGTGGGATGTCACGGGGTCGTGACCTGGCTCCGTGGCCCTGGGCAGTCAATATAAGGGGGAACAATTTTTAGGAATTTACGTGACACCACCCGTGGTGCGCGGCTATAGGTAACCGCTGCTGCAGTCGGGACCTCTGGGGATGACGCGAGTAGCAGCAAGGATGTTGATCCCTCCTCAGGTAGAGCTGATCCCCAGGGCAACCGTGAAGTCTTGATAGGCAGGGGTGCAGAGTTCACAGTCACCGGCAGTCTCCTGCTGCCAGATCACCAAAGCGGTCTATCTCCTCTCAGGTGCAAGAAACAACACAGTCTCATTCAGCATTGAGCTTTAACCAGGTTGTACTCTTCTCCTCACAGATGGTACAGTTACAACAGTTCAGTAGCGGCTGCAATGTGGTCTAAGGATGTTTCACCTGCATCTCCCCCTTTCGTGTCTCTTTTGGGCCTTTTCGGTCTGTCTGCACGCTAGCTACGATCCAGCGGTCACAGGCTTTCAGTGGGTGACTTTCCGGGTCTCCTAGCCCTAATACGACGGCCTTCCTTTCGCTGCACCAGAGGCTGGGTCTCAGGACATAAAAACCCCGCACCCCGCCAGGGTTTGTGGTTGGAGCATAAAGATTCCTGGCTATTTCAGCATAGCTGGCATTCTGGTTCCGGCTCAGTCCCTCAGTGTCCCCACTGACTCGAGCACACCTTGGACTCCTTCTGTCTTTCACCTTGGTTTACAGCCATAGACCCGGGCAAGCCTCATGGTGGCACAGGCTGCCGGGTCCGTGTCCTCCACATCCTGTCTGGCGGTGTTCTCGCCTCTCCTTTTACTGACCAGACTTCCCTTGGCTGTCTTCTCTCCAACTAACTACTGCTCCTCACTTCTCACTCTTCTCTCTCCACTTGGTGTTGTGTGTGTCCTTTTTGTTATGTTGTTACCTCCTCTAACCGGGTCCTTCTCTAACTTTTCACCCACCACCTGGCTCCTCCCGCTATCCTGTTGCTGGACATAGAGTACCTAGACTTAGGATCTGGAGTGTGTTGGGTGTTGGTATGGGGAGACCGACTTACCAATCCTAACTGCTGCACCATCTAGTTGGCGACCGGTCCGCAGGGGCTCCACACTCTCCCTGAGCAAAGGATAGCATGTCCACGTGCTAGGACCTGCTTCCGTGGTACACGAAAGCCCAAACATTTTTTATCATGCATATAACAGTAACAATTCACAGGGATACTTGTTCTTCCCGGGACGGGAGGTTCATGGCTTAAACGTTACATAACAAACACCAGCTCATTATATCTACGGGTAGGAGAATAGAAAAATGGAAAAACATAAGTCCAAACAGTTCAGTGATTGTCTCTTCACTTATTGTCTCTTAAGTCTTCGGGAACCCACCACAAGAAAAACCCTTTTACAAGCCCTGGGCGTGGTGACATGGACTAAATTGACCGGTACCTTGGCCATGCCGGTATGTTTATAAGCGTGGCGCTCACAAGTGCAAATTGTCCATTTTAAAGCGCAAGCAGTTCAGAGCATACATTAGCATCATAAAAGCATACGAAAAAACCAACAGAGAGCGCACTGAAGTGAGCGAACTATATACAAATTCCAAGTCCTGATTACACTCATAGTCCAGGATCATAATGTTCATTTTCAGAACAGGGGTCGCACTCTTAGAGAAGACTGAGGGAAACAAAGGGAAAGCAAGTGCTTACACACAGTCTTTACAGTCTAGGACCTGTCCGGTATTCATGGCTTTCACCACGGCATTCTACTAGGTAAGGGGCAAGATCGGACCATGTGCCCTGCCCGGTCACAATGGCAACAAATCGTCATCCAGTGGCATCAAAACAATCTTGTGTCCTTCCCTCTTTTCTGAGGGATCCCCCTCTGTCAAGCTTGGGCTCCGGTTCGCCCTCCTCCTTCTCCCGGGTATGGGAAACTGGGCGTATCGCCATCCACCGCTTGGTCGCTTTCTCCATGAGCACCAGCCGCTATTGCTCCACAATGTCTAGGTGGGTTCTCTCTAGCTGACTACTCAGCTCGGCAACTTCCTCCGACAAAAAGGCAGGATTCACCTCCGGCACCTGGCTCCTCCTGCTATCCTGTTGCTGGACATGACATAGAGTACCTAAACAGGATTGGGAGTGTGTTGGGTGTTAGTGTGGGGAGACCGACATACCAATCCTGGCTGCTGCGCCACCTAGTGGTGACCGGTCTACAGGGGCAACACAACTCCAGATGGCGAGGAGGTTCAGGCCACCACCCTTTCCCTCAAACAATACTGTGCTACTCCCACTCACCTTCCACCACAGACAAGGGAAAACAGCAACTTCCAGGTTTAAGTGCACTGCTTCAGCCGAGCAAAGGCTTCAGCTTGCTTGGTCAAAGGCAGAGAAACTCTATCAGCGACACCCTCTGGAGGAAGGGAAGGCTATCTAAAGGCCATGGGCGTGATCACCTGATAACCTATACCTCCCCTTGCAGAGCCGCCCACCACACATTCAGCAAGTGCAGCTTCAATATCAACCCAGACTGAGTCAAAGGAAAAAAAACTCTGGTTTAAACAACAGCAGAACAATTCCCGTGGTCTGAGGATCAGTCAACACAAGACTCCTCTCTTCTATTCCAAGGCTACATTCACACACATCGATCTTGACCTGTCAATAGAATGAGCATGTTAGTATCTGTGGTGCGTTTCTCATCCGCTTTTTCCATAGAGAACAATTCTAAATGAAGAAAAAAAAAATGCAGCTCAAAAAAAGCACCAAAAACGCTGTGTGTGAATGGGTGATGTGTGTATTGGAAAAGCGGATCAGGTTTGCAACTGAAAAAACAATAAAAAAAACAGTGCAAAAACAGTGTCTGAATGGAGCCTAAGAATCCAACTATGGTAAGATAGCTTTTTTCTTTGAACGTCTCCTGATCAATATTGTGTTATTAGGGATATCAGCAGGGGTCAAGGATTGCAATCGCACTTGGACCCTGCAGCCTAGGGGGCCCCAAAAGTCCTGTAGAAAAATCCTATTGCTATTAAAGATTTGCAATAATTAGGGGCCCCGTTGGAGCTTTTGCATCAGGTACATGAGCTTCAGGTTACACCGCTGGATCTCAGGGTCATCACGCCACCGCAGGTCTCGGTCGCCTTCTTTGACCATATTGGGGGAGATCTTGTGTGGTTTTTAAGTGTTTTTTGTGATGTTTATCCGCTTTGTGGATGTAACAGTCTGCTAAGTCCAGTACAGACAGCAGCACATACGGTATGTGATCATATTATTCCAGGGTCGTCACACTTGGGGTCCGGTCCGGGCTCCTGGGTCGTCACACCTGGGGTCTGGTCCGGGCTCCTGGGTCGTCACACCTGGGGTCCAGTCCGGGCTCCTGGGTCGTCACACTCGGGGTCTGGTCCGGGCTCCTGGGTCGTCACACTTGGGGTCCGGTCCTGGCTCCTGGGTCATCAGATTTGGGGTCTGGTTCGGGCTCCTGGGTCGTCACACCTGGGGTCTGGTCCGGGCTCCTGGGTCGTCACACCTGGGGTCTGGTCCGGGCTCCTGGGTCGTCACACCTGGGGTTCGGTCCGGGCTCCTGGTTCGCCACACTTGGGGTCCGGTCCGGGCTCCTGGGTCGTCACACTCGGGGTCTGGTCCGGGCTCCTGGGTCGTCACACTTGGGGTCCGGTCCTGGCTCCTGGGTCATCAGATTTGGGGTCTGGTTCGGGCTCCTGGGTCATCGCACTTGGGGTCTGGTTCGGGCTCCTGGGTCGTCACACCTGGGGTCTGGTCCGGGCTCCTGGGTCGTCACACCTGGGGTCTGGTCAGGGCTCCTGGGTCGTCACACCTGGGGTTCGGTCCGGGCTCCTGGTTCGTCACACTTGGGGTCTGGTCCGGGCTCCTGGGTCGTCACACTCGGGGTCTGGTCCGGGCTCCTGGGTCATCACACCTGGGGTCCAGTCCAGGCTCCTGGGTCGTCACACCTGGGGTTCGGTCCGGGCTCCTGGGTCATCACACTTGGGGTCCGGTTCGGGCTCCTGGGTCATCACATTCGGGGCCTGGTCCGGGCTCCTGGGTCGTCACACTCGGGGTACAGTCCGGGCTCCTGGGTCGTCACACTTGGGGTCCGGTCCGGGCTCCTGGGTCGTCACACTTGGGGTCCAGGCCGGGCTCCTGGGTCGTCACACTCGGGGTCTGGTCCGGGCTCCTGGGTCGTCACACTTGGGGTCTGGTCCGGGCTCCTGGGTCATCACACCTGGGGTCCAGTCCAGGCTCCTGGGTCGTCACACCTGGGGTTCGGTCCGGGCTCCTGGGTCATCACACTTGGGGTCCGGTTCGGGCTCCTGGGTCATCACACTCGGGGTACAGTCCAGGCTCCTGGGTCGTCACACTTGGGGTCCGGTCCAGGCTCCTGGGTCGTCACACTTGGGGTCCAGGCCGGGCTCCTGGGTCATCAGATTTGGGGTCTGGTTCGGGCTCCTGGGTCGTCACACCTGGGGTTCGATCCGGGCTCCTGGGTCGTCACACTTGGGGTCCGGTCCGGGCTCCTGGGTCATCACACTTGGGGTCTGGTTCGGGCTCCTGGGTCATTACACTTAGGGTCCGGTTCGGTCTCCTGGGTCGTCACACTTATGGTCCGGTCCGGGCTCCTGGTTCGTCACACTCGGGATCTGGTCCAGGCTCCTGGGTCGTCACACCTGGGGTTCGGTTCAGGCTCCTGGGTCATCACACTTGGGGTCCAGTCCGGGCTCCTGGGTCGTCACACTCGGGGTCTGGTCCGGGCTCCTGGGTCGTCACACTTGGGGTCTGGTCCGGGCTCCTGGATCGTCACACCTGGGGTTCGGTCCGGGCTCCTGGGTCGTCACACTTGGGGTCCGGTCCGGGCTCCTGGGTCGTCACACTCGGGGTCTGGTCCGGGCTCCTGGGTCATCACACCTGGGGTCCAGTCCAGGCTCCTGGGTCGTCACACCTGGGGTTCGGTCTGGGCTCCTGGGTCATCACACTTGGGGTCCGGTTCGGGCTCCTGGGTCATCACATTCGGGGCCTGGTCCGGGCTCTTGGGTCGTCACACTCGGGGTACAGTCCGGGCTCCTGGGTCGTCACACTTGGGGTCCGGTCCGGGCTCCTGGGTCGTCACACTTGGGGTCCAGGCCGGGCTCCTGGGTCGTCACACTCGGGGTTTGGTCCGGGCTCCTGGGTCATCACACTTGGGGTCCGGTCCTGGCTCCTGGGTCATCAGATTTGGGGTCTGGTTCGGGCTCCTGGGTCATTACACTTAGGGTCCGGTTCGGGCTCCTGGGTCGTCACACTTAGGCTCCGGTCCGGGCTCCTGGTTCGTCACACTCGGGATCTGGTCCAGGCTCCTGGGTCGTCACACCTGGGGTTCGGTTCAGGCTCCTGGGTCGTCACACTTGGGGTCCAGTCCGGGCTCCTGGGTCGTCACACTCGGGGTCTGGTCCGGGCTCAAGGGTCGTCACACTTGGGGTCTGGTCCGGGCTCCTGGGTCGTCACACCTGGGGTTCGGTCCGGGCTCCTGGGTCGTCACACTTGGGGTCCGGTCCGGGCTCCTGGGTCGTCACACTCAGGGTCTGGTCCGGGCTCCTGGGTCATCACACCTGGGGTCCAGTCCAGGCTCCTGGGTCGTCACACCTGGGGTTCGGTCCGGGCTCCTGGGTCATCACACTTGGGGTCCGGTTCGGGCTCCTGGGTCATCACACTCGGGGCTGGTCCGGGCTCCTGGGTCGTCACACTCGGGGTACAGTCCGGGCTCCTGGGTCGTCACACTTGGGGTCCGGTCCGGGCTCCTGGGTTGTCACACTTGGGGTCCAGGCCGGGCTCCTGGGTCGTCACACTTGGGGTCCGGTCCGGGCTCCTGGGTCATCACATTTGGGGTCTGGTTCGGGCTCCTGAGTCACACCTGGGGTTCGGTCCGGGCTCCTGGGTCGTCACACTTGGGGTCCGGTCCTGGCTCCTGGGTCATCACACTTGGGGTCTGGTTCGGGCTCCTGGGTCATTACACTTAGGGTCCGGTTTGGGCTCCTGGGTCGTCACACTTAGGGTCCGGTCCGGGCTCCTGGATCGTCACACCTGGGGTTCGGTCCGGGCTCCTGGGTTGTCACACTTGGGGTCCAGTCTGTGACCAATATCTGAACAGATATCTGTGTGTGTAACGTGGCCTTTAGGGTCCGGTCCGGGCTCCTGGGTCGTCACACTCGGGGTCTGGTCCGGGCTCCTGGGTCGTCACACTTGGGGTCCGGTCCGGGCTCCTGGGTCATCACACTTGGGGTCCAGTCCGGGCTCCTGGGTCATCACACTGGGGGTCCGGTTCGGGCTGCTGGGTCGTCACACTCGGGGTCTGGTCCGGGCTCCTGGATCGTCACACCTGGGGTTCGGTCCGGGCTCCTGGGTTGTCACACTTAGGGGCTGGTCCGGGCTCCTGGGTCATCACACCTGGGGTCCGGTCCGGGCTCCAGGATCATCACACTTGGGGTCCTGTCCTGGCTTCCTGGTTGTCACACTTGGGGTCATATCCGGGCTCCTGAGTCGTCACACTTGGGGTCATATCCGGGCTCCTGAGTCGTCACACTTGTGGTCATATCCGGGCTCCTGAGTCGTCACACTTGGGGTCATATCTGGGCTCCTGGGTGGTCACACTTGAGGTCATATCCGGGCTCCTGGGTGGTCACACTTGGGGTCCAGTCTGGGCTCCTGGAGTCGTCATAAAGTGGAGATTAGCAAGAAAACTGGCAACATAAGTTTGTGGTTGATGTGAGTTGTGCTCCCCACACCCCGGACTCCCTCCTCTGTCCCACAATCCCTCTCTTCCCTCCTAATGAATCCGGGTTATAGAGCTCAATCCTGAAACCTTCTGCGTTTTGCACTAATTACTTCATGTGGTTTTATCATTGATTTCAGTGTCAGCTTTAATGGGTTTAATGGACAGAGCGCTCACCGATCTGCTCCTGTCTGATGTTTGCCCGCATCCTCCACCATCTATACATTACCTTTGCCCCTAAATCTATTACAATCGACAGACTTCCCCTGCAGGACGGATGATAACAGCGAGAACAGCTCCTCACTATTTATTGTCATCTCAGAACTTGTCATTCAGCAATCAATGAGGCGAGGAGGGAACAGGAGAGGACAGGTGGGGGACAGGACAGTGGGGACAGGACAGATGGGGATAGATGGGGACAGGAGGGAATGGGAGTGGACAGGTGGGGACAGGTGGGTACAGGAGGAAATGGGAGAGGAGGGGACGGAAGGGACGTGAAAGGACAGAAAGGGACAGGAGGGGAGAGGAAAGGGGGGGAGGAGAGAGGAAAGGAAGGGACGGAAGGGGATAATAAGGGACAGGAGGGGATGGGAGAGAACAAGTGGGGACGGAAGGGGATTATAAGGGACAGGTAGGGATGGGAGAGAACAGAAGGGGACAGAAGAGGATAGGAGGGCACAGAAAGAGACAGGAAAGGACAGGAGGATATGGAAGAGGATGGGAGGGCACAGAAGGGGACGGAAGAGGACAGGATAGAACAGGAGGTGACAGGAAGGGATGGGGGAATGGGAAAGGATGGGAGAGGACAATAGGGAACAGGAGAGGACAGGAGGGAACGGGAGTTGACAGGAAGGGATGGGAGTGGAGGAGAAGGGAGGTTAAAGAAAGGGACAGGAGAAGATGGGAGGGGACAGAAAGGAATGGGTGGGCACAGGAGGGGATAGAAAGGAGTGGGAGGGGACAGAAGGGGACAGGAAGGAACAGGAGAGGACAGGAGGGGGTGGGTATGGACAGGAGGGGAAGGGAGGGATCAGGAAGGCATGGGAGAGGACCGGAGGGAACAGAAGGTAACAGGAGTGAATGGGAAAGGATAGGAAGGAACAGAAGGGAACAGAAGAGTATGATGTGGCACCCCGGGGTCCAGTTCCCACAATAGCATTGTCTCACCCAGGGGACCCTGCTGTGCTTGGGAGCAAGGGAGGGTACCTACAACAGGTGAACCACACACACACAACACCTTTCCAACACCAGCCCAGAAGAGGGAGCTTGGAAACCTGATCTAAAGGGAAGGTCCCCTCCTATAAATTCTGGTCTGGGGGAGGGTTAGACAGTTCAGTTCCTAGGAGGACTGTGAAGAAGTCCCGTGGACTGGAGCAGAGTAAGGCTCGTCCCAGGATGTAGACTAGCCAGCACGAGGGACCCGTAGGAGAGGGTCTGAGGAAGTGGAGTCGTAGGTCTGGGGAGTGGAGCCAGTGCTGGTTCACCCCCAGCACCGAGTGCAGGAGCGGACACCGAAGTTCGAGGTTGTGAGGGACTCTAGGCCCAGCAGCCAACACTGGTGGGTGGGAGATTCCAAGTTGCTCGCCCACCATGAGGCCCAGGAGACACAGCAGCACCAGAGAGCTCAGGGAGAAGTAGCCAGTGAAGGGTAACCCAAGGAGGGCTCAAGCCGCCGGTCATACAGGCCAGAGACAGCACACAGTAAAAAAGAGGGCCGCAGCAGAGCTACAGGCAGCCAGGACCCACCAAGAGCAGCACAGTAGGGAGGTCTCAAAACTCGCCAGGTGTGGAGGACCCAACTTGCTCCCAGGCTCTTGACCCCGACACCTCTTGTGGACAGTGCCCTGGATGAACCTGCTACTCTCTTCAGTAAAGGTAACAGAGACTACAACTCCTGTGTCTGTCGGTTATTCCGCACGCTAAGTCCTGCACCCCCCAACGGCCTACCACCGCCATAGACTCTAATGGTTGCCCTGGGGACCCGCTCCTCCTGTGGGGAGCGACACCATCATAGCTGTAACTCCACCATCCCCAGAGGTCCTGCACAGCAGCCCCTACCGGCCGCCTTCCATGGATGGCGTCACGATAGACTCTATTTTATTTTTATTTCTCTTTTTACCCCTTCACAAAACCCCCTATTTTACTGACCGCCCAATAGGGGACCAGGGACCGGGTCACGCCATCCCACAGCCCCGACGACGTCCAGAGGGCCCGGTTCCAAGCACCCCACAGCCCCCGCTGGGGCGAGTCAATGGGATGTAACAGAAAGGAACAGGAGAGGACGGGAGGAGATGGGAGGGCAGATATCATCATTATTATCATATTAGAGGGTCGCACAGGGCTGTCCAGGAGGAAGGACCCTGACGTCTGAAAATTACCAGAGAACATAAATGCAGGGGGAGGAGCTACAAGGTGTCAAGCCACTCCCCTTAAAGTGCATGCACCCAACACCCAAATTTTCACTATATCATGGATACCAGCCTGCTCTCAGCAGATCTGCAGGGGCTGGGACATTACAACATTTCCTGGTAACCGACAGGGAAAGGAACTTGGTTTAGAAGTTCAAAACTTGATTCCTCTAAGAGCTGAATGTTTGCCTCTTTATCCGCAGGATAGGTGGTCTACGACCCGGCCGACTACCAACCTTGGGTCAATAAAGACTTGTAGACCCCCGCTCCATCCTCTCAACTCCAGCCAGGTTTACCTCTGGGGTCCTGTGGGACGGGACCACCTCCAGCCTTTCCCCCTCCCTGTGCTGCCTCTTATTAAGATGGAGACATTGCACGTAGCATGCTCCGGGGGTGTCGCTCTTATGATGCTTTGAATAATTAACCTGTGAGCCAAACCCTGTGGAAACAACACAAAAAGTTGCATCAAATAAAAGGACCCATATCTCCTGAACCATGTGGCAGAGAGAACTAAAAAATAAACCTAAATCCTGAGAGGTGGTGCAACCTGGCCCGTCTGACCCAGTACAGAGATACACCTTGATGTTGGCTGCTGGGCTCACACACTAGTTGATGTTCAGTATGCGCCTGTTCACACCTGCATGTTGGGTAGTGCCGGCAGGTTTCTTATTTACATGTCTGATTTCGATCTGCTGATTGCATTGGTCTCCTGGAGATAAGTGGCCAGTCAATGTCCGCCGGTAGATCTCAGAGGACACAGGAGCGCTATGTATGGGAGTTGGCTGAGATGGCGTCACTCGGCCCACAGCCGGCTGATTGTACGACCTAAGACTTGGGGGTTCTATATTAATGGACAACCTCGCATGGTGCAGAATAAAAGGAGGGAACTCTGCTCACCTCCCGGGCCGTTCCTCAATGTCCGATCTGACAGAACAGTGAACACTGCATGTGATCAGTGACTGCTGATTGGCTGCAGCGGTCACATGACATTAGACCTTGGAGAGTCACACTGCTGACATCGGAGGAGTGGTGCTGCTCGGGGAGGTGATAATAGCTTTTTTCCTTTCATTACAAGGAGTTGTGCAGTAGTGGACAATCCCTTTAAGATGAGAACCTGGAAGGTGATGACGACACTTTGTATCACATTATGAGCCTGTTGGGTGACTGTTCATGATGGCCGCCCGTCCTCCTGTCCGCCGCTCCAGGATTCCTCGGCCCCACACATAATCTGCACAATAATTCTCCATCACTTTTTAGATTTCTCAAATAAGAAATCTGAGCAAATAATTCTCTGCAACAAAAGGCTGAATGTCTTCAGTGTTCTGTGCTGGAAAGGAAGACGGAGGGGAAACGGCGTGGGGACGCCGCCGCCATGCACAGCCGTCTCCTTATTGGATCCAGTCACATCCATATTTTAGCAACAAATAAAACATTTGGGAAATAAATTCCACAGCTGCAGAAAGGAAACATATCGCCAGTAATGTGATTTACAGGGGACTGCGGCCTCCAAACAGCATTACTCCAATCAGCGGCAGAAGCCCGAGCCACCGGGGGACAGTGTGCGGCGCAGCAGAGTCACCCATAACCACATGTACAGACAGATAGGCGGACAGTGGAAGGGGACAGTAGGAGGGGGAAACGGGGGAGGGGGACAGTACGCGGCACAGCGGAGTCACCCATAACCACATGTACAGACAGATAGGCAAACAGTGGAAGGGCACAGTAGGAGGGGGAAAAGGGAAACGTGGGAGGGGGATAGTGCGCGGCACAGCAGAGTCACCCATAGCCACATGTACAGACAGATAGGTGGACAGTGGAAGGAGACAGTAAGAGGGGAAACGGGGGAGGGGGACAGTGCGCGGCACAGCGGAGTCACCCATAGCCACATGTACAGACAGATAGGTGGACAGTGGAAGGAGACAGTAAGAGGGGGAAAGGCGGGGGGAGGCGGGAAGCGAGCACCCTAGCCATGTACGCAGATGCACAGTGGAAGGCAAGAGGGAAAGGGTGGATGCCGCACAGCAAGTCACCATACCACATGTACAGACAGATAGGCAGACAGTGGAAGGGACAGTAGGAGGGGAAAAGGGAAACGTGGGAGGGGGATAGTGCGCGGCACAGCAGAGTCACCCATAGCCACATGTACAGACAGATAGGCGGACAGTGGAAGGGGACAGTAAGAGGGGAAACGGGGGAGGGGGACAGTGCGCGGCACAGCGGAGTCACCCATAAGCCACATGTACAGACAGATAGGCGGACAGTGGAAGGGACAGTAGAGAGGGGGAAAACGGGGAGGGGGACAGTACGCGGCACAGCGAGTCACCCATAGCCACATGTACAGACAGATAGGCGGACAGTGGAAGGGCGACAGTAGGAGGGAAGGGAAACGTGGGAGGGGGATAGTGCGCGGCACAGCAGAGTCACCCATAGCCACATGTACAGACAGATAGGCGGACAGTGGAAGGGGACAGTAAGAGGGGGAAACGTGGGAGGGGGATAGTGCGCGGCACAGCAGAGTCACCCATAGCCACATGTACAGACAGATAGGCGGACAGTGGAAGGAGACAGTAAGAGGGGAAACGTGGGAGGGGGTCAGTGCGCGGCACAGCAGAGTCACCCATAGCCACATGTACAGACAGATAGGCGGACAGTGGAAGGGACAGTAAGAGGGAGGAAACGTGGGAGGGGGTCAGTGCGCGGCACAGCAGAGTCACCCATAGCCACATGTACAGACAGATAGGCGGACAGTGGAAGGGGACAGTAGAGGGGGAAAGAAACGTGGGAGGGGGTCAGTGCGCGGCACAGCAGAGTCACCCATAGCCACATGTACAG
The DNA here is from genome assembly GCA_033576535.1 of Allobates femoralis. Classification (NCBI taxonomy): domain Eukaryota; kingdom Metazoa; phylum Chordata; class Amphibia; order Anura; family Aromobatidae; genus Allobates; species Allobates femoralis. Next base: position 34,360,389 of record JARQOC010000010.1, read on the forward strand.
ACAGATAGGCGGACAGTGGAAGGGGACAGTAAGAGGGGAAACGGGGGAGGGGGACAGTGCGCGGCACAGCAGAGTCACCCATAACCACATGTACAGACAGATAGGCGGACAGTGGAAGGGGACAGTAAGAGGGGGAAACGGGGAGGGGGTCAGTGCGCGGCACAGCAGAGTCACCCATAGCCACATGTACAGACAGATAGGCGGACAGTGGAAGGGGACAGTAAGAGGGGGAAACGTGGGAGGGGGATAGTGCGCGGCACAGCAGAGTCACCCATAGCCACATGTACAGACAGATAGGTGGACAGTGGAAGGGGACAGTAAGAGGGGGAAACGTGGGAGGGGGTCAGTGCGCGGCACAGGAGAGTCACCCATAGCCACATGTACAGACAGATAGGCGGACAGTGGAAGGGGACAGTAAGAGGGGGAAACGTGGGAGGGGGATAGTGCGCGGCACAGCGGAGTCACCCATAACCACATGTACAGACAGATAGGCGGACAGTGGAAGGGGTCAGTAAGAGGGGGAAACGTGGGAGGGGGTCAGTGTGCGGCGCAGCAGAGTCACCCATAACCACATGTACAGACAGATAGGCGGACAGTGGAAGGGGACAGTAGGAGGGGAAACGGGGGAGGGGGACAGTACGCGGCACAGCGGAGTCACCCATAACCACATGTACAGACAGATAGGCAAACAGTGGAAGGGCACAGTAGGAGGGGGAAAAGGGAAACGTGGGAGGGGGATAGTGCGCGGCACAGCAGAGTCACCCATAGCCACATGTACAGACAGATAGGCGGACAGTGGAAGGAGACAGTAAGAGGGGGAAACGGGGGAGGGGGACAGTGCGCGGCACAGCGGAGTCACCCATAGCCACATGTACAGACAGATAGGCGGACAGTGGAAGGAGACAGTAAGAGGGGAAACGTGGGAGGGGGTCAGTGCGCGGCACAGCAGAGTCACCCATAGCCACATGTACAGACAGATAGGCGGACAGTGGAAGGGGACAGTAAGAGGGGAAACGTGGGAGGGGGATAGTGCGCGGCACAGCAGAGTCACCCATAACCACATGTACAGACAGATAGGCGGACAGTGGAAGGGGACAGTAGGAGGGGGAAAAGGGAAACGTGGGAGGGGGTCAGTGCGCGGCACAGCAGAGTCACCCATAGCCACATGTACAGACAGATAGGCGGACAGTGGAAGGGGACAGTAAGAGGGGAAACGGGGGAGGGGGACAGTGCGCGGCACAGCGGAGTCACCCATAACCACATGTACAGACAGATAGGCGGACAGTGGAAGGGGACAGTAAGAGGGGGAAACGGGGGAGGGGGTCAGTGCGCGGCACAGCAGAGTCACCCATAGCCACATGTACAGACAGATAGGCGGACAGTGGAAGGGGACAGTAAGAGGGGGAAACGTGGGAGGGGGATAGTGCGCGGCACAGCAGAGTCACCCATAGCCACATGTACAGACAGATAGGCGGACAGTGGAAGGGGTCAGTAAGAGGGGGAAACGTGGGAGGGGGATAGTGCGCGGCACAGCGGAGTCACCCATAACCACATGTACAGACAGATAGGCGGACAGTGGAAGGGGAGAGTAGGAGGGGGAAAAGGGAAACGTGGGAGGGGGATAGTGCGCGGCACAGCAGAGTCACCCATAGCCACATGTACAGACAGATAGGCGGACAGTGGAAGGGACAGTAGGAGGGGGAAAAGGGAAACGTGGGAGGGGGTCAGTGCGCGGCACAGCAGAGTCACCCATAGCCACATGTACAGACAGATAGGCGGACAGTGGAAGGGGACAGTAAGAGGGGGAAACGTGGGAGGGGGATAGTGCGCGGCACAGCAGAGTCACCCATAGCCACATGTACAGACAGATAGGTGGACAGTGAAGGGGACAGTAAGAGGGGAAACGTGGGAGGGGGATAGTGCGCGGCACAGGAGAGTCACCCATAGCCACATGTACAGACAGATAGGTGGACAGTGGAAGGGGACAGTAAGAGGGGGAAACGTGGGAGGGGGTCAGTGCGCGGCACAGGAGAGTCACCCATAGCCACATGTACAGACAGATAGGCGGACAGTGGAAGGGGACAGTAAGAGGGGGAAACGTGGGAGGGGGATAGTGCGCGGCACAGCGGAGTCACCCATAACCACATGTACAGACAGATAGGCGGACAGTGGAAGGGGAGAGTAGGAGGGGGAAAAGGGAAACGTGGGAGGGGGATAGTGCGCGGCACAGCAGAGTCACCCATAGCCACATGTACAGACAGATAGGCGGACAGTGGAAGGGGACAGTAAGAGGGGGAAACGTGGGAGGGGGATAGTGCGCGGCACAGCGAGTCACCCATAACCACATGTACAGACAGATAGGCGGACAGTGGAAGGGGAAAGTAGGAGGGGGAAAAGGGAAACGTGGGAGGGGGTCAGTGTCGCGGCACAGCGGAGTCACCCATAACCACATGTACAGACAGATAGGCGGACAGTGGAAGGGGACAGTAGGAGGGGGAAAAGGGAAATGTGGGAGGGGGTCAGTGCGCGGCACAGCGGAGTCACCCATAGCCACATGTACAGACAGATAGGCGGACAGTGGAAGGGGACAGTAGGAGGGGGAAAAGGGAAAACGTGGGAGGGGGTCAGTGCACGGCACAGCAGAGTCACCCATAGCCACATGTACAGACAGATAGGCGGACAGTGGAAGGGGACAGTAAGAGGGGGAAACGTGGGAGGGGGATAGTGCGCGGCACAGCAGAGTCACCCATAGCCACATGTACAGACAGATAGGTGGACAGTGGAAGGGGACAGTAAGAGAGGGGAAACGTGGGAGGGGATAGTGCGCGGCACAGAGAGTCACCCATAGCCACATGTACAGACAGATAGGGGACAGTGGAAGGGGACAGTAAGAGGGGGAAACGTGGGAGGGGGATAGTGCGCGGCACAGCGGAGTCACCCATAACCACATGTACAGACAGATAGGCGGACAGTGGAAGGGGACAGTAAGAGGGGGAAAGAAACGTGGGAGGGGGTCAGTGGCGGCACAGCAGAGTCACCCATAGCCACATGTACAGACAGATAGGCGAACAGTGGAAGGGGACAGTAGGAGGGGGAAAGGGAAATGTGGGAGGGGGACAGTGCGCGGCACAGCAGAGTCACCCATAGCCACATGTACAGACAGATAGGCGGACAGTGGAAGGGGACAGTAAGAGGGGGAAACGTGGGAGGGGGATAGTGGCGGCACAGCAGAGTCACCCATAACCACATGTACAGACAGATAGGCGGACAGTGGAAGGGGACAGTAGAGGGAGGGAAAAGGGGGGAGGGGGACAGTAGCGGCACAGGGAGTCACCCATAACCACATGTACAGACAGATAGGCAGGACAGTGGAAGGGTCACAGTAGGAGGGGGAAAAGGGAAAGTGGGAGGGGGATAGTGCGCGACAGGAGTCACCCTAGCACATGTACAGACAGATAGGCGGACAGTGTGAAGGGGACAGTAGGAGGGGGATAACGTGGGAGGGGGAAGTGCGCGGCACAGGGAGTCACCCATACCACATGTAAGCAGACAGTAGGGGGACAGTGGAAGGGAGACAGTAAGAGGGGAAACGTGGGAGGGGGATAGTGGAGGCACAGAGCAAGTCACCTAGCCCTGTACAGCAGATATGGTGGACAGTGGAGGGGACAGTAAGAGGGGGACAATGTGGAGGGGATAGGTGCGCGCAACAGGGGAGAGTCATCCATGAGCCCAACAGAAATTAGCGACATGAAGAAGTAGGAGGAGGGAACTGGAGGGATAGTGCGGCGGCACAGGGAGTCACCCATAGACGATGTATAAATCAGATAGGTGACGTGGGAAATGGGCAGTAGAGTGAAGCAACGTGGAGGCTGAATTGGTCGGCACAGCGGAGTTCACCCATAACCACATGTACAGACAGATAGGCGGACAGTGGAAGGGACAGTAGAGGGGGAAAACGGGTGGGAGGGGGTCAGTGCGCGGCACAGCAGAGTCACCCATAGCCACATGTACAGACAGATAGGCGGACAGTGGAAGGGGACAGTAAGAGGTGGGGAAACGTGGGAGGGGGATAGTGCGCGGCACAGCAGAGTCACCCATAGCCACATGTACAGACAGATAGGCGGACAGTGGAAGGGGTCAGTAAGGAGGGGAAAACGATTGGGAGGGGGAAGTGCGCGGCACAGCAGAGTCACCCATAGCCACATGTACAGACAGATAGGCGGACAGTGGAAGGGGACAGTAAGAAGGTGAAAAGGGTATAGAGATTGGGGGGAGGTGGACAGAGGGGAGGGGGATGTGCGAGTGGGACAGTGCGCAGTGCAGTGGAGTCACCCATAACCACATGTGCAGACGGACAGGCGGACAGTGTAAGGGGATGGGACAGTGGTAGGAGGACAAGTAAAGGGGGCAGTGTAAGGGGGACAGGGGGAAGGGGATAGGGCAGTGGGAGGGGGATAGTGCGCTCCACAGTGGAGTCACCCATCATATGTACAGGCAGACAGTGAGTGGGGGATAGTGGTAGGGGACAGATGGAAAAGAAGCGGGCGAGGGGGATAGAGAGAAGGGGACATTTGGAGAGGGGCTGTGGAAAGGAGTTGGTGGGAGGGGGTAGTGGGTGGAAGGGAGAAAGTGGGAGGGGGACAATGTGGAAGGACAGAGTGTGGGGAACAGGGGGAGAGGGACAGTGCGTGGCGCAACAAATTCAGCAAAATATAGAGTGGAGGGCACTGACTATAGGTCCCATGGCATAGTCACAGGGACTCTGTACCTGGAGGGTATAATCTGGTGAGGAGTTTGGCAGTCTAGTATTTACACCACATGTTGTAGCTCCATATTGGTTGGGCATTTCACTCTAGTTGCAGGATGTGTCTGAGCGGATGGTGATCGTGTACTGGACGACGCTTATGTTGTAGGATGTGTCTGAGCGGATGGTGACCGTGTACTGGATAACCCTTGTGTTGTAGGATGTCGCTGAGTGGATGGGGACCGTGTACTGGATAACCCTTGTGTTGTACAATGTCACTGAGCAGATAGTGACCGTGTACTGGATACCTTGTGTTGTAGGATGTCGCTGAGCGGATGGTGACCTGTACTGATAACCCTTGTGTTGTACAATGTCACTGAGGGATGTGACCTGTACTGGATAACCCTTGTGTTGTAGGATGTCGCTGAGCGGATGGTGACCGTGTACTGGATAACCCTTGTGTTGTAATGTGCTGAGCGGATGGTGACCGTGTACTGGATAACCCTTGGTTGTAATGTCCTGAGCGGATGTGACCATGTACTGGATAACCCTTGTGTTGTAGGATGTCGCTGAGCGGATGGTGACCGTGTACTGGATAACCCTTGTGTTGTACAATGTGGCTGAGCGGATGGTGACCGTGTACTGGATAACCCTTGTGTTGTAGGATGTCGCTGAGCGGATGGTGACCGTGTACTGGATAACCCTTGTGTTGTAGAATGTGGCTGAGCGGATGGTGACTGTGTACTGGATAACCCTTGTGTTGTAGGATGTCGTTGAGCAGATGGTGACCGTGTACTGGATAACCCTTGTGTTGTAGGATGTCGTTGAGCGGATGGTGACCATGTACTGGATAACCCTTGTGTTGTAGGATGTCGTTGAGCAGATGGTGACCGTGTACTGGATAACTCTTGTGTTGTAGGATGTCGCTGAGCAGATGGTGACCGTGTACTGGATAACCCTTGTGTTGTAGGATGTCGCTGAGTGGATGGGGACCGTGTACTGGATAACCCTTGTGTTGTAGGATGTCGCTGAGCGGATGGTGACCGTGTACTGGATAACCCTTGTGTTGTAGGATGTGTCTGAGCGGATGGTGACCGTGTACTGGATAACCCTTATGTTGTACAATGTGGCTGAGCGGATGGTGACTGTGTACTGGATAACCCTTGTGTTGTAGGATGTCGCTGAGCGGATGGTGACCATGTACTGGATAACCCTTGTGTTGCAGGATGTCACTGAGCGGATGGTGACCGTGTACTGGATAACCCTTGTGTTGTAGGATGTGGCTGAGCGGATGGTGACCATGTACTGGATAACCCTTGTGTTGTAGGATGTCGTTGAGCGGATGGTGACCGTGTACTGGATAACCCTTGTGTTGTAGGATGTCGCTGAGCGGATGGTGACCGTGTACTGGATAACCCTTGTGTTGTAGGATGTCGTTGAGCAGATGGTGACCGTGTACTGGATAACCCTTGTGTTGTAGGATGTCACTGAGCGGATGGTGACCGTGTACTGGATAACCCTTGTGTTGTAGGATGTCACTGAGCGGATGGTGACCATGTACTGGATCACCCTTGTGATGTAGGATGTGTCTGAGCGGATGGTGACCGTGTACTGGATAACCCTTGTTGTTGTAGGATGTCACTGAGCGGATGGTGACCGTGTACTGGATAACCCTTGTGTTGTAGGATGTCGCTGAGCGGATGGTGACCGTGTACTGGATAACCCTTGTGTTGTAGGATGTCGCTGAGCGGATGGTGACCGTTGTACTGGGATAACCCTTGTGTTGTAGGATGTCTGCATGTGAGCGGATGGTGACCGTGTACTGGATAACCCTTGTGTTGTAGGATGTCGTTGAGCAGATGGTGACCGTGTACTGGATAACCCTTGTGTTGTAGGATGTCGTTGAGCAGATGGTGACCGTGTACTGGATAACCCTTGTGTTGTAGGATGTCACTGAGCGGATGGTGACCGTGTACTGGATAACCCTTGTGTTGTAGGATGTCACTGAGCGGATGGTGACCATGTACTGGATCACCCTTGTGATGTAGGATGTGCTGAGCGGATGGTGACCGTGTACTGGATAACCCTTGTGTTGTAGGATGTCACTGAGCGGATGGTGACCGTGTACTGGATAACCCTTGTGTTGTAGGATGTCGCTGAGCGGATGGTGACCGTGTACTGGATAACCCTTGTGTTGTAGGATGTCGCTGAGCGGATGGTGACCGTGTACTGGATAACCCTTGTGTTGTAGGATGTCGTTGAGCGGATGGTGACCAGTGTACTGGATAACCCTTGTGTTGTAGGATGTGGCTGAGCGGATGGTGACCGTGTACTGGATAACCCTTGTGTTGTACAATGTGGCTGAGCGGATGGTGACCGTGTACTGGATAACCCTTGTGTTGTAGGATGTCGCTGAGTGGATGGTGACCATGTACTGGATAACCCTTGTGTTGTAGGATGTGGCTGAGCGGATGGTGACCGTGTACTGGATAACCCTTGTGTTGTACAATGTGGCTGAGTGGATGGTGACCGTGTACTGGATAACCCTTGTGTTGTACAATGTGGCTGAGCGGATGGTGACCGTGTACTGGATAACCCTTGTGTTGTAGGATGTCGTTGAGCAGATGGTGATCGTGTACTGGATAACCCTTGTGTTGTAGGATGTCGCTGAGCGGATGGTGACCGTGTACTGGATAACCCTTGTGTTGTACAATGTGGCTGAGCGGATGGTGACCGTGTACTGGACGACGCTTATGTTGTAGGATGTCGCTGAGCGGATGGTGACCATGTACTGGATAACCCTTGTGTTGTACAATGTGGCTGAGCGGATGGTGACCGTGTACTGGATAACCCTTGTGTTGTAGGATGTCGCTGAGCGGATGGTGACCGTGTACTGGATAACCCTTGTGTTGTACAATGTGGCTGAGCGGATGGTGACCGTGTACTGGATAACCCTTGTGTTGTAGGATGTCGCTGAGCGGATGGTGACCGTGTACTGGATAACCCTTGTGTTGTACAATGTGGCTGAGCGGATGGTGACCGTGTACTGGATAACCCTTGTGTTGTAGGCTGTTGCTGAGTGGATGGTGACCGTGTACTGGATAACCCTTGTGTTGTAGGATGTCACTGAGCGAATGGTGACCGTGTACTGGATAACCCTTGTGTTGTACAATGTCACTGAGCGAATGGTGACCGTGTACTGGATAACCCTTGTGTTGTAGGATGTCACTGAGCGGATGGTGACTGTGTACTGGATAACCCTTGTGTTGTAGGATGTCGCTGAGCTGATGGTGACCGTGTACTGGATAACCCTTGTGTTGTAGGATGTCGCTGAGCGGATGGTGACTGTGTACCGGACGGTGCTCATGTTGCGGGTTGTGACTGAGTGTCCAGACCATCCCTGTGCAGACCCCGCTGTAATTACAGGAGGTCCCTTCCATTTGCTGGTGTCGCAGATCCGCGCCTCGTCTCTTTTCGTCAGTCTTTGGCACGGCTCGGAGGGTCAGGGTAATTTGAGCTCTTATTTTATAAACTCATTTCTGCTGAGTGATATCCTGATAGGAGCAGAGATAATAAATCACAGACGTGTCCCCCCAGATTGCATTGTAAATGTCACAGCAGACAGGAAATTGTAATTAAAGAAAGGAAATTGCTACAAAGAAACACTTGATCTTAAAACGAGCCGAGCGGAGGGAGCGGCGCACGAGCATTTAATTACAGTTCAATTTCTCCTGACTGTTTAGCGCCGGCTGAATATTCTCTCACTTTAACTCTTCTCACCAGCAATGATGCCATCATACAGTGCAGAGAATGGCATGTGTGCCAGCCTGTGCCGTATATGCCACATACACTAGGATGGCCTATGGTCCCAGACCCAACATGTGCAGTGCCATCTTTACCCCATACACTAGGATGGCCTATTACCCTAGGCCCAACATGTACAACGCCATCTTTACCCCATAGATGAGGATCACCTATGGACTCAACATGTGCTCCATAATGAGGATGTGCGGTGCCATCTTTACCCATTCACTAGGATGGCCTGTGGCCCCAAACCCAACATGCGTTCTATGATGAGGATGTGCAGTGCCATCTTTACCCCATGCACGGGGATCATTCATAGTCCCAGACCCAACATGTGCAGTGCCATCTTTACCCCATGCACGGGGATCGTTCATAGTCCCAGACCCAACATTTGCAGTGCCATCCCAGGGGCGGACCCAGACTGTAGTGGGCCCCGGTGCAAGAAATGTTTTGGGGCCCCCCGCCCCTCATAGTGGCAACTAAGTAATGTAAAAATATATATATATATATTGTAATATTTGTTTACAATGCAACTATCAAATCTAAATAGTAAAGTTGTTTAATTTTTTTTATATGATCCTAAAAACTAATAGGAAGATAGTTGTTACCTACCTACCCGTTCTACCTACCACTTGCATAGGTCTGTCACAAACCTCTCTAGCCAGTGATTCTGCTGCTTCATGTCAATAGACAGCTCTTAGGCCCCTTTCACATCATGTTTGTGGCCGATCCAGCAGGTGGTGCTGCATAACGGCCAACTTGTTGCCTGGATGCGGCAGCATGGGGCTTGCCGCATCCGGGCATCATCCGGGCGCATCCGGTCCAAGACCAGGACCCCCTTCCTTGATGCATCCAAGATTATCCCCCTAGCTGGGGGAGAAGCTTGGCTGCATCAAGGAAGGGGGGGCCCTAGGAGAGGTCCTGGGGGAGAAGCTTGGCTGCATTAAGGAAGGAAGGGGCCCCTACGAATGCTAGGGCCCCCCCCTTCCTTGATACAGCCGAGCTTCTCCACCCAGGACCCCCTTCCAAAGGGAGGGGGCTGGGGCCCCAGGACCCCTCCTTCCTTGATGCATCCAAGCTTATCCCCAAGCTTGGGGAGATCGGCTGCATCAAGGAAGGGGGGTCCTGGGGCCCCCATGACCGCCCCCTTTGGAAGGGGGGTCCAGAGGGAGAAGCTCGGATACATCAATTTAGGAGGGGGCCCTAGGGGGTCCTGGAGGAGAAGCTCGGCTGCATTAAGGAAGAGGGGGCCCCTAGGAGTCCTAGGGGCCCCCCTTCCTTGATGCAGCTGAATTTCCCTCCCAGTGCCCCCCTTCTGAAGGGGGGGGGTCCTTGGGGCCCCAGGAACCCCCCTTCCTTGAGGCATCCAAGTCCTGGGGCCCCCAGGATCCCCCTTTGGAAGGGGGGTCCTGTGGGAGAAGCTCAGCTGCATCAAGGAAGGGCCCCCCCAAATCATGTTGGTCACTGACTGTTTAATTATTTATTCCTTCCCCACCAAAGCCCTGCTCTGGGGCTCTTACCTGGAGCAGGCCTGGCAGGGGGAGCATCAGAGTCTGATGATCCTCAGCTCAGGTAGGATCATCAGGAGTGTCACAGTCAAACGACAGACCCTCAGGTGCACGCCTCTCCTCGATCTTGCCGCAGGCCCGCAGCCTCAGCCGCCCTCTGTCACCCGCCGGCCGCCAGTGCTTGCTCACTGTCACCTCCGGGTAAGGGACAGCTTCTCCAGCCTCCACGGAAGAACCCGGAAGTGACACTGGAGCGCCAACTCTCCCAGCACCAGCACACTGTGCACAATACTGTCTGGTTGTCATGGTGACCAGTCAATGTGACACAGGCGCTGGCTGAGGAGTGTGTCGGATGCTGCCTGCAGCACTGCGCTGCGCAGCCAGCTGCCGGCCACTGCACCCTCCTCCAGTTTGGAGCACTGTCAGGAAAGAGACGGACCGAACCCTTGAGCCTTGAGGGGCTCCCTAGCCGGTCGGGGCCCTGGTGCAGCTGAACCAGCTGCACCACGGTAGTTCCGCCTCTGATCTTTACCCCATACTCGAGGGATACCTATGGCTCCAGACCAAGGGTGTAACTACAACAGCTGCAGGGATTGCAATCGCACCCAGGCCCTGGAGCACTAGAGGCCCCAAAAGTCCCTTTGGCCTAGAGAAGAAGACTAATGCTATTAAAGATTTGCAATAATTGTTGGCCCATTGGAGCTTTCGCATCGGGGCCAATGAGCTTATAGTCATCTTTATCCCATATAAGAGGATTGCCTATGGCTGCAGACCCCGCATGTGCAGTGTCATCTTTACCCCATACTCAATGGTCACCTATTGCACCAGACCCAACATGTACAGTGCTATTTTTATCCCATACATTAGGATCGCCTATAACCCCAGACCCAACATCTGCAACACCATCTTTACCCCATGCATGAGGATGGCCTATGACCCCAGACCCAACATGTGTAGCACCATCTTTACCCCATACACGAGGATCACCTATAGCCCCAGACCCAAGTTGTGCAGCGCCATTTTTACCCCATATATGAGGATGGCCTGTAACCCCATACCTAACATGCGCAGCACCATCTTCACCCCATACATGAGGTTGACCTATGTCCCAAGACCCAACATATGCAGTGCCATCTTTACCCCATACACAAGGGTGGCCTTTCCTTTCGCCCCAGACCCAAGATGTTCAGTGCCATTTTTACCCTATACATGAGGATGACCTATGGCTCCAGACCCAACATGTGCAGCACCATCCAGACCAAGGGTGTAATACAACAGGTGCAGGGATTGCAATCGCACCCAGGCCCTGGAGCACTAAGGGCCCCAAATGTCCCTATGGCCTATAGAAGAAGACTAATGCTATTAAAGATTTGCAATAATTGAGGATGGCCTATGGCTCCAGACCCAACATGTGCAGCATCATCTTTACCCCATACATGAGGATGGCCTATTGCCTCAGACCCAACATTTGCAGCGCCATTCTGTGATACAAACATCCTATATCACAGCACGTAGCACCTGCCCTGCCCAATGATACACTCTTACATTCTCTGATATATATTGGATCAGTCTTCACTAAAAGAAGGAATTTTGTGAGGACAGAAAATAGTGAACATAGAGAGTAAGATGACAGCATCGCATCCTATCTCTCATGTCAGTCCAGAGACTACCGGTGTCTCCGCTATGATCCTCAGCCTCCTAAATTCCTCATTGAGTGACCGCTTGGGATCACCCTCCCGCTGACCCGATCGAGCTGCTCTGACTTTGCTTTAGGGGAATCTGTCAGCAGGATTCACCCCACGTCATTCATATGAAGACAGATCCAGGTGGGAAACCTGTATAGGGCCGCTCCGTTTCTCCATTACTGAAAAATCAGCATTGGGATTTATATACAAGAGAGACTGAAGAGCTCTGGTAGATCTCAAGCCTATGTCACTCCAGCTCTACTTTCCACCCAACGCCGCCTCATTCTGCTTCACTGACAGCTTCTATGCTTTGTTACGTATGGGCTGCCTATGCTCATGAGTGCTGCTGCTGTTGTTGAATTGAGCCTTTTTTCCCCCTTATTCAGTGTGCGGCTCTTCAGGTGAGGTTGCTGCATGTTTGTGTGTGGATATGACTCATGCTCAGGTGAGCTGAGGGGCATTTCTGGGCTGGCTGCTCCCCACCCCTCGGCCATAAATGGTTCAGCTCACATCCACCTGATGTCGCTGATTCAGTTCACTTCTGTTCTGTGACCTTGGAGTGCACCCGTTGATCCGAAGTTGCTGCTGGTTTTTCCCATTGGAGGTTGCTGGGTCCTGTGGTCCGTGGGTGGAGGTTAGGGGTCTTATGCCTAGGGCTTCTTAGAAGCTTTAGGGTCTTGGGCTCGGACCTCCTCACCTTCAGAGGTACCTCTGAGTACAGGGCGAGTCAGGGACCCCAGTATCAAAGTAGGCTCCTATGACCCCCTACACCCAGCTCCATCGTACTTCTGGTTACCCCGGCCCCCCCAGCGTGACATAATCAGCGACCCACTATTTGATCCCCGAAGTCACTATGTCAACACGAGCTTTTGCGCACCTGATTGAGGATCTCTCTCGAGGTTTCTACCATGTGAAACCAGGTGGTGCACCAGCTTTGAGAAGTGGTTGGGTATCTGGCTGCGGTTCACATGTTGACTGTTCCAGAACACAATATCTCCCTCCCTGACCGATTTTCAGGAGGGAGAGACATATTTTTTGTGTTTAGTGAAGACTGAAAATTACACTTCTGGCTGCGTCCTTGTTCTTCGGAGATCGAGGGACAGCACGTGGGGATTATACTCTCCCTTCTTAAGTAGGATCCCCACACCTGGGCCTTCTCTCTGCCGACTGAATCTCCTTCCATGTGGTCGTTGGATGAGTTTTTTTCAGCACTTGCCCTGGTGTATGGCGACCCTGATGCCGTCTCCCTTGCTGAGTCCAAACTACGTAAGCTCAGGCAGGGAGCACGACCGGCCGAGGAGTATTGCTCTGAGTTCAGGAGGTGGGCCACTGACACTCAATGGAACGACCCTGCTCTGAGGAGTCAGTTTGTCTGGGGTTGTCAGATCGGTTACAAGACACCATGACTCAGTACGCTGCTCCGGAGATGCTGGAGGCGGCAATAGCACTTGCTATCAGGTTGGACAAATGCCTAAGAGAGAGACTGGATCCGACCCTGCCCCCGGTTACCTTCCCTGCTGTGGAGGTTACACATATGGGTTCTGATGTTCCTAAGCAGTTGGGGACTGTGGAGTCTTGTACTAACCCATCTGCAGGTCATCAGGTTGGGCGGTCTTCTTTCTTTTGTGGTCAACCTGATCACTTCAATAGAGTCTGTCCACACCGTGCTAACCCGCTTCTCAGCTGCAGACGTCCCATGTGGATAAGTGCGGGAGTGCTGCTGTGTCTGCTGTGTTGGTCAGGCCTGCTCTTATGTCTCCACCGGTGGTGGTTAATCACCCACCGAAGGATAGGAGTGGAACCCTGCCGGCACCTCAGATCGACGCTGGACTCAGGTGTTATCCGGAGAAGCGTGATAGGTGGAAGGTGATTATCCCCACTAAGTCCTTGGTGAGGAAGATCCCCGAAACAAAACCGGGAACCATCTCTGCAGTTTGCCCCCATGAGAGTGAACCTTCTGTCTGTGACCACGTGAATGGCATTAAATGTTCAGGTCCAGGCCTGAGTGTGGATGACTGTGTGTGGGTGCTGTCAAATTACGTAAGGTGGAAATGTGCAGCTGGAGCTCCTACTACGGAAGTTTCGGCCCGTTTAGAATTGCGGCCCATTTGTGACCCGTATTGTTCCAGCTAGCGATTCTTCCAGTGCTCTGTACCCATACGATCTTCCAAGATCGTCGCTCAGGAAGTGTAGACCTTTGCTGGATGAGTGCGTTTGAGAGTCCAGAGCCTTTCTCATTGTGAGGGGGGTACTGTTATGTATGGGTTGCCTATGCTCATGAGTGCTGCTGCTGTTGCTGTTGTTGAATTGAGCCTTTTTTTTCCCCTTATCAGTGTGCGGCTCTGCAGCTAAGGTTGCTGCATGTTTGTGTGTGGATATGACTCATGCTCAGGTGAGCTGAGGGGTGTGTCTGGGCTGGCTGCTCCCCACCCCTCGGCCATAAATGGGTCAGCTCACATCCACCTGATGTCACTGATTCAGTTCACTTCTGTTGTGTGACCTTGGAGTGCACACGTTGATAGAAGCTGCTGCTGGTTTTTCCCATTGGAGGTTGCTGCATCTCGTGGTCCGTGGGTGGAGGTAAGGGTCTTATGCCTAGGGATTCATAGGAGCTCTAGGGTCTTAGGCTGGGGGTTTGGACCTCCTCACCTTCAGAGGTACCTTGAGTACAGGGCGAGTCAGGGACCCGGTATCAGGGCCAGAGTAGGCTCCCCTGACTCCCTATGCCCAGCTCCATCATACTTCTGGTTATCCCGCCCCCCCAGCGTGACATGCTGCATATAAAAGGTTCAGGATGTGAAATCTTGCTGACACATTCCTGTTAAAGCTTAACTACAGTATTATATTGTATTGCAGAGCTTTAAATGTAAGCCCCCTGACTTATACTGACCTTCCCCCACCTTCATCTTTTTCCAGTGGCCTCCAGTCGGAGAAAAGGGACCTGCTGGCAGCTCCAGTGATTCATGGAGGCGGAAGTCACAACAAAATACAAGTCTATGAGAGCCTCATTCTAGCCTGGTCTTAGCCTTGTCCTGGCCTTATTATGGTCTCCATTCTGGCTTCATTCTGTCCTCATGCAGACCTCATTTCGGCCTTACCCTGGCCTCATTCTCACTCGTTCTTTCCTTATCCTTGCCTCATTCTGGCGTCATCTTAGACTCGTTCTGACCTTGTCCTGGCGTCAATCTGGCCTCCATTCTGGCTTGTCCTTGCCTTGTTCTGGCCTCACTCTGGCCTCGTTCCTTCTTCATCATGGTCTCACTCCGGCCTTGTCCAGTCTTCATTCTGGCCTAATTTGACCTCGTCCTGGCCATGTTTTGGCCTAGTTCTAGCCTTGTCTTAGCCTCATTCTTTCCTTGTCCTGGTCTTATTTGGACTCATTCTGGCCTGTCCTGGTCTCATTCTGACCTTGTTCTATGTGGGGGGCTGTACAGTGAGCAGTGTGTCTGTGTAGGGGGGCTGTACAGTGGGCAGTGTGTCTGTGTGTGGAGGGAGGGCTGTACAGAGGGCAGTGTGACTGGGTGAGTGGGGCAGGTTGTACAGGGGGCAAGTGTGTCTGTGTGGGCAGGATGTATGCTATATGGAGGGCTATGAGGCTGCATTATTGTGTTATACTATATGAAGGGCTGTGACGCTGCATTTATTATATAATCAAGGGCTGTGACACTGCATTATTTATCTGGAGGGCTGTGATGCTGCATTATATTATATCAAGGACTGTGACGCTGCATTAATATTATTCTGCTGGAGGGCTGTGACACTGCATTATATTATCTGGAGGGCTGTGACGCTGCATTATACTATATGGGAAAGGGCTGTGACGTTGCATTATATTATTTGGAGGGCTTTGACGATGCATTATATTATATGAAGGGCTGTGACGCTGCATTATATTATATGGAGGGCTGCGACGCTGCATTATATTATATGAAGGGCTGTGACACTGCAATATATTATTTGGAGGGCTTTGACGATGCATTATATTATATTAAGGGCTGTGACACTGCATTAAATTATATGGAGGGCTGTGACGCTGAATTATATTATATGAAGGGCTGTGACGCTGCATTATATTATTTGGAGGGCTTTGACGCTGCATTATATTATATGGAGGGCTGCGACGCTGCATTATATTATATGAAGGGCTGCGACGCTGCATTATATTATATGAAAGGCTGCAATGCTGCATTATATTATATGAAGAACTGTGATGCTGCATTATATTCTCTGGAGGGCTGTGACGCTGCATTATATTATATGAAGGGCTGTGACACTGCATTATATTATCTGGAGGGCTGTGACGCTGCGTTATACTATATGGAGGGCTATGATGCTGCATTATATTATTTGGAGGGCTGTGACGCTGCATTATATAATATGGAGGGCTTTGACGCTGCATTATATTATATGGAGGGCTGCGACGCTGCATTATATTATATGAAGGTCTGCGACGCTGCATTATATTATTTGGAGGGCTTTGACGATGCATTAAATTATCTGGAGAGCTATGAGGCTGCATTATATTATCTAGAGAGCTATGATGCTGCCTTATATGATCTGTGGGGCTATTAGGCTGCATTATATTATATGGAGGGCTATGAGGAGGCATTATATTATCTGGAGAGCTATGAGGCTGCATTATATTATCTGCAGGGCTATGATGCTGCATTATATTATCTGGAGGGCTGTGAGGTGGCATTTTATTATCTGGAGGGCTATGAGTCTGCATTATATCATTTGACAGGTTATAAGGCTGTATTATATTATATGGAGGGCTATGAGGCTGCGTTATACTATAATGTAGGACCATATATACCAAGATAAGGGCATATTCCAGGAGGAGGACCATATATAGCAGGATGAGGGACATTAATACATAATGAAGGGGAGAGAGGTCAATTCGTGAGTCGTTATAGGATTTAGAACATTACATGGGGCCCGTACATCTGACCAATGTGGGCGCGCGGGGGAATGGGGGGGGGGCCATGTCCAAATTTCGCCCCGGGGCCCTTCGGACTCTAGTTACACCACTGATGATAGGCAGAGATGAGATGAGGAGATGTAGGGTGGTGGAGAACTATTGAGAGGATGGGTGATAGAGATGAGGAGATGTAGAGAGGTGCAGCACTGTGGAGAGGACAGGTAGGTGATAGGCAGAGATGAGGAGGAGATATAGGGTGGTTCAGCACTGTGGAGAGGACAGGTAGATGAGAGGCAGAGATGAGGAGGAGATATAGGGTGGTTCAGCACTGTGGAGAGGACAGGTAGATGAGAGGCAGAGATGAGGAGGAGATATAGGGTGGTTCAGCACTGTGGAGAGGACAGGTAGATGAGAGGCAGAGATGAGGAGGAGATATAGGGTGGTTCAGCACTGTGGAGAGGACAGGTAGATGAGAGGCAGAGATGAGGAGGAGATGAAAGGCAGAGCAGAACTGTGGAGAGGACAGGTAGGTGTTAGATAGAGATGAGGAGGAGATGAAGGGCAGAGCAGAACTGTGGAGAGGACAGTTAGGTGTTAGATAGAGATGAGGAGGAGATGAAGGGCAGAGCAGAACTGTGGAGAGGACAGTTAGGTGTTAGATAGAGATGAGGAGATGAAGGGCAGAGCAGAACTGTGGAGAGGACAGTTAGGTGTTAGATAGAGATGAGGAGATGAAGGGCAGAGCAGAACTGTGGAGAGGACAGGTAGGTGTTAGATAGAGATGAGGAGGAGATGTAGGGTGGTGCAGAACTGTGGAGAGGACAGGTAGGTGTTAGATAGAGATGAGGAGGAGATGTAGGGTGGTGCAGAACTGTGGAGAGGACAGGTAGATGAGAGGCAGAGATGAGGAGGAGATGAAGGGCAGAGCAGAACTGTGGAGAGGACAGGTAGGTGTTAGATAGAGATGAGGAGGAGATGAAGGGCAGAGCAGAACTGTGGAGAGGACAGTTAGGTGTTAGATAGAGATGAGGAGGAGATGAAGGGCAGAGCAGAACTGTGGAGAGGACAGTTAGGTGTTAGATAGAGATGAGGAGGAGATGAAGGGCAGAGCAGAACTGTGGAGAGGACAGTTAGGTGTTAGATAGAGATGAGGAGGAGATGAAGGGCAGAGCAGAACTGTGGAGAGGACAGTTAGGTGTTAGATAGAGATGAGGAGGAGATGTAGGGTGGTGCAGAACTGTGGAGAGGACAGGTAGATGAGAGGCAGAGATGAGGAGGAGATGAAGGGCAGAGCAGAACTGTGGAGAGGACAGTTAGGTGTTTAGATAGAGATGAGGAGGAGATGTAGGGTGGTGCAGAACTGTGGAGAGTATTGTTAGATGATAGGCAAAGATGAGGTGGAGATGTATGAATGGTGAAGAACTGTGGAGAGCAAGGCTGCACCCACACGCCCGCTCCATACACTTGTACTGAGCAAGACCACGCCTACCAATCGGTTCTGGACGGAGCGATCAGCTTAAAAACTGCAAACCCTGGCAGTGCACAGTGCGGACGCTGGAAGGATTGATCAGTCTACAGTCACATAGAGTGACACATAGAGACTGCAGAATGTTCAGTTTAGACTGGACAACATCTTTAAAGGGAACCTGTCATCTACTTTATGCCCCTAAATCTATCACTACCTGTCCCTGCAGCTTCCTACCACATCCTAACCATCCCTGTCTGACCTAAATGTGAAAGATGGTTTTATAACTTCCATTCTCCTATGGTAATAACCAGGGTGTCATCAGTAGTGTAGAGACTGTGGGCGTTCTTTCATGTCCCCTGTCGCTCCATTGTAATCGTGCCCCAGTGGGGTGATAATTCATGCAGAGCACGGCCCGAAGTTGGAAATCTGTGGATGTTCTTCTAGGTATGACGCCATGGTCTCGTAGCTTCTGGTGTGGTGCGGAGCACAATAGGAATTTGTTACAGAACTTCAAGGCTATGTACCGACGCTGCGATTTACTTGCGTTTCTTTTCCGCAATTTTCTTGCGTTTTTTCTTTGTATGTTTGACAACTCTGCAAAGTGTGTGGGGCATTAGAAGCATTGTGCTCATGCTGCAGATTTTCCCGCAGCGGAAATGGTGCGCATTTAACCGGGGAAAAATCTGCAGCATGTCAATTCTTTCAGCGGAAGTTGGTGTGATTTTCGCCCATAGAGCTCAATGTCAGCTCCAAACTATGCAGCAGATACACATCACTGTTCACACAGTATTTGCTGCGTATAAATCGCAGATTTTGTGTGTATTTTACGCTCTGCTATATTTTGTTCACCAGCACATGTACAGCAGGCAGGTACGGGTTGACTCCCACCCCCAGCTGCCTAGTTGGCTGGCAACCAAAAATACGGTGAAGCCCCACGTCATTTTTTTTTTTTTTTCAATTATTTAAAGAAGTAATCCAAAAAATAAGGGCTCTCCTTGCTTTTTTGATCATCAGCCAGGTAAAACTAGGCAGCTGGGGGCGGATGGTAGCCCGCAGCTGCCTGCTATACCTGTGCTGGTGACCAAAATACAGCAGAGCTCCACGTCACATTATGACATCTTGAAACCCTTTTTTTTCTAGCCTGTACCTAGCTTTATTTGTAGTCACAACAGTAAACAATTGCTGCAAAATCCGCATGAAAAATACGCGGAAAGAACGCACCAAGAGAACACGGACCTATGAGTGCGGTCTGTAAGGTAAAGACTCCGCAGCACACAGTCTATAAAAAGACTCGATTACATTGTACTCCAAATAACTGGAAAGCCTAAACCCCGATATGTCCAAACCCGGAGATCCAATAGTACCACGGCCTGTGTACAAATGTGCGGCCAGATAGCGACATTCACGGCGCGCGGCGCACCGCTCTTATGAAATAAGCAATACGTCTGTAGAACAGAATGAAAAAATAGGAAAAGCAGATGTAACGAGCGCGGCGAACAACACACGAGCGGCGGTCAGAGCAGACTTGAAGGTTAAATATTAAGGAGGAAACCAATTTCTCTTGTCTCTTCAGCTCAGCGGTGTGTTAGATTGCAGTTGGAGTGTGCTTATGGAGTGTAGGATATGAAGTGCGCTAATCAATCCCCGCCGCGCCGCCACCGCCGCACACACATTCCCCTCATATCAGGTCTCTGCCTCGGGCAACCTCCAGCTTTCCGAAAGCCAATTCCGCACAAATAAAAATTGTGACCTGCAGCTTCGGGGTGAAGTCAGGGAAGAGGGGGGACTTTTTTTTCCCTGATGATTAATCTCTTCTTAGGTGGCAGAAAAAAAAACCTAGCGAGACGAGCCTCCAGATTCACAGTGAATGAGCGCGGAGCGCGGGATCCGGCTTATCAAATGAAAGAATTCATTTTTTTCTATGTTGCCTCATGTTGACATTGAGAAAATGAGCTATCAAACGCTGTGATTAAACCTGCGCCGACTTCACTGGCGTCCCGATAGCCGCCCGCTGCGCCTGCGCCGGACGCTTCACTGACAAATCCTCCATATTTAACAGGCTGTTGCTGCAAGCTAAAGAAACAAGGCTTGAAATTAACTTTTTCCAATCCGTGGACGAGAATTAACCGGAGGCAGCGGTGACACCCGTGACATGAGACCGAGGACGCAAATCGCTTTACATTAGAAGACCAGAGAAAGCGAAAAGAAGGTATAAATACGAGGATCCGAGAAGAAATCATCAGGGGCTGGAGGGGTCACAAAAATGTATAAATGACAGGGAGATGCCACAATTTACCCCGAGATCATAAAATAAAATGATGAGGAAATAGCTGAGATGGAAGAGTGAGAATTACACCCAGTATACAGGACAGGAGAAGTGGTACTGTGCAGTGTATATATACAGAATAATACAGATACTGAGGATTACACCCAGTATACAGGACAGGAGAAGTGGTGCTGTGCAGTGTATATATATACAGAATAATACAGATACTGAGGATTACACCCAGTATACAGGACAGGAGAAGTGGTACTGTGCAGTGTATATATACAGATACTGAGGATTACACCCAGTATACAGGACAGGAGAAGTGGTACTGTGCAGTGTATATATACAGAATAATACAGATACTGAGGATTACACCCAGTATACAGGACAGGAGAAGTGGTACTGTGCAGTGTATATATACAGAATAATACAGGTACTGAGGATTACACCCAGTATACAGGACAGGAGAAGTGGTACTGTGCAGTGTATATATACAGAATAATACAGACACTGAGGATCACACCCAGTATACAGGACAGGAGAAGTGGTACTGTGCAGTGTATATATACAGACTAATACAGATACTGAGGATTACACCCAGTATACAGGACAGGAGAAGTGGTACTGTGCAGTGTATATATACAGAATAATACAGATACTGAGGATTACACCCAGTATACAGGACAGGAGAAGTGGTACTGTGCAGTGTATATATACAGAATAATACAGATACTGAGGATTACACCCAGTATACAGGACAGGAGAAGTGGTACTGTGCAGTGTATATATACAGAATAATACAGGTACTGAGGATTACACCCAGTATACAGGACAGGAGAAGTGGTACTGTGCAGTGTATATATACAGAATAATACAGACACTGAGGATCACACCCAGTATACAGGACAGGAGAAGTGGTACTGTGCAGTGTATATATACAGAATAATACAGATACTGAGGATTACACCCAGTATACAGGACAGGAGAAGTGGTACTGTGCAGTGTATATATACAGAATAATACAGATACTGAGGATTACACCCAGTATACAGGACAGGAGAAGTGGTGCTGTGCAGTGTATATATACAGAATTATACAGATACTGAGGATTACACCCAGTATACAGGACAGGAGAAGTGGTACTGTGCAGTGTATATATACAGAATTATACAGATACTGAGGATTACACCTAGTATACAGGACAGGAGAAGTGGTACTGTGCAGTGTATATACACAGAATAATACAGATACTGAGGATTACACCCAGTATACAGGACAGGAGAAGTGGTACTATGCACCATATATATACAGAATAATACAGATACTGAGGATTACACCCAGTATACAGGACAGGAGAAGTAGTACTGTGCAGTGTATATATACAGAATAATACAGGTACTGAGGATTACATCCAGCATACAGGAGAGGAGAAGTGGTACTGTGCAGTGTATATATACAGAATAATACAGATACTGAGGATTACACCCAGTATATAGGATAGGAGACGTGGTACTGTGCAGTGTATATATACAGAATAATACAGATACTGAGGATTACACCCAGTATACAGGACAGGAGAAGTGGTACTGTGCAGTGTATATATACAGAATAATACAGATACTGAGGATTACACCCAGTATACAGGACAGGAGAAGTGGTACTGTGCAGTGTATATACACAGAATAATACAGATACTGAGGATTACACCCAGTATACAGGACAGGAGAAGTGGTACTATGCACCATATATATACAAAATAATACAGATACTGAGGATTACACCCAGTATACAGTACAGGAGAAATAGTACTGTGCAGTGTATATATACAGAATAATACAGGTACTGAGGATTACATCCAGCATACAGAGAGGAGAATGGTACTGTGCAGTGTGTATATACAGAATAATACAGACACTGAGGATTACACCCAGTATACAGGACAGGAGAAGTGGTACTGTGCAGTGTATATATACAGAATAATACAGATACTGAGGATTACACCCAGTATACAGGACAGGAGGAGAGGTACTGTGCAGTGTATATATACAGAATAATACAGATACTGAGGATTACACCCAGTATACAGGACAGGAGAAGTGGTACTGTGCAGTGTATATATACAGAATAATACAGATACTGAGGATTGCACCCAGTATACAGGACAGGAGAAGTGGTGCTGTGCAGTGTATGTATACAGAATAATACAGATACTGAGGATTACACCCAGTATACAGGACAGGAGAAGTGGTACTCTGCAGTGCATATATACAGAATAATACAGATACTGAGGATTACAACCAGTATACAGGACAGGAGAAGTGGTACTGTGCAGTGTATATATACAGAATAATACAGATACTGAGGATTACACCCAGTATACAGGACAGGAGAAGTGGTGCTGTGCAGTGTATGTATACAGAATAATACAGATACTGAGGATTACACCCAGTATACAGGACAGGAGAAGTGGTACTCTGCAGTGTATATATACAGAATAATAGATACTGAGGATTACACCCAGTATACAGGACAGGAGAAGTGGTGCTGGGCAGTGTATATATACAGAATAATACAGGTACTGAGGATTACACCCAGTATACAGGACAGGAGAAGTGGTACTCTGCAGTGTATATATACAGAATAATACAGATACTGAGGATTACAACCAGTATACAGGACAGGAGAAGTGGTACTGTGCAGTGTATATATACAGAATAATACAGACACTGAGGATTACACCCAGTATACAGGACAGGAGAAGTGGTACTCTGCAGTGTATATATACAGAATAATACAGATACTGAGGATTACAACCAGTATACGGGACAGGAGAAGTGGTACTGTGCAGTGTATATATACAGAATAATACAGACACTGAGGATTACAACCAGTATACAGGACAGGAGAAGTGGTACTGTGCAGTGTATATATACAGAATAATAGATACTGAGGATTACACCCAGTATACAGGACAGGAGAAGTGGGGCTGTGCAGTGTATATATACAGAATAATACAGATACTGAGGATTACACCCAGTATACAGGACAGGAGAAGTGGTACTCTGCAGTGTATATATACAGAATAATACAGATACTGAGGATTACAACCAGTATACAGGACAGGAGAAGTGGTACTGTGCAGTGTATATATACAGAATAATACAGGTACTGAGGATTACACCCAGTATACAGGACAGGAGAAGTGGTGCTGTGCAGTGTATATATACAGAATAATACATACTGAGATTCACCCAGTATAAGGACGAGAAGTGTACTCTGCAGTGTATATATACAAGATAATACGATACTGAGGATTACAACCAGTATACAGGACAGGAGAAGTGGTACTGTGCAGTGTATATATACAGAATAATACAGACACTGAGGATTACAACCCAGTATACAGGACAGGAGAAGTGGTGCTGTGCAGTGTATATATACAGAATAATACAGACACTGAGGATTACACCCAGTATATAGGACAGGAGAAGTGGTGCTGTGCAGTGTATATATACAGAATAATACAGACACTGAGGATTACACCCAGTATACAGGACAGGAGAAGTGGTACTGTGCAGTGTATATATACAGAATAATACAGATACTGAGGATTACACCCAGTATACAGGACAGGAGAAGTGGTACTGTGCAGTGTATATATATACAGATACTGAGGATTACACCCAGTATACAGGACAGGAGAAGTGGTGCTGTGCAGTGTATATATACAGAATAATACAGATACTGAGGATTACACCCAGTATACAGGACAGGAGAAGTGGTACTGTGCAGTGTATATATACAGAATAATACAGATACTGAGGATTACACCCAGTATACAGGACAGGAGAAGTGGTACTGTGCAGTGTATATATACAGAATAATACAGATACTGAGGATTACACCCAGTATACAGGAGAAGTGGTACTGTGCAGTGTATATAATACAGATACTGAGGATTACACCCAGTATACAGGAAGGAGAAGTGGTACTGTGCAGTGTATGTATACAGAATAATACAGATACTGAGGATTACACCCAGTATACAGGACAGGAGAAGTGCTACTGTGCAGTGTATGTATACAGAATAATACAGATACTGAGGATTACACCCAGTATACAGGACAGGAGAAGTGTACTGTGCAGTGTATATATACAGAATAATACAGATACTGAGGATTACACCCAGTATACAGGACAGGAGAAGTGGTACTGTGCAGTGTATATATACAGAATAATACAGATACTGAGGATTACACCCAGTATACAGGACAGGAGAAGTGGTAGTGTGCAGTGTATATATACAGAATAATACAGATACTAAGGATTACACCCAGTATACAGGGCAGGAGAAGTGGTACTGTGCAGTGTATATATACAGAATAATAAAGATACTAGAGGATTACACCCAGTATACAGGACAGGAGAAGTGGTACTGTGCAGTGTATATATACAGAATAATACAGACACTGAGGATTACACCCAGTATACAGGACAGGAGAAGTGGTACTGTGCAGTGTATATATATACAGAATAATACAGATACTGATTACACCCAGTATACAGGACAGGAGAAGTGGTACTGTGCAGTGTATATATACAGAATAATACAGATACTGAGGATTACACCCAGTATACAGGACAGGAGAAGTGGTACTGTGCAGTGTATATATACAGAATAATACAGATACTGAGCTTACACCCAGTATACAGGACAGGAGAAGTGGTACTGTGCAGAGTATATATACAGAATAATACAGATACTGAGGATTACACCCAGTATACAGGACAGGAGAAGTGGTACTGTGCAGTGTATATATACAGAATGATACAGATACTGAGATTACATCCAGTATACAGGACAGGAGAAGTGGTACTGTGCAGAGTATATATACAGAATAATACAGATACTGAGGATTACACCCAGTATACAGGACAGGAGAAGTGGTACTGTGCAGTGTATATATGCAGAATAATACAGATACTGAGGATTACACCCAGTATACAGGACAGGAGAAGTGGTACTGTGCAGTGTATATATACAGAATAATACAGATACTGAGGATTACACCCAGTATACAGGACAGGAGAAGTGGTACTGTGCAGTGTATATATACAGAATAATACAGATACTGAGATTACATCCAGTATACAGGACAGGAGAAGTGGTACTGTGCAGAGTATATATACAGAATAATACAGATACTGAGGATTACACCCAGTATACAGGACAGGAGTAGTGGTACTGTGCAGTGTGTATATACAGAATAATACAGGTACTGAGGATTACACCCAGTATACAGGACAGGAGAAGTGGTACTGTGCAGTGTATATATCAGAATAATACAGATACTGAGGATTACACCCAGTATACAGGACAGGAGAAGTGGTACTGTGCAGAGTATATATACAGAATAATACAGATACTGAGGATTACACCCAGTATACAGAACAGGAGAAGTGGTACTGTGCAGTGTACTATTTGTTAGTAATACATCTTATTTTACTATTAATATATTTTGAGCTCACCATGGCTTCTATGAGTAACTCCACATTAAATGACTACATTCAACTCTTATTTCTGACCTTGACGTCGAACATTAGGCTGAATTTAATTGGATGGAAAATGTATTTTAATCTCCAATTATTCTTTATTACTTCTCTCATTTACGGGAAAGAAGCAAAGACGGATCCAACTATTATCCAGCAGTCACTTCAAAGTGACGAGCCTGGCAGCTCTGCAGGAATAAGAGACTCATGTAATATGTCACACCCAAATGATGAGGGGCCACACTACAAAAAGATCCATCATAGTGTCAATGTTGACAAGAAAATTAAAGCTGTGACATGTAGATCTACTTTATATTATATAACTGAAATAATCATTGATATAAAATTCTATCACTGTATACATATATTACATTACTGGTCCTGTATTGATCCTGTGTTACCTCCTGTATTATACTCCAGAGCTGCACTCACTATTCTGCTGGTGCAGTCACTGTGTACATACATTACATTACTGATCCTGAGTTACCTCCTGTATTATACCCCAGAGCTGCACTCACTATTCTGCTGGTGCAGTCACTGTGTACATACATTACATTACTGATCCTGAGTTACATCCTGTATTATACTCCAGAGCTGCACTCACTATTCTGCTGGTGCAGTCACTGTGTACATACATTATTGATCCTGAGTTACCTCCTGTATTATACTCCAGAGCTGCACTCACTATTCTGCTGGTGCAGGCACTGTGTACATACATTACTGATCCTGAGTTACCACCTGTATTATACTCCAGAGCTGCACTCACTATTCTGCTGGTGCAGTCACTGTGTACATACATTACATTACTGATCCTGAGTTACCTCCTGTATTATACTCCTGAGCTGTACTCACTATTCTGCTGGTGGAGTCACTGTGTACATACATTACATTACTGATCCTGAGTTACCTCCTGTATTATACTCCAGAGCTGCACTCACTATTCTGCTGGTGCAGGCACTGTGTACATACATTACTGATCCTGAGATACCTCCTGTATAATACTCCAGAGCTGCACTCACTATTCTGCTGGTGCAGTCACTGTGTACATACATTACATTACTGATCCTGAGTTACCTCCTGTATTATACTCCAGAGCTGCACTCACTATTCTGTTGGTGCAGTCACTGTGTACAAACATTACATTACTGATCCTGAGATACCTCCTGTATTATACTCCAGAGCTGTACTCACTATTCTGCTGGTGCAGTCACTGTGTACATACATTACATTACTGATCCTGAGTTACCTCCTGTATTATACTCCAGAGCTGCACTCACTATTCTGCTGGTGGAGTCACTGTGTACATACATTACATTACTGATCCTGAGTTACATCCTGTATTATACTCCAGAGCTGCACTCACTATTCTGCTGGTGCAGTCACTGTGTACATACATTATTGATCCTGAGTTACCTCCTGTATTATACTCCAGAGCTGCACTCACTATTCTGCTGGTGCAGGCACTGTGTACATACATTACTGATCCTGAGATACCTCCTGTATAATACTCCAGAGCTGCACTCACTATTCTGCTGGTGCAGTCACTGTGTACATACATTACATTACTGATCCTGAGTTACCTCCTGTATTATACTCCAGAGCTGCACTCACTATTCTGTTGGTGCAGTCACTGTGTACAAACATTACATTACTGATCCTGAGATACCTCCTGTATTATACTCCAGAGCTGTACTCACTATTCTGCTGGTGCAGTCACTGTGTACATACATTACATTACTGATCCTGAGTTACCTCCCGTATTAACCTCCATAGCTGCACTCACTATTCTGCTGGTGCAGTCACTGTGTACATACATTACATTACTGATCCTGAGTTACCTCCTGTATTATACTCCAGAGCTGCACTCACTATTCTGCTGGTGCAGTCACTGTGTACATACATTACATTACTGATCCTGAGTTACCTCCTGTATTATACTCCAGAGCTGCACTCACTATTCTGCTGGTGCAGTCACTGTGTACATACATTACACTGATCCTGAGTTACCTCCTGTATTATACTCCAGAGCTGTACTCACTATTCTGCTGGTGGAGTCACTGTGTACATACATTACATTACTGATCCTGAGTTACCTCCTGTATTATACTCCAGAGCTGCACTCACTATTCTGCTGGTGCAGTCACTGTGTACATACATTACATTACTGATCCTGAGATACCTCCTGTATAATACTCCAGAGCTGCACTCACTATTCTGCTGGTGCAGTCACTGTGTACATACATTACATTACTGATCCTGGGTTACCTCCTGTATTAAACTCCAGAGCTGCACTCACTATTCTGCTGGTGCAGTCACTGTGTACATACATTATATTACTGATCCTGAGTTACCTCCTGTATATACTCCAGAGCTGCACTCACTATTCTGCTGGTGGAGTCACTGTGTACATACATTACATTACTGATCCTGAGTTACCTCCTGTATTATACTCCAGAGCTGCACTCACTATTCTGCTGGTGCAGTCACTGTGTACATACATTACATTACTGATCCTGAGTTACCTCCTGTATTATACTCCAGAGCTGCACTCACTATTCTGCTGGTGCAGTCACTGTGTACATACATTACATTACTGATATCTATGGACTTGCTATACCTGTGAAGTATAGGAAAGTGCTGTAACTGTATAATCACAGTGTAGTCTATAGGGAGGTTCCAGACCTGTGTAGTCACTCAGTGTGATATATGGGGAGGTGCTGTCACTTTAGAATCACTCAGTGTGATTGCAGATTGATGGATTTGTGATATAACATCACCACCTTAGGTTTTCACAAAATGCAGAATAGGAGGGTCAGTATTAACCCCTTCTTTCCCAAGTTTGAAGCTCCTACCAAAATGTAAATGTAACGCTTGTGTGTTGCTGCCAATGTGAATCAAGAGTTGTGAGACTCGGAAACCAAATTGTGTTTATTTTTTTCTGGAGAAATCTCCAGAATCTTTGAGTCTGGGAACATACAGGCTAGGGTCACATTTCCGTTTTTTTTTTTAAAAACTTGATCTGGTTTTGAGCTTTTAAAAAGCTCAAAACTGGATCAGGAAACGCTCCTCATAGGAGCCTATTATAAAAACCGGCTTGCTTCACAGGCAATCCGGTTACCGCCTCCGGCTCTGCAGCCTGTGTGAAAAATCATGCAGGCTGCAGTTCTCTGACCCGCAATGCAGTAACCGGATTGCTCAGGATGTGTAATCCTGAGCACTGCGGTTACCGCATATACTTTGCTTATCATAAGCAAAGTGTTCTCTATGTTGTAAAAGTATTATTTATATTAATAAATGTGTCTATACTGTCTCTAAGGGGTGCCCACCCCCCTAGAGACCCACCACCCAATCAGGTGGCCATATAATGATTTAATCTCTTATGTACAGCAGCCGGCTCCTGTCAGCTGCTGTACATTTTTATGAATGAAGCCGGCGGCTTCACTGACAGCAGCGTGCATACTATAGCTATTGTAGGTATAGTATGTGCGCTGTCCGAGGTTCTGAAGGCTTGTACAGTAAGACGTTTAACTGTTTTGCCAAACCTGTTGCAATGATCAGACTGGAGACACATCGGAGCCGCTCTGATATCACCGGCAGGCTGGTAACAATTCATCTTTTTGTGTCTATCACGTAACCTTGCTAGTGTCTGGATATTCAGGTTGAAGTTGGATTTTTCCAAAGTTATATAAGTTTGTGAACAAAGTTTTAGAATCAAATGAAACATCTTTTTGTTCATAATACATCGGAAACCCAATAGTGGGAAGTGCTATGGACATGGGAAGCAGTACACCTGGTTTGCTTCTAGAAAGAGGGGATAATTTTTGGACGGCTTGGTAAAAAGTGTTTGTAATTGCCAAATCATTTTGTACAGTAGAGTAACTCCCTGGGGTACAAGGGGAGACAAAAGGTTGATCTCTCAGAGTCCTCCACTACGAGAGGCCCACCTGGAGAGACCGGCACTCATAACTTGGTATTGTGGAGCAGCGGCTGGCTGCCTTGCTGGTGTCACTGCTGGGACTTGTGGTTCCTCGGCTTGGTTAAGGCATTACATGTGCTATGATGCAGGTTTGAAAGCCCGGGGAGTGTCTGTCAAACCTGGATCCACCTGTGGGCGTGACACAGCAGACTTAAGCAGACTCCCTCCTGGTCACATGGGCTGTGACATCAGAACAGGTCCTTCACACAGGAAGTGGAGAGCCTGATGATCTGAAGGAGAGTTTTGTCAGAGCCTCTGATAGGTGAGGAGACCTTGGGAGGCCTGGTTCATCCCGGAGCTCAGGGAGCCCAATCCTGGTTGGAGCCCGGGCAGACAAGAGTCTATGAACCTCCAGAAGCAGGAGGTCTCTCACCTGGGCCTAAGGTCAGTGGTTCCCTCCTATGGACTGATCAGGATATATGTGTATTATACCGGCCATTGGGACAGTCAGATATAATGTGTATGTCCCACATATGTGTGAACTATGCACTACATGCAGTTTATGAGGCACTTTAATAAACTGCTGGACTTTTCCTTACTTTAACACACGGTTGTTTGGTATCAATTACGCTGCACACGAGTCCTCCAGGCGTGCACTACCTCACAGTATGTACAGTTTGCAATTCTGTGATACTCTATGGTAAAGCAAGGAGATATGGCCTACCTGCATCAGTGCATTCTATTTAGGGTACCTGCTGGGACATCATCCTGTATATAGAGGACTGTAGGGACATTTTACTGCATATAGAGAGCTGTGGGGGTAACATACTGTGTATAGGGAGCATGAGGACATCATACTGTGTATAGGGAGCATGAGGACATCATACTGTGTATAGGGAGCATGAGGACATCATGCTGTGTATAGGGAGCATGAGGACATCATACTGTGTATAGGGAGCATGAGGACATCATACTGTGTATAGGGAGCATGAGGACATCATACTGTGTATAGGGAGCTGTGGTGACATTATACTATGTATAGGCAGCTGTGACAACACCATACTCTATAGGAAACTATGAGGACATCAAACTGTATATAAGGAGCTGTGAGGACATCATTCTGTGTAGAGGGAGCTATAAGGACATGATACTGAATATAGGGAGCTGAGGGGCATCATACTGTACATAGGGAGCAGTGGGGAAATCACACTGTTTGTAGGGAGCTGTGGGGACATTAATGTATAAGCATACAGCTGTGAGGATATCATACTCTATATAGGGACATCAAAATTTATATAAAATCATCATATATAATTATCATTCTGTGTACAGGGAGCTCTGGGGACATCATACTGTGTACAGGGAGCGATGGGGACACAATCAGGGCCGCACCGTCCATTGGACAGTGTGAGCCCTGTCATTCAGGCGGCAGCCGGCAGGGGGAGCGGCAGTGCAGAAGGGGGCGGCGCCTCATGCACGCAGCCTCCCCCTGTCATGGCGCCGGCCGCTCACCCCGCCGCGCACCGCAGGTAAGCGGCGCGACCCGGGGAGGGGCACAGAAGGGGCGGCAGCGCTGCCCACGGCTCAACAGCACCCCTTCCCCCCCCGGTACTCACGGCCGCGGCCGGCAATGACTGCCGGTGCCGCGGCTCAGGCGGCAGAGGGGGCGGCAGTGCTGGACTCCACCAGCACCCCCCCCCAAAACCCCCCCCCCCCCCCCCCGTAATCGGTGCCGCGGCTCAGGCGGCAGAGGGGCTTGGTGCACCCCTGGACACAATGCAGGAATATTTCCACATCATACTTTGTATAGGGACCTGTGAGGATATTATACTGAGTATAGGGAGCTGTGGGGACATCATAGTATTTATAGGAAGCTGTGGGGACATTATACTGTGTATAGGCAGCTGTGAGAACATCATATTGTATATATGGAGCTGTTGGGACACCATTCTGTGTATAGGGAGTTAAGATATCATTCTGTGTATTAGGGAGCTATGAGGACATCATACTGCATGTAGGGAAGCTATGAGGACGTCATACTGTGTATATGGAGCTGTTGAGACATTATACTGTATATAGGAAGCTGTGGGCCAATTATACTGTATATTGGGGAGCTGTGGGCTTATCATACTGTGTATAGGGAGCTGTTGGGACATCATACTGTGTATAGGGAGCTGTTAGGACATTATACTGTGTATAAGAATCTGTTGGGATCTAATACTGTGTATATGGATCTGTGAGGTCATCATACTGTGTATAGGAATCTGTGAGGATATCATACTGTGTATAGGTAGATGTGACTACAACATACTGTGTATAGGGAGCAGTGGGGACATCATACTGTTTATAGGGAGCTGTGGGAACATCATACTATGAATAGGGAGCTTTGGGGACATCATACTGAATATAGGGAACTGTGTTGGCATCATACTGTGTATAGGGAGCTGTGATTCAATTATACTGTGTATAGGGAACTGTGGGTATATATGCAATATAGGGAGCTATGGGGACATCATACTGTTTATATAGAGCTATGGATTCATTATACTGTGTATAGGGAGCTGTGGGTGGGGAGATTATACTGAATATAGGGAGCTGTGGGTGGGGAGATTATACTGAATATAGGGAGCTGTGTTGGCATCATAATGTATATAGGGAGCTGTAGGTCTATTATAATGTGTATAGGGAGCTGTGAGGATATATGGAATATAGGGAACTGTGGGGACATCATACTGCTTATGGAGTCATAATACTCTATAAAGGGAGCTGTACATGAGGGAGACCCCTGCTACACTACAGCCGCGGGTGAGGACTGGGGGGGAGGATGGGGGGGGTGTCCTTTCAAAGCACAGCACCGCCGCCCCTGCTACAGTACAGCCGCGGGTGAGGACCGGGGAAGGGGAATGGGGGGGGGGGGGGGAGTCCTGTCAGCACACAGCACCGCCGCCCCTGGTACAGTACAGCTGCGGGTGAGGACCAGGGGAGGGGGGATGGGGGGGCGTCCTGTCAAAGCACAGCACCGCCGCCCCTGCTACAGTACAGCCGCGGGTGAGGACCGGGGGAGGGGGATGGGGTGGGCGTCCTGTCAAAGCACAGCACCGCCACCCCTGCTACAGTACAGCCGCGGGTGAGGACCGGGGGAGGGGCATGGGGTGTCCTGTCAAAGCACAGCACCGCTGCCCGTGCTACAGTACAGCCGTGGGTGAGGACCGGGGAGGGGGGATGGGGTGTCCTGTCAAAGCACAGCACCGCCGCCCCTGCTACACTACAGCCACGGGTGAGGACCGGGGGGGTACTGTCAGAGCACAGCACCACCGCCCCTGCTGCAGTACAGCCGCGGGTGCATCAGGTCTCACCTGCCCCTTGCCGCCGGCGCCATGACAGGGATATGGCGCCGCCCCTTCTCCACAGCCGCCCCCCCTGCCAGATTGCCGCCTGAGTGAAAGGGCTCACACTGGCCAATGGACGGTGCGGCCCTGGTCATGCGCTTAGCTGACGCTGACCTTGCTGGATGCTGCTGTGTATGTGTTTGTCTTTAAGAGCTGCATGGTTGATAGTTGTGAAGGTCCTGGCCTCCTGTGTTGTGCTCCAGAACTGCATTCACTATGAGGTTCAGCTGCTGGTTGAGGGGTTAATGTGTGACTCACCTGAACTCCCCTCCCCCTAGCCTTTAAGTAGCTTCTCCTTCCACCAGGTGGTGCTGTTGATAGTTTCACTCTATGCCTGGAAGCCGTTGCTGTGCTAACCTGTGTATTTGTGTTGCTGAAGTCTTTTCCTTTGGAGTTGCTGTATCCCAGTTCTGTGGAGGAAGGTGAGGGGGGAATAGCGCAGGGCTGGTGGAGGAGTTTTAGGGAGAGGCTGGAGGCCTGAACCTTCTCACCTTCAGAGATGCCTTCACGATCAGGGCCATTCAGGGTTACCAGAGTAGGGTCAGACTAGTCTTCCCTGGTCACCCTGCCCATAACTGCCATTTCCTCATCAGCATTGTCACTACACAGTGACAGGTACATGGGGAAGAGTAGGGGTCATTATTATTGTATGCGGGGGGGGGGGGGGGGGGGGGATTTGGTGGACATTATTATAGTATGTGGCGGCTCATGGGACATTATAACTGTATGTGGGAATCTCAGGGGACATTATTACAGTATGTGGGGGGACTCAGGGACATTATTACTGTATGTGGGGGGACTCAGGAGACATTATTATTGCACGTGGACACTCACGGGACATTATCACTGTACGTGGGGGGACTCAAGGGACATTATTAGTGTATGTGGGGGTGACTCAGAGGACATTATTATATGTGGGGGGGGGGACTCAGGGGACATTATTGTATGTGGGGGGGGGGACTCAGGGGACATTATTGTATGTGGGGGGGTCTCTAGGGACATTATTATTGTATGTGAGTGGAACATAGTAAACATTATTACTGTATGTGGGGAGGACTCGGGGGACATTATTACAGTATGTGGGGAGGACTCGGGGAACATTATCACTGTATGTGGGGGGACTCAGAAGACATTATTACAGTACATGGGTGGGTACTCGGGACATTATTATTGTACATGTGCGGACTCACAGGACACTATTATTGTATGTGGGTGGGACTCAGGGGACATTATTATATGTTGGGGGGGGACTCTGGGGACATTATTAATGTATGTTGGGGGAACTCAGGAAACATTTGAATTGTATGGGGGGTCTCAGGGGACATTATTAATGTATGTGGGGAGACTCAAGGGACATTATTACTATATGTGGGAGGACTTGGGACATTATTGTTGTATGTGGAGGGGCCTCAGGGGACATTACTATTGTAGGTGGGAGGACTGTGGGGACATTATTGTATGTTGGGGGACTCTGGGACATTATTATTGTATGTGTGGGGAACTCAGGGGACATTATTACTGTATGTGGGAGGACTCAGGGGACATTATTACAGTATGAGGGGGGACTAAGGGGACATTATTACTGTATGTGGGAGGACTTGGGACATTATTGTTGTATGTGGAGGGGCCTCAGGGGACATTACTATTGTAGGTGGGAGGACTGTGGGACATTATTGTATGTTGGGGGACTCTGGGGACATTATTATTGTATGTGTGGGGAACTCAGGGGACATTATTACTGTATGTGGGAGGACTCAGGGGACATTATTACAGTATGAGGGGGGACTAAGGGGACATTATTACTGTATGTGGGGGGGGGACTCAGGGACAATATTATTTTACGTGGGGGGAACTCAGGGGACATTATTATTTTATGTGGGGTGACTCAGGGGACTTTATGAAATGAAAATTGGGCCCATAAGAAGCATTGTACTCAGGAGGAGCACTCAGGATATTGGGACATCTGAGGGTATGTCCTCACGGTCCGGAGGAGCTGCGTGTTGGACGCAGCTCCTCCGGACCTGAGTGAAGCCGCAGGTGGCCGCAGGGAGACCGCATCCGCCCTGTACTCACTGTGTGCGGCGGGTGCGGGGCGGCTTCTCCCTGCAGTCACCGGATGGGAGCCGCTTCCGACTCCGCAGCATGAAATAAACATGCTGCGGAGGAGCGGTGCAACCCGCACCACAGCCTCAAAGACGCTGCGGGCAGGTTACGCATAGTGAGGATGGGATTTCTTGAAATCCCATCCACTATGCTGATACTGTACGACGCAGCGTTTTGGACGCAGCGCAAAGACGCTGCGTCCAAAACGCTGCGTCTCCTGATCGTGAGGATGCACCCTTAGGGCTCACAGGGTTCACGTTCTGAACATCCTCTGATTTCCAATGTGTCATATTACAATTTTCTTGTGTTGATGCAGAACCTCAGAAGACACAATATCTCATTCCTGAAGTGATTGGAGTCTGGAATGTTTTCTCATACGACCAATGAAAGCAGCCGTTATTAGATTAATAGTCGATATTTCCCGACTTTCCCAGAAATTGACACCAGTAAATTTTCCCTAAATTCTGGGGTATAGAGATGATGCTTCTCTATAGACTTTGTCACCATGGCGGTATTTATCTATGAATAGATTTCCTTCTATAGGCGCCGGACGCAGCCACTCTTCGTCTATTTGCTTTTATCGCCGGAGATGAAACTTTGGAAAGTGAATAAATTTGGTGCCGTCCGGATTCGCGGCCGGAAAGAAAAGTGATTTAATTTAATGATAGCGGTGATATATAAACAGATTAGACACCGACGAGGAGAGCGCAAGATAAATGTATTAATTAAGACATCGCAGCAAAGTTAATCCAATGTTTCCTGGAAACTTAATTAGCCTGGAGCCAGAAAAGGCACCGAGCGCGTGAGGCGGCATCATCATCACACGTCGTGACGGTACATTATTATTTACTCCACAGCGAGGAACAGAGTCAGGACCTGAGAGATTCCACTGCAAAAAACAACTCTGATATTATCATATCTGTGATGTCATCACCAGGGGGCGGGCTAAGAGATGTCATCACCAGGGGGTGGGCTGAGAGATGTCATCACCAGGGGGTGGGCTGAGAGATGTCATCACCAGGGGGTGGGCTGAGAGATGTCATCACCAGGGGGTGGGCTGAGAGATGTCATCACCAGGGGGTGGGCTGAGAGATGTCATCACCAGGGGGTGGGCTGAGAGATGTCATCACCAGGGGTGGGCTGAGAGATGTCATCACCAGGGGGTGGGCTGAGAGATGTCATCACCAGGGGGTGGGCTGAGAGATGTCATCACCAGGTGGTGGGCTGAGAGATGTCATCACCAGGGGGTGGGGCTGAGAGATGTCATCACCAGGGGGTGGGGCTGAGTGATGTCATCACCAGGGGGTGGGGTTAACCTCCCTGGCGGTATGATTCTGTCAGGAAATTTGTGCTAAAAGCGGGCTTTACCCGCGGTCGCGGCAGATGCGGTGAAAAAACCGCATCTGCCGCACTTGCCGCATAGCCGCTGCACTTGCGGCGCGGTTGCGGTAATCGCCATAGTAAGTATAGGGGGACTTGCGGCAGGTGCGGCAAGTGCGGCTTTGCACTTGCGGCAGGTGTGGCAAGTGCGGTTTTTTTCGCGGCCGCACCTGCCGCAAGTGCAAAACCGCACTTGCCGCACCTGCCGCAAGTCCCCCTATACTTACTATGGCGATTACCGCAACCGCGCCGCAAGTGCGGCGGCTATGCGGCAAGTGCGGCAGATGCGGTTTTTTCACCGCATCTGCCGCGACCGCGGGTAAGCCCGAGCTTGACTCGGGGTTACCGCTTCTGGCAGTGAATGTTAACCCCGAGTCAGGCTTGGGAATACCGCTAGGAAGGTTAAGTGATGTCATCACCAGGGGGTGGGCTGAGAGATGTCATCACCAGGGGGTGGGCTGAGAGATGTCATCACCAGAGGGTGGGCTGAGAGATGTCATCACCAGGGGGTGGGCTGAGAGATGTCATCACCAGGGGGTGGGCTGAGAGATGTCATCACCAGGGGTGGGGCTGAGAGATGTCATCACCAGGGGTGGGGCTAAGTGATGTCATCACCAGGGGGTGGGGCTAAGTGATGTCATCACCAGGGGTGGGGCTAAGTGATGTCATCACCAGGGGGTGGGCTGAGAGATGTCATCACCAGAGGGTGGGCTGAGAGATGTCATCACCAAGGGTGGGCTAAGAGATGTCATCACCAGGGGGTGGGCTGAGAGATGTCATCACCAGAGGGTGGGCTGAGAGATGTCATCACCAGAGGGTGGGCTGAGAGATGTCATCACCAGAGGGTGGGCTGAGAGATGTCATCACCAGAGGGTGGGCTGAGAGATGTCATCACCAGAGGGTGGGCTGAGAGATGTCATCAGCAGAGGGTGGGCTGAGAGATGTTATCACCAGAGGGTGGGCTAAGAGATGTCATCACCAGAGGGTGGGCTGAGAGATGTCATCACCAGAGGCTGGGCTGAGAGATGTCATCACCAGAGGCTGTGCTGAGAGATGTCATCACCAGGGGGTGGGCTGAGAGATGTCATCACCAGGGGTGGGCTGAGAGATGTCATCACCAGGGGGTGGGCTGAGAGATGTCATCATAAGGGGGCGGGGCTGACACCACTTACACATGTATACTGGCTGGTTGGCAGCAGCAGGGCCGCCGACAGGGCCAGATTACTGTGACAGCTGTGAGGGGCCCAGCGGTGATTCATAGGAGAGGGGGCCTGGAGGAGAGGTGAGGGGGCGAGGTCACATGGTATAACACAGGCACCAGATGCCGCCCTTGAGTGCAGGGTGACCATGGTGCGGGCTGAGTGAGATCAGGCTGAGTGTAGGCTGCATGAGTGTAGGCTGAATGATTGCTGGATGACCATAGTGCGGGGTGACAGTGGTGCGGGCTGAGTGAGTGTAGGTTGAGTGCAGGCTGAGTGCAGGGTGACCATGGTGCGGGCTGAGTGAGGGCAGGCTGACCATGGTGTGGGCTGACCGTGGTGCAGGCTGAGTGAGGGCACGCTGACCATGGTGAGGGCTGAATGAGGGCAGGCTGACCATGGTGCGGGCTGAGTGAGGGCAGGCTGAGTGAGGGCAGGGTGAGTGCAGGATAACCGAAGTGCTGGCTGAGTGAGTGCAGGCTGAGTGTGAGTGCAGGCTGAGTGTGAGTGCAGGCTGAGTGTGAGTGCAGGCTGAGTGTGAGTGCAGGCTGAGTGTGAGTGCGGGCTGACCATGGAGCGGGCTGAGTGAGTGCAGGCTGAGTGAGTGTAGGCTGAGTGCAGGGGCAGAGTGAGGGCTGGCTGAGTGGGCTGAGTGAGTGTAGGGTGATTGAGTGTAGGTTGAGTGAGTGCAGGATAAATGTGGTCTGACCATGGTGCGGGATGAGTGCAGGCTGAGTGAGTGCAGGCTGAGTGTGGGCCGAGTGAGTGTAGAGTGAGTAAGTGCAGGATGAGTGAGTGCAGGCTGAGTGAGTGTAGGGTGAGTGCATGCAGTGAGAGTGCAGGATGAGTGTGTGCAGGCTGAGTAAGTGTA
Organism: Allobates femoralis; assembly: GCA_033576535.1. Classification (NCBI taxonomy): domain Eukaryota; kingdom Metazoa; phylum Chordata; class Amphibia; order Anura; family Aromobatidae; genus Allobates; species Allobates femoralis. Next base: position 34,399,196 of record JARQOC010000010.1, read on the forward strand.
AGGCGAGTGAGTGCAAGCTGAGTGTGGATCGAGTGAGTTTAGGGTGAGTGTAGTGTGAGTGCGTGCAGGCTGAGTGTGGTGTGACCGTGATGTGGGGTGAGACTGAGCTACCCCTGCAGTACCTGGCTCCTGCTGCTCCTCTCTGCTCCTCCATCCATTCTGCTCAAGATCCTGTGACATCATGATCATGTGACCTGGCTCCGCCCATGATAATGACATCACCACAGGTCCTGCAAGTCAGTCCCAACTTATCAGTGGTGGGGGGTGATGACTGGCGGGGATTGCGGCGTTGGGTTAGTGGGGGAAGACTGCGGGCACTGGGCGAGGGTGATCGGGCGGGGTGGAGGCAGCAGCAGCCATATTTCTATACCCATCACTTGGGTGTGGAAATATGGCGCTGGCAGAAGTGACATAGGCGACATCCAGACGGACGTGGAGGAGATAACTCAATTATATACAGATAAGAGATCTATAGATCCTAGAACTGTAGTGATCGGCTCTGCTTCATCATGTAGGAGGGCAGGGACTATACTAAAGAGTTTTCTCTCACTGGAGCTCCCCTTTAATAGGACCTGGGGGGCGACCGTCTGTGGAAGGAGAAGTGAGGAGGAGCCGGAGACAGTTCAGCCAATGGGAGCTGCAGGGGGCGGGACTTTCCTTCATCCAATCCCTGCTGAGCTATGGGTGAGCGTAGAGCACAAGCGGCAGTGAGTGTGAGGCTGAGCCTGCACTAGTGACCGCTCCCTCCGGACGAGCAGCGGAGGCTCCTCAGTGACCACACTATCAGCACTCCGCACCCCCGAGGAGCCTCCACTCCTAATACTGAGCATCTCTACCAGCTCTAAATCCTGATCACTGTCTGTCATCCCCTCCCATCTCCTACTGGGAAGGACCACGCAGGACACTGCAGCTCCAAGCTCAAGAGTCACAAACTGCTCTGGAAAGCTGAAATCAGGAGTGGAGCTGAGGTGTCCTGCCCGGGGTCAGAGTGCGCTCATAGAGCCCTGTCCTCAGCAGCATGTGCCCGATACTTTGCCCTATAGTACCTGTGGCCGTAATAAAGGCATAAGATACATCTAATGATGGAGTGCTGCAGCATTTTTTCAAGTATATACAAGTGCTGGGAAGACAGCTGAGCTGATTAGCACCCACCAGGCAGTGCTGCTCTATTTGTTTCTACATATCTATCTATCTATCTATCTATCTATCTATCTATCTATCTATCTGTCTGTCTGTCGATCACAAACACAGTAAACCATATGTAGACATCTGCAAAACTTCCACAATTTAAAAAAATGCTTGAGGCAGGACTGTGTGTCCTACTTTCTGTCTGTACACAGCACTATACTCAATATACAAGTCCACACTACATCCTGTATTACAGTGTGTCTGTATATACTGTATGCATATAGTGTGGACCTGTATATACAGTATAGTGCTGCGTTTAATCAAGATAAAGTGCCAGCAATCTCTAATGTGCATACAGCCAACAGTCTCTGTGTATACAGTGGTCAGTCATTAATGTGTATACAGCTAGTAGTCTCTGTGTATATGGCCGTCAGTCCCTAATGTGTAGACATTCAGCAGTCTCTAATTTTAATACGGTCAGTAATCCCTATTGTGTATAGAGCCGGCAGTCTCTAATGTGCATACAGTTTTTCATACATTATTTTCTGCCTGCACCTACGCTTGTGGTGATGCCGTCATAATCTGATTCACTCTAATGTGCATACAGACAGCAGTCTCTTTTGTGCATATGGCAGCAGCCTATTGTGCAAGCAGTCAGCAGCTGTCTATTATGTATATGGCCTGCAACCGTCTCCATTGTGTATACAGCCTGCAGCCTTCTATTGTGTATACAGTCCGCAGCCACCTCCATTGCATATATGGCCCGCAGCCGTCTCCATTGCATATATGGCCTACAGCTGTCTCCATTTTGTATACGGCCCACAGCAGTCTCCATTGTGTGTACTGCCAGCAGTCTTTATTGTGTATTCTCTTGTGTTTATAGCCAGCAACAGTCACAATTGTATATTCTCTATTATGTGTACAGCTAGCAGCAGTCTCTATTGTGTATACAGCCCAAAGCAGTCTCTATTGTGTGTACATATACCATATATATAATGTGTGTATTGGGGTGGAGGCGGACCTTGGGCACAGTCTCAGGTGGGGTCCCAAAATTTTGCCAGTGAGGAACCCTAAAATTCCTAGTGGTAACCCTGGTCAGCAGTAATAGATGAAGAGCTGGTGCTGTAGTATAAGGGGTGTGGTCTCATGTGTGATGTCATATCAGTGATGTCATCACCAGTGGGCAGGGCTGACACCTCTCACATGTATACAGGCTGGTTGTCAGCAGTAATAGATGAGGAGCTGGTGCTGTAGTATAAGGGGTGTGGTCTCATGTGTGATGTCATATCAGTGATGTCATCACTATGGGCTGGTTGTCAGCAGTAATAATCGCACTCATTCTTCCTTCCCTCCTGATATCACAGTTATGTAGATGTTGTATTTCCGCTCTTTCTTTCCCTCCTGTACGGGGGAGGGGGCCACGTCTCCACAATTCTCCACGTTCTTTCTCTCCATGGAACATTTTAGTCAAAAGTGAAATTATGTATTCATTGAAAAGATTACCTACAATTATCGTTTCTGCTAAAGAGCCGCATTTAATTAGATTTGTGGAAGTGGTTGAGTTGGAGTCTTGTTTGGATAATTTCTTCTGGTTTCTGCCGCCTTCGGATCGTCCGCTCGCGCTCTGACGGTGATCAGGGCTTCTCTGCTCGCTGACGGCGCCGATGTTCCGGGTTTAGTGGTGGCGCAATGTAATGTCTAATCAGGCAAATTAGCCCTGATGAAAAGACTCATCGCTGTAATAAAATGCAGCCGCACGTCTCGTAAAGCCATCACGCCATATGTGCGCTAATTACCAGCCGCGCGCCCTTCATAACGAATAGATCGTTATTAGTCTGTAAACAAATCAGGAAGAAAATGAGAAACCCCAGAAAAACGAGGAGCAAAGACCCTTCAATTACAGGAAGGAGGAAGACGAGGGGTTAACAAGCTGCAAATCACAGGGGGGACAATAAGGGAGTGCCATGACGGGGCTCCGGGGAGAACAGCGCACACAGGGGCCCCAAATACTGCAAAATGATTAACAAAGTGAATTACCACCAAAACAGATCTGAAGAGATTTAAGGTTCTGTATGTATGTGAAGAGGTTCAGCATGCTGTATGTATGTGGAGGGGTTCAGCGTGCTGTATGTATGTGGAGAGGTTCAGCGTGCTGTATGTATGTGGAGGGGTTCAGCGTGCTGTATGTATGTGGAGGGGTTCAGTGTGCTGTATGTATGTGGAGGGGTTCAGTGTGCTGTATGTATGTGGAGGGGTTTAGGGTGCTGTATGTATGCAAGAGGTTCATGATGCTATATGTATGTGAAGAGGTTCATGGTGCTGTATGTTTGTGGACAGGTTCATGCTGCTGACTCTATTGTCAAATCTAATAATTGAAATATGACTAAATCTACATTATTACAGGATACAAACAATCATAAGGACATGAATACAGCACCAGATCTATCATCAGGACATGAACAGAGCACCAGGACTATCATCAGGACATGAGTACAGCACCAGGACAATCATCAAGACATGAATACAGCACCAGAACCATATTCAGGACATGAATACAGCACCAGATCCATCATCAGGACATGAACAGAGCACCAGGACTATCATCAGGACATGAGTACAGCACCAGGACAATCATCAAGACATGAATACAGCACCAGGACAATCATCAAGACATGAATGCAGCACCAGAACCATATTCAGGACATGAATACAGCACCAAGACTATCATCAGGACATGAACAGAGCACCAGGATTATCATCAGGTCATGAGTACAGCACCAGGACAATCATCACGACATGAATACAGCACCAGAACCATCATGAGGACATGAATACAGCACCAGGACTATCATCAGGACATGAATACAGCACCAGGACACATCATCAGCAGGAACAAGAATATACAGCACCAGATCCATCAATAACGACATGAATTCAACAACAGTACCAGAACCATCATCAGGACATGAATACAGTACCAGGACAATCATCAGGACATGAATACAGAGCCAAGGCCATCATCAGGATGTGAATACAGCACCAGAACCATCATCAGGACATCAATACAGCACTAGGACCATCATCAAGAAATGAATATGCAACAGCTGCCAATCGATTCATTGGGAGGTCACGGTGGCTGTGGCCTCAGCTCTGTGGCCCTGGCTGTGCAATGATGGGGGATATATACAGGGGACTGTGATAGTCTTTTCATGACGCCATCTGTGGTATTCGGCCAAGGATGGCCAACGCTGCAGATTTGAACCTTTGGGCAGATAGTGCAGCAGGCGGATGGTATTGCTCCCCACAGGTGGAGGATGGCCCCAGGGTGATGTTAGAGTTAATAGTAAAGATGGGGGCGGTAGCGGTGCGAAAGGCAGCAAGGCGCCGAAGGAGCAAAGGCCCAAGTTTACCTCTTTACTTGCTGATCAGGCAAGGGCAACCCAGCCGGGTGCTGTGCTCTTCCAGGATGCAGGCCAGGTCAGCTCTCAAGTGATCAGGATCGCTTCTCCAAGACACCCTTCGTAAGTCTTGCCAGGTTGCTTTTCCCCTGCGCTGGATTACTCTCCTCTCCTGCCCTGCGCCTTCATGCTACACTGTCAAGGCTGATGGCTGTGGGCCTTGTCGAGCAACAGGCGAAACATCCTCTAGGTCTAGCCACCGTCCTGCGGATTGTCACAGCTAGTAGCCACTGCCCATACAGATACAGCGGCCTCCGGTTTCCTGGCTGAACCCTGAAGCGTTCCCACCAGATAGGGTCCAAGTCCACTATCGCAACCAGTCCTGTCTAGGCTCGGGGCCCACGGGTGGATCCTCCACTCCCGTGTCCCCTAGGAATCAATCTCTCTACATCCTTCCTCCTCCTCCGTCCTCTCCAGACTCCAGCCAGCAGATGGGGTCTGCCCATCAAGGGGTCTCTTCCGCCTGGCATCCCTGGCTAGGAGTTGGGATAGTGTTGGGTGCAAGATATGCGTCTTGGGTTTGCGGCCCCTCTCACCTGATAGCGTGATACCACACCTGTGGAGTAGGTGCAGCATCACCCAGTCAACAGGGGCACCACAAATACAGCACCAGGACTATCATCAGGACATGCACATGTATTGTTACACTTTCATCTTTTATCAGATGTGCAAGCTCATGATTTCAGTTTTGCTCCTATTACTTATTGAGTCTGGATTTATGGTATTCGTGCTGTTTTGGGGTCAGTGGGATTTCCCATGGTCTCGTCTCTTTGTGACATTGATGTGACCGTTTGCATCTTGTGATCAGTTTTCTTTCTATTTTGCCTCTGTTACTTTGTATCACTTTGTGTCATTATTATTTGTATCTTTCATACTTTCGTCACTCTCGTCTGTGATCTTTGGGATCATTGATAATATCAGTTCTTGGGTGTTTGCATTATAAATCTTTGTTTCCAGTTAGCAGAAAATCCCTATATTTTATATAATCCTTCTTTCTGATGATCTCTCCGCCTCCAGGTGAAGTTTCTGAGCCATTAATCAATATTCTCCTTTATGTCTAATGTATAGATGCCATATGTTCATCGCTGCTGGACTCCCTGATGCCAATTTACCCCCTGGGTACAGGAGAGGAAACCCAGGGCAGCAATGAGTTAATTCCTATTTCTGTGTACCCACAACAGAGGCGGCCCTATACCCAATCCAGTGACTATAGAAAAGGGAATGATGGAAGTGCAAATGTGGGATTTTGTAACCTATGTTCGGCTATGGCTCGCAGGTATCAGCCGCTTGTGATACAATCACAAATCTTCGTCCGACCACTTTTTACTCCTAGACGTTCTGAATCCAAATACTCTGCAGACCTCGTTATAAACATTGCGCAACGTTCTCTAACGTGGCGGAGGTGGTGACAGGACGGCGCCAAGTGTACCGAGGGGTCAGGGGTCATGTATGGAGCCGTTCAGGGAGTCCAGTGTGAATGACCACCACCGGACTGCAGCGAAAGGAATCGCTCCTCCAGGGAATTCACACCAAACATTAAAACAATGGATTTCTAAAAATTGCATTTCTGGTTCTCTCCTTCAGAAGCGACTAATGGTCCATGAAAGACACAGAGGCAAAAAGTGCGGAAAACATCAAATCCCAAAATAGCAGAAATAAGACAGAAAATGTCATGGGTGAATGTTACTATGAGGACATCATACTGTGTGTGGGGGAATGTACTGTGAGGACACAATACTGGGGTGTGTGAGGAGAATGTACTGTGAGGACATCACTGTGTGTGGGGGGAATGTACTTGATGACATCATACTGTGTGTGGGTGGAATGTACTGTGAGGACATCATACTGTGTGGGGGGAATGTACTGTGAGGACATCATACTGTGTGTGGGTGGAATGTACTGTGAGGACATCATACTGTGTGTGAGGAGAATGTACTATGAGGACATCATACTGTGTGTGGGGGGAATGTACTGTGAGGTCATCAGACTGTGTGTGGGGGAATGTACTGTGAGGACATCAACTGTGTGTGGGGGAATGTACTGTGAGGACATCAGTACTGTGTGTGGGGGGAATGTACTTGAGGACATCATACTGTGTGTGGGGGAATGTACTTGAGGATATCATACTGTGTGTGGGGGAATGTACTGTGGGACATCATACTGTGTGTGGGGGGAATGTACTGTGGGACATCATACTGTGTGTGGGGGAATGTACTGTGAGGACATCATACTGTGTGTGGGGGGAATGTACTGTGAGGACATCATACTGTGTCTGGAATGTACTGTAGATGGCTTACTGTGTGTGGATTACTTTATGACTCATATCTGTTGTGGAATTAAATACTTATTGTGATCGGGGGAATGTACTTTGGACTACAATGTCTGTGGATGACCGTGGAACATCTCTGTGTTTAGAATTCTGTTCTCAGTGTGGTCAGATGTGGAATCATACTGTGTGTGGGGGGAATGTACTGTGAGGACATCATACTGTGTGTGGGGGGAATGTACTGTGAGGACATCATACTGTGTGTGGGGGGAATGTACTGTGGGACATCATACTGTGTGTGGGGGGAATGTACTATGAGGACATCATACTGTGTGTGGGGGGAATGTACTATGAGGACATCATACTGTGTGTGGGGAGAATGTACTGTGAGGACATCATACTGTGTGTGGGGGGAATGTACTGTGAGGACATCATACTGTGTGTGGGGGGAATGTACTGTGGGGACATCATACTGTGTGTGGGGGGAATGTACTGTGAGGACATCATACTGTGTGTGGGGGAATGTACTGTGAGGACATCATACTGTGTGTGGGGAATGTACTGTGAGGACATCATACTGTGCGTGGGGGAATGTACTGTGAGGACGTCATACTGTGTGTGGGGGAATGTACTGTGAGGACATCATACTGTGTGTGGGGGAATGTACTGTGAGGACATCATACTGTGTGTGGGGAGAATGTACTGTGAGGACATCATACGTGTGTGGGGGGAATGTACTGTGAGGATATCATACTGTGTGTGGGGAATGTTCTGTGAGGACATCATACTGTGTGTGGGGGAATGTACTGTGAGGACATCATACTGTGTGTGGGGGAATGTACTGTGAGGACATCATACTGTGTGTGGGGAATGTACTGTGAGGACATCATACTGTGTGTGGGGGAATGTACTGTGATGACATCATACTGTGTGTGGGGAATATACTGTGAGGATATCATACTGTGATACTCTTGTATCTATAGATGGTTCTTGTGTTTCACTTTTATCACTCTAATATCAGTTGCGAATTTAATACGTTTTGTGCATCTTGGATTTGTGACTTTGGATACAATGTCTCTCGAGACCCGTGGCACCTTCTTGTGCCTTTAGATTCTGATTTCCAGTGAGTCAGATGTTAAGAGTAGAAGTTCCATGTGCTCAATACAAGTTTATGAGAGCTCAAATGAAGAAGGAGGCCAGGATGAGGTCAGAATGAGGCCAGGAGGAGACCAGAAAGAGACTAGAACGATGCTAGGACTAGCATAGAACTAGGTCAGGAAGAAGCCAGAATGAAGCCAAGATAGCGCCAGAAAAAGACTAGAACGAGTCCAGGAGAAGCTCAAAACGAGGCCTGGATGAGGCTAGAATGAAGCCATAACGAGGCCAGGAAAAGTTCAGAACGAAGGCAGGATGATGAGGGGATGAGGCTAGGACTAGGCCAGAATAAGGACAAGACAAGGTTAGAACAAGGCCAGAGCGAGGCCTGGATGAGGCCAGAACAAGGAAAAGACAAGGTCAGAACAAGGCCAGAGCGAGGCCTGCATGAGGCCAGAAAGAGTCCAGAACGAAGCCAGGATGAGGCCAGAACAAGGAAAAGAAAGGTCAGAACAAGGCCAGAGCGAGGCCTGGATGAGGCCAGGACGTGGCCAGGACGAGGCTAGAATGAGGACAGAACGAGGCCAGAATGAGGATAGGACGAGGCCAGAATGAGGACAGGACGAGGCCAGAACAAGGCCAGAGTGAGGCCTGGATGAGGCCAGAAAGAGTCCAGAACTAAGCCAGGATGAGGCCAGAATGAGGACAAGACAAGGTTAGAACAAGGCCAGAGCGAGGCCTGGATGAGGCCAGAACGAAGCGAGAATGATGAGAGGATGAGGCCAGAACGAGGACAAGACAAGGTCAGAACAAGGCCAGAGCGAGGCCTGGATGAGGCCAGAATGAAGCGAGGATGATGAGAGGATGAGGCCAGAACGAGGACAAGACAAGGTCAGAACAAGGCCAGAGCGAGGCCTGGATGAGGCCAGAATGAAGCGAGGATGATGAGAGGATGAGGCTAGGACGACATCAGAATGAAGTCAAAACAAAGCCGGGGTGAGGCCAGGATGAGGCCAGAAGGAGATCAAAGCGAGGTCAGGATGAGGCTCCCATAAACCTGTACTGAGTTGGGACTGGAGCTCCACTGGTAAAGCATGAAGATGGTGGCAGATGAGAATGAGTCCGGGGGCTGAGAGTTAAAGGATCACTCCAGCAGGGAAATGACAATACTGCCGGAGCGCTGCTTTAATTGCTGTTCAATATATCGAAATAATTACCACTGTTTTACCCCGGGGACGGAGTGATCCTGGACCCTATAATCTCCCCCGTATTTCATCTTCTCCTCGTACGTCAGTGTTTCTCCTCCTGGTAAATTGAGTGGGACGCCCGTGTTCTGGGTGACTCGCCCCGATATCACAGATAATCAGATTCTTGTAATTGAACAGAAGCTTCATCAGAATTGCTAATTTTCATCAGAATTGCTGAAGTAGAAAATAATGTGAAATGTTTGTGTCATGGTGGAAGGATACGATAGGAGGGGGACAGGATGATGGGGGGATGGTAAAAAGATAGGGCAGCAGGAAGAGGGGCGCAGTACACGAGGAGGGGGCAGCAGATAGAGGGGGTGCTGTACGAGAGGAGCGGGCAGCAGATAGAGGGGGTGCTGTACGAGAAGAGATGGGCAGCAGATAGAGGGGGTGCTGTACGAGAGGAGAGGGCAGCAGATAGAGGGGGTCCTGTACGAGAGGAGAGGGCAGCAGATAGAGGGGGTTCTGTACGAGAGGAGAGGGCAGCAGATAGAGGGGGTGCTGTACGAGAGGAGAGGGCAGCAGATAGAGGGGGTCCTGTACGAGAGGAGAGGGCAGCAGATAGAGGGGGTTCTGTACGAGAGGAATGGGCAGCAGATAGAGGGGGTGCTGTACGAGAGGAGAGGGCAGCAGATAGAGGGGGTCCTGTACGAGAGGAGAGGGCAGCAGATAGAGGGGGTGCTGAACGAGAGGAGAGGGCAGCAGATAGAGGGGGTCCTGTACGAGAGGAGAGGGCAGCAGATAGAGGGGGTGCTGAACGAGAGGAGAGGGCAGCAGATAGAGGGGGTTCTGTACGAGAGGAATGGGCAGCAGATAGAGGGGGTGCTGTACGAGAGGAGAGGGCAGCAGATAGAGGGGGTGCTCTATGAGAGGAGAGGGCAGCAGATAGAGGGGTTGCTGTACGAGAGGAGAGGGCAGCAGATAGAGGGGGTGCTGTACAAGAGGAGAGGGCAGCAGATAGAGGGAGTGCAGTATCAGAGGTGAGGGCAGAAGGAAGAGGGGGTACGGTATTAGAGGAGGGGGTAGTAAATAGAGGGAGTGCAGTATGAGAAGAGGGAGCAGCAGATAGAGGGGGTGCTGTACAAGAGGAGAGGGCAGCAGGAAGAGGGGTGCGGTATGAGAGGAGAGGGCAGAAGGAAGAGGGGTGCGGTATGAGAGGGGAGGGCAGAAGGAAGAGGGCTGCGGTATGAGAGAAGAGGGCAGCAGGAAGAGGGGGTGTGGTATGAGAGAACAGGGCAGCAGGAAGAGGGGGTGCGGTATGAGAGGAGGGGGATTTAGGAAGAGGGGGAGCAGTATGAGAAGAAGGGAAAGCAAGAAGAGGGGGTGCGATACAAGAGGTGAGAGCAGCAGGAAGAGAGAGGCGCGGTATGGCAGGAGAGGGCAGCAGGGGTGTGTGGTATGGGAGGAGAGGGCAGCAGGAACAGGGGGGTGCGGTATGGGAGGAGAGGGCAGCAGGAACAGGGGGGTGCGGTATGGGAGGAGAGGGCAGCAGGAACAGGGGGGCGTGGTATGGGAGGAGAGGGCAGCAGGAACAGGGGGGTGCGGTATGGGAGGAGAGGGCAGCAGGACCAGGGGAGCGTGTTATGGGAGGAGAGGGCAGCAGGAACAGGGGGGTGCGGTATGGAAGAAGAGGGCAGCAGGAACAGGGGGGTGCGGTATGGGAGGAGAGAGCAGCAGGAACAGGGGGGTGCAGTATGGGAGGAGAAGGCAGCAGGATAATGGAGTGTGATACGTCAGGAAAGGGCAACCGTAAGAGGGGATGCAGTACGAGAGGAGGGGCAGCAGGAACAGGGGCACAATATAATAGGTGAGATGTTGGAGAGGAGGGATGCAGCATGAGAAGAGGAGGAGCAGTGTGAGAGATGGGGGCACAGCATTGAAGCATGGGGAGCGGTAGGGGAGGAGGGGATACAGCACAAGAAAAGTGGGGCACAGCACTAAAGGAGGGGGCTCAGCAGGGGAGGAGAGGTCTTGACCCCCGTGACTCCCCAGCAGAACTGCTGCCCAGTTCAGAGTACCCCATGGCCCTGGGGCGCATCAGACATGAGTAAGAGGAGGCACAGTGTGAGAGATGGGGGTATAGCAGTGAAGCACAGGGAGCTGCAGAGGAGGGGGCGGCGCAGCACAAGAAAAGGGGGGCACAGCACCAGAGGAGCAGGATCAGCAGGGGAGGAGAGGGAGCAGCATGAGAGGTAGGTGTGGTATGAGAGGCGGGGGATCAGAAGGGGAGGAATGGGAGCACCATCAGAGGTAGGCGCAGTATGAAAAGCAAGGGCTCAAGGCAAGAGTTGGGGGCGCAGCATGAGAGGAAGGGACATAGCAGGGGAGGAGCGAGTGCAAGATAAGAGGAGGGGGCACAACACAAGGGAGTCAACAGGGGAGAAGTGGGAACAGCATGAGAGGTAGGGACACTATATCAGAGGTGGGGGATCAGTAGAGGATGAGTGGCAGCAATATGAGAGTTTGGACGCTGTAAGAGAGACGGGCACTCAGCAGGGGAGGAGTGGGAAAAGCATGAGAGGTAGTAGCAAAGTATGAGAAGAGGGGGCTTAGCAGGGGAGGTAGTGAGAACTGCATGAGAGGAAGGGATGCTGTATGAGAGTTGGGGGCTCAGCAGGGGAGGAGTGGGAGCAGTATGAGAGGTAGGGGCACAGTATGAGAGGCAAGGGCTTAGCAGGTGAGGAGTATGATCAGCATGAGAGGTAGAGGAATTGTATGAGAGGTGGGAGCACAGCATGGGAGAAGTGGGAGCAGCATGAGAGGTAGGGGCACCATATGAGAGGCGGGGGTTTAGCAGGAGAGGACTGTGAGTAGCATAAGAGGTAAGTGTGGCGCCCCTACGGACCGGTGGCCACAGAGAGGTACAGCAGCTGGGACAGGTAAGCTAGACACTCCACACCAACACCCCCCCACACACTCTGATCCTGAGCTTAAGTCACTTCATGTCAGGTGAGGGATCGCCGGAGGAGCTAGGTGGATGGTTGTATCGGAGAACAGAACTCGGGAAAGAGTTGGAGGAACTAGACAAAAAGGACCTAGGAACACTAAGTTGAGAATTCCCTGGAGGGTGAGGAAGAGGGAAGGTTCCCCAAGCCGAGACACCCTTCAGCTTAGTGCGAGAGGCAGAAAGAACAACGGGGCCCGGCGGCCGACACCACTAATGGCCGTCCGGGAACCCAGGCTGAACCCATGGAAGACAGGGGGAGCCAGGTGTGCCCGACTAACCTGGGACACTGGTGGCTGGCCCAAGGAACCACAGTGCCGGCTCTGTAGATGTGGCAGGGTAGCTCCAGGCCCCAACCACAAGAACTCCGGCGGGGTACGGAGTCTTCATGTCCCGAATCCAAACTCCCGGCACCTGAAGGAAAGACCATCATATAGGACTAGGATTCCCAGAGGGGAACGTCCATGGAGAGTCCACGACGGCTGGCCCGAGGCAGATGCGCAGGAGAGAAAGAGAGACAGGCCCAAAAGGACTAGAAAGGGGGTGCCTCTAGTAACCTGTTTCAGCTGTAGACTTGTCACCGGGATCGAGAGTAATCTACTGTAGAACGCTTGTGACTGTGTTAACCTATAAGCCGTGCAGTGAAGTACCCAGTCAAACTCAAGCCTGTGCGTGAGAGACTGTGCTGTGCTGATGCTGTGGTGCATTGCCGGGGCTCGCCTGCACCTGTGGAGCCGCTGACTACATTTGCTGCGTAGGTGTGGCACCCCAGGTTCGGTTGCCACAGATACACCTGGGACAAAGAAGGATCTCCAAATCAGGTAAGCCCGCACACAACACCTTCCACTCCAGACCTGAAGGGGGAGCTCTACAAGCTGAGTTCAGGCGAGGTCCCCCATAAATTCAGGCCTGGAGGCGGATTTAGAGAGTTCAGTTCCAGAGAGGACTGTGAAGACATCCTGTTGACTGAGCTGTGCTAACCCCGTACCAGTGAGCACTACTAACCTGTTTGTGGGACTCTAGAGCGAGGGTCGGAGGCAAGGAGTAGTAGTATCCGGGGGAGTGGAGCCATACCGATACGTCCCGGAGGAACAGCGCCCAGAAACCAGACACCGGAGTCCGTGACTGCAAGGGACATCATCAGTAAAGTCCGGGGGCCAGGGAAACTCCAGGTCTCCTGGCCACAGCAGCACTTGAGGCACAGCCACTTAGCAGAGCCCGGGACCTCAGTAGATACAGTGGTGCCCGCAGCAGAACTCTCACTGTCTGCTATACAAGTGAGGATGGGGGGGGAGAAGGTCAGAGCCTAGCTTAAGACAGCCTGGTACCAGAACACATACAGCGCAGCAAGGAGGCCTCATAACTTGCTAAGTGTCTAAGTGTGGAGATCTTGAACTGTTACCAGACCACCCAGACCCGTACCATCAGAGACTGTACCCTGGAGTATACCTGCAACATCAGTATACGGTACGGAAACATCAACTGTGTGTATGACTGTTATTGCGGCCCTGCTCCCTCCATAGACTGTCCTGCAATTCCCATACACTACAACTGCCCCGGGGATCCCGCTCCACCTACGGGGAGCGTACCATCTTGCTGCCCAAACATCACCCCGGAGGTCTGACCTGCAGCACCGGTAACCATATCGGAACCATAGGTGGTGTCACAAAATATTTTTATTATTTTTATTGACTCTTTTAAGTGACCACCAGGGCACGGGACCGAGCACAGGCCCCAGTGACATCCCCCGTGAATTGACGCCTGGGACCGGGTACACCACAGCCCTGGGGCGAGTCATAGGCAGAGACAGCCTGCGGGATCAGAGAAGACCGTGTCTGGATGGGAGCCGCGGGAGCTCCAAAGACGCCAGTAAGTGTCCCTACTGTATCTCCACCATCACACATAGACTATATACCAGCCTAGGGGATAACCAGCCCTGCCTGTGGAGGGCTTAACACCTCGCTGCTCATTGCCATGATCCCCGGGACCTTGACAAGCAGCGGTGGCTCATATTGGCCACGAACCACAGGTGGCGTCACAAATTACTTTTACAAACTTTATTCTGTTTTATCATCTCCCTTTTATTGCCGCACCTGGGCATACGGAGCGGGTCACGTCGCCGTGACATTCCCCAGCAGACTGAAGAGAGGGTCCGGTTCCAAGTACCCCTGCCCCGGGGTGCTACATAAGGGCGCTGTATGAGAGGTGGGGCTCAGAAGAGGAGGAGTGGGAGCAGCATGAGAGGTAAAGGCGTATGAAGGGGGAACGGAGCTGCTTGAGAGGTAGGGTACAAAATTTGGTTCAGTACTTAATTCATTGGAAGAGGTATGGTCCGGAGGAGAGGTCGAAGGTCCCGATTTGATGCATCCATGCCCATGAGCTGATTTCCATAAAACGTTTCCTAACAGACTGAGTACTCTCCTTGAGAGCGGGGTATTGTTAGGTCTGGTGGTTCTGCACTTGTGCTCCTGGCCGTGTTCTGGTCCACTGGCAATTCGTCCTTAGCTGATCACGAGGGGTGGGGAATCGCCTTTTGGGGTCGGAACTTGCGCAGATGCCCGCTCTGACCCGGTAGGGCATGCTAAATGTACTCTGGGTGTCACCGGGAGGTGGGATACCGCTGTTCCTGTCAATGGTGTCTCTCGGACCCCAGAACGCTGGATCCCCTGGTGTTTGCTGTTGCCAGTGGTTACGGAATGTTGTATCTACTGGGACAGTCAGATGGTTCCCTCCACCCCACTCTCTTCCTGTGGTCCTGTGGGCAGATGGTGGAGAGCGTTGTGTTGCAGTGTGTCAGCGGGTTATGTGATAGCTGGGTGGTAGCTGTAAATCTGCCATGTGCTGTGTTTAGTGGCTTATTATTGAGTCCTGTTGGGTGTCAGGTCAGTGCATGTGCTCTGAGATCACTGCTGGTTGTGACTCGCCCCAGCGGGGGCCGTGGGATACTCGGAACCGACCCTCTTGACTTCGTCGAGGTTGTGGATGCTGTCATGGTGGCATGACCCGGTCTGTGGTTCCCTATTGGGCGTTCAGTAAAAAGGGGAATTGAAAAGGGGTAAAAAGGAAAAAAATAAATAAAATAAAAAAGTTTATCATGACGCCACCCGTGGAAGGCATCCGGTAGGGGCCGCTGCTGCAGTCCGGGACCTCTGGGGATGATGGAGTTGCAGTTGTGATGGTTTAGCTCAGAGGTCTCAGACTCCAGGCCTTGAGTGCCACACATAGGGCAGGTTTTCAGGATTTCCTTAGAATATGACAAACTGTCAAATGCTATGGATATCCTGAAAACCTGCACTATGTCACCCTCGAGGCCTGGAGTTTGAGATCCCTGGTTTAGCTCCCCACAGGAGGAGCGGGTTCCCAGGGCAAACATTAGAGTCTATGGAGGCAGTAGGCCGTCGTTGGGGGTGCAGAACATAGCATGCCGAATAACTGACAAACAAAGGGGTTGTAGTCTCTGTTATCTTTACTGAAGGGAGTAGCAGGTTCATCCAGGGTACTGTCCACAAGAGGTGTTTGGGTCTGGAGCCTGGGAGCAAGTTGGGTCCTCCACACCTGGCGAGTTCTGAGGCCTCTCTACTGCGCTGCTCTTGGCAGGTCCTGGCTGCCTGTAGCGTGCTGTGAACCTCTCCCATGTACTGCCTCTGCCCGTATGACAGGCGGCTTGAGCCTTTCTTGGGTTACTCTCCACTGGCTACTCCTCCCTGACTTCTCTGGTGCTGCTGTGTCTCCTGGGCCTCGTGGTGGGCGAGCAACTTGGAATCTCTCACCCTCAGTGTTGGCTGCTGGCCTAGAGTCCCTCACAACCTGGGATTCCGGTGTCAGTTCCTGCGCTAGGTACACGGGCGAACCAGCACTGGCTCCACTCCCCAGACCTACGACTCCACTTCCTCAGACCCTCTCCTACGGTCCCTACACTGGCTAGTCTACATCCTGGGACAAGCCTTACTCTGCTCCAGTCCATGGCACTTCTTCACAGTCCTCATAGGAACTGAACTGCCTTAACCCTCGCCCTGACCAGAATTTATAGGAGGGGACCTCCCCTTAGGTCAGGTTTCCGAGCGCCTCCTTCTGGGCTGGTGTTGGGAAGGTGCTGAGTGCGTGGTTCACCTTCCCTTACTTCCAAGCACAGCATGGTCCCCCGGTGGAGACAATGCTATTGTGGCAACCGGACCCTGGGGTGCCAAAGTTGCAGCTCTTTTGTTACTGCTGGTTTCACTTTTCTCTTTTGTTACGCGTGGTCAGGTTTTCTTTGTTTACTTTTTCTTGCTTTGGAGCATTGACCTCCTATGTGTCTGTCACCACGCCGTGCTTTCGCTGGGAAGGGCTCTGCCAAATTCCCCAGGTGAAGAGTATCCCCGACCCTCAATGGTGCACGGCAGTGCGACAGCTAGAGCCAAGTGTGACCGACATGCTTCACTTGATGGAATGCAATTGGTCAAACCTCCATGAGGCTGCCTTATAGTCGGCTTGTGTATCTACAGGTTTAGAGCTCAGTGGGTTTTTTGAGTAATGCTGCTGTCACCCACCCTCAGGGGATAAAGAAAATGGATGTGCACTGAGCAGAGAGCACTGTCCTCCTCAGAGCTCAAGAAGGGGTGTGGCCTTATTCCCATTTAGTTTTGCCTGCTGATGATTGGTCAGAATATACAGGGAGAAGAAGTCCACGCCCCCAGTGATAAAAACCCACTTGGTTTGATATGAATGTATCTACAGCAGAGAGGTGCACGTTCCTCCTTACACCGTACAGACACAGCTCTGCCGTGGCGCTGCATGCACAGACATTTAGGCCGTCTCTAATTCTAGGCGAGTTTAGCGTGCAGCTTTCGGTCATGATTCTGACATTTTTATCCTAATTAGATTTTTCAGATGAATTTCTGTAAAGTTTTCTCCTGCCTGCAGAGTTGTGATGATCTGCAGAGAACCGCGACGGCCTGTCCATCTCCGCAGTGCAGATCATGGATCCATTGGATGAGATGAGACATTTATCATAGACTTGATGAAGTCTCCTAATATCTCCTATATCTCTTTCCACAGTCAGCGATCGCTCCCCTCCCCGCGCTCATCCATCTCCACAGCACAACTAATACCGGACGATTAGTCAGAGCCTCCAAACTTCCCGATCCGCCAGCACCGCTCAGGGGATGGGGACATTAGTCAGTTTTATTCCTCCATCAGATGCGTTCAGTGACACAGTAAAGGTAAACCAGACATCTTTATGAATGAACATCCCTGGTGATGACGATGACACATTGGCGTCTAATTGTACAGCGCCATCACAGCAAGATTTATACAGAAACATTAAAGATCCTCCAGTTGTACGGTAGCCGAGCGTGTCAGGATATCACGCTCTGAGAGAGAGGAGAATAATTATACATTAAGGAGGGATTTAAAGAAGCAGCCCAGACGCCGATGCCGAGATTGTATGGAGCAAATGGGGACATGGAAAATGTGAAATGATTTCAGTAAAAATTCTAGACTGGGGTCACGCACAATCCAAGAGCTCACTGACATTTTATAGGAGCGAGGTCTAGACAGAGGAAAATACATCTGCATTGGGATCTGTGCACATTGAGGTTTATGAGGAGTTCAAAAATCACAAGGTGTTCAAGCAGAAATCACTTCAGTAAATGTTCATTGCTGCTGTGGAGAGGCTTTTCTTCAGCAGGGGCAGGGGCGCTGGTCAGAGGAAAGCAATGGAGAACTAGGATAAATACAAAACATCTTGTCTGGTGTAAACTAACCCTGCACATCATCCTGTGAACCCCATCCCCACTGTCAACATGGTGGAGGCAGCATCCTGCTGTGGGGAGGCTTATCTTCAGCAGGGGCGCTGGTCAGAGGAAACCAATGGAGAACTGGGATAAATACAAAACATCATGTCTGGTGTAAACTAACCCTGCACATCATCCTGTGAACCCCATCCCCACTGTCACACATTGTGGAGGCAGTATCCTGCTGTGGGGAGGCTTTTCTTCAGCATGGAAGTTGGTCAGAGGTGATGGAAATATGGATGAAGCTAAGGACAGGACAATCCTGGAGGAAAACCTGTTAGAGGCTGGAAAAGATCTGAGACTGAGGTGTAGGTTCAACTTCCAGCAACAACTGGCACACTGGGTGTAGGGAGACACCCAGCACTGGACGACAACAGGGAGGGAAGGAGTACCTGATGCTAAGGGCAAAAAGGGGAGAGGCTGACCCCTACAACAACTAGCGCTGACACCTGGCTCCCCTAATGTCCCTATACAGTTTCCGCAACTGTCGCTGCCAGGATACCTATTCCCTGACTGTCCCTGGGATCAGAGCGGGTGATCACTTGTCAGCCCGGCTATCAACTAAAGAAGCACACAGGGGAAACAAACAAAGAGGGAAGAGATACACTTAGCTTGAGCAGATCCCAGCAGCAAACCAACAGACTCCAGGAAATACTGTTTTGAGCTAGAATGCAACCAGGAACACCTGAACAGCTATCACCAGCAATGCATCCTGGGAGTCAAGGGGAATATATAGGCAGCTCAAGGTAAGGGTTCAGCTGGGTCCTAGTGACAGAGACAGAGCGAGAGAGACATTTTCTTAGGATTTTGACTGTTTAGCCAAACGCTGGGACATTTTGCGAGTGGCCTCTACAGTCTCATCAGTGGCTCCTGACACACCCGTGACAACAACCCTCAACATCCTACAGATCTACAATGGAGGGTTTAGATCAGTCATAAAATCCCAAAAAAAGACATTTAACTTGTGGGTGTAACGTGAAAAATGTGCAAATTTCATGGGGTATGAAGACTTTTTCAAGGCCCTATACACAGATAAGATACAGCTGCTTCTCCTTCCTCCAGAATCTGTGTGACTGCAAAATAAAAAGTAATTAAAATCAATGCATTTATTATTCACGATATAATCAAAATTATTGGACACATAAATCATTGAATTTAGAATTTTCATCCAGTCCCATTTTTCCCTGATGTATAAACTCGGCCCCCCCCCACAGGGTGTATACCCTACTGCCTCCCAGTATATACCCTCCAGCCCCCCAGTGTAAGCCCTTCCATGCTGTCTCCCTTTACCCCCATGTGACAGAGCGGCCGGTGGAGCGGAGCTCACTGATACCAGCGTGCCCTGTAATAGGAGCCATCGGGGAAACAAGTCCATTCATGACAATTCTTCCTCCTGAATCTTCCCCCATTACTTGTGAATTATATTATTGAGAGGTGGAACCGAAGCAACCCAGCCACAAAGTGGAGACCCCATAATGTTACAGTGCAAGGGCCGAGTGCTGAGGAGCAGAGGAAAGAAAAGTCCCAACCGCTCTGCTGACCCCATAACTGCAGAGTCCAGACCTCCTCTGTAACATCAGCACAAACCCTGCGCCTGCCAGGGGGCTTCATGGCTGAGCAGCTGCAGCCGTACATCACCAAGCACAATGCCGAGCCGTACATCACCAAGCACAATGCCGAGCCGTACATCACCAAGCACAATGTCGAGCATCAGATGGAATGGTATAAAGCCGCCATCACTGGACTCAGGAGGAGACGTGTTCTGTGCATGGATGGATCACACTGCTCTGTGTATGATGAAGGAGTCTGGGTTTGGTGAATGGAGGATGTTAACCCCTGACTGCATTGTGCCTGCTATACAGATGTGAAGGAGGACGATGCTCCGGGATGTTATCAGGGGGCGGCCGTGGCCTCTTCTCTCTAGTGAGAGGAAATCTCCCCCATGACCATGCACAGTGCCCAAGCTTCATACAGACATGGAGGGGGGAGAACATAATGGCCGCACAGAGCCCGGACCTCAGCCCCATCTAACACCACAGAGCCCAGACTTCAGCCCCATCTAACACCACAGAGCCCAGACCTCAGCCTCATCCAAACCACAGAGCCCAGACCTCAGCCCCATGCAACACCACAGAGCCCGGACCTCAGCCCCAACCAACACCACAGAGCCCAGACCTCAGCCTCATCCAAACCACAGAGCCGGGACATCAGCCCCATCCAACACTACAGAGCCCGGACCTCAGCCCCATCCAACACCACAGAGCTCGGACCTCAGCCCCATCCAACACCACAGAGCTCGGACCTCAGCCCCATCCAACACCACAAAGCCAGAAACCCAGACCCATGTAACACAACAGTGCCTGGACCTCAGCCCCATCCAACACCACAGAGCCTGGACTCCAGCCCCATTCAACAACACAGACCCCCAGCCCCATCCAACACCACAGAGCCCAGACCTCAGCCCCATCCAACACCACAGAGCCCAGACCTCAGATTCATTCAAACCACAGAGCCCAGACCTCAGCCCCATGCAACACCACAGAGCCAGGACCTCAGCCCCATCCAACACCACAGAGCCCGGACCTCAGCCCCATCCAACATCACAGAGCCCGGACCTCAGCCCCAACCAACACCACAGAGCCAGGACCTCAGCCCCATCCAACACCACAGAGCCCGGACCTCAGCCCCATCCAACATCACAGAGCCCGGACCTCAGCCCCAACCAACACCACAGAGCCCGCACCTCAGCCCCATCCAACACCACAGAGCCCGGACCTCAGCCCTTCCAACACTACAGAGCCCGGACTTCAGCCTCATCCAACACCACAGAGCCCGGACCTCAGCCCATCCAACACCACAGAGCTCGGACCTCAGCTCCATCCAACACCACAGAGCCAGAACGTCAGCCCCATCCAACACCACAGAGCCCAGACCTCAGCCCCATCCAACACCACAGAGCCCAGACCTCAGCCCCATCCAACACCACAGAGCCCAGACCTCAGCCCCATCCAACACCACAGAGCCCAGACCTCAGCCCCATCCAACACCACAGAGCCCAGACCTCAGCCCCATCCAACACCACAGAGCCCAGAACTCAGCCCCATCCCACACCACAAAGCCTGGACCTCAGCCCCATCCAACACCACAGAGCCCAGACCTGAGCCCCATCCAATACCACAGAGACCAGACCTCAGCCCCATCCAACACCACAGAGCCCGGACCTCAGCCCATCCAACACCACAGAGCCCGGACCTCAGCCCCATCCAACACCACAGAGCCCAGACCTCAGCCCCATCCAACACCACAGAGCCCGGACCTCAGCCCCATCAACACCACAGAGCCAACTCACCCATCCAAACCAAGAGCCGACCTCAGCCCATCCAACACAAGCCCAACCTCAGCCCACCAAACCACAGAGCCCAACCTCAGCCCATCCAACACACAGAGCCCGGACCTCACCCATCCAAACCACAGAGCTCGGACCTCGCCCCATCCAACACCACAGAGCCGGACTCAGCCCCATCCAACA
Source organism: Allobates femoralis (assembly GCA_033576535.1). Taxonomy (NCBI): domain Eukaryota; kingdom Metazoa; phylum Chordata; class Amphibia; order Anura; family Aromobatidae; genus Allobates; species Allobates femoralis. Next base: position 34,420,637 of record JARQOC010000010.1, read on the forward strand.
CCACGAGCCGGACTCAGCCCCATCCAAACCACAGAGCAGACCCAGCCCATGAACACACAGTGCGACCTCAGCCCATCCAACACACAGAGCCTGGACCCTAGCCCCATCAACAACACAGACCCCAGCCCCACCAACACCCAGACCGACCTCAGCCCATCCAACACCACAGAGCCAGACCAGCCATAACACCAGAGCCCGACCTCAGCCCCACCAACACACAGAGCCGACCTCAGCCCCATCCAACACCACAGAGCCCGACCTCAGCCCCATCCAACACCACAGAGCCAGGACCTCAGCCCCATCCAACACCACAGAGCCGGACCTCAGCCCCATCCAACACCACAGAGCCGACCTCAGCCCAACCAACACCACAGAGCCCGACCTCAGCCCCTCCAACACACAGACCCAGACTCAGCCCCATCCAACCACCACAAGCCCGACCTCAGCCCCATCCAACACCACAGAGCCGGACCTCAGCCCCATCCAACACCACAGAGCCAGACTCAGCCCCATCCACACCACAAAGCCGACCTCAGCCCCATCCAACACCACAGAGCCCAGACTAGCCCCATCCAATCACGACAGACACCATCAAAAACCGGACTCAGCCCATCCAACACCACAGACCCGGACCCAGCCCCATCCAACACACAAGCCCAGACTCAGCCCCATCAACACCACAAGGCCGACCTCAGCCCCATCCAACACCACAGAGCCCAGACCTCAGTCCCCTCCAAACCACAGAGCCGACCTCAGCCCCATCCAACACCACAGAGCACCAGGACCTCAGCCCCATCCAACACCACAGAGCCCGGACCTCAGCCCCATCCAACACCACAGAGCCCGGACCTCAGCCCCATCCAACACCACAGACCCAGACCCACCCCATCCAACACCACAGAGCCAGGACCTCAGCCCCATCAACACCACAGAGCCCGACACAGCCCCATCCAACACCACAGAGCCCGGACCTCAGCCCCTCCAACACACAGAGCCCAGACTCAGCCCCATCCAACACCACAGAGCCGGACCTCAGCCCCATCAACACCACAGAGCCGACCTCAGCCCCATCCAACACCACAGAGCCAGAACGTCAGCCCATCCAACACCACAGAGCCCAGACCTCAGCCCCATCCAACACCACAGAGCCCAGACCTCAGCCCATCCAACACCACAGAGCTCAGACCTCACCCCATTCAACACCACAGAGCCGGACCTCAGCCCCATCCAACACCACAGAGCCCAGACCTCAGCCCCATCCAACACCACGAGCCCAGACCTCAGCCCCATCCAACACCACAGAGCCCAGACCTCAGCCTCAATCCAACACCACAGAGCCCAGACCTCAGCCCCATCCAAAACCACAGAGCCCAGACCTCAGCCCCATCCAACACACAGAGCCCGGACCTCAGCCCCATCCAACACCACAGAGCCGGACCTCAGCCCCATCCAACACCACAGAGCCCAGACCTCAGCCCATCCAACACCACAGAGCCCGACCTCAGCCCCATCCAACACCACAGAGCCCAGACTCAGCCCATCCAACACCACAAGCCGGACCATCAGCCCCATCCAACACCACAGAGCCCAGACCTCAGCCCCATCCAACACCACAGAGCCCAGACCTCAGCCCCATCCAACACCACAGAGCCCGGACCTCAGCCCCATCCAACACCACAGAGCCGGACCTCAGCCCATCCAACACCACAGAGCCCAGACCTCAGCCCCATCCAACACCACAGAGCCCAGACCTCAGCCCCATCCAACACCACAGAGCCCAGACCTCAGCCCCATCCAACACCACAGAGCCCAGGACCTCAGCTCCATCCAACACCACAGAGCCCAGACCTCAGCCCATCCAACACCACAGAGCCCAGACCTCAGCCCCATCCAACACCACAGAGCCCAGACCTCAGCCCATCCGACACCACAGAGCCCGGACCCAGCCCATCTAATGACAGAGCCGGACTCAGCCCCATCCAGTGACCCACAGAGCCTGTGGATTCAGCACCATCCAACACCAGAGCCCAATCTCTAGCCATCCAACCACAGGTAGGCCCAGAAACGATCGAGCCTCATATAAGACACAGAGAACCCAGGAATTCAGCCATCAATCAACACCACAGAGCCCAGGACCTCAGCCCCTCCAACACCACGAGCCTGGACTCAGCCCAATAAATACTCAGAGAGCCGAATCATCAGCCCCATCCAATACCCCAGAGCCCGGACCTCAGCCCCATGCAATACCTACAGAGCCAGGACTTCAGCCCCATCCAACACCACAGAGCCAGACCCAGACCCATCCAACACCACAGAGCCCGACCTCCAGCCCCATCCAACACCACAGAGCCCGCACCTCAGCCTCATCCAACACCACAGAGCCAGGACCCCAGCTCCATCCTATAATGGAATTGTGAGCTCGACTCCCCCATCATCAGTGTTCCCTCACAAATGCTCTTGTGGATATAAGGGCAAAAGTTCCCACAGACGCCTCTAAAGTCTTGTAGAGATTCCAGAAGAGCGGAGCGTTTTCTATGGAGTCGTCCTGTGCAGATATACGATTTTCGTATGTCTATGGATGTAGATGGAGGACAGAGAAGCCCCCGGAGGTGAATGTCTGCTGTATGATGGAAAGAACAGCTTTAGTGGGATTCTCCATTGTTCTATGACGGCCTCCTTTACTACTGACTTCTCAATATTCGAGTCACTGAGGTCAATGGATGGCAAAAATAAGAATAAATCAGTAATAAGAATGAAATAATAAATGGATATTCACTGTAATGGGTTCGGACGTCTCCATGTAACATTGTCCTCCGATGCAGTTGATGGAAGGGGGTGTCGCTGCTCCCCCTACTGAGCGAAGGCTGAAGTGCGCTCTACAACAATGCGTTTTGTTCTTTGACCGCCAGGGAGAGACGACTTTGGACACAAAGGCTTTGAATGAAATGATTTCTCAAGCTTCAGGGGTTAAAATGATTTCACAGTAATGTGCGGAGTCGGTGCCAAGTTGTTATTTTCTTTTCTTCTTTGTGGTGGGGGGGTCACCTGGCTGGGTGTTACTTTCTTTGGTGCATTGTTGCAGGTATTGTGTGTGTTTTATGTGCCGCGGCTGTGTAATTTAGGATGTGGGCACCTCATTCAATGCTAAGCAGCTGGACTGCGTGTAATTAACAGATATACCCTATAGACCTTTACAATCTCAGAGTGGATGTGCTCGGCTTGTGCTGAATAAAGCTGATTGCGTTCCTGCGTCCTATTTTTAGTGCCGTGTTCGCGCCCTTTGTCCCGTCTTTCGGAGCCGCATTGTTCAGCGCTGTCAGTAGGTTTTAAGGTTTTACCGGCTTCCATATTATATTGATTACTGAATTGTATTTACAAAATCCAAAAACTTGGAGCGTCCGGGGGAAACGGCGGAGGACGAGGTTCAGCGGGAAGAGCGGCCGGTGTGACCTGCAACTACGCTGTACGACGGCTCATGACAACCCCGATCCACCATCTACAGGACAGGGCTTCACTAAAGACCAACCATCACAACCACCGATCCGCCATTTTACAGGACAGGCTCCACTAAAGACCACCGTCACAACCGCCGATCCACCATCTACAGGACAGGCCTCCACTAAAGACCAACCATCACAACCGCCGACCCGCATTCTACAGGTCAGGCTCCACTAAAGACCGACCTCACAACCGCCGATCCGCCATCTACAGGACAGGGCTTCACTAAAGACCAACCATCACAACCGCCGACTCCGCATCTTACAGGACAGGCCTTTCCCCTGAAAGACCTACCATCACAACCACCGATCCAACATTCTACAGGACAGGGCTTCACTAAAGACTGAACCGTCACAACCGCCGATCCACCATCTACAGGACAGGGCTTCACTAAAGACCACCACAACACCCGATCCCGCCATTCTACAGGTCAGGGCCTCCACTAAAGACCAACCGTCACAACCGCCGATCCACCATCTACAGGACAGGGCTTCACTAAAGACCAACCATCACAACCGCCGACCGCCATTCTACAGGACAGGCTCACTAAAGACCAGACCGTTCACAACCGCCGACCCGCATTTTACAGGCAGGGCTTCACTAAAGACCAACCGTCACAACCGCCGATCCACCATCTACAGGACAGGGCTTCACTAAAGACCAACCATCACAACCGCCGATCCGACATCTTACAGGACAGGCTTCACTAAAGACCAACCGTCACAACCGCCGATCCCCATTCTACAGGTCAGGCTTCCACTAAGGACTGACCGTCACAACCGCCAATCCGCCATCTACAGGACAGGGCTTCGCTAAAGACCAACCATCACAACCGCCGATCCGTCATCTACAGGACAGGGCTTCACTAAAAACTGACCGTCACAACCGCTGATCCGCCATCTACAGGACAGGGCTTCACTAAAAACTGACCGTCACAACCGCTGATCCGCCATCTATAGGACAGGGCTCCACTGAAGACTGACCGTCACAACCGCCGATCCGCCAACTACAGGACAGGGCTCCACTGATGACCAACCGTCACAACCGCTGATCCGCCATCTACTGGACAGGGCTTCACTAAAAACTGACCGTCACAACCGCTGATCCGCCATCTACAGGACAGGGCTCCACTGAAGACCAACCGTCACAACCACCGATCTGCCATCTACAGGACAGGGCTCCACTGAAGACCGACCGTCACAACCGCCGATCCGCCATCTACTGGACAGGGCTCCACTGATGACCAACCGTCACAACCGCTGATCCGCCATCTACTGGACAGGGCTTCACTAAAGACCGACCGTCACAACCGCCGATCCGCCATCTACTGGACAGGGCTCCACTGATGACCAACCGTCACAACCGCTGATCCCCATCTACTGGACAGGGCTTCACTAAAGACCGACCGTCACAACCGCTGATCCGCCATCTACAGGACAGGGCTCCACTGAAGACCAACCGTCACAACCACCGATCTGCCATCTACAGGACAGGGCTCCACTGAAGACCGACCGTCACAACCGCCGATCCGCCATCTACTGGACAGGGCTCCACTGATGACCAACCGTCACAACCGCTGATCCGCCATCTACTGGACAGGGCTTCACTAAAGACCGACCGTCACAACCGCTGATCCGCCATCTACAGGACAGGGCTCCACTGAAGACCAACCGTCACAACCACCGATCTGCCATCTACAGGACAGGGCTCCACTGAAGACCGACCGTCACAACCGCCGATCCGCCATCTACTGGACAGGGCTCCACTGATGACCAACCGTCACAACCGCCGATCCGCCATCTACTGGACAGGGCTCCACTGAAGACCAACCGTCACAACCGCCGATCCGCCATCTACTGGACAGGGCTCCACTGATGACCAACCGTCACAACCGCCGATCCGCCATCTACTGGACAGGGCTTCACTGATGACCAACCGTCACAACTGCTGATCCGCCATCTATAGGACAGGGCTTCACTGAAGACTGACCGTCACAACCGTTGATCCGCCATCTACTGGACAGGGCTTCACTAAAGACTGACCGTCACAACCGCTGATCCGCCATCTATAGGACAGGGCTTCACTGAAGACTGACCGTCACAACCGTTGATCCGCCATCTACTGGACAGGGCTTCACTAAAAACTGACCGTCACAACCGCTGATCCGCCATCTACAGGACAGGGCTTCACTAAAAACTGACCGTCACAACCGCTGATCCGCCATCTACAGGACAGGGCTTCACTAAAAACTGACCGTCACAACCGCTGATCCGCCATCTATAGGACAGGGCTCCACTGAAGACTGACCGTCACAACCGCTGATCCGCCAACTACAGGACAGGGCTCCACTGATGACCAACCGTCACAACCACCGATCCGCCATCTACAGGTCAGGTCTCCACTTTCTCTCCCTCGCCGGGCTAAGTAACAAAACCGGCGTAATTTTTTTTGGGGGGGAGGGGGGTGCTGAGCACAGGATGAGCGGTATACACTATGTGCGGAGAATATACCTGATGTCCCATGGATTGGAACAGGACCTGCGATGATGTCACACACACGTGACTCGGGTAGGAGGAGCCACGTTTTGCCCGGCAGGAAGACTTCTAATGTCAACACAGATGAGGATATGGGACTGAATATACAAGGTACATGGGAGTGTGTGCAGAGGACATGGAGGGGGCTGTACAGAGGACATGGAGAGGTGTGTACAGAGGACATGGAGGGGGCTGTACAGAGGACATGGAGGGGGGTGTACAGAGGACATGGAGGGGGCTGTACAGAGGACATGGAGGGGGCTGTACAGAGGACATGGAGGGGGGTGTACAGAGGACATGGAGGGGGCTGTGCAGAGGACATGGAGGGGGCTGTACAGAGGACATGGAGAGGTGTGTACAGAGGACATGGAGGGGCTGTACAGAGGACATGGAGGGGGTGTACAGAGGACATGGAGGGGGCTGTACAGAGGACATGGAGGGGGCTGTACAGAGGACATGGAGGGGGGTGTACAGAGGACATGGAGGGGGCTGTACAGAGGACATGGAGGGGGCTGTACAGAGGACATGGGGGAGTGTGTACAGAGGACATGGAGGGGGCTGTACAGAGGACATGGAGGGGGCTGTACAGAGGACATGGGGGAGTGTGTACAGAGGACATGGAGGGGGCTGTACAGAGGACATGGGGGAGTGTGTGCAGAGGACATGGAGGGGGCTGTACAGAGGACATGGAGAGGTGTGTACAGAGGACATGGAGGGGGCTGTACAGAGGACATGGAGGGGGGTGTACAGAGGACATGGAGGGGGCTGTACAGAGGACATGGAGGGGGCTGTACAGAGGACATGGGGAGTGTGTACAGAGGACATGGAGGGGGCTGTACAGAGGACATGGGGGAGTGTGTACAGAGGACATGGAGGGGGTGTACAGAGGACATGGAGGGGGCTGTACAGAGGACATGGAGGGGGCTGTACAGAGGACATGGAGGGGGTGTACAGAGGACATGGAGGGGGCTGTACAGAGGACATGGAGGGGGGTGTACAGAGGACATGGAGGGGGCTGTACAGAGGACATGGGGGAGTGTGTACAGAGGACATGGAGGGGGCTGTACAGAGGACATGGAGGGGGTGTACAGAGGACATGGGGGAGTGTGTGCACAGGACATGGAGGGGCTGTACAGAGGACATGGAGGGGGCTGTACAGAGGACATGGGGGAGTGTGTACAGAGGACATGGAGGGGGCTGTACAGAGGACATGGAGGGGGGTGTACAGAGGACATGGGGGAGTGTGTGCAGAGGACATGGAGGGGGCTGTACAGAGGACATGGGGGAGTGTGTACAGAGGACATGGAGGGGGGTATACAGAGGACATGGAGGGTGGTGTACAGAGGACAAGGAGGGGTGTGTGCAGAGGATATGGAGGGGTGTGTGCAGAGGACATGGAGGGGGGTGTGCAGAGGACATGCAGGGGGGTGTGCAGAGGACATGGAGGGGGGTGTACAGAGGACATGGAGGGGGTGTGTACAGAGGACACTGAGGGGGGGTGTACAGAGGGCACGAGGGGGGGTGTACAGAGGACACGGAGGAGGGGTGTACAGAGGACACGGGGGGGTGCAGAGGACACGGAGGGGGTGTGCAGAGGACACGGAGGAGTGTCTGCAGAGGACACGGAGGGGGGTGTGCAGAGGACACGGAGGGGGGTGTGCAGAGGACACGGAGGGGTGTGTGCAGAGGACACGGAGGGGGGTGTGCAGAGGACACGGAGGGGTGTGTGCAGAGGACACGGAGTGGAGTGTGCAGAGGACACGGAGTGGAGTGTGCAGAGGACACAGAGTGGAGTGTGCAGAGGACACGGAGTGGAGTGTGCAGAGGACACGGAGTGGAGTGTGCAGAGGACACGGAGGGGGTGTGCAGAGGACACGGAGGGGGGTGTGCAGAGGACACGGAGGGGGTGTGCAGAGGACACGGAGTGGGGTGTGCAGAGGACACGGAGTGGGGTGTGCAGAGGACACGGAGTGGGGTGTGCAGAGGACACGGAGTGGGGTGTGCAGAGGACACGGAGTGGGGTGTGCAGAGGACACGGAGGGGTGTGTGCAGAGGACACGGAGGTGGGTGTGCAGAGGACACGGAGGAGTGTGTGCAGAGGACACAGAGGGGGGGAGTGTGTGCAGAGGACACGGAGGAGTGTGTGCAGAGGACACGGAGGAGGGTGTGCAGAGGACACGGAGGGGGGTGTGCAGAGGACACGGAGTGGGGTGTGCAGAGGACACGGAGGGGGGTGTGCAGAGGACACGGAGGTGGGTGTGCAGAGGACACGGAGGAGTGTGTGCAGAGGACACGGAGGGGTGTGTGCAGAGGACACGGAGTGGGGTGTGCAGAGGACACGGAGTGGGGTGTGCAGAGGACACGGAGTGGGGTGTGCAGAGGACACGGAGTGGGGTGTGCAGAGGACACGGAGTGGGGTGTGCAGAGGACACGGAGGTGGGTGTGCAGAGGACACGGAGGAGTGTGTGCAGAGGACACGGAGGGGTGTGTGCAGAGGACACGGAGTGGGGTGTGCAGAGGACACGGAGTGGGGTGTGCAGAGGACACGGAGTGGGGTGTGCAGAGGACACGGAGTGGGGTGTGCAGAGGACACGGAGTGGGGTGTGCAGAGGACACGGAGTGGGGTGTGCAGAGGACACGGAGTGGGGTGTGCAGAGGACACGGAGTAGGATGTGCAGAGGACACGGAGTAGGATGTGCAGAGGACACGGAGGGGGGTGTGCAGAGGACATGGAGGGATGTGTCCAGAGGACATGGAGGAGTGTGTGCAGAGGACATGGAGGGGGGGGTGCTGAGGACATGGTGGTACACTGTGTGCACAGCACGGAGCTGAGGACATGGTGGTACATTGTGCACAGCACGGAGCTGGGGACATGGTGGTACACTGTGCACAGCACGGAGCTGAGGACATGGTGGTACACTGTGCACAGCACGGAGCTGAGGACATGGTGGTACACTGTGCACAGCATGGAGCTGGGGACATGTTGGTACACTTTGCACAGCACGGAGCTGGGGACACGGTAGTACACTGTGCACAGCACGGAGCTGGGGACACGTTGGTACACTTTGCGCAGCACGGAGCTGGGGACATGGTGGTACACTGTGCACAGCACAGAGCTGGGGACATGGTGGTACACTGCACAGCACGGAGCTGGGAACATGGTGGTACACTGCACAGCAAGGAGCTGAGGACATGGTGGTACACTGTGCACAGCATGGAGCTGAGGACATGGTGGTACACTGTGCACAGCACGGAGCTGAGGACATGGTGGTACACTGTGTACAGCACGGAGCTGAGGACATGATGCTACACTGTGCACAGCAGGGAGCTGAGGACATGGTGGTACACTGTCTCCCGCCGCCTTAAAATCAGTCCGTTTCACATCCAGGAGAGTCGGATGAGTGTCATCGGTTTTTTGGTGTGTTTGGCCATTGGTGTGCGACATTTCTCTCAGATCACATCCGAGTGCAATCTGTTGTTTTGCTCAGCAGCTACTTACCGTAGAATCATTTACAGGAACATTTTACAGTTGTCTCAGCTGTAGAATGTGAATGTATCAGTGAAAAAATGGTTGCCTCTCGCATGGTCCCTGTGCAGTCCGTGATTTTGTTGGACCCGTAGACTTGCATTGGCGAGTCTTGGCGTGAATCGCAGACTGTAGCAGCATGTTGTGACTTTTTTCTCCTGAATCTGGATGAGTAAAAAGCCTCCGACACTCACCAATGTGCAATGCGAGAAAATCACGCCAGTGTGTCCGCACCCTAATAATAAAATCCATGTAGTAATCCTACAATGTCTGCTGGACATGGTATGGGGGGTTTATGCCTGAGTTAGTATACTCCATACTTCATGGTATGAGGAGGATTTATGGCTCAGTTAGTACACACACCATACTTCATGGTATGGGGAGGGTTTATGGCTCAGTTAGTACACTCCATACTTCATGGTATGGGGAGGATTTATGGCTCAGTTAGTACACACTCCATACTTCATGGTATGGGGAGGGATTATGGCTCAGTTAGTATACACTTCATACTTCATGGTATGGGGAGGGTTTATGGCTCAGTTAGTACACACTCCATACTTCATGGTATGGGGAGGGTTTATGGCTCAGTTAGCACACTCCATACTTCATGGTATGGGGAGGATTTATGGCTCAGTTAGTATACACTCCATACTTCATGGTATGGGGAGGGTTTATGGCTCAGTTAGTATACACTCCAGACTTCATGGTATGGGGAGGGTTTATGGCTCAGTTAGTACACTCCATACTTCATGGTAAGGGGAGGGATTATGGCTCAGTTAGTACACACTCCATACTTCATGGTATGGGGAGGGATTATGGCTCAGTTAGTACACACTCCATACTTCATGGTATCGGGAGAGTTTGTGGCTCAGTTAGTACAGACCATACTTCATGGTATGGGGGGGTGAATGGCTCAGTTAGTACACACTCCATACTTCATGGCATGGGAGGGTGAATGGGTCAGTTAGTACACACTCCATACTTCATGGTATGGGGAGGGATTATGGCTCAGTTAGTACACACACCATACTTCATGGCATGGGAGGGTGTATGGCTCAGTTAGTACACACTCCATACTTCATGGTATGGGAGGGATTATGGCTCAGTTAGTACACACTCCATACTTCATGATATGGGGAGGGTTTATGGCTCAGTTAGTACACACTCCATACTTCATGGTATGGGGAGGGATTATGGCTCAGTTAGTACACACTCCATACATCATGGTATGGGGAGGTTTATGGCTCAGTTAGTACACACTCCATACTTCATGGTATGGGGAGGGTTTATGGCTCAGTTAGTACACACTCCATACTTCATGGTATGGGGAGGGTTTATGGCTCAGTTAGTAGTAGTACGCACCATATTTCATGGCATGGGGAGGGTGTATGGCTCAGTTAGTACACACTCCATACTTCATGGTATGGGGAGGGTTTATGGCTCAGTTAGTACACACTCCATACTTCATGGTATGGGGAGGGTGTATGGCTCAGTTAGTACACACACCATACTTCATGGTATGGGGAGGGTTTATGGCTCAGTTAGTACACACTCCATACTTCATGGTATGGGGAGGGTGAATGGCTCAGTTAGTACACACTCCATACTTCATGGTATGGGGAGGGTTTATGGCTCAGTTAGTACACACTCCAGACTTCATGGTATGGGGAGGGTTTATGGTTCAGTTAGTACACTCAATACTTCATGGTATGGGGAGGGATTATGGCTCAGTTAGTACACACTCCATACTTCTTGTTATTAACCAGTTAATGCTCTCTTGTCCACCACACTGCAGTGTCAAAAGAGGAAGACAGCGAGAAAGGCAGCAACATCGCATCAGCGAGCCCCAGACCTCGAAATAGAAGATCCTCAGATCCTGGTATTGTGACATAATATTAAGAATAATATTGTTTACATTTATATTACACTATGAACTCCACAGCACTTTACATACATCATCAACACTGTCCCCATTGGGGCTCACAATGTAAACATCTTATCAGTATGTCTCTGGTTGGAAACTCATGCAAACACTTGGAGAATAAACTTGCACATAAACCAATTAAAATCATTAAAAGATTATTTTTTGTATTCAGCACAAGGCAGTCTGCAGGATTTTACCCCTACAAACCTTTTATATGTGCTACATGGAATGTGGGGGGAGAAGCTGCAAGGATGGGGGGAGAAGCTACATGAAACTTGGGGGGTTGTCCGCGATTGGGGGAAGTCCGTGACAGGGGGGCACAACGTGAGGGGGGAATTTTCTGCGACGGGGGGGAAGGGCATGATGGGGAGGTAGGGCGCGACGGGGGGGGGGCACAACGGGGAGAGGGTGCGATCGCTGACAGTGCCCAGGGCAGCAGGAACTCCAAATACGGCCCTGTAGATCCGCCATCTGCAGTACAGGGCTCCACTAAAGACCGACTATCACAACCGCCAATACGCCATCTACAGGACAGGCTCCACTAAAGACCGACTGTCACAACCGCAGATCCACCATCTATAGGACAGGCTCTACTGATGACCAACCGTTACAACCGCCGATCTGCCATCTACAAGACAGTGCTCCACTAAAGACCGACCATCACAACCGCCGATCTGCCATCTACAGGACAGGACTCCACTAAAGACCGACCATCACAACCGCCGATCTGCCATCTACAAGACAGTGCTCCACTAAAGACCGACCATCACAACCACCGATCCGCCATCTACAGGACAGGGCTTCACTAAAGACCAACCGTCACAACCGCCGATCCGCCATCTACAGGACAGGGCTCCACTAAAGACCGACCGTCACAACCGCCGATCTGCCATCTACAAGACAGTGCTCCACTAAAGACCGACCGTCACAACTGTCGATACGCCATCTATAGGACAGGCTCCACTGATGACCAACAGTCACAACCGCCGATCCACCATCTACAGAGCAGGGCTCCACTGAAGACCAACCGTCACAAGATCACAAGATTTATTACAGATTTGTATATTTTCATATCAGAGGAATCCACTTCTCTTTCCTCCTGGACTGATCCTTCACATTCCACTACACAGAAACATCTGTATTCAGAGAAGATTGTTCCCATAACTCAGATACAGCACAGATAGTGCTTATAAAATGCTATGGAGAGGAGGAGCTAGAGGCAGATACAGCCAGAGGGGAGGAGCTATACAGAAGGAGGAGCTAGAGGGGAGGAGCTATACAGAAGGAGGAGCTATACAGAAGGAGGAGCAAGAGGCAGATACAGCCAGAGGGGAGGAGCTATACAGAAGGAGGAGCTAGAGGCAGATACAACCAGAGAGGAGGAGCTATATAGAAGGAGAAGCTAGAGGGGAGGAGCTATACAGAAGGAGGAGCTATACAGAAGGAGCAGCTAAAGGCAGATATAGCCAGAGGGGAGGAGCTATAGAGGAGGAGCAAGAGGCAGATACAGCCAGAGGGGAGGAGCTATACAGGAGGAGCAAGAGGCAGATACGGCCAGAGGGGGAGGTGCTATACAGAAGGAGGAGCTAGAGGCAGATAAAGCCAGAGGGGGAGTTGCTATAGGCATAGACAGCCAGAGGTGGGAGAAGCTAGAAGCAGATACAGACAGAGGGGGAGGAGCTAGAGGAAGATACAGCCAAAAGGGTGGAGCTATACAGAAGAAAGAGCTATAGGCAGATACAGCCAGAGGGGAGGAGCTATAAAGGAGGAGATAGAGGCAGACACATCCAGAGGGGGAGGAGACAAAGGTAGAATGGGGTGGTGCTAGAGGCAAACACCAGAGGAAGAGAGCTGCAGTCACTATTCTACTGTTACATTGTGTCTTATCCTCCAGTCACCTCCAGAGCTGCAGTCACTATACTGCAGTTACATCATGTTTTATCCTCCAGTCACCTCCAGAGCTGCAGTCACTATTCTGCAGTTATATCGTGTCTTATCCTCCAATCACCTCCAGAGCTGCAGTCACTATACTGCAGTTATATCATGTGTTATCCTCCAGTCACCTCCAGAGCTGCAGTCACTATTCTGCTGTTACATTATGTCTTATTCTCCAGTCACCTCCAGAGCTGCACTCACTATTCTGCTTGTTATATCAGGTCTTATCCTCCAGTCACCTCCAGAGCTGCAGTCACTATTCTGCAGTTATATCATGTGTTATCCTCCAGTCACCTCCAGAGCTGCAGTCACTATTCTGCAGTTATATCGTGTCTTATCCTCCAATCACCTCCAGAGCTGCAGTCACTATACTGCAGTTATATCATGTGTTATCCTCCAGTCACCTCCAGAGCTGCAGTCACTATACTGCAGTTATATCATGTGTTATCCTCCAGTCACCTCCAGAGCTGCAGTCACTATTCTGCAGTTATATCGTGTCTTATCCTCCAATCACCTCCAGAGCTGCAGTCACTATACTGCAGTTATATCATGTGTTATCCTCCAGTCACCTCCAGAGCTGCAGTCACTATTCTGCTGTTACATTATGTCTTATTCTCCAGTCACCTCCAGAGCTGCACTCACTATTCTGCTTGTTATATCAGGTCTTATCCTCCAGTCACCTCCAGAGCTGCAGTCACTATACTGCAGTTATATCATGTGTTATCCTCCAGTCACCTCCAGAGCTGCAGTCACTATTCTGCTGTTACATTATGTCTTATTCTCCAGTCACCTCCAGAGCTGCAGTCACTATTCTGCTTGTTATATCATGTCTTATCCTGCAGTCACCTCCAGAGCTGCAGTCACTACTCTGCAGTTATATCATGTTTTATTTTTCAGTCACCTCTGGAGCTGCAGTCACAATTCTGCTGTTACATTGTGTATTGTTTTCCAGTTACCTCCAGAGCTGCAGTCACTATTCTGCAGTTATATCATGTCTTATCCTCCAGTCACCTCCAGAGCTGCAGTCACTATTCTGCTTTCCACCTCCTGACTCCTACCACCAGTATAGGACAAATCTGACCATCTCTGACCGTCCGGGCGGGGGGCACAGAGGATCCTGGGTACCTGTGCTCTAGTCGCAGCATAGCTGTGAGCTCCCCCCTTGCTCTGAGCTCCTGAATCATGCGGCATTGGCGGTGGCGGTGGTGGCGCCTTGTGCTCAGCGGAGCTCGCAGCGTTAATACCCTCTATAATGTTACACTGGAAAAGCCTGATATTGAATTTAAATAACCGTGAAAGTCCATTTGCAACCGGGCGGAATAAATGACTATTTTATGAGGTGATAACTTTTTATTCGCTGTGACAATTATATTTTAGGGAGAAGCTTCAGAAATTCTCATCAAGCTGCAAAATTAAATGCTCCAAACGAAGAAAAATAGAAAAAGGCAAAAAAGAAACAGAATGTGGAGCCGCTGCATCAGAGCCGGAGCGACGCACGACACGGGGTCAACACCAACACAGAAGACACCGCACAGGACACACAGCTCTGCACTGTGATTGCACTGTGTGCACAGTGCCCGAGGTCACCCCCACACCGAGGTGTGTGCACAGCGCCTGAGGTCACCCCCACACCGAGGTGTGTGCACAATACCCGAGGTCACCCCCACACCGAGGTGTGTGCACAGTGCCCGAGGTCACCCCCACACTGAGGTGTGTGCACAGTGCCCGAGGTCACCCCCACACCGAGGTGTGTGCACAGCACCCGAGGTCACCCCCGCACCGAGGTGTGTGCACAGTGCCCGAGGTCACCCCCACACTGAGGTGTGTGCACAGTGCCCGAGGTCACCCCCACACCGAGGTGTGTGCACAGCACCCGAGGTCACCCCCGCACCGAGGTGTGTGCACAGTGCCCGAGGTCACCCCCGCACCGAGGTGTGTGCACAATGCCCGAGGTCACCCCCACACCGAGGTGTGTGCACAGCGCCCGAGGTCACCCCCACACCGAGGTGTGTGCACAATGCCCGAGGTCACCCCCACACCGAGGTGTGTGCACAGTGCCCGAGGTCACCCCCACACCGAGGTGTGTGCACAGCGCCCGAGGTCACCCCCACACCGAGGTGTGTGCACAGCGCCCGAGGTCACCCCCACACCGAGGTGTGTGCACAGTGCCCGAGGTCACCCCCGCACCGAGGTGTGTACACAGTGCCCGAGGTCACCCCCACACCGAGGTGTGTGCACAGTGCCCGAGGTCACCCCCACACTGAGGTGTGTGCACAGTGCCCGAGGTCACCCCCACACCGAGGTGTGTGCACAATGCCCCGAGGTCTCCCCCCACACCGAGGTGTGTGCACAGCGCCCGAGGTCACCCCCACACCGAGATGTGTGCACATCAGTGCCCGAGGTCACCCCCACACCGAGGTGTGTGCACAGTGCCCGAGGTCACCCCCACACCGAGGTGTGTGCACAGTGCCCGAGGTCACCCCCACACCGAGGTGTGTGCACAGCGCCCGAGGTCACCCCCACACCGAGGTGTGTGCACAGCGCCCGAGGTCACCCCCACACCGAGGTGTGTGCACAGTGCCCGAGGTCACCCCCACACCGAGGTGTGTACACAGTGCCCGAGGTCACCCCCACACCGAGGTGTGTGCACAGTACCCGAGGTCACCCCCCACACCGAGGTGTGTCACAGTGCCCGAGGTCACCCCCACACCGAGGTGTGTACACAGTGCCCGAGGTCACCCCCACACCAAGGTGTGTGCACAGTGCCCGAGGTCACCCCCACACCGAGGTGTGTGCACAGTGCCCGAGGTCACCCCCACACCGAGGTGTGTGCACAGTGCCCGAGGTCACCCCCGCACCGAGATGTGTGCACAGTGCCCGAGGTCACCCCCGCACCGAGGTGTGTGCACAGTGCCCGAGGTCACCCCCACACCGAGGTGTGTTCACAGTGCCCGAGGTCACCCCACACCGAGGTGTGTGCACAATGCCCGAGGTCACCCCCACACCGAGGTGTGTGTGCACAGTGCCTGAGGTCACCCCCACACTGAGGTGTGTGCACAGCGCCCGAGGTCACCCCCACATACCGCACATGAGAGGAGATCATCTACAGTTGTGGCCTAAAGTATTGACACCCCTGCATTTCTGTCAGATAATACTCAGTTTCTTCCTGAAAATGATTGCAATCACAAATTCTTTGGTATTATTATCTTCATTTAATTTGTCTTCAATGAAAAAAACACAAAAGAGAATGAAGCAAAAAGCAAAACATTGATCATTTCACACAAAACTCCAAAAATGGGCCAGACAAAAGTATTGGCACCCTCAGCCTAATACTTGGTTGCACAACCTTTAGCCAAAATAACTGCGATCAACCGCTTCCGGTCACCATCAATGAGTTTCTTACAATGCTCTGCTGGAATTTTAGACCATTCTTCTTTGGCAAACTGCTCCAGGTCCCTGATATTTGAAGGGTGCCTTCTCCAAACTGCCATTTTTAGATCTCTCCACAGGTGTTCTATGGGATTCAGGTCTGGACTCATTGCTGCCACCTTAGAAGTCTCCAGTGCTTTCTCGCAAACCATTTTCTAGTGCTTTTTGAAGTGTGTTTTGGGTCATTGTCCTGCTGGAAGACCCATGACCTCTGAGGGAGACCCAGCTTTCTCACTCTGGGCCCTACATTATGCTGCAAAATAAGTTGGTAGTCTTCAGACTTCATAATGCCATGCACACGGTCAAGCAGTCCAGTGCCAGAGGCAGCAAAGCAACCCCAAAACATCAGGGAACCTCCGCCATGTTTGACTGTAGGGACCGTGTTCTTTTCTTTGAATGCCTCTTTGTTTCTCCTGTAAACTCTATGTTGATGCCTTTGCCCAGAAAGCTCTACTTTTGTCTCATCTGACCAGAGAACATTCTTCCAAAATGTTTTATCCTTTCTCAGGTAAGTTTTGGCAAACTCCAGCCTGGCTTTTTTATGTCTCGGGGTAAGAAGTGGGGTCTTCCTGGGTCTCCTACCATACAGTCACTTTTCATTCAGACGCCGACGGATAGTACGGGTTCACACTGTTGTACCCTCGGACTGCAGGGCAGCTTGAACTTGTTTGGATGTTAGTCGAGGTTCTTTATCCACCATCCACACAATCTTGCGTTGAAATCTCTCGTCAATTTTTCTTTTCCGTCCACATCTAGGGAGGTTAGCCACAGTGCCATGGGCTTTAAACTTCTTGATGACACTGCGCACGGTAGACACAGGAACATTCAGGTCTTTGGAGATGGACTTGTAGCCTTGAGATTGCTCATGCTTCCTCACAATTTGGTTTCTCAAGTCCTCAGACAGTTCTTTGGTCTTCTTTCTTTCTCCATGCTCAAGTTACAGGTGCTGTTAATTACACAAATTAGAGAAGCATCACATGATTTTTCTAACAGTGCCAATACTTTTGTCCACCCCCTTTTTTATGTTTGGTGGAATTATATCCAATTTGGCTTTAGGACAATTAATTTTGTGTTTTTTCATTGAAGACAAATTAAATGAAGATAATAATACCAAAGAATTTGTGATTGCAATCATTTTCAGGAAGAAACTGAGTATTATCTGACAGAATTGCAGGGGTGTCAATACTTTTGGCCACAACTGTACATACAGGCTATCCACTTATTTCATACTAATAATGTGCATCTAAATGTATCTCACATCACATTCCTTATCCAGATATCAGACTATTACATAAATTATCTTCACAGAGGCCGTATCTCCATTCCACTGATACAGAATCACTAAAGGGGATTTTTCTCAATATCCCGGGCAGCAGAAAACTGTTTACCTCCACATACAATGCGGAGCTCAGCCCTTCCCAACCCCCACAAAAATAAATTATATTATATAGCTTTTACCTTACTTATGTAGACAGACTTTCATCATGTATCTCTGGATACAGGGAGCTCCCCCAGTGGTGACTGCAGACAGGATCATATCATGTATCTCTGTATATAGGGAGCTCCCCCTAGTGGTGGCTGGAGACAGGATCTCATCATGTATCTCTGTATACAGGGAGCTCCCCCAGTGGTGACTGCAGACAGGATCTTATCATGTATCTCTGTATATAGGGAGCTCCCTCTAGTGGTGGCTGCAGACAGAATCTTATCATGTACCTCTATAAACAGGGAGCTCCCCCTAGTGGTGACTGGAGACAGGATCTTATCATGTATCTCTATATACAGGGAGCTCCCCTTAGTGGTGACTGTAGGCAGAATTTTTTGTATCTCTGTATACCATTTGGTGGCTGCAGACAAAATCTTATCATGTATTTCTCAATATAGGGAGCTCCCCCTAGTGGTGGATACAGGCAGAATGTTATCATGTATCTCTGTATAAAGGAAGCTCTCCCTAGTAGTGGCTGCAGACAAGATCTTATCATGTATCTCTCTATACAGGGAGCTCCCTCTAGGGGTGGCTGCAGACAGAATACTATCATGTATCTCTCTATACAAGGAGCTCCCCCTAGTAGTGGCTGCAGACAGAATCTTATCATGTATCTCTGTATAAAGGAAGCTCTCCCTAGTAGTGGCTGCAGACAGAATCTTATCATGTATCTCTCTATACAGGGAGCTCCCTCTAGTTTTGACTGCAGACAGAATCTTACCATGTATTTATGTATAAAGGGAGCTCCCCCTAGTGGTGGCTGCAGGCAGAATCTTATCATGTATCTCTGTATTCAGGGAGCTCTGTTATGATCAGATGACTTAGGAGTAACATGAAGATTTCACAGAAGTCGTTGGTAACTATACTGACCGCGATACTTGTCTCATTATCGCAACTAGAAGTAGCCGTGGGATGTAACTAACCATGCCCTAGACACCTCAAGACGGCCAGAGAACTATCTACTCCTAGAGATGAAAATAGGAAAAGCTATCTTGCCTCAGAGCTGAACCCCCAAAAAAGCAGCAAGCCCCCCACAGGTATTAACTGGGACAGGAGAGGAAAAGACACAGGCAGAATATAGACTTCAGCAAAAGAGGCCACACTAGCTACCGTGTTTCCCCGAAAGTAAGGCCCCCCCGATTGTAAGGCCGCCTGGGGGTAAAGGGGGGGCCTGCCAATGTAAGGCCTCCCCCGATTATAAGGCCTTACAACCGGGGGGGCCAATGTAAGGCCGCTAGCGGAGGGGGGGGGGAGCGGGAGCGGGTCGCACGTCACGTGCGCCCGCTCATTACATATGCACTGCATCCCCCTGTCAATCAGCGACAGGGGGAGCAGTGCATTATACTGTATATATGGGCCCCCTATTGCTGGCACACTCCCCCCTGTTATGAGGCCCCCACCGCTGCTGCTGCTGAAGACATCTTACCCTCCAGGGTCTTCTTGCAGCAGCCAGCGCGTCCGTCCGTCCTCTGTACTCGGCGGTCTCCCGGATCATGTGACCGGCCCGTCGCAGTCGCGATGACGTCATGCACTGCGACGGGTCACATGATCCGGGAGACCGCCGAGTACAGAGGACGGACGGACGCGCTGGCTGCTGCAAGAAGACCCTGGAGGGTAAGATGTCTTCAGCAGCAGCAGCGGTGGGGGCCTCATAACAGGGGGGAGTGTGCCAGCAATAGGGGGCCCATATATACAGTATAATGCACTGCTCCCCCTGTCGCTGATTGACAGAGGGATGCAGTGCATATGTAATGAGCGGGCGCACGTGACGTGCGACCCGCTCTCGCAGTGTCCCAGCAGGAGGGGGCCTGTAGGCCACACTGCTGGGGCACCCAATGTAAGGCCCCCCCCGAAAGTAAGGCCGGGGGCCACTTTTGGCCCCCAAAAGAATGTAAGACAGGGCCTTACTTTCGGGGAAACACGGTAGATAGTAAAGATAGGACATAATACTATTGCAGTTAGTATTAAAATACTATCAAAAAATCTCCAACAGCAGATAGTGTCAAAAATTAACCTGAGTCCACTAAGACTCGCCGCCCTCTATATCTGCAGAACTTCTGTGAATCAAATAGGAATAAACAAGTACCAATACCAACAATACTGGAATTAGCAGATAACAGTGAATAGCAATTACTGTCCAGGAAGAAAACTTCCTAACTGAGAGCAGGTAAACAAATATGCAGACTAAATTTCAAACCCACAACTCAGAACAAGACAAACTGAAAACAGATCCACAAACACACAACATGTGCACCACAAAGTAACAAAAACCATTCACTTAGCTTGCAAGAATTTCAGCAGGCCAGGAGAAACCAGGAAAAGGTGTGGACACCTCAAGGAACATTTACAACTGGCAAGGACTGATCAGCTTCAAACCACTATATACCCCAATCTGAACCTGACTGCCAATCATCAAGATCAGCTGTGGAACTCTCCAACACACAGCCAGCAGCATTACCAGCAATAACCATCGGAGGCAGCTCACAACTAGAATTCCTCCTTAATGAATTCACAACAGAGATCCCCCTAGTGGTGACTGCAGGCAGAATCTTTTGCATCTCTGTATACAAGGAGCTCCCCCTAGTGGTGGCTGCAGACAGAATCTTATCATGTATCTCTATCAGTGGTGTAACTAGAGTCCAAAGGGCCACGGTGCAAAATATGGACCTGGGCCCCCCTTCCCCCGCACGCCCACATTGGTCAGATGTATGGACCCCATGTAACATTCTAAATCCTATAAAGACTCACGTATTGAGCCCTCTTACCTTCATTATGTATTAATGTCCCTCATCCTGCTATATATGGTCCTCCTCCTAGAATAGGCACATATCCTGGTATATATATGGGCCTTCATTATAGTAAAATGCAGCCTCACAGCCCTCTATATAGTATAATGCATCCTCACAGCCCTCCATATAGTATAATGCAGCCTCATAGCCCTCCATATAGTATAATGCAGCCTCACAGCCCTCCATATTGTACAATGCAGCCTCACAGCCCTCGATATAGTATAATGTAGCCTCACAGCCCTCCATATAGTATAATGCAGCATCACAGCCCTTCATATAATATAATGCAGCCTCACAGCCCTCCAGACAATATAATGCAGTGTCACAGCCCTCCATATAGTATAATGCAGACTCATAGCCCTCCAGATAATATAATGCAGTGTCACAGCCCCTCATATAGTATAATGCAGCGTCACAGCCTTTCATATAGTATAACACAGTAATGCAGCCTCATATCCCACCATATAGCATACATCCTTCCCACAGCCTCATTGCCCCCTGTACAACCTGTCCCACTCACCCAGCCACACTGCCCTCTGTACAGCCCTCCCCCACACACACAGAAACTCTGCCCACTGCACAGCCCCCCCCATACACACACAGACACACTGCCAACTGTACAACTACCCCCCCACACCCAGTCACACTGTCCCCTGTACAGCACCCCACATACACACACAGACACACTGCCGCTTGTACAGCCCTCCCCCCACCCACACACAGATCCACACACTCCCTCCCCCTTTCCTCTCTCCAGAAGCTATGAGAGACTCTTCGACTCTCCTAAATGTAGCTTACACTCACCGCTTCCACCAGCAGCTCCATCCTGACTGTGATGAGGTCACATGACCTCATCACAGTGCAGCACACAGTAGCTGCCGGAGTTTTAAAGTTATAGTGCCTGCCAGTCCTCCGGCGGCTATGATCAGCCACCTGGAGACTGGCCGGGCAGACCGCCGCGCAGTGACATGGATGTGCATCCTCTGGGATGCATATCCATGTAAAGCAGGTGCAGTGGTTGCAGAGGTCGCAAAGTGCCGGGCCCCTGTATCTCCGGGCCCGGTCGCACTAGCAACCTCTGCGACTGCTTTTGTTACGCCACTGGGTATCCCCATCATCCCTTTGCACCCCCAATAAGGTATCCCCATAACACAAGGACACACACACAAACTCAGGGACACCCACACAGAGACACATGCACACACTCAGGGACACACATACACACACACAGGGACACGTACACACAGGGACAGACACACACAGGGAGACATGGACATGGACACACACATAGGGACACGTACACACAGGGACAGACACACACAGGGACACACAGGAAACACAGACATGGACACACACACAGGCACTGTTGTGAATTCATTGGAGCTCCCTCGGTGGTTGTTGCTGATGATGCAGCTGACTGTGTGGGCTTCACAGGTGATGGTGATGATTGGCAATCTGGCACTTGGAGCATATAATGGTTTGAAGTGGATCAATCCTTGCCAGTTGTCTTTTTTCCTGTAGGAGTTCACATCTCTCTGGTTTCTTCTGCTCTGTGGAGATCTTTGCAAGATAAGTGAATGGTTTTTTGATATTTTGTGGCACACTTTTGTGTGCTTGATGATCTGCTTATGTTTTGTTTTATTCTGAGCTGTGGGTTTGCAATGTAGTCTGTATATTTGTTTATCTGCTCTCAGATAGGTAGTTTTCTTCCTAGGAATTTAACCATTCACTATTATCTGTTATTTCCAGTTCTGCTGGCATTTGATTTATAGAAGTCTGCAGATATAGAGGGCGCCGAGTCTTAGTGACTCAGGGTAATTTTTGTACTATCTGCTGTTGGTGGTTTTTGATAGTGTTTTATACTGATTGCAATATTATTCTATCCTGTCTCTCCTATATAGCTAGTGTGGCCTCTTTTGCTAAACCTTATACTCTGCCTGTGTTTGTTTTTCCTTCTCTTTTTTCCCAGTTAATATCTGTGGGGGCTTGCTATTCTTTTGGGGTACTGCTCTGAGGCAAGGTAGCTTTTCCTACATCCATCTTTAGGAGCATTTAGTTCTCCGGCTGTGCAGAGGTGTCTAGGTCTGGTTAGTTACATCCCATGGCTACTTCTAGTTGCGGTGTGTAATCGGGGATTACGGTCATTACAGTTACCAATGACTTCTATGGAATCTGAATGTTACTCCTGATTCATCGGTTCATAACAGGAACACACACACAGGGACACACACACACGGATACATACACACAGACACAGGGACACTACTCACTAGTCCACCCAACTGGCTCCGCTCTTAGCCTCCAGGAGCGCGGCACCGCACTCATCTCCCTGCCTCAGATGCCATTAGTGTACGGTGCCGCTGTCCTGGCCAATCACAGGCCACGAGCCGCCTGGGCAATCAATCACAGGCCAGTAGCTGATGTCATGCGCCGCCGGGCCTGTGATTGGCCAGGACAGCTGCAGGGGCAGGGAAAGAACGATGCCGCCGGACTTTATGCATCCGGTGGCCGTGATCAGCCCCCTGGGGACATGGATATGCGTCCTCAGGGACGCACATCCATGTAAAGCAGATGTGCCAGCGGTTGCAGGGGTCAGCGGGCCCCTGTACCTCCGGGCCCGGTCGCACCTGCAACCCCTGCGACCGTGGTTGTTACACCACTGCTCTCTATACAGGGAGCTCCCCCTAGTGTTGACTGCAGACAGAATCTTATCATGTATCTTTGTATACAGGGAGCTCCCCCTAGTGATGGCTGCAAGCAGTATTTTATCATGTATCTCTGTATAGAAGGAGCTCTCCCTAGTGGTGGCTGCAGATAGGATCATATCATGTATCTCTGTATACAGGGAGCTCCCCCTAGTGGTGGCTGCAGGCAGAATTTGGTCTGGGACAACTCAAAGTCCCATGGATTCCAGTACCACCTGAACACTGATGACACTCAGATCTACCTCACTGGCTCAGACGTCACCTCTCTGCTGTCCAGAATCCCAGAGTGTCTATCAGCCATATCCTCCTTCTTCTCCTTTCGCTTCCTAAAACTTAATGTAGACAAAACAGAACTCATCATCTTTTCTCCATCTCACTCACCTCCCTTATCAGATCTATCTATCACAATAAATTACATCACACTTTGCCCTGTACCTGAAGTCCGCTACCTCGGAGTAACCCTTGACTCTGACCTGTTCTTCAAACTACACATCCAAGCTATTCCCACCTTCTACCGCCTCCAACTCCAAAATATTTCCAGAGTCCGTCCCTTCCTCAACCCTCAATCTACTAAACTACTAGTGTATGCCCTCATCCTCTCCCGTCTCGACTACTGCAACCTCCTCCTCTGTGGCCTCCCTGCTAACACTCTGAAATCCCTCCAAACTGTCCTTAACTCTGCTGCTCGACTAATCCACCTCTCTCCTCGCCATTCCTCCACTTCTCCCCTCTGCAAATCCCTCCACTGGGTTCCAATTCACCAGCATAGTATCCAATACAAACTACTAACATTGACTTACAAAGCCATCTACAATCTGTCCCCCTCCATATATCTCTGAACTAATCTCCCGATATCATCCAACTCGTAATCTTCGATCCTCCAAGACCTCCTTCTTTCCTCCACACTTGTACATTCCTCATCTAACCTCCTGTAAGACTTCACCCGAGCATCCCCCATCCTCTGGAGCTCTGCACCCCAAAACGTCTGACTGTCCCCTACACTCGGAACCTTCAAGCGGAACCTGAAAACCCATCTCTGCAGAACAGCTTACAACCTGCAATGACCACAGTGCCGCCTCACCACCATTGGACCCGGCGCGCCACCATCACCAGAGCAGATCCAACCTACTGTCCACCTCCCCACTGCCCTGTAGAATGTAAACCCGCAAGGGCAGGGTCCTCTCTCCCTCTGTATCAGTCTGTCACTATTAGTTTGTTCATTGTATTTTTTAACTTGTTTGTATGTAACCCTTTCTCATGTACATCACCATAGAATCAATGGTGCTCTATAAATAAATATTAATAATAATAATAATAATAATAATAATGTATTTCTGTATACAGGAAGCTTCCCCTAGTGGTGACTGCAGACAGAATCTTATCATGTATCTCTGTATACAGGGAGCTCCCCTAGAGGTAGCTGCAGACAGGATCTTATCATGTATCTCTATATACAGGGAGCTCTCCCTAATAGTGGCTGCAGACAGGATCTTATCATGTATCTCTGTATACAGGGAGCTCCCCCTAGTGGTGGCTGCAGACAGGATCTTATCATGTATCTCTGTATACAGGGAGCTCCTCCTAGTAGTAGCTGCAGACAGGATCTTATCATGTATCTCTATATACAGGGATTTCCCCCTAGTGGTGGCTGCAGACAGGATCTTATCATGTATCTCTGTATACAGGGATTTCCCCTAGTGGTGGCTGCAGACAGGATCTTATCATGTATCTCTGTATACAGGGAGCTCCCTCTTTTGGTGGCTGCAGACAGAATCTTATTATGTATCTCTGTATACAGGGAGCTCCCCTAGTGGTGACTGCAGACAGAATCTTATCATGTATCTCTATATACAGGGAGCTCCCCCTAGTGGTGGCTGCAGCCAGGGTCTTATCATGTAACTCTGTATACAGGGAGCTCCCCCTAGTGGTGGCTGCTGACAGAATCTTATCATGTATCTCTATACAGGGAGCATCCCCTAATGGTGACTACAGATAGAACCTTATCATGTATCTTTATACAGGGAGCTCTCCCTAGTGGAGGCTGCAGACAGTATCTTATCATCTATCTCTATAAAGGGAGCTCCCTCTAGTGGTGGCTGCTGACAGGATCTTATCATGTATCTCTATACAGGGAGTTCCCCTTAGTGGAAGCAGCAGACAGGATCTTATCATTTATCTCTATACAGGGAGCTTCCTCTAGTGGTGGCTGCAGTCAGGATCTTATTATATATCTCTGTATACAGGGAGCTCCCCCTAGTGGTGGCTGCTTACAGGATCTTATCATGTATCTCTATACAGGGAGTTCCCCTTAGTGGAGGCTGCAGACAGGATATTATCATTTATCTCTATACAGGGAGCTCCCTCTAGTGGTGGCTGCAGACATGATCTTATTATATATCTCTGTATACAGGGAGCTCCCCCTAGTGGTGGCTGCAGCCAGGATCTTATCATGTTTCTCTGTATACATGGTGCTCCCCCTAGTGGTGGCTGCAGACAGGATCTTATCAAGTATATCTATACAGGGAGCTCCCCCTAGTGGTGACTGCAGATAGGATCTTATTGTGCATCTCTATACAGGGAGCTCCCCCTAGTGGTGACTGCAGACAGAATCTTATCAAGTATATCTGTATACAGGGAGCTCCCCCTAGTGGTGTCTGCAGATAGGATCTTATCATGTATCTCTGTATACAGGGTGCTCCCCCTAGTGGTGGCTGCAGATAGGATCTTATCATTTATCTCTATACAGGGAGCTCCCTCTAGCAGTGGCTGCAGACAGCATCTTATCAAGTATATCTGTATACAGGGAGCTCCCCTAGTGGTGACTGCAGACATAATCCTATCATGTATGTCTATACTGGGAGCTGACCCTAGTGGTGACTGCAGACAGAATCTTATCATGTATCTGTATACAGGGAGCTCCCCCTAGTGGTGACTGCAGATAGGATCTTATCATGTATCTCTGTATACAGGGTGCTCCCCTAGTGGTGGCTGCAGATAGGATCTTATCATTTATCTCTATACAGGGAGCTCCCTCTAGCAGTGGCTGCAGACAGCATCTTATCAAGTATATCTGTATACAGGGAGCTCCCCCTAGTGGTGACTGCAGACATAATCCTATCATGTATGTCTATACTTGGAGCTCCCCCTAGTGGTGGCTGCAGACAGAATCTTATCATGTATCTGTATACAGGGAGCTCCCCCTAGTGGTGACTACAGGCAGAATATTTTGTATCTCTGTGGCTGTGAAATCATGGACCCCCTTAACTCCATTACTTTTGCAGAGTTCATCCAGATCCTGCTTAATTATTTCACATTAGAAAAACAATAAGTTCCTTTGCTCCGGACTTGTGAGCTGCAGCGACGGCGTCTTGACAGGTTTCGTGTCCGGGTCTCATCACAATGAAGACGGCCTGGCAGTATAATGTACTGAACCTGAGAAGACAGCCCATGAAGCGGCCGCTGTCAGTGTCCGTGTTCCCGGGCGTTAGGTGGAGCCGGAGAAGCTTTTCCTCCATTATTTGACTTCACGCTCGTTTCATCTCCGGGAGATTGAAGGCCGTTCTCCGTTGCGATGTTTAATAACTCCGCATGATTTAAGCCTTCAATCTGCATTCCTCTTAATAATTGAAAGAAACGTATTAGCAGTCGGAGTGAAGAGAAGAATGTCTGCTTTTGCTCCATAAACTTTCCTTTTCAGGGCTCCGGAATCTTCTTCTTCTTTGCAATATGTAAGTTTAATGGCGTGACCCTTCCACGCGGCGGCGGCGGCGGGCGGGCGGACGAGGCGGCGCTCCGCTCTGCGCCGTTACAAGTGTCACTTCTGTCCTGCATGCCATTAATTTTATTGTAAGTCATTTTTCCAGGTTGAATACAGCAGAATTTAATGTTCCCGCTCGCCGTTCCTGCTCTGCATGACAAATTGTTTTAATAAACATAAAGCGCGTAATATTACGGTAATAATAAGCCTCGCAGTCACCTTATATCACTGCAGTTAAATTCTCCCATAAGCCATGACTGGTTACATTGACAATTACGCGGCAGCCAATGGGCGCCGGCACCGGCGACAATGGACTGATTTAATATACTTGGTAAATATGATTAGTGGGCTGTCGTGTTATTGCAGGATATTATTTGCATTTCTCTTTGGGGGTATTCACTCACCAAATCAACATTAAAGCGCGCGGCGTCAGATGTAATCATTCTTCCCCGGCCGCCTGTTCGCGGAAACGCAATGAACAAAATGGCATTGATTGTTAATATTCCACGTATCAATCACCATCTTTACTGTGCTCTTATATATACTCCCTCCCCCTCCACCCCGGCGGTGATGTACGACCGCGCGGTGCGGGAAGATTGAGCCGGCCGCCGTCTCCCCCCGCCGCTCATCTGCCTCGTCTTTTATGAAAAATGTAGAAGTAATGAATGCCTCTTGTTTACAGAAGTCATTTCATGCTACATTTCCATTATTGCCGGGATTTGTTTAGCTCCTGCGCCGTCCGTATTCCCCACAATGAACTTTTAAGAAAATATAACCTGCTTCTATTACGTCTGGAATGAGAGCGCCGCGTGCTGCCGTGACAGATTTCAGGACGCCACCGCTCCGCCAAGTAAGTATGCCGAAACCGCCGAGGTCGATTAATCTTCACACCACGGGATATAGTTTTTTTTTTTTTCTTCAATTACCTTTATATAATTGGAGAAAATGGAGGTGACGGCGCGGTGGAGCTGTCGTCATCGCACCTCGTGCTGCCGCCAGCCTTCACTTCTCATGGGTCAATTATGTCCCTCTGCCCAATTCATCAAGTCACCAACAAGATGGAAAAGGTGCTGAGAACGGTGGAGAATCAACGCGGGCACCGAGGCATGGTGCGGGCACCGAGGCATGGTGCAGGTACCGAGGCATGGTGCGGCCCCGGGGCAGGGCCAGAGGACAGGACATACATCTACATGTGGAACATGGAAATCCCTGGGTCATGCTCCTTCCACTCACAATATGTTACACTGCAACCCACAAACCGCACTATGCATCATATCTGCAGTGACAGACTCCACCCCTGCACAGGGTATACTCTCCACCCCTGCACAGGGTATACTCTCCACCCCTGCACAGGGTATACTCTCTACCCCTGCACAGTGTCAGACTCCACCCCTGCACAGGGTATACTCTCCACCCCTTCACAGGGTATACTCTCCACCCCTGCACAGGGTATACTCTCCACTCCTGCACAGGGTATACTCTCCACCCCTGCACAGGGTATACTCTCCACCCCTGCACAGGGTATACTCTCCACCCCTGCACAGTGTCAGACTCCACCCTTCGCAGGGTATACTCTCCACCCCTGCATAGTGTCAGTCTCCACCCCTGCACAGGGTATACTCTCTACCCCTGCACAGTGTCAGACTCCACCCCTGCACAGGGTATACTCTCTACCCCTGCACAGTGTATACTCTCCACCCCTGCACAGGGTATACTCTCTACCCCTGCACAGTGTCAGACTCCACCCCTGCACAGGGTATACTCTCTACCCCTGCACAGTGTATACTCTCCACCCCTGCACAGGGTATACTCTCTACCCCTGCACAGTGTCAGACTCCACCCTGCACAGGGTATACTCTCTACCCCTGCACAGTGTATACTCTCCACCCCTGCACAGGGTATACTCTCCACCCCTGCACAGGGTATACTCTCCACCCCTGCACAGGGTATACTCTCTACCCTGCACAGTGTCAGACTCCACCCTGCACAGGGTATACTCTCTACCCCTGCACAGTGTATACTCTCCACCCCTGCACAGGGTATACTCTCCACCCCTGCACAGTGTATACTCTCCACCCCTGCACAGTGTATACTCTCCACCCCTGCACAGTGTATACTCTCCACCCCTGCACAGGGTATACTCTCTACCCCTGCACAGTGTCAGTCTCCACCCCTGCACAGGGTATACTCTCCACCCCTGCACAGTGTATTATGATCCACCCTGCACAGTGTATTATGATCCACCCCTGCACAGTGTATTATGTTTTCAAATGATTTTTATTGAATTTACTATGCAAAACAGATAGCTCACGAATGCATTACTGAGCGTATTAATTAAAGAATAGAGTATACAACTCGATAATAGTAATACAATAACATGTACAATTAGAAACATTAATTACAATGTAGGAAAATAAAAAGATAATATTAGCAATTACAGATAAGACGGATTGTTCATAACAGAATTACTCCGTCAATATACATTAACAATGAACTATGTACATATCATGTAACGCGTTATGATTAGGTGGGGTAGTCAATACAGCCATAAATGTAAGTGACCTAAGATCCAAGTGAGTCTCAAGCAGGGTGGTCTAATGTATCTGAGCAGTTAGTTAACGTTGTCCATGTCTCTGGGAATATGTGGAGAGGGCATAGAGGCGTTCCAATAACGCCATTTCTTTTTATATTTTCTTAAAAGGTTATGCCTAAGTGAGTAAGCATATTCATAGACATTAGGGGATCCTATTATATCAATAGTATCCTCAAAGCTCGGAGGAAGAGGGTCTCTCCACTTAGTAGCTGTTATTTTTTGCAGTTAATACAATATGGGACACAATTGGTCTATGAAGTTTGGGAATTAGGTCGATTCCAATAAGTAGAAGCACTAATTCCTCCGTAAGTTGAACCTGTAGTCCTGTAACATCATTTATTAGAAGGTTTATTTTGTCCCAATATGATCTGAGGGATTTGCAGTGCCAAAATATATGTGATAAAGAACCAACCTCCATACAATTTCTCCAACACAATGGGGAGTTTTGGTCATGAATAAGGTGTAGTCTATAGGGGGTTAAATACCATCCGGTAAAGATTTTGTAATGGGTTTCAATTAACGAGTAACAGGGAACGGCAGAGTATATGTTGTCAAAAATGTGTTGTATTTGGTCCAGACTAATATCTAGGGCAAGTTCTTTCTCCCATGCCACCAAGTTTGTTGTTTTTTGAGTAATAATATCTGCCGTATTGACTCGCATATAAGCCGAGTTTTTCAGCCCAAAAATTGGGCTGAAAAGTACCCCCCTCGGCTTATACGCAAGTCAATACAGCAGCCCCAGCAGCCTCAGTAATCCAGGACCCCACCCCAGCCTTGCTCCAGTAACCTGTAAAGTAAAATATACTTATCACTGTCCCGCTGCTGTCCGCGCCCGCATCTGCCGACATCCCGATCCTCCATCTTCATGCGTCTTCTTCCGGCTTCCTGTGTTCGGCGCCGGCAATGACGTCATTGTCGGCGCCGAACACAGGAAGCCGGAAGAAGACGCATGAAGATGGAGGATCGGGTTGTCGGCAGCGGCGAGCGCGGACGGCAGCGGGACAGTGATAAGTATATTTTACTTTACAGGTTACCGGAGCAAGGCTGGGGGGGTCCTGGATTACTGGGGCTGCTGTATACTACCGCTGGGGCTACTATATACTACCACTGGGGCTGCTGGGGATGCTATATACTACCACTGGGGCTGCTGGGGCTGCTGTACACTACCGCTGGGGCTGCTGTATACTACCACTGGGGCTGCTGTATACTACCACTGGGGAGGTCTGTATACCACTGGGGGGCCTGTATACCACACTGCTGGGGGCTGTATACCTGTGCTGGGGTCCACCCTCGGCTTATACACGAGTCAATAGGTTTTTCCAGATTTTTGGGGCAAAAGTAGTCGGGTCGGCTTATACACGGGTCGGCTTATACACGAGTATATACGGTAAGTTAAAGGATTGGTAAATAGTACTGGTTTTCCAGAACACGTTACTTTGGAAGTATTTAACCATTTGGACTAGGTTTTGTGGCAGAGAGAATTTAAGATCATGAATCCGAACCAGTTTTCCTAATTTAGTCCACTTGCTAACTTCTGAGGTATGTGAAATGCGAGGAGTAAATTATTACCGTCTACAATATCAGATATATAAGTAATTCCCTTTCATTTCCATGACCCCAGTTCAATTTTGGGGGCAATCACTTCAAATACTTCAATGGGTATCCAGGACGGGGGGAGTAGTAACTTCCAGGATTGGATTATGGTTTTAGTGATTGGATTTTTAGGAAGCGGTCTCTCTTTTTATCGCAGAGATGAGCTATAACCACTAGGCCCATTTTGTTCCTCGTGTTTTTGGGTTCTTCTAGTTCTAACCAATTAGGTTGGTCATGTTCCCTCCACCAGTCACGACTATTTTTGATCAAGATAGCATGATGGTAAGCATATAAATTTGGAAGAGCAAGTCCACCTCTAGTCCTCCCTTCCATAAGTGTAGTCTTGGCAACTCTAGGCTTACCGTCATTCCAAACAAACTTGGAGATCTGCATCTGGAGTTTTTGCAGCCATTTACAAGGAATAGATCTAAATAAGTAGAGAAGTTTTGGGAGGATACACATCTTATATGCGTTGATTTTCCCTAACCAAGACATTTCAATTTTTTTCATGTGGAGAAGGTCTGTTTGTATGGTTTTATATATTTCTGCGTAATTAATGTCTATGATATTTGAGAGTGGTTTGGAGATCTTAATCCCTAAGTAGTCGAGAGTGTTGTGTTCCCAGGATAAGGGAAACTCCAACTTAAGTTGGTTGGTCAATGTTAAGACGTAAGATTTGTGTTTTTGCAAGGTTGATTTTATAGTGGAAAAATTTCGTATGGTGTCTAGGAGATGTCGCATCGAAACCAAAGGGTCCGTTAGTGTCAGGAGGATATCGTCAGCAAACAGCGAGATTTTAAATTGCCTATGTTGGAGGGGGATTCCTTTTATATAAGGATTCATACGTATCATTTCAGCCAATGGCTCTATGAATAAGTCAAAAAGGGTAGGAGAAAGAGGGCAGCCCTGCCTAGTTCCATTAGTAAGGGTAAATGTATCAGATAAAGTGTTATTAGTTCATATTTTGGCCGTAGGTTGGGAGTATAGTGATTCAATTGCATTCAGGATTCTTCCCTGAAAGCCGAATTTGTGTAGTGTTTGGAAAAGGTAATTCCAATGCACTCTATGGAATGCCTAGCTACTACTAGTGCTGGTGTCTTTGTTTCCTCCACACAAGAAATCAAATTAAGAGCTCGCCTCGTGGCATCAGTAGTATTTCTGCCCGGTACGAACCCCACCTGATCTCCCTGTAATAGTTTGGGGGCGACTTTCTGTATTCGGTTATTAATTGTTTTGGTAATCATTTTAAAGTCTGAGTTGAGGAGAGATATTGGCCGGAAGTTAGTAACATTTTCCCTATCTCCTTTATGTTTGTAAATAACCGAGATCAGAGCTTCCTGCATTTCTGCACCTTTATTGGTAGTGAGAGAGTTCGCCAATTTTGTGAGGTAGGGTGCAAGAGAGGATTGGAACGCTAAATAATATTCATTCTGGAATCCATCGGGGCCCGGGGATTTACCTTTTTTTAATGTTTTGATGGTTTCTAAAATTTCAGAATCTGTAAAGGGAAAGTTTAGAAACTTTAGTTCTTCTGAGATAGAAGGAAGCTGGATGGAGTCTAGAAATGTGTTTATGTCTTGCATTTCAGGGAGGGGTTCTTGTTTTTCTAGTTTGAGGTTCTAGAGTTTTCTATAGAAGTTTGCGAAAATTTCCGAGATGTTTTTAGGATTTTTTTGGTTATCTTTAATTTGTATTATCCTTGTTTTAAGTCTATGTGTTTTTATCCGTTTGGCGAAGAGTTTGGTTTGCTTATTCATGCAGTAGTAGAAGTTAGCTTTGGAAACTCTTATAATTTTGTCATAGTCAGAGGTCAGCAATGTTTTAAGCTGCAGTCTTAATTTTAGGATTTCTTTATGGATTTCCTCTTTGTTAGATTGGAGTAGGGACACTTCCAACTCTCTAATTCTTTTAACAATTATTTCAGTATCTTTAGTGTTCCTGCGTTTCAATCTAGAATTGAGTTGCATAAGTTGCCCTCTTAGTACGGCCTTATGGGCAGTCCACAGTGTGGATATCGAGACATCCGCAGTATCGGTCTCTTTGAAGTATAGGCCAATAGAATTTTGTATTCATTCTTTATATTGTGGGTGGTGGAACAGGTAAGAATTAGCTCTCCAATTTCCCTGGGGTATATGGGCAGTGAGTGGGGTCAATTCGAATACTACTGGTGAATGATCTGACCAAGATCTGGGAAGAATACTAATTTTTTTAAATTTGTGTAACGTGTGTATGTCTGTCAAGACCAAATCTATTCGGGGGAAAGACTTATGGGCTTCTGAATAGTGTGTAAATTCTAAGCAACGGAACACATCATATAGTTCCTCTTTATCTATCCATGGATTCAAAGATGTATTGGAGTTTCTTGACTTGTTTGAGGAGTCAATTTCCGGGTTGGGTACTGCATTGAAATCCCCTACTATTATCAGTTGACCTTTCTTTTGTTGCTGAATAATCTTAATTAATTTGTTCAGGAAGCCAATTTGGCCCCTATTAGGAGCGTAGATGTTTGCCAGAGTAAAAATCACATCATCAATCTTACAAATCAATATAAAAAAACCTACCATCTTTGTCTTTGACTACCTCTATCTCTTCAAATGTAACCGTGTCTTTAACTATAATTGCAACACCAGCTTTCTTCTTTTCACCAGAAGAAACTTCTTATTATCACAGTGTATTATGATACACCCCTGCACAGTGTATTATGATCCACCCCTGCACAGTGTATTATGATCCACCCCTGCACAGTGTATTATGATCCACCCCTGCACAGTGTATTATGATCCACCCCTGCACATTATATCATGCTCCACCCCTGCACAGGGTATACTCTCCACCTCTGCACAGTGTCAGACTCCACCCCTGCACAGGGTATACTCTCCACGCCTGCACAGGGTATACTCTCCACCCCTGCGCAGTGTTAGACTCCACCCCTGCACAGGGTATACTCTCCACCCCTGCACAGTGTCAGACTCCACCCCTGCACAGGGTATACTCTCCACCCCTGCACAGTGTATTATGATCCACCCCTGCACAGTGTATTATGATACACCCCTGCACATTATATCATGCTCCACCCCTGCACAGGGTATACTCTCCACCCCTGCACAGGGTATACTCTCCACCCCTGCGCAGTGTCAGACTCCAGACTCCACCCCTGCACAGGGTATACTCTCCACCTCTGCACAGTGTATTATGATCCACCCTTGCACAGTGTATTATGATCCACCCATGCACATTATATCATGCTCCACCCCTGCACAGGGTTTACTCTAAACCCCTGCACAGGGTATGATGCTCCACCTCTGCTGTGTCAGATTCCACCCCTGCACAGGGTATACCCTCCACCCCTGCACAGTGTATTATGATACACCCCTGCACAGTGTATTATGATCCACACCTGCACAGTGTCTTATGCTCCACCCCTGCACAGTGTATTATGAATCACACCTGCACAATGTATTATGATACATACACCCCTGTACAGTGTATTATGATACACCCCTGCACATTGTCTTATGCTCCACCCCTGCACAGTGTATTATGATACACCCCTGCACAGTGTATTATGATCCACCCCTGCACATTATATCATGCTCCACCCCTGCACAGGGTTTATGATCCACCCCTGCACAGTGTATTGTGCCCTACCCCTGAACAATGTATTATACTCCACCTCTGAAGTGTCTTATGCTTCACCCCTGCACAGTATTATGGTCCCCCTCAGTGTTATGCTCCACCTCTGCACAATGTCATGCTCCACCTCTGCACAATGTCATGCTCCACCTCTGCACAGTGTCATACTCCACCCCTGCAGTTTTTTATGCTCCACCCCTGCACAGTATTATGTTCCCCCCACAGTGTTATGCTCCACCTCTGCACAATGTCATGCTCCACCTCTGCACAATGTCATGCTCCACCTCTGCACAGTGTCATGCACCACCTCTCACAGTGTCATGCTCCACCCCTAATGTGTATTATGCTCCACCCCTGCATAGTGTATTATGCTCCACCAGTGCAAAGTATATTATGCTCCACCGCTCCAGTGTCATGCTCCACCCCTGCACAGTGTATTATGCTCCACTGCTCCAGTGTTATGCTCCACCCCTGCACAGGGTATACTCTCCACCCCTGCACAGTGTATTATAATACACCCTGCACAGTGTATTATGATACACCCCTGCACAGTGTATTATGATACACCCCTGCACAGTGTCAGACTCCACCCCTGCACAGGGTATACTCTCCACCCCTGCACAGTGTATTATGCTCCACCAGTGCACAGTGTATTATGCTCCACCGCTCCAGTGTCATGCTCCACCCCTGCACAGTGTATTATGCTCCACTGCTCCAGTGTTATGCTCCACCCCTGCACAGGGTATACTCTCCACCCCTGCACAGTGTATTATGATACACCCCTGCACAGTGTATTATGATACACCCCTGCACAGTGTATTATGATCCACCCCTGCACATTATATCGTGCTCCACCCTGCACAGGGTATACTCTCCACCCCTGCACAGGGTATACTCTCCACCCCTGCACAGTGTATTATGATCCACCCTTGCACAGTGTATTATGATCCACCCATGCACATTATATCATGCTCCACCCCTGCACAGGGTATACTCTCCACCCCTGCACAGTGTATTATGATACACCCCTGCACAGAGTATTATGATACACCCCTGCACAGTGTATTATGATCCACCCTGCACAGGGTATACTCTCCACCCCTGCACAGGGTATACTCTCCACCCCTGCACAGGGTATACTCTCCACCCCTGCACAGGGTATACTCTCCACCCCTGCACAGTGTATTATGATCCACCCTTGCACAGTGTATTATGATCCACCCATGCACATTATATCATGCTCCACCCCTGCACAGGGTATGATGCTCCACCTCTGCAGTGTCAGATTCCACCCCTGCACAGGGTATACTCTCCACCCCTGCACAGTGTATTATGATCCACCCATGCACATTATATCATGCTCCACCCTGCACAGGGTACACTCTCCACCCCTGCACAGTGTATTATGATACACCCCTGCACAGTGTATTATGATACACACCTGCACAGTGTATTATGACCCATCCCTGCACAGTGTATTGTGCCCTACCCCTGAACAATGTTTTATACTCCACCCCTGCAGTGTCTTATGCTCCACCCCTGCACAGTATTATGTTCCCCCCCACAGTGTTATGCTCCACCTCTGCACAATGTCATGCTCCACCTCTGCACAATGTCATGCTCCACCTCTGCACAGTGTCATGCTCCACCCCTAACGTGTATTATGCTCCACCTCTGCATAGTGTATTATGCTCCACCAATGCACAGTGTATAATGCTCCACCGCTCCAGTGTCATGCTCCACCCCTGCACAGTGTATTATGCTCCACCAGTGCACAGTGTATTATGCTCCACCGCTCCAGTGTCATGCTCCACCCCTGCAGTGTTTTATGTTCCACTCCTGCACAGTGTTTATACTCCATCCCTGCACAGTGTCATACTTCACCTCTGCACAGTGTTTTATGCTGCACCCCTACAGTGTATTATACTCCACCCCTGCAGAGTGTATTATACTCCACCCCTGCAGTGTCATGCTTCCCTTCTCACAGTGTATTATACTGTACATTGTATTATGCTTCAGATCTGCATAGTGCATTATGCTCCATCCCATCACAGTGTATTATACTCCATTCCTGCACAGTGTATTAAACTCCACCCCTGCACACTATAATACTCCACCCCCCTTCACACTGTGCCAAGCCCTGCTTCTGCAACCTTCTACATTGTGTCCCCTTACTGGGTCATGCTGTTGACCTGCACACAGTGCCATGCATCACATTTGCAGAATAAAAGTTTCACCCTTACACATTGCACCAGGCATCATGTGAAGTGATATATCCTGCAGATGATTACACCACACTGACTCCTGCAGTAGGATAGCCTGGGAGGTCAGGGCTGAGTCCTCACATCTCACACACTGATCCTGCTCTATAATGGGGGTGTGGTCAGCTTTCCCCTGTGTGTTGCTGCCTGTTTATGATTGGTCTGCATCACACAGGGAGAAGAAGTCCCCACCCCCAGTGATAAAATTTAGAAAAATTAACTCATTAGGGTCTAAATCCTTTTATTGCTAATATGCCCACAAAAGAGAGGTGAAATGTAAGGAACCCACACACATTTTATTCTGTGCTGCAACCAGAATTGCATTGTGTGTCCAGTCTATTTATCAATATTTTTGATATACAGGTTTGGATACGACTTTAAAGAAGGTAATCATCAATTTTATTAGAAGGGTTAATATAAAATACAAAATTAAAGAAAACAGTTTGGTATTGCATACAGTATTTGTATAATCACCATACAAAGGTTATGTACTTGCATCACATCACCAAGGAGTTATGACCATCATCTGTCTGGAACAACAGACAATTGACAGAGAGCTGCCTGGAAAATCTCAACACTGAAGCCGGACGACTATCACAGACTTCGCCCACTCCATTCCTCAAGGCCAGTGCATGTTTTCATGGTTTCCTTAGCATTTGACAGTTGGAATCATCACCTGTGCAAGAGATTAAATCACCAACTGTCAAATGCTAAGGAAATCCTGAAAACATGCACTGACCTTAAGGAATGGAGTTGGGGAACACTCGTCTATCGGATAGAGGCCCAAAAAGTACTTCTGTCATTGTCAGGTTCCTGCAAGCTTATATATATAGCATAAGCCTAGTTACTGTATTATGTGGCACCCCACTGGTCAGAGCACCATGGAGGGGTACTGCACCCAGACCAGAGTGTGTAGTATCCCTGTGACCAGGGGATTGGAAAGTTAATTTGGGGCCCTCATCACATGCCTTCACATACCTAGAGCCAGGAGATCAATTGGTTAACCCATTTTTAGGGAACCGGTCGCGGTGGTGGAGTCTTAGGTGGGTGTGAAGAGCGGGAAGAAGTTAGAGCAGAACGTCTGTGGAGAGAGAAGAAGAGGGGACCCTGCGAGTGACGCAGAGGAGGGCACCTAAAAGGACGGTGACCCAGACAGAAGGGGGATCCTCGGGTGTCAGCTAACACCCTAATCTGGTCCAGTACGGTACCTGGTCAGGAGGACCCAGTCCACCAACGGAGGACCATCTCCGAGAGCGGAGCAGGAGTTCAGCCCTGAGCCGCCAAACCGGCAAACACGAGCAACCTCAAGGGAGCCGTGCCCTGCATACTTCCCACAAAGGCCCCCATATAGGGTTATGAGCCCCTCAGTTAAGGGATAACTCTAGTACAACCCGTGGGGACTGGTGAAGGGCTCTGTGCAAGGGGAGAAGCGCTATGAAAGCAAGGAGAAACCGCGCAGTGCGAGGACAGTGGGAGAATGCTGAAGGAACATCACTGAGGACCTCAAAGAGACATTCCATCCTCTGGTGACTACCCAGGCCAGCTACCCGAGACTGTATACCTGTAAGCTGCCTGAACGTTACCAGTAAACCCGTGCAGAGCCTATTCAATGTGTGGTGTCTTACTCCATCGCACTGGGGAAAGCTGCATCGTCATCTAGCTGCCTATAATCATATCATCCCTGGAGGTCTGAAGCAGCGCTGGTAACATTACCAGATACTGTAGGTGGCGTCACGAACAATTTATTGTATTTTTACACACTTTTCAGCGACCACCAGGGCCACGGACCCGGGCACTGGCCACCAGTGACAGCACCCTTAATCAACGCCCGGGATCCGAGTATCCCATGGCCCTGGGGTGGGTCATTTTACAAATGTAATTCATCTATGACCCAGAAGTGGCCGCTTCTACCATTAGATGTATCAGGTGTAAACAGTCAGGCAATGTTGTGATCACATACATTAATACATTGTGTGTATAATCAATACTTTTGCAGTTGAAGCATAATAAGAAATAGGAAATAGAAGACAGATTAGAAGACGCACCCCCAAATTTTGTGAAGGAAAAGAGAAAAAAAGATAATTCTTATTGTTAAATGGGGTCCGTCTTATAATGGGTAGGGTCACATTGGCGTTTTTTGTTTAAAATCCTGATCCGGT
This sequence comes from Allobates femoralis, assembly GCA_033576535.1. NCBI lineage: Eukaryota > Metazoa > Chordata > Amphibia > Anura > Aromobatidae > Allobates > Allobates femoralis. Next base: position 34,460,459 of record JARQOC010000010.1, read on the forward strand.
TTTGAGCTTTAAAAAAGCTCAAAACCGGACCAGGAAAGGCTCCTGATGGAAGCCTATGCAAAACACCGGATGGCTTCACAAGCCATCCGGTGGCCGGATCCGGCACTGCTGCCTGCGTTTAAAATCATGCAGGCAGCAGTTTTCGCAGCGTTTCTGGGTCCGCACTGCGGTTACCGGATGGCTCAGGATGTGTAATCCTGAGCCATCCGGTAACTGCAGAGTGTGCGGATCCCGATCGGCCAAGTTAATAAAGATTTAATTTAAGTACAGAACTGACTGTTAGAGGTCTGTAGGGGGGCTTAGACCCCCCCTACAGACCGGGCGGCCACTTCTATAGTGTTCTTCTACAATTGTACCTATGGCACGGGCTGATCTGAGCTCCGTGCATGTGGTCCAAATATCCCCCCTCCCCCTATCACTATACAGGGGTGCATACACCCCTGTAGTACAGTACTGCTTTATTTAAGTTATAAACAGCAAGATTTGTCCCAAACGGAAGATAATTAGATATTTACATGTTCCATAGGCAGAGTCGAGTGATTTCCATGGGCGGGGCTGTGTGCAGTAGCCTCCGCCCGCTCCTTCTTGATGCCCGCCCCCTCTGGCCGTAATCCAGTGTTGTGGGGGTGGCCGAGTCGTTAAAGGGGCGTGGCTAACCGCGGCTCATGGTTAGCCACGCCCTTTAACGACTCGGCCACCCCCACAACACTGGATTACGGCCAGAGGGGGCGGGCATCAAGAAGGAGCGGGCGGAGGCTACTGCACACAGCCCCGCCCATGGAAATCACTCGACTCTGCCTATGGAACATGTAAATATCTAATTATCTTCCGTTTGGGACAAATCTTGCTGTTTATAACTTAAATAAAGCAGTACTGTACTACAGGGGTGTATGCACCCCTGTATAGTGATAGGGGGAGGGGGGATATTTGGACCACATGCACGGAGCTCAGATCAGCCCGTGCCATAGGTACAATTGTAGAAGAACACACTATAGAAGTGGCCGCCCGGTCTGTAGGGGGGGTCTAAGCCCCCCTACAGACCTCTAACAGTCAGTTCTGTACTTAAATTAAATCTTTATTAACTTGGCCGATCGGGATCCGCACACTCTGCAGTTACCGGATGGCTCAGGATTACACATCCTGAGCCATCCGGTGACCGCAGTGCGGTATTCTGCACACATTTTTGAATAAAAATGTGTGTGACCGGAATTGCATTCACCGCATCCGGATCCGGATGCGGTGAATGCAATTCATGTTTGCAATGTGACCCTACCCAATGCCAGTGTTCGTCTTACAATCAGTATATATGTCCCCCATCCTGATGTATATATCCCCCAAACTGGGATATAACCCCACCCTCCCTGATATATATGTCCTCCATCCTGGTACCTTGTTTTCCCGAAAGTAAGACCCTGTCTTACATTTTTTTGGGGGGCCAAAAGTGGCCCCCTGTCTTACTTTCGGGGGGGGGGCTTACATTGGAGGCCCCCCCATCCATCCATCCATCCATCCATCACACACTGCAGCCATCCTTTCCACACATTCCCACACATACAGACACATGCATACACATATATACACACCATACACACCACACACACAGTCACACACACACATAGCACCGCTTCTTACCGGATCTGGTGTGGGGTCCCCGATGGTCCTGTGCCGTCCTCTGTGCTCCGGTCCGGTCCCGAGATGATCCGCTGGCGTCCGCCGTGTTCCGTGCCGTTTGCACCGATATTGCCGTCTAGGCTCCATGGTCCCTGCTCTTCCGGAGTTCAGGCCTAGCTCGCCCAGGTCATAGTGTGGCCAATCAGCATACGGCGCTCAGAAGCAAGCGTCATCGGGCGCTTGCCTTGACGTCAGCGCCGCTAATGTGATTGGCCCACACTATGACCTGGGCGGAGCTAGGCCTGGTAAGAAGCGGTGCTATGTGTGTGTGTGTGACTGTGTGTGTGGTGTGTATATAATGTTTATTGTTGTGTTCTGTATGTTGTGTATGTATGTACACCCCCTATTTTTCCCAATAGTAAGACCCCCCTCCCCCTAACCCTGCCTTACATTCGGGGGGGGGGTCTTACATTAGCAGACCCCTGTCCCCCCCACCCTGTCTTACTTTCAGGGGGTCTTACTAGATCGGGAAAACACGGTATATATCCCCCATACTGGGATAATCCCCCCCACCTGGTATATATATCCACCATCCTGGTATATACTGTATGTCCCTATCCTAGTATATATGTCTCACCTCCTGGTATATATATCACCAAACTGGGATATATTCCCCTAATCCTGGTTTATATGTCCCCTGTCCTGGTATATATGTCCCCCACCCTGGTAATATGTCACCCCATGCTGTTGTATATGGTCCTCATCCTGGTATATTTGGAAGATCCTCGAACTTCTCTCCTGGATGTAGACACTGGCCGCACTCATCCAGGTCCGGGCTGTGGGGCTGACCGTCATGGAAGCCAGCTCTACACATGTCAAAGAGAAAAGCAAATAAAAGACTTCAATCAATTTTCAACTAACTAATGCAATCATTAACAGAGCATCCCCTTTCAGCCTCAGAGCTGCACTTTCCCTATTTGTTCCCTGCCTTTTGATTTGGAATGTGGGAAGAGTCCTCATTACACCATCCGCCTGTAACGGGAGCCTCTCTGTGGGTGAGGGTCCATCAGTTTACATCTGTCAGGAGGGTCTCCTGTCCTTGGGAGACTTGTGACCGGTTTGGGATTTGAGTGTCACTTTGTTTTCATAATTGTTTTCTTTTGGTGCACCGCAATTAATGTTATTATTTTGCTGGAAGTTTCTGTGTCAGTTGGTGCCTATTTGTGACCACTCCCCTCCCCTTTAAATAGTCACATGATCCATTACCTAATAGAATTCATTCTGAACTGACCACAGTTGCAGGAGGAAATCTGTAGAAGTTGCTGGAGTCCTGGTGTCTGACTGCAGACTGGAAGTAGTACGTTATCCTTTTGCTCCTCTTTCTGCCCTCCTTCTCCTGTGTCTTTTTACAGTAGTGGTGATGTCTAGTGCACTCACCGGCCTTCAAACTAATCAGGGTGAGTGAGGGACAGATCAGGGACAAGGCATGTGATGGTGGTGGGGGGAAGGACCCGCTTAGGGACAATAGGGAGCACGTCAGGTGGCGACCCCTCTCCCTATTGTTAGGGCCTCCTCCCCTGTTCCATCCCCCGTTGTCGCACCGTAGCCCCACATCCCTTAGTCTGTGCATGGCAACAACCTTGCTGACTGTTTCCCTTTCTACACTGTAATTTAGGGTTAACATATAGAATAAATCCGGTGTGTGGTAATCGGAGCGGACGCTGCACCGCCTCTTCATTAAACGTCTGTGTGAACAGCGGCTCCGGAGGTTTAAGCTTAATACCACGATGTGGACGAGCAGCTCGCGGGGAGAGAACTGAATGGCCGCCTATTAAAACCGGCCGAATCGATTGATTTCCGAGCGTTCGCTCAGCCGGGAAGTTTATCAAGGAGGAGCAGACGGAGGAGCAACAGAAAACACAAAAATACCAACGCAACCAGCGCGTCTCCGGCAAACCCGCCATCGATCCCACTCCAAAGTGCGATGGCGGATTAGTGGATTTCATTTCTGAGGCAGAGAATAATTGATATTCTGTATAAAAGTGTGAAATGCAGCTGTCCGAGCGCAGAGGACAGAAAAACATACAATATCATCCCGCAGTCAGTCCGGAACGCTGGGAGACAGCCAAGATGGCAGCTCCGGGGCCCGACACCGTCAATGGGGGACGCAGATGTCAGTAATGTCCTTCTATTAAGAAGTATTTGGATTTGAAAATTAAAAAGAACACAAACTGCACTGATACATTGTAACAAACTCTCTGCTGTGGGAGAATGTGCAGTCACTGAATGTGACCACGTGTGTCCATCACTCAAAGACGGAGAATGAAGACTGAGGGAAAGGTGCCGGCTTTTAAGAGTTCAATAAAGTGTTTTACTCTCTGTTATCAGCCTTGTTTTCCCCAGTCATAAGCAGATGGCAGGCGATATTCTTGCTGCCTCCCAATCATCTTCTGATTCCTCAATCTTATACTAAAGAGATAGAAAGATCTCTCTGGATACAATGTATCGATTAGGCAGAAGTGTGATTCCAGCTCCGGGGGAAGTGATTCTGTCTTTTGTTTTCCTCTTGTGTTAGTTGTTTCCCAAAAGTGAAGTTTCCCCGCAAGGACGGAAATGTCTTCAGGCGATGAATCAATATATAATTCTCCATGTTCTGTGCTGTGAGCGGATGTTATACACCGAGCGCCATTCTGCTCCGGAACTTTCCGGACTTATTCTCTCATTGTATCATCAAACTGAGCTGGTATTATTTATTGCTTATACCGCACCATCTTATATGGCACCATCTTATATGGCACCATCTTATACGGCACCATCTTATATGGCACCATCTTATACGGCACCATCTTATATCGCACCATCTTATACGGCACCATCTTATACGGCACCATCTTATATCGCACCATCTTATATCGCACCATCTTATACGGCACCATCTTATATCGCACCATCTTATATCGCACCATCTTATACGGCACCATCTTATATGGCACCATCTTATATGGCACCATCTTATATCTCACCATCTTGGCATTGTGCTTGGTGATGTCCGGCTGCAGCTGCTTGGCGTTGTGCTGGGTGATGTATGGCTGCAACTTCTCGGCATTGTACTTGGTGATGTATGTCTTCAGCTGCTCGGCATTGTTCTTGGAGATGTATGTCTGCAGCTGCTCAGCATTGTGCTTGGTGTATGGCTTCAGCTGCTCAGCATTGTGCTTGGTGATGTCCGGCTGCAGCTACTTGACATGTGCTTGGTGATGTATGGCTGCAGCTGCTCGGCATTGTGCTGGGTCATGTATGACTTCAGCTGCTTGGCTTGTGCTTGGTGATGTATGGCTTCAGCTGCTCAGCATTGTGCTTGGTTATCTATGGCTTCATCTGCTCGGCATTGTGCTTGGTGATGTATGGCTTCAGCTGCTTGGCTTGTGCTTGGTGATGTACGGCTGCAGCTGCTCAGCCATGAAGCTCCTGGTGGGCGCAGGGTTTGTGCTGATGTTACAGAGGAGGTCTGGACTCTGCAGTTAGGGGTCAGCAGAGCAGTTGGGACTTTTCTGCCCTCTGCTCCTCAGTAATCGGCCCCAGGCTCTGTAACATTACGGGGTCTGAGTTGCTGCGGTTCCTTCCTCTTCTCAATAATATCACTCACAGGTGATGGGGGAAGATTTAGAAGAAATATCACGGACGGACTTGATCCCCTGGTGGCTCCTATTACAGGACACGCTGGTATCAGTGAGCCCGCACCACCGGATATCCTGTCACATGGGGGTAAAGGGAGACAGCATGGCAGGGTGGTGGAGGGTATACATTGGGGTACTGGGGGTTATAAACCAGGGGGGTAAGGGTTATACATTGGGGTACTGGAGGTTATACACCTGGGTGCAGGAGGAGAAGCTGTTCATTGCTTATGACGTGAGTCCTGTGTCTTCTCTCTATATTGTATATTTCTTTATGACAAGTGTCTGATTCTAAAATTGCGCTGTCAATATCATCTATCCTAACAAACAATTATCCGCTGACTGATGAGATAATGGCTGACAAAATAATTACCCCCTGTGATTAGAAAAGGGGGAGACGCTGAAGACGCGGGGGACGCGCCTTGTGTAATAATGACAATAGGAGCAGAACATGTAATATTCAAACCTTATAGTGTTCACAGATGAGAGTTATTACAATTGTATCAAATCTTCTGGGAGTAGCGGACCCCACTGGATCCCACCAGATCCCTCCAAAACCCACTGGACCCCACCAGATCCCTCCAAAACCCACTGGACCCCACCAGATCCCTCCAAAACCAACGGGGGCGTACGGACTCCAAGCGTGAAATGCAAAAGAAGAGTGACAACGGAGGGATGTATGGAAGGAAGGCCCTGGTGATAGAAATAGAGAGAGGGGTCACCTCCTGACACTCAACTGAGGCAAAACCCTGTGCTCCCTAACATCCCTATACGGGTCCTACCCCTCCTTCTCCGTTAAGTGTCTACGACCTCACTTTCCCTGGCTATTGTGCTGCCCAGCAAGGACACTGGTCTCACCACTGCAGTATTACAACACAAGGAAGAGAAGACAGACAGAGGGAAATGGATGCAAAAAGGAAAAACTCCAGTGCAGCAAAACACCACAGCTTGCAATCATCACAAATTCGCTCATCACTAGTCAGGACACCACTGCTTCTTCCAGAGACTGTTTTCTTACAAAGTGGTCAGCATACAAAGAGAATCTATCACTGGCATCAGCTGATAAGACACTTAACTCTTTATAGTGGAGGGAGTGATCACCAAAAGCTGAATCTAAGATTAAGGTTTACAAGGAGCAACCAGATACTGCCTTAGGCTGGTTTCACACTGCAGTTTTTTCACTGATCAGGGTCCATCCAGTTTGTGTGCCAAAACCTGGAGAGGAACTAATGGTGGGTTTACACGCCGCGATATCGTTTCGATATCGCAACTCAATGGCGCGGGAGTGCGCAATTAGTGCATGTTCCTCCCGCATCGCATTGAATGTTTACACGCTGCGATATCGAAATACAACGTCCGTGCGATGTCTCCGCCTCCCAACCCAGGATCGCACACTTAACATGGGAGTGAATGGGTGACGTATCAAATCGCATCGTAGTTGGGCGTTTACACAGCACGATCGGCTCCAATCTCCCTTCAATATCGTGGCATTGAATAGCACGCTCATTCAATCCCCGATATCGCATTGACATCGTTCCTGCATCGTATTGGACGTTCACACCATACAACGCAGGAACGATATCGGCTCCAACGATCGAACCACGTGACTTTTCATTTAAATTGTACTGCGATATCTCAACGTGTAAACCCGCCATTACAGAGAAAAACTATAATTGAAAGATTGACACCTGTTCTGAGTTTTGGAGACACTCCTGATCTTGGCACACAAACACTGATGGAAACTGATCAGTGAAAAAACTGCAGTGTGAAGCCAGCCTTAGGATACTCGGAACCAGGCTTTCTTGAGGCTTGAACTTCACGGAGATCACAGGGACCGAGACCCGGCTCCGAGACCCTGGCAGTGTCATTAAAAGTTCAGTGTGGGTGGCTCTCTCTCCTGGGGGTAGGGATCTGACATGGAGGGTTCATTCTGGGCAGGGATGACTGGACCTGGGGATACTAGTGTTTTTACGTGACGCCACCCGCAGGTTGCGGCTATATCTGGCCTCTGCGGCTCAACTGTCCTCCTAGGGGTTGATGGTTGTTAGGCGCAATGCTCTTAAGCCCTCCACAGGTAGGGCTGACCCCCAGGGTGGCCAAAGGTACCTGAGTGAGTTGAAAGTTGTGTTTCTGGTGCTTTAGATGCGTTACAAATGCTCACACACATTGTGGTCTGCAGTCTTTGGTTCTTTACTTACAGTCTGTGTAACAGCCCGCAGAGCACTGGGTTTTCGGAGGTAGGGATCCAGCTACTCCTGGGTGGAAGGATGAAACGTAACCAGCACCCCTTCTCTGTCCTATCTCTGCTGTCTCACCCTGAACTTGCCTTGCTCGTCCTGCCTTGCGCCTCACCACACAGAGCTCTGAGCCAGTGACTGTGGGCTTCTCTGAGAGGTTCCCCTGCAGTGTCGCCCCTTAGCCCTATGGCTGCTACCTTTTCAGCAGATGTGTGGGGTTGTTCGGCTATGACACCATGGAAGTGGCACAGCCTCCGGGTTGCGAGTTGAGCCTGTTTGATCGTCTCCACTAGTCTTTTGGGTTCCCGGTGTCCCTTGCGACCTAGTCCCTCCACTGCCTGGGCTTGACAATAAATATGAGTCCTACGGGTGGATTGCTCACTTCCCGTGCCTCTGGGACCCCCTCGTTCTCCTGGAGCCACTTGGGTCTTCTCTGCTCTCTTGGGTTCTGCCTCAGGACAAGCCTCTCTTGCTCCAGTCCTCTGGACACTTCTCAGGTGTATGTTCTCTAGCTGCCCTCCAACTCACTCCAGCTGTTCTACCGCCTCTCCTCAGCTGGGTAACTCTCTTCTTCTGCTCACCTTTGCTCTCCTTTCGTTCTCCTCACCTGGGTAACTCTCTTTTTCTGCTCACTGTTGTTCTCCTGTTGTTCTCCTTAGTTGGGTAACTCTCTTCTTCTGCTCACTGTTGTTCTCCTGTCGTTCTCCTCACCTGGGTAACTCTCTTCTTCTGCTCACTGTTGTTCTCCTGTCGTTCTCTTCACCTGGGTAACTCTCTTCTTCTGCTGACTGTTGTTCTCCTGTTGTTCTCCCCTCTGGGTAACTCTATTCTTCTGCTCACTGTTGTTCTCCTGTCGTTCTCCTCACCTGGGTAACTGTCTTCTTCTGCTCACTGTTGTTCTCCTGTCGTTCTCCTTAGCTGGGTAACTCTCTTCTTCTGCTCACTGTTGTTCCTGTCGTTCTCCTTAGCTGGGTAACTCTCTTCTTCTGCTCACTGTTGTTCTCCTGTCGTTCTCCCCTCTGGGTAACTCTCTTCTTCTGCTCACTGTTGTTCTCCTGTCGTTCTCCTTAGCTGGGTAACTGTCTTCTTCTGCTCACTGTTGTTCCTGTCGTTCTCCTTAGCTGGGTAACTGTCTTCTTCTGCTCACTGTTGTTCTCCTGTCATTCTCTTTAGCTGAGTAACTCTCTTCTACTGCTCACTGTTTTTCTCCTGTCGTTCTCCTCACCTGGGTAAGTGTCTTCTTCTGCTCACTGTTGTTCCTGTCGTTCTCCTTAGCTGAGTACCTCTCTTCTTCTGCTCACTGTTGTTCTCCTGTCGTTCTCCTTAGCTGGGTAACTCTCTTCTTCTGCTCACTGTTGTTCTCCTGTTGTTCTCCTCACCTGGGTAACTCTCTTTTTCTGCTCACTGTTGTTCTCCTGTTGTTCTCCTTAGTTGGGTAACTCTCTTCTTCTGCTCACTGTTGCTCTCCTGTCGTTCTCCCCTCTGGGTAACTCTCTTCTTCTGCTCACTGTTGTTCTCCTGTCGTTCTCCTCACCTGGGTAACTCTCTTCTTCTGCTGACTGTTGTTCTCCTGTTGTTCTCCCCTCTGGGTAACTCTCTTCTACTGCTCACTGTTGTTCTCCTGCCGTTCTCCTCACCTGGGTAACTCTCTTCTTCTGCTCACTGTTGTTCTCCTGTCGTTCTCTTCACCTGGGTAACTCTCTTCTTCTGCTGACTGTTGTTCTCCTGTTGTTCTCCCCTCTGGGTAACTCTATTCTTCTGCTCACTGTTGTTCTCCTGTCGTTCTCCTCACCTGGGTAACTCTCTTCTTCTGCTCACTGTTGTTCTCCTGTCGTTCTCCTTAGCTGGGTAACTCTCTTCTTCTGCTCACTGTTGTTCCTGTCGTTCTCCTTAGCTGGGTAACTCTCTTCTTCTGCTCACTGTTGTTCTCCTGTCGTTCTCCCCTCTGGGTAACTCTCTTCTTCTGCTCACTGTTGTTCTCCTGTCGTTCTCCTTAGCTGGGTAACTGTCTTCTTCTGCTCACTGTTGTTCCTGTCGTTCTCCTTAGCTTGGTAACTGTCTTCTTCTGCTCACTGTTGTTCTCCTGTCGTTCTCTTTAGCTGAGTAACTCTCTTCTACTGCTCACTGTTTTTCTCCTGTCGTTCTCCTCACCTGGGTAAGTGTCTTCTTCTGCTCACTGTTGTTCCTGTCGTTCTCCTTAGCTGGGTAACTCTCTTCTTCTGCTCACTGTTATTCTCCTGTTGTTCTCCTCACCTGGGTAACTCTCTTCTTCTGCTCACTGTTGTTCTCCTGTCGTTCTCCTCACCTGGGTAACTCTCTTCTTCTGCTCACAGTTGTTCTCCTGTCGTTCTCCTTAGCTGGGTAACTCTCTTCTTCTGCTCACTGTTGTTCTCCTGTTGTTCTCCTTTCTGGGTAACTCTCTTCTTCTGCTCACTGTTGTTCCTGTCGTTCTCCCCTCTGGGTAACTCTCTTCTTCTGCTCACTGTTGTTCCTGTCGTTCTCCTCACCTGGGTAACTCTCTTCTTCTGCTCACTGTTGTTCTCCTGTTGTTCTCCCCCCTGGGTAACTCTCTTCTTCTGCTCACTGTTGTTCTCCTGTCGTTCTCTTTAGCTGGGTAACTCTCTTCTTCTGCTGACTGTTGTTCCTGTCGTTCTCCTTAGTTGGGTAACTGTCTTCTTCTGATCACTGTTGTTCTTCTGTTGTTCTCCCCCTGGGTAACTCTCTTCTTCTGCTCACTGTTGTTCTCCTGTTGTTCTCCTCACCTGGGTAACTGTCTTCTTCTGCTCACTGTTGTTTCTGTCATTCTCCTTAGCTGAGTACCTCTCTTCTTCTGCTCACTGTTGTTCTCCTGTCGTTCTCCTTAGCTGGGTAACTCTCTTCTTCTGCTCACTGTTGTTCTCCTGTCGTTCTCCTTAGCTGGGTAACTGTCTTCTTCTGCTCACTGTTGTTCCTGTCGTTCTCCTTAGCTGGGTAACTCTCTTCTTCTGCTCACTGTTGTTCTCCTGTCGTTCTCCTCACCTGGGTAACTCTCTTCTTCTGCTCACTGTTGTTCTCCTGTCGTTCTCCTTAGCTGGGTAACTCTCTTCTTCTGCTGACTGTTGTTCCTGTCGTTCTCCTTAGTTGGGTAACTGTCTTCTTCTGATCACTGTTGTTCTCCTGTTGTTCTCCCCCCTGGGTAACTCTCTTCTTCTGCTCACTGTTGTTCTCCTGTTGTTCTCCTCACCTGGGTAACTGTCTTCTTCTGCTCACTGTTGTTCCTGTCATTCTCCTTAGCTGAGTACCTCTCTTCTTCTGCTCACTGTTGTTCTCCTGTCGTTCTCCTTAGCTGGGTAACTCTCTTCTTCTGCTCACTGTTGTTCTCCTGTCGTTCTCCTTAGCTGGGTAACTGTCTTCTTCTGCTCACTGTTGTTCCTGTCGTTCTCCTTAGCTGGGTAACTGTCTTCTTCTGCTCACTGTTGTTCTCCTGTCGTTCTCCTCACCTGGGTAACTGTCTTGTTCTGCTCACTGTTGTTCTCCTGTTGTTCTCCTTAGCTGGGTAACTCTCTTCTTCTGATCACTGTTGTTCTCCTGTTGTTCTCCTTAGCTGGGTAACTCTCTTCTTCTGCTCACTGTTGTTCTCCTGTTGTTCTCCTTAGCTGGGTAACTCTCTTCTTCTGCTCACTGTTGTTCTCCTGTCGTTCTCTCACCTGGGTAACTCTCTTCTTCTGCTCACTGTTGTTCTGTCGTTCTCTCCTCTGGGTAACTGTCTTCTTCTGCTCACTGTTGTTCTCCTGTCGTTCTCCTCACCTGCGTAACTCTCTTTTTCTGCTCACTGTTGTTCTCCTGTTGTTCTCCTTAGTTGGGTAACTCTCTTCTTCTGCTCACTGTTGTTCTCCTGTTGTTCTCCTTAGCTGGGTAACTCTCTTCTTCTGCTCACTGTTGTTCTCCTGTTGTTCTCCCCTCTGGGTAACTCTCTTCTTCTGCTCACTGTTGTTCCTGTCGTTCTCCTCACCTGGGTAACTCTCTTCTTCTGCTCACTGTTGTTCTCCTGTTGTTCTCCCCTCTGGGTAACTCTCTTCTTCTGCTCACTGTTGTTCCTGTCGTTCTCCTCACCTGGTAACTGTCTTCTTCTGCTCACTGTTGTTCCTGTTGTTCTCCTTAGCTGGGTAACTCTCTTCTTCTGCTCACTGTTGTTCCTGTCGTTCTCCTTAGCTGGGTAACTGTCTTCTTCTGCTCACTGTTGTTCTCCTGTCGTTCTCCTTAGCTGGGTAACTGTCTTTTTCTGCTCACAGCTGTTCTCCTCTCATTCTCCTTAGCTGGATAACTGTCTTCTTCTGCTCACTGTTGCTCTCCTTTCGTTCTCCTCACCTGGGTAACTCTCATCTTCTGTTAACTGTTGTTCTCCTGTCGTTCTCCTCACCTGCGTAACTCTCTTCTACTGCTCACTGTTGTTCTCATGTCGTTCTCCTCACCTGGGTAACTGTCTTCTTCTGCTCACTGTTGTTCTCCTGTCGTTCTCTTCACCTGGGTAACTCTCTTCTTCTGCTCACTGTTGCTCTCCTGTCGTTCTCCTTAGCTGGGTACCTCTCTTCTTCTGCTCACTGTTGTTCCTGTCGTTCTCCTCACCTGGGTAACTCTCTTCTTCTGCTGACTGTTGTTCCTGTCGTTCTCCTTCGTTGGGTAACTGTCTTCTTCTGATCACTGTTGTTCCTGTCGTTCTCCTCACCTGGGTAACTCTCTTCTTCTGCTCACTGTTGTTCCTGTCGTTCTCCTCACCTGGGTAACTGTCTTCTTCTGCTCACTGTTGTTCCTGTCATTCTCCTTAGCTGAGTAACTCTCTTCTTCTGCTCACTGTTGTTCTCCTGTTGTTCTCCTTAGCTGGGTAACTCTCTTCTTCTGCTCACTGTTATTCTCCTGTTGTTCTCCCCCCTGGGTAAATCTCTTCTTCTGCTCACTGTTGTTCCTGTCGTTCTCCTCACCTGGGTAACTGTCTTCTTCTGCTCACTGTTGTTCCTGTCATTCTCCTTAGCTGAGTAACTCTCTTCTTCTGCTCACTGTTGTTCTCCTGTTGTTCTCCTTAGCTGGGTAACTCTCTTCTTCTGCTCACTGTTATTCTCCTGTTGTTCTCCCCCCTGGGTAACTCTCTTCTTCTGCTCACTGTTGTTCCTGTCGTTCTCCTTAGTTGGGTAACTCTCTTCTTCTGCTCACTGTTGTTCCTGTCGTTCTCCTCACCTGGGTAACTCTCTTCTTCTGCTCACTGTTGTTCTCCTGTCGTTCTCCTTAGCTGGGTAACTCTCTTCTTCTGCTCACTGTTGTTCTCCTGTCGTTCTCCTTAGCTGCGTAACTGTCTTCTTCTGCTCACTGTTGTGCCTGTCATTCTCCTTAGCTAGGTAACTGTCTTCTTCTGCTCACTGTTGTTCTCCTGTCGTTCTCTTTAGCTAGGTAACTCTCTTCTACTGCTCACTGTTGTTCTCCTGTCATTCTCCTCACCTGGGTAACTGTCTTCTTCTGCTCACTGTTATTCTCCTGTCGTTCTCCTCACCTGGGTAACTCTCTTCTTCTGCTCACTGTTGTTCCTGTCGTTCTCCTCAGCTGAGTAACTCTCTTCTTCTGCTCACTGTTGTTCTCCTGTCGTTCTCTTCACCTGGGTAACTGTCTTCTTCTGCTCACTGTTATTCTCCTGTCGTTCTCCTCACCTGGGTAACTCTCTTCTTCTGCTCACTGTTGTTCCTGTCGTTCTCCTCAGCTGAGTAACTCTCTTCTTCTGCTCACTGTTGTTCTCCTGTCGTTCTCCTTAGCTGGGTAACTCTCTTCTTCTGCTCACTGTTGTTCTCCTGTCGTTCTCCTTAGCTGGGTAACTGTGTTCTTCTGCTCACTGTTGTTCCTGTCGTTCTCCTTAGCTAGGTAACTGTCTTCTTCTGCTCACTGTTGTTCTCCTGTCGTTCTCTTTAGCTGAGTAACTGTCTTCTTCTGCTCACTGTCTGTTCTCCTGTCGTTCTCCTCACCTGGGTAACTGTCTTCTTCTGCTCACTGTTGTTCCTGTCGTTCTCCACCTGGGTAACTCTCTTCTTCTGCTCACTGTTGTTCTCCTGTCGTTCTCCTCACCTGGGTAATCTCTTCTTCTGCTCACTGTTGTTCTCCTGTCGTTCTCCTCACCTGGGTAACTCTCTTTCTTCTGCTCACTGTTGTTCTCCTGTCGTTCTCCTACTGAGGTAACTCTCTTCTTCTGCTCACTGTTTTCTCCTGTCGTTCTCCCTCTGGGTAACTTCTTCTTCTGCTCACTGTTGTTCTCCTGTCTTCTCCTCACCTGGGTAACTCTCTTCTTCTGCTCACTGTTGTTCTCCTGTCGTTCTCCTCACTGGTAACTCTCTTCTTCTGCTCACTGTTGTTCTCCTGTCGTTCTCCTCACCTGGTAACTCTCTTCTTCTGCTCACTGTTTTCTCCTGTCGTTCTCCTCACCTGGGTAACTCTCTTCTTCTGCTCACTGTTGTTCTCCTGTCTGTTCTCCCCCTGGGTAACTCTCTTCTTCTGCTCACTGTTGTTCTCCTGTCGTTCTCCTCACCTGGGTAACTCTCTTCTTCTGCTCACTGTTGTTCTCCTGTCGTTCTCCTCACCTGGGTAACTCTCTTCTTCTGCTCACTGTTGTTCTCCTGTCTTCTCCTCACCTGGGTAACTCTCTTCTTCTGCTCACTGTTGTTCTCCTGTCGTTCTCCTCACCTGGTTAACTGCTCTTCTTCTGCTCACTGTTGTTCTCCTGTCGTTCTCCTCACTGGGTAACTTCTTCTTCTGCTCACTGTTTTCTCTGTCGTTCTCCTTCACCTGGGTAACTCTCTTCTTCTGCTCACTGTTGTTCTCCTGTCGTTCTCCTCACCTGGGTAACTCTCTTCTTCTGCTCACTGTTGTTCTCCTGTCGTTCTCCTCACCTGGGTAACTCTCTTCTTCTGATCACTGTTATTCTCCTGTCGTTCTCCTCACCTGGGTAACTCTCTTCTTCTGCTCACTGTTGTTCTCCTGTCGTTCTCCTCACCTCGGTAACTCTCTTCTTCTGCTCACTGCTGTTCTCCTGTTGTTCTCCTCACCTCGGTAACTCTCTTCTTCTGCTCACTGTTATTCTCCTGTCGTTCTCCTCACCTGGGTAACTCTCTTCACCTCTCAGCCCCACAACAATGGTTCCTAGTGTGATCTGGTGTCCCGGTATCGGTCTGTGCCCCTCTTATCCGTGAGTGGGATACTACACCCTAACAGGGGTGCAGTACCTCTGTGGCGACTGGATCCACAGGGGCGCCGCATAGGAAACAGTAATTAACCCCTGCAGCACCAAAAGAAAGTAATACCAGTTATAAGCCTGTGATCCATGCGGTGTACAAACCTTCAAGTCCCAGACTCATCAACATTCACTCACCTGAGGGACCGGTCTCACCATGGCATTACTGCGCCACGCTCTATGTCAGTGCTATGTGGTATATACTATGAAATGTGTCCAGTGCTGCCTGGGTCTCAAATTACTCCTGTTATGTAACTCCGCTGCGTTACTTTCGTGTGCTCAGCTCTGGCGCAGGCAGCGGCGGAACCTTCCACCTTGCAGTTTTTTACATCACTTCCCTCCACTGAGGATAATTCAATTTCAGCTCTGCTACGTCGTGAGAATCTCAGCTCCGCATCCTCCGGTGACGACGACATTTTGGAAACATTTTGTTTGTGAGTTAATTTGAGACATTAGTTAAAAGCGCTGATGGCGCCGCGGTCAGCGATTACACATGGACGCCTGCAATTCCAGGTTTATCCTCTAATAATAACGCAAACTCCTTCGAAGTGTAAATTGTCCTGCTGTCAGGCTGAGGACTCACCCAGGACTCTTACACAACGCCACTAAATTAATTCCTCTTCTGAAGAACGCGAACGCGGCGCAATAAAAGATGACCGAGGAAAGGACTTGATTAAAGCGCGATTACAGGGATTAAGGAGCTTTCTGCTGCCCCCGCAGCCGAATAAAGGTGGAATCCACACTGGATACAATGTTACAAGAGAGTAAAGGCTTTAGCTAGCTTCTGATTGGTTGTAATGTTCTGCCAATCACAGAGCAATTCTAGGGCTCAGGCTGCTCTTTGTGGGTGGGACTTCATTGATTGACAGCTCTGCCATGTGCTGTGTTGGAGATCAGTGAATGTAGCCTTCAGTCATCAGTATCACAGCGACACGAGTCACAAGGAGACGTCAAGAATGAGCAACTGCCAAAGTCTTCAGTAATAAGCGTGTTCTGTACACAGCTCTAATGCCGAGTCGTGGGTCTCATGGTGCGGTCTCATGGTGCGGTCTCATGGTGCAGTCTCATGGTGCGGTCTCATGGTGCAGTCTCATAGTTTCGGTCTCGTGGTGCAGTCTCGTGGTGCAGTCTCATGGTGCAGTCTCATAGTGCAGTCTCATGGTGCAGTCTCATGGTGCGGTCTCATGGTGCGGTCTCATGGTGCAGTCTCATGGTGTGGTGTCATGGTGCAGTCTCATGGTGCAGTCTCATGGTGCAGTCTCATGGTGCGGTCTCATGGTGCAGTCTCAGGTGTGGTGTCATGGTGCAGTCTCATGGTGCGTTGTGGTGCAGTCTCTGGTGCAGTCTCATGGTGCGTCTCATGGGGCGTCTCATGGTGCGTCTCATGGTGCAGTCTCATGGTGCAGTCTCATGGTGTGGTGTCATGGTGCAGTCTCATGGTGCAGTCTCATGGTGTGGTGTCATGGATGCAGTCTCATGGTGCAGTCTCATTGGTGTGGTGTCATGGTGCAGTCTCATGGTGCGGTCTCATGGTGCAGTCTCATGGTGCAGTCTCATGGTGCATTCTCATGGTGCGTCGTCATGGTGTAGTCTTATGGTGCAGTCTCGTGGTGCGTCTCTGGTGCGGTCTCGTGGTCGGTCTCATGTGCAGTCTTGTGGTGCGGTCTCGTGGTGCGGTCTCGTGGTGCAGTCTCATGGTGAAGTCTCATGGTGAAGTCTCATGGTGCGGTCTCATGGTGCAGTCTCATGGTGCAGTCTCACGGTGAGTGCAGGCATGATCATTAAAGCCATATATCTACTTATATAATTGCCTTGTGGCATCTGTCATCGCCTCCTGTGTCTGGTTGTTAGTGGGGTATTAAAGACATCACAATGGGAAATTATGACATCACAGTTATGATGTCACAGTGGGGTATTATAACATCACAGTAGGCTATTATGACATCCTAATTGGGTATTATTACATCATAGCTGGGTGTTATGACATCACAATGGGGGTATTATGACATCATAGTGGGGTATTATGACAACATAACACACAGGGAGGAGAGGGCACGAGGGGGGATGGCCAACGCCCCCAGCGCCACAGAGCCCGCCCCCATCATGATGTGACTGCCCTCCCGATGCGATAGCTCCATCTACATCTATAAGAGCCTCATGCTTCTACTTAGAATTTCCTCCATGCTTTACACCGCAGCTCTGATTGTTCAGCCATAAATCAGATCATAGAGCTAGTTACATAACAGCTGTGTTTTGTGACAATGTATCAGATATGAGTCACGTGATGGGGATTCTCCACACAGCAAGAGGAGAATTGTATCCAGCAGCTGAAGAGTTAATTTGAACTTCAATCAGAATCAATACATTTCTGAGAGTAAGACGAGGAGGTGATTTATCCGGAGAACGGAGGAGCCCAGATTTATGGAACGTCGCTGATTTGATTTCCTGAATTCTATATTTAATTAAAACCTAAATCCGGGGTCAGAGAACGTCACATCTCCCCGAGGTCCAGCCACGAATCCTAATGTGAAACTGATTAAAAAATGGCCGGTAACAAGAAGCTGAAGATGGGAGCAAACAACCCTGCTGCTTCACAGCTGAAATCAAACCGCGTCCTCTGTAAATCCGCAGAGATCGTTGTGTTATCAATCTGACAACAGTTCAGAAGATGTACAGTCATCTGCTGAACTGGAGTGAAACATCATTCCTCTAAGCAGAATAGTGAGTGCAGCTCTGGAGTATAATACAGGAGGTAACTCAGGATCAGTAATGTAATGTATGTACACAGTGACTGCACCAGCAGAATAGTGAGTGCAGCTCTGGAGTATAATACAGGAGGTAACTCAGGATCAGTAATGTAATGTATGTACACAGTGACTGCACCAGCAGAATAGTGAGTGCAGCTCTGGGGTATAATACAGGAGGTAACTCAGGATCAGTAATGTAATGTATGTACACAGTGACTGCACCAGCAGAATAGTGAGTGCAGCTCTGGAGGATAATACAGGAGGTAACTCAGGATCAGTAATGTAATGTATGTACACAGTGACTGCACCAGCAGAATAGTGAGTGCAGCTCTGGAGGATAATACAGGAGGTAACTCAGAATCAGTAATGTAATGTATGTACACAGTGACTGCACCAGCAGAATAGTGAGTGCAGCTCTGGAGTATAATACAGGAGGTAACTCAGGATCAGTAATGTAATGTATGTACACAGTGACTGCACCAGCAGAATAGTGAGTGCAGCTCTGGAGTATAATACAGGAGGTAACTCAGGATCAGTAATGTAATGTATGTACACAGTGACTGCACCAGCAGAATAGTGAGTGCATGCTCTGGAGTATAATACAGAGGTAACTCAGGATGAGTAATGTAATGTATGTACACAGTGACTGCACCAGCAGAATAGTGAGTGCAGCTCTGGAGATAATACAGGAGGTACTCCGGATCAGTAATGTAATGTCTGTACACAGTGACTGCACCAGCAGAATAGTGAGTGCAGCTCTGGAGTATAATACAGGAGGTGAACTCAGGATCAGTAATGTAATGTATGTACACAGTGACTGCACCAGCAGAATAGTGAGTGCAGCTCTGGGTATAATACAGGAGGTAACTCAGGATCAGTAATGTATGTATTACACAGTGACTGCACCAGCAGAATAGTGAGTGCAGCTCTGGAGTATAATACAGGAGGTAACTCAGGATCAGTAATGTAATGTATGTACACAGTGACTGCTACCAGCAGAATAGTGAGTGCAGCTCTGGAGTATAAACAGAAGGTATCTCAGGATCAGTAATGTAATGTATGTACACAGTGACTGCACCAGCAGAATAGTGAGTGCAGCTCTGGGTATAATACAGAAGGTAACTCAGGATCAGTAATGTAATGTATGTACACAGTGACTGCACCAGCAGAATAGTGAGTGCAGCTCTGGAGTATAATACAGGAGGTAACTCAGGATCAGTAATGTAATGTATGTACACAGTGACTGCACAGCAGAATAGTGAGTGCAGCTCTGGAGTATTATACAGGAGGTATCTCAGGATCAGTAATGTAATGTATGTACACAGTGACTGCACCAGCAGAATAGTGAGTGCAGCTCTGGAGTATAATACAGGAGGTAACTCAGGATCAGTAATGTAATGTATGTACACAGTGACTGCACCAGCAGAATAGTGAGTGCAGCTCTGGAGTATAATACAGGAGGTAACTCAGGATCAGTAATGTAATGTATGTACACAGTGACTGCACCAGCAGAATAGTGAGTGCAGCTCTGGAGTATAATACAGGAGTAACTCAGGATCAGTAATGTAATGTATGTACACAGTGACTGCCCAGCAGAATAGTGAGTGCAGCTCTGGAGTATAATACAGGAGGTAACTCAGGATCAGTAATGTAATGTATGTACACAGTGACTGCACCAGCAGAATAGTGAGTGCAGCTCTGGAGTATTATACAGGAGGTAACTCAGGATCAGTAATGTAATGTATGTACACAGTGACTGCACCAGCAGAATAGTGAGTGCAGCTCTGGAGTATAATACAGGAGGTAACTCAGGATCAGTAATGTAATGTATGTACACAGTGACTGCAACCCGCAGAATAGTGAGTGCAGCTCTGGAGTATAATACAGGAGGTAACTCAGGATCAGTAATGTAATGTATGTACACAGTGACTGCACCAGCAGAATAGTGAGTGCAGCTCTGGAGTATAATACAGGAGGTATCTCAGGATCAGTAATGTAATGTATGTACACAGTGACTGCACCAGCAGAATAGTGAGTGCAGCTCTGGAGTATAATACAGGAGGTAACTCAGGATCAGTAATGTAATGTATGTACACAGTGACTGCACCAGCAGAATAGTGAGTGCAGCTCTGGAGTATAATACAGGAGGTAACTCAGGATCAGTAATGTAATGTATGTACACAGTGACTGCACCAGCAGAATAGTGAGTGCAGCTCTGGAGTATTATACAGGAGGTATCTCAGGATCAGTAATGTAATGTATGTACACAGTGACTGCACCAGCAGAATAGTGAGTACAGCTCTGGAGTATAATACAGAAGGTAACTCAGGATCAGTAATGTAATGTATGTACACAGTGACTGCAGCAGCAGAATAGTGAGTGCAACTCTGGAGTATAATACAGGAGGTAACTCAGGATCAGTAATGTAATGTATGTACACAGTGACTGCACCAGCAGAATAGGGAGTGCAGCTCTGGAGTATAATACAGGAGGTAATACAGTATGGATTAATTAGACCTTGTCCTACACAGAGTATCCGGAAGACCTTACACTAATTTCATCAAAACAATCTTAGAAAATGATTATAGAGGCTGATGATGGCTCAGTTATAGATCACTCTCTGGAGATTAGTAGGACTCGTCTAGTATTTTACAAGTCATTTATCATTTTTCATTACTTTGCCCCTTAGTGAGCTGAGAACGTCCATACTGGATACAGCAGAGGTGGAAGCATTTCCACTGATCCAGCAGGTTCCTGATTGTTTCTGGATTATCCACAACTGTAATATGGGCGGTTAGTCTTATTGGATCAGTGTAGATCTGATCCTCGGTATTAATGCCCTCTGGAGCTGCGCTCTTCCCCTAGTGCTGAATGGTGACTGGGAAACAATAGATGGGACAAGCTGCTCATTGGAAGCTGCAGACCCTAAAAAGATTATCTATGAGTTTCTCCATCAGCCCCATAATACATGAATAGAATTCCACATCTGCAGTGAAGACTGACATCACTTCTGGGTGTTGTATCAGGTGTCATGAGTGGTGGGAGCAGCATTCATAGGAGAGGACACATCACAGAACATCTCCTACTTGTAAAACAGAGCAAATGAAACAAGCAAAAAGCCTGTGATAAGATTAGCAACTAATGTGAAGGCGGCTCATTAAGAGAAACATAAGGACATTTGACAATGGGCAATTAATGCCATAATAGAAGTCGCTTATCTCCTCCTCATTACTGTACATTTATCTGGTGGCAGCAGCACGAAGCGCCGCCGCCTCCTCCCCGCGACAAACCCAGAACCAGCAACATTTACTGCTACATCCCAGAAGGAAACGGAATTAAGAACAGGTTGTGAGGCCATCCTCACATCCCATAATGTGACCCCCCCAAGTCTGTATGTGTCCTGACATCCCATAATGGGACCCCCCAAGTCTGTATATGTCCTGACATCCCATAATGTGACCCCCCCAAGTCTATATGTGTCCTGACATCCCATAATGTGACCCCCCCAAGTCTGTATGTGTCCTGACATCCCATAATGTGACCCCCCTCAAGTCTGTATGTGTCCTGACATCCCATAATGTGACCCCCCTCAAGTCTGTATGTGTCCTGACATCCCATAATGTGACACCACATGTCTGTTTGTGTCCTGACAGCCCAAAATATAACCCCACATGTCTGTATGTGTCCTGACATCCCATAATGTGACCCCCCCAAGTCTATATGTGTCCTGACATCCCATAATGTGACCCCCCCCAAGTCTGTATGTGTCCTGACATCCCATAATGTGACCCCCCTCAAGTCTGTTTGTGTCCTGACAGCCCAAAATATAACCCCACATGTCTGTATGTGTCCTGACATCCCATAATGGGACCCCACAAGTTTGTATGTGTCTTGACATCCCATAATGTCATCAGAGTGCATGGCCCTACGTAGGGGCATACATAGAAATCATGGGGCCCCATAGCAGAATTTCTAATTGACCCCCCAGAAAAATTAAATATAAATAAATTAATAATAATATATTAATGATAGTAATGATAATTATTATATCCGTCAGGGTCTCATGACATATCTCACAATTTGCAGCTCTTACAAAGTAATTTTGCTCCTATTCAAGCCCCAAGATTCCCCTTTCATTGATGCCATAGGGTATGCTGGCAACAAAAGTGCCCCCCAAACACTGTAGAATCCAGATAAGAGTGAAAAGAGCTGGGATAAGATGCCGCGCTGACCACAAAGATAAACACAGAGTTAGGCTGCGTTCACACATCGCGTATTTTGCGCGTTTTTTTACGCGCGTATTTGCTCCAAAAACGCATGTGCGTCTGCGTTTTACAGCAAAGTGAATGGACATTCACTTTGTGCCTTGCAGACATCGCGTAATTAAACGCAGCGTTTTTGGAGCAAAAAACGCGCGCGTAAAAAGAATGAACATGTCAATTCTTTGCTTTTTTTTTACGCGCGCGTTTCCATAGGCCCCATTATAAAAACGCGCGTCTAAATGCGCGATTGAAGTAGAAGCGAGTTGTTCTCTCGCGTATTCTTATCGCGTTTTTAAACGCGCGTTTTTCCCTTGAAAAGACGCGCGTAAAAAAACGCGATAAAATACGCGAATGTGTGAACGCAGCCTAAATCACACACTCTGTTTATTTTGCCTACACGTGTTTCATGGCTCATAGGCCACTTCATCAGGGCATCCTGATGAAGTGGCTATGAGCCATGAAACACGTGTAGACAAAATAAACAGAGTGTGTGATTAACTCTGTGTTTATCTTTGTGGTCAGCGCGGCATCTTATCCCAGCTCTTTTCACTCTTATCTGGATTCTTCAGTTCTCAGCTGGGAGCCTGCAGCGACCTCCTGTGTGCTTTTATTGTAGTTGTGACACTCACAACTACATCAGGTGAGTTTAACCATTTGGGGTCTGAGGGACCTGTATTATAGATGTACTTCTCTATGTGCGCTTCCTTTTACTTTTAATTTATATAGATTTCCCCAAACACTGTATGATCCCCCCAGTGATTCCTCCAAACACACTGTATGGTGACCCTATTGTACCCCCTCAACTTCACCAACACAGTATGATCCCCAACTGTGACCCCCACACAGCCCTCCTCCCAGTATGATGACCCCCACACAGCCCTCCACCCAGTATAATGACCACCACACAGCCCTCCACACAGTATGATGACCCCGACGCAGCCCTCCGCACAGTATGATAACCACCACACAGCCCTCCACACAGTCTGATGACCCCCACACAGCCCTCCACACAGTATGATGACCACCACACAGCCCTCCACACAGTATGATAACCACCACACAGCCCTCCACACAGTATGATGACCACCACACAGCCCTCCACACAGTATGATGACCCCCACACAGCCCTCCACACAGTATGATAACCACCACACAGCCCTCAACACAGTCTGATGACCACCACACAGCCCTCCACACAGTATGATGACCCCCACACAGCCCTCCACACAGTATGATGACCACCACACAGCCCTCCACACAGTATGATGATCCCCACACAGCCCTCCACACAGTATGATGACCACCACACAGCCCTCCACACAGTATGATGATCCCCACACAGCCCTCCACACAGTATGATGATCCCCGTACAGCCCTCCACACAGTATGATGACCCCCACACAGCCCTCTGCACAGTATGATGACCCCTCACAAAGCCCTCCACACAGTATAATGGCCCCCAGCAAAACCCTCCATAGTATGATGACCCCCACACAGCCCTCCACACAGTATGGTGACCACCACACAGCCCTCCACCCAGTATGATGACCCCCACACAGCTCTCCACACAGTATGGTGACCACCACACAGCCTCCACACAGTATGGTGACCACCACACAGCCCTCCACACAGTATGATGACCCCCACACAGCCCTCCGCTGTCACGGTGTAGTGAGAATGCTGATGAGAGAATGGCAGTTAAGGGCAGGGTGACCAGGGAAGACTAGTCTGACCCTAGTCTAGGAACCCTGAATGGCCCTGATCCCGAAGGTATCTCTGATGGTGAGAAGGTTCGGGCTTCCAGCATCTCCCAAACCTCCTCCACCAACCCTGCGCTATTCCCCCCTCACCTCCCTCCACAGAGCTGGGATACAGCAACTCCAAAGGAAAGGCCACACAAACACACAGAACTGCACAGCACGGCCTCCAGGCATAGAGTGAAACTCTATCAGCAGCACCACCTGGTGGAACAAGAGGCTACTTAAAGGCCAGGGGGAGGGGAGCAGAGGTGAGTCACACATTAACCCCTCAACCAGCAGCCGAACCTTATAGTGAATGCAGTTATGCAGGCCCAGGACCTTCACAACTATCAACCATGCAGCTCTTAAAGAGAAACATACACAGCAGCATCCAGCAATGTCAGTGCCATCTAAGCACATGACATCCGTACAGTATAATGACCACCACACAGCCCTCCACACAGTATAATGACCACCACACAGCCCTCCACACAGTATGATGACCACCACACAGCCCTGCACACAGTATGGTGACCCTCACACAGCCCTCCACACAGTATGATGACCCCCACACAGCCCTCCACACAGTATGATGACCACCACATAGCCCTCCACACAGTATGATGACCCCCACACAGCCCTCCACACATTATGGTGGCCCCAGTGGCGGACCTTGTGACCTGGTGCAGCAGCAGATGATGGTGAGGAGGGGGGGTGCTACCAGGCAACGGTGGTGAGCGGGGCTATATGTGCGGCTTCTCCTACCTGCGTCGTGCGAGGCGCGCTGGGAGCCGGGCGGCAGAGGAGAGGAGGGGAGGGCTCAGCCAGGGGAAGCAGGAAGCTTCCTCGGTTAACCCCTTCTCCTCTGGCACAGGGCCATGCAGGCTTGAGGGGCCCCCTAGCCACTCGGGGCCCTGGTGCAGCTGCACCACGGTAGGTCCGCCCTGGGTGGCCCTCACACAGCCCTCCCCACAGTATGATGACCCCACACAGCCCTCCACACAGTATGGTGGCCCCCACACAGCCCTCTGCACAGTATAATGACCACCACACAGCCCTGCACACGGTATGGTGGCCCCCACACAGCCCTCCTCACACTATGATGACCCCCACACAGCCCTCCGCACTGTATGATGACCCCCACACAGCCCTCCACACTGTATGATGACTCCCACACAGCCCTCCACACAGTATAATGACTCCCACAAAGCCCTCCACACAGTATGATGACCCCCACACAGCCCTCCACACAGTATGATGACCACCACACAGCCCTCTGCACAGTATGATGACCCCACATAGCCCTCTGCACAGTATGATGATCCTCACACAGCCCTCTGCACAGTATGATGACCGCCACAAAGCCCTCCACACAGTATAATGACCCCCACACAGCCCTCCACACAGTATGATGACCCCACACAGCCCTCCACACAGTATGATGGACCCCACACAGCCCTCCGCACTGTATGGTGACCACCACACAGTCCTCCACACAGTATGATGACCCCCACACAGCCCTCCACACAGTATGATGACCCCCACACGGCCCTCCACACAATATGATGACCCCACACAACCCTCCACACAGTATGATTACCCCCACACGGCCCTCCACACAATATGATGACCCCCACACAGCCCTCCACACAGTATGATGACCCCCACACGGCCCTCCACACAATATGATGACCCCACACAACCCTCCACACAGTATGATGACCCCCACACGGCCCTCCACACAATATGATGACCCCCACACAGCCCTCCACACAGTATGATAACCCCCACACGGCCCTCCACACAGTATGATGACCCCCACACAGTCCTCCTCACAGTATGTAGACCCCACACAGCCCTCCGCACAGTATGAAGACCCCAAACAGCCCTCCGTACAGTATGAAGACCCCACACAGCCCTCAACACAGTTTGATGACCACCACACTGCCCTCCACACAGTATGACAACCCCACACAGCCCTCCACACAGTATGATGACCACCACACAGCCCTCCACACAGTATGATGAAACCACACAGCCTCCGCACAGTATAATGACCCCGACACGGGCCTCCACACAATATGATGACCCCACACAACCCTCCACACAGTATAATGACCCCCACTCAGCCCTCCACACAGTATGATGACCCCCACACAGCCCTCCGCACTGTATGGTGACCACCACACAGTCCTCCACACAGTATGATGACCCCCACACAGCCCTCCACACAGTATGATGACCCCCACACGGCCCTCCACACAATATGATGACCCCCACACAACCCTCCACACAGTATGATTACCCCCACACGGCCCTCCACAATATGATGACCCCCACACAGCCTCCACACAGTATGATGACCCCCACACGGCCCTCCACACAATATGATGACCCCCACACAACCCTCCACACAGTATGATGACCCCCACACGGCCCTCCACACAATATGATGACCCCCACACAGCCCTCCACACAGTATGATAACCCCCACACGGCCCTCCACACAGTATGATGACCCCCACACAGTCCTCCTCACAGTATGAAGACCCCACACAGCCCTCCGCACAGTATGAAGACCCCAAACAGCCCTCCGTACAGTATGAAGACCCCACTCAGCCCTCCGCACAGTATGAAGACCCCACACAGCCCTCCGTACAGTATGATGACCCCCACACAGCCCTCCAAACAGTATAATGACACCCACACAGCCCTCCACACAGTATGATGACTCCCACACGGCCCTCCACACAATATGATGACCCCCACACAACCCTCCACACAGTATGATGACCCCCACACGGCCCTCCACACAATATGATGACCCCACACAGCCCTCCACACAGTATGATGACCCCCACACGGCCCTCCACACAATATGATGACCCCCACACAACCCTCCACACAGTATGATGACCCCCACACAGCCCTCCGCACTGTATGGTGACCACCACACAGTCCTCCACACAGTATGATGACCCCCACACAGCCCTCCACACAGTATGATGACTCCCACATGGCCCTCCACACAATATGATGCCCCCACACAACCCTCCACACAGTATGGTGACCCCCACACGGCCCTCCACACAATATGATGACCCCACACAACCCTCCACACAGTATGATGACCCCCACACGGCCCTCCACACAATATGATGACCCCCACACAGCCCTCCACACTGTATGATGACCCCCACACAGCCCTCCACACAGTATGATGACCCCCACACGGCCCTCCACACAGTATGATGACCCCCACACGGCCCTCCACACAATATGATGACCTCCACACAACCCTCCACACAGTATGATGACCCCCACACGGCCCTCCACACAATATGATGACCCCCACACAGCCCTTCACACAGTATGATGACCCCACACGGCCTTCCACACAGTATGATGACCCCCACACGGCCCTCCACACAATATGATGACCCCCACACAGCCCTTCACACAGTATGATGACCCCCACACGGCCTTCCACACAGTATGATGACCCCCACACGGCCCTCCACACAATATGATGACCCCCACTCAGCCCTCCGCACAGTATGATGACCACCATATAGTCCTCCACACAGTATGATGCCCTCCACACAGCAGAATAGTGACTGCATCTCTGGACGTGACTGGAAAATAAGACATGATGTAACAGCAGAATAGTGACTGCAGCTCTGGAGGTGACTGGATGATAACACACAATGTCACAGCAGAATAGTGACTGCAGCACTGGAGGATAAGACACGATGTAACAACAGAATAGTGACTCCAGTTCTGGAGGATAAGACATGAGGTAGCAGCAGAATACTGACTGCAGCTCTGGAGGATAAGACCTGATACAACAGCAGAATAGTGACTGCAGCTCTGGAGGTGACTGGAGGATAAGACATGATGTAACAGCAGAATAGTGACTGCAGCTCTGGAGGTGACTGGAGGATAAGACACAATGTAACAGCAGAATACTGACTGCAGCTCTGGAGGTGACTGGAGGATAAGACCTGATATAACAGCAGAATAGTGAGAGCAGTTCTGGAGGTGACCGGAGGATAAGAAATTATGTCACAGCAGGATAGTGACTGCAGCACTGGAGGTGACTGGAGGATAAGACACAATGTAACAGCAGAATAGTGACTGCAGCTCTGGAGGTGACTGGAGGATAAGACACGATGTAACAGCAGAATAGTGACTGCAGCTCTTGAGGTGACTGGAGGATAAGACACGATGTAACAGCAGAATAGTGACTGCAGCTCTTGAGGTGACCGGAGGATAAGACCTGATATAACAGCAGAATCGTGACTGGAGGATGAGACCTGATGTAACAGTAGAATAGTGACTGCAGCTCTGGAGGTAACCGGAGAATAAGACCTGATGTAACAGCAGAATGGTGACTGGAGGATGAGACCTGATGTAACAGCAGAATAGTGACTGCAGCTCTTGAGGTGACCGGAGGATAAGACCTGATGTAACAGCAGAATAGTGACTACAGCTTTGCAGGTAACCGGAGGATAAGACCTGATGTAACATCAGAATAGTAACTGCAGCTCTGGAGGTGACTGGAGGATAAGACCTGATGTAACAGCAGAATAATGACTGCAGCTCTGGAGGTGACTGGAGGATAAGACTTGATGTAACAGCAAATTTGAGACTTTACGTCTGATTGTAAATGGGTCAAAAACATTATGTAACAGTAGATTTGTGAATACAGCTCTGGAGGTGACTGGAGGATAAGACATTATGTAACAGCAGATTTGTGAATACAGCTCTGGAGGTGACTGGAGGATAAGACATTATGTAACAGCAGATTTGTGAATACAGCTCTGGAGGTGACTGGAGGATAAGACATTATGTAACAGCAGATTTGTGAATACAGCTCTGGAGGTGACTGGAGGATAAGACATTATGTAACAGCAGATTTGTGAATACAGCTCTGGAGGTGACTGGAGAATAAGACATTATGTAACAGCAGATTTGTGAATACAGCTCTGGAGGTGACTTGCTTAGACTAAATTTCATGACAGATTTGAGCAAGAAAAGTAAAAACAACTACAGTTACTGAACATAAACTACAGCTGTATAAGGTTGTGATCATTTCATGGAGTGCCCCTTTAAATGCGGGTTCTGCTACCAGTTCCCTTATCGGGGCGATCGCTCTCAGTCACCTCGGCCGTGTAAACGGGATTTTCTTAAGTTTTGCTGGCGGTGTTTTGCATATATTCAAAGTTATTTAAGTCTGAATGATAAGAAGATCTCCGAGCCGCCGCCGGCCCCGGGTGGAAAACTTCTCAATCATGAATATGAGCATTTCTGGGAGACCGAGATTGTGAGACGTCTCCTGGTGCTGATAATTGAGAGTTTTCTCTGGAGTTACTTTCTGCCTTTCATAAATAATATATATATTTTGTGGGTTAGATTATGTCAATCAGCAGCGGTATCACCTGGAGTAAACAGCACAGAAGGTGGAGTGGAGTTCCCCTTTAAGAAAGAGTTCTAATGGATCGTTAGGCTTTATTATATGATATTACATTGTTTCATGTGTTGTGAAGGCGTTCCCCTTTAAGGATGAAGTCGATGTATCATGCATTATTATATGATATTATTACATTGTTTCATGTGTTTTCATGGTGTTCCCCTTTAAGGATGAATTCGATGTATCATGCATTTCATGGCGTTCCCCTTTAAGGATGCTTTGCACAATATGTTTATATATTTATACTCATTGTTACATTGTATCATCCAGTAACATTGCGGTGTCTGTGGGATGTGACAGGTGTCTCCTCTCCGCAGTTTTCTCCTGTATTAGGTGGATTGGTGTAGAACTCGCTGACACAACATCACCCACATCTCGCCCTAAATACACTCCACAATGTGAGCTAATGAGTGATGGCAGCGGTAATGGAGCACGACCTGTCGCACATCATCATTACCAGCCGTACTACTAACTATTTAACCATTTTTCTAGCAAGTTCTAAAATCTCACAAAAATCCTTATGCAATGTGACAGTTCAGTGTATAAAAAACACCACAAATTAGGAGATCTGGAGGGGACGCTGCTGTCAATAATGCCCCACACTCACTGAATTTCCATGCAGCAAGGATGACCTCCCGCAGTTGAGAGGCTGAAATCCTGAATGGATGCCGGAGATGAGTAGCTGACCTCATAAATGGATGCAGGAGATTAGTAGCCGACCTCCTGAATGGATGCAGAAGATGAGTAGTTGACCTCCTGAATGAATGCTGGAGATGAGTAGCCAACCTCCTGAATGGATGCTACAGATGAGTGGTTAACCTCCTGAATGGATGCAGAAGATGAGTAGTTGACCTCCTGAATGAATGCAGGAGATGAGTAGCTGACCTCATGAATGGATGCAGCAGATGAGTGACCGACCTCCTGAATGGATGCAGGAGATGAGTAGCCGAACTCCTGAATGTATGCAGCAGATGAGTGGCCGACCTCCTGAATGGATGCAGCAGATGAGTAGCCGACCTCCTCAATGGATGCAGCAGTTGAGTGGTTAACCTCCTGAATGGATGCAGGAGATGAGTAGCTGACCTCATGAATGGATGCAGCAGATGAGTGGCCGACCTCCTGAATGGATGCAGGAGATGAGTAGCTGACCTCCTGAATGTATGCAGCAGATGAGTGGCCGACCTCCTGAATGGATGCAGCAGATGAGTGGCTGACCTCCTGAATGGATGCAGCAGATGAGTGGCCGACCTCCTGAATGGATGCAGCAGTTGAGTGGTTAACCTCCTGAATGGATGCAGGAGATGAGTAGCTGACCTCATGAATGGATGCAGCAGATGAGTGGCCGACCTCCTGAATGGATGCAGGAGATGAGTAGCTGACCTCCTGAATGTATGCAGCAGATGAGTGGCCGACCTCCTGAATGGATGCAGCAGATGAGTAGCCAACCTCCTGAATGGATGCAGCAGATGAGTAGCCGACCTCCTCAATGGATGCAGCAGTTGAGTGGTTGACCTCCTGAATGGATGCAGCAGGTGAGTGGTTGACCTCCTGAATGGATGCAGCAGGTGAGTGGTTGACCTCCTGAATGGATGCAGCAGGTGAGTTGCCGACCTCCTGAATGGATGCAGCAGATGAGTAGCTGACCTCATGAATGGAATGAGAAAATGAGTGGCCGACCTCCTGAATGGATGCAGCAGATGAGTGGCCGACCTCCTGAATGGATGCAGCAGATGAGTAGCCGACCTCCTCAATGGATGCAGCAGTTGAGTGGTTAACCTCCTGAATGGATGCAGGAGATGAGTAGCTGACCTCATGAATGGATGCAGCAGATGAGTGGCCGACCTCCTGAATGGATGCAGGAGATGAGTAGCTGACCTCCTGAATGTATGCAGCAGATGAGTGGCCGACCTCCTGAATGGATGCAGCAGATGAGTGGCTGACCTCCTGAATGGATGCAGCAGATGAGTGGCCGACCTCCTGAATGGATGCAGCAGTTGAGTGGTTAACCTCCTGAATGGATGCAGGCAGAGGTGTACCAAGGTGCGATGGCGCCCGGGGCAAACTTCTATTTTGGCGCCCCCCCCCTGGCTGTCAGCTTTCCTCACTCCTGGTGCCCCCACCCCCCACCGGACTCCTCGGTCACACTCACCCCATCTTGTCCAGGGCGTCTCTCCTCCGCCGCCAGTTTCCGGGGTCTCCTGAAGTCACCCCGTCAGGACCCGCTGCCGCCAAGTCTTCCAGTGGCCCCCGCGGCCCCAGACTGGTGCGGAAGCGGAAGTGACGTCGGGCGCTTCCTTTCAGGGAAGCGCCGCTAAACCGTGTAATGTGTGTGCGGCCGCCGGGTGTAGCAGGAGGAGGGGAGCGAGAGGGGGTGCCGCCGGCGCCCTCCGCTGAGTTGCGCCCGGAGCAAGAGGTCCGGCTGCACCCCCCTGGATACGCCCCTGGATGCAGGAGATGAGTAGCTGACCTCATGAATGGATGCAGCAGATGAGTGGCCGACCTCCTGAATGGATGCAGGAGATGAGTAGCTGACCTCCTGAATGTATGCAGCAGATGAGTGGCCGACCTCCTGAATGGATGCAGCAGATGAGTAGCCAACCTCCTGAATGGATGCAGCAGATGAGTAGCCGACCTCCTCAATGGATGCAGCAGTTGAGTGGTTGACCTCCTGAATGGATGCAGCAGGTGAGTGGTTGACCTCCTGAATGGATGCAGCAGGTGAGTGGTTGACCTCCTGAATGGATGCAGCAGATGAGTAGCTGACCTCATGAATGGAATGAGAAAATGAGTGGCCGACCTCCTGAATGGATGCAGCAGATGAGTGGCCGACCTCCTGAATGGAATGAGAAAATGAGTGGCCGACCTCCTGAGTGCTTTATTCTAGGTCACTCCAGATGACAGATCTGTGTGGACAATTATTTTCTCATAATGAGGGTTACAGTGAACCTCTAGGCAGAGGCTTTCATACTGAGCACCTACATCCAATACTGTCATGGCTCCAGTTATAATTGCAATTGTGACCATTCCTGACAACTTTTACAGCTCGATTAGATCCATGTATCACATGTATGAAGGACACAGAACCATGTAAGAGGCTGGAAGGTGACTGCTCCATGGCTCTCTCTAGATGGCTCTATAAATCTGTTGTCTACCATTGTGCCGCTGACCGCTCTTTCGGCTCCCAAGAAGACTGACAACAATCCTTAACCCCCGACATCTTGTGTCTCAGGAGACACTTTATATGGTCAATGCGTCTGTCAAAATCAGATGAATTTGATCTAATCTGCATGGGGCCTTAAAGGGGTCATCCGGGAATTTTTGGTTTACTTTTTCTGTACAGGGTAAGAACTTACCGTCAAGTAGTCTCTAGCAGTATGTTCACCCTTTCATGATCTCTACTGGCTCATGTGGCCATTCTCCAGCTTCCATTGACCTCATATTGACTCCTCCTCTTCTGCTCTGGCGATGGAATGTGACAGCCGACATCATGCTGATTGACAGCCAACCTCATGCTGATTGACAGCCGGATACCTGCAGTCAGGCAGCAGATGGCCAGATGTCAGTTGTGTCATCGACAGAGCAGAAGAGAAACAGCGGCCCTTTCCGCATGAATCGCCGGCAGGAGAGGTCTGTGACCGGTCTGAATCTGTTACGGGTGTGTCACATCCTGATGTGACCTCTAGGGGATCTGAGATCAGAAGGTCACAATGCATATTTGATCACATGTCTTTGTTGTTGCTCGCTTGACTGTTATCATGTATTGAAGTGGTCTTACTTTCTGTTAGTGCTGAAAGGGTTAAGGACTCTTTCCCTTCTGGCTGTTGAACTTGTAGCCTTTATCTCAGCTGTAGCACTTTTGGGCCATACCCTTCCGCTATATATATACACATATACTCCTGGCTGCCATCCTATGCCAATTATATTCTTTATGCTGATCACTTTGAAGGAGCCTGTGTCTGGAGAAGCTGAGAAGTTCATAATTGTTGCTACAACATAGTGCCTGCTGATGCATCTGAAGGCTGTTGTTTGTTGTGTATTTTCCCATCTGTCTGTCTTACTTATCTCGTGTTGTCTTTTAGTAGTGAGACTAGTGTCCTCGCTGGTCTGCACACCAAACAGTCAGTCCAGGGCCAGACAGTCTAGGCACGTGACGGCGACGGGTGGAAGGACCCATATGGGGATGTTAGGGAAGCACAGGATTCTTCCCTGGTGTTACCATCTGTGTTGTACCGCATGCATGACAGAACCATTATCACAGAGCATACCAGGCAGGTCGTCAAGGTGAATTTGGCCCCTAAGAAGACAGAGCTGCAGAATGGTGCGTCCACAATCTGGAGGATTTTGCAGCCCAAAGTGGCCATTTTTTGGGTGAAGAAGAGCCTGAGGTGCAAGTATGGATGCAAAGGTCTGCGGAAGACGAGAGAGACAGCAAATAATCAATCTGGACAAAATGAGCTGCATCGGAATGTGCTCATAAATCAGTCAGCCGATGCAAGCTCGGGTTTTGCAATCTATAGTGTTTTCCCCCCCTGGTAAACTGTGTGTAGTAGCTGGTCCTGGAGGCCAAATGATCACCTGAAGAAGCAAAGCCGCCAACCACACGCGGGTGATACAGGTGCACTTCTTTATGCTATGGCACTGGGTCCAAGTGTCTGACCCATCCAGGAGTTTGTATATTTTATGGGTTAATGATGATGTTCAGTGGTTGATCTACTGTCTATAACCTGCAATGATGCAGGGATGGTCGTCGTGCACATCGGTCTTATGTAGCAGCAGCGACACTGCGGCTCCGGTCTCTCCGGGAAGGGACATAAATTCTCTTTCCAGTGAGTAGCGATGTGACAAGCAGCTCATTGCATTGAGATATAAGTCGTGTTCAGTAATCGACCATATTGTCCAGCCTGCTTTTTCTTCAGAGGAGCGCAGCTCCGGCATACTGAACGCTCCGCTGCACCCCAAGATGGTGAACGTCTGCGCAGGGGAAGAGGTCACTGTGAATATGAAACATTGTATTCCTTACATTGCCGCAGTGAATTCGCCTTCATCCTCCATGATGGATGGGAGTTCTGGATCGCTCTTTCACGGGTAAAAATAAATGGACTCTGCTCCGACAATTGGATTTTATTTATTTTTTGGTAAATTGTATTCTATCCAATAGTGAGATTGTGAAGCGCGGTGACAGGACGCGCGGTGACAGGACGCGCGGTGACGGGACGCGGCCCGACGCCGCGCGCTTCATCGCTTACAATTTCCTGTGATTCTATAGAAATGACAGATGCAGAAGAAATCATGTGATCGATGGAGAAATAAAGACTGAACATGAAGGTAACACTTACCGGGGAAACGGATTGTGACAAGCGAGTGCGGGTGATAATCGCGCCCCCCAGAGTGATTACATGGCGACGACTTCATATCGCTTCTCCCTGCGACCATCATCTATATCAATATTCACCTGGACCTGATTACATTTACCGCCTTCCAATATCGAGGGCCTGAATTCCCTCCGCGACGCGCGTCTGCCATTAATACTGATACATATTCCCGCCAAGGAGTTATTATATTCTTCATTGGCAGTAATGTCAGCTGCGCCGTCGAGTCCGGGGAGCGGGTGAGGGGCAAAAACAACTGCAATAGGCAGATGATTGAAATGTCAAGAATCTATTTATCAAGAAGATTGGATTCCGGAGAGTCGTACTCTCACCCGAAAACACTAGAAGGAAATTGCTCTCCTATCATAACAATGTAGAAGTTCTTTGAGTTAGTAAAGTTGTTACTGTTTAGCACAGATAAGATTCTTTAAGGGTGTACTTAATTTTTATATGTTTAGCATTAAAAGGTCACAAACGTGTTAATGGCTTTGAGTTAGGACGTTGGCTAATTTCTCACTCAATGATAAACCCAAGAGGAGATGTGAACTTCCTCCTCACTGATGTACTAAAGTAGGAGAGATAGATACTTCCTCCATCACTGATGTACTAAAGTAGGAGAGATAGATACTTCCTCCATAAATGATGTACTAAAGTAGGAGAGATAGATACTTCCTCCATCACTGATATACTAAAGTAGGAGAGATAGATACTTCCTCCATCACTGATATACTAAAGTAGGAGAGATAGATACTTCCTCCATCACTGATATACTAAAGTAGGAGAGATAATACTTCCTCCATCACTGATATACTAAAGTAGGAGAGATAGATATTTTCCTCCATCAATGATTACTAAAGTAGGAGAGATAGATACTTCCTCCATCACTGATATACTAAAGTAGGAGAGATAGATACTTCCTCCATCACTGATGTACTAAAGTAGGAGAGATAGATACTTCCTCCATACACTGATGTACTAAAGTAGAAGAGATAGATACTTCCTCCATCACTGATGTACTAAAGTAGGAAAAATAGATACTTCCTCCATCACTGATGTACTAAAGTAGGAGAGATAGATACTTCCTCCATCACTGATATACTAAAGTAGGAGAGATAGATACTTCCTCCATCACTGATGTACTAAAGTAGGAGAGATAGATACTTCCTCCATCACTGATGTACTAAAGTAGGAGAGATAGATACTTCCTCCATCACTGATGTACTAAAGTAGGAGAGATAGATACTTCCTCCATCACTGATGTACTAAAGTAGGAGAGATAGATACTTCCTCCATCACTGATGTACTAAAGTAGGAGGATAGATACTTCCTCCATCACTGATATACTAAAGTAGGAGAGATAGATACTTCCTCCATCACTGATGTACAAAGAGGAGAGATAGATACTTCCTCCATCACTGATGACTAAAGTAGGAGAGATAGATACTTCCTCCATCACTGATATACTAAAGTAGGAGAGATAGATACTTCCTCCATCACTGATGACTAAAGTAGGAGACATAGATACTTCCTCCATCACTGATGTACTAAAGTAGGAGAGATAGATACTTCCTCTTCACGTCACTGACTGTACCATAAGGTAAGGGAGAAATGTGACCCTGACCACAGGGGGACCGGCTGCCAACAGGAGAACAGCAACGGTTCTATGCACTGAGCATGTGGCTAGATGGTAACGAGGACAGATACTACCCACACACTTCGTATAAGCAAAGTAACGTTTACTAAAAGAACAACATCAAGGACACGGAACATCCGACCACCAGCTGAACGTCAGAAGTCATCGGAACCAGGGGAACCTCAGTCATCTCGGACACCAGGGGAGATAGTCATCCCCATCACTGGTCAACTCGGACACCAGGAGGAACTCAGGTCATCACGAGACCAGAGGGAATAGGTCACTCGACACCAGCGGAACCCCGTCATCTTCGGGCACCAGGGGGAACCTCAGGGTACTCTCGACCCAGCGACCTCAGGTCATCTCGACACCAGGGGAACATCAGGTATCTTCGACTCCAGCGGGAACCTCAGTCACTCGACACAGTGGAGACGCTAGGGTCACTTCGACACCAGCGACTCAGGTATCTCGGACACAGTGCGGAGAACCTCAGGTATCTCGACACCAGGCGGAACTGATGGTCATCTGACACCAGCGGAACCTCAGGTACTCCTCGACACAGCGGAACCTCAGGGTCATCTCGGACACCAGGCGGGAACCTCAGGGTCATCTCGGACACAGGCGGGAACCTCAGGGTCATCTCGGACACCAGGCGGGAACCTCAGGGTCATCTCGGACACCAGGCGGGAACCTCAGGTCATCTCGGACACCAGGCGGGAACCTCAGGGTCATCTCGGACACCAGGCGGGAACCTCAGGGTCATCTCGGACACCAGGCGGGAACCTCAGGGTCATCTCGGACACCAGGCGGGAACCTCAGGGTCATCTCGGACACCAGGCGGGAACCTCAGGGTCATCTCGGACACCAGGCGGGAACCTCAGGGTCATCTCGGACACCAGGCGGGAACCTCAGGGTCATCTCGGACACCAGGCGGGAACCTCAGGGTCATCTCGGACACCAGGCGGGAACCTCAGGTCATCTCGGACACCAGGCGGGAACCTCAGGGTCATCTCGGACACCAGGCGGGAACCTCAGGGTCATCTCGGACACCAGGCGGGAACCTCAGGGTCATCTCGGACACCAGGCGGGAACCTCAGGGTCATCTCGGACACCAGGCGGGAACCTCAGGGTCATCTCGGACACCAGGCGGGAACCTCAGGGTCATCTCGGACACCAGGCGGGAACCTCAGGGTCATCTCGGACACCAGGCGGGAACCTCAGGGTCATCTCGGACACCAGGCGGGAACCTCAGGGTCATCTCGGACACCAGGCGGGAACCTCAGGGTCATCTCGGACACCAGGCGGGAACCTCAGGGTCATCTCGGACACCAGGCGGAACCTCGGGTCATCTCGGACACCAGGCGGGAACCTCGGGGTCATCTCGGACACCAGGCGGGAACCTCGGGGTCATCTCGGACACCAGGCAAGAGATCGGGGTCATCTCGGACACAAGGCAAGACATCGGGGTCATCTCGGACACAAGGCAAGACATCGTGGTCATCTCGGACACAAGGCAAGACATCAGGGTCATCTCGGACACAAGGCAAGACATCGGGTCATCTCGGACACAAGGCAAGACATCATCAGGCAGGACCTCAGGACCATCTCGGACACCAGGCGGAACCTCGGGATCATCTCGGACACCAGGCACGGACACCAGGCAGAACCTCAGGTCCATCTTGGACACCGACAGTCAGGACGTCTGGACTCCATGCAACGGACACGGCTCCAGACCGGGAACAGCAAGACACAAGGAGGAACAAGACAAGGACGTTGGCACCAACACAGACAAGACGGGTCCAGGGACACAGACATCAGCTTTCCCCGAACTGGTAGCAGGCAGAACAGGAGCTGTAGACAAAGCAGACCAGGAGCAGCAAGCTGGACCAAACACACAGGGCTAGGTTAAGAAACCTAATGCGAGGCTCTGGCGACGCCCAACAGGGAAGAGGAACTTTAAATAGGAGCTGACCCTCAGCTATAGCTGGGGACAGCAATTCAAGCGCACACCCTCCATCTTACTAAACTGGGAAGGTGTGGCGGCGCGCACCCTAGGCACAGTCAGAACCCATACAGCATAGCCAGCACAGGAACCGATGCCCAGAGCACCTGGCAGCGGCTGCAAGCCTAGACACACGTGGAAAGTCATGCACCAGCTGCAGAGGACCTCACAACCCGCGGATAGCTTCCACAGCGGGAGCCAGGGTCCACACATGGATGGTAAGAAGCGGAGCAAAGACACTACAACACATGTGCGGCTACGCAGCGGAGCTGGGAACTGAGCAGAATCCTATCCAGGTAACATACTACAGTCTCCCAGCTGGACAGGGGGGGGGGGAAGGAGCATTGGGTGAAAGCGCAGTAACGCCGAGGGAACCAAGACACCAGACCACCGGCGTTACATCCTCCATCACTGATATACTAAAGTAGAAGAGATAGATACTTCCTCCATCACTGATGTACTAAAGTAGGAGAGATAGATACTTCCTCCATCACTGATGTACTAAAGTAGGAGAGATAGATACTTCCTCCATCACTGATTACTAAAGTAGGAGAGATAGATACTTCCTCCATCACTGATTACTAAAGTAGGAGAGATAGATACTTCCTCCATCACTGATTACTAAAGTAGGAGAGATAGATACTTCCTCCATCACTGATATACTAAAGTAGGAGAGATAGATACTTCCTCCATCACTGATGTACTAAAGTAGGAGAGATAGATACTTCCTCCATCACTGATGTACTAAAGTAGGAGAGATAGATACTTCCTCCATCACTGATGTACTAAAGTAGGAGAGATAGATACTTCCTCCATCACTGATGTACTAAAGTAGGAGAGATAGATACTTCCTCCATCACTGATATACTAAAGTAGGAGAGATAGATACTTCCTCCATCACTGATGTACTAAAGTAGGAGAGATACATAATTCCTCCATCACTGATGTACTAAAGTAGGAGAGATAGATACTTCCTCCATCACTGATGTACAAAAGGAGAGATAGATACTTCCTCCATCACTGATATACTAAAGTAAGAGAGATAGATACTTCCTCCATCACTGATCTACTAATGTAGGAGAGATAGATACTTCCTCCATCACTGATGTACTAAAGTAGGAGAGATAGATACTTCCTCCATCACTGATGTACTAAAGTAGGAGAGATAGATACTTCCTCCATCACTGATATACTAAAGTAGGAGAGATAGATACTTCCTCCATCACTGATATACTAAAGTAGGAGAAATAGATACTTCCTCCATCACTGATGTACTAAAGTAGGAGAGATACATAATTCCTCCATCACTGATATACTAAAGTAGGAAAAATAGATACTTCCTCCATCACTGATATACTAAAGTAGGAGAGATAGATACTTCCTCCATCACTGATGTACTAAAGTAGGAGAGATAGATACTTCCTCCATCACTGATATACTAAAGTAGGAGAGATAGATACTTCCTCCATCACTGATGTACACAAAAAGGAAGAGATGATACCAATGTTCTTGACTTATGTACAAAAGTAAGAGAAGCTACTGTACTTCCTCCATCATTGATGTGTCCAAGTAAGAGGATAAGTTGGCTACTTCCTCCTTCAATAATGGATCTAAATATGAGAATAAGTTGTCTACTTCCTCCCTCAATTATGTACCCATGTACAAGGAGAAGTTGGCTACTTTCTTCCTCAATAATTAATCCAAGTAGGAGAAGAAGTTGGCTACTTCGTCCCTCAATGATGTATCAAAGTAGAAGGAGACGTTGGCTACGTCCTCCCTCAGTGTATCCAAGTAGAAGGAAAAGTTGATTACTTCCTTCCTCACTGATGTACAAAGTAGAAGGAGAAGTTGTCTCACTGCTGTACCCAAGTAGGAGAAAGATGTAGCTATTTCCTTCTCTGATGCATCCAAGTTTAAGGAGAAGTTGGATACTTCTTCAATAAATGATGTAGAGAAAAAGGACAAGAAGGTACCAATGTTCTCCCTCATGTATGTACAAAAGCAGAGCATTGCTACTTCCTCCATCACTGCTGTGTCCATGTAGTAGACGTTGGCTTCTTCTTCTCAGTAATGTATCCAAGAGGGATGAGAAGTTTGCTACACCCTCCCCCAGTTATGAATAAAACTAGGTGAAGTTGGCTATTTCCTCGCTAATGGTACCTTTACACGCCGCCACTGCAGGATGGATACAACCCGCTACAGGCTACAAATGTAGCTTGTCGCGCCAATATCGCCCGTAGTAGCGGCGTCTGAAGACGGGACGACACAGCCGGCTACAGATACATCTGTATCCGTGCACTGCCCATAAACAGATGGCAACAAAGCCGATTGTAGCGAGCTGTATCGGCGTGTAAAGAACCCACAGAAGGGAACTGTGGACACCCGGCGATGTAGCTGCAATGTAGCTAAGGCGTCACCCAGGCTCCGTGTTACCGCGCCCCATCTGCGATCATTGGTGGAAGCTCCTGCATGACGATTGGTAGTCGCTGCATAGGGAGGCATATTTAAGGAGCTGACCAGTCACACTACACAATTGCTCGAGCGTGCTGTATTAACCAGCCTCCTGCGATGCCTGCCCAATCATGATGTCCTTGCTTTGTCCTATCAGCGTACGGACGTCTTGTAATCCACAATTGTGGCACGCCTATGTGCTGTCCCTGCTGCACCAGGTCCGCCCATATTAGCTTGTTGTAGTGTTGTGTAAATGAGGTACGCTGAGCTACAGATGGCTACTTGAGACACCCTGCGATGTAGCTAGCTATAGATGTAGCGTAGCGTAGCGCACCTTGTGGCGGCGTGTAAAGAGGGTGCGGTTCCCGTTGGTAACCGTTTGGGCGTGCTCGTGCACGTGAAGTAGCCGTTGGTATCCATCCTGCAGTGGCGGCGTGTAAAGGTACCATAATTGATATAATCAGCTCGGATGGAAATGTGGCTACTTTTCTTGTTGATGCGCCCAAGTCGTAGGAGAAGATGCGCGTGTTCTTCTACATTCATGCATCCAAGGAGAACGTTTGCTTCTTCCTTTATCATTGTTGTTTACAAATAGGAGGAAACGTTTCCTACTTTCTCACTGGTGAACTGACAGGAGGCGTTAGCTAGTTCTACCATCACTCATAATGCATTTCCACCTG
Organism: Allobates femoralis; assembly: GCA_033576535.1. Classification (NCBI taxonomy): domain Eukaryota; kingdom Metazoa; phylum Chordata; class Amphibia; order Anura; family Aromobatidae; genus Allobates; species Allobates femoralis. The sequence continues at coordinate 34,501,580 of JARQOC010000010.1, forward strand.
TTACTTTCACGATCTATCACCAATAACAAGTCACATCATAGACTCTACAGGAGAGATATAAACACCCGTCTCTGAAGGGGGGATTACTACACATTCTCCAATGTACAGGGTCCATGTTAGGACGTGATCATATACAAAGTCATCCATCAGATATACCCATTCTGACAACTCAATTTGACATGTAACTCTGACTTCTGTTCTGACAATTGACTCTGACAAGTGACTAACATGTGACTCTGACAACTGACATCTGACTCTGATTGACAACTGACAATTGACTGTCAGAGTTAGTTGTCAGAAAGGTATTTCGGATATTCAACTTTGATATATGATCATGTTCGAGACTGTGAGCCCTCGTGGACAGGGTCCTGCCTCTGTACCTGTACGTCCTGATCGCCTAGATTTAGTGTACTTGTTCTTGTCTCCCTTATCCTCATGTAAAGCGCCATGGAACCTAAAGGCGCTATATAAATAAATAATAATAATAATAATAATGTCCTAAAATGGACCCTGTACTCCAAAGTGTCAGCAGAGCCAGGAGTGGTCATAGGACACATTATGTTGTAACTTGACATTCGAGGGAGGATTTTCCAGTCGTTAATTGACCAACCCACCATCTAAACCACCCCATCATTAAATAATGACACAACACTGCTAGTGACTTGGTTAAACAAATTTTGGCCACAGCAGCCTTTATTGCCTATTGTTTACATACTAATAAGAGGAAAGCAAGGGGTACGCCGTCCAACTGGCATCTCAACTTAAACAATAGGCACACCCTCATCTCAGCCATGACTTGGCCCGGTCCAGAAGCCTCCAAACCTTGTCCCCGGCCGCAACCCACCGTCCCCAGGGACGAGGTATTGATTACCTAGAACCAATACCCCAACCTTGCAGAACCCTGTGCCTGCTAGGTACCTAGTCGCTATATCTTCCAAGTGGCTCACCTCCCAGTTACGACTGTAGATTCCCTGACCTACCCCAGCTTCTGTGACAACATCCAGCACCACTGAAGAACAGTTACACCCAACAAACAGACATACTTCATGTCCAATCACCTCCAGTAACTCTGACCCAAACAGGGAGGGCGGACGGGAATGAGGGGTCACTTCCTTTTCACTATCCTATAGCTGATCCTCAAGCTCCCCCTCTTCCTCCCTTAATCCAAACCCTCTGCCTCATTTGAAATCCTAATACCTGCACCCCCAATATTAACTCCCTCCCTCCCTGGCTGTCATGGCGCCTGTCCACCCCATGGGTTCCCCCTCCTACTTGTAGCACCTTATAGCCAACATCGTATCTGCAAGTCACCCAATGCCACCTCGCAGGGGACCAGGTAAAGTCTACCCCACTGGTGTTACCACAAATCCCCCGGTTAGAGTTGGGTTGCCCTTACTCTTTGCTTTCCTAGTTGGTTTTCCTTCTGACTTTGCCGTCCCATCAAACAATAATAATTAGCGGAGACATCTGGGAGGATTTGTGTCACGTACCTACAACACGTGGCCAGCAGCCCTACCGGCAGAGTGAGACTTCCCGCACCTGCAGCATGACCCCCCGGCACGGAGCGAAGCGAATGGCGCAGCTTGTGATCGGCTGAGACCCGATACTGTTACACGTCTTCAATGAGGATCAGAATGAGAGAGGCGAAAAAAGTGTCTGAATTCACATGAAACGAAGCCTGAAAAAAGGGACATTTCATCTTGAATCTATTTACTTCTGAATATTTAGCGCACAATCCTGGCGCCATTCACCAGATTTAACTGGAAAATTACTCACTAATCTGTTTGCTTATTTGGAATAATTGGGTAAGCTGCCAGCGAAGAGGATTTCCTTCCCCCGTTTAAAGTCTCAGTTAGTAGTCCAATTTCAGCTTGGCGGCATAATTACTCTGACAGAGCTGTAGCCACGGGGCCTGTGAGTGGGGCTGCTTCTTAAACCGTAAATTATGGAGGATTAGCATTTATGAATTTTAAATTAGGGTTGTGGTAGGATCCGCTAAAGCAGCTTACTGCGCACATACCCCTGCATCCAGTCACCCGGGCTTAACTCCTTCCTGCCGGCCAGGAGAAGCCGCTGATCCAGGACAGTCCACCAAATGCGTCGGGTATCAATTAGCAGAAGAACATAACAAAGTATCAGCGCAGCCCCTCCCCCGCCTCGCGATCGTTGTGATGACGCGCTAATTCCCTTGGTTGTGATAAGTACACCGGCCCGCCGCGCTCGCCAGCGCCCGACCTTTACCTGATTATTTAGACGGCGTTTGACATTTACTTATACAATTCGTGGAGACGCCAACGTTTTCTTGTGGGGTGTGGAGGACTCGTAATTCTGGAACTCACAAGGGGACGTTTAGATTTTAGAATAATTACAATTAATGAAAGGTAAATAAAGCGGTGATGGATATTGTGATATGCGCCGTCTACGGTCGGCTCGAACGATTTATTACAGGGGAACGTTTATCAAGAACAGCAGAAAGTCAGAAAGATGAGACGCTGCCTTCAGAGCAAAGTGTGCGCAAGTTACAAAATAGTGACAATCTATACCAAATTGGCGCAACTAGGGCGCATGGTCGACCTCACTCCCCAGTGAGCTCCAAGTCTAATGCTCTGTCCTTCTAGTGACAGTTTGTGACAAAGTTGTGTGATCTCCATTCTACATCGCACTCATACGGCACGTCAGGATCCAGCGGCACGTCAGCATCTGACAGCACGTCAGCATCCAGTGGTATGTCAGCATCCGGCAGCACGTCAGCATCCGGCAGCATGTCACCATCTGGTGGTACGTCAGCATCCACTGGCACATCAGCATCCAGCGGCACGTCAGGATCCAGCGGCACGTCAGCATCTGACAGCACGTCAGCATCCAGTGGTATGTCAGCATCCGGCGGTACGTCAGCATCCGGCAGCACGTCACCATCTGGTGGTACGTCAGCATCCACTGGCACATCAGCATCCAGCGGCACATCAGCATCTGGTGGTACATCAGCATCGTCAGCACGTCAGTATCCGGTAGCAATGTCAGCATCCGGTGGCATGTCAGCATCCGTCAGCACATCAGCATCCTATGGCACATCAGCATCCGGCAGCACGTCAGTATCCGGCAGCACATCAGCATCTGGCGGTACGTGAGCATCCAGTGGCACGTCAGCATCCGGTGGCAGGTATGAATCCAGTGGCACGTCAGCATCCGGCGCAATGTTATCACCCGGTGGCACGTCAGCATAAAGCGGCATGTCAGCATCCGGCAGCACGTCAGCATCCAGTGGCACATCAGCATCCGGCAGCACGTCACCATCTGGTGGTACGTCAGCATCCACTGGCACATCAGCATACAGCGGCACATCAGCATCTGGTGGTATGTCAGCATCCGGCAGCACGTCAGTATCCGGTAGCAATGTCAGCATCCGGTGGCATGTCAGCATCCGTCAGCACATCACCATCTGGTGGTACGTCAGCATCCACTGGCACATCAGCATCTGGTGGTACGTCAGCATCCTACGGCACATCAGCATCCGGCGGCACACCAGTATCCGGCAGCACATCAGCATCTGGCGGTACGTGAGCATCCAGTGGCACGTCAGCATCCGGTGGCACGTATGAATCCAGTGGCACGTCAGCATCCAGCGCAATGTTATCACCTGGCGGCACGTCAGCATAAAGCGGCATGTCAGCATCCGGCAGCACGTCAGCATCCAGTGGCATGTCAGCATCTGGTGGTACGTCAGCATCCGGTGGCAGGTCAGTATCTGGCGGTACGTGAGCATCCAGGCAGCACGTCAGCATCCGGTGGCAGGTCAGCGTCTGGCGGCACATCAGCATCCAGTTGCACATCCACTCTCACGCAGCATAATGGCGTCTACACATTTACAACGTCGGCAACTCTGCCCTTTGTTTTTTGGCGAGAAGAATTTAGACTTTATTATTTTAGCAGGAAAAATATTAACTTTTAGGAGATAATATTCATTGTACAGCAACAAAAAGAGTCAGATATGACTATTTTGGGACTTAAAGGAGCATTCTTATATGCTTGCCCATCTTTCCTCATTCTAGCCTGGTCTTGGCTTCATTCTGGCCTCCTTCTGGCCTCATAATAGTCTTGTTCTGGCCTTTATCTGGCCTCGTCTTGGCCTCATTCTGGCCTAGTGTTGATCTTATTCTGGCCTCGTCGTGGTCTTGTTCTGGCCTTGTCCAGGCCTCATCTTGGCCTCGTTCTGGCCTACTCTTGGCCAAGTCTTGGCCTCATGCTGGGCTCGTTGTGGCCTCGTCGTGGTCTCGTTTTGGCCTCATTCTGGCCTTATTTTGGCTCGTCTTGGCTTTGTTCTGGCCTCATAGACTTGTATTGAGTGCTTGTGACATAACATCTGACTTCCTGCTGGAATTGTGTGAATGATCAAGGTGAGGTGTTCATGTAGGAAAAGATGGGTAGGACACTGCAAAAGTGAGGGGACACTGACGCCTGTACAGGAAACTTTGGAGAGGGAAGAAGTCATGATGGCAGTCCGGGTCAGATTGGAAAGATGGAAAATGTGAACAACTCCAACCCGAGAGAACATCACCTGCGCTCACCGCATATAACTTCACCGACAGTGCGCAGAGCTTGTACCTAGCACTATGTGTCTCTGTATGGCGGTATTATTAGTCATATCAGTCAGTCAGTGTTGGTATTGGTAGTGGTCATGGTGTGGCCATAATACTTTGTCTGTGTATATCGATTTTATTTGATAGTCTATATGTCCAGAGTAAGGCGGCATATTTAAGCTTTATTAATTTAATGCACCAGGGATCATGGCTTCAGCTGTGCCCTTATTCAGGACTTGACACATTATGGGATTTGTAGTAATGACAACTATCATCGTCTACAGATATGAGTAGGACGGCTAAAAAGATGGCGCTTCAGTAAATATATCACATTCCAAAAAACTATCGTCAGCCGCTGTGTGCGCCAAGATGGCAGCAGACGCGGACATGTAAGCTATGAAGGTGCTTAGTGCACAAGTCGTCTGGTTCACGAGAGCCCATCAGACAGGACAAGGCCACCTTTATTATTAGGACCCTACATGTCCCACATACCCAGGAGTGATATACTATGGTGGAATCCTGTACTCCACACAATATATCTCGCTGTTGCGATAATTGGCGCACACATTAACGATGCTCTCGCGATGCTCTGAACCCTTTGACATCGTCGCCATTGTTGACCTGAAATGATGTCCTCGTTCCTCCCTCATTTGTGTAAGTCACTAATCCCAGCAGTCTGAGATCCCCGCGCCGGTCTTGTGTGATTGATGGGCTGTTGCCGCGTCTGGAGCCATCGCCGCGCTCCTTGATAAGTCGCTATAATTCTCAATACAAATGACCCTATTAACAGTTAGGAATCCGCCATAATAAAAATCCTTGATCCGGGTGAACTCGATAAACCCGCGGAGGTGTCGCCCCCTCATGATGGATCGTTACCAATCTCTCCGGGATGAGACGGTGTCCATCGCGGCGATCACGGGACGGCTGTAAAGGGTTAACTGATGGGAGAATGATACATTGTAACGCATTCAGCAGGAATTAGCGCGGCTCTTAATGTGGCGTCGCACACGTCTCTCCCAAATGCTTCAGACCTTCTACTTTTTTTCTCTAAAACCCACATAAGCCGTTTATAGAAAATGTACAAAATTGGAGATATTGAAAGTCGCTGAAAGTCTCCGTGGCCTTAATGCAACTTCTATATTCTGAAATTAGATGTCAGTCCCAGTCACAGGCGCCAAACAAGACTCCTGTAATCCGCTCTGTTCTGCAGATAATTTCTTTTTTGTCTGGGAAAACTTCAAAGTCGCCCGTGACAGAAAATCAAAATTATCGGCGCAATATTTTTCTTTCAAAGAAATCCAACAGTTCTGATTATTCTCCTCGAAACCGAAGTGACGCGGATCTGGAGGAGATTTTCTATCTGTGTCATTCATCATTACATCCAGAGGCTGCAGAGAACGGCGGATAATTCCCCATCGCAACGTTCACTCAACGGAGAGGAGAAACGCCGACAATTACCTAATTATTCTCCAGCGACTCCCCGGATAGAAAACCAGGAAGAAACAATACAAAGTATCATCTGTACATAACAATACAGAGGCGGCAGATACAGGAGGGGCGGGATTATACTACATGTGTTCTTATACATAAGAGCAGTGTTATTGTAGTTATATACTGATATATAGGGGCCGTATTATAGTAGTTATATTCTTGTATATAGGGCAGTATTATAGTAGTTATATTCTTGTACATATGAGCAGTATTATAGTAGTTATATTCTTGTATATAGAGCAGTATTATAGTAGTTATATTCTTGTATATAGGGCAGTATTATAGTAGTTATATTCTTGTATATAGGGGCAGTATTATAGTAGTTATGTTCTTGTACATAGGAGCAGTATTATAGTAGTTATATTCTTGTATATAGGAGCAGTATTATAGTAGTTATATTCTTGTATATAGGAGCAGTATTATAGTAGTTATATTCTTGTATATAGGAGCAGTATTATAGTAGTTATATTCTTGACATAGGAGCAGTATTATAGTAGTTATATTCTTGTACATAGGGCCGTATTATAGTACTTATATTCTTGTACATAGGAGCAGTATTATAGTAGTTATATTCTTGTATATAGGAGCAGTTTATAGTAGTTATATTCTTGTATATAGGAGCAGTATTATAGTAGTTATATTCTTGTACATAGTAGCAGTATTATAGTAGTTATATTCTTGTATATAGGAGCAGTATTATAGTAGTTATATTCTTGTATATAGGACAGTATTATAGTAGTTATATTCTTGTATATAGGGGCAGTATTATAGTAGTTATATTCTTGTACATAGTAGCAGTATTATAGTAGTTATATTCTTGTACATAGGGCCGTATTATAGTAGTTATATTCTTGTACATAGTGCAGTATTATAGTAGTTATATTCTTGTATATAGGAGCAGTATTATAGTAGTTATATTCTTGTATATAGGAGCAGTATTATAGTAGTTATATTCTTGTATATAGGAGCAGTATATAGTAGTATATTCCTGTACATAGGGCAGTATTATAGTAGTTATATTCTTGTACATAGGGGCAGTATTATAGTAGTTATATTCTTGTATATAGGGCAATATTATAGTAGTTATATTCTTATATATAGGGGCAGTATTATAGTAGTTATATTCTTGTATATAGGAGCAGTATTATAGTAGTTATATTCTTGTATATAGGAGGCAGTATTATAGTAGTTATATTCCTGTACATAGGGCAGTATTATAGTAGTTATATTCTTGTACATAGTGGCAGTATTATAGTAGTTATGTTCTTGTATATAGGGGCAGTATTATAGTAGTTATATTCTTGTATATAGGAGCAATATTATAGTAGTTATATTCTTGTATATAGGGCAGTATTATAGTAGTTATATTCTTGTACATAGTAGCAGTATTATAGTAGTTATATTCTTGTAATAGGGGCCGTATTATAGTAGTATATTCTTGTACATAGGGCAGTATTATAGTAGTTATATTCTTGTATATAGGAGCAGTATTATAGTAGTTATATTCTTGTATATAGGAGCAGTATTAATATAGTAGTTATATTCTTGTACATAGTAGCAGTATTATAGTAGTTATATTCTTGTATATAGGAGCAGTATTATAGTAGTTATATTCTTGTATATAGGAGCAGTATTATAGTAGTTATATTCTTGTATATAGGGGCAGTATTATAGTAGTTATATTCTTGTACATAGAAGCAGTATTATAGTAGTTATATTCTTGTATATAGGGGCCGTATTATAGTAGTTATATTCTTGTACATAGGAGCAGTATTATAGTAGTTATATTCTTGTACATAGGGGCAGTATTATAGTAGTTATATTCTTGTATATAGGAGCAGTATTATAGTAGTTATATTCTTGTATATAGGGGCAGTATTATAGTAGTTATATTCTTGTACATAGGAGCAGTATTATAGTAGTTATATTCTTGTATATAGGGGCAATATTATAGTAGTTATATTCTTATATATAGGAGCAGTATTATAGTAGTTATATTCTTGTATATAGGAGCAGTATTATAGTAGTTATATTCTTGTATATAGGAGCATGTATTATAGTAGTTATATATCTTGTACACAGGAGCAGTATTATAGTAGTTATATTCTTGTACATAGGGAGCAGTATTATAGTAGTTATATTCTTGTACATAGTGCAGTGTTATAGTAGTTATATTCTTGTACATAGGAGCAGTATTATAGTAGTTATATTCTTGTACATAGGGGGCAGTATTATAGTAGTTATATTCTTGTATATAGGAGCAGTATTATAGTAGTTATATTCTTGTATATAGGAGCAGTATTATAGTAGTTATATTCTTGTATGTAGGAGCAGTATTATAGTAGTTATATTCTTGTACATAGGGGCAGTATTATAGTAGTTATATTCCTGTACATAGGGGCAGTATTATAGTAGTTATATTCTTGTACATAGGGGCAGTATTATAGTAGTTATATTCTTGTATATAGGGGCAGTATTATAGTAGTTATATTCTTGTATATAGGGGCAGTATTATACTAGTTATATTATTGTACATAGGAGTAGTATTATAGTAGTTATATTCTTGTACATAGGTGCAGTATTTAGTTATATTCTTGTACATAGGGGCAGTATTATAGTAGTTATATTCTTGTATATAGGAGCAGTATTATAGTAGTTATATTCTTGTATATAGGGGCAGTATTACAGTAGTTATATTCTTGTACATAGGGGCAGTATTATAGTAGTTATATTCTTGTACATAGGGGCAGTATTATAGTAGTTATATTCTTGTATATAGGAGCAGTATTATAGTAGTTATATTCTTGTATATAGGGGCAGTATTATAGTAGTTATATTCTTGTATATAGGAGCAGTATTATAGTAGTTATATTCTTGTATATAGGAGCAGTATTATAGTAGTTATATTCTTGTACATAGGAGCAGTATTATAGTAGTTATATTCTTATATATAGGAGCAGTATTATAGTAGTTATATTCTTGTACACAGGGGGCAGTATTATAGTAGTTATATTCTTGTACACAGGGGGCAATATTATAGTAGTTATATTCTTGTACATAGGGGCAGTATTATAGTAGTTATATTATTGTATATAGGAGCAGTATTATAGTAGTTATAGTCTTGTATATAGGAGCAGTATTATAGTAGTTATATTCTTGTACATAGGAGCAGTATTATAGTATTTATATTCTTGTACATAGGTGCAGTATTATAGTAGTTATATTCTTGTATATAGGAGCAGTATTATAGTAGTTATATTCTTGCACATAGGAGCAGTATTATAGTAGTTATATTCTTGTACATAGGGGCAGTATTATAGTAGTTATATTCTTGTATATAGGGGCAGTATTACAGTAGTTATATTCTTGTACATAGGGGCAGTATTATAGTAGTTATATTCTTGTATATAGGAGCAGTATTATAGTAGTTATATTCTTGTATATAGGGGCAGTATTATAGTAGTTATATTCTTGTATATAGGAGCAGTATTATAGTAGTTATATTCTTGTATATAGGAGCAGTATTATAGTAGTTATATTCTTGTACGTAGGGGCAGTATTATAGTAGTTATATTCTTATATATAGGAGCAGTATTATAGTAGTTATATCTTGTACACAGGGGCAGTATTATAGTAGTTATATTCTTGTACACAGGGGGCAGTATTATAGTAGTTATATTCTTGTACATAGGGCAGTATCATAGTAGTTATATTCTTGTATATAGGAGCAGTATTATAGTAGTTATATTCTTGTACATAGGGCAGTATTATAGTAGTTATATTCTTGTATATAGAAGCAGTATTATAGTAGTTATATTCTTGTTTATAGGAGCAGTATTATAGTAGTTATATTCTTGTATATAGGAGCAATATTTTGTAGTTATATTCTTGTATATAGGGGCAGTGTTATAGTAGTTATATTCTTGTATATAGGGGCAGTATTATAGTATATATATTCTTGTATATAGGGGCAGTATTATAGTAGTTATATTCTTGTACATAGGAGCAGTATTATAGCAGTTATATTCTTGTACATAGGGGCAGTATTATAGTAGTTATATTCTTGTATATAGGGGCAGTGTTATAGTAGTTATATTCTTGTATATAGGGGCAGTATTATAGTAGTTTATATTCTTGTATATAGGGGCAGTATTATAGTAGTTATATTCTTGTACATAGGAGCAGTATTATAGCAGTTATATTCTTGTACATAGGGGCAGTATTATAGTAGTTATATTCTTGTATATTGGGGCAGTATTATAGTAGTTATATTCTTGTATATAGGGGCAGTATTATAGTAGTTATATTCTTGTACATAGGGGCAGTATTATAGTAGTTATATTCTTGTATATAGGGGCAGTATTATAGTAGTTATATTTTTGTATATAGGAGCAGTATTATAGTAGTTATATTCTTGTACATAGGGGGCAGCATTATAGTAGTTATATTCTTGTATATAGGGGCAGTATTATAGTAGTTATATTCCTGTATATAGGGGCAGTATTATAGTAGTTATATTCTTGTATATAGGGGCAGTATTATAGTAGTTATATTCTTGTACATAGGATCCATATTATAGTAGTTATATTCTTGTACATAGGAGCAGTATTATAGTAGTTATATTCTTGTATACAAGAGCAGTATTATAGTAGTTATATTCTTGTATATAGGGCAGTATTATAGTAGTTATATTCCTGTATATAGGGACAGTATTATAGTAGTTATATTCTTGTACATAGGGGGAGTATTATAGTAGTTATATTCTTGTGCATAGGAGCAGTATTATAGTAGTTATATTCTTGTATATAGGGGCAGTATTATAGTAGTTATATTCTTGTATATAGGAGCAGTATTATAGTAGTTATATTCTTGTACATAGGAGCAGTACTATATAAAAAACACAAAAGATAATGAAGCAAAAAGCAAAACATTGATCATTTCACACAAAACTCCAAAAATGGGCCAGACAAAAGTATTTGCACCCTCAGCCTAATACTTGGTTGCACAACCTTTAGCCAAAATAACTGCGATCAATCGCTTCCAGTAACCATCAATGAGTTTCTTACAATGCTCTGCTGGAATTTTAGACCATTCTTCTTTGGCAAACTGCTCCAGGTCATCGGGCGCTTGCCTCTGACGTCAGCGCCGCTATGCTGATTGGCCCACACTATGACCTGGGCGGAGCTAGGCCTGAATTCTGGAAGAGCAGGGATCATGGAGCCTAGGACCGGCACCGGAACATGGCGGACGGCAGCGGATCATCTCGGGGACCGGACCGGAGCACAGAGGACGGCACAGGACCTTCAGGGACCCCACACCGTACCCGGTAAGAAGCGGTGCTATGTGTGTGTGTGGTGTGTGTGGTGTGTATATATGTGTATATATGTGTCTGTACGTGTGTATGTATGTATGTAAACCCCCCCACGTGTTTCCCCGATAGTAAGACCCCCCTCCCCCCTACCCTGCCTTACATTCGGGGGGGTCTTACATTAGCAGACCCCCCGTCCCCCCCACCCTGTCTTACTTTCGGGGGGGTCTTACTATCGGGGAAACACGGTATATATATATATATATATACATCTTCATCCACGAGGTCTGGCTTCCCTCGTGTTTATTGCCTATTGCACTATGCTATCACTATTTCTCCTGTAGGTTCAGCCCTGCGGTGCAGACTGTGTCCTGACCCTGTATTTCTCACTTTTTGAGATCAGGTCACCTGCAGTTGTTTCCCCGGAGTCTTTCGGGTTCCAGAAGGTCTAATAAAGCCTTTGGAGCTTATGTTGCGCTCGGAGGCGTCACTGTCTCCAGCCATGTCTGGACCTTGTTGATCTTTGATTAATTCTCATCTTTCGCCTTCTCTTCCTAATGTCGCGGCTCCATCTTTTCGGCGTTGTCTTACTTGTCATTTTCGTTGTCTTTGCTCAGACATTAACCCTGTTTTTACCATCCTGGTTACATTGACTTTCTTGGTGCCGGAGTATAGTCTTGTTTTAGCGGCCTCCAGACTAACATCTGAGCAAATGTTACGGAATAAACCCGGCTCGTCCTATGGATACAATGTATTCGTGCCATCTGTATCGCAGGTATTTACCTCTGGCCAGTGAACCGCCATGTATTCAGCCATGGAAAGATAACGTGTATCATCCGTGTAAAGAGCCGAGGCAGAGCTCACCAACATGACAAGAAAAATGAAATCCTCTGTTCTTTACACTGCAGCTGCCCTCGGTGATTGACAGAACCGATTATATATGTTATATATATATATATATATATATATATATATATATATATATATAAATATATATTGACAAAATACCTACACTTCTACTTGTCATGTAATTTTACTTGTGCAGAACTTTATGCACTGAACCCATATGATAGACCTCACAGATATGGCGGCTTTCAGGGGTGGATGTTAATAATGTCTGCAGAGAACCGCGGCATTAATGGCGCTATACAAGTGAATGAAATAAAGTACGGGACAATAGATCTGTAAACGTATAAATATAGTGACGATTCCACCCAGTTGCTGGTTGACGTAATGACTAGCCGAGGGTATGGGGACCTGGGCCCTCCGTTGCGGTAGGGATGTCACTGGTGGCCTGCCCAGACCCGTGGCCTTGGTGGTCAACTAAAAAGGGTAGTTAAAATGGGAATAAATGTTTATAAGTTTATCGTGACGCCACCCGCAGATTCTAGTGATATAGCACCAGCGCCACTTCAGACCTCCGGAAGGCGATAGTACAGCAGCCGAGATGGTACACCTCCCTGCAGGTGGAGCTGGCCCTCCGGGGCAGGGATGCATCTGTAGTGATGGAAGTGCTGATGATGGAGATAAACGATTTGCAGTGCAGCGGGAAAATAATTATGTGGATGCTCTGTCACTCTACCCGGGTACTTTACTGGAACAATGCTGATGGTGGTACAGTTCACAGAAGACAACAGCTGTTAGGTAAGGGTAGCCGGCCGGGTAGTCACAGTGGGCTGCAGAGTCTCTAGGAGTCTCCCGTGGTATGCCTTCCTTGCTCTAACATGTGTCCTGTTGCAGCTTCCTGTCCTGGAACAGTCCGCATAGTACCAGGCCCTATTGGGGTGCTTTCTGAGTGTCCCGGCTTCCCGCTCTCCTCTCTTCTGCACTGGAACTCGACCCCGGTGGGATATCCTGGTGGGACTGGTTTCCTTGAACAGGGTGTCGGGGCCGGACCCACGACGACCGGTGTTATGACTCAGGGGCTGAACTCCCTATGCTGCGTCTTCGGAATCGGCACTCCGGTGTTTGGACCAGGGTTCCCTCCCGGAGTATGGACGCTCCAGTCTGGGGGGGTCCTCTCCTTCAGTCTAGGCTGCCTGTTCTCTCTCTCTCCATGCCCCCTCTTTCGGAGTCCCCTTCTCTCTCTCAGGGCTCCCGTACTCCTTTGTCCCTCGCGTCAAAACTAGAAACACTCGTTTTTCTACCTCCCTCCTCCCCTAACAACCCCCCCAGGGTATGGGCCCTGACTAAGTGGGTGTGTGGAAGTGCTGGGATGGGATCCTCCTACAAACCCTACATTCCACTGTGACCAGGGGTAACCGCACACTCATTTATGGGTGCAGTACCCCAACTCTGACACCTGACCAGTCCGGCGCCACAGCAACAACAGGAACAGTTTCTATCCATACAGTCCGGTAGGTTATTTGCAGATTTGATAAACTGCTAATGTGGCACCCCAGGGTCCGGTTGCCACAGTGGCATTACCTCCCTAACAGGGGGTGATGTCATGTCTGGGAGCAAGAAGGCGTCCCCACACCAGGTCATACTCAGCATCCAACACTATTCCTGCTCCGAGCCTGAAGGGGGAGCTCTAACCCAGTTTCAGGGGAGGAGCAGGAAGTGCGCAGTAGAAAGACGGACCAGTTATAATAGAAGAGACAAACAGGAAGTGGGGTTCAGTCAGTGAGAGGTAACATTGGGAGACAGTCTGAGGGGGAATACAGGAGAGACGTGGAGAAGAGCTCTGAGGGGACATTGAGCTGTGACCGAGCTCACGGAGCTGAGCGGGAGAGAAAAGACACCGGAGTCCTGAGTTGTGGGGTACTGAAGACCCAGCAGCTGAGTCCAGAGGACAGAAGACTCCAAGTCTTCTGGCCACACCAAATACCCAGCGGCACAGGAGCGGATTAGAGCCCGGAGCCGCAAGGAGAGGAGCGGCACCTGAAAGCGGCACCGAGTTGCCCGCCATACGGGTAGGAACAACTAAACACACAGGAAGAGGGTCACAGCGTAGCTTTAGGCAGCAAGAACTAAAAACCTGGCACTGACATGACCGTAATAAGTGCTGTGTGACCTGGAAAAGTTTCTAGGATTACATAAAAAAGTATAACCACCTCAGCTGCCATCTTACTGTATGTTGTAGTATGGTACATGATTTGCATATTAGCATTATTTGATCCTTTTGAGCAAATATTATTTGGATAATAAACACTATGTGTGAGTTATATGGTGATATTAGCGGGGTGGATATAGCAGTATTATAATGGCATTTGTGCTGTGTTGAATTTACAAAAAAAAAAGAAATTGTTCAGAAATGGCAAGTAGACACATTCCGGCCCCAAGTGCTTATAGGGGACCCATATTGTAGAGATGCATGAACCGTGTGTGCCGCCATATAATGCCTGCATAGAGCATCTTATAGTGTGTGCTATGGCTTGCACCACATAGTTCATATGGTATCTACTACTGCAAAAAATTATATTTATATATATATATATGTGTGTATATATTATTATTGTAAAGATCTGAAGTTGTAGGTTGTAATTATCACTTTGGCACATTAACGATGCAAATAGTTTAATTTGTATCCATACACGGTGTTACAGCAACTCCAGGTAGATGACCACAATGTGATGCCCCCAGTCCGAAAGATCCCAAACCAGCCGGCAACAATAGTCCATAGTATAGTTCCTCAAATCCAGACAGTAGATATCACGACCATAGCCCGTGTATTCAGCTCTAATCTCTATAGATCTTCCATAAGCTCAGGACCTGGCCTCAGCACTGATCCTCTCCCTCCCAATTCACAACACCAACTGATCCAGGGCACCTTCACATACTTATCCGGACAGATCAGGTGAAAACTTCATCTGCCTCGATACAGTTTTTGTCCTTAAAGGAAAACTGTCAGGTGAAAAATCCACATGTAACTGATATCATTTTCTAATTCCTCCCTTTAAATTCTCTCTATTCATATATTTCTTTTATTTATATTTCCCTCCTATATTCTGTAAACTTCAAATAAAGAGAATCATTCCATCTGTCACTCACAGTGAATGATCTACTTAGTTCTCTGCTATCCACTCCACATGTATGAATATGCATGTCACATCACAGCACAGGAGATCAGTGGGAGGACTGTATTCTCCTCTCTGCTCTCTGTGTGCAGCATTACAAGAGGTGAACTACAACACAGAAACTGTCACAACACAGCAGGGTTTCTGCTTTACAGAAACAAATGGAGTCTAGATCAAGCAGACCTGGAGTAGCGCTCTCCCTCCCGTGGTTATATGAACTGAATAGACCAGTAAGTGAAATGAGGCACTGCACTGTTAGCAAAGGAAGGAGGGAGGAGAGAGCTGCTGAGAGGGAGTGCATAATTACATGACAGTTTATACAGCACAGGACTAATTGTCTCTGCTAATAATAGGACAGACTAATGCAGCAGCTCTCTGCAGGGTCTGACAATGCTGATAACATGGAAACTACAAACGGTACAATAATGATTTTGCATGTTTTAAGAGGTCTGCCCAGGCCCTATTCAAGGGTAATATTAGTATCATACTGAAAAATGACCTGACCGTGTCCCTTTAAACCGTATGATACTGTACCAGTATTATACTTGTTTTGTTTGCAGGTTCTGCTATAATGCTAGTACATTTCCATCTGGTATTGTCCGGATCTGTTTGCATGTTTTGGGTCCATTCCGAACACCTGCGTGTTCAACACGGACCCCGAACAGGGACTTAACATGGTTAAAGCATTATACTCACCTGTCTCACTGCTGTGGTCACTTCCGGGTCCTCCCTATAAAACTTGCTCAACAGCCAATTATACAATGCCCTGTGCATCTGTGATTGGCTCCACAACAGGCGTGAATGTGAATGGCCGTGATGGGGGCAGAGCTGACAGAGGGGGCATCATTGCTTGGGCAGAGTGGATGGAAAAGAAACACAATGGGAGTGACCTAGAGCCCGTTAATGTAGATGAGGGTTTGAGCTTCACTTGAAGAGGGTTTGACTGCCCCATGTATGGGCGTGACTGATTCTAGCTCGACCACACAATGTCGAGGGTGTGTTTACCAGACGAACCCGATGTGCAGATCGTGACTGACCAAGACTGCCTGATGTGGTGGGTGTGACTGAGCAGACTGCTCGATAGTGTGTGGAATAGTGAACTGACCAGACTGCCCCGATGTGTTGGACGTGACTGTAGACCAGACTGCCCTGATGTGGTAGATGTGACTGACCAGACTGTCCTGCCCTGATGTGGTCAAATGTGACTGACCAACTGCCTGATGTGGTAGATGTGACTGACCAGACTGCCCTGATGTGGTAGATGTGACTGACCAGACTGCCCCGATGTAGAGGATGTTACTGACCAGACTACCCTCCGCTCTACATCCATTGTTCCAATAGTCTTTTGTACAGTGCCATTGTCGCACAATTATTATTATTATTCCATTTTTAATACACATTACAATATAATGGACAGCAGACTCAGCAGATAAATCTTTATCATTATCTCTATCCCCAGGAATGCGCTAGCTTTTCCTAGATAAATCCACTTTTTCCAGATAAAATCATATTTTATTTCTCTACTTTCTCTAAATCCCCAATGTCACAAAGCTTTAAAAAATCCCAAATAAAAGTGAAGAAGCAGTGGCGTTTGTGGAGCTGCCGGAGTCTTGTCCTTTCTGCGGCTTCTCCTGCTTCCCAGACAAGTAAATGTTCACATCCTATCGATTTCCCTTCAGCCGGGATCACGTCAATCGCTGCTGATGGATCCGGCAACTGCAAGCCATTTACCCACAGGGACCGAGGCAAAACTGCAGACGAGGAGCCGGGCAAAGTTTCTTCACACTGGCTTCATTATCCACCCCAGGAATCCTGCGCTCGCCCATGTGCAGATCTAATGAAAGCGCTACCACCACTCCTCTGCCACACTCCTCTGTTTTCTGTGCAGATCTGATGAAAGCGCTGCCACCACTCCTCTGCCACCACTCCTCTGCCACCTCTCCTCTGCCACCTCTCTCTGATTTCTGTGCAGATCTGATGAAAGCGCTGCCACCTCTCCTCTGATCTCTGTACAGATCTGATGAAAGCGCTGCCACCACTCCTCTGATCTCTGTACAGATCTAATGAAAGCGCTGCCCCACTCCTCTGCCACCTCTCCTCTGCCACCTCTCCTCTGATTTCTGTGCAGATCTGATGAAAGCGCTGCCACCTCTCCTCTGATCTCTGTACGATCTAATGAAAGCGCTGCCACCACTCCTCTGATCTCTGTACAGATCTAATGAAAGCGCTGCCCCACTCCTCTGCCACCTCTCTCTGCCACCACTCCTCTGCCACCTCTCCTCTGCCACCACTCCTCTGCCACCTCTCCTCTGCCACCACTCCTCTGCCACCACTCCTCTGATCTCTGTACAGATCTAATGAAAGCGCTGTCACCACTCCTCTGATCTCTGTACAGATCTAATGAATGTGCTGCCACCACTCCTCTGCCACTCTCCTCTGCCACCACTCCTCTGCCACCTACCTCTGCCACCACTCCTCTGCCACCACTCCTCTGATCTCTGTACAGATCTAATGAAAGCACTGCCACCTCTCCTCTGATCTCTGTACATACCTGATGAAAGCACTGCCACCTCTCCTCTGATCTCTGTACATACCTGATGAAAGCACTGCCACCACTCCTCTGATCTCTGTACATACCTGATGAAAGCACTGCCACCTCTCCTCTGATCTCTGTACATACCTGATGAAAGCACTGCCACCACTCCTCTGATCTCTGTACATACCTGATGAAAGCACTGCCACCACTCCTCTGATCTCTGTACATATCTGATGAAAGCACTGCCACCTCTCCTCTGCCACCACTCCTCTGCCACCACTCCTCTGACACCACTCCTCTGACACCACTCTTCTGCCACCACTCCTCTGCCTCCACTCCTCTGCCACCACTCCTCTGACACCACTCTTCTGCACCACTCCTCTGCCACCACTCCTCTGATCTCTGTGCAGATCTGATGAAAGCGCTGCCACCTCTCCTCTGATCTCTGTACAGATCTGATGAAAGCACTGCCACCTCTCCTCTGATCTCTGTACATACCTGATGAAGCCTTGCCACCACTCTCTGATCTCTGTACAATCTGATGAAAGCGCTGCCACCACTCCTCTGATCTTCTGTACAGATCTGATGAAAGCTCTGCCACCACTCCTCTGATCTCTGTACAGATCTGATGAAAGCCTGCCACCACTCCTCTGATTTCTGTACAGATCTGATGAAAGCGCTGCCACCACTCCTCTGATCTCTGTACAGATCTGATGAAAGCGCTGCCACCACTCCTCTGATCTCTGTACAATCTGATGAAAGCGCTGCCACACTCCTCTGATTCTGTACAGATCTGATGAAAGCGCTGCCACCTACTCCTCTGATCTCTGTACAGATCTGATGAAAGCGCTGCCACCACTCCTCTGATCTTCTGTACATCTGATGAAAGCCTGCCACCACTCCTCTGATTCTGTACAGATCTGATGAAAGCACTGCCACCACTCCTCTGATTTCTGTACAGATCTGATGAAAGCCTGCCACCACTCCTCTGATCTCTGTACAGATCTGATGAAAGCGCTGCCACCACCTCCTCTGATTTCTGTACAGATCTGATGAAAGCGCTGCCACCACTCCTCTGATTTCTGTACAATCTGATGAAAGCACTGCCACCACTCCTCTGATCTCTGTACATATCTGATGAAAGCGCTGCCACCACTCCTCTGCACTCTTTCATGCAGAAACCTGCCACCACTCCTCTGATCTTCTGTCAATCTGATGAAAGCGCTGCCACCACTCCTCTGATTCTGTACAATCTATGAAAGCGCTGCCACCACTCCTCTGATTCTGTACAGATCTGATGAAAGCGCTGCCACCCTCCTCTGATCTCTGTACAATCTGATGAAAGCACTGCCACCATCTCTGATCTCTGTACATATCTGATGAAAGCGCGCCTGCCACTCCCTCTGCCCACCACTCTTCTGTACAGATCTGATGAAAGCGCTGCCACCACTCCTCTGATTTCTGTACAGATCTGATGAAAGCGCTGCACACTCCTCTGATCTCTGTACAATCTGATGAAAGCGCTGCCACCACTCCTCTGATTTCTGTACAGATCTGATGAAAGCGCTGCCACCACTCCTCTGATTTCTGTACAGATCTGATGAAAGCGCTGCCACCACTCCTCTGATTTCTGTACGATCTGATGAAAGCGCTGCCACCACTCCTCTGATTTCTGTACAGATCTGATGAAAGCGCTGCCACCACTCCTCTGATTCTGTACAGATCTGATGAAAGCGCTGCCACCACTCCTCTGATCTCTGTACAGATCTGATGAAAGCACTGCCACCACTCCTCTGATCTCTGTACATTATCTGATTGAAAGCGCTGCCACCACTCCTCTGATTTCTGTACAGATCTGATGAAAGCGCTGCCACCACTCCTCTGATTTCTGTACAGATCTGATGAAAGCGCTGCCACCACTCCTCTGATTCTCTGTAACAGATCTGATGAAGCCTGCACATCTCTGATTCAGTCTACTGATGAAGCCTCCACCACTCCTCTGATCTCTGTACAGATCTGATGAAAGCACTGCCACCCTCCTCTGATCTCTGTACAGATCTGATGAAAGCACTGCCACCCTCCTCTGATTCTGTCACGATCTGATGAAAGCCTGCCACCACTCCTCTGATTCTCTGTACAGATCTGATGAAAGCGCTGCCACCTCCTCTGATCTCTGTACAGATCTGATGAAAGCGCTGCCACACTCTCTGATCTCTGTACATATCTGATGAAAGCGCTGCCACCACTCCTCTGATCTCTGTACAGATCTGATGAAAGCGCTGCCACCACTCCTCTGATTTCTGTACAGATCTGATGAAAGCGCTGCCACCACTCCTCTGATTTCTGTACCGATCTGATGAAAGCGCTGCCACCACTCCTCTGATCTCTGTACAGATCTGATGAAAGCGCTGCCACCACTCCTCTGATCTCTGTACAGATCTGATGTAAGCACTGCCACCACTCCTCTGATCTCTG
This sequence comes from Allobates femoralis, assembly GCA_033576535.1. Taxonomy (NCBI): domain Eukaryota; kingdom Metazoa; phylum Chordata; class Amphibia; order Anura; family Aromobatidae; genus Allobates; species Allobates femoralis. Next base: position 34,521,986 of record JARQOC010000010.1, read on the forward strand.
TACAGATCTGATGAAAGCACTGCCACCACTCCTCTGATCTCTGTACAGATCTGATGTAAGCACTGCCACCACTCCTTTGATCTCTGTAACAAGGGAGTTATCTTAATGGTCCCAGCGAGACACCACACCCCTGCCTGGTGCTAAACCAATGGGGATACAAGGAGGAATGGCTCGCGCCATCGTGGAGGGACCCTGACATACGTCCTGTCAGATACTAGCCAATCCGGCTGAGGGAGGAGTGGTCTAGATTGTTTGGAGCGGTTATTTTAAAAGTACCTTGCAGTACTAACCGGGACACTGACCTTGGTCTATCACATCATGATGATGGGGACTGTGGTCGCCTTCCTTTTTGATCCTCCTCAGACTCATGATACAGCCCATCAGGTGGGCATCACGTGGCATATGAACTGTTGTTTGTATATTACAGCATGGACCGGTGTTCTCTTGTGGTGACGTGGCTGATGCAGACTCAGATGTGCTTCTAACACATCATGGGTTCTAACACTGAATATGTATCAAGTGTAATTCTTTTTAATGTCTTTTATGTAATTACTGGGGGTCGTGATACAACATTGTGGTGTATATTTGTTTTTAACATAATGTTTAGGATCATTACCTTATGCTCAGGTGACCCGATTGATGATTATCAGAGCTCCTTGGAGCCAATCAGGATTCCGTATATAGAAATTTCACAGAGACACTGTTCAGGTTATCTCAGGATGCCAACAAATTATTTAATCCATATGTAGACTTTTATCCCATGTGTAGATTTTTAATAGTTTTTTAAGAATCCTAGGGAGTGGATTGAATGTTTATTTTATCACGATGACGTAAGTCTTACCTCATTTCCGGATATACTGTGGATTTAAATAGATTACCACGCCACAGCACTGTAACCTTGGTTCTCCTGAGGAAGTGTGCAGATACACACGAAACGTGTCGAGGTTCTGTATCAATATAGGTTGTTGGATGACCAGTTATTTCGCTGATTATCCTTCCTCCGAACTGGTGTCGTCAGCGCGATCGTAAGGCCGGATTCATCTCCTTCACTTGCTTCGTACGAACACTTGGCAGATCACTGCGGCTACTTTGTGGGCTACATTCCAGGCTCTATAGTGGTTGTGTCACACACAACCAAATAAGGTGACTGGGGCTATAACCGATTTCTACTCACACTGCAACACGGGTAAGACCCTATTGTGCGCTTGGCTTCCCTTTCTTGGACTCTGAACACTTCCAGCTGGGTCTTCCATTTACAACATCATGTGGGGAGTGGCCCATGTCAATGTTATGTGGAGCCCCAAGGGACGTGGGGTACTCGGTACCGGACCGATCTGCTGCTGGGGATGTCACTGGTGGCCTGGTCTGGACCGTGTCCCTGGCTCAGCACAATAATAGGGGGAATATTTACAGGGGATATGTCACGGGTGACGCCACCCACTTGGTGCGGCCAGTAATGGGGGCCGCCGCTGCTGCAGAACCTCCGGGGTGATGTGAGGGCAGCGGAGGTGGTATAGTTCCAGTGGGGGGAACTGTATCCCCCGGGGCAGTAAAGGGTTAAAGTCTGTTGGTCTGTGTGAGCACACTTACTTTGCAGCTGCAGGGATCTCTCCTCAGCGTTGGTGCTGACAGGCTGTAGCTCTGCAGGTTGAGATCTTTCCAGTGCAAGCCTGTATGGGAGAGAGGGTCTGCAGATAGAGTCTGACAAGGAATTCAGGGTTTCCAAAGCTTTACTTAAGTTGTTCTTCTTCAAGCAAGTTACAGGTTATTCACAGTTCAAGTACACAATTGCTTTCTACTCCCTTTCCGGGTTCCCTTCTCTCCTGCAGCCAGGCTCCTCTCTCCTTGTGACCCCTCACACAGTCTTTAAGTGTGCCTTTCCGGGCTATTACTCTCTCTCTCCGTCTTACACGGGTGTATGCGGACGCTGGACAGTATAGCGGTGACTCGGGCTTCTGTGAGTCCTAGTGTGTCACTGAGCTGCCTGTCCTTTGGGTTAGGAACTCCAGCTTGAAACTAAAGCTCCCCGTCAGTGAATCTGGGGATACCGGGTGAATCGTCGGTCCCCTTCAGAGCTGACACTCTGCTCTAGCCCAGCCTGCAACAGTCCTCTAGCAGGAGGCTCTGCCAGGCTCCTTCCTCTGTTTCCTTCGGTATCTAGGAGGGCTTCTCCACCCGCTGTTAGTAGCTTCTGCTGCTGTCCAGGGCACGGGTTACACTGTCCCTTCTCTGTCTGTCACACTCCTGGTGGTTTCAGCATCTTGGATGGGCTTTCCCCCCCATCTGGCTCGCATTGGCTCAGTACGGGTCTGCGCTCCTCAGCTTAGGCTCTTCCAGGACGTGCAATCTCTTTCAACCTTTACATCTCAGCACCATGGCTTACTGACTTCCTTTACTCCTCCCCCTCTCTATATACTGTCAGTCACCTGACCTTCTGGTGTGCCCAACCCACTCCTCATCCACCACTCCTCCGGTCTCATATAGTGTCCGACCTCAGAGCTGGATGTGAACCCTCTCTATGCGTGGGGATGTGGGCTGTGAGGGTGTAGTGTTTACTATGTCCTAACTGCCTGGCTGCAGTACCCTTCTGTGGCCACCTGCACGCAGGGGTGCCACAGTTACAGGGTGCGGTGAATGGACAATCAGGACTAGAACAAATCAGACGCCCAGAAGGAAGATGGAGAGAAGACAAAAGAGCTGATCGGAGGCAGCAAGACAGATACAGAAATGGTGGAATGAGACATGAGTATATACAGTTTTTTCAATCCATTAGTTACCTTTTTTGTACAATTTATTCTGTGCATATCGAATCTCCCCTCTGATTAACTGCGGGTAAGAGACAAGGAGATAACTGGCTGTGAAGGAGGAGATAACCAGCTGTGCGGGGGAGGAGATAACCGGATGTGAGGAGGAGGAGATAATTGGCTGTGAGGAGGAAGGAGATAACCGGCTGTGAGGAGGGAGGAGATAATCGGCTGTGAGGAGGAAGGAGATAACCAGCTGTGAGGCGGAAGGAGATAACCAGCTGTGAGGAGGAAGGAGATAACCAGCTGTGAGGAGGAAGGAGATAACCAGCTGTGAGGAGGAAGGAGATAACCAGCTGTGAGGGGGAGGAGATAACCGGCTGTGAGGAGGAAGGAGATAACCGGCTGTGAGGAGGAAGGAGATAACCAGCTGTGAGGAGGAAGGAGATAATCGGCTGTGAGGAGGAAGGAGATAACCGGCTGTGAGGAGGAAGGAGATAACCAGCTGTGAGGAGGAAGGAGATAACCGGCTGTGAGGAGGAAGGAGATAACCGGCTGTGAGAGGGAGGAGATAACCGGCTGTGAGGAGGAAGGAGATAACCGGCTGTGAGGGGGAAGTAGGTAACCGGCTGTGAGGAGGAAGGAGATAACCGGCTGTGAGGAGGAAGGAGATAACCGGCTGTGAGGAGGAAGGAGATAACTGGCTGTGAGGGGAAGGAGATAACCGGCTGTGAGGAGGAAGGAGATAACCAGCTGTGAGGAGGAAGGAGATAACCGGCTGTGAGGGGGAGGAGATAACCGGCTGTGAGGGGGAGGAGATAACTGTGGCACCCCTGCGTCCAGGAGGCCACAAAGGGAACTGCAGCCAGGCAGGTAGGACACTTGTTGCACACCAACACCCTCACAGCCCACACAACCCACGTGTAAGAGAAGGTTTACATCCAGCCCTGAGATTAGATGCTCTATGAGATTGAGGGGTGGTGGATTCAGAGGAGTGGGTTGGGCACACCAGAAGTCAGGTGACTTGAGAGTATATAGTGAGGGGGAGGAGTGAAGGGAGTTCAGTAGGCCGCAGTGAGCCGAGATGCAAAGACAGAAAGACTTACACACGTCCTGTGAGTGCAAGGCCTAGGAGCGCAGAATCCGTACTGAGCCAGTGTGAGCCAGAGGGGAGAGAAAGCCCATCCGACGCTGATGCCACCAGGAGTGTGACAGAACAGAGAGGGACGGTGGAACCCGGGCCCTAGACAGCAGCTGAAGCCACTGACTGCAGGCAGAGAAGTCCCTCCTATGATACTGAGAGGAACAGAAAGGAGAGAGCCTGGTAGAGCCTCACACCTGAGGACTGCTGGAGGCTGGGCTGAATAGAGTGTCGGCTCTAGAGGGGACCGCAGTTTACCCGGAATCCCCAGACAACACGACGAGGGGTCTGAGTTTCAGATTGAGATCCCTACCCTAAAGGACAGGCAGCTAAGTGACGCACTGGGACTCACAGAAGCCCGAGTCACCGCCATACTGTCCAGCGCACCACACACCACCCGTATAGACGGAGACCGTAGACAGCCCGGAAAGAACACTAGAGACTGTGTGAGGGGTCACAGAGAGAGGTGCCTGGCTGCAGAGAAAAGGGAACCCAGAGAGGGAGAATGTACCCGTGTATTGAGAACTGTGCTTGAACTGTAAGAACTGCAACTGACTTGTAAACTGCTTGAAGAATCGAGAGTAAAAGACACGGAAAACCCTGAATTGGCCTCTCTTGTCAGTCTCTATCTGCAGACCATTCCTCCCATACAGGTTGCAGCAGATTCCCACCTGCAGAGCTTCAAGCCTGTCAGCACCAGCAAGGAAGAGAGATCCTGCAGCGTCTGCAAAGTAAGTGTCCTGGACAATTCCACAACCCTTAACCCTTACTGCCTCGGGGGATACAGTTCTTCCCACTGGAACTATAACATCTCCGCTGCCACTCCATCACCCCCGGAGGTTCTGCAGCAGCGGCGGCCCTCATCACTGGCCGCATCAAGTGGGTGGCGTCACGAGTGACATTTCCCCTGTAAATATTCCCCTTTATTTGCCGAGCCAGGGACACGGTCCGGACCAAGCCACCCGTGACTTCCCCGGCACCGTCTGATCCGGTACCGAGTACCCCCCGTCCCGTGGGGCCCGACATAACTGGTTGTGAGGAGGAAGGAGATAACCGGCTGTGAGGGGGAGGAGATAACCGGCTGTGAGGGGGAGGAGATAACCGGCTGTGAGGAGGAAGGAGATAACCAGCTGTGAGGAGGAAGGAGATAACCGGCTGTGAGGAGGAAGGAGATAACCGGCTGTGAGGAGGAAGGAGATAACCGGCTGTGAGGGGGAGGAGATAACCGGCTGTGAGGGGGAGGAGATAACCGGCTGTGAGGAGGAAGGAGATAACCAGCTGTGAGGAGGAAGGAGATAACCAGCTGTGAGGAGGAAGGAGATAACCGGCTGTGAGGGGGAGGAGATAACCGGCTGTGAGGGGGAGGAGATAACTGGCTGTGAGGAGTGAGAGAGAATAACGGCTGTGAGGAGGAAGGAGATAACCGGCTGTGAGGAGGGAGATAACCGGCTGTGAGGAGGAAGGAGATAACTGGCTGTGAGGGGGAGGAGATAACCGGCTGTGAGGAGGAAGGAGATAACCGGCTGTGAGGAGGAAGGAGATAACCGGCTGTGAGGAGGGAGATAACCGGCTGTGAGGAGGAAGGAGATAACCGGCTGTGAGGAGGAAGGAGATAACCAGCTGTGAGGGGTGAGGAGAAAAACCGGCTGTGAGGGGTGAGGAGATAACCGGCTGTGAGGGGGAGGAGATAACCGGCTGTGAGGAGGAAGGAGATAACCGGCTGTGAGGAGGAAGGAAATAACCGGCTGTGAGGAGTGAAGAGATAACTGGCTGTGAGGAGGAAGGAAATAACCGGCTGTGAGGGGGAAGAAGTTAACCGGCTGAGGGGGAAGGACATAACCGGCTGTGAGGGGGAGGAGATAACCAGCTGTGAGGAGGAAGGAGATAACCGGCTGTGAGGGGTGAGGAGGTAACCGCCTGTGATGGGGGAGGAGATAACCGGCTGTGAGGAGGAAGGGGATAACCGCCTGTGATGGGGGAGGAGCTCCACTAGAGAAGTCTAAATACCTAGATGTGAAGAAAACGCCTCACTAGGGACTTCTGCAATCTGGTGACCTAGAGTTGGTCCTGATATGAGGTAATTTAGGAGGGGAGACTTCATAGAGATTGGAGTTAGAGAGAGGTGACCTTCAGAAGACTGGTGACCAGTGCTGACACTGTGCAGCTGTATTGCTGAGAAAGTGATGTCTGCAGTGACAGAATTGCTGCCAAGGAAAATAACACCTGCAGTGACAGAAGTGCTGCTGAGGAAAGTGCCAGCAGATTGTCACCAGAGTCAGCAAAGTGAAACACTGGAGGTAACTAATAGATTCCACTAGTGATTGTGAGTGTAAATTGCAGCATGGACAGCATACTCGCTGTTTACCAGTGATTGTGTCCGTTGGGAGTGCGGACCTTTCTGCGCAGATTTACCGAGGTTCCCAGACATAAAACTTCAGATCTTTGCACTTCTTTATGTGATTCTCGGTGCAAGAATGTAATAGAGAAATATTCCTGGGTTACTTTGTGTGAAGACCCCGCTCCCCGCGCCGACAACCGCTCATCTCCTACAAATCATTTCCTTTTGTTTAATTTAAGAGAAAAATTATTGAAAGGCGGCGTCTCGCTGGGATTTATTAATGCGCATCCTCCAGATACCGCGCCTCACACAGCACAAATATCGGGTTTGCAGGGATTTCCAAATTATATTTAATTGGACAATTATTCAAGCTCGAAAAGCGAACGCCGTAAACTTAGGAGCTTGGTAAAAAAAACACCTTGTCTGTTCGGAGAGTTCTCTGCTGACCCAAGAGGCGCAATTGTATCCGCCGCAAATTTATTTTGAAGTAATTGCAATGTCTAAAAAAAAAAGCAGAATAATAAATGAAGTGCGCGGCTGATCACAGACAGAAGGATGCGCCATCGGAACGTGCCGCCATGATGGATTATTGGAGGGGGGGGCACATTATCAGACGTGATCCTCTACATATTTCATCGATGTTGATTTTTTTTCTTCTTTCTGGAGCCGAATGTTTCATGTTCGGCTTTTCGCTGTAAATGAGGTCCGTGGTGGCTTCACTCCCTGGAAGAAAACTTTGTAACGAGATTTGTTTTCTGAGGAGAAATCACGTTTGTTTAGAGACATCAAGACTGGGGCTGGAACGTGTGGTGCGCCCTACCTGGGATCTGCCGGAATCGGGGTCTACCGTGACCAGTAGGGGGCAGCACAAGCTACCAGATCAGTATAGTCATAATGAGGTCCTGGGACGTGTGGTGCACCCTACCTGGGATCTGCCAGAATCGGGGTATATCGTGACCAGTAGGGGGCAGCACAAGCTACCAGATCAGTATAGTCATAATGAGGTCCTGGGACGTGTGGTGCACCCTACCTGGGATCTGCCAGAATCGGGGTTATACCGTGACCAGTAGGGGGCAGCACAAGCTACCAGATCAGTATAGTCATATTGAGGTCCTGGGACGTGTGGTGCGCCCTACCTGGGATCTGCCGGAATCGGGGTTTACCGTGACCAGTAGGGGGCAGCGATTACAGCACAAGCTACCAGATCAGTATAGTCATAATGAGGTCCTGGAACGTGTGGTGCGCCCTGCCTGAGATCTGCCGGAATCAGGGTCTACCATGACTAGAGATAATCAGCTTTTTACATTATAAAATTTATTCTTAGGCCTCCCCTCCCACATGCGCTTTATGAAGGTTTCAGACCCTGTGCACACAGTGTGTTTTTAGATGTGTTTTTGAGTGCAGTTTCGCCCCAAAAGTGAAGCAAATCCTTACGCCAATGAGAATCCTGACGTTTCGTGCACACGTTGGTGATTTTTATCTTGCAGATTTGGTGCAGAAATAAATCTACAGATGTCGATTATTGCTGCGTTTTTGTCTCAGAATGCAAGAAAAACACATGGAAAAAAAAGCATAAAAACACAACAAAAATACGTTGTCTTCTCAGTGCGGTTTTTCTGCCACAAGATGTCGATTAAGTGCAGAAATTACTGCAACCAAATACTGAATGTGTGCGTGTAGGCGTACACTATGGAGGATATTAGGCGATGTGCTGACGCCGAGTCTGTGCTGCAGATTGTGGACGTCAAAAAACTGCACCTTCTATCACAAATACAAGCACAAAACATCCCTGTAACAATGGTGTGTTTCAGGTGCCTTTTTGGTGCATTTTTTTGTATGTTTTTTTGGTGTGTTTTCTTTTGTATGTTGTATGGTGCGTTTTTTTTGTATTTTTTTTGTAGTTTTTTGGTGTGTTTTTTTTTGTATGTATGTTTTTTTTTTGTATGTTTGTTGGTGTGGTTTTTTTGTATTTATGTTTTTGTTTTTTGTTTTTGTATTTTTTTTTGTATGTTTTTTGGTGCATTTTTTTGTATGTTTTTTGGTATGTTTTTGTGTGCGTTTTTTTGGTATGTTTTTGTATGTTTTTTGGTGCGTTTTTTGTATGTTTTTTGGTGCGTTTTTTTGGTGCGTTTTTTTGGTGTGTTTTTGTGTGCGTTTTTGGTGTGTTTTTTTCACCCTGTACACTGTTGTGACTCTGAATAAAGCTAGGTTAGTTTAAAAAACAACAACAAACTTTTGTGGTGACATATCCTGGTACACCCCCCTCTTCTCTTCTCCATTTTGTGGTGTGATCTATCATGGATAGTGGAGAGCGGCAGGTGCGGCTCATACTGACATTACGTCATCGCCGGAGAAAGGTGAGGATTATACTAATGTCACAGGGATATTTTGCTTTTCTTTCCATGAGTTGATCACTAACAAAAGTGAAGTGTGATTTTTATCAGCACAAAGCTTACAGAAGATGCGGGGAGGGGGGGTGCAGCCGCTCATTATGGGCAGGGATGAAAAATGACATTTCATTGCCATATCGGGATTTAAGAAAGTAATGGAAACTTTATATCAAATTAATTTACTTACAGATGCAAGTATTTTTTTATTATTTTGGAAATCCAGCTCCAACACTACAACTCCAACTCCACGACTCCGTCTTCTTCATACACGGCTCATGTTTAGGTGATTCATTTATTGCGGTACAAAGGTAACATCAGGCTTTACGCATTATTATGATGTAATAATCAATATATTTAGATAGAACATAATCATAATTCATAATAATAATATTCTGCAAATATTTCATTGACCCAATGTGTTATATAGTTTAGTAAGTGGAGTCGGCCCACTGGACACAGACTTCAAATGCCCCAAAATGGGCCCTGACTCACAGAATCTGACTACATAGCCCTGCGGCTACAGAGATCAGGATAAACACAGGACTGCAGGCCACACAGGCAAAGTGTACGACTGGCAGCAAACTGGGGAAAGCTGCTCATCTAAGTAACAGAGTAATCACTGGAAGTAGAAACACCTGAGTGATTCCACCCTTTTCAGAAGCAGCATAGAGAATAACTCTGAACATAACCAGGCTGACAACTCAGCTATAGCCAGGTAACAGTAACATACAAAAAAGTCCAAGTGGAGCCACGTGGAGGATCGCGACAGATCAATCATCAAAATTTTATTTCCACTATTCCCATGACACATTGTCCTAAAAACAGAACAATCGACATACGCTCTGTCCCAGGTGAGAACTTCATTGCTGTTTTTGGAAATTGCATAAGAACATATAACGCCGCCATTGTTCAGTTATTTGTGTAATTGATGGCCTGTAGAAGTATGAAAGAACTTTTTTCATTTCTTTTTTTGCACTTGATTATGACTTCTTTTTTCAAAAGCAAGATGCCTCCAATTAAAAATCCCAATTACATGGGCGAAGTGCGACATTTTTACAGCTGCATCCGAGCTTGACATTTTATTGCCTCCACAAATTGAAAGTCCCTTGTAGTAATTAAGATTGATAAAATGGTTGGAGCCGCGTTACTGATACGTTTCATAATGATCGATCTGTACAATAAGCTCGGTAGCAACAATGAAGATAAAATTTTCCTGGTGCGGCGCTCGGCGCGGCCGCGTCCTGCGGTGATTATCTGTTGGCGGAGGCTCCAGTCTTGTGTTCATTTATTTTTAGTGGTGTTAGCCGTCCTCACTTTACATATCTACGCTCCGTCTATATAATTGCCTCCTACACTAAAGTGTAATAAATCAAGCGGCGTAAATCTGTGACAAGCAGCTGACAACAGCGATACGGCCCCGCGCCTGAGCGCCGCAAAACAATCAACAGATTCTGCGCTTCTCCATCTTTTTAATAGGATCCGGCAAACAAAAATAACTTTTATTTATTTCATTCTGGAACGTCTGGAAATTTGGAATTTAGGAAGATGAAGGTAGAAAGAGTGAAAAGGTTTGTTTTCAGAATATTTTACATCTGCTGTAAACTTCTACTTTACTTACAATGTAATGATAGAGTCAGCCGCAACGTGCACCACAAGGGCGAAACCACAGGACGGGGCAAAGGCGACATCAAACGAGGGAGCGGGGAATCACCAAAGAGAAGGACCATGGGGTGAACCCTGCAGATGGGCAGAACCTCCACTCTCCATCCAGGACAGTGGGTCTCTCGTTATCCCTCTATTTATCAATGGGCCTCTATTGCCCTCTTCCTCAGGAGCTGTGTTCTGGGGCCAGTCGGGCGTCCTCTGCGGAAATCAGTGACACCTGTAGGCGGCAGAATTCCGCTCGGTGTCGCACAAACCCGGTATTATCCTAATGAGGTCATGTAGTGCACAGAAGATAATTTACCGTATGTCTGTGCAGAATGACGGGACAGTGGTGTACATCAGATCAAAAAAGTCAGTGCAGCATAAAGAGGCAGTCTACTGTACAGCAGATGATACAGGTCAGCACAGCATAAAGAGGCTGTCTACTGTACAACAGATTATATAAGTCAGGTCAGCATAAAGAGGCTGTCTACTGTACAGCATATGATACAAGTCAGCGCAGCATAAAGAGGCTGTCTACTGTACAGCAGATGATACAGGTCAGCACAGCATAAAGAGGCTGTCTACTGTACAACAGATTATATAAGTCAGGTCAGCATAAAGAGGCAGTCTACTGTACAGCTATTATACAAGTCAGGCAGCATAAAGAGGCTGTCTACTGTACAGCAGATGATACAGGTCAGCACAGCATAAAGAGGCTGTCTACTGTACAACAGATTATATAAGTCAGGTCAGCATAAAGAGGCTGTCTACTGTACAGCATGTGATACAAGTCGCGCAGCATAAAGAGGCAGTCTACTGTACAGCATATGATACAAGTCAGCGCAGCATAAGAGGCTGTCTACTGTACAACAGATTATATAAGTCAGGTCAGCATAAAGAGGCAGTCTACTGTACAGCATATGATACAAGTCACGCAGCATAAAGAGGCTGTCTACTGTACAACAGATTATATAAGTCAGGTCAGCATAAAGAGGCAGTCTACTGTACAGCATATGATACAAGTCAGCGCAGCATAAGAGGCTGTCTACTGTACAACAGTAATGTCACGGCATACCTGTAACAGGTCAGCATAAAGAGGCAGTCTACTGTACATGCATACGCTGATAAAGTCAGCTGCAGCATAAAGAGGCAGTCTACTGTACAGCAATGATACAAGTCAGCGCAGCATAAAGAGGCAGTCTACTGTACAGCAGATTATCAGTCAGTGCAGCATAAAGAGGCAGTCACTGTACAGCAGATGATACAAGTCAGGCAGCATAAAGAGGCAGTCTACTGTACAGCAGATGATACAAGTCAGCGCAGCATAAAGAGGCAGTCTACTGTACAGCAATGATACAAGTCAGGTGCAGCATAAGAGGCAGTCTACTGTACAAAGATCTATATAAATCAGCGCAGCATAAAGAGGCAGTCTACTGTACAGCATATGATACAAGTCAGTGCAGCATACAAGGAGTCTACTGTACAGCAGATGATACAGTCAGTGCAGCATATAGAGGCAGTCTACTGTACAATCAATAATATCAGTCAGTGCACATAGAGCAGCTACGTAGCAGATTATACAAGTCAGTGCAGCATACAGAGCAGTCATGTACAGCAGATGATACAGGTCAGTGCAGCATAAGAGGCAGTCTACTGTACAGCAACCAAGTATAAGTCAGTAGCATAAAGCAATACTGTAAGAAGATGTTAGTCATGTGCAGCATACACATGACTGATAGCAAAATCAGTGAGCTAGAGGCGTCTACTGGACAAGCATGCAGATAGAGGTATCTATTGTACAGAGCTCATTAAGGTAAGTGTAATAAACACTAAGTATGACTTGGACTATGTGCCTCTGCCGTCAGGGCTCCGTGGTTTGGAAATGATGATACTAGGGAAACAGTGTTAATCACTATTATACGATGGCCGGGTGATGTTTAGCATTTAATTGCCGGTATTTGTGTGACGGTCTCCTGACACCCCTGACACCGGGCCCCGGATCCCCCCTTCATCATGGCAGGTGACGGGCTCGGTGCAGGATGTTCTCTATGTTTACTGCAGACTACAAAGCGCCTGACATTGTGAGTAAATCCGTCCCCCGCCGCCGGCTGCGTGTAATTGCTGCAGTAACGAGGAGCAGGACATTATTCTTTCATAACGTGGAGCAGTTAAAGGGGAAGCGCTCACCTGTACAGGCGAGAATCCGGCTAATTATCTGCTGATTATATGCTCAGCGTGACGGGGAAATCTCCGGCTGCCACCAGCGCTGGATGAGCCGAGCTGACACATCGCACGCGGCAGCGGCGGCTAATAGATCCCTAATGAGAAGGTCAACATTAGCAAACACATAAGTGACTGGAAGTCGCCCCAAATGAGCGCAGAGCGCCGGGGCCGCCAGCCGCACTCAGCTGTCTGCGCGGATAAATGATCTGGACAAACGGATCCGGTGTGAAGGGCGGCGCGGGGCGTATTTAATCACTGTCACTGTCGCTGTGTATTACAGAGAGTGCGCTGATTACTGACAGTGCAGGCGAAGAACGCCACAATGGAGTGACCTGAGCCGCCGCACCGGATCCAGGTGTCCAGTGATCGTCTGAAGATCGGATCCAGCACAATCTGTTCTGCAATAATTGATTTCTGCCTGATCCGTTTTTGTAACATGGGAGTCTATGGAGAGCGGATCCGGTGACTATGACACGATCCGCACCGTCAGCACCATAAAGCTCCATGTGTTATATCTGGGTTTATGGTGCGTTTTTTCCAGGCTGCGTTTCTATTTAGTTTGGGGATCACAACCTGGAAAGAGAGAAAGGGAGGAAAACGCATCAAAAAGCAAAGTGTGAACACACCTGCATTTTTGCAGCATTTTTCCATGATTACACTGATGTCAGTGAATAAAAAACACTGCAAAAAACACACCAACAACTGACAAGGGGGAAAAAAAAGCAACAAAACTTCAGGATTCTCAATGACTTTGCTGTAATAAGGCTTGGCATTAAGCTTATGACAAAACTGTATCAAAAGCGCACTGTGTGCACAGGGCCTTAGGAGGTAAAAAATAAAAAAAATCCAATTCTCCATCAGTGCTCCCAGCTCAATATGAAGAAATTACATAAAATGTTAATCTACTTATATAATTGCGAAGTGGCGTCAGTCATCCCCTTCCCTCCAGTTGTCCCCATATTACAATTGGGTATTATGACATTGTAGCGACCGGTGGTAAGGCCGCGGGTGTGTGTGTGTATGTCTGGCTTCAACAGAATCTCCATACTCAGATTTAACCGGTAGTAACATTTCTTTACTGTAAAACATATCTATAACACAGTCAACTGATCTAGCTGTACACATGTATATGGTGGAGTCCCTGGATCTTCACTTTATCCGGGTGCGCAGCAAGAAGAAGAAAAAGAAAACAAACAAAATGGAGATATCTTTCCCTAACTTTCCCTCAAATCACGTACCAGTCTATCCCAGAAGAAGATGTCGCTCCCACGTGGCAGGCCTGGGGTCTCACGATGACGGGTCCCGCTGCAGCGCTGAAGGGGGAAACTCCTCAGTCCTCTTCTTTGGTCTTCTTCCGCAGGTAACAGATTTTTGTTAGTCTCTCTCTCTGTCCCGGGGCACACCAATCAGCAGAAGGGAGATCACAGTAGCACAGATGGCTCCCTTATGTCGGTCACAGCCCCTGCACATGTAATCCAGTGGCAATGTCCTGAATTCCGGAGGCAATGTCCTGAATTTGAGTTGGACCCTCGGTAAGACAAGGTCCTGCAGACCGGGGGTTGCAACAGCGATCCTCACGGGGTATTTCTTCCCAAGAATCCGGCTGCAAAAGAGCCCTATGTCGGGAGACACCACACGCAGGTCTGTCCTGGCTGAGCTCTGGGTCTGTACTGACTTCCTGCTGCTCTCTCTTCCTGAGTAAACACATTTGCTGAAAAGGGAATTTCCCACTTCCCTGCGTTTGTTTCAGCACTTGTCCACAAGGGGCAGTAGCGGACTGAGCACAGTTCATTTCCATATCCATTTCTATGATACAATCTGAATTGCTCACCTCACTACATACCCCCCACTTAAAGGTTGACAGTCCCTGTCAACAACCATCGGCTCCAAGGCAGTGATGGCTGTGGATATCACAGGGATTGATCTCCGGCGGAGTAGGGACCTCTGTTGGGGGAAACCGTCATCCCCCCGTTCACCTTTGCTCCCTTGTTCAGGGCTCACAATATCTCCAATAAACTCAGGCCCGTTTTCTACCCGGGGAGAGTAGGATCGCCGGCGGTAGCGGCGCCGGTTGGGGGCAAATCTGCTTCCTTGAACGGGAACACCCCCAGGACCGGTGACGTCGGCGGCCTCTGTACCCCTCTCTCGCTTCACAACATCAAACTGTACCACCTCCCCATCACCAACGCTGCGGAGGCACTTACGAGGATTGTTACGCTTTATGGCAGTCTGATGTACAAACACGTCATCCTTTGTGTCATTCCTGCTGATGAAGCCATACCCATCGCGGACATTAAACCACTTCACCGTCCCCTGGACCCGAGTGGCCAGCACTTGCTTATCGGTCTGGCTCTGTCTCTTCACACCCTTTTCCCTGATCTCCCCTGCCGAGCGAGCCGCTTTGGCGGGGGCGTCTAGTTTAAAGGTGGCTTCTGTTGTGGGGCATGACTTGCTGGTTCTGGTATATCGGACCACGGGTGGAGGATGCGGACAACGGTTTGCCCTATGGCGGGGGTCGCTGCATGTCCAGCACCTTCCCATAGGCCGGCTGGGTTGCTGTCTCGCTTGCCTGTCCGCCTGTTGGTCTAGCATGAGCTGTAGCTGTAGTATCTGTTTCTGCAACTCTGCTACTATCTGCTTCAATTGTTCCGTGTCACTGTTCGGAGTGCTGGCACCGGATATGGACCTGCAGGCCGTAGTATAAGTCTGGTTATAAGCTACTACCGGGAGGAGATTCTGTTGATCACACATCCTGCCGACTACGCCAGATGTAGCGACCGGTGGTAAGGGCGCGGGTGTGTGTGTATGTCTGGCTTCAACAGAATCTCCATACTCAGATTTAACCGGTAGTAACATCTCTTTACTGTAAAACATATCTATAACACAGTCAACTGATCTAGCTGTACACATGTATATGGTGGAGTCCCTGGATCTTCACTTTATCCGGGTGCGCAGCAAGAAGAAGAAAAAGAAAACAAACAAAATGGAGATATCTTTCCCTAACTTTCCCTCAAATCACGTACCAGTCTATCCCAGAAGAAGATGTCGCTCCCACGTGGCAGGCCTGGGATCTCACGATGACGGGTCCCGGTGCAGCGCTGAAGGGGGAAGCTCCTCAGTCCTCTTCTTTGGTCTTCTTCCGCAGGTAACAGATTTTTGTTAGTCTCTCTCTCTCTGTCCCGGGGCACACCGATCAGCAGAAGGGAGATCACAGTAGCACAGATGGCTCCCTTATGTCGGTCACAGCCCCTGCACATGTAATCCGGTGGCAATGTCCTGAATTCCGGAGGCAATGTCCTGAATTTGAGTTGGACCCTCGGTAAGACAAGGTCCTGCAGACCGGGGGTTGCAACAGCGATCCTCACGGGGTATTTCTTCCCAAGAATCCGGCTGCAAAAGAGCCCTATTTCGGGAGACACCACACGCAGGTCTGTCCTGGCTGAGCTCTGGGTCTGTACTGACTTCCTGCTGCTTTCTCTTCCTGAGTAAACACATTTGCTGAAAAGGGAATTTCCCACTTCCCTGCATTTGTTTCAGCACTTGTCTACAAGGGGCAGTAGCGGACTGAGCACAGTTCATTTCCATATCCATTTCTATGATACAATCTGAATTGCTCACCTCACTACAACATCACAATGGGGTATTACATCATAGTGGGGCATTATATCACAATTGGGTATTTTTTACATCACATTGGGGTGTTATGACATCATAGCACACAGGAGAGAGACAGAACACAGCGGGGAGAGAGACAGCACACAGGAGAGAGACAGAACACAGCGGAGAGAGAGACAGCACACAGCAGAGAGAGAGAGAGAGACAGGAAATGGGGGGGAGAGAAAACAAACGGGGGAGAGAGACAGCACTCAGGGGGGAGAGAGACAGCTCACAGGGGGAGAGAGACAGCACACAGGGGGAGAGAGACAGCACACAGGGGGAGACAGAAAGCATACAGGGGGGAGAGAGAAAGCACACAGGGGGAGAGAGACAGCACACAGGGGGAGAGAGACAGCACACAGGGGGAGACAGAAAGCATACAGGGGGGAGAGAGAAAGCACACAGGGGGAGAGAGACAGCACACAGGGGGGAGAGAGACAGCACACAGGGGGAGAGAGACAGCACACAGGGGGAGACAGAAAGCATACAGGGGGGAGAGAGAAAGCACACAGGGGGAGAGAGACAGCACACAGGGGGAGAGAGACAGCACACAGGGGGGAGAGAGACAGCACACAGGGGGAGACAGAAAGCATACAGTGGGGAGAGAGAAAGCACACAGGGGAGAGAGCGTTCAGGGGAGAGAGACAGCACACGGGGAAAGAGAGTACAAGGGGGAGAAAGACAGCACACGGGGGAGAGAGACAGCATGCAAGGGAGAGAGATAGCACAAAGGGGAGAGAGACATTACAAGGGGTAGAAAGACAGCACAGGGGGGAGAAAGTCAGCGCACAGGGGGAGAGAACGCACAGGGGGAACGACAGCCGCCGCCCCCAGCAGCACAGTGACCTGCCCCTATTGTGACGTCACAGATCTGGTCGACAGGGTAGAGGGTACTCGGATACCGGGACAGGGGGTTACTTCGGTGGGGGATCACAGCTGGTCGGTTCCCGTTTCCGTGGCCTGGACCCTCAATGGCGGGGTGGGGGTGATCATGATGGGGGATTTATAACGTGACGCCACCTGTGGTACCTGGTAATAGGGTTACCAGCGCTGCGGGCCGGCCGCTGAGGTGATGCAAATGCAGCTTTGGTAGTACAGCTCCCCACAGGTGGAGCTTTACCTCAGGGCAGCGGGGTGGATGAGGGAGTAGGAGTGAATAGTAGCTTCAGACTCCGGTGTCCGGGTGGCTAAAGGGATAACAGATACGTTCCCTTCTTCTGTCTTCCTATCTCTCACTTCTCCCACTGGCCTCCGTCCCTCTCCTTAGGGCACTGCACAGCTGGGTCAGGTTTCCTGATTCTGGGCCTGGCTTGGTCCCAGCAACCAGATCCTTCACTAATTGCTCTCTCCTCTGCAGTCTCTCTGGAACTAACTGGCTGGACTGCCTCTGCAGACTGACTGACTCCTCCCCTCAGGCCTGGATCTTTATAGGGGATCTGGCTTAAGGCAGCCAGTGGAGCTCCCCCTCCAGGTCTGGGGTGGAAGGTGTTGTGTGCTGTGTGCCAAGGTGTACATCCCTCCCTGCTCCGGAGGGTCCTGTGGCAATTCCTCGCAGGGTTGCCACATCACCACCCTCCGATGCAGTCAGACCCATTAAATGAGGCAAACGCAAGTGCACAGAACAGATGCAATCACACTCATAAGTGTAAGGGACTCGTAAGCATGAGGATCTGTGACGTGGATTATGAGCTTAATGTGTTAACATCTCCTGGTGTCTGGAGGGAGTCCAGGCGGGGCCATCTTGGGCGTGGAAGCTCCTCAGGCGAGGCCCAGGCTTCACGGCCTACAGTGGGAAGAAACACCCAGACTCAGTTGTAAATGGAAGCTGTTTTGGAGAGACGGAGGGAACATTCTGGCCGTGGTTACTGTGTGATCTGGGAAGAGGCCAGAAAGTTGTATAGACCAAGGGAAATGAGGGGGGCATCATTGCCATAGAGGTTGATGGTGAAGAGGGAGCAGTACCATCTTTCCCCTGTTACTAGAGCAGTGGCACCCCCGATAGTGCCAGCGGTCAGCGGCAGGAGAGTATTACTCCCCCATAGTGCCAGCTGTCAGCAGCAGGAGATTGGCGCCCCCCTTAGTGCCAGCAGTCAGCGGCAGGAGAGTGGTGCCCCCATAGTGTCAGCAACAGGAGAGTGGCATCCCCCTATAGTGCCTGTGGTCAGCAGCAGAAGGAGAGTGGTGCCAGCATAGTGCCAACGGTTGGAGAGTGGTATTCCCATAGTGCCAGCACAGGAGCAGAGTGGTGTCCCCCATGGTGCCAGCGTCAGCGCAGGAGAGTGGTGCCAGCATAGTGCTACGTCGAGAGGTATCCATAGTGCCAGCAGTCAGGGAGCAGAGTGTGCCCTCATAGTGCCAGCGGTCAGCGGCAGGAGAGTGGCGTTGGTGGTAATCTTATGCTAATGCCTGTAGTTGCGGATCACCTTTCACATCAGTTATACCAACCAGGCCTTTAAAGGGAACCTGTTATCAGGATCAGCCATGATAAACTAAAGGTCAGGGCATAAAGTGCAGCTCTGCTGGCATAATATCCCTGTAAAAATCTGCAAACTCGGTTATTTTTTTAACAAGACGGGGGCTCTATTCACATAGGGCGATTCTAGAACCTGTGCGATTATATATTACGCTACGTTCACACACAGCGTATTGCTGCGTTTTGTGAGGATCCGTTTTAGGTGCAAAAACTGCAAGAGAACGGATCCTCACAGAACGCATATTCTCTCTGTGTGAACGCCGCTGCGACTATTCGCCTGCACTTACCTCACCGCGCACCCCGGTGACCGCCAGCAGTTCTTCTCATCCTAGAGGCCTCAGCGAGCGCAGCCTCTAGGTCCCTGCAATCTGATATGTGACTCGGTGATGTCGCTCAGTCACATAGTGCTGTTTAAGGTCCTCTATAGGTCCTACGGCGGCGGGATGAGGAGAAATCAGCGGCGGGGAGCACGGCAGGTAATTAAAAAGCGCCGCAAAATAACGCTAAAAAAATTACATGTTAATTCTTTTTACACATCCGCTTTTCAGCCAAAAGCGGATGCGTAAAAGCGCAGAGTGTGAATGCAAAACAGTGAAATGCATTGACTTGGCTGGGACAAACAACATCAATGCTGTTTCACTGCATTCCACTGCAATAGCAGATTCGTGCAAAGCGCAGCAATAGTGCAGGAATAGCGCAGCGTGTGGCCATAGCTTTAGTCCATCTACTCCAGCTACTAATCCAGCGCCGCCGAGGAGGGCAGGGGAGTCCGCTGCTGTTTGCCATCCCCCTGTGCTCTCTCTTCCCCCTCCCTGTGCACTCTTTCTTACCCCTCCTGTGTGCCCTCTGTCTTCCCCTCCTGTGCCCTCTGTCTTCCCTCCCTGTGCCCGCTCTCTTCCCCCGTGTGCGCTCTCTCTTCCCCCGTGTGCGCTCCTCTTCCCCTGTCTCGCTCTTTCTTTCAGTGCTCGCTCTCTTCCCCCTGTACCTTCTCTTCCCCCCTTGATGTGCCCTCTCTCTTCCCCCCCCTCCCGACGTACCCTTTCTTCCCCCGACGTGCCCTCTTCTTCCCTTCCCCCTGTACACTCTCTCCCCCTGTGCGCTCTCTTCCTTCCCGACGTGCCCTCTCTCCTCCCCGTGCACGCGCTCTTCCCCCCTGTGCTCTCTCTCTTCCCCCTGTGCTCTCTCTCTTCCCCCTGTGCACTCTCTCTCCCCTGTGCGCTCTCTCTTCCCCCTGTGCGCTCTCTCTTCCCCCTGTGCGCTCTCTCTCCCCCTGTGCGCTCTCTCTCCCCCCCTGTGCGCTCTCTCTTCCCCCCTGTGCTTTCTCCCCCGTGCCTCTCTTCCCCCCTGTGCGCTCTCTCTTCCCCCTGTGCGCTCTCTCTTCCCCCTGTGCGCTCTCTCTTCCCCCCTGTGCCATTTTCCCCCTGTGCTCTCTCTTCCCCCCTGTGCGATCTCCTTCCCTCTTTTGCTGTCTCTTCCTGCTGCACACCACTATGCAGTATTTTCTCGGTGTGGCAGTATTCAGTTTGCCGTCTGTGTTGACTCCTGATTTCCTCCTATTCGTTCCTTATATTCTCAGCTGTTATGCTCTGTACTTTCCCATTATTAGACATTTTCTCTCTCCCCCGTCTTATTCTCTCCGCCACCATCTTGGTGTGCACTATGAATATCTTATGTGTCCGGATGATTTCCTTCTATCAGGAGCTGCAGAGAAAATAGAATTTCTACAATTGTCCGTCTGATGGAAGAAGTAATTTTTCAGAATTGACACATTTGTTGCTTGCGCCTTTAAAGTGGGAACCTTTGGAATTTGATCAAGTTCTTCCAAGACGGCGGCTGTAGATAACCGCAGCGCCATTACCATCGACAGAAAGAGAAATTATCAGCCGGCTGCGGGCTGTCACATTCAGGCTTCCTGCAAACGGACATGGATTTCAATGTAGAGCAATATGACAACACATCCCGAGAGGAATCCACCGGCCACGGGGCAAGTGGCCACCGCTGCCCCCAGCAGCTGAGGAATCTCCCACAATGGTATCATTAACTCCTGGAGGATGCAGAGCTCAGCTCCATTGTTTCTCCATGTGACATGAAGAGTCGCAGCTACCGTGGAGGGGCAGAGGGGGCAGTCAGTCCGGGCCCTGCACTCAGAGGGGCCCACCTTGACTTCTTCCACTGTTAATTGTATCGGAGGGACATACGATCTGCCCGCCGAGCCGCCCTCTGTTCTGTAGATTGCAGTGCTCTATAAGCCTCCTCTCTACAGGTCAGCAGGGGATGCAGTGGACGAGGCGCCGGCGCATGCACAGGATGCTGGAGTCCCAGCACCGTGACATCATTGTGCAGTGCCAGCTACTCTGCTGCCCTATGCGAGCGATGGCAGCGTGGTGATCTGCCTATGTTCGACCCATCAGGGTCCTGGATACTTGATTAGGTGATCCAACCAGTTTCCAGCTCACCGGACTATTAAATATGTGAGTGCAGCATTCAGTGACGGAGCTACGGACTCCTTGCAGACATCACAAGCCGTTCCCAGTACTCCAAAGTCAATGTCCGGCTCCACGTCTTCTTAAAAGAATCAAGTTTATTTTCAAGAGTTTAAAACATCGACGCGTTTCGACCATAACTGTGGTCTTAGTCATAATTAGGGATGAGCGAGTATAATCGTTACTATTCGGTAATCGCCAAATAGTAACGATATTCGGCTACTTGCTACTTCCTGTGTCTCTTGTGATTACTCGAGAGTAGCGAGTACTCCTTTATCTTTCGCAGTGTATCTATATATGCACTGCGAAAGTGCACTAAAAGTGAAGAAACGTTGTTAAAAAAAACCCCATCATACTCACCTTTCGACGCCTGCGCCGGGACCGGCAGACCTCACCTCCGATGTGCGGCAAGGACCTGCCAATCAGATGGCCGGACGTCACAAACCATGTGATCGCTATCAGCTACCTGATTGGCTAGATTGCCAGGTCTTGAATGTGCATAAATGAGAACACCATCCCCACAGTCAAGCATGGAGGTGGAAACATTATGTTTTGGGGTGTTTCTCTGTTTAGGTCACAGGACTACTTCACCACATCAATGGGACAATGGATGGAGACATGTACCGTAAAATCCTGAGTGACAACCTCTTTCCCTCCATCAGGACATTAAAAATGGATCATGGCTGGGTGTTCCAGTAAACAATGACCCAAAACATACAGCCAAGGCAAAAAAGGAGAGGCTCAAAAAGAAGCACATTAAGGTCATGGAGTGGCCTAGCCAGTCTCCCGACCTGAATCCCATAGAAAATTTACGAACGATAAAATGAGAGCAAACTGGAAAGTTAGGCTGCCAGTTACATTTGGTTTGTCAGATAATGAAGGAAATTAGCACCAGGTGCCAGATTATCACTAATATCTTGCAGGTATCTGTAATTGTTCTCTAATTTTGA
Source organism: Allobates femoralis (assembly GCA_033576535.1). Lineage (NCBI taxonomy): Eukaryota > Metazoa > Chordata > Amphibia > Anura > Aromobatidae > Allobates > Allobates femoralis. The sequence goes on from JARQOC010000010.1 coordinate 34,544,032, forward strand.
TCAGTTCTTTTTCATTTATCTCATTTCCATTTACATTCTGGGCTTTACAATATATTCAATGTATGAAATAAGCTTAAAATACTGATAATTTCCTCATGTTTGGATATCGTCACATAGGACGACACAATGACCTTAACATTAAGGAAATTGTGTTTTGTTCTCTAATTTTGATTACCACTGTATATATGTGTGTGTGTATATCTTATATATAAAGCTGAGTGTATGTGTGTGTGTGTGTGTCCACTAAAGGGATCTGCACCCATGTGACTCAGGGAACGTCTATGACTGTTTTGATGGGAAATTTTAAGCCACGATGGACATTCATAGTATAACACAGCCTATACATGTCTGTGAAACATTCAGGTAAGCCTACCAAAGGCAAGGACTTGTGGAAAGTGGCGCACCCTGGGACATGATCCTCAGTGAAGCAGCAGCCACACAAACCCAAAGCCATTATGACACCTCTTTGCTTTTCTTCTAACAACCTGTAACATTTCATATCCCCTGGAGAGCTGGACAAAGTACAACTCTCATTAAGAGTCACCAGGGCCCCAGGCTATTTAGAAGAGGAGGGCCCCCCAATCCTAAGTATTTTGAAAGATCATGTGATAGATCACATGATTAGTATACAAGGACAGATCCATAGAGGCAAAAGAAGAACAATTGTGGCACGCATAGCCACCTAGGCCCCAGTATGCAAGAGGCGGCACATAGACCCTAGTATACTGCAGGAGGCGGCACGCATCCCCCAAAAAAAGAGCACGAGGCTGCACACAGTACCCAGTATTCAGCAGCAGACCATACTCAGCCATCAGTATACAGTAGGAGGCCGCACAAAGCCACCAGTATTATAGCAGTAGGCCGCACATAGCCCTCTGTATACAGCAAGAGGCCACATACAGCCCACTGTATATAGCAGGAGGCCACACAGATGCCAGTATTACAGCAGGCCGCACACAGCCCCCCAGTATACAAGAGGAAGCCGCACACAGCCTCCAGTATTACAGCAGGAAGCTGCACAAAGCCCCCAATATACAGCACGATCTTGCACACCGCTCCAGTATACAACAGGAGCTTGCACACAGCCCCAGTATAGAGCAGGAGTCAGCACAAAGCCCCATTATACAACAGGGGGCTGAACACAGCCCCCAGGATACAGCAGAAGGCCACACACAGCCCCCGATATACTGCAGGAGGCTGCACACAGCTCCTAGTATACAGCAGGAGGCTGCACACAGCCCCCAAGATAGAGCAGAAGGCCACACACAGCCCCTAGTATACAGCAGGAGGCTGCACATAGCCACCAATATTATAATAGGAGGCTGCACACAGCCCTCTGTATACAGCAGGATGCCACACACAGCCACCCAGTATACAGCAGGAGGCCACACAGCCTCCAGTATTACAGCAGGAGGCTGCACTCAGCCCCCGGTATACACCACGGGGCTGCATATAGTAATAGGACCCCAGTATACAGCAGGAGTTTGAAAAGAGCCCTCAGTATACAGCAGAAGGCCACACACAGCCCTCAGTATACAGTAGGAGGCTGCACACACCCTTCAGTATAAAGCAGGAGGCCGCACACAGTCTTCAGTATAAAGCAGGAGGCCACACACAGTCTTCAGTATAAAGCAGGAGGCCGCACACAGTCTTCAGTATAAAGCAGGAGGCCGCACACAGTCTTCAGTATAAAGCAGGAGGCCACACACAGTCTTCAGTATAAAGCAGGAGGCCGCACACAGTCTTCAGTATATAGCAGGAGGCCACACACACAGTGTTCAGTATAAAGCAGGAGGCCACACACAGTCTTCAGTATAAAGCAGGAGGCCACACACAGTCTTCAGTATAAAGCAGGAGGCCGCACACAGTCTTCAGTATAAAGCAGGAGGCCACACACAGTCTTCAGTATAAAGCAGGAGGCCACACACAGTCTTCAGTATAAAGCAGGAGGCCACACACAGTCTTCAGTATATAGCAGGAGGCCACACACACAGTGTTCAGTATAAAGCAGGAGGCCACACACAGTCTTCAGTATAAAGCAGGAGGCCACACACAGTCTTCAGTATAAAGCAGGAGGCCACACACAGTCTTCAGTATAAAGCAGGAGGCCACACACAGTCTTCAGTATAAAGCAGGAGGCCACACACAGTCTTCAGTATAAAGCAGGAGGCCGCACACAGTCTTCAGTATAAAGCAGGAGGCCACACACAGTCTTCAGTATAAAGCAGGAGGCCACACACAGTCTTCAGTATAAAGCAGGAGGCCACACACAGTCTTCAGTATAAAGCAGGAGGCCACACACAGTCTTCAGTATATAGCAGGAGGCCACACACACAGTGTTCAGTATAAAGCAGGAGGCCACACACAGTGTTCAGTATAAAGCAGGAGGCCACACACAGTGTTCAGTATAAAGCAGGAGGCCACACACAGTCTTCAGTATAAAGCAGGAGGCCACACATAGTCTTCAGTATAAAGCAGGAGGCCGCACATAGTCTTCAGTATAAAGCAGGAGGCCACACACAGTCTTCAGTATAAAGCAGGAGGCCACACACAGTCTTCAGTATAAAGCAGGAGGCCACACACAGTCTTCAGTATAAAGCAGGAGGCCACACACAGTCTTCAGTATAAAGCAGGAGGCCACACACAGTCTTCAGTATAAAGCAGGAGGCCGCACACAGTCTTCAGTATAAAGCAGGAGGCCGCACATAGTCTTCAGTATAAAGCAGGAGGCCACACACAGTCTTCAGTATAAAGCAGGAGGCCGCACACAGTCTTCAGTATAAAGCAGGAGGCCACACACAGTCTTCAGTATAAAGCTGGAGGCCACACACAGTCTTCAGTATAAAGCAGGAGGCCACACACAGTCTTCAGTATAAAGCAGGAGGACACACACAGTCTTCAGTATAAAGCAGGAGGCCACACACAGTCTTCAGTATAAAGCAGGAGGCCACACACAGTCTTCAGTATAAAGCTGGAGGCCACACACAGTCTTCAGTATAAAGCAGGAGGCCACACACAGTCTTCAGTATAAAGCAGGAGGACACACACAGTCTTCAGTATAAAGCAGGAGGCCACACACAGTCTTCAGTATAAAGCAGGAGGCCACACACAGTCTTCAGTATAAAGCAGGAGGCCGCACACAGTCTTCAGTATAAAGCAGGAGGCCGCACACAGTCTTCAGTATAAAGCAGGAGGCCACACACAGTCTTCAGTATAAAGCAGGAGGCCGCACACAGTCTTCAGTATAAAGCAGGAGGCCGCACACAGTCTTCAGTATAAAGCAGGAGGCCGCACACAGTCTTCAGTATAAAGCAGGAGGCCACACACAGTCTTCAGTATAAAGCAGGAGGCCGCACATAGTCTTCAGTATAAAGCAGGAGGCCACACACAGTCTTCAGTATAAAGCAGGAGGCCGCACACAGTCTTCAGTATAAAGCAGGAGGCCGCACATAGTCTTCAGTATAAAGCAGGAGGCCACACACAGTCTTCAGTATAAAGCAGGAGGCCGCACACAGTCTTCAGTATAAAGCAGGAGGCCACACACAGTCTTCAGTATAAAGCAGGAGGCCGCACATAGTCTTCAGTATAAAGCAGGAGGCCCATTTACTTTGTGACTTACGTGTAAAATAATTTTTAGTTAAGCCATTCTATGTTGTTATAGCTAAGAATAGTTATATCTGTAGATGTGAGTGAATAGAATTATAATTCTATCATTACCTGCAGATCATGATGATTATTATTATTAATAATAATGTCACATAGTTCTGTAGATAAATGTGATTGAAGTCTCCTATGGTTACACACTTTCCCAGCAGGATAAAGACATAAACCTAGAAGGTTCTTCCTTTTTGTGATCAGGTTACAATCCTCTGTGATCTATTTTGGAGCCTGACATCGTTTATTTCCGTTGTAGTTTTCCCTATCACTGTCTCTTGTGGCCGGATATTTTCAGCTCTTACTGTAAAGATCCCTTTCATATCTTTCTATTTCCTCTCCCGCCCATTCGCTCATCATGTCACCTTCTAATCCTCCTCATATCCTTAGTGAGATGACGGACGGGTACATTGTGAATGGCTGGAGTGTATCACAGAGGTGGTTTTCCTCTTGGATGTAAACCCGGAGTGTCTACTCTGTGACCTGTAGTGCCACAAGTCTTGTTGAGGCATTCAGGGTCAGGTTTATGGATTGCTGGAGAGACAGGTGGGCCTGGCTATCCACAGACCTCCACCCATGGGTGTGTCTCATGTATTTAATGGTGTCTGTCTGTTTGACACATGGTTTTGTGTTGGAGGTAGCAGACATCCAAACTGAACTTTTACACCTTGTTGTAGAATCACGCTTGTACAGCTGCCTCCTGACATTGAGCAAAGCTGCTTCACTTGTAACCTGGATGCTAAAAATTGAAGAGATTTTTGCAAGTTTGTTATTGAGATTTGTCCCAATCATCGGGGTGCTGGACCCCAACAGTCCGGAGTAATGCCAGTCATAGACATATTGCTGTGCCCCTCCCCCCATGACAAGTCCCTTAGTGATGTAGCCTCTGTAATAATTGCGCCTGTCGCACACCTGACCTCCACCATCAGGACTTGATCTGAATGGTCCTGATAATCTCCGGCGTCTGCGCCATCCATATTCATGGCTTTTATTGACCGCTCTGCCGTATGAGGCCGTTCTTTACTGTCAGTGTAATTGTCCTTTAAGTTGGGTGCGCGGCGCAGCGCGGCGTTCAGCCGGAATCTAATGATGAAATTATCATATTGTATCAGATCGGTAGTGTATTAACCACGCGGCAATAGAAAAATAATCTGTTCTCCTAATCCAGAACAAAAACTAATTATTGTCCCCGTTCCTGAGGTCAGCAGACGGAGGAGCCGAGGATCGCACGCCGCCCCAAAATGATAATTTAATTTGTCGGCCTCGCGTTTCCCGGCGTGTGATTTTTATCGCGCTTCTCCACCGTTCATTATTGAAATACACTGACAGTCGACATGTCTGTAATCCTCCATGTTTACAGCCGCCACGATTACTGCACCGCTATCCACAGTCATGTGATGTGAAGGGCGATGGAGGGCGGGTAATTAGCGATCAGTATGCAGAGCGTGGGGTGAGAAAGGAGAGAGTGGAAGACGTGGCGGGATCCTTCTCAGCCGACATACAGAAGCCCATCACTGTCTACAGCACCCTGCTGCTAAAGCATCGTATATACACTGTATGGCGGTATTATTGTATATACACTGTATGGCGGTATTATTGTATATGCAGTGTATGGCGGTATTATTGTATATACAGTGTATGGCGGTATTATTGTATATACACTGTATGGCGGTATTATTGTATATGCAGTGTATGGCGGTATTATTGTATATACAGTGTATGGCGGTATTATTGTATATACACTGTATGGCGGTATTATGTACAGTGCTATTATTATATATACAGTGTATGGCGGTATTACTGTATATACACTGTATGGCGGTATTATGTACAGTGCTATTATTGTATATACAGTGTATGGCGGTATTATTGTATATACAGTGTATGTCGGTATTATGTACAGCGCTGTTATTATTTATATACACACTGTATGACAGTATTGTATATACAGTGTATGGCGGTATTATTGTATATACACTGTGTGGCGGTATTATTGTATATACAGTGTATGGCGGTATTATTGTATATACACTGTATGGCGGTATTATTGTATATACACTGTATGGCGGTATTATTGTATGTACAGTGTGTGGCGGTATTATTGTATATACAGTGTATGGCGGTATTATTGTATATACAGTGTATGGCGGTATTATTGTATATACAGTGTATGGCTGTATTATTGTATATACAGTGTATGGCGGTATTGTATATACACTGTATGGCGGTATTATTGTATATACAGTGTATGGCGGTATTATTGTATATACACTGTATGGCGGTATTATTGTATATACAGTGTATGGCGGTATCATTGTATATACACTGTATGGCGGTATTATTGTATATACAGTGTATGGTGGTATTGTATATACACTGTATGGCAGTATTATTGCATGTACAGTGTGTGGCGGTATTATTGTTTATACAGTGTATGGCGGTATTACTGTATATACAGTGTATGGTGGTATTATGTACAGCGCTGTTATTATTTATATACACACTGTATGGCAGTATTATTGTATATACAGGGTATGGCGGTATTATGTATGAAGTGTTAGCATTATATATACACACTGTATGGCGGTATTATTGTATATACAGGGTATGGCGGTATTATGTACAGTGCTGTTGTTGTTTATATACACACTGTATGGCAGTATTATTGTATATACAGTGTATAGCGGTATTATTGTATATACACTGTATGGCGGTATTGTATATACACTGTATGGCGGTATTATTGTATATACAGTGTATGGCGGTATTATTGTATATACACGGTATGGCGGTATTATTGTATATACAGTGTATGGCGGTATTATTGTATATACACTTTATGGCGGTATTATTGTATATACAGTGTATGGCGGTATTATTGTATATACACTGTATGGCGGTATTATTGTATATACAGTGTATGGCGGTATTGTATATACACTGTATGGCAGTATTATTGCATGTACAGTGTGTGGCGGTATTATTGTTTATACAGTGTATGGCGGTATTACTGTATATACAGTGTATGGTGGTATTATGTACAGCGCTGTTATTATTTATATACACACTGTATGGCAGTATTATTGTATATACAGGGTATGGCGGTATTATGTATGAAGTGTTAGCATTATATATACACACTGTATGGCGGTATTATTGTATATACAGGGTATGGCGGTATTATGTACAGTGCTGTTGTTGTTTATATACACACTGTATGGCGGTATTATTGTATATACAGGGTATGGCAGTATTACGTATGAAGTGTTAGCATTATATATACACACTGTATGGCGGTATTATTGTATATACACGGTATGGCAGTATTATGTATGAAGTGTTAGAATTATATATACACACTGTATGGCGGTAATATTGTATATACACAGTATGGCAGTATTATGTATGAAGTGTTAGCATTATATATACACACTGTATGGCGGTATTATTGTATATACAGGGTATGGCAGTATTATGTATGAAGTGTTAGCATTATATATACACACTGTATGGCGGTATTATTGTATATACAGGGTATGGCAGTATTATGTATGAAGTGTTAGCATTATATATACACACTGTATGGCAATGTTATTGTGTGTACGCATTGTATGGCAGTATTATGTGCAGTGGTGCTATTGTATATACACATTGCATACTGGTATTATGTACAGCAGTGTTATTGTATATACACAGTGAATGGCGGTATTATGTGCAGTTGGGTTATCATATATACACACTGCATGGTGCTATTATATACAGTGGTATTGTATATACACACACTGTATGGTGGTATTATGTACAGTGGTGTCATTGTATATGAACATTGACGGCATTAGTGTATATACACACTGTATGGCGGTATTATGTACAGTGGTAATATTGTGTATATACTCATTTTATGGTGGTATTATGTACAGTGGTGTTATATTCACACTATATAGTATTATGTACAGCGGTGTTATTGGATATACATATTGTATGGCGGTATTATGTACAGTGGTGTATATACACACATGTATGATGGTATTATGTACAGTGGTGTTGTATATTCACACTATATAGTATTATGTACAGTGGTGTTATCGGATATACTGTACATACTGTATGGCGGTATTATGTACAGTGGTGTATATACACACTGTATGATGGTATTATGTACAGTGGTGTATATACACACTGTATGATGGTATTATGTACAGTGGTGTTATTGGATATACATATTGTATGGCGGTATTATGTACGGTGGTGTATATACACACTGTATGACGGTATTATGTACAGTTGGGTTATTGTATATACACACTGTATGGCAGTATTATGTATACAGTGTTAATATTATATATACACAATGTATGGTGGTATTATTGTGTGTATACACACTGTATGATGGTATTATTGTGTATACACAGTGTATGGTCGTATTATTGTGTATACACAGTGTATGGTGGTATTATGTACAGTGCTGTTATTGTGAAAATACACATTATATTGCGGCATTATGTACAGTGGTGTTATCATGTATACACTGTATAGCAGTGATATGTATACATTGATCTTGTATATACATTGAATAGTGGAATTACGGTATGTACATAGTTGTATTATATGTACACATTGTATGACAGTGTTATGTATGAAGTGTAATTGTATTGTAAGGTTGCAGCAGGACAGGCCCTGGATGAGGGTATGTCACACTGAGGTGATAGTGACGCACCCCAGGGCCTGAGTACTCGGATCCCGTAGCTTTAAGGGACTCTCACTGGTGGCCGGTGCCCGGATCCGTGGCCCTGATGGTCACGAAAAAGGGGTTTAGTAAAAAAAAATAAAATAAAAGTTTTTAACGTGACGCCACCTGCAGTATCTGGTGATGGCACCAACGCTGCCAGCAGACCACCGGGGACGATAGGTAGGCAGCCGGATGATGTCACTCCCTGCAGGTGGAGCAAAGTCCGCAGGGCAGTGAGGTAAAGAAATGGTTTCCCAGACAGAGAGAGGCGCAGTCTTATACTTGAGACTGGAACACAGGTGACCGACTTAATAGAAATAAGACACAGGAGACCTTCTTGCTCTGCAGGGTGTTTACTGGTGACATGAAGCAGCCTTCCAGGTTACACAGCCATTGTCATCGGCACACAGTCACTTGGTTTCAGGTAGCTGGCCGGGTAGTCACCAAAGGATGTAAAGTCTCTCTGAGGCCCTCAATGATGTTCCTTCTGGTACAATCTCTGTCCTTTTCACTGCGCTCTCCTTACTATTCATGTGCGGCCCTGCACGGAGCCCTCTCACTACCAGGCCCGTTGGGTATTTTGAGGTCTCCCTTCTCTCTCTAAGGGGCTCAACCCAGTTTGGAGCTCCTGGTGTGGACGTGTGTGTCAGACCAGGTCGGGGGTATATGAAAGGCCTTTGACCCATCGGGATTGGCCGCTCAGAGCTAAACTTTCCTACACCGCACTCGGAGCCGATACTCTGTCTTGGACTGGGTTCCCTCCGGAACCGGTTTTCAGCGCGGTCCGGCCCTGGGCTTCCTCAAGCCAGGGATTCCTCTTCTCTCTGGGCTGCCTTGTTTCACTGGCACCCTCACGTTACTCTCCTCACATTACTCTCCTCACATTACTCTCCTCACATTACTCCCCTCACATTACTCCCCTCACTTTACTCCCCTCACTTTACTCTCCTCACTTTACTCTCCTCACGTTACTCTCCTCACTTTACTCTCCTCACTTTACTCTCCTCACTTTACTCTCCTCACATTACTCTCCTCACATTACTCCCCTCACTTTACTCCCCTCACTTTACTCCCCTCACTTTACTCTCCTCACTTTACTCTCCTCACTTTACTCTCCTCACTTTGCTCTCCTCACGTTACTCTCCTCACGTTACTCTCCTCACGTTACTCTCCTCACGTTACTCTCTCACGTTACTCTCCTCACTTTACCCTCCTCACGTTACTCTCCTCACTTTACCCTCCTCACTTTACCCTCCTCAATTTACCCTCCTCACTTTACCCTCCTCACGTTACTCTCCTCACTTTGCTCTCCTCACGTTACTCTCCTCACTTTACCCTCCTCACTTTACCCTCCTCACGTTACTCTCCTCACTTTACTCTCCTCACGTTACTCTCCTCACTTTACCCTCCTCACTTTACCCTCCTCAATTTACCCTCCTCACTTTACCCTCCTCACGTTACTCTCCTCACTTTGCTCTCCTCACGTTACTCTCCTCACATTACTCCCCTCACATTACTCCCCTCACTTTACTCCCCTCACTTTACTCTCCTCACTTTACTCTCCTCACTTTACTCTCCTCACTTTGCTCTCCTCACGTTACTCTCCTCACGTTACTCTCCTCATGTTACTCTCCTCACATTACTCTCCTCACGTTACTCTCCTCACTTTACTCTCCTCACGTTACCCTCCTCACTTTACCCTCCTCACTTTACTCTCCTCACTTTACTCTCCTCACGTTACTCTCCTCACTTTACCCTCCTCACTTTACCCTCCTCAATTTACCCTCCTCACTTTACCCTCCTCACGTTACTCTCCTCACTTTGCTCTCCTCACGTTACTCTCCTCACATTACTCCCCTCACTTTACTCCCCTCACTTTACTCTCCTCACTTTACTCTCCTCAGTTTACTCTCCTCACTTTGCTCTCCTCACGTTACTCTCCTCACGTTACTCTCCTCATGTTACTCTCCTCACATTACTCTCCTCACGTTACTCTCCTCACTTTACTCTCCTCACGTTACCCTCCTCACTTTACCCTCCTCACTTTACTCTCCTCATGTTACTCTCCCTCACATTACTCTCCTCACGTTACTCTCCTCATGTTACTCTCCTCACTTTACTCTCCTCACGTTACTCTCCTCACGTTACTCTCTTCACTTTACTCTCTTCAATTTACTCTCCTCACGTTTACTCTCTTCACGTTACTCTCCTCACTTTACTCTCCTCACGTTACTCTCCTCACTTTTCTCTCCTCACGTTACTCTCCCCACTTTACTCTCCTCACTTTTCTCTCCTCACGTTACTTTCCTCACTTTTCTCTCCTCATGTTACTCTCTTCACTTTACCCTCCTCACTTTACTCTCCTCACGACTCACTAACTGTCACTCCCGCTTCTTTCACTACACCTTAGCTCCTCCCACCAGGACTGGTTCCCTAGCAACGGGTTAACCAAAAGGTCTCCTGACCTAAGTGTATGAATGCAAGGATGAGGCTTCAGATTAACATTACCATCCTCTGGTGACCGGGTACTGCACACGCTAGTCTGTGTGTAGTACTCCTTTAGTAGCGCACTGACCAGTGGGGCGCCACAATAGAATACCTGGAAAGCATGCTCCAGCTCCTATAGTGCTGAGAGGGCTTTTATGGTCCTAGATTTAGGGTCTGGGTTTCAGGAGCATCCAGAAGTGCAGGATGGGACTTGCGGCTCCGATTCCTCCAGCCCCGATGCTGTGTGGTCTCCCAGGTCTGTCTGTGTGGAGAGATCGGTGTACGCTGCACAGTTTGTCCTGAGACAAGAAGTTAGATTGAGTGCTCTCATATCATGTGGCTGAGCTGTACCGCTATATGGAGCTTTGTTTTTAGGTTATATCTTTTTTATGCTGTTTTTGTTTTCCTTTTAGCGGAGATTAATGGATTTGAATAGGTTTAACCGTGTGACCAAGAAGCTTTGTGCCGGCCTCAAACCGCAGCCAGAGTGAGTGACCCATTACAGTATATACATGCTGTATTTATATATATACACAGTATATGGCAGTATTATGTATGAAATATTATTATACACATTTTATGGCGGTATTATGTATGAAGTTGTATTATTATATATGCACACTATATGGCAGTATTATATAGGCAATGGTATTGTATTTACACACTGTATAGCAGTAATATGCACATAATTGTATTACTGTACCTACACTGTGTGGGAGTAATATGGCGTCAATGCTACGGTAAATTCTCACAGATATTACTGTACATACGCATAGCACTGTATGGCACTATTAGGATGTCCTCACTGCTTGGCATGTTCAGGCTCTTTATTCCACTCTTTATGAAGGCGCTGTATGACGGTATTATCCAGGAACATATGTTATGAGTTAATTGCGTGTAGTATTAAGTGTGCACTGCTTGGCAGGATGATTTATGTACTTTATGACAGTGTAATGGGTGTATGCAGGCATACTATGGCAGCACTATGCAACCACAGAATGGCCATATGCTGTAGGTACTGTAGCAGTATTATGCATTATGGCAGTGTCATTCAGAAACTGTAATGCAATGTTATAAAGTATGGAAGTACATTGTCAAAATCTCTGCACCCCTGGCAGATTTAGGGGCAGCAGATGTTCCTGATTTCAGATACATTTGGCCAGAACAATCCAGACAAGATTATGGATAGAATAGAACTTTGCAATTTTAGTTACTGCAGTTTAGATACATTGTATCAAAGGGTATGGACACACTGGCGTGAAAAACGGATGAGTGCAATGTGTTAAAATCTCGCATTGCACTCGGACAATGTTACAGAACTCCATTGCACTCGGACCAATGTTACAGAATCTCTCATTGCACTCGGACCAATGTTACAGAATGAGTCAGAACTCATTAACGTGTGTCGTCCGTTTTTTTCTCATCCAGAATCTGGATGAGAAAAAAGTTGCAATATGCTGCGACAGTCTGTGAGTCACAGCCGAGACTTCCCAATGCAAGTCTATGGGTCCAACAAAATCACAGACAGCACACAGACATCACACAGACCATCCTACTGCCATCTGTTTGTTTCACTGATACATTCTCATTCTGTAGCTCAGACAACTGTAAATGTTCCTGTAAATGATTATACAGTAAATAGCTACTGAGAAAAAAAACGGATTGCACTCGATGTCACACCGGATGTCACACGGATGTCACACGGACAGCACTCAGATGTTATCTGAGAAAAAAATCACTCACATAGCAGTACATGCCACACGGATCAAAAAACAGATGACACTCACCCGACTCTCCTGGATGAGAAACGGAACGATTTTATGTAACGTCAGTGTGTCCCTACCCTTATATGTACAGTAGCGTCTATTCCAAGTGTGTCCAATGTCTTCCCCATACTTTACACTGTAGCTCGATCTACCTTTGGACAGCTGTAAACAATAACTGCAGATTTACAGCCATTATTTGGTGAAGTCTGTGTCCAGCATGCGCTCCATGGTGCTCATCTGGACAGCTGTGATCACTGCAATCCTTGAGACCTGTGATCAGTGCAGTCTACGAGACCTGTGATCAGTGCAGTCTACGAGAGCTGTGATCAGTGCAGTCTACGAGACCTGTGATCAGTGCAGTCTACGAGACCTGTGATCGGTGCAGACTATGAGACCTGTGATCGGTGCAGACCATGAGACCTGTGATCGGTGCAGACCATGAGACCTGTGATCAGTGCAGACCATGAGACCTGTGATCGGTGCTGTCCATAAGGAACCTGTGATCAGTGCAGACCATGAGGACCTGTGATCAGTGCTGTCCATGAGACCTGTGATCAGTGCAGACCATGAGACCTGTGATCAGTGCTGTCCATGAGACCTTTTGATCAGTGCAGACCATGAGACCTGTGATCAGTGCATGTCCATGAGACTGTGATCAGTGCAGACCATGAGACCTGTGATCAGTGCAGTACCATGAGACCTGTGATCAGTGCAGACCATGAGACCTGTGATCTGGTTGGCATCACATGAGACCTGTAGATCTGCGATCGCAGACCATGAGACCTCGTGCGATGCGGATGTGCCGTCCATGAGACCTGCGAGCAGTGCAGACCTTGAGACCTGCGATCAGTGCAGACCTTGAGACCTGTGATCAGTGCGCCATGAAACCTGTGATCAGTGCAGACCATGAGACCTGTGATCAGTGCAGACCATGAGACCTGTGATCAGTGCAGACCATGAGACCTGTGATCAGTGCAGACCACGAGACCTGTGATCGTGCAGACCATGAGACCTGTGATCGGTGGATCCATGAGACCTGTGATCAGTGCAGACCATGAGACCTGTGATCAGTGCAGACCATGAGACCTGTGATCGTGCAGACCATGATACCTGTGATTCGGTTGGCATGACCAATCGGGGACCTGTGATCGGTGCAGACCAAAGACCTGTGATCAGTGCAGACCATGAGACCTGTGATCAGTGCAGACCATGAGACCTGTGATCAGTGCAGACCATGAACCTGTGATCGGTGGCATCCATGAGACCATGTGATCAATTCAGCATGAACCTGCGATCGTGCAGTCTACATAGACCTGTGATCGTGCAGACCATGAGACCTGTGATCAGTGCATACCATGAGACCGTGATCATTGCATGACCATGAAACCTTAGGGTGATTCAGTGCAGACCATGAGACCTGTGATCAGTGCAGACCATGAAACTGTGATCATGCAGACCATGAGACCTGTGATCAGTGCACCATGAGACCTGTGATCGTGCATCCATGAGACCTGTGATCAATTCACATGAGACCTGTCGATCGTGCCGCCACTGACCTAGCGATAGTGCAGTCCACAGAGACCTGCTCGGTGCCGTCTACAAGACCTGTGATCAGTGCAGTCCATGAGACCCTGTGATCACTGCATCCATAAGACCTGTGATCGGTGCACCATGAGACCTGTGATTCAATGTGACATCCATGAGACCTGTGATCAGTGCAGACCATGAGACCTGTGATCAGTGCAGATCCATGAGACCTGTGATCAGTGCAGACCATGAGACCTGTGATCAGTGCCAGACCATGAGACCTGTGATGCAGTGCAGACCATGAGACCTGTGATCGGTGCCAACCATGAGACCTGTGATCGGTGCGTCCATGAGACCTGTGATCAGTGCCGTCCATGAACCTGTGATCAGTGCAGACCATGAGACCTGTGATCAGTGCAGACCATGAGACCTGTGATCAGTGCCGCCATGAGACCTGTGATCAGTGGCGACCATGAGACCTGTGATCAGTGCAGACCATGAGACCTTGTGAAGCCATGCAAGTCGACCATGAGACCTGGATCAGTGCAGACCATGAGACCTGTGTTCGGTGCCGTCCATTGAGAACCTGTGATCAGTGCCGTCCACGAAGACCTGTGATCAGTGCAGACCATGAACCTGTGATCAGTGCGGACCATGAGACCTGTGATCAGTGCAGACCATGAGACCTGTGATCAGTGCCGTCCATGAGACCTGTGATCAGCGCAGACCATGAGACCTGCGATCGGTGCCCGTCCATGAGACCTGCTGACAGTGCAGACCATGAGACCTGCGATCAGTGCAGACCTTGAGACCTGTGTCAGTGCCGTCCATGAACCTGTGATCAGTGCAGCCATGAGACCTGTGATCAGTGCCGACGATGAGACCTGGGATCAGTGCAGACCATGAGACCTGTGATCAGTGCAGACCATGAGACCTGTGAAGTCGGTGATGACCATGCGTGATCAGGTGCCGTCCATGAGACCTGTGATCAGTGCAGACCATGAGACCTGGATCAGTGCAGCCATGAGACCTGTGATCAGTGCAGTCCATGAAACCTGTGATCAGTGCAGACCATGAGACCTGTGATCAGTGCCGTCCATGAGACCTGTGATCAGTGCAGACCATGAGACCTGTGATCATGCGGACCATGAAACCTGTGATCAGTGCAGACCATGAAACCTGTGATCAGTGCAGACCATGAGACCTGTGATCAGTGCCAGACGATGAGACCTGGGATCAGTGCGTACCATGAGACCTGTGATCAGTGCGATCGATGAGAACCTGGATCAGTGCAGACCATGAGACCTGTGATCGTGCCGTCCATGAGACCTGGGATCAGTGCAGACCATGAGACCTGTGATCAGTGCAGACCATGAGACCTGTGATCAGTGCAGACCATGAGACCTGTGATCAGTGCAGACCATGAGACCTGTGATCAGTGCAGACCATGAGACCTGTGATCAGTGCAGACCATGAGACCTGTGATCAGTGCAGACCATGAGACCTGTGATCAGTGCAGACCATGAGACCTGTGATCAGTGCAGACCATGAAACCTGTGATCAGTGCAGACCATGAGACCTGTGATCAGTGCCGTCGATGAGACCTGGGATCAGTGCCGTCCATGAGACCTGTGATCAGTGCCGTCCATGAGACCTGGGATCAGTGCAGACCATGAGACCTGTGATCGGTGCAGACCATGAGACCTGTTATCAGTGCAGACCATGAGACCTGTGATCAGTGCAGACCATGAGACCTGTGATCAGTGCAGACCATGAGACCTGTGATCAGTGCAGACCATGAGACCTGTGATCAGTGCAGACCATGAGACCTGTGATCAGTGCAGACCATGAGACCTGTGATCGGTGCAGACCATGAGACCTGTGATCAGTGCAGACCATGAGACCTGTGATCAGTGCAGACCATGAGACCTGTGATCGGTGCCGCCCCTGACCTGCACTGACTGATGGGCCCCTCCAGTCCTGATTCTGACATCCCCACTGAGACCTTCCACTGCCTCCAGCTTATGTTAACAAAGCTGCAATATCTAGAAATGTTTTTTATTTTAGTAGAAATTGTTTTCCACAGGACGAGTTTCTCCAAAACTCACAAATTTCCTTTTACTGTTCCTCGTTCGCTTCAGTTTTATGTAACGATTATTATTATCTTTACAAATAGCGAATATTGAAAAAAATCTGCATTAAATCGTCTTCTGCAGAACGAAAAGTAATTACAATCTCTCAACATAAAAGAAACAACATGAGGAGCGGCGAAGGGTTTATTTACTGTATTTTACTTTTATCATAAATGACGTTCACAGACTACGGAGACTTTAATGCACAATTTCAATTATAAAAAGGTAAATAGTGATCCCAATTATTACATCCCCTGCACACCGGAGTGTCCCATAAGAGCGGTACTATAGCAGGTATATTCCTGTATGTAGGGGCAGTGTTATAGCAGTTACCCTATATTACTGTACATAGGGAGCAGTATTATAGTAGTTATATTCTTGTACAATAGGAGCAGTATTATAGTAGTTATATTCTTGTACATAGGGGCAGTATTATAGTAGTTATATTCTTGTATATAGGGGCAGTATTATAGTAGTTATATTCTTGTACACAGGGGCAGTATTATAGTAGTTATATTCTTGTATATAGGAGCAGTATTATAGTAGTTATATTCTTGTACATAGGGGCAGTATTATAGTAGTTATATTCTTGTACATAGGAGCAGTATTATAGTAGTTATATTCTTGTATATAGGAGCAGTATTATAGTAGTTATATTCTTGTATATAGGGGCAGTATTATAGTAGTTATATTCTTGTATATAGGAGCAGTATTATAGTAGTTATATTCTTGTACACAGGGGCAGTATTATAGTAGTTATATTCTTGTATATAGGGGCAGTATTATAGTAGTTATATTCTTGTACACAGGGGCAGTATTATAGTAGTTATATTCTTGTACATAGGAGCAGTATTATAGTAGTTATATTCTTGTACATAGGAGCAGTATTATAGTAGTTATATTCTTGTATTTAGGAGCAGTATTATAGTAGTTATATTCTTGTATATAGGAGCAGTATTATAGTAGTTATATTCTTGTACATAGGGCAGTATTATAGTAGTTATATTCTTGTACATAGGGGCAGTATTATAGTAGTTATATTCTTGTATATAGGAGCAGTATTATAGTAGTTATATTCTTGTACATAGGGGCAGTATTATAGTAGTTATATTCTTGTACATAGGAGCAGTATTATAGTAGTTATATTCTTGTATATAGGAGCAGTATTATAGTAGTTATATTCTTGTACATAGGGGCAGTATCATAGTAGTTATATTCTTGTACCTAGGAGCAGTATTATATTTGTTATATTCTTGTACATAGGGGCAGTATTTAGTAGTTATATTCTTGTATATAGGAGCAGTATTATAGTGGTTATATTCTTGCACATAGGAGCAGTATTATAGTAGTTATATTCCTGTATATAGGAGCAGTATATATAGTAGTTATATTCTTGTACATAGGGGCAGTATTATAGTAATTATATTCTTGTATATAGGAGCAGTATTATAGTAGTTATATTCTTGTACATAGGGGCAGTATTATAGTAGTTATATTCTTGTATATAGGGGCAGTATTATAGTAGTTATATTCTTGAACACAGGGGCAGTATTATAGTAGTTATATTCTTGTATATAGGAGCAGTATTATAGTAGTTATATTCTTGTACATAGGGGCAGTTTATAATAGTTATATTCTTGTACATAGGAGCAGTATTATAGTAGTTATATTCTTGTATTTAGGAGCAGTATTATAGTAGTTATATTCTTGTATATAGGGGCAGTATTATAGTAGTTATATTCTTGTATATAGGAGCAGTATTATAGTAGTTATATTCTTGTACACAGGGGCAGTATTATAGTAGTTATATTCTTGTATATAGGGCAGTATTATAGTAGTTATATTCTTGTACACAGGGGCAGTATTATAGTAGTTATATTCTTGTATATAGGAGCAGTATTATAGTAGTTATATTCTTGTACATAGGGGCAGTATTATAGTAGTTATATTCTTGTACATAGGAGCAGTATTATAGTAGTTATATTCTTGTATTTAGGAGCAGTATTATAGTAGTTATATTCTTGTATATAGTAGCAGTATTATAGTAGTTATATTCTTGTACATAGGGGCAGTATTATAGTAGTTATATTCTTGTATATAGGGCAGTATTATAGTAGTTATATTCTTGTACCAGGGCAGTATTATAGTAGTTATATTCTTGTATATAGGAGCAGTATTATAGTAGTTATATTCTTGTACATAGGGCAGTATTATAGTAGTTATATTCTTGTACATAGGAGCAGTATTATAGTAGTTATATTCTTGTATTTAGGAGCAGTATTATAGTAGTTATATTCTTGTATATAGGAGCAGTATTATAGTAGTTATATTCTTGATATAGAGCAGTATTATAGTAGTTATATTCTTGTATATAGGGAGCAGTATTATAGTAGTTATATTCTTGTATATAGGGGCAGTATTATAGTAGTTATATTCTTGTATATAGGGAGCAGTATTATAGTAGTTATATTCTTGTACATAGGGGCAGTATTATAGTAGTTATATTCTTGTATATAGGGAGCAGTATTATAGTAGTTATATTCTTGTACATAGGGGCAGTATTATAGTAGTTATATTCTTGTATATAGGGAGCAGTATTATAGTAGTTATATTCTTGTACATAGGAGCAGTATTATAGTAGTTATATTCTTGTATATAAGAGCAGTATTATAGTAGTTATATTCTTGTATATAGAAGCAGTATTATAGTAGTTATATTCTTGTACATTAGGGGCATAATTATATGTAAGTTATATTTGTATACTAAGGGCAGTATTATAGTAGTTATATTCTTGTACATAGGAGCAGTAATATATATCTTATCATATTCTTGTATACATAAGGAGCAGTATTATAGTAGTTATATTCTTGTACATAGGGCAGTATTATAGTAGTTATATTCTTGTATATAGGAGCAGTATTATAGTAGTTATATTCTTGTACATAGGGGCAGTATTATAGTAGTTATATTCTTGTATAAGGAGCAGTATTATAGTAGTTATATTCTTGTACATAGGGCAGTATTATAGTAGTTATATTCTTGTATATAGGAGCAGTATTATATAGTTATATTCGTATAGAGCAGTATTATAGTAGTTATATTCTTGTATATAGGAGCAGTATTATATAGTTATATTCTTGTATATAGGGCAGTATTATAGTAGTTATATTCTTGTATATAGGGAGCAGTATTATAGTAGTTATATTCTTGTACATAGGGGCAGTATTATAGTAGTTATATTCTTGTATATAGGGAGCAGTATTATAGTAGTTATATTCTTGTACATAGGGGCAGTATTATAGTAGTTATATTCTTGTATATAGGAGCAGTATTATAGTAGTTATATTCTTGTACATAGGGCAGTATTATAGTAGTTATATTCTTGTACATAGGAGCAGTATTATAGTAGTTATATTCTTGTATATAGGAGCAGTATTATAGTAGTTATATTCTTGTACATAGGGGCAGTATTATAGTAGTTATATTCTTGTACATAGGAGCAGTATTATAGTAGTTATATTCTTGTATATAGGAGCAGTATTATAGTAGTTATATTCTTGTATATAGGAGCAGTATTATAGTAGTTATATTCTTGTACATAGGGGCAGTATTATAGTAGTTATATTCTTGTACATAGGGGCAGTATTATAGCAGTTATATTCCTGTACATTGGAGCAGTATTGTAGTAGTTACATTCTTGTACATAGGAGCCATATGTATGCATGCCCTCGTCATCTTCCGTCTCGACTACTGCAACCTCCTCCTCTGTGGCCTTCCTGATAACACTCTTGCACCTCTCCAATCAGCACTTAAATCTGCCGCCCGACTAATCGACCTCTCTCCTTGCTATTCCACCACTTCTTCCTCTGCAAATCCCTCCAAGGCTTCCAAGGTCCCAGCGTATCCAATTCAAGCTACTAACATTGACTTACAAAGCCGTCCACAATCTGTCCCCCCCATATATCTCTGAACTAATTTGTCGATATCATCCAACTCGGAATCTTCGATCCTCCTGAAGGTACTGTCACACGTGGCAATTTTGCTAGCAATTTCACTGGCAATTTGCTGGTTGTGGCAGTGAAATCATGGACACATTGTTCTATTGTACACGGCAACAAAATAGAACAATGTGTCCATGATTTCACTGCAACCAGCAAATTGCCAGTGAAATTGCTAACAAAATTGCAGCGCGTAACGGTACCTTAAAACCCCCCTCCTTTCCTCTACACTTACACTTGAACGTTCCTCATCTAACCGCCTGCAAGACTTCACCCGAGCATCCCCCATTCTCTGGAATTCTGCACCCCAAAATATCCAACTGTCCCCCACACTCGGAACCTTCAAGCGGAACCTGAAGACCCATCTCTTCAGAACAGCCTACAACCTGCAATGACCAAGGTGTCACCTCATCACCATTGGACCTGGCGCTCCACCACCACCAGATCCGGCACTCCACCACCACTGGACCTGGCGCTCCACCATCACCAGAGCAGACCCAACCTACTGTGCACCTCCCCACTGCCCTGTAGAATGTAAGCCCACAAGGGCAGGATCCTCTCTGTATCAGTCCGTCGCTCTTAGTTTCTTCATTGTATTTTTAACTTGTTTGTATGTAACTCTTACTCATGTACAGCACCATGGAATCAGTGGTGATATATAAATTATTATTATTATTATTATTATTAATAGTAGTAATATTGTTGTATATAGGGGCTGTATTATAGTAATTATATTCTTGTACATAGGAGCAGTATTATAGTAGTTATATTCTTGTATATAGGGGCAGTATTATAGTAATTATATTCTTGTACATAGGGTAGGAGTGAGCGGTAGCACTCCCTTTCCCCCAGTTTTCGGGGTCTCTTAGTGGTTTGGTGTCTGGTTGTTGTCTTCTGGTTCCTCCTGTTTTCGGGGGTCGGTGGTGGAGTTTGGGGTGTTCTTCAGCAGATGACGGTGATATCTTTCTTATTAGGGGCAGTTTTTATAACTTCGCCATTAGTTGTTTTCCGCAGGAAAGAAATGAAAATGAAGAATTCTTTATTGTGATTTGTAAATTTCCTGGTAACAATTGTCTCAATAATCCTGAGCGAGCGAAAGAGTCCGTATTCACCACCGCGCGTCTGACAGCGTCTAATGCAGTTACAGTAAAGTGCTTCTCGGAGTCGGCACGCCGCCGTTCTTAAGAAGCTCCTCCGGGGATTGTTAGATATCATTGCTTACAGGCACCGAGACACTGCGCTAAGTAATAAGTAATCGCACTCCTTCTTCTGTCACGTTCTGCTGTCACTTAGCAGCACCTGAAATCAGACACTCGGACACTTCTCACCGGCGTCAGCCTGCGCTCCGCACCCCACCGTCCAAGGAGACCATCGAAATATCAGTGCCCCAAGGGTCAGAGCTACGTATCAGAGTGACACACGACTCACATACCGCCACTCACATTATACCGCCACTCACATTATACCGCCACTCACATCATATACCGCCACTACAATCACATCCATCATACCGCCACTCACATTATACGCCACTCACATTATACCGCACACTCACATTATACCGCCACTCACATTGATACCGCCACTACACCACTACATTTACCGCCACTCTCACATATACCGCCACTCACATTATACCGCCACTCACATTATACCGCCACTCACATTATACCGCCACTCACATTCATAGCCACCCATTACCCACTCACATTATACCGCCACTCACATCATAACCGCCACTCACATTATACCGCCACTCACATTATACCACGCCACTCACATTATACCGCCACTCACATTATAACCACCACTCGCCACTCACATGTACCGCCACTCACATATATACCGCCACTCACATTATACGCCATCCATTACCTCACAATTATACCGCCACTCACATTATACCCCACTCACATTATACCGCCACTCACATTGTACCGCCACTCACATCTATCATTACCGCCACTCACATTATACCGCCACTCACATTATACCGCCACTCACATTATACCGCCACTCACATCATCATACCGCCACTCACATTATACCGCCAAATCACATTATACCGCCACTCACATCATCATACCGCCACTCACATTATACCGCCACTCACATTATACCGCCACTCACATTATACCGCCACTCACATTATACCTGCCACTCACATTATACCGCCACTCACATTATACCGCCACTCACATTATCATACCAGCCACTCACATTATACCGCCACTCACATTATACCGCCACTCACATTATACCGCCACTCACATTGTACCGCCACTCACATCATCATACCAGCCACTCACATTATACCGCCACTCACATTATACCCACTCACATTTACCGCCACTCACATTATACCGCCACTCACATTATACGCCACTCAATTATACCGCCACTCACATTATACCGCCACTCACATTATACGCCACTCACATATACCGCACTCACATTAACCCACTCACATTATACCGCACCTCACATTAACCCCACTCACATTATACGCCACTCACATTATACCGCCACTCACATTATACCCACTCACATTATACCGCCACTCACATTATAACCCAGACCATATACCCCACTCACATTAACCGCCACTCACATTACCCACTCACATTATACCGCCACTCACATTATACCCACTCACATTATACCGCCACTCACATTATCACCGCCACTCACATTATACCGCCACTCACATATACCGCCACTCACATTATACGCCACTCACCCATCATTATACCGCCACTCAATTACCCCCTACATTACCCACTCACATTTACCGCCACTCACATTAACCGCCACTCACATTAACCGCCACTCACATTATACCGCCACTCACATTATACCGCCACTCACATATACGCCACTCACATTATACCGCCACTCACATTAACCGCCACTCACATTATACCCACTCACATTAACCGCCACTCACATTACACCCACTCACATTATACCGCCACTCACATTATACCGCCACTCACATTATACCGCCACTCACATACACCCAATACCGCCACTCACATTATACCGCCACTCACATTATACCGCCACTCACATATACCCCCACATAAACGCCACTCACATTATACCGCCACCACATTATACCGCACTCACATTATACCTCCATCACATAACCGCCACTCACATTAACCGCCACTACATTATACCGCCACTCACATTATACCGCCACTCACATTAACCGCCACTCACATTATACCGCCACTCACATTATACCCCACTCACATTATACCGCCACTCACATTACCCACTCACATTATACCGCCACTCACATTATACCGCCACTCACATTACCCACTCACATTATACCGCCACTCACATTATACCCCACTCACATTATACCCCACTCACATTATACGCCACTCACATTACCCACTCACATATACCGCCACTCACATTATACCGCCACTACATTATACGCCAATCACATTATACCCCACTCACATTAACCCCACCACATTATACCGCCTCACATTATACACCACTCACATTATACCCCACTCAATATACCGCCACACATCATCATACCCCACACTCTCATAACCCACTCACATTATACCGCCTCCACATTACCCACTCACATTATACCGCCACTCACAATTACCCCACCACATTATACCGCCACTCACATTATACGCCCTCACATTACCGCCACTCACATTAACGCCACTCACATTATCCCCACCACATTATCCCCCTCACATTATACCGCCCTCACATTACATCACTCACATTATCCGCCACTCACATATACCCACTCACATTAACGCCACTCACATTAACCGCCACTACATATACCGCCACTCACATTAACCGCCACTCACATATACCGCACCACATTTACGCCACTCACATTATACCCACTCACATTATACCCCACTACATATACCGCCACTCACATTACCGCCACTCACATTAACCGCCACTACATATACCCCACTCCCCTCATACCCACTCACATTATACCGCCACTCACATATACCGCCACTCACATTCACCAACTCACATTATACCGCCACCACATTAACCGCCACTCACATATACGCCACTCACATTAACCACCTCACATTATACGCACTCACATATACCCACTCACATTAACCCCACTCACATATACCGCACTCACATAACCACACTCACATATACCGCCATCACATTATACACCACTCACATAACCACCAACGCACATATACCGCCACTCACATTACACCACTCACATTATACCCACCATATTATACCGCCACTCACATCATCATACCGCCACTACATCATCATACCGCCACTCACATTATACCGCCTCTCACATCATCATACCTCCACTCACATTATACGCCCTCACATATACGCCACTCACATATACCCCACTCCATCACATACCCCCTCACATTATACCGCCACTCACATTATACCCCCTCAAAACGCCACTCACATTATACCCCACTCACATTATACCCCTCACATATACCGCCCACATTACCGCCACCAATTAACCCATCATACACGCCATAATATACCGCCACTCACATATACGCCACTCACATTACGCCACCACATTAACCACTCACATTAACCGCCACTCACATATATCCTCTCACAATATACCGCCACTCCATATACCGCCACTCACATCATACCGCACTCACATATACCCACTCACATTATAACCGCCACCACATATCCGCCACTCACATTACACCATCACTCACATAACCGCCACTCACATTATAACCGCCACTCACATTACCCACACTCACATTATACCGCCACTCACATTATACCGCACTCACATCATACCGCACTCACATCATACCGCACTCACATCATATTGCACTCATATGATTTTGCCACTCAAGTGATCATACCTCCTCTCACATCATAATGCCACTCACATCATACCGCCATTCACATCATCGTCAACATCACAATGTCACCGGCTACTGTGCTCCCGTAATAGTGCCAGACATGGTGCTCCTGTTTTAGTGCTAGGCACCCCGCTCCTGTATTGGACCTGTGTTGAGGTTTTGTATATTTTTGTGCAGTACCGTAGTATTGTGCTTGCACTCAAAGTTTCGCCCTTAGCCTTACTCCCTCTGATGGTCCGGCACTGCGCTTCTGTATTGGACCCTTGTTGAGTTGTTGTATGTTTTCAGCAGTGGGTATTCATTTGCACACTACAATAGTGTTCGGCTTGGAGGTTTTGCCGTCAGCCGTCTCTGGTTGTCCGACACCGTGCTCCTATAATAGCGCCGGGCACCCCACTCCTGTATTGGACCCCTGTTGAGGTGTGGTATATTTTTGTGCAGTACGGTAGTATTGTGCTTATGCACAAGGTTTCCCCTTAGCTTTACTCCATCTGGTGGTCCGGCATTGCACTTCTGTATTGGACCATTGTTAAGGTGTTGTATATTTTCGGCAGAGGGGATTCCTTTACACACTACAATAGTGTTGGGCTTGGAGGTTTTGCCCTCAGCGTCCTCCCTCTGGTGGTCCGCACTGTGCTCCTATAATAGTGCTGGGCAGTGCACTCCTGTATTGGATCCTTGTTGAGGTGTTGTATAATTTAGGCAGTGGTCATTCCTTTGCGCACTGCGGTAGTGTTGCCATCGGAGGTTTCACCCTCTGCCACACTCCCTCTGGTGGTCTGGCTCCCCACTCTTGTATTGGATCCTTGTTGAGGTGTTGTATAATTTTGGCAGTGGTCATTCCTTTGCGCACTGCGGTAGTGTTGCCCTCGGAGGTTTCACCCTCTGCCACACTCCCTCTGGTGGTCTGGCTCCCCCTCTTGTATTGGATCCTTGTTGAGGTTTTGTATAATTTTTGCAGGGGTCATTCCTTTGTGCACTGCGGTAGTGTTGCCCTCGGAGGTTTCACCCTCTGCCACACTCCCTCTGGTGGTCTGGCTCCCCACTCTTGTATTGGATCCTTGTTGAGGTGTTGTATAATTTTGGCAGTGGTCATTCCTTTGCGCACTGCGGTAGTGTTGCCCTCGGAGGTTTCACCCTCTGCCACACTCCCTCTGGTGGTCCGGTACCCCGCTCCTGTATTGGATCCTTGTTGAGCTGTTGTATAATTTTTGCAGCGGTCATTCCTCTGCACACTGCGGTAGTGTTGCCCTCGGAGGTTTCACCCTCTGCCACACTCCCTCTGGTGGTCTCGCACCCCGCTCCTGTATTGGATCCTTGTTGAGGTGTTGTATATTTTCTACAGCGGTGATTCCTTTGCACACTCCAGTAGTGTTGCCCTCCGAGGTTTTGCTTTTACCTTTACTCCCTCTGGTGGTCTGGCACCGTGCACCTATAATAACACCAGTTACCCAGCTCCTGTATTGGACCCTTGTTGAGGTGTTGTATATTTTCGGCAGTGGGGATTCCTTTGTGCACTGAGGTAGTGTTGGGCTTGGAGGTTTCGCCCTCAGCTGTACTCCCTCCGGTGCGCCCAGTGCCCATCTTGGCAAGGTGCTTAGTTTTGCAGACAATCCCTTGTAGAAGAGTGAGTGCAGCAGGATCCAGATGTGAGACTGTGACATGTATCCCATTATCTCCAGGAACGAGCGCGTTTCGGCCCCCGTGCCCCCAGACCTTCATGTTTCTGCTCCGCTGCTGACAGTATTTG
This sequence comes from Allobates femoralis, assembly GCA_033576535.1. NCBI lineage: Eukaryota > Metazoa > Chordata > Amphibia > Anura > Aromobatidae > Allobates > Allobates femoralis. The sequence goes on from JARQOC010000010.1 coordinate 34,570,970, forward strand.
TAATACGATGATTGGAGCGGATTAGGAGCCTCCAGGGCAGCAGAAATTCACAATTGATTTCTCCCAGCGTGATCTCCATCAGAGAGCGGTAATCAGCGAGTTATATTACAGCTCGCGCCTCGTACCGGTGAACAAACCAAGGAGAGAAAAATGGAGATCTGAGGAGATGCCGCTGTCACCGACGTAACTAAAGCGGATCACTGCTGCACCACCGAGCAGAGGTACAACCCGGAGCGAATCCACCCGTCACAGGGGGCTTACATGACACAGCCCCCCCAAACATGGCAGAGGGACACTGGCCGCCACCATGCCCGGCCTCACTCATGAGGTGGAGAGAATTGCCCTTTCAGCCACACGACTTCATCTTTATTATTCCTAACAATTAGATCTGCTTATGCAGCTTCTGCCTGGCATTGAGCACGGTCCCCGCTCCACATGAGCTGGCATCCTCTGCCCTGATGGTTCACAATGTCCTGGTTGGGACCTTCCTCTACCCCAATCTTAATGCTCTCCGCTATCCCGGGCTCATAAGGGTCATAAGCTGGCGAGTGAGGACAGGAGGAGTAACACTATATGTGGCCATTATATCTTGCAATATCTCCTCTGCAGGTCTTATTTCTAATTTTCATTTGTCTCTGAGTGGGGGGGGGGGGCATTATACTATGTGAGGGGCTGTGGAGGTCATAATACTGTCTGGGGCCATTATACTGTGTGAGGGGCTGTGGGGGTCATAATACTGTCTGGGGGCCATTATACTGTGTGAGGGGCTGTGGAGGTCATAATACTGCCTGGGGGCCATTATACTGTGTGAGGGGCTGTGGGGGATCATAATACTGTCTGGGGCCATTATACTGTGTGAGGGGCTGTGCGGGTCATAATACTGCCTGGGGGCCATTATACTGTGTGAGGGGCTGTGGGGGTCATAATACTGTCTGGGGGCCATTATACTGTGTGAGGGGCTGTGGGGGTCAGAGTACTGTCTGGGGGCCATTATACTGTGTGAGGGGCTGTGGGGGTCATAATACTGTCTGGGGGCCATTATACTGTGTGAGGGGCTGTGGGGGTCATAATACTGTCTGGGGGCCATTATACTGTGTGAGGGGCTGTGGGGTCATAATACTGTCTGGGGGCCATTATACTGTGTGAGGGGCTGTGGAGGTCATAATACTGTCTGGGGTCGGCCCATTATACTGTTGAGGGGCTGTGGAGGTGCAAATACTGTCTGGGGGCCATTATACTGTGTGAGGGGCTGTGGGGGTCATAATACTGTCTGGGTGGGGGCCATTATACTGTGTGAGGGGCTGTGGGGGTCAAATACTGTCTGGGGGCCATTATACTGTGTGAGGGGCTGTGGGGTCAAATACTGTCTGGGGGCCATTATACTGTGGTGAGGGGCTGTGGGGGTCATAATACTGTCTGGGGGGCCATTATTGACTGTGTGAGGGGGCTGTGGGGGTCATAATACTGTCTGGGGGGGCACATTATACTGTGTGAGGGGCTGTGGGGGTCATAATAACTGTCTGGGGGCCATTATACTGTGTGAGGGGCTGTGGGGTCATAATACTGTCTGGGGGCCATTATACTGTGTGAGGGGCTGTGGAGGTCATAATACTGTCTGGGGGCCAGTCATATACTGTGTGAGGGGCTGTGGGGTCATAATACTGTCTGGGGCCATTATACTGTGTGAGGGGCTGTGGGGTCATAATACTGTCTGGGGGCCATTATACTGTGTGAGGGGCTGTGGAGGTCATAATACTGTCTGGGGGCCATTATACTGTGTGAGGGGCTGTGGAGGTCATAATACTGTCTGGGGGCCATTATACTGTGTGAGGGGCTGTGGGGGTCATAATACTGTCTGGGGGCCATTATACTGTGTGAGGGGCTGTGGAGGTCATAATACTGTCTGGGGGCCATTATACTGTGTGAGGGGCTGTGGGGTCATTAATACTGTTGGGGGCCATTATACTGTGTGAGGGGCTGTGGGGGTCATAATACTGTCTGGGGGCCATTATACTGTGTGAGGGGCTGTGGGGGTCATAATACTGTCTGGGGGCATTATACTGTGTAGGGGCTGTGGGGTCATAATACTGTCTGGGGGCCATTATACTGTAGTGTGGGATCGTGGGGGCCATTATACTGTGTGAGGGGCTGTGGGGCATAATATGGATTACTGTGACTTGGGGGCCATTTACTGTGTGAGGGGCTGTGGGGTCATAATACTGTCTGGGGGCCATTATACTGTGTGAGGGGCTGTGGGGTCATAATACTGTCTGGGGGCCATTATACTGTGTGAGGGGCTGTGGGGTCATAATACTGTCTGGGGGCCATTATACTGTGTGAGGGGCTGTGGGGGTCATAATACTGTCTGGGGCATTATACTGTGTGAGGGCTGTGGGGTCAAAATGTGGGATATACTGTGTGAGGGGCTGTGGGGTCATAATACTGTCTGGGGCCATTATACTGTGTGAGGGGCTGTGGGGGTCATAATACTTCTGGGCCTACTGTGGGTGTGGGGTCTATACTGCTGGGGCCATTAACTGTGTGTGAGGGGCTGTGGGGTCATAATACTGTCTGGGGGCATTATACTGTGTGAGGGGCTGTGGGGTCATAATACTGTCTGGGGGCCATTATACTGTGTGAGGGCTGTGGGGTCATAATACTGTCTGGGGGCCATTATACTGTGTGAGGGCTGTGGAGGTCATAATACTGTCTGGGGGCCATTATACTGTGTGAGGGGCTGTGGGGTCATAATACTGTCTGGGGGCCATTATACTGTGTGAGGGGCTTGGGGGTCATAATACTGTCTGGGGGCCATTATACTGTGTGAGGGGCTGTGGGGTCATAATACTGTCTGGGGGCCATTATACTGTGTGAGGGGCTGTGGGGTCATAATACTGTCTGGGGGCCATTATACTGTGTGAGGGGCTGTGGGGGTCATAATACTGTCTGGGGGCCATTATACTGTGTGAGGGGCTGTGGAGGTCATAATACTGTCTGGGGGCCATTATACTGTGTGAGGGGCTGTGGGGGTCAGAATACTGTCTGGGGGCCATTATACTGTGTGAGGGGCTGTGGGGGTCATAATACTGTCTGGGGGCCATTATACTGTGTGAGGGGCTGTGGGGGTCATAATACTGTCTGGGGGCCATTATACTGTGTGAGGGGCTGTGGGGGTCATAATACTGTCTGGGGGCCATTATACTGTGTGAGGGGCTGTGGGGGGGGTCATTTTTTTTTCAGTAAATATATTTATTGAAATTTTCAACAGTAAAGACAATAGAAAGAACCAGTACAATGTCCAGGACTTAATACAAAGATACATTACGTCCCGAAGAGAGCAGCGCAGGAGTAGTCCAATAAGGACACTAGCACCTAAAGGTACATGTTTCCCATCTCAGGAATCACCTCTGGACAAGGCCCTTATATAAAGAATACAGAACCTATGAAAAGACAATTGTGGAAATAAGAGAAGAAGAGAGAAAGAGAAAATAAAGGGGTAGGGGAGAAGGGGAGTAAGGAGGGAGAGGGGAGGGGGGGGTAAGGGAGACCCAGCAATTTAAACGCCCACGAGTTGACAATCACGAATATGTACGCAGCCAAGTAAGGAACCCTGTGCTCTCCTTGAAGGACTGCCAGAGGAACCAGGTGCGTCCCTGTTCATATGCGGCATCACCATCACCCGCCACCAGTGACTCCAGACGATGTAATCTATCCATTCCACCGTGGAGGGGACCTCAGTGGACCTCCAATGCCGGGGAATAACTGCTCTGGCAGCTATTAGGCAGAATCTCAGAATCCCCTTCCTGATGGAAACAATCGCACTGGGTATCAGGGACAGTAGGGCCATCTGGGGAGATGGTTCATGACGGACCCCAGTCATCAAATGAAAGGCATCGAAAACTGAGTTCTAGAAGGGTTGCAGGGGACCACAGGACCACCAAGTATGAAGCATAGAGCCCGTGGCAGAGCCACATCTCCAGCAGGCGTCCGAGATCTCGGGGTTAATCCTGTGGAGAAGGGTGGGACACCTGTACCAGCGTGTCAGTCATTTATAGTTCCTCTCCTGCGCCTGACTGGACATTGTCATCTTATGTGCAAGAGTAAAGATTATCTAACTATCTGCCTCAGAAAAGGTGATCCCCAGGTCCCTCTCCCAAGCCTCCATAAATCCAAGCGTGGTAGGGAGAAGTGAATTCAAGACCAGGCCATAGAGCACCGAAACCACGTGAGAGGGACCCTCGGTAGGGAGCATCAGGGACTCAAATGGCGTCAGCGCCCCCATCGGCTCACTAGAGAGAAAGCTTCGCAATTGCAGAAAGTCTAGCCAGGACAGCGGTGTCATAAGACCAGGGCCCCGTAACCCCCGCACGCCGGAGAGCCCCACAAGCTTATCCTTCACCTGACCCAGTCCCACCCCATCAAGTCGTGACCAACACAGATACGTAGACCTATTCATTGCTGGGGGAAAGGCCGGATTGTCAAAAAGGGGACTCAGTCTGCTCAATCGAGAGGTCAGGCGTAATTTCACATAGGATCTATCCCAAAACTTCAAAACAATCTGTGTGAGTGGAGCAAAACTCGACACAGGTGGGCGTCCGGTCCCCCCAGCCAAGGCAGCCAGTACAAAGAAGAGGGCGATAAAAGTTTCTCCAAGAGCACCCACTGTTTATGAGCATCACCGAACCTCCAGTCCACAATCCTAGAGAGCAAGACTGCCTGATAATAGTGTTTAAAATCAGGAAGGCCTACCCCCCCCCTTTAGTCTTGGGTCTCACTAGTACTGAGAACCGAGTCCGTGGTTTCCTAGTACCCCAAATAAAGCTATTGATAGCAGATTGCAGGCGCCTGAAAAAGCAATCCGGAACCTGCACTGGAGCTGCCTGAAAGAGATAGAGGAATCGGGGTAAAATATCCATCTTGATCACTCCCACCCGACCGAACCAAGATAACTGAGGTTTGCTATACCGTTTAAGGTCCGAGATAGTTTTCTGCAGGAGCAGGACATAGTTCAGAGCATATGTTGCGCTAATGTCAGCTGGTATTAAGACTCCTAAATATTTTAAGGCATCGGTCTGCCACTTAAAAGAGAAGGACGCCTGGAGCCGAGAGACTAGATCATCAGGCAGGGAGATATTGAGCGCCTCCGTCTTGGAGTAGTTGACTCTAAAATTTGAGACCTCCCGAACCTACGGAACTCCCTGAGGAGTACAGGGAAAGCCACAGTCGGGTTGGCGATGTATAGCAATAAATCATCCGCATACAGGGATATCTTAAACTCATGTTGGCCAATCCGCAGACCCTCAATATCAGGTGTCCTCCGTAATGCCACTGCCAGATGCTCCATCGCAAGGATATAAAGTAAAGGGGAGAGGGGGCAACCCTGACGGGTCCCGTTTCTTATGTCAATGGGCGGGGAAAGGGTGCCATTCACTCTAAGACGGGCCGTAGGCTTATGATACAGAGCAAAAATCCTCTCCAACATGGTAGGTCCCACTCCCAGTTGCTTCAGGGAGGTACGTAGAAAGGTCCAGCCTAGGCGATCAAACGCCTTCTCAGCGTCAATAGATAATAAGCATGCTGGTACCTTCCCCGTGCGCATGTACGAAGTCAGAAGCAACGTCTTCACCGTGTTATCCTTGGCCTCCCTGTGTGGCACAAAGCTCACCTGATCACTATGGATGGACCCAGGGAGAATAGGGTTCAGTCTACCAGCTAACACTTTCGCGAACACCTTCACATCCACATTAATGAGGGATATGGGCCTATAGCTTGCACATAATAGGGGATCTTTTCCCGGTTTAGGAATCACGGTGATTGTGGCCATCAGCATTTGGGGGGCAAAGGGGCAGCTGGCCGAGATGGAGTTAAACAGTTTGGTCATGAAGGGGACCAGGGAATTCGCATATAACTTATAGAAGGCGGCGGAGAATCCGTCAGGACCAGGGCTTTTACCATTAGCCAAAGGTTTTATCGTGTCTAAAACCTCCTGTTCCGAGAGGGGACTCTCCAGGGCCTCAGACTCCTCCACCGACATAGGCGGGAGCTCAGTGTCCCGGATGTAGTCGTCCACCCGTGCTTGAAACTCGGAAGGGGATATATTAGTGTGGAGCCCACTGGGACGGGGTACTCGGTGCCGGACCGGGGTACTGCTGGGGGATGTCACGGCGGTCCTGGTCCGGACCGTGTCCCGGGCCCGCACAATAAAATGGGGGTTTATTTACAGGGGATTTGTCACTCGTGACGCCACCCACTATATGCGGCCAGTAATGGGGCCGCCGCTGCTGCAGAACCTCCGGGGATGATGGGATAGCAGCTTGGATGGAATAGTTCCTGTGGGCAGAACTGTGTTCCCCGGGCAGTGGTAGAGGTAGTTAAAGTCTGTGAGGATAGTTATTGATGCTGCAGGAGAGTAGGGGTAGCAGTAGAGATGATGAGAGTAGAGGTAATCGCAGTATATGAGGGCAAGTGGGGCTTCAGCATAAGGATGACACACACACTCACGGTTTCTGTTGTTTTCCAAGTCTTTACTTGCAGATGGTATAACACAGTATTGTCCACGGAGTCTGTACCAGGTTGCTCCCACCCTGACCGGGTCCTTGGCTTCCTACTTAAGCGCTGTGTGTGGCCCTGCTGCTGCTTGTAGCTGTACTTCTGGCCCTGTCTCTGCTCACGGGTACCAATCTGCTCGGCAACTTGAGTCCTCTGTGTCACTGACCCCTTCGTGTTGCTTTGCTATGGTGCTGTGAAGATGGTGGACCTTCACTATGCCGGTGTTTACTGTCCTGTCTGTCTCAGGCACAGCCTCGGATCCGGTATCCGTCTTAAGCGCCTCTCCGGGGTTAAGTTTGGGGTAACTCTTTATCCCGGGTATGTTCCTCTGTTCCTCTGTCTCCTCTCCTCAGACCTCTCAGGACTTCCACTGACACTTGGCTCTGCTCCTGCTCCAGACTCAAACTAAACTAACTGTCACTCTTGCTCTGTGGTAAACAACTTAGCTCCTCCCACTAGTGCAGGTGCCACCTAAACTCCTCCCACTTTCTAGTGTAGTGTTGTGTGGGGATTAAACCTGTGTTGATGTTTCTGTGGCACATTAACCCTTGGGGTGCCACATCAGACAACGGGCCCCTTAAATTGTAGAGGGAATCATAATATGCTCTGAATGAGTCCACAATCTCCTCAGGAAAATGGAGCAGTTCACCCGCAGCAGACCTGATGGTAGGGATATAAGTGGTGGGGGCACGGGGGTGCAAAAACCTCGCCAGAGCTCTCCCGGGTTTATCAGAGTACTTGTACAGGAATTTATGAAAGCGGTCCCTCTGTCGTGCTAACGTCGTGTCCAACAAGGCACTCAACTCACAGCGTGCCCGGAGGAGATCAGCCAGCACCCCAGCATCTCTAGTCCGTTTATGATCCAACTCCAGAGTTTGGATACGAGTCAACAAACCCACAATGTTAGTCTCCCTCTCTCTCTTCAGCCGGGCCCCCTGTTGTATGAATACTCCCCGTATAACTCCCTTCAAAGCCTCCCATTGGTATGGGATGGCCGTGGGGTCATGTTTGTGAAAATCTAGGAAGTCCGAGATTGCTGTTCGCACGGCCGCCTGACACGTTAGATCTCCAAGGAGACCCGGGTTTAAGGACCAGGTCCATTCTCTCGGAGAAAGGCTCGGCAGCCGAAGGGAGAGCAAAACTGGGGCATGGTCTGACCACAACATCGTGTCGATGTCAGACTTTGGGTCAAGAGACAGGAGCCCGTGGCTGACCAAAAAATAACCCAATCTACTATAGGAATTATGAACTGTGATCCCGGGTAGTGGGGTGTAGTAACCTCCATACATCTACCAACCTCGAGTCTGTCAGGGCCCGCAGTAATCTCTCCAGCTGTGAGAGGGACACCGCCGACCTGCCCGAAGGCTGTGGGGGGTCATAATACTGTCTGGGGGCCATTATGCTGTGGAGAGGGTGAGGGGGCCATAATACTGTGTGGAGGGCTTTGGTGGCCATAATGTTGTGTGGGGGCTGTGTGACCGTCACTCATTATACTGTGTGAGGGGCTGTGAGGGCCATAATGCTGTATGAAAGGTTGTATGGGGCCATTATACTGTGTGTGGGGTGTGGGAGCACCTTACTGTGTGGGGGGCTGATGGGGCATCATGCTGTGTGGGGGGCTGAGGGGAGCCACTATACTGTGCGAGGGGCCATTATACTGTGGGGGGGCTGAGGGGCTGTTATACTGCATGTGGAGTCAGGGGGTTCTTTAAACTATTTGTGGGGCTGAGGGGCCCTTATTAGAACTTGTGCTATGAGGCCCTGTAATTGCTGCCCTGTTTCCCTAAAAATAAGACGGTGACTTATATTAATTTTTGATCCCAAAGATGCACTACATCTTATTTTCAGGGGATGTCTTATTTTTGTAAAGTACCTGGCTCCCACACACTGCTCTTTAACAGCAGTTCGTTTTGCAGCCTCCAATATCCCCATCATACCCATGCAGCCCCCAATATCCACATTATCCCCTTGCAGCCCCCAAAATCGCCATCATCCCCTTGCAGTCCCCAATATCCCCATCATCCCTTTGCAGCCCCCATCATCCCCTTGTATCCCCATCATCCCCTTGCAGCCCTCAATATCGCCATCATCCCCTTGAAGTCCCCATCATCCCCTTGCAGCCCTCAATATCGCCATCATCCCCTTGAATCCCCATTATCCCCTTGCAGCCCTCAATATCGCCATCATCCCCTTGAAGTCCCCATCATCTCCTTGCAGCCTCCAATATCCCCATCATCCCCTTGCAACCCCCATTATCACCATCCTCCCCTTGCAGACCCCAATATTCGCACCATCCCCTTGCAGTCCCCAATATCCACATCATCCCCTTGCAGCCCCCATCATCACCTTGCAGATCCCAAAATCCCTATAATCCCCTTGCAGTCCCCAATATCCACATCATCCCCTTGCAGCCCCCATCATCACCTTGCAGATCCCAAAATCCCTATAATCCTTTGCAGCCCCCATCATCTCCTTGAATCCCCATCATCCCCTTGCAGCCCTCAATATCGCCATCATCCCCTTGAAGTCCCCATCATCTCCTTGCAGCCTCCAATATCCCCATCATCCCCTTGCAACCCCCATTATCGCCATCCTCCCCTTGCAGACCCCAATATTCGCACCATCCCCTTGCAGTCCCCAATATCCACATCATCCCCTTGCAGCCCCCATCATCACCTTGCAGATCCCAAAATCCCTATAATCCCCTTGCAGTCCCCAATATTTCCACATCATCCCCTTGCAGCCCCATCATCACCTTGCAGATCCCAAAATCCCTATAATCCCCTTGTAGCCCCCATCATCCCCTTGAATCCCCATCATCCCCTTGCAGCCCTCAATATCGCCATCATCCCCTTGAAGTCCCCATCATCTCCTTGCAGCCTCCAATATCCCCATCATCCCCTTGCAACCCCCATTATCGCCATCCTCCCCTTGCAGACCCCAATATTCGCACCATCCCCTTGCAGTCCCCAATATCCACATCATCCCCTTGCAGCCCCCATCATCACCTTGCAGATCCCAAAATCCCTATAATCCCCTTGCAGTCCCCAATATCCACATCATCCCCTTGCAGCCCCCATCATCACCTTGCAGATCCCAAAATCCCTATAATCCCCTTGCAGCCCCCATCATCCCCTTGAATCCCCATCATCCCCTTGCAGCCCTCAATATCGCCATCATCCCCTTGAAGTCCCCATCATCTCCTTGCAGCCTCCAATATCCCCATCATCCCCTTGCAACCCCCATTATCGCCATCCTCCCCTTGCAGACCCCAATATTCGCACCATCCCCTTGCAGTCCCCAATATCCACATCATCCCCTTGCAGCCCCCATCATCACCTTGCAGATCCCAAAATCCCTATAATCCCCTTGCAGTCCCCAATATCCACATCATCCCCTTGCAGCCCCCATCATCACCTTGCAGATCCCAATATCCCTATAATCCCCTTGCAGCCCCCATCATCCCCTTGAATCCCCATCATCCCCTTGCAGCCCTCAATATCGCCATCATCCCCTTGAAGTCCCCATCATCTCCTTGCAGCCTCCAATATCCCCATCATCCCCTTGCAACCCCATTATCGCCATCCTCCCCTTGCAGACCCCAATATTCGCACCATCCCCTTGCAGTCCCCAATATCCACATCATCCCCTTGCAGCCCCCATCATCACCTTGCAGATCCCTAAATCCCTATAATCCCCTTGCAGCCCCCATCATCCCCTTGAATCCCCATCATCCCCTTGCAGCCCCCAATATCGCGATTATGGTACCTACAAAAACACACACACCTTCTCACTAGTCTGCTGCTTGCAACTCCATCATCCCTTGCTGACCCCAATATCCCTATCATCCCCTTGCAGCCCTCATCACCCCTTGCAGTCCACAATATTCTCCTGCAGCCTCCATCATCCCCTTGCAGACCCCAATATCCCCATCATCATCTTGCAGCCCCCAATATCCCCATTATGGTACCTGCAAAAAACACACACACACCTTACTCCTCACTGGTCTGCTGCTGCATGTATTCCGGGTGGCACTCTGAACTCTCTGACTCAGCTACCGTAGATGCACGGGAAGCTGCTGGCCAATCAGAGGCCTGCATGTAATGTCATGCTCAGACATTAGCTGCTAGCCTCTGAGTGGCCGGCAGCTGCTGGCCTCTGATTGCCTTCCCGTACATCCACGGCAGCTGAGTCAGAGAGCTCAGATTGGCACTTGCCGCCCGGAATATATGCAGCGGTGGTCATGGTAATACACAGACACAGCGGCATGACCTGCCCTGCTCTTCTGTTATTGCTAGGTCTTGCTTTTGGGGGGGCCTTATACTGAGCAATCCTACAAAACCTTACTGGCTCTTATTTTCGGGGAAACACGGCATGTCCACCCCTGTCACTTTAGCTGTCAGCCTTCGCTTCCGTTCACTTAGAGGCAGCAAAAGAATGAACAAATGTTCTCTGCTGTGACTCCGCTGTGAGGCCGGAAGCAGAATCTGTGAGAATCCCGGCACAACTCCGCGTTTCGCTCTATGTCGCTCCTGATTACCTTCTTCATCAGTTCCACTTATTTTTCTTCTTATAAAAACTTAAATATCCTCTACAAAATGAATCATCCAAACCTCAATGGTAAAAGCTGCCCAGTGTGAGGCCGGAGGCCCCGCTGTGAGGATGAGGAGCGGGGAGAGGACGGGGAGAGGAGCCTCTGCCCATCATCAAAACACACAGACCTTTATAGGAGGATTTATCTCCCAACTACAGAGCGGCTATAGATCTCCCCACAGACGTGCGCAGCATACAACGCCTTCATCTATAGGAGCAATCAGGGAGGATCATCTGTCAGGTGATCTCTGCAACCTGCACTCATAGATAAGGTATACACTGTATACAGAAAAAAGTTTGTGCCCCCCCCCACCCCCACCTCGGGGGCTTCTCTGTCCTCCATCCACATCCAGAGACATTTTATATGGAGTCGTCCTCCGCTCTTCTGGGATTTCTAACAGATTTTGGAGGCGTCTGTGGTAAAAGCTTCTCTGAGGTCTTAGCTCTGTGGTGTTGGATGGGGCTGGACTCTGTGGTGTTGGATGGGGCTGAGGTCTTAGCTCTGTGGTGTTGGATGGGGCTGAGGTCCGGGCTCTGTGGTGTTGGTTGGGGCTGAGGTCTGGGCTCTGTGGTGTTGGATGAGGCTGAGGTCCGGGCTCTGTGGTGTTGGATGAGGCTGAGGTCTGGGCTCTGTGGTGTTGGATGGGGCTGAGGTCCGGGCTCTGTGGTGTTGGATGGGGCTGGACTCTGTGGTGTTGGATGGGGCTGAGGTCTTAGCTCTGTGGTGTTGGATGGGGCTGAGGTCCGGGCTCTGTGGTGTTGGATGGGGCTGGACTCTGTGGTGTTGGATGGGGCTGAGGTCCGGGCTCTGTGGTGTTGGATGGGGCTGAGGTCTGGGCTCTGTGGTGTTAGTTGGGGCTGAGGTCCAGGCTCTGTGGTGTTGGATGGGGCTGAGGTCTTAGCTCTGTGGTGTTGGATGGGGCTGAGGTCCGGGCTCTGTGGTGTTGGATGGGGCTGGGCTCTGTGGTGTTGGATGGGGCTGGGGTCTTGGCTCTGTGGTGTCAGATGGGGCTGAGGTCCGGGCTCTGTGGTGTTGGATGGGGCTGAGGTCCAGGCTCTGTGGTGTTGGATGGGATTGAGGTCCAGGCTTTGTGGTGTTGGATGGGGCTAGAGTCTGGGCTCTGTGGTGTTGGATGGGGCTGAAGTCTGGGCTCTGTGGTGTTGGATGGGGCTGGAGTCTGAACTCTGTGTGTTGGATGGGGCTGGGGTCCGGGCTCTGTGGTGTTGGATGGGGCTAAGGTCCGAGCTCTGTGGTGTTGGATGGGGCTGAGGTCCGGGCTCTGTGGTGTTGGATGGGGCTGGGGTCCGGGCTCTGTGGTGTTGGATGGGGCTGGAGTCTGAACTCTGTGTGTTGGATGGGGCTGGACTCTGTGGTGTTGGATGGGGCTAAGCTCCGGGCTCTGTGGTGTTGGATGGGGCTAGAGTCTGGGCTCTGTGGTGTTGGATGGGGCTGAAGTCTGGGCTCTGTGGTGTTGGATGGGGCTGGGGTCCGGGCTCTGTGGTGTTGGATGGGGCAGGAGTCTGGGCTCTGTGGTGTTGGATGAGGCTGAGGTCTAGGCTCTGTGGTGTTGGATGGGGCTGAGGTCCAGGCTCTGTGGTGTTGGATGGGGCTGAGGTTCCGGCTCTGTGGTGTCAAATGAGGCTGAGGTCCGGGCTCTGTGGTTTTGGATAAGGCTGAGGTCCGGGCTCTGTGGTGTTGGAAGGGGCTGAGGTCCGGGCTCTGTGGTTTTGGATGAGGCTGAGGTCCGTGCTCTGTGGTGTGTGATGAGACTGAGGTCTGGGTTCTGTGGTGTTGGATGAGACTGAGGTCTGGGATCTGTGGTGTTGGATGGGGCTGAGGTTCGGGCTCTGTGTTTTTGGATGGGGCTGGGATACGGGTTCTGTGATGTTGGATGGGGCTGAGGTCTGGGATCTGTGGTGTTGGATGGGGCTGAGGTTCGGGCTCTGTGTTTTTGGATGGGGCTGGGATACGGGTTCTGTGATGTTGGATGGGGCTGGGGTCCGGGCTCTGTGGTGTTGGATGGGGCTGAGCTCCAGGCTGTGTGGTGTCGGATGGGGCTGGGGTTCGGGTTCTGTGATGTTGGATGGGGCTGAGGTCCGGGCTCTGTGGTGTTGGGTGAGGCTGAGGACCGGGCTCTGTGGTGTTGGGTGGGACTGGGGTTGGGGTTCTTTTGATATTGGATGGGGCTGAGGTTCGGACTCTGTGGTTTCGGATGGGGCTGGGGTTCGGGTTCTGTGATGTTCGATGGGGCTGAGGTCCAGACTCTGTGGTGTTGGATGAGGCTGACGTCCAGGCTCTGTGGTGGTGGATGGGGCTGAGGTCCAGGCCCTGTGGTGTTGGATGGGGCTGAGTTCCGAGCTCTGTGGTGTTGGATGGGGCTGAGGTCCCAGCTCTGTGGTGTTGGATGGGGCTGAGGTCCCGGCTCTGTGGTGTCGGATGGGGCTGAGATCCGGGCTCTGTGGTGTTGGATGGGGCTGAGGTCCAGGCTCTGTGGTGTTGGATGGGGCTGAGTTCCGAGCTCTGTGGTGTTGGATGGGGCTGAGGTCCCGGCTCTGTGGTGTTGGATGGGGCTGAGGTCCCGGCTCTGTGGTGTCGGATGGGGCGGGGTCTGGACTCTGTGGTGTTGGATGGGGCTGAGATCCAGGCTCTATGGTGTGGGATGGGGCTGAGGTCCGGGCTCTGTGGTGTCAGATGGGGCTGAGGTCCGTTCTCTGTGGTGTTGGTTGGGGCTGAGGTCCAGGCTCTGTGGTGTTGGATGGGGCTGAGGTCTGGGCTCTGTGGTATTGGATGGGGCTGAGGTCCAGGCTCTGTGGTGTTGGATGGGGCTGAGGTCTGGACTCTGTGGTAATGGATGGGGCTGAGGTCCAGGCTCTGTGGTGTTGGATGGGGCTGAGGTCCGGGCTCTGTGGTGTTGGATGGGGCTGAGGTCCGGGCTCTGTGGTGTTAGATGGGGCTGAGGTCTGGGCTCTGTGGTGTTGGATGGGGCTGAGGTCCGGGCTCTGTGGTGTTGGATGGGGCTGAGGACCGGGCTCTGTGGTGGTTGATGGGGCTGAGGTCCGGGCTCTGTGGTGTTGGATGGGGCTGAGGTCCAGGCTCTGTGGTGTTAGTTGGGGCTGAAGTCCGGGCTCTGTGGTGTTGGATGGGGATGAGGTCCGGGCTCTGTGGTGTTGGATGGGGATGAGGTCCGGGCTCTTTGGTGTTAGTTGGGGCTGAGGTCCAGGCTCTGTGGTGTTGGATGGGGCTGAGGTCCGGGCTCTGTGGTGTTGGATGGGGCTGAGGTCCACTGTCCAGGCTCTGTGGTATTGGGGCTGGAGTCCAGGCTTTGTGCAGCCATCATATTCACTCCTCCATGTCTGTATGGAGCTTGTGCATTGGGCACGGTCATGGGGAACAGAGAAGTGTCTTCCCCTAAACTGTTCCCACAAAGCTGAAGCTACAATTGTCCTCAATGACTTGTGCTGAAGATTAAGATTTCCCATCACTGGAGATAAGAGGCCACTGTCACCCCCTGGTAACAGTTCGGAGCATCATCATCATCCTCCACCATCTGTACAGGGGGCACAATCCAATGAGGGGTAACATCCTCCATCCTCCATTCACCAAACCTAGACCCTCCATCAGACACAGATAGAACATTGTGATCTCTCACTGTACAGCACACATCACCACCAGAGGCCAGTGGTGGCGGCTTTACTGCTCCATCAACACTCAGAATCGTGCTTGATGTATGGCTGCAGCTGCTCGGCATTGTGATTGGTGATCCGTCGACACTCAAGGCCACTTTACACACACCAACTTATCTGTCCAACTTCTGAACAACTTGCTGGTTGCAGTGAAATCATGGACACATTGCTCCATTTTGTGACTGTGTACAATGGAGCAATATGTCCATGATTTCACTGCCACCAGTAAGTTGGTCAGAGGTTGGACAGATAAGTTGGTGTGTGTAAAGTGGCCCTCAGAATCATGCTTGATGTATGGCTGCAGCTGCTCAGCATTGTGATTGGTGATGTACAACCGCAGCTGCTCGGCATTGTGATTGGTGATGTACAACTGCAGCTGTTCGGCATTGTGATTGATGATGTACGACTGCAGCTGCTCGGCATTGTGCTTGGTGATGTACGGCTGCAGCTGCTTGGCAGTGTGCTTAATGATGTATGGCTGCAACTGCTCGCCATTGTGCTTGGTGGTGTACAGCTACAGCTGCTTGGCATTGTGTTGGTGATGTTTGGCTGCAGCTGCTCAACATTGTACTTAGTGATGTACGGCTTCAGCTGCTCGGCCTTGTGCTTGGTGATGTACGGCTGCAACTACTCGGCATTGTACCTGGTGATGTTTGGCTGCAGCTGTTCAGCATTGTCATTGGGGATGTACGGCTGCAGCTGCTCGGCAGTATGCTCGGTGATGTACAGCTGCAGCTGCTTGGCATTGTGCTTGGTGATGTTTGGCTGCAACTACTTGGCATTGTGCTTGGTGATGTATGGCTGCAGCTGCTCGGCATTGTGCTTGTTGATGTACAGCTGCAGCTGCTTGGCATTGCGCTTGGTGATGTACAGCTGCAGCTGCTTGGTATTGAGCTTGGTGATGTTTGGCTGCAACTACCTGGCATTGTGCTTGGCATTGTGCTGGGTGATGTACGGTTGCAGCTGCTCGGCATTGTGCCTGGTGATCTTTGGCTGCAGCTGCTTGGCAGTATACTTGATGATGTACGGCTGCAGCTGCTCGGCATTGTGCTTGGTGATGTACAGCTGCAGCTGCTTGGCATTGTGTTTGGTGATGTTTAGCTGCAACTACCTGGCATTGTGCTTGGTGATGTATGGCTGCAGCTGCTCGGCATTGTGCTTGTTGATGTACAGCTGCAGCTGCTTGGCATTGCGCTTGGTGATGTACGGCTGCAGCTGCTTGGTATTGAGCTTGGTGATGTTTGGCTGCAACTACCTGGCATTGTGCTTGGTGATGTATGGCTGCAGCTGCTCGGCATTGTGCTTGGTGATCTACGGCTGCAGCTGCTCGGCATTGTGCTTGGTAATGTTTGGCTGAAGCTGCTCGGCATTGTACTTGGTGATGTACGGCTGCAGCTGCTCGGCATTGTGCTTGGTGATGTTTGGCTGCAGCTGCTCGGCATTGTACTTGGTGATGTACGGCTGCAGCTGCTTGGCATTGTGCTTGGTGATGTACGGCTGCAGCTGTTTGGTGATGGAGCCGCCTGACATTCAGGAGATCATGAACATCGATTGTGGACACAGCTTTTATACTATTATTTTGTTCTTCAGGATTGATAAAAAGAAATAAAAGCATTTTTTATACATTTTCTCACAAGTTTCAAACTAAATTTGAAACATTGTAAATAATAAACTGATTGTCAATTCCCCCTAGTGGTGGCTCTAGGAACTGCTCGTCCAAGGCCCCCGGCTAAGGCCCCCTTCACACCACGATTCTCAGGATCCAGGACTGTCCGTTGTGAACCGGACAATCCCGGGTCCGGTTTTGGCCCCATAGTATTCCTATGGACCGGATGCAGTGTTTTGCCATCCGGTTTGAGCTGTCTGGGAGGACAGGCTTTCGTTTTTTGGCCCAGGACACAAAATCGGAACAAGCAGCATTTTTTGTGTCCGGGGCCAAAACCACTCAAAACCAGATCCTCCCGGATTATCCGGATCGGGTGATCCGACGCTCCCTAACATGGGAGTCTATGGCGCCGGATTGCCCAGATCTGGGAGGATTCGGGAACCGGACACCGGCGGCTGAAGTTCAGTGTGAGCTATGCTAAACTTCAGCACCAATAGAATTCAGATAGAATATGCGGTTCTAAGGTAGAGCGCAGGTATAAAACGTTTTATTCCCACGCTCTACCTTAGAACCGCATGTTCTATCTGAATTCTTTGGTCTAATTCCATTGGGGAAAGCGGTGACAGAGCTGCAGGCGGGATAGGGTTAATGGATCAACCTGGAATTTCCTGACCCAACCCTGGAGAGAGAGTGTGGACAGCACGAGGCCAGGAGCAGAGGTGATTGAGGACACAGGAGCACTACAGATCCCAGGCTGGCAGCCTGAGCCACAAAACTACGCTCACAACCTTTAAAGGTTAGTTCACTTACAATACGACCGCTTTAAAGGCAGGAGAGGTCCACAGGTGGCGCAACACTATTTTTTCTTTTTATAAACTTCAGCACCAGAGGGCTGTCCCCTGTGAAGAGGTTCAGCACCATTTCAGCAGGGGACAGCTACCTCAGCTGCGCTCTGCAGACTACGGCTTCACACACGACCGGACGGCATATTAGCCCTCTGGTCCTGTGTCCAGATCCGGTCCGGGGCTGTCAGTTCACCTGTCTGGTATACACCGGACAGCCGGATCAGATTTCATCATGTGTGAAGCCAGTCTCAGCCGGGGTCATTGGACGAGCAGTTCCTAGAGCCACCACTAGGGGGAACTGACAATCAGTTTATTATTTACAATCTTTCAAATTTAGTTTGAAACTTGTGAGAAAATGTGTAAAAAATGCTTTTATTTCTTTTTATCAATCCTGAAGAACAAAATGATAGAATAAAAGCTGTGTCCACAATCGATGTGTATGATCTCCTGAATGTCAGGCGGCTCCATCACTGCCGCAGTCATTATACTGATTCCCGGAGAGCGATTATATACAGACATATCCATACATGATGCAGCCGCACACTGAGATTAACATGAACCCCAATATGGCTGTATATGATAACTGTCAGGTCCTTAGGTATGTGGCCCCTGCACACAGTCTATGTCCTGATTCCACTATCCAGAGAGAACCTGTAGTGATGTCCATCCAAGCCTGAGCTCCTTATACTTGGCCCCCACCTGCCATGTGCCGTATAACACAGGGGTCGTCTCCCCTATAGGATCCAGACTTTCCTTCTACCTCTGCACCCTACAGTTACAGCCCTGCCAGAACCTAATGTAAGGGCCGTCACCAGTATATAAAGGAGCGAACATCAGCCCATACCGAGGATACAATCAAACGTACCTGTATCTTCAGTATAGCCAATCAAGTAACTTTGTATTCTGTATCAGCCAATCAGAGGTAACTTTGTATCTTCTGTATCACATCAGGTAATTTTCAGTATTGGCCAATCAGAGGTAACATAGTATCTTTGGTATTGTTGTGGTATTGGCTGCGGCGTGTCGCCTCCTGATTGGCTGCGGCGTGTCGCCCCCTGATTGGCTGCGGCGTGTCGCCCCTTATTGGCTGCAGCGTGTCGCCCCTGATTGGCTGCGTGTCGCCTCCTGATTGGCTGCGGCGTGCTGCCTCCTTATTGGCTGCAGCGTGTCGCCTCCTGATTGGCTGCGGCGTGTCGCCTCCTGATTGCTGCGGGGTTTGCTCTGATGGCTGTGTGTCGCCTCCTGATTGGCTGCGGCGTGTGCTTCTAATTGACTGTGCGTGTCGCCTCCTGATTGGCTGCGGCGTGCCGCCTCCTGATTGGCTGCGTCGTGAACGGGCCCTAAGACGGAGAATGGGGCCCTACACCTGCAGTCTGCCATGACACCTGGCACAATGCTGTACTGGCCCTCACCTCTGACAAGGTCAAGAAAACCTAAATAAATCCCATAGAGGGACGCGTGCCCTAAGACAGAGAATGGGGCCCTACAACTGCAGTCCGCCATGACACCCAGTGCTGTTCTGTACCGGCCCCCACCTCTGACAAGGTGAAGAAAACCTGAATAAATCTCATAGAGCGGCGCAGGCCCTAAGACGGAGAATGGGGCCAAGACACGAGGTACCAAGAGGACTCCCTGCTTGAGTGACGCTGTGTCCTAGTTACCTAATGTATGGACGTCTGTCACTGACTGATCAAATAACGAGATCATCCTACACTGGACACGAGGCCTGGGGACATTGTGCCCACACCGGTCCAGGAAGGGTTAACCTTATTTACTTGACATATCTACATGAGACTGCAGCACACTACACCACGTACCGTTTCCCACAAACACCGGATATATTGTGTGCTTTGGGTTGTGGGGCAGGTTTGGGTTGTGGGGCAGGTTTGGGTTGTGGGGAAGGTTTGGGTTGTTGGGCAGGTTTGGGTTGTGGGGCAGGTTTGGGTTGTGGGGGAGGTTTGGGTTGTGGGGGAGGTTTGGGTTGTGGGGGAGGTTTGGGTTGTGGGGCAGGTTTGGGTTGTGGGGCAGGTTTGGGTTGTGGGGGAGGTTTGGGTTGTGGGGAAGGTTTGGGTTGTGGGGAAGGTTTGGGTTGTGGGGAAGGTTTGGGTTGTGGGGCAGGTTTGGGTTGTGGGGCAGGTTTGGGTTGTGGGGGAGGTTTGGGTTGTGGGGAAGGTTTGGGTTGTGGGGAAGGTTTGGGTTGTGGGGAAGGTTTGGGTTGTGGGGGAGGTTTGGGTTGTGGGGAAGGTTTGGGTTGTGGGGGAGGTTTGGGCTGTGGGGGAGGTTTGGGTTGTGGGGCAGGTTTGGGTTGTGGGGGAGGTTTGGGTTGTGGGGGAGGTTTGGGTTGTGGGGCAGGTTTGGGTTGTGGGGCAGGTTTGGGTTGTGGGGGAGGTTTGGGTTGTGGGGAAGGTTTGGGTTGTGGGGCAGGTTTGGCCAATTAGAGGTAACATTGTGTCTTCAGTATTGGCCAATCAGAGGTAACATTGTGTCTTCAGTATTGGCCAATCAGAGGTAATTTTGTATCTTCAGTATTGGCCAATCAGAGGTAACATTGTGTCTTCTGTGTCAGCCAATTCGATGTAAGTTTCTACCTTTCCAGCCCTGGCAGCTGCCTCCTGATTAGCTGCGGTGTGTGGCCTCCTGATTGGCTACAGCATGTTGCCTCCTGATGGGCTGCAGTGTGCTGCCTCCTGATTGGCTGTGGCGTGCCGCCTCCTGATTGGCTGTGGTGTGTCGCCCCCTGATTGGCTGCGGCGTGTCGCCCCCTGATTGGCTGCGGCATGTCGCCCCCTGATTGGCTGCGGCGTGTCGCTTCCTGATTGGCTGTGGCGTGTCGCCCCTGATTGGCTGCGGCGTGTCGCCTCCTGATTGGTTGCGGCGTGTCGCCCCCTGATTGGCTGCGGCGTGTCGCCCCCTGATTGGCTGCGGGGTGTCGCCCCCTGATTGGCTGCGGCGTGTCGCCCCTGATTGGCAGCGGCGTGTTGCCTCCTGATTGGCTGCGGCGTGTCGCCTCATGATTGGCTGCGGCGTGTCGCCCCCTGATTGGCTGCGGCGTGTCGCCCCCTGATTGGCTGCGGCGTGTCGCCCCCTGATTGGCTGCGGCGTGTCGCTTCGTGATTGGCTGTGGCGTGTCGCCCCCTGATTGGCTGCGGAGTGTCGCTTCCTGATTGGCTGCGGTGTGTCGCCCCCTGATTGGCTGCGGAGTGTCGCTTCCTGATTGGCTGCGGTGTGTTGCCCCCTGATTGGCTGCGGCGTGTCGCCCCCTGATTGGCAGCGGCGTGTTGCCTCCTGATTGGCTGCGGCGTGTCGCCTCATGATTGGCTGCGGCGTGTCGCCCCCTGATTGGCTGCGGCGTGTCGCCCCCTGATTGGCTGCGGCGTGTCGCCCCCTGATTGGCTGCGGCGTGTCGCTTCGTGATTGGCTGTGGCGTGTCGCCCCCTGATTGGCTGCGGAGTGTCGCTTCCTGATTGGCTGCGGTGTGTCGCCCCCTGATTGGCTGCGGAGTGTCGCTTCCTGATTGGCTGCGGTGTGTTGCCCCCTGATTGGCTGCGGCGTGTCGCCCCCTGATTGGCAGCGGCGTGTTGCCTCCTGATTGGCTGCGGCGTGTCGCCTCATGATTGGCTGCGGCGTGTCGCCCCCTGATTGGCTGCGGCGTGTCCACTCCTGATTGGCTGCGGTGTGCCGCCTCCTGATTGGCTGCGGCGTGTCGCCTCCTGATTGGCTGCGGCGTGTCGCCTCCCGATTGGCTGCTGTGGCGTGCCGCCTCCTGATTGGCTGCGGTGTGCCGCATCCTGATTGGCTGCGGCGTGTCGCCCCTGATTGGCTGCGGCGTGTCCATTCCTGATTGGCTGCGGTGTGCCGCCTCCTGATTGGCTGCGGCGTGTCGCCTCCTCTTGGCGGGTGATAGATGGATGTGTTATTGTTGGTGTTCTCTGTTCTTAGTTGGCTCCTGAGGTTTCAATCATGGCGCTGTTTACTGTGTATTTATTCATTAGCCGGTGATGCATTTTTAATCCCGGCTATTAGCAGGCGGCGGCCGCTCGTCTCATCTCACAGGCGGCAGCGGAGCGGTTATTCCTCAATCAGACACATTATAAAGTTTGCGGCAGTGCGAGGTCAGCGGCGCTCTCAAGGCCGTTTAGCAAGGTCGCGCGGTAATGAGCTGGTGACTCCTTTATTTGCGATTTGTGACTCGCTGGGATTAATTGTCCTGGTTCACAATGTGAGGCGGCGTTGTCACAGTGATCCATGGCTGCCGTCCCCGGGCCCCGCGCCTTCATTATTGCTGCGCTGCTAATCGATAGCAGCATTTTTAACATTTTGGCCCTAACATTTTATCAATCCTTATTATCTAACGCCTGGCGCTCCCTCCGCGGGCGGCGCTGACGGATGACTCGCAGACAGCCCTATGCATCTGTAATAAGGGCTCATTATCATTATGGAGCGGCCGGCACCTCCGGGGGGGGGAGATTTTTATTGTATTCCTATATGTTTTATCTGGACATTTTGCACAGATCACGGAGGACGGTACAATCATGTCTTCTTGGTTTTATGTTTTAATAATGTGCGGAGTCGGAATCTCCTGTCATCATCCCCAGCCGGCGCTCACTTCACGCTACAAAGACGATTGGAGAGTGGAAAACCTGAATAAATCCCATAGAGGGGCCGGGCCCTAAGACGGAGAATGGGGCCCTAAACTGCAGTCCGCCATGACACCCAGCCATGCTGTACTGGCCCCCACCTCTGACAAGGTGAAATAAACCTGAATAAATCCCATAAGAGGACGCGGGCCCTAAGAGAATGGGGCCCCTACACCTGCAGTCCGCCATGACGCCCGTGCGGTTCTGTACCGACCCCACCTCTGACAAGGTGAAGAAAACCTGAATAAATCTCATAGAGGGCGCAGGCCCTAAGACGGAGAATGGGGCCAGACACGAGATACCAGGGACTCCTGCTTGACACCTGGCAGTGACGCTGTGTCCTAGTTACCTAATGTATGGACGTCTGTCACTGACTGATCAAATAACGAGATCATCCTACACTGGACACGAGGCCTGGGGACATTGTGCCCACACCGGTACAGGAAGGGTTAACCTTATTTACTTGACATATCTACATGAGACTGCAGCACACTACACCATGTACCGTTTCCCACAAACACCGGATATATTGTGTGCTTTGGTTGTGGGCAGGTTTGGGTTGTGGGCAGTTTGGGTTGTGGGGAGGTTTGGGTTGTGGGGCAGGTTTGGGTTGTGGGGCAGGTTTGGGTGTAGGGAGGTTGGGTTGTGGGAAGTTTGGTTTGGGAGGTTTGGTTGTGGGGCAGTTGGTTGTGGGAATTTGGGTTGTGGGAAGTTTGGGTTGTGGGGAGGTTTGGGTTGTGGGGAGGTTTGGGTTGTGGGGGAGGTTTGGGTTGTGGGGAGGTTTGGGTTGTGGGGCAGGTTTGGGTTGTGGGGCAGGTTTGGTTGTGGGGCAGGTTTGGGTTGTGGGGGAGGTTTGGGTTGTGGGGGAGGTTTGGGTTGTGGGAGGTTTGGGTTGTGGGGAAGGTTTGGGTTGTGGGAGGTTTGGGTTGTGGGAAGGTTTGGTTGTGGGGGAGGTTTGGTTGTGGGGGAGGTTTGGGTTGTGGGGGAGGTTTGGGTTGTGGGGGGTTTGGGTTGTGGGGAGGTTTGGGTTGTGGGGCAGGTTTGGGTTGTGGGGGAGGTTTGGGTTGTGGGGAGGTTTGGGTTGTGGGGGAGGTTTGGGTTGTGGGGCAGGTTTGGGTTGTGGGGAGGTTTGGGTTGTGGGGAGGTTTGGGTTGTGGGGAGGTTTGGTTGTGGGGGAGGTTTGGGTTGTGGGGAGGTTTGGGTTGTGGGGAAGGTTTGGGTTGTGGGGCAGGTTTGGGTTGTGGGGCAGGTTTGGGTTGTGGGGCAGGTTTGGGTTGTGGGGGAGGTTTGGTTGTGGGGAGGTTTGGTTGTGGGGAGGTTTGGGTTGTGGGGAAGGTTTGGGTTGTGGGAAGGTTTGGTTGTGGGGCAGGTTTGGTTGTGGGGCAGTTTGGGTTGTGGGCAGGTTTGGGTTGTGGGGCAGGTTTGGGTTGTGGGGCAGGTTTGGGTTGTGGGGCAGGTTTGGGTTGTGGGGGAGGTTTGGGTTGTGGGGGAGGTTTGGGTTGTGGGGGAGGTTTGGGTTGTGGGGAGTTTGGGTTGTGGGGAGGTTTGGGTTGTGGGGGAGGGTTTGCTCATCACTTACACTATGTCACAAGTCCACACTGGATATTCTAATACAATAAATGTATGAAGAATTGAGTTTCCTGGGTGTTTGGTCTGTAGCGGTTATCTAAAGTGAGCAAAACCTAAAAATTCAGTGAAAAAATATTCCACATTCTAACACTATCCCGACAGACGCGCATGTCCTTCTCACCACGTCACGGTGTTCTGCTCCTTCTGTCCACCGTCTTCCTGACATTGTTCACTGGAAAGAAAGCACAAGAATGATAAGATTTACAAGGAAAAGATCAAAATGAGACGTCATAAATAATACCGCCATATCACCGCCAGAATAATACTGTCATAAGTATCTAAATGATTGATTGTTCTGTGTATTTGGAACTGCTGCAGTGAGCTGTCAATCACCTGGAGGAGGGCGGAGTTACCCAGCAGAGGTGCTCTGCCCCGCCCTGTGCACTTCCAGGATCTTCTGTGCCCCCCTATCCTGCACACAGGTATCAGATGTGTGGGGGAGCATGACCTGACAGCTTCCATACAAATATTCCCACTACATAGTGCTCAAACAATACTATAATACCGCCATACTGTGACCAAATAATACTGCAATATACTGATGGGATCATACTGCCACACAATCAGTCATACTCTGGCCAGAAATACAGTGGAGTATTTTCTGGGGGGGGGGGGTTCCTTTAAATCCCCTCCCACCATAGGTCACTATATAAACTGACCACCCTGCAGATTTGCAAGACCCCCTGTAGTGCGAGATGCGGGAAGATTAATACGAGGCATAGAAATGCTATGAATGTTTCATTAGTTGCGCAACGCAGGCGGCGGAGAAATAAATGAGGGTAATAACCGCGCCGGACACGGCGTCCGCCTAGGTTATATTATTATAATGGATCCTGTACTGACACAGAAGAACTACTACAGGGATCCTCATCATCCCTAACTCAATCTGTCTATCCCCCATGCTTTACACTGCAGCCTGTACTCGCTTTGTTGACCTTGTTCCTGTTTAGTTAATAATATCTGGGGGGGCAAAAATATTTTTTCTCATAACTCTTGGCAATCGAGCTATTGTCTCGCAGTTATCAGGGCCCTGATCGGAGCAATTAGCCGTTGATCCAGCGCCACTTTCCGTCTCTGGTATAGCAGCGCCCTTCTAGACGTTTGCCCTGATAATCCGGCGCACTATTCCGGGCCGCAGCGATGATTTGCTTCCAAACCATAATTGAATGCTGACAGCACTTTTTGAAATTAAGAGTCTTCGGCGTCGTCCATTATTATTCCCACTTACACCAATTTCTACTTGAAACATTTATAACACGTTTGAAATGTTAATCTGCCGGAGAGCGAGCGAGAGACGCATCAAATCCTAAATGTGTGAACTTTCCGGAGACGCTTCATACATTACCATTAGCCGAGAACGTTCTGAGAAGACGACTGCAGGGCAGGCGGAGAATGGAGGA
This sequence comes from Allobates femoralis, assembly GCA_033576535.1. Taxonomy (NCBI): domain Eukaryota; kingdom Metazoa; phylum Chordata; class Amphibia; order Anura; family Aromobatidae; genus Allobates; species Allobates femoralis. The sequence continues at coordinate 34,595,913 of JARQOC010000010.1, forward strand.
AGCCAGCCGGCGACAGCGCCAAACGGACGGCGCCTCCATTATCGGCAAATTAGGCGAAGAAAAGGATCAAAGCGTCTCCAGTGACAACGTATCAATCTGCTAATGAGCGACCACAGGCGCAACATTGTAACAGAGCGACGATTAGGTGCCCGAGGTGCCAGGATGATAGATCTACCCAGAGAGAATTCAGAATTAATTACATTTAGACTCACTAGACAAAGGGTGTGGCTTATTCTGAAGGGTGGGGCTTAAAAGGTGGCACATTCAATATATTTTGGCACAAAAATTAGACTAAAGAAGGGTAAGCAACATATTTTGGTCCAAGGGCCACATTGCCATATTGAGCAAATCCCAAGAGCCACTAAAAAATTGAAAGGGATACTTACATGAATACATCACCAGAACCACCATCAGCACATCAGTACAGTACCAGTACCAAATTTTGATATTTGAAAAGGATTTGGAAAGTTTATGCTCCAAAGAAATCAGTGTTAACACTTCTGGACACACCCAAGTTAAACTGATTTATCAGAAACGTTCCAGATCCTCCTAATTTTAAATCTTTAAGTTTTTAGGTTTTTAAGTTTTAACAACCATTTAATATAACCCTGATATAACCAGAACATAGCCATAAAGAATTATGGATTGCTACAGGTGTAGCTCATAACCACTGTCCATTTGTGAGTGCAGTGCATTAATGCATATATCACAGTGCCAGAACTACCATCAGTACATGAATACAACTCCAGAACTATTGTCAGTGCCTGACTGCAGCGCCAGGACCACCACCAGTACGGAGTGCAGCACAAGAGCCACAGTCAGTACAGGAATGCAATGCCAGAACCACTGTCAGTACATTTCTGATATGACCTGATCAGACATGAGCAACACCCCTTGTAATACAGCACTAGCTTCATCATCTATTACTGCTGACAACCAGCCTGTATGCATGTGTGAGGTGTCAGCCCTGGTGATTAAATCACTGATATAATGACATCAGATATGAGATGTCGTGCCCCGGGCAGGGGGTACTCAGAGTTGGACCCTCTCGTTTGTCTAGGGCTGCGGGGTGTCACAGTGACGTGACCTGGCTCCGTGGTCCCAGGTGTAGCAATAAAAGAAGGAATAGGGGAATAAAGTTTGTTTAGAGATTGTACGGCTGTTCCCCAGGGCTGCCGTGAAGATGGTGCAAAAAGGAAAAGTACTGTTAATGTTCTCGGGCAACCTCCAGCTGCCGGGCCTTCGTATTACTTAGCCCATCTCGGGCACACAAAGTTCTGAGCTTTCACCGGGTCTTTACTGAAGCTCCACAGTTCACACAGCAAAAACAGTTGCAGTTCACACAGTACACAGCTCACAAGCGGCTCCAGTCGCAAGCTAGCAGCTGGGACGGTTCGTCGGTTGCACCCCCTGTCTGGTACCCTTCGGCCCTCTGTCCTCGATCCAGCACACAAACTACGGTCCAGCGGTCACAGGTTTTTGTGGGCACCCTTCCGGGATTCCTAACCCTCATCTGACGGCCTTCCCTTCGTTGTGACGGGGTTGGGTTCCGGGATAAAGTCCCTTCACCCCACTGGTTAATTCGTGGCTGGGGCATACAGCGTTCTACACTTCAACAGGACTGGCCCTGGTCCCGCCCGGTCCCTCGGTGTCCCCGTTGGCTTGGGAAACCCATAGACCAGTTCTGTCTGTCTCTGGTTCTCGGTCTTGGACCCGGGCTGGCCTTGGTGGCATTGGCCGCCGGGTCTGGGTGGTAACAGTCTGGTGTCTCTGACTGGTTACAGGTCTGCTCTCACTCGTGTCTCTCTTGAGTGTCGGTGTTCTGTGTCAGTCCCTTTTTGTTAGTTTGTCTCCACCCCCCTTACCGGGCTCCTCTAGCTCTCCACCCTCCACTTGGTCCCTCCCGCTACCCCTTGCCTGACTTGAAGTAACTGGGACTAGGGATCGGGGGTTGTGTTGGGTGTTTGTGCAAGGTGAACAACTTACCAGTCCCAGCTGCTATACCACTTCATGGCGACTAGTCCGCAGGGGTGCCACAAGACCACACCCTTATACTACAGCACCAGCTCCTCATCTATTACTGCTGACAGCCAGCCTGTATACATGTGTGAGAGGAGTCAGCCCCACCCCCGGTGACACTCTGCCTGCCCCCCGGTTTGATGACATCACTGCTCAGCCCCCCGGTGATGACATCACCCGATATAATGACATCACTGCCCGCCCCCCGGTGATGACATCACTGATATAATGTGACTGTCCCTGATTTCACAGTGAATGTCATGTATTTCTCCTATTCACTCTTTCTTCCTATCTCCTCCCGCGGTTCTGTGTCTTGTTGTAGAATTCTGTCCATTGCGTTTCAGGGACTTTTTGCAAACTACAATCCACAATGTAGATCGTAACGATCCCGGAACAGTGGGCGGCGTTTTGTTTACAGAACCTGTAACGATTTCTTCCTTCGGTCTCCACTCGAGGGGCCCATTAGGATCGGCGACAGAACCGGCAGGATGTAAAGAGACAGGAATAATTTGGCGTGATATTGTTGGGCGTCTCGCTGAGTCCTGGCGCCTCGTTCCGTCGTTGCCCCACGCGGCGGTTTTCACACACACACAGGAGTAGGGGGCGAAAAAAGACTAAAACGAGGAGACTAATTAAATTTGTTTATCCGCGTTATCGTGCGGCGCGCTCATTTACAAACATGAAAGTTAGGAATCATTAAATAAGCGGTAAATTGGCCTCTGGAGAGGATCCGGCCGCGGAGCCGGGCAGACCTTTCGCTGATAGCCCAGGTGCGCGCGGCGGTGCGCAGGCTGCACACTTCCATGTAAAAGGCCAGGGTTTGGCCTCACACTGTGAGGTGAGAGGCGAGGAGTCGGGGAGACGGTGACAGGCCTCCTGTCAGAGTTTCTCCTCACTTTGATTAATGAGGGCATTTGAAAGGCAATTAGCGGGAGCAGGTTTGGCCGCGGCCGGCTTATCAATCAGACACTTTCTATTCAAAGCCGCCAGCCGTCTGTGCTTCCCTTTGTTTTGCGGTTGCAGAAAGAGAATTGTATCAGGAAGAGAATAACAACAAGAATCCGTATAGATGGCACAAAGCCGCCGTCGCCGCGCATAATTCTCTGCTTAATGAAGGAGGCGACAATGGCGGCGAAACATAATGACCCGGTCACCGATATCACTGTGAATTTTACTTTCTGTAGTGACATTGAAGACGCCAGTGACGCACTTAAAGGGGTAAACGCTTCCGCGTGGGGCAGTGAGCGGAGCCGGGGTCATCACGTCTACCGATATTGACACGGTCAGTGTTTGTAGCCAAATATAATTCACACAAAAGGAGGAACAAAGATTCCAAACTTAAAGTATCATGTTTAATTCAATGGTAAATAAACAGACGCAGGGTCGACGCGTTTCGAGCTCCTGCACATTTTAACCTTGACAAAGGCATCTTACGATAGTAGAAGATTTTACTCCAGAGATCTGGCGGGAATTCAAAGTGTGGAGAGAAACGCCCTATACTAGCCACCGAAAAAGTAGCTCAAAACGCGTTGCTCATCTATGTATTATTCCTGGTGTTAAAGATTGATTTAAACTGGATGATTTTCATTTGGACCCGATATTCCTCATTAATGCAGTTGCTGGATATTAATTAGATTAAGAAGCTCAAAACGCGTGGTCCATGCATCTCTATGTTTTTATTTTAACATGTGAATTAAATGTGATGTTTGGACCCTATATTTGCGTTTGCTGGAAGCACCTTTGTCATTAATGATCTGCTGTCATACAGCCCTGAAGTCGGACGGGAGCAGGGGCTGGCTGGGAGATCTTGCCCTGGGCAGTCCACTTCTACAAGCCCGTGCACTAGTGAGGACCAGGGGGGGACGGGGGGTGTTAGCGTAGTAAGCCAGGTGAAGAGTGGGGAGGGGGGGGAAGGTGTCACTCACCAGCCACCGCCGCAATGCCTGCCGCGGCCCACCGACACTGGAAGATGCGGGACCTTAGACAAAGCAAAGATGCTTCACCGCAGAGCCCGGGCCATCTTGGCAGTGCCGTACAACACAACTACACTGTGCTGTCGTGTGCCTGCAGTACAGTTTGGAGACGTGATGGATCAGCACATGACATGCCTGCAATGCAGGATGTGATCTTCCTCACCAGTCAGGGGCAGAGGGTACTTCAGTTCCAGAACTGGAGCAGTCTGCACAGGACACATTTGTGACCTGGAGCGCCACTGTGCTACCTGCATTGATCATCATATGCAGCGAGGTCAGACTCCAGTGCTTGTCTTGCATGCCTGAGGAGGCCCTGAGGAGCTCATAGTCAGGAGGTGACCCGTTCCCCATGCCAATCAGGACCAGCACAGGTCAGAGGCAGGAGGATCTTGAAGCATGACTGGCCATATTACACCTGCAGCCAGTGCCACAGATGGTAGAGCGGCAAATCCAGGAGGATGAGAAGGGGATAGTAGAGGTAGTAGGCCTTGTTTCCAGCCATGTGTAGCATCCACTCCAGAGGTTTTCAACTGGGAGAATGCCATGTGGAGACCACTACCCCCTCCAGGCAACTATCAGGCATGAACCAACACAGGACCCCATCATTTCTTGAAGAAATTAGGCTCGCGGATGCCATCGCCCGAGAGCGTTGCATGGGTCTAAGGGCAATCACTGTGATACCAAAGATGCATTGAAATCTGAAAAGAAAAAAGAAAATATAAAACAGAGACACGCGTTTCAAGATATATCTTTATCTTGCAGAGACACGTGTTTCGAGATATTTCTTTATCATGGAGAGATACACGTTTCGAGATATTATATCTTTATCATATCTAGTCAAGAGTACGATATAGCTTGAAACGCGTGTCTCTACTTAACAAAGATATATATCTCAAAACGCAGATCTCTCCTTAATAAAGACATATAGTATCTCGAAACGCGTGTCTCTCCTTTTTATGTATTTTCTTTGGGTGTTAATACATCTTAAATAAATCTGATGTTTCAATGTATTATTTGTGGTTGCTGGCTCTTCCCCTTTTGTCCACATGGAGTAAGAACAACGACGCGCTCTGTCCACCATGTACCAGTGTAGAGAATAGAACCCAAGGCCAAATGTACGCCATCAACAGATATCAGGATATGGTTGTCTGAAAAAGCACATAAAATAATGGTATAAGAAAGTGTATACTGGCGGTATTATTCAGAGAGTATGTGGATATATGACTCGCCCAGGCCGGGGTACTCAGAGCTCAGGCACGGTGTCAGGGGAACACTCTCACGGGTGTCTCACCTGAGTCCTGTGGCTTGGGGTCGGTGACTTCTAAAAACAGTTTTTGTTAGAATGTTTCGTGACGCCACCTGTAGTACCTGGTGGGGATTACCAGCACCGCCACAGTCCTCCGGAGGGCGTTGGAGAGGGTGGTATAGCTTCCTACAGGTGAAGCTGGCCTCCAGGGCACCGTTTGCTGAAATAAAAGTTCAATGATGAGAATACAGAGACACAAGGCAGTTTCATTCTTTCCGGGTACTTAACTGGAAACAAGCATCCAACGAATACATAGTCCACAGTTCAGCAAGGATGTAATCCACAGGTAACCTTTCGTGTGACTGTAAGGCTACTTACGAGTAGTACGTTCCACAGGTAACTAGGTTGCAGTGAAAATGGTACTGATCCATTTGTACGCAACAGTTAGACTGTATCCGATTTACTGCAGCCAGTAAGTACCTGTGAAAACTGTACCTTGCTGCGTTAAGGGCATAAGCGATGCAAGGCGGAGTGGGTCCGTGTATCCTAGTTACCGAACCGTGATTTAAAGCCTGCTTGATATCTTTTCCAGTCGCTGAGGTACTGGAGTCCTTCTCTTTCTCTCTGCTACCTGGACCCCAACCTCTATGGAGGACCGGGTGGCCCGCTCTGTGAGTGCCAGGGTGCTGTGGCTGGTAAACAGGCCGCAGCAACCGGTTACGGCTATCGGAGGTGGACTCCGTCCGTTTCCTCTGATCCGGCTTTCCGTGGTGGACTGGGGAAGCTCCGCACTGGGGTTCCCCTTTCTCTCTTGGTCCCAGACTCACGCGTCGGGCACCCTCTCTCAAGGTCCCCTCAGGACCCCCTTTCATCATCCCTCAGGTCCAGTCTGCAACTCGCCTGTTCTGACCTTCCGACTCCCCTAACCCTCTCCCTAGGGTACCACCCCGTGTGGGAGTACTGGAATTGGGTCCCTCATACCAACCCTGCATCCAGGGTTGTAATAATTACACCGCTTTTATGGGTGTAATACCCGGTGTGACGCCTGACCAACGGGGGCGCCACATATATACGCTCATATATAAACTGCACATGAGCCGATGGCTTCAAACATCTGGGGGAATAGATTGAATAGTCGCCATTGTGGTGCAGCGCCGCTCCTGGCAGCCGTGAAAGGATCCTTGGTTTCAGGTTTTTATTTTTACGCTATTTCTTTTCATTTCTTCTTTAGGACATTTTTGATCCAATGTCTTTTATTATATATCATTATCATTTATATATCATGTAATATCTTCTTATTCTTCTTGCATGTTTTATATTTAGGACATTTTTGACCCAATGTTTATATTTTACTTTTTATCCTTTTATTATATCTCTTCTCTGCTTTCTTTATTTTCGTTCTTTCTTGTCGTTTTTCTGCTGTATTTTCCCTATTGCCGGATTATATTTTAGATTATTTCTTTCGGTCGCAGCCTTCTTCCATTCCGCAGGTTTCTCATCTTTCGCAGCAGATGGTTTTGTCGGTGACTGATCTGAAGTTTAATTATGGCGGCACTAAATAAATAATCCCCTACAAACAATGTGACGCTGCCCCTTTAACAGCGGAATCCTGTGTAATGTGTATTGTGATATTCCGGGGGCCGTTCATCTTGTCGGGTGACGCGCGGCTCCTCTACGTAATGAATATTTACCAATTAAAAGGGAAATAATGGGTTTTCTGGGGGCAGCGGCGCTCGGGTTGGAGTTGATGTAGGGGCGGCAGATGCTCGGGGAATGGACGATGTTATCAGACTTCAAAAGAGGAAAATGTATTTGCTTCCTTCCGATATTTGTAAAATCAAATAGGAGAAGCGGCTTCTCATTATCTCAGCGCGTTTTCGTGTCAGGACCGATGTGCGGACACGAGGTGCTCGAAAACTCATCATCGAATGACTAACGGGATCAAGGAGATCCTGGAGATCTCATCCCGTCACATGAATAGAATGCCGGAACTGTGGTGAAGACTGATACAGTCACATGCAGGATGGAGAGCAGGCGGCAATGAGGACCTCGCAACCAATGGAGGACCGATATATATATCCACATAGTATAATCCCACAAAATACCGCACTTTAGTCTGGTGAAGGAATTGGATTTAATACATTGCTGCTTTGTCACAATTGCAGTGTCGCTTCACCAGGAATATTTTTGCAAATCCTTCCTTGGTGTTGGGACCAGGATGATAATAGCAACTAGTTCATAGATTAGAACACAAACTACTATAATATTGCCATATTCAACCCACAGAATACCGCTAAATGCAGACCACACGATACTGCCATCTGTAGTCCAAATAGTGCTGCTTTATCTACAGTCTGCATATCATTGCTGTCTACAGTCCTCCTAATGCTGCTGTATTCAGCCAAAACAATACTGCCACAGAGTTCCCACACAATGCTGTAATATGCAGCCCGAGGGCAACATAGACGAAGAATGGAGGAGGGCGTGGGGGCGACATAGAGAAGAATGGAGGGGAATGTTGCAGGGGGGTGACATAGAGGAGGAATGGGGAGGAGGTGGGGGCACACATAGAAGGTATGGAGAGGAGCGTGGGGGCAACATATAGAAGTTATAGAGGGGAGCGTGGGGCGTGACAGAGCAGGAATGGAGGGGAGCGTGGGGGCAACATAAGAAGGAATGGAGGGAGCGTGGAGGCAATATATAGAAGGTATAGAGGGGAGCATGGGGGCAACATAGAGAAGCAATGGAGAGGAGCGTGGGGGCCACATACTAAGGAATGGAGGGGGTATAGGGGCGACATAGAGAAGGAAGGGAAAGAGGAGTGTGGGGGGCACATAGAGAAGGAATGGAGGGAGTGTGGGTGGCGACATAGAGAGGAATGGAGGGGAGTGTGGGGGGCGACATAGAGGAGGAATGGAGGAGAGCGTGGGGGGGTGATATAGAGGAGGAATGGAGGAGAGTGTGGGGGGGTTGACATAGAGGAGGAATGGAGGGGAGTGGGGTGGCGACATAGAGAAGGAATGGAGGGAAGTGTGGGGGGTGACATAGAGGAGGAATGGAGGAGAGGTGGGGGGTGACATAGAGGAGGAATGGAGGGGAGTGTGGGGGGGTGACATAGAGGAGGAATGGAGGGAGAGTGGGTGGCGACATAGAGAAGGAATGGAGGGGAGTGTGGGGGGTGACATAGAGGAGGAATGGAGGAGAGAGTGGGTGGCGACATAGAGGAGGAATGGAGGGGAGTGTGGGGGGTGGGGTGAATGGAGGAGAATGGAGGGGAGGAGGTGTGGGGGGGTGACATAGAGGAGGATGGAGGAGTGGGCGACATAGAGAGGAATGGAGGGAGTGTGGGGGGGGTGACATAGAGGAGGAATGGAGGGGAGTGTGGGGGTGTGACATAGAGGAGGAATGGAGGGGAGGTGGGTGGCGACATAAGGAGAAGGAATGGGAGAGGGGTGATAGGAGAATGGTGGAGTGGGGTGACATAGAGGAGGAATGGAGGAGAGAGTGGGTGGCGACATAGAGAAGGAATGGAGGGGAGTATGGGGGGTGACATAGAGGAGGAATGGAGGGAGGTGGATGGGTGATATAGAGGAGGAATGGAGGGCAGTGTGGGGTGGTGACATAGAGAAGGAATGGAGGGGAGTATAGGGGTGACATAGAGGAGGAATGGAGGGCAGTGTTGGTGGTGACATAGAGAAGGAATGGAGGGGAGTATGGGGGGTGACATAGAGGAAGAATGGAGGAGAGCGTGGAGGGGTGACATAGAGGAGGAATGGAGGGGAGTGTGGGGGCGACATAGGGAAGGAACTGAGGGTGCTTCGGGGGTGACAGAGGAAGAATGGAGGGAGCGTGGGGGCAACATAGAGAAGGAATGGAGGGCAGTGTAGGGGATGACATAGCGCACAATGCTGTAATATGCAGCTCGGGGGCAACATAGAGGAGGAATGGAGGGAGCATAGGGTTGACATAGAGGAGAACAGAGGGGGTGTAGGGGCGACAGAGAAGGAATAGAGGGAGGTGGGCGGTGACATATAGGATGAATGGAGGGAGCGTGGATGGCAACATAGAGAAGGAATGGAGGTAGGCATGGGGTGACATAGAGGAGGAATGGAGGGGGAAGCAATGGGGTCAACACAAAGAAGAATGGAGGGCAGTGTAGGGATGACATAGCACACAATGCTGTAATATGCAATCGGGGGCAACATAGAGGAGGAATGGAGGGGAGCATGGGGTCAACATAAAGAAGGAATGGAGGGCAGTGTAGGGATGACATAGCACACAATGCTGTAATATGCAGCTCGGGGGCAAATAGAGGAGGAATGGAGGAGAGCATAGGGTTGACATAGAGGGGAAACAGAGGGGAGTGTAGGGGTGACAGAGAAGGAATGGAGGGGAACATAGGGTGACAGAGAAGGAATGAGAGGGAGCATAGAGGGTGACAGAGAGGAATGAAGGAGCCTGGAGGGTACAGAAGAAATGAGGTGAGGGTGACACAGAAGGGAGATGGAGGGGAGCATGGGGGCAACATAGGGGAGGAATGGAGGGGAGCGTGGGGGCAACATAGGGGAGGAATGGAGGGGAGTGTGGTGGGTGACCCAAAGGAGGAATGGAGAGGAGCATGGGGGCAACCCGAAGGAGGAATGGAGGGGAGCATGTGGGTGACACGAAGGAGCAATAGAGAGAGAGTGGGGGCGACATAGAGTTGAAATGGAGTGGAGCATTGAGGCGACATTCATACTGTAAGGATGTACGGACACCTGACTGACAACTCCGCCGACCATTACAGGATCTGATCTGACAGCTACTACTGATGTAGGAACGATAGATGACTAAAGCCGCACATCTGCTTCTAAGACAGCATAAGATATACTCGGTGACTTTCCCCAGTGGGGTCCGTGGGTTACTTGGAGCGGGGTCTGTCTCGACGTCCTCGGGTGTCTTGGGGTGGGTTGTCACAGTGGTGTGACGCGGTCTGTGACCATCGAGATGGGCGGTTAATAAAAAGGGGAAAAGAGGTTTTGAAACATAGGGGATTTGTGGGGGGTGGTTGTCATGACACCACCCGTGATATGCAGTCACTGATGACCGCTGCTGCAGACCGGGACCTCTGGGGATAATGGGATGGCAGCAGTGATGGTATTGCTCCCCATGGGTGGATCGGGGTCTCCAGGGCATCTGAAGTAAGGGAGATATTGGGGTACTGGAGAGCCAGCGGGCTGAGCAGGCCGTGGGGCAGGATCAGAGTTTCTCCCAGGCAGACTCCTGCTGACTGTGCGGCGTGGCCGTCTACCGCTCCTCAGGTGGAAAAGAAACAGTCTGACACAACGCTGAGTTCCAAACCTGGTTTACTGACCTCTTCTTTTCACGCAACACAGGTTACAGCTTAAGTACAGTGGGGGTTCCGGTAGTCCTCAGCAACCAGGATGGCTTGTCCAGTACACTGCTTTCATGTTCCTTTCCTCACGGGCCCCTCTTCCTCAGCGCTGCCTGTTCTCTTCCTTCCTACATGCACCTCCTCGCACACAGCCCCAGTCCAGCAGCCATGGGCCTTCGTGGGACGACCTGCTGTGTCCCCTGGCCCTAGTACGGCTGCCTTCTCGGCGGATGTGTCGGGAGTTGGCCACAGCTCCTCAAGTACTCATGCCACCGGTTCTGTGGTTGGAGCATGGAGTCTCCTCGCCACCTTCAGGGCTGGGTCCCTGGTTCTCGCCCTGCCCTATGCTTCACTCCAGTTTCGGATACACGGGTGGATCGCTCACTGCCCGCGCCCCTAGGGCTCCCTCTGTCTTTTCATGGTCTCTGACCCCGGGACCCGGGATGGCCTCATCGCTGCTCATGTCCTCTGGGCCCTTCCTCTCTGTCCTGTCCTCATCTGACCTCCTCTGATGACTGACCTCTACTTCCCGTGGTGTTTTCCCTTTGTCCCTTTCCTTTCCCTGACCACTTCCTACTCCCTGTCCACGCACCATCTTTCTCCCCCCGCCGTCCCATGAGATGCCTGAGCCGTCCCATTACCTGGGTTCACCTGCTATCCCTGGGATCGGGTGTGTTGGATGTGTTTGTGGGTGACTGGACTTACCAAACGTGTTTGCTGCAGATGAGAATACTGCCCCTGGGTGTGGGTGCAGTACCCCTTAGTGGCGACCAGACGGCTGAGGCGCCATAGAAGCACAGACTTACGTCGTGTTGTGTGGATCACTTGAAATATGGGGTAATGTTCCTTTAAGAGACTCTATCCTGCAAGAACATCAATCATCTCACAATCAATAATTCATCTTTCTATAAGGCAGAGACAGTTACATTGCTTCAACCAGCAAATAAAACTGTAACACCTGTTCTGATAGATGAGTTCACATCATCATTGTAGGGTCTGCGCTTGTAATATAAACAGAATAAAAAATAAATGGAAAAAAATAAATAAATACCGAAAAGATGGTACAAAGACAGACGCTTATTAATACTGGAGCACGGCGTGAATTATGTGCTCAGGATCAGAGTGAAGCTCACGAGGTGAACTGGGACATCAAGACTTAAAACAAAACTACAGAACCGGGCACCAGACCAAGAACAAGAAGAGATCAAACAGCAAAAACTCCATCACAAGTTCTGTAAAACAATGGAAGAAGGAAAACCAGCTACCAATCACTAATGAAATGCTCTCATCTACAGGAATATAACTACTATAATACTGCTCCTATGTACAAGAATATAACTACTATAATACAGCTCCTATATACAAGAATATAACTACAATAATACAGCTACTATATACAAGAATATAACTACTATAATACTGCCCTATGTACAAGAATATAACTACTATAATACTGCTCCTATATACAAGAATATAACTACTATAATACTGCCCCTATATACAAGAATGTAACTACTATAATACTGCCCCTATATACAAGAATATAATTACTATTATACTGCCCCTATGTACAAGAATATAACTACTATAATACTGCACCTATGTACAAGAATATAACTACTATAATACTGCCCCTATATACAAGAATATAACTACTATAATACTGCTCCTATGTACAAGAATATAACTACTATAATACTGCCCCTATGTATAAGAATATAACTACTATAATACTGCTCCTATGTACAAGAATATAACTACTATAATACTGCCCCTATATACAGGAATATAACTACTATAATACTGCTCCTATGTACAAGAATATAACTACTATAATACTGCCCCTATATACAAGAATATAACTACTATAATACTGCCCCTATGTATAAGAATATAACTACTATAATACTGCTCCTATGTACAAGAATATAACTACTATAATACTGCCCCTATATACAAGAATATAACTACTATAATACTGCCCCTATGTATAAGAATATAACTACTATAATACTGCTCCTATGTACAAGAATATAACTACTATAATACTGCTCCTATGTACAAGAATATAACTACTATAATACTACCCCTATATACAAGAATATAACTACTATAATACTGCCCCTATGTATAAGAATATAACTACTATAATACTGCTCCTATGTACAAGAATATAACTACTATAATACTGCCCCTATGTACAAGAATATAACTACTATAATACTGCCCCTATGTACAAGAATATAACTACTATAATACTGCTCCTGTATACAAGAATATAACTACTATAATACTGCTCCTATGTACAAGAATATAACTACTATAATACTGCTCCTATGTACAAGAATATAACTACTATAATACTGCTCCTATATACAAGAATATAACTACTATAATACTGCTCCTATGTACAAGAATATAACTACTATAATACTGCTCCTATATACAAGAATATAACTACTATAATACTGCCCCTATATACAAGAATATAACTACTATAATACTGCTCCTATGTACAAGAATATAACTACTATAATACTGCTCCTATATACAAGAATATAACTACTATAATACTGCCCCTATATACAAGAATATAACTACTATAATACTGCCCCTATATACAAGAATATAACTACTATAATACTGCCCCTATATACAAGAATATAACTACTATAATACTGCTCCTATGTACAAGAATATAACTACTATAACACTGCTCCTATGTACAAGAATATAACTACTATAATACTGCTCCTATGTACAAGAATATAACTACTATAATACTGCTCCTATGGGTGCGGATGGGGGTCTGTTCCCCAGATTTTGTATGTTTTCCTGTATTTTATGATATTTTCATCTTCGCTGACAATCTCTTTCTGTCGATACATTTGTTATTGTTCATAACATTTTGCGTTTCATTAAGATTTGTAAATCCCAGAAAATATGAACTCCACTCGCTGTAATGAGCTGTAATTGCAGGACAATCCTGCCGGCCTCATTAATAAAATCCGCTAATTAGATTTCTGAATATTAATTAGTGTAATATAACTTGTTTCTTCCTTCTGTAATGAGCTGAGGATTGATCAGATCCCGATCAGCAGCGGAGGGACGAGACCCCACAGACCCCCATAGTCTCCATCCTCGGGGTCTGTGCCACCTCTAAGTGCTTATGTTTAGTGATGTGTGCGTCTGGCACCCAGGCACTTGTTGGGCACCACAGAAATCCTTAGGGCATGACTGGAGTTAACAGCAAAGCAATACTCACAAACACCACACCTTAGTACACCTGGTTTCACCCCGAGCCTCTAGGGGGAGCTCCACTGGTCACTTTGAGCCAGTTCCCCCTATAAATAGAGTCTTGGAGGGAGAAACTTCAGAGTGTGCAGTAGTGATGGGTAAAATGCGATTTTTTGGTGAGCCGGCTCTTTTGGATCGGCTCACCAAGAAGAGCCGGCTCTTTTGGCTCCGAAAATGGCTCTTCATTTCCTATTACCTTTGGCTTTAAATTTGAAGCCAAATTCTGGTATGTTTTAACCCATGATTGTATACCTTTAGTAAAAATCTACTCATGTGCCAATTTATGACATAAAACAGAATAGTTTCCAGAATAACCAGATTTTATATTATTTGCTGTAAAAACTTTAACAAACACAAAATGAACATGCAAAATAGCAACAAGATACTTATCAGTGCCACATTTTAACGCTCCCTTCACACTTGGCGTTCGCTGTCTGCTGTGTGACATGTGGCCTCTGCATCCAAGCGGATTTAGATAAGGAATTTGCTGCGGAATTCACCCGTCCATTGACTGCAATGAATTTTGCATATCGGATACGATTGTCATATCTGGCAATTAGAGATGAGCGAACATAATATTGTTCGATTCCATTATCGAATTGAATTCAAACATTGTTCGATAGCAGTTTTGCTATATTATGCTCGCAATTGCGAACGCAACAGCATGCGTTCATAATTGCGAACGTTCATAATCGCGAGCGTACATTCGCTTTGGTTCTACTCACAGCGGCCGAGAGCCATTTTTGTGCAGGTCAGTATTGAATCACATTGCGAATAAACACAATGCGGCCGCTAAAATAGCGAATATTAGTGATTTTAGCAGCAGTATCGCGTATATTCACAATGCGGTTTAATTTAAACATTCAAATTGGAGCGCACAAAGTGTTCGAAATTGCCAGCACCGCACAAAACGAGAAATGTTTGATAAAAAAAAGTGCAGAAATCAAACAAGTGCAATTCAATTAGCTCAACACTACTGGCAATTGTATGCAAAATCGGATGTGATTTGAGAGTGCTGTACTGCCTTGTATAGTACTAGTTTTGTGCATGAAGTTGGTCCCTCAGATTGGCACTGCTATCATGTAACAGGGGCTGCTGGGAGGTTATTCACATACTAGAAACAACAGAACCATTCCAAGTTGCACTAGCAGCTAATGGTGCATTTACACAGTCGATGCAGCACCCGAGCCTGCGATCCAGTGATGCTCAATCCAGCGATGGTATGTTTGCAGAAGAGATCCTTATCTGCCCTGCCCATATGCATCGCTGGATCATTTGTTCTCTTCCATTCAAGTGAATGGGAGAGAACAAGGGACGCACATTTACATCCGCTGTTTCTCCCTCGCTCAGCGAGGATTTACAAGCTGGCGGTAAATAACTATAATCGGGCTAAATCCAGATGTCAATGTTCCTTTAATAAAGTGCCTAACTGCCTGACTGCTGCTTGTCACAGATTGGAGGGGGGCAGGGCTGTGAGTCAGTGCTATGTGCGGCGGTAGGAGGAGCATGGATAAGATCAGAGTGACTACTGCCGGGAGGGAGGGGCCGGGAGGGGCGGGGCAAGAGGGGACTGACTGTGGAACGTGAACTGGCAAAGAGCCGTTTCAATTTCAAATGGCTCCCTGCCAGGAGCCGGCTCATATGATTCACTATAAAGAGCCGGCTCTTAGAGCCGGCTCATTCAGGAGCTACCCATCACTAGTGTGCAGTCACTTTAGAACTGTGAAGAGTGTGTGTGCATCTGCCAGTTCTGGAGCCATACCAGGCCAGAACCAGCACCCTTGCAATTGGGGTAATAGGAAAGGAGAAGCACCTCTCAAGGAACACAGAGTTATTCTGACTCTTTCCATGCTAACCGGTTACTGGAACCGAAGCTGTGAGAGCTGCCCAGCCACCACAGAGAACCAGCACCTTTAACAGGAGGTTTAGCCACCTGTTCCACCTGATGCACCCATCCACGAGAGCCCAGGGAAGAGTACTGATCCTGCTCAGACCCTTTTACAGTGCCCTCAGTGCTGATAACCAGGTGAAGCAAGTTCCATTGAACACACTGCCCGGTCCGGCTGGATTCCACATCCACCCGACCTTAGAGAGAGAGAGAGAAATAGAGAAAGGAAGCCTACTACAACTGCTTGCTGTGAATCCCCAGGATTGCTAACTTCACTAACCCGGTCTGGCGTACCTGAATACCACCAGTAAAAGGTACTTAAAATACTTTGGCGTGTCTGTGTCTGACTCCTGGCCTAACAGCAGCACTACCGCAGCTGCCTCACAACATCTTGCGCAGCTCCTGGCTCCGGGGACTCCCGCTCATCCTGTGGGGAGCGTCCCATCTTGCTGCCTAACATCCCCCGGAGACCTAGCAGCGATGGTAAAGTTACCAGAACACCCGCAGTGGCGTCACGAAGACAAACTACCCCTACTGTTCAGCCATCCCCCCTATTGATCTGGACCACCGGGCCCCACAGCCGCAGGCGCGGTTCCATGACAAGAGGAGAGTCAACGCCTGCGACGCGAACACCCCGGTGACGGTGAGTCATGCGCTCTGTAATGCTTGGGCGCTCAGTGCTTGGAACGAGGGGGTCGGAAGCTCAGATGGGTGCGACTCAAGTACCCAAGTATAATGGAAGTCAATAGGAGACTCGAATGTCTTTCCAGATCTTCCAGAAAAATTCTTGAGACCTCATTGACTTCCATTATACTTGGTACTTGAACAGCGCCCATCTGAGTGTCCAACCCCCTAGTTTCGAGCACCGAGCCCCGGAGCATGGCAATGCCCACTCATCACCACTTATGTTCATTCTTTTGAGCATTTATTGATAAGTTTTTCAAGCAGTTTCCAGGGCAGAATCCATCTGATAGGTCGTCATGTGGTGAACATACCGTAATGAAGTGTACCCAAACAATGAGTATTCATTTGATTGTATCTTTAATCCTGGATCCCTTTAGAGGAGTCACATCTCTGATGTAAGGGGTCTACACACCCAACATTATCATGGACATTAGGGGGCTGTCATGGCGTCCCCCTCTGCCTTGTGATCAGCCGTGACGGCACCGGCTGTGCTCTGTGCGGCGGTACTCTATGGATCTATGTATTATGACATTCCCACGTACGTTGTTGTTATGTGGGAACACTATTGTAATGTCCAGGATCACACGGTTATAGTGAGGCGATTCCTCTCAAACATGTCACGTGACTACAAGTATGACAGTAACATTTATGTTGAAGCCCAAAAAACCCCAATAAAACCAAATTCTGGGACAAATGGTGGATGACATATATGACCTAATACCGCCGTGAGCTCTGCTGCATTTATACATACAGAGGACAGCACAGGTTAATTACAGGCAGTAGCCGGCACATGTTCCCAGGTAAAATCTGCCGCCCATACATTAATACACAGAAGAAGCCAACAGAAATGCAGGAATTAATTAAGACCAGAAACGTCGGCCACTTAGAATAAAACTGATATTATCTGAATGTTCCTGAGCGAAACGCGTCTGCCACCAGCGCCGTATCTAAAGCAATGACTCTCCGCTCCCTGCCTTATCTCACATCTCTGCAGATTCTAATTAAGACAAGATGAAGACAACCTTTCGAGACTGAACAGCCGGACATGGTATAGGAATAGGCATTCTGTGCATCAGACAATCAGAGCCTTCTGATCAGCTTCTTAAAGGGTGATACCGTGTTTCCCCGAAAGTAAGACCCTGTCTTACATTTTTTGGGGGGCCAAAAGTGACCCCCGGTCTTACTTTCGGGGGGGTCTTATATAGGGTGCCCCAGCAGTGTGGCCTACAGGCCCCCTCCTGCTGGCACACTGCGGGAGCGGGTCGCACGTCACGTGCGCCCGCTCATTAGATATGCACTGCATCCCCCTATCAATCAGCGGCAGGGGGAGCAGTGCATTATATATATGGGCCCCCCTCCTGCTGGCACACTACCCCCCCAGTTGGTGTTCTGAGGCCCCCCTGTTGCTGCTGCTGCTGCTCACATCTTACCCTCCAGGGTCTTCTTGCAGCAGCCAGCGCGTCGGTCCTCCGTCCTCGGCTGTCTCCCGGATCATGTGACCCGTCGCAGCGCATGACGTCATCGCGACTGCGACCGGCCGGTCACATGATCCGGGAGACAGCCGAGGACGGAGGACCGACGCGCTGGCTGCTGCAAGAAGACCCTGGAGGGTAAGATGTGAGCAGCAGCAGGGGGGGCCTCAGAACACCAACTGGGGGGGGTAGTGTGCCAGCAGGAGGGGGCCCATATATATAATGCACTGCTACCCCTGCCGCTGATTGACAGGGGGATGCAGTGCATATCTAATGAGCGGGCGCACGTGATGTGCGACCCGCTCCCGCTCTCCCCCCCCGCTAGGGGCCTTACATTAGCCCCCCCCGGTTGTAAGGCCTTATATTCGGGGGAGGCCTTACATTAGTAGGCCCCCCCTTTACCCCTAGGCGGCCTTACAATCGGGGGGGCTTACTTTCGGGGAAACACGGTAATAAAACATACAATGTTATTGAGTCGGTCGACAGGGTAGGGGGTACTCGGATACCGGGACAGGTGGTTACTTCAATGGGGATCACAGCTGGTTGGTTCCCGGTTCTGTGCCCTAGACCCTCAATGGTGGGGTGGGGGTGATAATGATGGGGAATGGTAACGTGACGCCACCTGTGGTACCTGGTAATAGGGTTACCAGCGCTGCAGCCGGCCGCTGAGGTGAGGAAATGCAGTTTTGGTAGTACAGCTCCCCACAGGTGGAGCTTTACCTCAGGGCAGCGGGGTGGATGAGGGGAGTTGTAGTCCTCGCCTCGATGGTATTGTAGAAGCCCTCTGAGCGGCGAATAACTGAGGCAGAGTCCAGATTAGCTCGAACAGTTGTTTACTGACACCGGGCAGATGTTAAGGTACACGGTACAGTCTGGTTGATCGGGCTTTGTAGCCGCAGATCTTGGAGGATTTTCCAGAGTCTGGCAGTGGTGCCTTCAATATGGTGGTCCTGGTCCTGTTCCCCTGTCTCTGTCTGTATTTGCCCCTCTCAAGCCAAGTCTCTAGTTCTCAGTTTCTGTCACCTGAAGTCTCTTACTTGTCAGTGTCGTGGACTCAGCTGCAGGACTGATGTTGGGCTTCTTTAGGGGTGCTGTGGCTCTCTTGTGTCGGGCCCTCAGCTTGCCGGTCTGCAGTTAGGGTTAGACCTTTTACTAGCTGCCTCGGCTCCGGTATGGTGACCTGGGTCTCCAGCTTGCTCCAACCAGTCATGGAATAATCCCCTTCCAAGTCTGGGTCACCCCTCTCCTAAGAGGTGCCCTCCTGTTACAGCCGCAGGGTCCCCTGCATCTGCCTTCCTCCCTGTCTCACACCATCTGCCTGACACTACTGTCACTCCCGATCTCCCGCTCTCTAGGCTCCATACCCTGGGACCTACTAAATACCAGTCCCCTGTGTTAAAGTGGCCTACTGTATGGATGCAGGGCGCAGACTCTGTAGGGTCATCCATATCCATGGCTACGGAGGCACTACACCTTCTGTTTGGGGTGCAGTACCTCCCTGTGGCGCCTTGCCGTAGGGGCGCCACATTATCAAGACCAGATAATGGGACTTGCAGACCCTTCACCATATAATGCCAGCCTGGTGTGACCAGATGGCTTGGTGTACACATGGAGGAAAGTTCAGAGAATCCTGATTCCCTTCAACTACCGACCTTCATAAAGAAAAAGGTGAATTGCAAGGGTCAATGTGTCATGATTCTCAGAAGAAAACCTCCACCATTCCCTCTTATATTCAACAACAGAGTGGAACAACCTATGGTGTGTGGCCACTTACACCCAATCCAAACCCAAAGTGTAATGTCACCTCAAGACCTTACAAGGTGGAACAACCAGAGACCTGACCCCTAGAATGACCTATAAGAGCAAATTCCTGAAGAATGTTGACCTCTAAAGATGAAACTACAAAGTTAAAATGTCAGGGGGTCATAGGTCCTTTAATCCCACCTGAAATGAAGAAGACAAATGGGTCATTGCCTTGCTACACCCAACTACAAAGTAAAATTTCCAATGATTCACAGCTCCATTACACCCAACTACAAGGTGGGACCTCAGGTGATTCACAGCTCCATTACACCCAACTACAAGGTGGGACCTTCAATGATTCACAGCCCTATCACACCCAACTACAAGGTGAGACCTCCGATGATTCACAGCTCTATTACACCCAACTACAAGGTGGGACCTCAGGTGATTCACAGCTTCATTACACCCAACTACAAGGTGGGACCTTCAATGATTCACAGCTCTATTACACCCAACTACAAGGTGAGACCTCCGATGATTCACAGCTTCATTACACACAACTACAAGGTGGGTATTCCAAAGATTCACAGCTCCATTACCCCCAACTATAAGGTGGGACTTCTGATGATTTATAGCTCCATTACACCCAACCGCAAGGTGGGACCTCAGGTGATTCACAGCTTTATTACATCCAACTACAAGGTGGGACCTCCGATGATTCACAGGTCCATTACACCCAACTATGAGGTAGAACCTCCGATGGCTCACAGTTCCATTACACCCAACTTCAAGGTGGAACCTCTGATTCACAGCTTTATTACACCCAACTACAAGGTGTAAACTCCAATGATTGACAACTCCGTTACACCCAACTACAAGGTGGGACCTCTGATTATTCACAGCTTCATTACACACAAATACAAAGTGGAACCTCAGGTGATTCACAAGCACTGTGGGTTAGTGGACGAAGTGCCTTAAAAGTCTACGTTGCTGCCCAAAAGAATCACCAGGCTCACCAGGGTATCTGGGTTGATGAAGCTTTATTCCACCTACGCGTTTCGGTGCCCCTCCTGGCTCCTTCCTCAGGGAGATCTGAGGAAGGAGCCAGGAGGGGCACCGAAACGCGTAGGTGGAATAAAGCTTCATCAACCCAGATACCCTGGTGAGCCTGGTGATTCTTTTGGGCAGCAGCGCAGACTTTTAAGGCACTTCGTCCTGGAAACTGATCTACTCCACAGTGAACTGCAGCTGCATTATTCTAAGCAATTATACTGGTTGTGGGTTCTGGGAATCTCCTGTATATATATGTACAGCTGGTATAACCTGGGCATCTCCTGTATATAATTATATATGTACAGCCGGTATAACCTGGACATGTCCTGTATATAATTATATATGTACAGCCGGTATAACCTGGACATCTCCTGTATATAATTATATATGTACAGCTGGTATAACCTGGGCATCTCCTGTATATAATTATATATGTACAGCCGGTATAACCTGGACATGTCCTGTATATAATTATATATGTACAGCCGGTATAACCTGGACATCTCCTGTATATAATTATATATGTACAGCTGATATAACCTGGACATCTTCTGTATATAATTATATATGTACAGCCGGTATAACCTGGACATCTCCTGTATATAATTATATATGTACAGCTGGTATAACCTGGGCATCTCCTGTATATAATTATATATGTACAGCTGGTATAACCTGGACATCTCCTGTATATAATTATATATGTACAGCCGGTATAACCTGGACATCTCCTGTATATAATTATATATGTACAGCTGGTATAATCTGGTCATCTCCTGTATATAATTGTATACGTACAGCCGATATAACCTGGGCATCTCCTGTATATGATTATATATGTACAGCCGGTATAACCTGGACATCTCCTGTATAGAATTATGTATGTACAGTTGGTATAACCTGGGCATCTCCTGTATATAATTATATATGTACAGCCGGTATAACCTAGGCATCTCCAGTATATAATTATATATATACAGCCGGTATAACCTGGACATCTCCTGTATATAATTATATATGTACAGCTGGTATAACCTGGCATCTCCTGTATATAATTATATATGTACAGCTGGTATAACCTGGACATCTCCTGTATATAATTATATATGTACAGCTGGTATAACCTGGGCATCTCCTGTATATAATTATATATGTACAGCTGGTATAACCTGGACATCTCCTGTATATAATTATATATGTACAGCCGGTATAACCTGGGCATCTCCTGTATATAATTATATATGTACAGCTGGTATAACCTGGACATCTCCTGTATATAATTATATAATGTACAGCCAGTATAACCTGGACATCTCCTGTATATAATTATATATGTACAGCCGGTATAACCTGGGCATCTCCTGTATATAATTATATATGTACAGCTGGTATAACCTGGACATCTCCTGTATATAATTAATATGTACAGCCGGTATAACCTGGACATCTCCTGTATATAATTATATATGTACAGCCGGTATAACCTGGACATCTCCTGTATATAATTATATATGTACAGCTGGTATAACCTGGACATCTCCTGTATATAATTATATATGTACAGCTGGTATAACCTGGACATCTCCTGTATATAATTATATATGTACAGCCGGTATAACCTGGACATCTCCTGTATATAATTATATATGTACAGCTGTTATAATCTGGTCATCTCCTGTATATAATTGTATACGTACAGCCGATATAACCTGGGCATCTCCTGTATATGATTATATATGTACAGCTGGTATAACCTGGACATTTCCTGTATATAATTATATATGTACAGCCAGTATAACAAGGACATCTCCTGTATATAATTATATATATTCAGATGGTATAACCTGGGCATCTCCTGTATACAATTATATATGTACACCCGGTATAACCTGGACATCTCCTGTATATAATTATATATGTACAGCCAGTATAACAAGGACATCTCCTGTATATAATTATATATGTACAGCTGGTATAACCTGGACATCTCCTGTATATAATTATATATGTACAGCTGGTATAACCTGGGCATCCCCTGTATATAATTATATATGTACAGCCGGTATAACCTGGACATCTCCTGTATAGAATTATGTATGTACAGTTGGTATAACCTGGGCATCTCCTGTATATAATTATATATGTACAGCCGGTATAACCTGGGCATCTCCAGTATATAATTATATATGTACAGCCGGTATAACCTGGACATCTCCTGTATATAATTATATATGTACAGCCGGTATAACCTGGGCATCTCCTGTATATAATTATATATGTACAGCTGGTATAACCTGGACATCTCCTGTATAGAATTATGTATGTACAGCCGGTATAACCTGGGCATCTCCTGTATATAATTATATATGTACAGCTGGTATAACCTGGACATCTCCTATATAGAATTATGTATGTACAGTTGGCATAACCTGGGCATCTCCTATATAATTATATATGTACGGCCGGTATAACCTGGACATCTCCTGTATATAATTATATATATACAGCCGGTATAACCTGGACATCTCCTGTATATAATTATATATGTACAGCTGGTATAACCTGGGCATCTCCTGTATATAATTATATATGTACAGCTGGTATAACCTGGACATCTCCTGTATATAATTATATATGTACAGCTGGTATAACCTGGGCATCTCCTGTATATAATTATATATGTACAGCTGGTATAACCTGGACATCTCCTGTATATAATTATATATGTACAGCTGGTATAACCTGGACATCTCCTGTATATAATTATATATGTACAGCCGGTATAACCTGGGCATCTCCTGTATATAATTATATATGTACAGCTGGTATAACCTGGACATCTCCTGTATATAATTATATATGTACAGCCAGTATAACCTGGACATCTCTAGTATATAATTATATATGTACAGCCGGTATAACCTGGACATCTCCTGTATATAATTATATATGTACAGCTGGTATAATCTGGTCATCTCCTGTATATAATTGTATACGTACAGCCGATATAACCTGGGCATCTCCTGTATATGATTATATATGTACAGCTGGTATAACCTGGATATTTCCTGTATATAATTATATATGTACAGCCAGTATAACAAGGACATCTCCTGTATATAATTATATATATTCAGATGGTATAACCTGGGCATCTCCTGTATACAATTATATATGTACAGCTGGTATAACCTGGACATCTCCTGTATATAATTATATATATTCAGATGGTATAACCTGGGCATCTCCTGTATACAATTATATATGTACAGCTGGTATAACCTGGATATTTCCTGTATATAATTATATGTGTACAGCCGGTATAACCTGGGCATCTCCTGTATATAATTATATATGTACAGCCGGTATAACCTGGACATCTCCTGTATACAATTATATATGTACACCCGGTATAACCTGGACATCTCCTGTATATAATTATATATGTACAGCTGGTATAACCTGGACATCTCCTGTATATAATTATATATGTACAGCCGGTATAACCTGGGCATCCCCTGTATATAATTATATATGTACAGCCGGTATAACCTGGACATCTCCTGTATAGAATTATGTATGTACAGTTGGTATAACCTGGGCATCTCCTGTATATAATTATATATGTACAGCTGGTATAACCTGGACATCTCCTGTATAGAATTATGTATGTACAGTTGGTATAACCTGGACATCGCCTGTATATAATTATATATGTACAGTTGGTATGTTCTCAATCTTGTATATAGGGTATGGAGCATGCCGGCATTACCTGTATATCATTATACACATGCGGCGGACAGTGTGCTCCCTCCGCAGCGGTGTACCGGATACTTTTATACCTGCTCCATTTATTATGCAGTAACCAGCTGTTGTAATATAAAATGTATGTTTAATTAGTTAATTATGTAAATGAGCCGCTCTCTGTTATACAGACCGCATGTTGTTGTTTCAGTTTCTTTACTTTCGTAGGATTTTTGTATTTTCCAATAGACACGATTTGTTCCTTTATTCCATGCCCTAATTCCATAGACTCTGGGTCTGTGATTAGCAGCAGACTCTGCTCTGAAGCGCAGAGATAAGAAGGGTTAATAGGGCCACAAACTGAGCCCCCATCATCCACGCTGATTGCCCATCATCCACACTGGTCCCCTATCATCCACACTGAGCCCCCATCATCCACGCTGATTGCCCATCATCCACACTGGTCCCCTATCATCCACACTGAGCCCCCATCATCTACATTGAGCCTCCATCAGCCACACTGAGCCCCCATCATCCACGCTGAGCCTCCATCATCCACACTGGTCCCCTATCATCCACACTGAGCCCCCATAAGTAATGCTGAGGCCTCATCATTCACGCTGAGATCCCATCACTCATTCTGAGCCCCCATCATCCACGCTAGGCCCCCATCATCCATGCTCACACCCCATCATCCACACTAAGCCCCATCACCCATGCTGTGCACCCGTCTTCCACCCTGAACCCCCATCACCGACGCTGACCCCCATAAACAATGCTGAGCCCCCATCATCCAAGCTAAGACACCATCATCCACGCTGAGCCCCCATCACCTACTCTGAGCTCCCATCATCCATGCTGAGCCTTCATCTTCTAGGTTGAGCCCCCATCACCCAAGCTTAGCACCCATCATCCCCACTGAGCCCCCATCAACCATGTTGAGCCCCCATCATCTATGCTGGGCTCCCATCTTCTACACTGAGCCCCCATCATCCTTTTTGAGCCCCCATCATTCATGCTAAATCCCCATCTTCTACACTGAGTTCCCATTACCCACGCTGAGCCCCATTCACCCACACTGAGCCTTCATCTTCTAGGTTGAGCCCCCATCACCCAAGCTTAACACCCATCATCCACACTGAGCCCCCATCATCCACGCTGGGCCCCCATCATCCACGCTAAGACCCCATCATCCACGCTGAGCTCCCATCATCCATGTTGAGCACCTGTCTTCCACCCTGAACCCCCATCACCGATGCTGACCCCCATAAACCATGCTGAGACCCCACCATCAACGCTGAGTCCCCATCACCCACATTGAGCCCCCATCACCCATGCTGAGCCCTCATTTTTTAGGTTGAGCCCCCATCATTCACACTAAGCCCCATCATCCACGCTGAGCCCCCATCACCCATGCTGAGCCCTCATTTTTAGGTTGAGCCTCCATCATCCACACTAAGCCCCATCACCCATGCTGAGCCCTCATCATCCATGCTGGGTCCCCATCATCCACGCTGAGCCCCTGTCTTCCATGTTGAACCCCCATCATCCATGCAGACCCCCATCACCCACACTGAGCCCACATCACCTACGCTGACCGTTCATCATACACACTGAGCCCCATCACTCACACTGACCCCCATCATCCACGCTGAGCCCCTGTCTTCCATGTTGAACCCCCATCATCCATGCAGACCCCCATCACCCACACTGAGCCCACATCACCTACGCTGACTGTTCATCATACACACTGAGCCCCATCAATCACACTGAGCCATCATCAATGCTGAGCTTCCATCACCCACACTGAGCCCCCATAAACCATGCTCAGCCCTCATCACCCATGCATAGGCCCCATCACCCACGCTAAGCTCCCATCACCCATACTGAGCTCCCATCATCCACGCTGGGTCACCATCATCCATGTTGAGCCCCCATCACCCACACTGAGCCCCTGTCCTCTACGCTGAACCCCCATCTCCAATGCTGACCCCCCATTACCCACGCTGAGCTCACATCACCCACATTGAGTGCCCACCACCCACGCTGACCGTCCATCATACACGCTGAGCCCCATCATCCAAGCTGAGCCATCTTCACCCCTGCAGAGCTTCCATCACCCACACTCAGCCCCCATCAACCACGCTCAGCCCTCATCATCCATGCTCAGTCCCCATCACCCATGCTGAACCCCCATCACCTACGCTATGCCCTCATCACCCAAGCTGAGCCTCCATCACCCACGCTGAGCCCTCATCACCCATGCTGAGTCCCCATCACCCACACTGAGTCCCCATCACCTACGCTATGCCCTCATCACCCAAGCTGAGCCCCCATCACTCACGCTGAGCCCCCATCACCCACGCTGAGCCCTCATCACCCACGCTGAGCCCCCATCACTGATGCTGAGCGCCCACTACAAGTGCCTGTTGATGTGGCCCCAGACACTTTTCACCCGAGGCCTAGGTCTCTTAGGGTACCTTTACACGCGGCTACATTTCTAGGGTGGCTACAGGTAACTTACTGGTTGCAGTGAAATCATGGAGAGATTATTCCATTTGTACACAGCAACAAGATAGAACCTTGTCTCCATGATTTCACTGCAACCAGTAAGTTACCTGTAGCCACCCTAGAAATGTAGCCGCGTGTAAAGGGGCACTTAGGGTTCACTGATACATTGAAACAAACTGTCAGGTTAGGAGAGGGGGAGTTGTGCTCTTGAATGTGTGGAGAGCTTCCTTGTGATATTTCTTTTAATTTATATTCCATTCATATGATATTCTATTCATCTATAGTAAGCAGAGTCCCCATCACCTACACTATGCCCTCATCACCCAAGCTGAGCTCCCATCATCCATGATGAGCCCTCATCTTCTAGGTTGAGCTCCCATAATCCACGCTGAGCCCGCATCATCCACACTGAGCCCCTGTCATCCATGCTGGGCTCCCATCACCCATATTGAGCTCCCATCATCCATGCTGGCCTCCCATCATCCACACTGGGTCACCATCATCCATGCTGAGCCCCCATCACCTACACTGAGCCCCTGTCTTCCATGCTGAACCCCCATCACCCACGCTGACCCCCATCAACCACGATGAGCCCACATCACCCACGCTGACCGTCCATCATATACGCTGAGCCCCATCACTCACACTGACCCCCATCAGCCACGCTGAGCCCACATCACCCACGCTGACTGTCCATCATATACGCTGAGCCCCATCACTCACACTGAGCTGTCATCACCCATGCTAAGCTTCCATCACCCACACTGAGCCCCCATCAACCACGCTCAGCCCTCATCACCCATGCTAAGGCCCCATCACCCATACTGAGCTCCCATCATCCATGCTGGCCCCCCATCATCCACACTGGGTCATGATAATCCATACTGAGCCCCCATCACCCACGCTGAACCCCTGTTTTCCACGCTGAACCCCATCACCCACGCTGAGCGTCCATCATACACGCTGAGCCCCATCACCCATGCTGAGCTTCCATCACCCACACTGAGCTCCCATCACCCACGCTGAGCCCCCATCACACACTGAGTGCCCTTCACCTACGCTATGCCCTCATCACCCAAGCTAAGGCCCCATTACCCATACTGAGCTCCCATCATCCATGCTGGCCTCCCATCATCCACGCTGAGCCCCATCACCCACACTGAGTGCCCTTCACCTACGCTATGCCCTCATCACCCAAGTTGAACCCCATCACCCACACTGAGCCCTCATCACCCATACTAAGCTCCCATCATCCATGCTGGCCTCCCATCATCCACACTGAGCCCTCATCACCCACACTGAGCCCCCATCACCGATGCTGAGCGCCCACTACAAGTGCCTGTTGATGTGGCCCCAAACACCCGCCGCCCGAGGCCTAGGTCTCCCAGGGTTCACTGATACATTGAAATAAACTGTCCGGTTAGGAGAGGGGAATTGTGCCCTTGAATGTGTGGAGAGCTTCCCTGTGATATTTCTATTCATTTATAGTAAGCAGAGGTCCTGAAGTTGCATAACTTCTCAGTATTCTGAGAGTCGTCTGTCCGTACATGAGACTGGACCGGCCCTTTAAGTGACATCACCAGTGACGTCATCAGCCCCACAATCTGCTCCTAAGTTCTGGAATGTAACTTTTAATTTTCAGTGAAACTTTTCCCCGTCGCGGCGGAGGATTTATGGCGGCTCACACAGACATGTATATTAATAGTTGGCACTTATTGAACTAAATATGAATATTCATCCTCATTTATATTTCAAGGCTTCTGGCTCCTGGAGGACCGCGCTGCTTTTGACCAATTTTCATCCACATTAGAAAATGACAGCTCTCACTCCTGGGCCCTGACAGAGGTCTGCGCGATTCAGAGGAGGTCCCGGGATGGGGAGCTCCCAGCTGTCCGCAAACACTCATTAAGACAGGCAAATATCCAGCCGAATCTCCGGGAGAATTGTTAATCACGTAACCGCGCTGCTAATTAGGAAGCTGATGGGGCAGAGAGAGCACAAGGACAAACGCTGGAAACAAAGGACTGCAAACTTCAAGAAGATCCTAATTACTCGGGCGCAGAGTTCACTCCGGAAACTTGGGAGCAAATTATGAAGTGGCGGCTGGAAGAAGACAATGGAGCCGTCATTGCTCTCTGCCGCGCTCGGTGCAGATTTCTGCCAACAAACTAAAGCCTCATTCACATTAGATAAGTCATCCAAGCCCGCCAGTTCCTACGAGGTTGGCCAGCCGTCTACCGTGTCTTGGAGCTGTAATGTGAGGCGGGGCAGCAGTTTTCCTTTATGGGTGAGTGGACTTGTTTTACTTGGGTGTTACGTAGGGATGAGCGAGTATGCTTGTCACTACTCGGTACTCACACAAATATCTCGGTACTCGGGATGCGATGCTCGGACTCCTGGCATATAGTTATCGGTCTGACACAAATACACAGCTCCCTTCAGTGCACACAGTGAGCTGCACCTCACAGAGAGCAGATTGATTGTTAGGATCCCTCTGGGGGCACAGCAAGGTGTTGTATGCTGCGGTGATTTGAAATAACCCCGCCCTTTCCCAGAAACACTCGTTTTATAACCGGAAGTCTGTCGGCGGAGCCTGTCACTAATTAACTTACATTGGGCTCGGTGCTCTGGCCGAGTACACGAGTATCTTGGGACGCTCGGACCGAGCATCGAGCACCCGAGCATGTTAGTACTCGCTCATCTCTAATGTTACGTTGTTGCAGGCCTCATGTTGCTGGTGACTCCGGTTGGTCTGGACCATGGACCATGTTGGACCTAGGAAGGGAGACCATCAGTCATTTTACTGAATGGCTACTTGACAGCTACTATGTACAGTAGAGCGGGTGCATGACGTCTCGATCATTCCTTCTTCCATGTATGACATCTCAACGCACAGTCTCTTTACGTCTACAGCCTCACTTGTTCCTACCTCCATTAGTCTCTCTTCCTTCACCACCATCCGGCTCAGCACCACAGTCCAGTTAGTGAAAGTCGCATCTTCCACCTGCAAATCAACATCATTTTCCTCTCAAAAGACCTGATTTGCCAGTCCAGCCGAGCTTAACTTCCAGTTCACAGACGCTTAGGGAACTCTCACCTGAGGCACTCACTTTGTGTCACGTTTCTTTACCATCCTGGTCCGTTACCTTTATGAATTGTAAACTCGAGGCCATCCTACTAGGCTTCCTGTGCCAGGACCTGTTCTCCAGCCTTTCGCTCTGTATCATGGTCACTCCCTCCTCAGGATCTTGCTATCCTCTGTCTCAGTCTCTGCTCACTCTAGGGACACCCACGTCATGCGGCCCTGCTCAATAGTCAGACCTTAGGTCTGTCACATCTGCACGCTGGACCCCATCAGCTCTTCTCACAGGAAACTGCGTTGTCTTTGCATTCTAGCCACTCCCACTTGGGGCTAATGCCAACATTAACACTATACTCCCTGTTGTCAAACAATACACAGTATATCACTAACAAGATGTTACAATTCATATTGCACATTATTAACACTTATCACATTACACCAACAATAACACTGATGTCTTCAAATGGAAACATGGGAATATGTCCATCTTCTTACATTTCCCCCTCCTTTAATGATGGTCGTCCTCGACCCACCGGAAACCTGGAAGATACCAAACATCTAGCCACACACACATAAAATGAATCAACATAAAGTCTTATTTCCTGTTCTTCTCCAGAGTGACACAGACCCGGTCCTACTTGGTTAGGATCCAAGAACCGTAACGAAATGAGTCTCTATTTCTTACCTGGGACGAGTCCTTCAGGTCCATTTTGGCACTTTCTCATAAGGGCCTTCAAGCTAACAACTCATCCATTCCCTTTAATGGTAGCCTTTTATGCCACAGGCATTTGCCCCCATCCTTCCTTAGGATGGGGACACAGCCATTTTACCTCACTCCTGTCCAGGGAACAGCCACACAGTCCCTTATGGGGAACATTAGTCCTGGTTGAGGTTCAGTCTTTAGCTGCAGGGTCCACGTTTCCCGGACTGGTGCTGTTAGTAGCAATGAATTTCTGAAATCTACTGCGACTTTTACGACTTGGTCTCATCATGGCTGTGCCAAGACCATTGGGCTCGACGGATTGTAGACCGTGTCCATCCATTTTGAAACGGTCGGATCCATGAAAACAACAGGTCCGTGAAACAAATCTGTTTTGCTGTACTGAGCATGCTCAAAAACAAGGTACAGCTCTTCCCACCCCTATCTTTGGTGACTGATGACAGATCCGTTAAAAAACGGTCCATGGGTATCCATTAGCATCCATTTGCACAGATTCCACACGGATCTAAAAATTTGCCAATGTTAAAGCAGCCTAAGACGTTGAATGTGTCTTGGGATGTTGGAATATGTTTATCGCAACAAATCCATTCCTGTATATGAGTGTATAGTTGCTAGATTTGTATGCTGTAGATAAAGTTAGAACAAAAAAAACTCCCAGAGGCTCACACAGGAAGAACATGTGACTGTATATAATTTCCTGTGTCTGTGCATGAGAGAAGAAGCACCTGCAAATACTGCACAGAGACTGAGACACATAATAATAATAATAATAATAATAATAATAATTTATTCATTTATATAGCGCTATTAATTCCATAGCACTTTACATACATCACATAAGATATGTTTTTTTCCTGATTTATTAAGCTTATCGTATTTGTTCCTGTTTGTTCCTGAATAATGAAGCTCTGTTATCACATGCTTGGAGAGTATCCTAAATAATCAGCTGCCAACAGGTTATGGGCCCAGAGTGACACTGAGCCCTACAGTGACACAGAACCCCAGAGTAACACAGCAACAGAAGCCCAAAGCAAAAGCAGCACAGAGGAACAGAGAAGATGTCCTCTAGCAGCGACCCTGTTAAATTCTTGCAATGCCTCACTAATCAGAACTATCAATCCTAGAAATTCAAGGTGAAGATGCTGCTCATAATAGAAAGTGCATGGAAATATTCACAGGAACAAGTGCCTCATCCATTATCAGATGATTGGCTAGAGAAGGATCAGAAAGCACAAAGCACTAGCTCCGTCAGTATAGATGATGATCAGATTGTGCATATATGTAAGTGTGCAACTCCAAAGGAAATGTGGGATGAATTACGGAAAGTGCATGAAAGATCAAATCTCAGTAATAAGCTTTATCTCATGAGAAAGCTGTACCAGTCTAAGCTAAGTGATGGCCAGAATATGCAGGACTATATAAGAAACACCATAGAGATTGTGGAGCGTTTCAGGGTATTGGAGAAGAAATTAAAGTCTTTCATGTTGCTGCACTTCTATTAAATGGTCTTCCAGAAAGTTAAGATACACTTGTGACTGCACTAGATGCATGGCCAGATGATGAGCTCAAACTAGAATATGTTAAAGGCAAATCTGTGGATGAATTCAAGAGAAAAATGCACAATATAAACAGCAGTAATGAATCCAGAACAGAAACAGCATTAAAGACACAGGACTTCCCTAAATATAAGAGCAATCTAAGAGAAACTCATGAATGTTTTGTCTGTAAAAAGCCCAGCCACCTTAAAGCAGACTCTAGAATTTGTAAAGCAAGAATGAGTCAGCTTAAAAAGCAGAACAGTAATCAAAGAGTTAAAACAGCTGTAAAGAAAGATTCTTCATGTGTTGAAGCTGTATTTAATGCCAGTACAGGCTCATCTGCAAACCATATGTGGCGTATAGATTCTGGTGCAAGCAGCCATATGACAAATAACACGGATTTCTTCACTGACCTTGATGAAAGCAAGTCAGAAAAGGTCATCTTAACTAATTGTCACTATATGACTTCAGAAGGAGTAGGAGACTGCTACCTCCACTGTCCAGTTTCCTCAGCAGAAAGCCGAAAGATCCCAGTAAAGGATGTTCTATATGTTCCCAGCGTTGAAAGCAATCTTCAGTCCGTAAAGAATTTCACACAAAACGGGAATGTAGTAACTTTTAAAGGTAACAGCTGCATCATCTGAAAGACGAGTCACACTCTTGCAGAAGGAAAACTACAAAATGAACTTTATCAGCTAAAATGCTAAGAAAGAGTGTGCAGTGCTAGACAAGATCTGCCTAAGAACTGTATCCATGTATGGCATAGACGTCTTGGGCACAGAGACACAGCAGCAGTAAGGAAGCTAGGTCAACTAGCAAATGGTGTGGAAATCAACCAATGTAGTCAAATGATGAAGTGCACTAGCTGTCTTAAAGGGAAAATGTCCAGAAAATATTTTCCTAAAGTAAGCACCACTAGATCTGCACAGCCATTGGATTTGATACATGCAGATGTTTGCGGTCCAAGGAGTGTTCAAACTCCAAGGAAGAAGAGATATTTTCTCACATTTATCGATGACTACTCCATATATACAATCTCCTACCTACTTCACAGTAAGGATGAGGTTCCACAGAAACTTAAAGAATATCTTGCCGTAGTGGTCAACAAAATTAGAAGAATGCCAAAAGCCCTGCGTGCAGATAATGGGACTGCATATACAAGTGGTAAGGTGCAAACCATTGTGAAAAAGAATGGAATCGTGTTCCAGACTAGCAAAGTATGTTGTTTGATGCAAATCTACCTACAACATTATGGGGGAGAAGCCATAATGACAGCTTGCTATCTTCAAAACTGACTGCCAGGTAAAGCCACAAATAAAACTCCATATGAGCTATGGAACTGTGAGAAGCCTAACCTGAAGCACCTCAGAACATTTGGGAGCAAAACATTTGGGTATGTTCCCAAAGAAAACCGTTCCAGTGGGAATCACATGCAAAGCAAGGAGTCCTGGTGGGCTATAGCGAAACTCAAAAGGGATACAGAATCCTGCACCCAGAGACCAACACAGTAACAATCAGCAGAGATGTAGTGATTGATGAAAACTCTGTTTCGCTCAAATTCCATGAAGTTACACCAGTCATTGAACCCAAGAAACAAGAACAAGAATCTCAATCACCAAACCCAGACACCAAAAAGGAAAACAAAGAAGTCTGGATAAGCTCTGAAGCCAGCGAGGAAGAAGCAGAAGAACCAAGTCAACCTCCAGTGAGGAGATCAGAAAGACCAAACAAAGGTATCCCAGCTCGACGCCTTTCATATAGGGTCAGAACACTTCCTGAACCAGAGCCACAGTCATGACAAGAGATGCAAAAACTGCCTGTACATGAGAAGCAGAAGTGGATATAAATGCCGCTAATGAAGAGATGTAAAACAAAGCAGAGAAGGAAGCGCTCCCATGGGGAGAACCCGGTGATGTAATGGGGGTACTGGGATACAATGTGAGGGGGGACTCTAACTTGTTACGCTTGTGCCGCCTCCACACAACCTCAGTTTAAGGCTACCTTCACATTGCGATTTTTAGGGAGCCGATGCTGTCCGATATAAATCGGACAGCATCGGCTCCCTTCTGATGCCTGGAATCGGGTGCCAAATAGGCACCCGATTCCGGCATAAAATCGCTCCCTGCGGGGATAGAAAAAAAAAAATAATAATGTTATTCTCACCTCTCCACGAGCCCCCGCCGTCTTCCGCCATCTTCTTGGAGCTCCCGGTGGCTCCCGCAGGCTGCCGGTGTCAGCAGAGGGCTTCCTCTGCTGTTCAGGACCTGCGGTGATGTCACAGTCACGTGACCGCGGGTTCACCATGGTAACCCGCGGTCACATGACTGTGACATCACCGCAGGTCCCATAAGGCAGAGGAAGCCCTCTGCTGACACCGGCAGCCTGCGGGAGCCACCGGGAGCCTCCAAGAAGATAGCGGAAGACGGCGGGGGCTCGTGGAGAGGTGAGAATAACATTTTTTTTTTTTTTTAACACTTGTGCTCCTAGTTAGGAGCAGTTTTACTGTACTGAGCATGCTCAGTACAGTAAAACGGGGTCCGAGGAGACATCCGATGTTTCCTCGGACCCTTCTCCATAGGGCCCCATGTTATAGGGATCGGACCTAATCGGATGTGCACTAAATGCCATCCGATTTGGTCCGATCCGAATCTGTCCGATTTCATTTTCGGTGCTAAAATCGGAGCATGCTCCGATTTTTGCACCGATAATAAAATCGGCCAGAATCGGATCGGACCAAATCGGATGGCATTTAGTGCACATCCGATTCGGTCCGATGCCCATAGGGCTGCATGGAGGCCAAATTCGGATCCGATGCTGTCCGATTTTGATCGGACAGCATCGGAAATCCGAAAATTGTAATGTGAAAGCAGCCTAAGCCATCTCCGGGGGCTCCTGACGCCTGCACCGCTCGGCACAGTTCATGTAAGCTTCCGCATTCCGGCCGGTCACGTGTGGTGAGGTCAGGTGATCAGAAGAGATGGGATCCCTTCACCAACTCCAGACATGGGAGCTTACGGAGCTACCACAAGGAAAAAGAGCTATCGGATGTAAGTGGGTCTTCAAAAACAAATATGACTCAGACGTTAAAGTTCACCGGTTTAAGGCAAGATTGGTCGCAAAGAGGTACTCGCAAAAGTATGGTGAAGATTATGATGCTACATCTTCTCCAGTTGTGAAGCAAACCACATTCAGAACTTTAATGTCCATAGCTGCAGTTCAACAGATGATAGTGAGAATTGACATCAATACAGTTTTCCTATATGGTGATATTGAAGAAGAGTTTTACATGAGCCAACCCAAGGGATATATTAAAAAGGGTGAAGAGCACCTTGTTTGTAAAATGCATAAATCTCTCTATTGACTTAAGCAGTCGGCAAGAGCATGGAACGCAAAAATTAACAAAGTTTTGATGGATAAAGGATTTAAAAGATCTCAAGCTGATCCATGTTTGTATACGAAAAATGTAGCAAGGGAGTGGATGTATGTTCTCCTATATGTAGACGATGCAATCATGTCTCACCAAGATGAAAAAAAAATTGCAAAGCTAGGTGAAATTCTCACTTTGAGACTAAGGACCTTGGAAATGTGACATATTATTTGGGTATCCAAATCCAGAGACAGGAAAATATGAGTTTTCTTCTCAACTAAAGTTCTAAATTTTCCGCAATCCTAAATCAGTTTGGAGCGTCAGAAGCCAAAGGTGCGTCAACACCAATGGATCCATCCTACATGAAGTTGGAAGGAGAAGAAGATCTGGTACCCAGCAACGAGAGTTAGGCTAGGGTCACATTAGCGTCATCCTTTTTGCTGACGGATCCGTGAAAAAACGTAGAATTCTGCAGGTTTAACGCAGCCTTAGCGCAGCATTAATTTCTGTAATGCTGCACTAATGCTGGCAATTGATTCCCTTGGGTGACGGACTTACAGTGCAGGCTGCCGCTTGACACAGAAGACCCAGAGTTTAAAATCTTGCTCTATTTCGGAGCGAACAGGAAAACGCTGCAAACCACAGAAAGGCTGACGCTAATGTGACCTAGCCTTAAAGACAAGCAGCTTCTGTACATAGCAACCACAACTCGTTCAGATATCACAGCCACAGTCAAAACTCTCTGCCGACATGTAAGCAAGCCACGCCAAAGAGACTGGAATGCAATTAAGAGAATTCCAAAATATCTTAAAGAAACTGAAAGGCTAAATTTTAAGATATCTTCATCAGGAGTCCTCAATCTCAGAACTTATGTGGATGCAGATTGGGCTGGAGATACAAGTGATTGGAAATCAACAAGTGGTTACTGTATATACTCGCATATAAGCCGAGTTTTTCAGCTCAAAAATTGGGCTGAAAAGTCCCCCCCTCGGCTTATACGCAAGTCATAAGGCCGTCCGCCCCCCCATCGGTTATACAGGGCCCCCCCCTTGCTGCCGCAAACCTGTAAAGTAATACATCATTATACTTATCCCTGTCGTCGCCGCCACCCAATCGCGCTCCTCCGGCTTCTTCCGGCTTCCTCCTCCGGTGGGCGCAGGCAATGACGTCATTGTCTGTTCGCCAGAGGAGGAAGCCGGAAGAAGCCGGATGAAGCCGGAGGAGCGCGATGGTGGTGGCGGCGACGACAGGGATAAGTATAATGATGTATTACTTTACAGGTTTGCGGCAGCAAGACGGGAGCCCTGTATACCGATGGGGGGGGCCTGTATATACCACTGGGGCTGCTGCTGTATTACACTGGGCTGCTGTATACTACCACTGGGGCTGCTGCTGTATATACCACTGGGGCTGCTGCTGTATACTACCACTGGGGCTGCTGCTGTATACTACCGCTGGGGCTGCTGCTGTATATACCGCTGGGGCTGCTGCTGTATATACCACTGGGTTGCTGATGTATTACCGCTGGGGAGGCTGCTGTAACACTGCTGGGGCCTGTATATACCACTGGGGAGGCTGCTGTATACCACACTGCTGGGGGCTGTATACCTGTGCTGGGGTCCACCCTCGGCTTATACACGAGTCAATAGGTTTTCCGAGGTTTTTGAGGCAAAAGTAGGGGGGTCGGCTTATACACGGGTCGACTTATACATGAGTATATACGGTACTTGTTCAAGTTAGGAGAAATTAAATTTCTTGGTCCAGCAGAAAACAAGTGTCAGTCGCATTTTCTTCTACAGAAGCAGAATATATGTCTGCTGCTTATGCAAGTGAAGAAGTAATTTAGTTGAAACAACTTTTGGAAGATTTCGGCAAGCCACTAGCTCAGCCAACAGTTATCTATGAGGACAACCAAAGATGTATTAAACCTGCCAACAGTGAGTAGATTAGTGCAAGGACTAAGCACATTAATGTAAATCATCACCACTTACGTGACTTAGTGGAATGTGGTGTACACGAGTTTGTTTATTGTGAGTCTGACAGGATGATAGCTGATGGTATGACAAAGTCATTATCAAGAGCCAAGTTTGTGGACTTCAGAACCACTATGGAACTAACAGGATAAGTAGTTGTTGAGTGGGGAAGTTGGAATATGTTTAGTGCAACAACTCCATTCCTGTATATGAGTGTCTAATTGCTAGATTTGTATGCTGCAGATAAAGTTAGAACAAAAAAATCCCAGAGGCTCACATGTGACTGTATATAATTTCCTGTGTCTGTCTATGAGAGAAGCAGCTGCAGATGCTGCACAGAGACTGAGACACATAAGATGTGTTTTATTCCTGATTTATTAAGCTTATATTTGTTCCTGTTTGTTGCTGAATAAGGAAGCTCTGTTGTCACATGCTTGAAAAATATCCTGCATAATCCACTGCTAACACGGGAACAGTGGGGCGGGCAACCAAATTTCCACCAATCGACAAAACAGGCCCCTACTTACGTTTCCACATTACAGTGGAGCAGCAGTACGCGCTGGCCATCTGCTAGATGGGTGGCAACCTTTCCTACCAAACAACCCCTTTAAGAGCTGCCAACCACTGGAAATGTAAAGATGTAGGTTCTCTTCAGCTGCTTACATCATTGGGTCGACCTGGAGGTCCGTAAATGCGATAGCGTCTGGACACCGGCATGATGTCTGCAGACATTTGTTACTTTGTGTCTTGTTTTAAAGCTTCAGAATGTGTTACTATACTCCTCCGATCTTCGGAGACGTCGCCCAGAGCCTGAATTGGAGCTGCCAGAAAATTTGGATTTTTTTTTTTACCTTTTTTGGGGACGATTTCTCTGATTTCTAACTTGTAACCTTTCCTTTTTTCTTGCCATTCATTCTTCATCTCCGTGTAATTGAATCGATATATTTCCAGATCCATCCGACGACTGAATAAGGTCAGAGGCAGCCATGTGTGGCCGCGACAATCATCATGGTGCTGGGAGCGAGCGCAGGCGCCATCGAACCTTCACAGGAAGCAAATTAAATTTTATTAGAGTCTATTACGCTCCACAATTATAGGACAAAGCCGATATTACAGGACGGGATGAAGTTGTAAGAGAAAGCCCAGAGGTGGATCACCACCGCGCTATTCCTCCTCTTCATACTGTGAAGACCTCTGAATGAATCCAACCTCAAGGAACCTCATCCTCTGTAAGGAGATGAAGGAAGAATCAAGAAACTAGAATAGAATCTAGGAGAAGTCCGAAACACGGAGAACGTAACAAGTATCTGCACATAGAACAAGGAGTGGTATATATACAGAATAATACAGATACTGAGAATTACACCTAGTATACAGGACAGGAGTAGTGGTACTGTACAGTGTATATGTGGCCCCACTTCAGGGGATTGCCACAGGATCCACCGGTGCAAGGAGGGAATTACACCTTGGTTCGCACCGCACACCACACTTTCCACCCCAGACCTGAGGGGGAGCTCTACTGGCTGCCTTAAGCCAGATCCCCTTTAAAAGATCCAGGCCTGAGGGGAGGAGTCAGTTAGTCCAGTTAGTTAGTTCCAGTCAGGCAGTGAAGAGAGCAGGAGTGAGGAGCTGGTCGCTGGGAAAGATCCAGGCCCAGGACCAGGGAACACTGACCCAGCTGTGCTGCATTCTTGGGAGAATGTCGGAGGCCAGTGGAGGAGTAGGAAGATTAAGGAAAGAAACAAATCAAGTTTCCCTTTAGTACACCTGGACACCGGAGTCTGGCACTACCAGCATCCATTGCAGCAGTTCATAGCCTGGGAGAACCAGGAGGACCAAAACCCCCTGAGAAGTACAAGTAAGAGACACTCAAACTGACCAAACACAGGGCCAGGGGCCAAAGGAGGAATAGGGACCCCGCAGAAAGACATCATTGTCAGTGATAGAGTATTGCCCTGAGAGGGAGAAGGAGCAGCAAGTTCAGTTACAGGCAAGACTTACCCCAAACCACCGTACACAGAGACAGAGGAGGCCTCACAACTCTCCAAGGTGAAAGTCCCAAATTGCATCGGGGACCTGGTTACGTCTCTGGACTGTACCTGTTACCCTGTCACCAGTAAAAGGTACCGGAACAAAGACCACTGTGTGTGTGTGTGTGCCTGCTTAACCACCGCTATTCACCACATTGACTGCAGAGACGCTACTACGACTCCCCTCATCCATCCCCGCTGCCCTGAGGAAAAGCTCCACCTGTGGGGAGATGTACTACACTTTACCAGGTACCACAGGTGGCGTCACGTAGGTATTCCCTTTCACCACCATCATTCCCCACCATCCCCGCCATTGAGGGTCCAGGGCACGAGACCAGGGACTGACCAACGATGATCCCCCATCCAAGTCGCCATCAGCCCCGGTACCCGAGTACCCCCTACCCTGTCGACCACCTCATATATATACAGAGAATACAGATACTGAGGATAACACCCAGTATACAGGACAGAAGAAGTGGTACTGTGCAGTGTATATACAGAATAATACAGATACTGAGGATTACACCCAGTATACAGGGCAGGAAAAGTGGTACTGTGCAGTGTATATATACAGAATAATACAGATACTGAGGATTACACCCAGTATACAGGACAGGAGAAGTGGTACTGTGCAGTGTATATATACAGAATAATACAGATACTGAGGATTACACCCAGTATACAGGACAGGAGAAGTGGTACTGTGCAGTGTATATATACAGAATAATACAGATACTGAGGATTACACCCAGTACACAGGACAGAAGAAGTGGTACTGTGCAGTGTATATATACAGAATAATACAGATACTGAGGATTACACCCAGTATTCAGGACAGGAGAAGTGGTACTGTGCAGTGTATATATACAGAATAATACAGATACTGAGGATTACACCCAGTATACAGGACAGGAGAAGTGGTACTGTGCAGTGTATATATACAGAAGAATACTGATACGGAGGATTACACACAGTATACAGGACAGGAGAAGTGGTACTGTGCAGTGTATATATACAGAATAATCAGATACTGAGGATTACACCCAGTATACAGGACAGGAGAAGTGGTACTGTGCAGTGTATATATACAGAATAATACAGATACTGAGGATTACACCCAGTATACAGGACAGGAGAAGTGGCACTTTACAGTGTATATATACAGAATAATACAGATACTGAGAATTACACCCAGTATACAGGACAGGAGAAGTGGTACTGTGCAGTGTGTATATACAGAATACTACAGATACTGAGGATTACACCCAGTATACAGGACAGGAGAAGTGGTACTGTGCAGAGTATATATATAGAATAATACAGATACTGAGGATTACACCCAGTATACAGGACAGAAGA
This sequence comes from Allobates femoralis, assembly GCA_033576535.1. Classification (NCBI taxonomy): domain Eukaryota; kingdom Metazoa; phylum Chordata; class Amphibia; order Anura; family Aromobatidae; genus Allobates; species Allobates femoralis. Next base: position 34,636,987 of record JARQOC010000010.1, read on the forward strand.
AGTGGTACTGGGCAGTGTATATATACAGAATAATAGAGACACTGAGGATTACACCCCGTATACAGGACAGGAGAAGTGGTACTGTGCCGTGTATATATACAGAATAATACAGATACTGAGGATTACACCCAGTATGCAGGCCAGGAGAAGTGGTGCTATGCAGTGTGTATATTCAGAATAATACAGATACTGAGGATTACACCCAGTATACAGGACAGGAGAAGTGGTACTGTGCAGTGTATATATACAGAATAATACAGATACTGAGGATTACACCCAGTATACAGGACAGGAGAAGTGGTACTGTGCAGTGTATATATACAGAATAATACAGATACTGAGGATTACACCCAGTATACAGGACAGGAGAAGTGGTACTGTGCAGTGTATATATACAGAATAATACAGGTACTGAGGATTACACCCAGTATACAGGACAGGAGAAGTGGTACTGTGCACCATATATATACAGAATAATACAGATACTGAGGATTACACCCAGTATGCAGGACAAGAGAAGTGGTACTGTGCAGTGTATATATACAGAATAATACAGATACTGAGGATTACACCCAGTATACAGGACAGGAGAAGTGGTACTGTGCAGTGTATATATACAGAATAATACAGATACTGAGGATTACACCCAGTATACAGGACAGGAGAAGTGGTACTGTGCAGTGTATATATACAGAATAATACAGATACTGAGGATTACACCCAGTATACAGGACAGGAGAAGTGGTACTGTGCAGTGTATATATACAGAATAATACAGATACTGAGGATTACACCCAGTATACAGGACAGGAGAAGTGGTACTGTGCAGTGTATATATACAGAATAATACAGATACTGAGGATTACACCCAGTATACAGGACAGGAGAAGTGGTGTGCTGTGCAGTGTATATATACAGAATAATACAGATACTGAGGATTACACCCAGTATACAGGACAGGAGAAGTGGTGCTCTGCAGTGTATATATACAGAATAATACAGATACTGAGGATTACACCCAGTATACAGGACAGGAGAAGTGGCACTGGGAAGTATATATATACAGAATAATACAGATACTGAGGATTACACCCAGTATACAGGACTGGAGCAGTGTGCAGTGCTGTGCAGTGTATATATACAGAATAACCCAGATACTGAGGATTACACCAAGTATACAGGACAGGAGAAGTGGTGCTGTGCAGTGTATATATACAGAATAATACAGATACTGAGGATTACACCTAGTATACAGGACAGGAGAAGTGGTACTGTGCAGTGTGTATATACAGAATAATACATATACTGAGGATTACACCCAGTATACAGGACAGGAGAAGTGGTACTGTGCAGTGTATATATATAATAATACAGATACTGAGGATTACACCCAGTATACAGGACAGGAGAAGTGGTACTGTGCAGTGTATATATATAGAATAATACAGATACTGAGGATTACACCCAGTATACAGGACAGGAGAAGTGGTACTGTGCAGTGTATATATACAGAATAATACAGATACTGAGGATTACCCCCAGTATACAGGACAGGAGAAGTGGTACTGTGCAGTGTATATATACAGAATAATACAGATACTGAGGATTACACCCAGTATACAGGACAGGAGAAGTGGCACTGGGAAGTATATATATACAGAATAATACAGATACTGAGGATTACACCTAGTATACAGGACAGGAGAAGTGGTACTGTGCAGTGTGTATATACAGAATAATACATATACTGAGGATTACACCCAGTATACAGGACAGGAGAAGTGGTACTGTGCAGTGTATATATATATAATAATACAGATACTGAGGATTACACCCAGTATACAGGACAGGAGAAGTGGTACTGTGCAGTGTATATATATAGAATAATACAGATACTGAGGATTACACCCAGTATACAGGACAGGAGAAGTGGTACTGTGCAGTGTATATATACAGAATAATACAGATACTGAGGATTACCCCCAGTATACAGGACAGGAGAAGTGGTACTGTGCAGTGTATATATACAGAATAATACAGATACTGAGGATTACACCCAGTATACAGGACAGGAGAAGTGGCACTGGGAAGTATATATATACAGAATAATACAGATACTGAGGATTACACCCAGTATACAGGACTGGAGCAGTGTGCAGTGCTGTGCAGTGTATATATACAGAATAACCCAGATACTGAGGATTACACCCAGTATACAGGACAGGAGAAGTGGTGCTGTGCAGTGTATATATACAGAATAATACAGATACTGAGGATTACCCCCAGTGTACAGGACAGGAGAAGTGGTACTGTGCAGTGTTTATATACAGAATAATACAGACACTGAGGATTACACCCAGTATACAGGACAGGAGAAGTGGTACTGTGCAGTGCATATATACAGAATAATACAGATACTGAGGATTACACCCAGTATACAGGACAGGAGAAGTGGTACTGTGCAGTGTATATATACAGAATAATACAGGTAGTGAGGATTACACCCAGTATACAGGACAGGAGAAGTGGTACTGTGCAGTGTATATATATAGAATAATACAGATACTGAGGATTACACCCAGTATACAGGACAGGAGAAGTGGTACTGTGCAGTGTATATATACAGAATAATACAGATACTGAGGATTACACCCAATATACAGGACAGGAGAAGTGGTACTGGAAGTATATATATACAGAATAATACAGATACTGAGGATTACACCCAGTATACAGGACATGGAGCAGTGTGCAGTGCTGTGCAGTGTATATATACAGAATAACCCAGATACTGAGGATTACACCCAGTATACAGGACAGGAGAAGTGGTGCTGTGCATGTATATATACAGAATAATACAGATACTGAGGATTACCCCAGTGTACAGGACAGGAGAAGTGGTACTGTGCAGTGTTTATATACAGAATAATACAGACACTGAGGATTACACCCAGTATACAGGACAGGAGAAGTGGTACTGTGCAGTGCATATATACAGAATAATACAGATACTGAGGATTACACCCAGTATACAGGACAGGAGAAGTGGTACTGTGCAGTGTATATATACAGAATAATACAGTAGTGAGGATTACACCCAGTATACAGGACAGGAGAAGTGGTACTGTGCAGTGTATATATATAGAATAATACAGATACTGAGGATTACACCCAGTATACAGGACAGGAGAAGTGGTACGTGCAGTGTATATATACAGAATAATACAGATACTGAGGATTACACCCATATACAGGACAGGAGAAGTGGTACAGTGCAGTGTATATATACAGAATAATACAGATACTGAGGATTACCCCAGTGTACAGGACAGGAGAAGTGGTACTGTGCAGTGTATATATACAGAATAATACAGACACTGAGGATTACACCCAGTATACAGGTCAGGAGAAGTGGTACTGTGCAGTGTAAATATACAGAATAATACAGACACTGAGGATTACACCCAGTATACAGGACAGGAGAAGTGGTACTGTGCAGTGTAAATATACAGAATAATACAGACACTGAGGATTATACCCAGTATACAGGACAGGAGAAGTGGTACTGTGCAGTGTATATATACAGAATAATACAGACACTGAGGATTACACCCAGTATACAGGACAGGAGAAGTGGTAATGTGCATTGTATATTTACTATCGAGTACTCTTGTCAGTCTTAGTTTTTGTAACTTTTTCACCTCTCTTCCACCTCTTGCTTTGGTTGGGGCACTATAGTGCGGTATCCTGAGAGATAATCTTGTCAGTCTGAGTTTTTCTTGATTCAGTAAGCCATTTTTAGTGAATTAGTTTTTCTGTAACAACAGCATGTCCCCTGTGAGGCGCACATCTCCCCCATACGCCCAAAGTTCCTGCCTCGATTTCAAGGCACAAATGGCGCTCACTGGGGAAATGAGTTCCCATTAAGCTTCTTGTTCCTCACAATAACATGGCTGCTATCTTGAACATTTAGGATGAAACGTGCTCCGGCTGCAGCTCCGCCGCTCAGGCTCCTTATTGATTGTTAGCTTCGTCTTCAGCGTCTTGTAAGAAGAAAGGAAGGAAAATCCAGAATTTTGAGTTAACTTTCTGAGGCTTCAAATACAATATTCTACATTTCTACCACGTTGTCTGTGAGCGAAGAGGGGGCAATTAATCTACCGCCTAACAGGATCCATCGCGCAACCTGCTAATGAGATCCCAGAGGAGGGAGCGAAAAAGAGAAAGAACAGAAGGAGAGAAGACTGCAATCATCACACGTGTATGCCCGCTCCAGACCACAGCACTGTACACAGGGGCAGTATTATAGTAGTTATATTCCTGTATATAGGGGCAGTATTATAGTAGTTATATTCTGTATATAGGAGCAGTATTATAGTAGTTATATTCCTTGTATAATAGGAGCAGTATTATAGTAGTTATATTCTTGTATATAGGAGCAGTATTATAGTAGTTATATTCTTGTATATAGGAGGCAGTATTATAGTAGTTATATTCTTGTATATAGAAGCAGTATTATAGTAGTTATATTCTTGTACATAGGGGCAGTATTATAGTAGTTATATTCTGTATATAGGGGCAGTATTATAGTAGTTATATTCCTGTATATATAGGAGCAGTATTATAGTAGTTATATTCTTGTATATAGGAGCAGTATTATAGTAGTTATATTCTTGTATATAGAAGCAGTATTATAGTAGTTATATTCTTGTACATAGGGGCAGTATTATAGTAGTTATATTCTTGTATATAGGGGCAGTATTATAGTAGTTATATTCTTGTACATAGGGGCAGTATTATAGTAGTTATATTCCTGTATATAGGGGCAGTATTATAGTAGTTATATTCCTGTATATAGGGGCAGTATTATAGTAGTTATATTCTTGTATATAGGAGCAGTATTATAGTAGTTATATTCTTGTATATAGGGGCAGTATTATAGTAGTTATATTCTTGTATATAGGGGCAGTATTATAGTAGTTATATTCTTGTATATAGGAGCAGTATTAGTAGTTATATTCTTGTACATAGGGCAGTATTAATAGTTATATTCTTGTACATAGGAGCAGTATTATAGTAGTTATATTCTTGTATATAGGGGCAGTATTATAGTAGTTATATTCTTGTATGTAGGAGCAGTATTAGTAGTTATATTCTTGTAATAGGAGCAGTATTATAGTAGTTATATTCTTGTATATAGGAGCAGTATTATAGTAGTTATATTCTTGTATATAGGAGCAGTATTATAGTAGTTATATTCTTGTATATAGGAGCAGTATTATAGTAGTTATATTCTTGTACATAGGAGCAGTATTATAGTAGTTATATTCTTGTATATAGGAGCAGTATTATAGTAGTTATATTCTTGTACATGGAGCAGTATTATAGTAGTTATATTCTTGTATATAGGAGCAGTATTATAGTAGTTATATTCTTGTACATAGGGGCAGTATTATAGTAGTTATATTCTTGTATATAGGAGCAGTATTATAGTAGTTATATTCTTGTATATAGGAGCAGTATTATAGTAGTTATATTCTTGTATATAGGGGCAGTATTATAGTAGTTATATTCTTGTACACAGGAGCAGTATTATAGTAGTTATATTCAGGGGTGCACCAAGCCCCACTGCCGCCTGAGCCGCGGCGCTGATTACGGGGGGGGGGGGGTGCTGGTGGAGCCCAGCGCTGCCGCCCCTTCTGCATTCACTGGTCCCCCGGCGGGTCGCCACTGCCGCCCGAGCCGCGGCAGTGATTGCCGGCGGCCGCGAGTACCGGGGGGGGGGGTGCTGGTGAAGCCCAGCGCAGCGCTGCCGCCCCTTCTATGCTTGTCCCCAGGCGTCGCCGCTTACCTGCGGTGCGCGGGTGAGCGGCCGGCGCCATGACAGGGGGAGGCTGTTTGCATGAGGCGCCGCCCCCTTTTGCACTGCCGCTCCCCTGCCTCTTGCCGCCTGAATGACAGGGCTCACACTGTCCAATGGACGGTGCGGCCCTGGTTATATTCTTGTATATAGGAGCAGTATTATAGTAGTTATATTCTTGTACATAGGGGCAGTATTATAGTAGTTATATTCTTGTATATAGGAGCAGTATTATAGTAGTTATAGTCTTGTACATAGGAGCAGTATTATAGTAGTTATATTCTTGTACATAGGAGCAGTATTATAGTAGTTATATTCTTGTATATAGGAGCAGTATTATAGTAGTTATATTCTTGTACATAGGAGCAGTATTAGTAGTTATATTCTTGTACATAGGGGCAGTATTATAGTAGTTATATTCTTGTATATAGGAGCAGTATTATAGTAGTTATATTCTTGTATATAGGGGCAGTATTATAGTAGTTATATTCTTGTACATAGGAGCAGTATTATAGTAGTTATATTCTTGTATATAGGAGCAGTATTATAGTAGTTATATTCTTGTACATAGGGGCAGTATTATAGTAGTTATATTCTTGTACATAGGTGCAGTATTATAGTAGTTATATTCTTGTATATAGGAGCAGTATTATAGTAGTTATATTCTTGTATATAGGAGCAGTATTATAGTAGTTATATTCTTGTACATAGGGGCAGTATTATAGTAGTTATATTCTTGTATATAGGGGCAGTATTATAGTAGTTATATTCTTGTACATAGGATCAGTATTATAGTAGTTATATTCTTGTACATAGGAACAGTATTATAGTAGTTATATTCTTGTACATAGGAGCAGTATTATAGTAGTTATATTCTTGTACATAGGAGCAGTATTATAGTAGTTATATTCTTGTATATAGGGGCAGTATTATAGTAGTTATATTCTTGTACGTAGGAGCAGTATTATAGTAGTTATATTCTTGCACATAGGGGGCAGTTTTATAGTAGTTATATGTTACCCAGGGACTAGTTTGTGCCATTAAGATGTGAGTAGTGTATAATCTGCCCTCGTATAATCCATCTGGGATTGGTGGCCTCCGGAGTCTGCAGATTATCTGTCAGGTTTAATTAAGTGCTGATTGGTTTTGTATTTTCCTTTGTTCTCATTTTAATATTTTTGCACTTTAATTTGAGGTGAATGGATTCTCAATCTAATATAATTGTCAGTATAATTAAGGGTTTGTTCAGGTCCCGTTCATAGGTAAGTCAGTCTGGAGCTTCTTCCCACCCCCCCCCCCCCCCCTCCCTGCTTCCTCATCCTTTCTCCTCTTCATCCGGCAGGTGATGGCCCATCTTGTGGCCCCCGGAGCTGACTCCGCTTTATTACGGGGGTCCAGTTTCTCCTGGTGGCTCGTGCAGAATTTTCAGATAATTAGGGGGGTGATTTGGCCGAACACCACTGTCAGAGTGAATTGGTCGCAGGAGGGTTAAGTCCGTCATTGTGCTCTGAAAAGGTTTCACTTAAAATCCTAAAATCTTCTCTAAATCTTAAAATCTCGTCAATTACGAGATCTGCGAGGAGGGTGAGCCTCCAATCCTGCGGGGGCGCTGTGGATATCACTGCATTTCTCGTGCAGGGTCCGCTGTGTGAGCGACTTCTTGTAAGCAGAATCACAGGAAGGTGGATACATTGTATCTCAGCACAGTGATGTGGGATTTGCTGTTCTGCAGGGATTGGATGCAGTTTTGGATGTTGGTGGAGCAGCAGTTTGAGTTCAGCTCTGGATGTGACGATTGTCCCTCATCTTCCGGGGTGATCAGTATTCTCTGGCCGCCGGTCCCGGGTGTTGTTCTCTGCTCTTCCCGCTGCTCGGTGATCACACTCGTGTCCGCGGTCATCACTTTGTCGCGCTCCTTGGAATAAATGAGATCCGAGAAGGGAATTAATTGTGTTGCGAGGCTGCAGCGTCTGACCAGCATTAATGCCCTGATTTTTATTCCAGGAATTGTCTCGGAGCAAACAGTCAGGACCTGAGCACGGCCATCAATAACCGGAGCCCCCAGATATTGATCACAAGTCATTAGAGTCACAAGATGTTAATGACACCAATTAATTTCTGATCTGTTTGTCTTCAGTGGGTCCATAGCAGCTTCTTATCTGTGAGTTGGGGGCCACTTTGTGGTCAGGAAGATGAGGTCCTCTCTATGTTCCATTATCAGCGGACCACGGGGTCAGATGTTAGTAGCCCCCCCATCCGAGCTGCAGTACTGAACTACAAAACAAAAAGATCATGGCACCCTCCCCGAGGACCTGTCATAGCTAACCACCCCAAGATGCTATATAGGTGACCACCCCGAGGGCCCTCCTTGGGTGACTGCTTCAAGGACCAGCCATGGGTGATCGCCCCAAGGACCCACCATAGGATGTCCATCCTGAGGACCCTCAGAAGACCCTCAATAGTGTGACGCCCAGAAGACCCCTATCAGGTGAGCCACCCAGAGGACTCGCCAGAGGTGATCACCTAGAGGCCCCAACATGGGTGACTGCCCAGAGGACCCTCTAGGGGTGACCGACTGCCCGGAGGCCCCTTGTGTGGCTGTGTGTCTGTTTGGCTGTGTGTCTGGCAGTGTGTCTGTGTGTGGCAGTGTGTCTGTGTGTGTGGCAGTGTGTGTGGCTGTCTGTGTGGCTGTGCGTCTGTGTGTGGGGGTGGGTGTCAGTGTGTTGCTGTGTGTGTGGCTGTGTCTGTGTGGGGGTGTGTGTGGCTGTGTCTCTGTATGGGTGTGTGTGTCGCTGTGTGTGTGTGGGTAGGGGTGTGTGTGGCTGTGTGTGTGGCTGTGTGTGTGTCTGTGTGTGGGGGTGGGTGTCAGTGTGTTGCTGTGTGTGTGGCTGTGTCTGTGTGTGGGGTATGGGAGTGTGTGTGGCTGTGTCTCTGTGTGGGGTGTGTGTGTGGCTGTGTGTGGGTGGGTGGGGTGTGGCTGTGTGTGTGTTGATGGTTTGCTGCAAGGGGATGATGGAGATATTGTGAGATGCAAAAGGATGATGAAGGCTGCAAGGGGATGATGGGGATATTATGGGCTGCAAGGGGATGATGGGGATACCATATTGGGGGCTGTAAGGGGATAGAAAAATAAGACATCCCCTGAAAATAACATGTAGAGCATCTTTCGGGGATACAGGGTAGTAACCTCCACCCTTTCTCCATAGCCCCGCCCCATATGATCAAAGCCCCACCCCTGTGCCACCCCGCCCTGCCAGGCCTAGGACAAATGGTCGTGCATAAAGTCAGTTCCCGATGCAACAAAGGTTGGGGACCCCTGCAATAGAAAACCTCTGGAAAATCCTTGGTGATAAAGTTATGGTCAAGAAAAGCAGAACAGTCACAGAATTGTGGAAGAGACTGGAAGAAGAGTGGAGCAAATCCCCCCCATCCCCTCCAGAGCAGAGTGAGAGATTAGTCATGTCCTGTGGCCGCAGATGCGCTGAAGTCAGTCAAAGCAAAGGCCTGTACAAAACAAAGACCTGTACAAAGCAAAGACATGTACAAAGCAAAGGCCTGTACACAACAAAGACCTGTACAAAGCAAAGACATGAACAAAGCAAAGGCCTGTACACCTCCTACTGATTGTACCCGTACGATTGTTTTGTCGATTTGTCGTCGTTTTTCGACCACTTGTCTTTGTCTACCCCCTAACTTGTACAGCGCTACGTATCCTAATAGCGCTATATAAATACCTAATAATAATAATAATAATTTCTGACTGTTGTAAGCTTCACAACATTCAGCTTTAATCTTTCTCTGTCTACAGTCTTTGCTGTTCTCTAATTATCATCATCACGGTTTATGTGAAATAAAGGTTTTATGTTAATAAACTTTGGTTATTTGGGAAACCCTGTTCTAGTGGCATGGTGCACCCCTTACACAAAAACTGACAAATGTTCATCAATGGAGATTACATTCTGTCTGAAAAATCTAATGATCAGGTATTGTTCTCAAGTTTTGATCACCAGTGTATATTGCTGCCGTCTTCTTGCAGATCTACTCAGGGTGGAAATCTGAGGGGCAAGAAAACAAAAGGAACCATTAAAGAATTAGACAGAAAGCAGAGCGGCCACAAGACCCCAGCACTAAATGGGCACCGAGTCCAGGTATGATGGGCAGTGATCTATGGAGGGTCCCAGAAAAGGTCAGATGAGAGGGGTTTGAACAACAGAGGGTCCTCTGGGAAGTCACCTATTTAGGGTTCTTGGGGCGGTCATCCCACACACACCCCCACATAGAGACACAGCCACACACACTCCCACACACAGATGCAACCACACACACAGCAACACACTGACACCCACCCCCACACACAGACGCACAGCCACACAAACAGCCACACACCGCCACACACACAGACACACTGCCAGACACACAGCCAAACAGACACAGCCACACAAGGGGCCTCTGGGCAGTCGGTCACCCCTAGAGGGTCCTCTGGGCAGTCACCCATGTTGGGGCCTCTAGGTGGTCACCTCTGGCGAGTCCTCTGGGTGGTCACCCATGAAGGGTCTTCTGGGCGGTCAACTATTGAGGGTCACACTGACACCCACCCCCACACACAGACGAACAGCCACACACACTGCCACACACACAGAAAGACACACTGCCACACACAGACACACCGCCAGACACACAGCCAAACAGACACACAGCCACACACCGCCACACACACAGCCACACACCACCACACACACAGACACATGGACACACACATAACCACACCGCCACACACAGACACACAGCCATACACACAGACACACAGCCTCACACACAGACACAGTCACACACACACAGCTACACACAGACACACCACCATACACACAGCCACATGCAGACACACGCCACAGTCACACAGAAACACACAGACACACCGCCACACATACAGACACACTGCCACACACAGACACACAGCCACTCACACAAACACAGACACACTCCCCCACACACAGATACACCACCAATCACACAGACACACCGCCACACACACAGACACACCGCCACCCACAACAGACACACACACCCACACACACATACCACCACGCACACAGACACACACAGCCTTACCGCCACACACACAGACACACCGCCACACACAAACACATCACCACACACAGACACAGCCACATACAGACACACACATACACAGCCACACACAGACACACTGCCACACACACAGACACACCGCCACACTCAGACACACACAAAGGCACACACAGAGACACACCCCCATACACACAGACACAGTCACACACACAGATACACAGCCACACACATAGCCACACAGCCACACACATAGCCACACTCAGACACACACATACACTGCCATACACAGACACACTGCCACACACACACCACCACACAGAAAACACACAAGACACACAAACACAGACACACACCCCCACACGCAGACACACCACCACGCACACAGACACACCACCACACACCGCCACACAGACACCCACACACGGACACACTACCACAGACACACTGCCACACACAGACACTGCCACACACACAGACACACATACACACACCCACACCCACAGCCACACACACAACCACACACACAGCCACACACGCAGACACACATACAGACACACACATAGACACAAACATACACTTTGCTCAGGGGTCCACCGCAGTTGGCACCACTCTGCTCTCTGCTTCGCTGCATACATGTACGAGCGGAACCATCGGCCAATAACAGTGTAGCAGCCCCTGGCCAATCAGAGCCTGGCTGCTGCACTGTGATTGGCCGATGGCGCCGCTCGTACATCTACGTACGCAACGGAGGCAGAGATCAGCTCAGAGCGGTGTAGTGCAGTGAGGGTCGCGGTGGGTGGGAATGCCGTTCTGAGCCACCACAGAGCACGCTTTCTGTAGTGCTGGTCTGCAGCGGCGCAGCCCGGCAGAGGGACCCCCATGGCCCAGTCTGCGGAACGGTGGTTGGGAACCCCTGTTCTATTGGGTTTAGATTAGGACTCTGGGCGGCCATTTCATTGTTTCAATGTTTTCTGTTTCCAGGATCTGCTTTACCTGTTTTGCCCCTTATTCTTCATCTGGACAACCTGCTGCCAGAGGGTTTCAGTCACTCTGGAACAACAAAGTGAGAGCAAACTGGAAAGTTAGGCTGCCAGTTACATAGGGCTTGTCAGATAATGAAGGAAATTAGCACCAGGTGCCAGATTAACACCAATAACCCACAGGTATCTGAGAATGTTCTCTAATTTTGATCAGTGTCTTTTTCATTTATCTCATTTACGTTTTTATTCTGGGCTTTAGAATATATTCAATGGATGAAATAAGCTTAAAATACTGATCATTTCCTCATGTTCGGATATTGTCACATAGGACGACACAATGACCTTAACATTAAGGAAATTGTGTGTTATTCTCTCATTTGGAATGCCAGTGTGTAATATTACAATCTGTTCTATCATTTCTAGACATTCCTGCTGATCATCTGACATTTCCCTCATTATTGGGATAAATTCTGCCATCTCTCAGCATCGATCAGGATGTCGCCGCATCTCTGCTGATTATCAATGTCATCGCTTATCATCTGCATCTATCAATACATTATAATTCATCTCTATATTAGGCGGCCGTCACACGGTGAGATATCTTGCCCGATATCGTTTAAGCGATCTCCTTTTTGATCGCTTAAGCGATATCGGGCAAGATATCGTTGCATGTAATCAAGCGATTTACGATGGTAAATCGCTTGATCGTGACATCGCTGATCTGAGGTTCGGTTCTCAGATCTAGCGATGAACGATGCAACGATCTCCTTCATCGTGGTGTATGACACCACGATGATCCATCTCCCAGCGACCGCGCCTATGCTGGGAGATGGTAACTATGGTACACGTCGGGTAACTAAGCGACGCGCGGCGCCTAGTTACCCGATGTGTACCATAGTAACGAGCGAGATCGCGGCTCCGCATCGCTGGTGAGTCTGTCTGTGTGACATCTCACCAGCGATGTGAGCGATATTGTAAGCGATCGCGCGTGCACGTGATCGCTTACAATATCGCTAAAGATGTCGCAGCGTGTGACGGCCCCCTTAGAAGGATTAGATGAATCTGACAATAAATCCACTGATGATGAGTTCTCAATACTTCTCCAATGGAAGAATCCTACTGCTCGCAGTTATCAGCCACTTCAGACTGCCAAGAAGCCGACTGTGGTGTTTAATGGACGAGTGACAAGAAGAATAATAAACTGCCCCAATCTTGTCATTATATCATATATGTGTTAGAAGAGGACAAATTGTCCTTTGAAGTCCTCAATAGCTCTGATATGTGATGTGAATTGTTCTATGCAGACAGTGGGGCAAGGAACAGTTAATGTTTAGGACTGGTGTAGAGTGGGAGGGGCTTGAGTGCAGGGACAGTGACAGTTTCCTGTCAGATAGGGCTCAGCCTAGGACAGGAGCAGACCTAAGGTCTGGCTGGTAGCTAGTCGCATGACGTGGGTGTCCTGAGAGACAGGAGTCCGGGACAGTGATAGGAGTGAAAGCCATCCACATCATGTGGACTGCAAAGGTGTAGTGCCTCCTTGATACAAGTCCACACACTCAGCCAGGACCCCCTCTTTCATGCAGCGTGACGGGACAGAACAAATATTGACCTTGCCCACAACCAACACCCCGTGCCACAATACACTTGGAATAGTCACCAGGATCGAGTCTTACCTTGGGAAGAGTGGAATCATGTGGGTAAGACTCCTGTTACATGGAAGGCGGAGACCGTTTTGCAGTTTAAAATGATGCCAAGAACGACTTGCAAGACGGCAGTTGGTGGTGCAGCTCTGAAAGATGTCCCCATCCATCCTGAGCAACAACAATGTGGAAGGGCACAAAGAACCATCCAGCCCTCTGATGGTTTCGCGTATCAGAGGAAGTGTCTGCAAGGGCCAAATGTCATGAGTTGCAGCTCAGGAGTCTGCGGTGTATGTTAAACGTGTTCATTTCCTACGGACCTGTGAGGGTTAATGTCTTTCTCTGCTGCGGCTGGTCAGGTGATGTGGTTTGACCACTCCCACCACCCTTTAAATAGTCACATGACCCATCACCTGACATCATTAATAGAGATCATTCTACACGGTGGGCCATTTATATGGACACACCTAAATAAAATGGGTACGGTTGGTGATATCAACTTCCTGTTTGTGGCACATTAGTAAAGGGGAGGGGGAAAGTTTTCCAGATGGGAGGTGACCATGGCGGCCATTTTGAAGTCGGCCATTTTGGATCCAACTTTATTTTTTTTTAATGGGAAGAGGGTCATGTGACACAGCAAACATATTGAGAATTTCATAAGAAAAACAATGGTGTGCTTGGTTTTAACGTACCGTATATACTTGTGTATAAGTCGACCCGTTTATAAGCCGACCCCCCTACTTTTGCCCCCAAAATCTGGGAAAACCTATTGACTTGTGTATAAGCCGAGGGTGGACCCCAGCACAGGTATACAGCCCCCAGCAGTGTGGTATACAGCAGCCCCAGAGGTAGTATACAGCAGCAGCCCCAGTGGTATATACAGCAGCAGCCCCAGTGGTTAGTATACAGCAGCCCCAGAGGTGTATACAGCAGCCCCAGTGGTAGTATACAGCAGCCCCAGAGGTATATACAGCAGCCCTTAGGTAGTATACAGCAGCCCCAGGGGTGTATACAGCAGCAGCCCCAGGGGTGTATACAGCAGCAGCCCCAGGGCTGTATACAGCAGCAGCCCCGGAGGTATACAGGCCCCCCCATCAAGGTCCAGGGCCCCCCCCCCTTTCTGCGGCAAACCTGTAAAGTAAAATCATACTTATCACTGTCCTGTTGTGCCGTCCCGCCGCTGCCGACATCACGATCCCGGGCTTCATTTCGCGTCTTCCGCCTTCCTGTGGTCGCGGACAATGACGTCAGTATGATTTTACTTTACAGGTTTGCCGTGCAAGGGGGGGGGGCCCTGGACCTTGATGGGGGGGCCTGTATACCTCCGGGGGAAGCCTGAAGTTCTGTATACTCGTGTATAAGCCGAGGGGGCGACTTTTCAGCCCAAATTTTGGGCTGAAAAACTCGGCTTATACGCGAGTATATACGGTAACTTTATTTTTTTATGAGTTATTTACAAGTTTATGACCCTTATAAAATGTGTTCAAAGTGCTGCCCATTGGTTGGATTGTCAATGCAACCCTCTTCTCCCACTCTTCACACTGATAGCAACAGCAGAAGAAATGCAGCACAGGCTTCCAGGATCCGTTATCTCAGATGCTGCACATCTCAAAGTTCACAGCATAGACTATCGCCTTCAGATGACCCCAAGGATAAAAGTCTAAAGGTACCGTCACACGCGGCAATATTGTTAGCAATTTCACTGGCAATTTGCTGGTTGTAGTGAAATCATGGACACATTGTTCTATTTTGTTGCTGTGTACAAATGGAGCAATATGTCCATGATTTCACTGCAACCAGCAAATTGCCTGTGAAATTCCTAGCAATATTGCTGTGTGTGAAGGTACCTTAAGGAGTCAGATCGGGAGACCTTAGTGGCCATTCAACTGGCCCACGACGACCAATCACCTTCCAGGAAACTGTTCATGTAGGAATGCTCGGACCTGACACCCATAATGTGGTGGTGACCATCTTGTTGGAAGAACTCAGGGAACATGCCATCTTCAGTGCATAAAGAGGGCCACACACCATCATGTAGCAATTTCAGATATCCAGTGGCATTGAGGTTTCCATTGATGAAGAATGGCCCCACTATCTGTGTACCCCATATACCATACCATCAATGTTTGTGTTCCAGCAGTCTTGGAGGGATCTATCCACTGTGGGTTAGTGTCAGACCAATATCGGGAGTTTTATGTAATAACTTCACCATTCACAATAAACTTTGCCTCATCCCTGAACATAATGTCCTGTGTATTCTGAGGGTCCTGTTCCAATTTTTGTTTTGCCCATTCAGCACATTCAGTGTGTTGATCTGGGTCATCTTCGTTGAGGTGCTGCAGCAGCTGGATATTGTAAGGAGCCATTTGTGAGTAGCTAATATCCACCGATGGGATGTTGGACTGGTGCCACTCTCCAGTGACCTGCGGCGAGTGCTACGCTGTGGGCTCTTGCTGAATGAAGCAGGACAGACACTGATTTTCTTGTGTCCACGTTTTGGCAAATCCTACACTGAATCTGATTCATGAAATCTGACAAGCAGTTTGGTAACTGTAGCCTGAGGGATGGGTGGTCTCGTAGGGTGAAATCTGCTGCAATGACCCCGGTACTGCGTTCACCAGACATCAACACAATTTCTATAACCTCTGTGACATGTCAATGGCTGTAAACAAAGAGAAACTTTACAATAACTCATGAAAGAATGAAGTTACCTTAAAACCAAGCGCACCATTGTTTTTCTTATGAGATTGTCAATTCTCGCCACATACCATCCAGCCCATAATTCATCCATCCCATAACCTGGCACTAGATCTTTGATGGCTGTGGGCAGGGGTGTAACTATAACAGGTGCAGGGGTTGCAATCACACCCGGGCTCTGGAGCCTATGGGGCCCCAAAAGTCTCTTTGGCCTATAGAAAAAGACTATTGCTATTAAATATTTCCAATAACTGGGGGCCCCATTGGAGCTTTTGCATCAGGCCTATGACCTTCAAGTTATATCACTAGCTCCGGGCCCATATTTTATAGCGCATACCCCATAGTCCACACCTCCCAGCACAAACCCAATAGTCCGGTTGCCCATACCACTTACCTTGTAGCCCACAGTGGGCAGAGATTTGCATGGCTCGCCCGCAGAGGTGACACTTTAATTGGGTGCACTTTTCGCTGTGTAGAGGATGTGGCCCACTCTTCTTCTCAGCTCCGTCCACTCTGATATTTTTCATTTCTTCACCTTTTGTAGAATCTCTGCTTGCTGTCAGTGATTACTGAGCTTTTGTTAATGTGTCCAGATCTCTTATTGCTCACAGCTGAGGGTTTGTTACAAATCTCTTTGCTGCGCTGTCACTTCGTTGCAATGTGTCAGTTCAGGAGCGGCATCGTCCTATAGACTCCTCTGACAGCCGCCGTCATATTCACGCCATTGACTCAGGAATCCCATCTTGGTGTTTGGACTCGGTCCGCTGTGGATTAATTTTCCAGGATGGAGGGCATCCATGTGTAAAGATTCATATTGTGCGCCCGGCGCCGAACCACATCCAGAATAGCTGATATAGTGACGGCCATGGCTGCAAAATAATGGGATCTTGTAATGAGCGCCTGACGTGACGGTGACACCGAGCTGATACTTACCAATAATAATATCCGCCAGCTCAGGACTACGGCCGCCCGCCACCGCCACATGGCAGGTGTCAGCCACTATCAGCACCGGATCATATGGAACCGAGAACTTAATACAAAACCAAAATGTAAAAAGATAATCCTCCCTCCCTAGTCTAAACCGCCGGCGAGTAATCCTCAGGATGGCGGCAGAATTCAGAGCAGTCGTCCCACTCGTCTGATATAATAATATTTAGTCACTTATACAATTACCTCCCATTAAAAATCCTCCAGAAAGAAGAGGTTTCTAATTCTATAGTTTACAGCTTGTTACCATAGGTTCCGGCCACTGCTGCCGTCTCAGAGGTGGTCGGTCCCCTAAGCAAGGAGGGCACCGCCCAACACGGGACGCTGGAGGTGCGAGGCGGAAGATGGGAACACAAGGAAAATCATTGAAAAGGGGGAATCCAGTCCTTGTAATGCTTTATTACTCCTGTGGGGGGCGCTGCAGGGAAAACCAAATACTTATAGCCACATGTCCCCGCAATTTAGAATTTGTAATAACCAGATTATGAAGAAGAGCCATAACTTTTTGTATTTTTCCAGCAATACAGACATATGAGGGTTTGTTTTTTTGCGGGATAACTTTTGTGGGGGGGGTTTCATATTTTAAAAACTTTTTTTATGTTCTTTCTTTATCTTACTTTGTCCCCTAGGGGGCCTCAGTGCTGCACACTGCGATCGCTTCTACTGTGCCCAGATGAGCTGCTGCATTTCTGTACACAGGAGAAATCATTGCCTTCTGCTGGCGACTGAGGTCAGAGATCACGGCAGGAAGTGATTGCTGACCTCATCGAGGGTCATCACAAGACCCCGAGCTGTCAAAGTAACTGCAGAGGTCCTGTGATCACACCATAGGACCTCCAATACCGGCGGGGAACAGTGGAATCCCCACCGTGGTGCTTTGGATCGCGCTGGCAGTGACGCTGATCCGATAAGTGCTGTTGGGTAACATCTCAGCTGATCAGATCATGACATCGTGACAGCGCATGAGCTCACATCAGAGGAAGGGACACGGCCAAGCATGTACATATACATCCTTGATCGTCAAGGGGTTAAAAAATACCGCATTTGGCATCATTGTGTTAGTGAGAAAATGCATTTCCTATGGACTTCTGATAATGTGCGTTGGCCTTTTTCTGCTGCATAAGGACAAATCTGACACTTCAGGCATTTTCAGACCACATTCAGCAGTGTTTTCTTGTCCGGCATCTGGCGCCTACTGAGCAGTGAAACACCGGATTACACAAAAGCGCAGATGTCACAGTAGCCTAAGAAATCCACCGCACTTTCCCTTTAACTGCAGATGAATGGGACAGAAGATACATTGTTTGTCCATTCTTACATTTTATATTTGTTTTTTCCTCTCGTTCTGCAATACACTGTGTTCCAAATTATTATGCAAATTGGTTTTAAGCATCATAGGGTTGTTTTTTGTTTTTTTTAATGAAACCCATTGATGGTATTGTGTCTCCGGGTTCTTTGGATCATTGAAATCAATCTCAGATCCCTGTGATAATTAGTTTGGCAGGTGAGCCCAATAAAAGGAAAACTGGTGTTCCACAATATTACGCAGGCCACAGTTTTCAAGTAACATTTGAAAAAAAAGGATGTCTCTGCTGCCGAAAAGCAACAAATAGTGCAATGTCTTGGACAAGGGATGAAAACATTAGATATTGTATGAAAACTTAAGCGTGATCATCATACTGTGAAGAGATTTGTGGCTGATTCTGAGCACAGATGTGTTCATGCAGATAAAGGCAGAATGAGGAAGGTTTCTGCCAGGCAAGTTCATCAGATTAAGAGAGCAGCTGCTAAAAAGGCCTTACAAACCAGCAAACAGATATTTGAATCTGCGGGTGCCTCTGGAGTCCCTCGAACCTCAAGGTGTAGGATCCTTCAAAGGCTTGCTGTGGGGCATAAACCTACTATTCGGCCACCCCTAAACAATGCTCACAAGCAGAAACAGTTTCAGTGGGTCCAGATATACATGAAGACTAATTTTCAAACAATCTTGTTTACAGATGAGTGCTGAGCAACCTTGGATGGACCAGATGGATGGAGGAGTGGATGGTTGGTGGATGCCACCATGTCCCAACAAGGCTGCGACGTCAGCAAGGAGGCGGAGGAGTCATGTTTTGGGCTGGAATCATTGGGAAACAGCTGGTAGACCCCTTTAAGTATATAGAGCTTCTGACTGAGAACTTTCTTCCATGGTACAAAAAGCATAAACATGCCTTCAGGAGCAAAATCATCCTCATGTATGACAATGCACCATCTCATGCTGCAAAGAATAAATACCTCTGTGCCATTGACTGCTATGGGCATAAAAGGAGATAAACTCCTGGTGTGACCACCATCTTCCCCTGACCTCAACCCTATAGAAAACCTTAGGAGTATAATCAAGCAAAAGATCTTTGAGGGTGGGAGGCAGTTCACATCAAAACAGCAGCTCTGGGAGGCGATTCTGACATCATGCAAAGAAATACAAGCAGAAACTCTCCAGAAACTCACAAGTTCAATGGATGCAAGAATTGTGAAGGGAATATCAAGAAAGGGTTCCTATGTTAACATGTAACTTGGCCTGTTAGGATGTTTTGGAGTTAAATAGCTTTTTATGTCAGTGAATGTGACCTGTTAATGCTGCAAATTCAACAAATCAGCATTTTCAGTTCTTTAAAACACATCAAAAGTTTAGAAACTCTCCTGTGCCTAATAATTTGGAACAGGGCATTTAGAGTTTTTTTTTTTTAAGATTATAATGTTATCATTGGGAGATTTCTTCAATAAGATTCGATGTATACTCTAACGGTGATGACTTGTATTACACTGACTGTCATTTGCACTGATCATTTAGGAAAATCAGAGAAAAAGAACATTTGCATAATAATTTGGAACACAGTGTATGTGGCAGCGCTGATTTGTGCTACAGCGCAGACTGACTCAGTGGAGAGATTGACGCGATGCTGAGCGCTGACTTGTGAGGTAGCGCAGACTCTGCACAAGATTGACTTGACACTGAGCGCTGACTTGTAACACAGTGCAGACTCCGAGGAGAGACCGACGTAACGCTGGCGCTGACTAGTGCTGCAGCGCAGACTCCGCAGAGAGATTGACATGACGCTAAGCGCTGACTTGTGCCACAGCACAGACTGACTCGATGGAGAGAATTGAAGTGATGCTGAGCGTTGACTTGTGCCGCAGCACAGACTGACTCAGTGGAGAGATTGACGCGACGCTGAGCACTGACTTGTAACGCAGTGCAGACTCCGCGGCGAGATTGACGTGACGCTAAGCGCTGATGTGTGGGGCCGGGCCTCAAGGGACTGGGTACTCAGGTCTCGGGCAGTCAGTTGCGGGGGATGTCATGGGTGGTCCGTGCCTGAGCCTGTGCCCTTGGGTGACAATGAAAAGGGGTATATTTACAGGGAATTGAGTTATTGTCAGTCGTGACGCCACTTGTAGGTTCCGGTGAGGGCACAGGTGCTGCTTGGGCCTCCGGGGTCACAGGGTGATGGGCAGCAGCAAGGTGGAGTGGGGTCCCTGGGGCTAAGAGTTATGATGGTGGAGTAGGGCAGCACAGTCGCTGCCGCACAGGGTTGGAATAGGGAAGCGTGGTCAGTGTGGTGTAGGACGGGTTGAAGGAGGGACACGCACACACTAAAGTCTTTTGGTACCTTTACTGATGTCTGGTTGCGGGTACACACGTCCGGGTTGAAGGAAAACACCTTAGGACTTCCACATCAAGTTGGGATATAGGCCTCCTTATTCTGCTCTCTTGTCCTGAGACTGGCAAGTATGGAACCAAATCGGATCATTACTTCTCTCTCCACACCCGGGTTGCTGCACTGAGGGCTCTCTTTTGGGCCACTGCCGTCTCTCCCGCGGTCCCTGGCTCTCAATTGTTGGTGCTGTGGGTGTCCGGGAAGCTAAGCCTCCTGGTTGCTGGTTTCTCTGCTGGGCCTATCTCCTCTGTCCCTTGCAGACTCGGTCTCCAGTGACCGGTGTGCTGGTGGGGTGAGCCGATATGGCTCCCCTGCCCACGGTACAGTGTTACTCGCCTTTGCCTTCGGTCCCTACTCTCTGGACCCTCACACTGACTGGTGTGTACTGGTTCAGGCCTAGCACGGCTCCGGTACCAGTTGAGATCACTAGCCTCTGAGCTTCCTTTACAGCTCTTCTAGCGTCTGCACACTCTGGCTAATTTCCCCTCCAGCACCTGTATTTATAGGGAATCTGGCTTAGCAGCAACCAATTGGGCTCCCCCTACAGGCCTAGGGTGGAATGTGTTGGGTGTAAGGGTGTACCTGCTGTGGCAAGTCCTTTAGTGTACTAGTGGGTTCTGTGGCTTACCTGGTACAGGGTGCCACACTGACTTGTGCCGCAGCGCAGACTCCGCAGACACATTGACGTGACGCTGAGCGCTGACTTGTGCCGCAGCGCAGTCTCCGCGGAGACATTGACGCGATGGTGAGCGCTGACTTGTGCTGCAGACTTCAAATAATAAAGGGAAAAAATAAACTAAACCAGTGCAGAAGATGAGTCTTTGTGTGGTCGATTGTCGACGCCGCACAAATCATCCTTACAAATTAGCCGAAGAGCCGGCACTTTTAATGCGGTGGAAATGACATTTATAAATGTCTGGTGGCAGCGGGGGTCGGAGACAGATGGTAAAGAAACACATTTTACCTACAAAGCCGCAGCTGGAAGTGAGTTGTAAAACAGCAGAAAGGATACAAATGGAAGATACTGTATATTCATTAATTCACACCGAAAGTTTTTAGCGCGTCACCGGCTGCGAAATAACAGACATGTCGAAAGGTTAATGTAAAACATAACAGAAAAGAATGTAAATGTAGAAAACACAGAGTTTATATTAAAAGCAGGATTCTGGCTGAGAATGGTGCGGACCCCACAATTCCAAGAGCCCCTCCATATAAGTAAAAAAAGAAAAACCAGTAGGGACCCCCTAAATCCCCCATTTAATATTAGGTTTATTGCTATCACCATAGATCGAAATTTACATCACTTACTGGGCTGAACTTCATCAATGTTAATAAACTACAAATTTATATGATATGATTTATCCTAGACAGATCCTGAGTTACCTCCTGTATTATACTCCAGAGCTGCACTCACTATTCTGCTGGTGCAGTCACTGTGTACATACATTACATTACTGATCCTGAGTTACCTCCTGTATTATCCTCCAGAGCTGCACTCACTATTCTGCTGGGGGAGTCACTGTGTACATACATTACATTACTGATCCTGAGTTACTCCTGTATTATACTCTCCAGTATGCTGCAGTCCTGTGTACATACATTACATTACTGATCCTGAGTTACCTCCTGTATTATACTCCAGAGCTGCACTCACTATTCTGCTGGTGCAGTCACTGTGTACATACATTACATTACAGATCCTGAGTTAACCTCCTGTATTATACTCCAGAGCTGCACTCACTATTCTACTGGTGCAGTCACTGTGTACACATTACATTACTGATCCTGAGTTACCTCCTGTATTATACTCCAGAGCTGCACTCACTATTCTGCTGGTGCAGTCACTATGTACATACATTACATTACTGATCCTGAGTTACCTCCTGTATTATACTCCAGAGCTGCACTCACTATTCTGCTGGTGCAGTCACTGTGTACATACATTACATTACTGATCCTGAGTTACCTCCTGTATTATACTCCAGAGCTGCACTCACTATTCTGCTGGTGCAGTCACTGTGTACATACATTACATTACTGATCCTGAGTCACCTCCTGTATTATACTCCAGAGCTGCAGTCACTATTCTGCTGGTGCAGTCACTATGTACACACATTACTGATCCTGAGTTACCTCCTGTATTATACTCCAGAGCTGCACTCACTATTCTGCTGGTGAGTCACTGTGTACATACATTACATTACTGATCCTGAGTTACCTCCTGTATTATACTCCAGAGCTGCACTCACTATTCTGCTGGTGCAGTCACTGTGTACATACATTACATTACTGATCCTGAGTTACCTCCTGTATTATACTCCAGAGCTGCACTCACTATTCTGCTGGTGCAGTCCTCGCATTTAATACCAGATCACGTTTATTGAGTCACTCAACAGTCAGTGGTAGTCACTTGAAGCTGCAGAATTGTGGTTCCATACAGATTATACTTGTACAATGGATCCTTTGCTGGTGCCACTTGGTGACTCAACTGTCCTGAGTACACTCTGTATAACTCACAGCTCACTTTTAGCGCTTGAGACATTGTGTATAGACTTATACATGAGTTACCTCCTGTATTATACTCCAGAGCTGCACTCACTATTCTGCTGGTGCAGTCACTGTGTACATACATTACATTACTAATCCTGAGTTACCTCCTGTATTATACTCCAGAGCTGCACTCACTATTCTGCTGGTGCAGTGCCCCACATGTTAATACCAGATCACGTTGTATTCAGACACTAAACAAGCAGGGTCAGTGGTAAATGTCAGCTCTGAAGCTGCAGAATTGTGGTGTCCATACAGATGATGAACTTGTTACAATGGATCCTTGCTGATTCCACTTGGGTGGACTCACTGCCTACATTGTAACAAACCCTGTTTAGCGCTTAGAATTGATTATAGACTTAGTACATACAGTGTGTAAATCTCCCGGACTCCTGGCTGCCATTGTTCCTGATGTCTGCATGGCGGCACCTTTATATCCCGGTCACATGACTTACGGTAATGGCGGCGCGGCACACAATGCTTCTTAATGATCTTTTTCTTTCTGGTGATTAGGAGATGATGGCCCCGGACTCAAATTTTTTTTTAAAAATAATCCTAAACAAGAAGCGCGATAATTAGGTGCAGACACCTAGAGGCCTGAACCGTTAAATAATGAAGGATCGGCCTAATTACGGGCAGACACGACGCTGGCGCTTTACTTTCATGATTACATAAATTAAAGAGGAGATTAATTAAACTTGTTCGCTGCCAACAAGGTGAAGTCTGAAATCTCCTCCATCCGGGGATATAAACACCTGTGAGCAGTCAGTCCCATAGTAAACTCACACATCACGTTTCGCCTGCAGAGGGCAGCATAGAGCAAACAAAGACCCGATCATTACAGGCATCATCTCGGGCGGACAATGCTTGTGTATAGAATCAGTGGCCGACACACAGGGGGCTGAGAAATGGGAAAAGAAGCCCAGCAAAGGTAAGACAAGATCTCCCAGGAAAATCCACCTGACCTCATACTGCTCGCGGCTGAGGGTTTGTGTTGGCAGCGGATCATTCAGGATACCCTGAAAGCGTGTGACAACAGAACTTAGCTTTAATTAGCAACAAACAGGTACAGATATGAAGTGGAAACAGGAATATACATCTTAAATGTCCCTTTGCAGCATCAGCAAGCTGCTGTGCTTCTCTTCACATGCACAGACACAGGAAACTGATTACAGTCACATGGTATTTCCTGTGTGTGAGACTCCAGGAGTGTTCTTTTTTTTTTTTTTTAAACTAACTTTACTGAAAATGCACAAACCTAGCAATACAACACTTACACATACAGGATTGGAGTTGTTGCACTTAACATATTCAAACAGTTTGTTACTCTGGATGAGTGTAACGCTGGCCATACAAATATGACGGCTGATGGCCAAGCAGTCATCCAACCATTAGTTATCTCCACCAATGTTAATGGGTTCGGCCAAACCTTCCACCTCCACATTACACTTATCCAGAGCACAAATCTATCACCGGCCCTGATAAATGGTCCAAATATTATGTGTCAGTCTATAGTGCCAAGAAATACAGCACACAAAGGGTTAATGGCCGCAGCTCTCCAGTAAATGGAATAACTGCCACCATGACAAGACATTATAGGGTTTTGTGCTGTGTTACATGGGACTGCAGAAAGTTATCTCTGTATTACAATTGATTCTCATATGTCTCTGTATGGGGGAGGGGAACTCCTTGTATACAGAAATACATGATAAAATTCTGTCTGCAGTCACCACTAGGGGGAGCTCCCTGTATACAGAGATACATGATAAAATTCTGTCTGCAGTCACCACTAGGGGAGCTCCCTGTATACAGAGATACATGATAAGATTCTGTCTGCAGCCACCACTAGAGGGAGCTCCCTGTATACAGAGATACATAATAGGATTCTGTCTGCAGTCACCACTAGGGGGAGTTCCGTGTATACAGAGATACATGATCAGATCCTATCTGCAGCCACCACTAGGGGGAGCTCCCTGAATACAGAGATATATAAGATCCTGTCTGCAGCCTCCACTAGGGGGAGCTCCCTGTATAGAGATACATGTTAAGATCCTGTCTGCAGTCACCACTAGGGGGAGCTCTCTGTATACAGAGATACATGATAACATCCTGTCTGCAGCCACCAGTTTCTGCACACTCTGCTCCCCTCTCCCGGGAGAGCACACTCCACTCCCATCTCCCCATCTTGATCTCCACACGCTCCATTCCTGGTCTTTGCACGCTCCTCTTCCCCGGTCTCTTCATGCTCCCCTCCCCCGGTCCTAATCTCTACGCGTTCCCCTGGTTCCAGTCTCTGCACACTCCTCTCCCCGACCCCGTTCTCAGCTTGCTCCCCTCCCCCGGTCTCTGCTCTGCTGCTCCCCTCCCCCAGTCCCAATCTCTGCTCCCCTCCCCCAGTCTCTTTATCAGCACACTCCAGTCCCAGTCTCTACACGCTCCCCGGAACTGGTCTCTGCATGTTCCCCTCCCCCGATTCCGGTCTCCACTCATTCCCTTCCCTCGGTCCCGGTCTCCACTCGATCCCCTTCCCCTGTCACGGTCTCTGTCTGGGGCCACAAGGGGCATGGGGTACTCAGGTCTCGGGTGGTCAGTTGCGGGGGATGTCGCGGGTGGTCCGGGCCCGAGCCTGTGCCCTTAGGTGACAATAAAAAGGGTGTATTTACAGGGATAGGGATTGTCAGTTGTGACGCCACCTGTAGATTCCAGTGAGGGCACCGGTGCTGCTTGGGCCTCCGGGGTGATGGGCGGCAGCAAGATGGAGTGGCTCCCTACAGGAGAAGCGGAGTCCCCGAGGCTAAGGGCTGTGATGGTGGAATAGGGCAGCACAGTCGTTTCTGTACAGAGTTGGAGTAGGGAAGCGCAGTCGTTTCTGTACAGGGTTGGAGTAGGGAAGTGCAGTCGGTGCGGTGCAAGATGAGTGGAAGGAGGGACACGCACACATTAAAGTCTTTTGGTTCCTTTACTGATGACAGGTTACAGGTACACATGTCCGGAGTGAAGGAAAACACCTTGGGATCTCCACAGAGTAGGGTTGTAGGCCTCCTTATTTAGCTTTCTTGTTCTAAGTCTGGCAAGTATGAAACCGGACCGTTACTTCTCTCTCCACACCCGGGTTGCTGCACTGAGGGCTCTCTCTTGGGCCACCGCCGTCTCTCTCCCCGCGGTCCTTGGCTCTCAATTGTTGGTGCTGCGGGTGTCCGGGAAGCTAAGCCTCCTTGGCATGCCGGGTTCTTTGCGGGGACTATCTCCTCTGTCCTCTGCAGACTCGGGCCCCAGTGACCGGTGCTCTGGTGGGGTGAGCCGGTATGGCTCCTCTGCCCCCAGTAAAGTGTTTCTCGCCTCTGCCTTCGATCCCTACTCTGTCAGTCCTCCACTGACTTCTGTGTGTGCTGGTTCGGGCCTGGCACGGCTCCGGTACCAGTTCAGCTCACTAGTCTCTGAGCTTCCTGCAGCTCTTCTAGCGTCTGCACACACTCTCACAGTTCTTGTAGTGACTGCACACTCTGGCTAATTTCCCTCCAGCACCTGTATTTAAGGCAACCAGTTGGGCCCCCCCTACAGGTCTGGAGTGGAAGGTGTTGGGTGTAAGTGGTTTACTTGCTGTGGGAAATCCTTCAGTGTCCCAGAAAAGGGTGTGGCCATCTGGTACAGGGTGCCACATCTCCACTCGCTCCCCTCCTCCAGTCCCGTTCTCCACTTGCTCCCCTCCCCTGGTCCCAGTCTCTCTTCGCACCCCTCCCCCATTGCCAGTCTCTGCACGCTCCTCTCCCCTACCCCAGTCTTTGCATGATCAGAGAGACAACGCTCAGGGATGGGAAGAGAGAGAGTGCACAAGGGTGGGAAGAAAGAGCACTCTGGGGACAGGTGGAGGGGACAGAGAAAGCACACAAAGTGGGACAGAGAAAGCACACAAAGTGGGACAGACAGCACACAGGGGGGCAGACAGAGTGCACAGGCTATGTAGAGAGCACATGAGAGGAGAAGACAGCGCACGGGGGGAGGCAGGTCAAAGAAAAGAACATGGGGGGGGTTAGATAGACAACACACAGGGGAGGGGGAATGTCCCCAACCTCCTGATGCGATAGTGATGAGCACAGGGAGTGGGGTACTCGGACACTGGGATGGATTTGATGGCTGTGACGGGTGGTCGAGTTCCCAATTCCGTGCCCTGGCTGTCATTTGTTTGTGTGGAGCCCACTGGGATGGGGTACTCGGTACCGGACCAGGGTATCATGGAGGTTATCACGGCGGTCTTGGTCAGGACCGTGTCCCGAGCCCATAAGTAGAAGGGGTTATTTACAGGGATTGTTGTGACGCCACCCACGGGTTGTGGTCAGTGAGGGGATCACCGCTGCTGCTTACTTCTGCCAGGAGGATGGATGGCGCTGCAGCCGGATGGATGAGCCCGCCGTGGGTCGGGCTGCTCCTGACAGGGTGGAAATAGTCAAACATGCAGGGAATCACACACTGGAGACACTGGCAGGGTTCACCGGGTTTTACTTGCAGTTCTTCCACCGTACAGTTCTACAACACTGTTCACAGTTCACAAAGTTAATTCCGCACTTTCAGTTACTACCCTGAAGCCAGGCTCCTGCCTCAGACCCTTCTCTTTCTGAATTCCTCTCAGGCTCTTCTCTGCACTTCTTTTCCCCAGTGTGCTGTATGGTGGCAACTCGGTCCCTTGTTTGGCTTCACCCTGTGTGTGGGTAGCAAGCCTGGGTCCTCTATGCTGCTGTACCTCCTGCACGTGTGTTAGGAGATCAGGACATTCCCTGAGGAAGGAGCCAGGTGAAGGTTCCGAAACGTGTCGGAAGAATAAAGACACAATTCAGCCCAGATTCTCTCTTGTCTCTGGTGATCCTTTTGACGGCAGCGCGGACACAATGGCACTTTGTCCTACAGAACTACAGGAGATCAGACTTGGAATCTGAGCTCCCTGTCGGTATGTCTGTGATCCGGCATGTAGCTACGGTCACCTCAGAGCCAACTCTCTGGTCCCAGCCTAGCCTTGGGTGTCCCTATGTTGCAGGCGATCACCAGGCTCTTTCCTACCCGTGTAACTACGGCGTACATAGGGATCCTTCCCTCCGGTCGTCCTCTAGCACCGCTGCCGTTTTCCTCGGACCTAGCTGCACTGGTCCGGTCTTTCCCCTTCCCTTCGCTTATGGGCTGTGGAGTGGGCTTTCTCTCCAGGGGCTTAGGCCTCACAGGATTCTGCGCCTCCTGGGAACCCGAAACCTTCAGGGAAGTCTCTCTCTGCTCTTGGTCTTTGCTACTTGGCACCCTCTGGCCTACTTGGTCTTACTGTTCAGCACCCATTGGCCTACTGACTACAACTTCCTGGCTTTCCCCTTATGTACCCGGTCCGTCACCTTGACTACATCCCACCCATTTGTGACTGGCCCTACCACCCCTTGCCCGCCTAGAGTCCCGGGCTCCGGGTTGGGTCTTGTGTCTGTGGGTGTGTTTATGAAGGTGTTTGTAGAAAACTGTCTCTATCTCCTGGCTGCAGTTCTTACCTGTGGCCACCCTGGTCGCAGAGGCGCCACAATTGATGGGGGAAATATTTACAAGGATTAATAGTCCGTGACGCCACACCTGTGGGTCTTGGTAATATGGGTACCAGCGGTGCGGGCAGACCACTGAGGTGATGGGACGCAGCTAAGTGTAGTACAGCTCCCCACAGGTGGAGCTTTACCTCAGGGCAGCGATGATGGATGAGGGGAGTAGTTGTTCTTACCCCTCTGAGGAAGCTGAGGCCCTCTGGGCCCCGACGGGAAGGAAGACAGACACTGATTCAACTCCAACTTTACTTTACTGGTACCGGCAGATGTTAAACAATACACGGTACGGTCTGGAAGAACAGGGACGTAGCTGCAGGTTCAGGGTGCCCCTATGGAGTCTGAAGATGTTCCTTCCTTATTATCTTTCGGGGTCTCAATGCTACCTTCCTCTCTGTCTTTCACCACCTTGCAGAGCTCTCTCGCCAGTCCCCTGGTCTTGTACGGTGAGGCACGGGTTATCCTTGACCGGTACGGACGAGAGCAGCAGGAACGCACTATCTCTCCCGCCACCAGAATCCGGACCGTTACCTTCGCTGTCTTGGACTGATTATGGGCCTGAGGAGTGAGGTATCGTCTTGTGGCGCCTACGGCTACCTGGTTCTTAAGGGCCTGCAGCTCGTCGGTTTATGGTCAGGGATGAACCGCTGACCGCCTCAGCTTCCGTGTTGCCGGTGTTTCCCCAGACTTAACCAGCCAGCTCCAACCGGTACTGGTCCGTCCCCTTCTGTCCCTGGTCACTCTCCTGGAGATGGGTGATCCCTCTGTCACTCAGCTGTCAGGCGCGTCCTGTCTGACTGAAAATCTCTCTACTTCCTGGTTTTCCTACTCTAACCTAGGCTCCGCCCCCTGGGACTTACTGTATATCAGTCCCCCCTATTCTAAGGTGGCCTAGTGCTGGGTGCTAATACAGACTCCATAAGCACAATCCCAAACCCTTAGCTACGGAGGCACTACACCTTCTATTTGGGGTGCAGTAGCTCCCTTTGGCGCCTAGCCATAGGGGCGCCACACAAGTATTGGGCCCTCATCCAGTGCATGATAATGTGGCGCCCCTGTGTCCAGGGTGGCCACAGGTAGTACTGCAGCCAGGTAGGAGGGTAGACAGTTTGTTTAACAAACACCTCGCACACATATCCACTGCATGGGGACCTAACCCTGAGTCTGGGACTCTAGGCAGACAAGGGGTAATAGGCTAGATATGAGTGGATGGAGCGTAGTCATGGTAACGGATGGGTATATAAGGGAGTGACAGGAAGCGGTTAGCCAGTAGGCAGGTGCCGCGCAGTCAAGACAAGACCAGTACCATCAGGTCCAGAAAAGTAGTGAAGACCAGCAACTGACTGATAAGAAAGTTTCCCTAATTATACCCAGAAGTTACACAGAAAGGAGAAGGGACCCGGTAATCTCTTGAGAAATAGGGATACCTGTGGTTTGGCTGAAGCAGAGTGTCAGCTCTGAGGGGGACTGATGATTTACCCGGTGCCCCAGACAACCTGACGGGCAATACAGATTCCAGATCTATATTCCCACCATAAGATTGGGAGCACAGCAGCATAGAGAGGACCCGGCTTACCGCCTAAAGAATTAAAGGGGGAAGCTGCCATAAGGGACCGAGCTGCCGCTCCGCGATCCACTTTGAGGAGAAAACACCGAGAAATAGCCTGAAAGGACACGTAGAAAGGCAGAGGAGTCTAGGAAAGATAACCTGGCTGCAGTGGGTTCAGTATACCGGATTCAATATAGCAAAGCTGTAAAGAATTGTATTGTACCGTGCCTGTTTGACAGAAGAATAAGAACAGTAAACCCGGGTGAACCCTGCTACGTTGTCTGTGTCTGATTTCAGGTATGAGAAGCTGTCAGTTCTCCATCTAGCCCTGTCAGGAGCCATCTCCACATCACCCCTCTCTTCTGCAAAGCCTACAATTACCATCACTGACTTTTACTACCACTGCCCCGGGGGACCCAGTTCTGCCCACAAGAACTACATCATCCTAGCTGCTGTCTCATCATCCTCGGAGGTTCTGCAGCAGCGGTGGTCCCCATTATTGACCACACAATGTGGGTGGCGTCACGAGTGACAAATCCCCTGTAAATAACCCCCATTTTATTGTGCGGGCCCGGGACATGGTCCGGACCAGAACTGCCGTGACATTCCCCAGCAGTACCCCGGTCCGGCACCGAGTACCCCGTCCCAGTGGGCTCCACAATTACAATCTGTCTGAAGCCTGCTGTGGAGCGGCCGGGGATCCCAGTGAGTGGCCCTTGAGGGCTGATATTAGTGGCCTCAGTCCCTGATTATTGGTCTTTATGCCCTATCTGGGTGATTTGGGACTTTGTATGCAGCCCAGATTTCTATGAGGTTTGGATTATCCCGGATCAGGTCCCGGTCATCCTCTTGAATCTCTGCAGCTCACCTTATTACCATCCTGCGCTCCCTGTAATCTCCGCTTCTCTATCGCAGCAGCTGCCATTTTACACGTTGCGCACAATATCCATAAGTTATATGTCTTATCGCTCACATTATGCCGAACCACGAGCCGGATTCAGCATCGTAATTTATGTAGATTCCTCTTCTTATCCAACCCCTGCTCCCTTTAGGGTGTCCAGATGTGCAGGAATAAAACTAAGCACACAATTTACATATATTTCCATACATGCAAATCAGCGCTTATTACAAAGAACATCCAAACCCGAGTTATAAATATAAGTCTGAGCCGCGATCTGGAGAATGTCACTGAAAAGAAATCATAAATCTAAAGGGAAAACTGCAAATATATCCAAAATAATGTCACCTCCCCAGAGGGGAACTACAGAGGGGTCAGCAGGAAAAGATGAGGAGCTGGAGCTGTAGTATGAGGGGTGTGGCCTCATGTGTGATGTCATTAGAACAGTGATGTCATCATCAGAGGGCGGGGCTGGTGCTGCAGTATAAGGGGTGTGGGTCTCATGTGTGATGTCATTAGATCAGTGATGTCATCACCAGGGGGCGGGGCTGGTGCTGCAGTATAAGGGGTGTGGTCTCATGTCTGATGTCATTATATCAGTGATGTCATAACCAGAGGGCAGGGCTGGTGCTATAGTATAAGGGGTGTGGCCTCATGTGTGATGTCATTATATCAGTGATGTCATCACCAGAGGGCAAGGCTGGTTCTGCAGTATAAGGGGTGTGGCCTCATGTGTGATGTCATTATATCAGTGATGTCATCACCAAAGGGCGGGGCTGATGCTGCAGTATAAGGGGTGTGGCCTCATGTGTGATGTCATTATATCAGTGATGTCATCACCAGGGGGCGGGGCTGGGGCTGCAGTATAAGGGGTGTGGCCTCATGTGTCATGTCATTATATCAGTGATGTCATCACCAGAGGGCAAGGCTGGTGCTGCAGTATAAGGGGTGTGGCCTCATGTCTGATGTCATTATATCAGTGATATCATCACCAGGGGGCAGGGCTGGTGCTGCAGTATAAGGGTTGTGGTCTCATTTCTGATGTCATTAGATCAGTGATGTCATCACCAGAGGGCAGGGCTGGTGCTGCAGTATAAGGGGTGTGGTCTCATTTCTAATGTCATTAGATCAGTGATGTCATCACCAGGGGGCGGGGCTGGTGCTGCAGTATAAGAGGTGTGGTCTCATTTCTGATGTCATTATATCAGTGATGTCATCACCAGGAGGCGGGGTATGTGCTGTAGTATAAGTAATTGGTCATTTTCTGTCCTCCAGGGCTTTGCACCGTGTTGCAGTTCTCGCGTTGTCTTCGCTCCGTCTCTTCATTTATTGACCTTAGAAACATTTCAGGTCGTTTTTAGCGAAATTGCAGGAAATAAACTTAATAACAAAGAAGTGCGCAGTCTTAATTTAAGATAACGGCGTCTGAGCCCCCGCGCTCGGCCTCCATTATCCTGATACTGCTAATCCTTTATTGTTCCAAAAAAATATTCCAGATTTGCAGCTCGCGGTATCAGTCCGGACGGCCGCGCCGCGCGTTTCATTTAAAGTCAATAATAACGGCTTTGTAGCATTGATTATACATAAGTCTTTGTCTCACCGAAATGAACTTTTGACGCCGTCGCTCCCTGAACTATTATTTTATCCTAATAAACGGCGGATGTGTGCGCTGCCAGCGCCTGATGGAGGAGCGCTAATAACTTGTTGTTTACCTGCTCGCTCCTCATTTACGGTTTTCATCGTCTGCATTAAACCAACCAATTCTTCTTGCCGGGAATCTCCCCTGAGAATTATAATCTGCGCTGAACAATTATTTATTCTCTCATTCACCTGTTATTAATGAAATTTCAACTTTAAGTAAAATTAAGAAAGATTTTTATTAACATTTTCTGATAAATTAGAAGAGAAAGAAATGAAGGAAAAGTAAAATCTCCAGGGAGGAGAAGACTTAATAATACAAAGCGAAGAACCAGGGGATCTCATAATAAGAGCAAGAATGTGTGCAACATACAGTGCTATACATAGGAGCAGTATTATAGTAGTTATATTCTTGTATATAGGAGCAGTATTATAGTAGTTATATTCTTGTACATAGAGGGCAGTATTATAGTAGTTATATTCTTGTACATAGGAGCAGTATATAGTAGTTATATTCTTGTACATAGGAGCAGTATATAGTAGTTATATTCTTGTACATAGGAGCAGTATATAGTAGTTATATTCTTGTACATAGGGGCAGTATTATAGTAGTTATATTCTTGTACATAGGAGCGGTATTATAGTAGTTATAGTCTTGTACATAGGAGCAGTATTATAGTAGTTATATTCTTGTACATAGGGGCAGTATTATAGTAGTTATATTCTTGTACATAGGAGCAGTATTATAGTAGTTATATTCTTGTACATAGAGGCAGTATTATAGTAGTTATATTCTTGTATATAGGGGCAGTATTATACTAGTTATATTCTTGTATATAGGGGCAGTATTATAGTAGTTATAGTCTTGTACATAGGAGCGGTATTATAGTAGTTATAGTCTTGTACATAGGAGCAGTATTATAGTAGTTATATTCTTGTATATAAGAGCAGTATTATAGTAGTTATATTCTTGTACATAGGGGCAGTATTATAGTAGTTATATTCTTGTACATAGGGGCAGTATTATAGTAGTTATATTCCTGTACATAGGGGCAGTATTATAGTAGTTATATTCTTGTACATAGGAGCGGTATTATAGTAGTTATAGTCTTGTACATAGGAGCAGTATTATAGTAGTTATATTCTTGTATATAGGGGCAGTATTATAGTAGTTATATTCTTGTACATAGGGGCAGTATTATAGTAGTTATATTCTTGTACATAGGAGCAGTATATAGTAGGTATATTCTTGTACATAGGAGCAGTATATAGTAGTTATATTCTTGTACATAGGAGCAGTATATAGTAGTTATATTCTTGTATATAGGAGCAGTATTATAGTAGTTATATTCTTGTACATAGGGGCAGTATTATAGTAGTTATATTCCTGTATATAGGGGCAGTATTATAGTAGTTATATTCTTGTACATAGGGGCAGTATTATAGTAGTTATATTCTTGTACATAGGGGCAGTATTATAGTAGTTATATTCTTGTATATAGGAGCAGTATTATAGTAGTTATATTCTTGTACATAGGGGCAGTATTATAGTAGTTATATTCTTGTACATAGGAGCAGTATTATAGTAGTTATATTCTTGTATATAAGAGCAGTATTATAGTAGTTATATTCTTGTACATAGGGGCAGTATTATAGTAGTTATATTCCTGTACATAGGGGCAGTATTATAGTAGTTATATTCTTGTACATAGGAGCGGTATTATAGTAGTTATAGTCTTGTACATAGGAGCAGTATTATAGTAGTTATATTCTTGTATATAGGGGCAGTATTATAGTAGTTATATTCTTGTACATAGGAGCAGTATTATAGTAGTTATATTCTTGTACATAGAGGCAGTATTATAGTAGTTATATTCTTGTATATAGGGGCAGTATTATAGTAGTTATATTCTTGTACATAGGAGCGGTATTATAGTAGTTATAGTCTTGTACATAGGAGCAGTATTATAGTAGTTATATTCTTGTATATAAGAGCAGTATTATAGTAGTTATATTCTTGTACATAGGGGCAGTATTATAGTAGTTATATTCTTGTACATAGGGGCAGTATTATAGTAGTTATATTCCTGTACATAGGGGCAGTATTATAGTAGTTATATTCTTGTACATAGGAGCGGTATTATAGTAGTTATAGTCTTGTACATAGGAGCAGTATTATAGTAGTTATATTCTTGTATATAGGGGCAGTATTATAGTAGTTATATTCTTGTACATAGGGGCAGTATTATAGTAGTTATATTCCTGTATATAGGGGCAATTTTTATTATAAAATCAAACATAAATACAATTATAAAAACCAAAAATTACCCAATGACAAAACACAAATCACTTCGGTGATATATATACCAACAAAAAACTAAATAAGTACATCATATACATAAACAACTTGAAAGTCCGCACCAGGGGGGAAAAGATGACAATTAAACAAAAAACCATATCAGAATATTTACATAACTAACTCAAAGAGTCCAGACCTGCGGGGAAAAGGTGAAAATAAACAAAAACATTCTCATCCTATCTCATCTTACCGTCAGGTTCCTACATAACGCTACATGACTCCTCTATTCCAGTGACTCTATCCTGGGTTGTCCTGTCCACCACCGGTGTCCATGTCAGTCTCTACATGAGGGTCTACAGATAAGGGCTTCTGCTTTAGCGGGGGATGGTCCTCTATGTCCCTGTCACACTCGGCATCAACTTTCCTCAGCTCGTTCTCATAGTCCTCATCATTAGAGTCAGACAATACCCCATACTTGTTGGACACGACCATCACTCCTGCAGACCCCTGGACCTTCTTTCTAGCACTCTGCCCAGTGTCACATTCTGCCTCAGGTCTACGCGAGGACGTGTTCTTCTTTTTCCTCTTATTCTGCTTAATGCTCCAGTCATCAGATACAGAGCATGACACTGAAGGGGGCACTACCTGAGGCTGCTGTACCTGAGGGACTACCTCTATGTTCCCCTCCGCACCCTCTGTACCCTGCTGCTCTGGGGTTACATGGGTAGACTCCTGGTCGGCATCTGAGCTGGGCAGTATCTCTCCTTGATCATCCTCCTCCTGAACCTCTGCCCCTGCCATCACATCCTCATCAGGGAAGGCTCTGCAGACGTTATGCCAGGCGTCTGGACAGTCCCTGTGAGGGTGGCCCATCTTACCACAAAGGTTGCACCGGACGTCCCGGCAGTCTGCAGCGACATGGCCGATGTCCCCACACAGGCTGCACTTCACCACAGTACAGGCATTAGCCAGATGACTCTTCCCACCACATTTGAAGCACTTTCTGGGCTGCCCGGGATAGTAACATCTTCCCCTCTCCCTCCCAATGAAGAAGGAGTCGGGTAAGTGGGCAGTGATGTTATTACACTGCCGCAGCTTCACCGAGACCTTCCACCCCATTGTCCAGATACCGTCCTCATCTCTGACCTTGGTGAGTCCAGAGACGAGGTCACAATGTCTCCGGAGCCACACCTCGATGTCCTGAGGAGGAACGGCCTCATTCCAGAAGGTGATATTGACAGTCACAGTATCCGGCCTGGAAATGGGAACCAACAGAAAGTTATTCCAGCCCTCGGTGTCCCTGAACTTGGGGTAATTAGCCCAGAATCTGTCCAGGTCAGACATGAGCTTGAAGCTGACCTCATAGCCCTGCCAGTCCTGCAGATTAGATACCGCCAGGATTTCACGTACCTCAAACCCCATCTGGCGGCACAGTAGCTCCCTCACCACATACCTGCGCTGCGGCAGATCCTCCTTGGCACCTATGTACTTAAACCGCACAACATTAACACGTTTGAATGTCTGTGCGGTATACCTGGCGCTAGAGGTGAATGATGGGGCACCGCGGCTCCAGGCATTCCTGGGGGCACCTGCCGGGTCACATTGGCCTGACTGACAGGGAGAGGGTCTGCAGCAGGGGGGGCTGCCACACCTTGTGAATTAGACGGTAACGGGGGATAGTCACATACATCATGCACATTATCATAAGCAGCACCATCATCTGACAGTGCAATGTCCAGCACAGACAGTGAATCCCCTCCAGCCCCCGACCCCACAGGTACAGCGCCATTAGCCCCAGTCTGTGCCTCAGCCTCATCAGCACTAACAGTCTCACACACACTGTCCTGCTCCTGTGTGGGGCATTCTGAGACTTGTGGTGCCTCTGCCAGAGTCGGAGCTGTATGCTCCAGTCCACACTCAGCTGCCTGCTGCTGCACCTGTGCTCCCTCCTGGAAGCAAAAGCGTGCAGCCTGTATCACCGGCCGTGTCTGCTGCTGGGGGGTCTCCTCCTGTGCGGTGTCTGACCCCAAATGAGGGGTCCTGGTTTCTACAGCACAGTCCTGGTTCCTGTAGGGCCCTGCCAGGGGCCCCATGCTCCGTAGCACAAGTTCCATGTCTTGCACCACACTGGCCCGCTGTATACCCAGTATGTTCAGTCTCACGTCACATGAATCAGAGCACTCAGGATCAGTGGCTTTCATATTGTAGAATAAATCCATCTCCAGTTGCAGCAATTCTTTATATTTCTGTAACTCACCCAGTTTATTGACCAGTCCAGGAATCTCATCCACCAGCTGCAGCTCGGGTGCACACACAGGCTCCACAGGCTCAGCCTTAACCACAAGCTCAGGGATCTTAAACACAGACTTGTCCTTGGTGTCCACCACGGATGGTCTTGTGGTTCCAGTACTAGGTCCAGGCTCCGCAGCAGGTTTATCGCCGCCACCCGACTGTGACCTCGTGCGTCCTGACCGCGCCATGGTACCTTGTTGCTGCAGGGTTTCCTGTAACATTAGCCTTTCCAGAGATGTCCTCCTGTGTCTGGGAGCTGCTGGAGGGGAGATCTGCACACCTGAGGCTGATGGAAGCTGCCTCACCTCCTGTGCACTGACTGGGGAGTTCACACTGTGCTGGATTGCAGGTCTCACTGACATCTTGGCTTCTTGCTTCTTTGCTGGGCTTGGAGCCGGTTTAACTCCCAAAACTTCGTTCACAGATACATTTTGTTCCTTCTTAGAACTCGTGGCTGCAGTCACAGGTCTCACAGTGACTCTGGGTGTTGTATTCCCAATGGAAGTAGCCTGGGAGCCTTGTCCCAGAGGAGGCCTGGAAGCCTGGGCCTTTCCTGGGGAGCTTCCCCGCCCAGGGCGGCCCTGCCCTGGGCTTGCCCCAGACATGAGGAGAACACAGAAACACAACCTCACAGCTTGGGGGCAGTATTATAGTAGTTATATTCTTGTACATAGGATCGGTATTATAGTAGTTATAGTCTTGTACATAGGAGCAGTATTATAGTAGTTATATTCTTGTACATAGGGGCAGTATTATAGTAGTTATATTCCTGTATATAGGGGCAGTATTATAGTAGTTATATTCTTGTACATAGGAGCGGTATTATAGTAGTTATAGTCTTGTACATAGGAGCAGTATTATAGTAGTTATATTCTTGTATATAGGAGCAGTATTATAGTAGTTATATTCTTGTATATAGGAGCAGTATTATAGTAGTTATATTCTTGTATATAGGAGCAGTATTATAGTAGTTATATTCTTGTACATAGGAGCAGTATTATAGTAGTTATATTCTTGTACATAGGAGCAGTATTATAGTAGTTATATTCTTGTACATAGGGGCAGTATTATAGTAGTTATATTCTTGTACATAGGAGCAGTA
Source organism: Allobates femoralis (assembly GCA_033576535.1). Classification (NCBI taxonomy): domain Eukaryota; kingdom Metazoa; phylum Chordata; class Amphibia; order Anura; family Aromobatidae; genus Allobates; species Allobates femoralis. The sequence goes on from JARQOC010000010.1 coordinate 34,675,823, forward strand.
TTATAGTAGTTATATTCTTGTACATAGGGGGCAGTATTATAGTAGTTATATTCTTGTACATAGGAGCGGTATTATAGTAGTTATATTCTTGTATATAGGAGCAGTATTATAGTAGTTATATTCTTGTATATAGGAGCAGTATTATAGTAGTTATATTCTTGTATATAGGAGCAGTATTATAGTAGTTATATTCTTGTACATAGGGGCAGTATTATAGTAGTTATATTCTTGTACATAGGGGGCAGTATTATAGTAGTTATATTCTTGTACATAGGAGCGGTATTATAGTAGTTATATTCTTGTATATAGGAGCAGTATTATAGTAGTTATATTCTTGTACATAGGGGCAGTATTATAGTAGTTATATTCTTGTACATAGGAGCAGTATTATAGTAGTTATATTCTTGTATATAGGGGCTGTATTATAGTAGTTATATTCTTGTATATAGGAGCAGTATTATAGTAGTTATATTCTTGTACATAGGGGCAGTATTATAGTAGTTATATTCTTGTACATAGGAGCAGTATTATAGTAGTTATATTCTTGTACATAGGGGGCAGTATTATAGTAGTTATATTCTTGTACATAGGAGCGGTATTATAGTAGTTATATTCTTGTACATAGGAGCAGTATTATAGTAGTTATATTCTTGTACATAGGAGCAGTATTATAGTAGTTATATTCTTGTATATAGGGGCAGTATTATAGTAGTTATATTCTTGTACATAGTGGCAGTATTATAGTAGTTATTCTTGTATATAGGAGCAGTATTATAGTAGTTATATTCTTGTACATAGGAGCAGTATTATAGTAGTTATATTCTTGTATATAGGAGCAGTATTATAGTAGTTATATTCTTGTATATAAGGGCAGTATTATAGTAGTTATATTCTTGTATATAGGGGCAGTATTATAGTAGTTATATTCTTGTACATAGGGGCAGTATTATAGTAGTTATATTCTTGTATATAGGGAGCAGCATTATAGTAGTTATATTCTTGTACATAGGAGCAGTATTATAGTAGGTATATTCCTGTACATAGGGGCAGTATTATAGTAGGTATATTCCTGTACATAGGAGCAGTATTATAGTAGTTATATTCTTGTATATAGGAGCAGTATTATAGTAATTATATTCTTGTATATAGGAGCAGTATTATAGTAGTTATATTCTTGTATATAAGGGCAGTATTATAGTAGTTATATTCTTGTATATAGGGGCAGTATTATAGTAGTTATATTCTTGTACATAGGGGCAGTATTATAGTAGTTATATTCTTGTATATAGGGAGCAGCATTATAGTAGTTATATTCTTGTACATAGGAGCAGTATTATAGTAGGTTTATATTCCTGTACATAGGGCAGTATTATAGTAGGTATATTCCTGTACATAGGAGCAGTATTATAGTAGTTATATTCTTGTATATAGGAGCAGTATTATAGAAATTATATTCTTGTACATAGGAGCAGTATTATAGTAGTTATGTTCTTGTACATAGGCGCAGTATTATAGTAGTTATATTCTTGTACATAGGGGCAGTATTATAGTAGTTATATTCTTGTACATCAGGAGCAGCATTATAGTAGTTATATTCTTGTACATATGAGCAGTATTATAGTAGTTATATTCTTGTATATAGGGGCAGTATTATAGTAGTTATATTCTTGTGTATATAGGAGCAGTATTATAGTAGTTATATTCTTGTATATAGGAGCAGTATTATAGTAATTATATTCTTGTACATAGGAGCAGTATTATAGTAGTTATATTCTTGTATATAGGGGCAGTATATAGTAGTTATATTCTTGTACACAGGAGCAGCATTATAGTAGTTATATTCTTGTACATAGGAGCAGTATTATAGTAGTTATATTCTTGTACATAGGGGCAGTATTATAGTAGTTATATTCTTGTACATAGGGGCAGTATTATAGTAGTTATATTCTTGTACATAGGAGCAGTATTATAGTAGTTATATTCTTGTACATAGGGGCAGTATTATAGTAGTTAAATTCTTGTACAGAGGAGCAGTATAATAGTAGTTATATTCTTGTACATAGGAGCAGTATTATAGTAGTTATATTCTTGTATATAGGGGCAGTATTATAGTAGTTATATTCTTGTATATAGGAGCAGTATTATAGTAGTTATATTCTTGTATATAGGGGCAGTATTATAGTAATTATATTCTTGTACATAGGGGCAGTATTATAGTAGTTATATTCTTGTACATAGGAGCAGTATTATAGTAGTTATATTCTTGTACAGAGGAGCAGTATTATAGTAGTTATATTCTTGTACATAGGAGTATTATAGCCAGGGCCGTATTTGCCCTTAGGCACTTGTAGGCACGCGCCTAGGGCAGCAGTATTCAGGGGGGCGGCACCTGAGCGTGTCTTATTTAGGGTTTTTTTTTTCTGGGCACTGGCCGTGTCGGGGTGTTTTGCCCCCCCCCCCACCCCATCAGGCCTGCCCTCGCTCCACCAACCTACCTAAGCCTGCTGCTGCTATCCAGCATCCGGCAGGCGCTGAAGGGATAAGGAGGAGGACTAGTGCGGGGACCAGGGATGCGATCTGTATAGTAGTCTGCTGCACAGAGCATTGGTCAGTCACCGCTGGGCTGAGCACTCAGGTGAGAGGGGGTGGAGGCTCATTCATATCACTGCTGCTATCGTGTACTGTACTTTATACGTGGGCTCAAGTCTGCATGGGGCTGTCTGCTGAGGACACGGCTGACAGATAGTGGGTTACATGGTGTGGGATTAGAGGCAGAAGAAGGGTTAAAATTGTTTGGCACGAGATGGGTTAACTTTTGTACGGACAGAGGCACACTGCTGTGTGCTTACAGGACCTGTGATGATGTCACATCAGGGGAGGAGTCAGGGGTCACATGATCAGCTCCTCAGTGTATGCAGGACTCTGCTGTGATGGTTGTAATGGTGCTGGATGAGGTAAAGTTTATGTGTGGGGTCAGGAGGGATTTACAGTGTGGATGTAGTAGAGCCGTGTGTGTATGACGTGTATGGAGCGGAGCCGCGTGTATACAAGGTGTACGGAGCAGAGCCCAATGTGTACGAGGTGTACGGAGCAGAGCCGAGTGTGTACGAGGTGTACGGAGCCGAGTGTGTACGAGGTGTATAGAGCAGAGCCGAGTGTGTACGAGGTTATAGAGCGGAGCCGAGTGTGTACGAGGTGTATAGAGCGGAGCCGAGTGTGTACGAGGTGTACAGAGCGGAGCCGAGTGTGTACGAGGTGTACGGAGCGGAGCCGAGTGTGTACGAGGTGTATAGAGCGGAGCCGAGTGTGTACGAGGTGTATAGAGCGGAGCCGAGTGTGTACGAGGTGTATAGAGCGGAGCCGAGTGTGTACGAGGTGTACGGAGCGGAGCCGCGTGTATACGAGGTGTACGGAGCGGAGCCGAGTGTGTACGAGGTGTACGGAGCGGAGCCGAGTGTGTACGAGGTGTATAGAGCGGAGCCGAGTGTGTACGAGGTGTATAGAGCGGAGCCGAGTGTGTACGAGGTGTATAGAGCGGAGCCGAGTGTGTACGAGGTGTATAGAGCGGAGCCGAGTGTGTACGAGGTGTATAGAGCGGAGCCGAGTGTGTACGAGGTGTGTATAGAGCGGAGCCGAGTGTGTACGAGGTGTACGGAGCGGAGCCGCGTGTATACGAGGTGTACGGAGCGGAGCCGCGTGTATACGAGGTGTACAGAGCGGAGTTGAGTGTGTACGAGGTGTACGGAGCGGAGCCGCGTGTATACGAGGTGTACGGAGCGGAGCCATGTGTGTACGAGGTGTACGGAGCAGAGCCGAGTGTGTACGAGGTGTATAAAGCGGAGCCGAGTGTGTACGAGGCGTGCGGGGCCGAGTGTGTACGAGGTGTATAGAGCGGAGCCGAGTGTGTACGAGGTGTATAGAGCGGAGCCGAGTGTGTACGAGGTGTACGGAGCGGAGCCGCGTGTGTACGAGGTGTACGGAGCGGAGCCGCGTGTGTACGAGGTGTACGGAGCGGAGCCATGTGTGTACGAGGTGTACGGAGCAGAAACGAGTGTGGACGAGGTGTACGGAGCAGAAACGAGTGTGTACGAGGTGTACGGAGCAGAGCCCGGAGTGTATGAGGTGTACGGAGCAGAGCCCGGAGTGTATGATGTGTACGGAGCAGAGCCCAATGTGTACGCTCTGTACACCTCATACACACTCGGCTCTGCTCCGTACAACTCGTACACAGTCGGCTCCGCTCTGTACACCTCGGAGCCGACTGTGTACGAGTTGTACAGAGCAGAGCCAAGTGTGTACGAGGTGTACAGAGCAGAGCCTGGAGTGTATGAGGTGCACGGAGCAGAGCCCGGAGTGTACGAGGTGTACGGAGCGGAGCCCAGTGTGTATGAGGTGTACGGAGCAGAGCCCGGAGTGTACGAGGTGTACAGAGCGGAGCCCAGTGTGTATGAGGTGTACGGAGCAGAGCCCGGAGTGTACGAGGTGTACGGAACAGAGCCGAGTGTGTACGAGGTGTACGGAGCAGAGCCCGGAGTGTATGAGGTGTACGGAGCAGAGCCCAGAGTGTACGAGGTGTACGGAGCAGAGCCCGGAGTGTACGAGGTGTACGGAGCAGAGTCCGGAGTGTACGTGGTGTACGGAGCAGAGCCCGGAGTGTACGAGGTGTACGGAGCAGAGCCCGGAGTGTATGAGGTGCACAGAGCAGAGCCCGGAGTGTACGAGGTATACGGAGCAGAGCCCGGAGTGTACGAGGTGTACGGAGCAGAGCCCGGAGTGTACGAGGTGTACGGAGCAGAGCCCGGAGTGTACGAGGTGTACGGAACAGAGCAGAGTGTGTACGAGGTGTACGGAGCAGAGCCCGGAGTGTACGGAGCAGAGTCCGGAGTGTACGTGGTGTACGGAGCAGAGCCCGGAGTGTACGAGGTGTACGGAGCAGAGTCCGGAGTGTACGAGGTGTACGGAGCAGAGCCCGGAGTGTATGAGGTGCACGGAGAAGAGCACGGAGTGTATGAGGTGTACGGAGCAGAGCCCGGAGTGTACGAGGTGTACGGAGCGGAGGCCAGTGTGTACGAGGTGTACGGAGCGGAGCCCAGTGTGTATGAGGTGTACAGAGCAGAGCCCGGAGTGTACGAGGTGTACGGAACAGAGCAGAGTGTGTACGAGGTGTACGGAGCAGAGCCCGGAGTGTACGAGGTGTACGGAGCAGAGTCCGGAGTGTACGTGGTGTACGGAGCAGAGCCGCGTGCGTAGGAGGTGTACGGAGCAGAGCCCGGAGTGTACGAGGTGTACGGAGCAGAGCCCGGAGTGTATGAGGTGCACGGAGCAGAGCCCGGAGTGTACGAGGTATACGGAGCAGAGCCCGGAGTGTACGAGGTGTACGGAGCAGAGCCCGGAGTGTACGAGGTGTACGGAGCAGAGCCCGGAGTGTACGAGGTGTACGGAGCAGAGCCCGGAGTGTACGTGGTGTACGGAGCAGAGTCCGGAGTGTACGAGGTGTACGGAGCAGAGCCCGGAGTGTACGAGGTGTACGGAGCAGAGCCCGGAGTGTATGAGGTGCACGGAGCAGAGCCCGGAGTGTACGAGGTATACGGAGCAGAGCCCGGAGTGTACGAGGTGTACGGAGCAGAGCCCGGAGTGTACGAGGTGTACGGAGCAGAGCCCGGAGTGTACGAGGTGTACGGAGCAGAGCCCGGATTGTACGAGGTGTACGGAGCAGAGCCCGGAGTGTATGAGGTGTACGGAGAAGAGCCCGGAGTGTATGAGGTGTACGGAGCAGAGCCCGGAGTGTACGAGGTGTACGGAGCAGAGCCCAGTGTGTACGAGGTGTACGGAGCGGAGCCCAGTGTGTATGAGGTGTACGGAGCAGAGCCCGGAGTGTACGAGGTGTACGGAACAGAGCAGAGTGTGTACGAGGTGTACGGAGCAGAGCCCGGAGTGTACGAGGTATGGGAGTGGAGCTGAGTGTGTTTGAGGTGTATGGAGCAGAGCCGAGTGTGTACGAGGTGTACAGAGCAGAGCCGAGTGTGTACGAGGTGTACGGAGCCACGTGTGTATTGGTTGTGTGGAGCAGATCTACGTGTGTACTAGGTGGAGAGCTCTGTGGGGGACATGATAATACTTGGAGGGGTGTGAGGAGCCTTTATACTTTATGCAGGGCTCTTTGAGGGTTGTGTTGGGGTATTATACAGTCTGAAGAGGTTTAGGGGCCATTATACTGTATGTAGGTCCATGACACTGAAGGGAGGGCTGTATGGGGGTCACAGTTGGAGATCATACTGTACCAGTGTACTTGAGGGGCTTACAGTAGGGTCATCATACTGTGTATATGGAGGGATTCACTGTCCGCGATGGGGGAGGGGGTGTGAGATGTGGGTACAAGGCCACGACGGGGAAGGGGGTGTAGGGGACGCGACCGCTGACTGTGCCTAGGGCAGCAGGAACTGGAAATACGGCCCTGATTATAGCAGTTATATTCTTGTACATAGGATCAGTATTATAGTGGATATACTCTTGTACATAGGAGCAGTATTATAGTAGTTATATTCTTGTAGATAGGGGCAGTATTATAGTAGTTATATTCTTGTATATAGGGGCTGTATTATAGTAGTTATATTCTTGTACATAGGAGCAGTATTATAGTAGTTATATTCTTGTATATAGGGACAGTATTATAGTAGTTATATTCTTGTATATAGGAGCAGTATTATAGTAGTTATATTCTTGTATATAGGGCCAGTATTATAGTAGTTATATTCTTGTACATAGGAGCAGTATTATAGTAGTTATATTCTTGTATATAGGGCCAGTATTATAGTAGTTATATTCTTGTACATAGGAGCAGTATTATAGTAGTTATATTCTTGTATATAGGAGCAGTATTATAGTAGTTATATTCTTGTACATAGAGGCAGTATTATAGTAGTTATATTCTTGTATATAGGAGCAGCATTATAGTAGTTATATTCTTGTATATAGGAGCAGTATTATAGTAGTTATATTCTTGTATATAGGAGCAGTATTATAGTAGTTATATTCTTGTATATAGGAGCAGTATTATAGTAGTTATATTCTTGTATATAGGAGCAGTATTATAGTTGTTATATTCTTGTACATAGGGGCAGTATTATAGTAGTTATATTCTTGTACATAGGAGCAGTATTATAGTAGTTATATTCTTGTACATAGGAGCAGTATTATAGTAGGTATATTCTTGTACATAGGAGCAGTATTATAGTAGTTATATTCTTGTATATAGGAGCAGTATTATAGTAGTTATATTCTTGTATATAGGAGCAGTATTATAGTAGTTATATTCTTGTATATAGGGGCAGTATTATAGTAGATATATTCTTGTACATAGGAGCAGTATTATAGTAGTTATATTCTTGTATATAGGGGCAATATTATAGTAGTTATATTCCTGTACATAGGGGCAGTATTATAGTAGTTATATTGTTGTACATAGGGGCAGTATTATAGTAGTTATATCCTTGTACATATGAGCAGTATTATAGTAGTTATATTCTTGTACATAGGAGCAGTATTATAGTAGTGATATTCTTGTACATAGTGCCAGTATTATAGTAGTTATATTCTTGTACATAGAAACAGTATTATAGTAGTTATATTCTTGTACATAGAGGACAGTATTATAGTAGTTATATTCTTGTACATAGGGGCAGTATTATAGTAGTTATATTCTGTATATAGGGGCAGTATTATAGTAGTTATATTCTTGTACATAGGAGCAGTATTGTAGTTATATTCTTGTACATAGGGGCAGTAATATAGTTTTTATATTCTTGTATATAGGGGCAGTATTATAGTAGTTATATTCTTGTATATAGGAGCAGTATTATAGTAGTTATATTCCTGTATATAGGGGCAGTATTATAGTATTTATATTCTTGTACATAGGGGCAGTATTATAGTAGTTATATTCCTGTATATAGGGGCAGTATTATAGTAGTTATATTCCTGTATATAGGGGCAGTATTATAGTAGCTATATTCTTGTATGTAGGGGCAGTATTATAGTAGTTATATTCTTGTATATAGGAGCAGTATTATAGTAGTTATATTCTTGTATATAGGGGCTGTATTATAGTAGTTATATTCTTGTACATAGGAGCAGTATTATAGTAGTTATATTCTTGTACATAGGAGCAGTATTATAGTAGTTATATTCTTGTATATAGGGCCAGTATTATAGTAGTTATATTCTTGTACATAGGAGCAATATTATAGTAGTTATATTCTTGTACATAGGAGCAGTATTATAGTAGTTATATTCTTGTATATAGAGGTAGTATTATAGTAGTTATATTCTTGTATATAGGAGCAGTATTATAGTAGTTATATTCTTGTACATAGAGGCAGTATTATAGTAGGTATGTTCTTGTACATAGCAGCAGTATTATAGCAGTTATATTCTTGTATATAGGAGCAGCATTATAGTAGTTATATTCTTGTATATAGGAGCAGTATTATAGTAGTTATATTCTTGTATATAGGAGCAGTATTATAGTAGTTATATTCTTGTATATAGGAGCAGTATTATAGTAGTTATATTCTTGTACATAGGAGCAGTATTATAGTAGTTATATTCTTGTACATAGGAGCAGTATTATAGTAGGTATATTCTTGTACATAGGAGCAGTATTATAGTAGTTATATTCTTGTATATAGGAGCAGTATTATAGTAGTTATATTCTTGTATATAGGAGCAGTATTATAGTAGTTATATTCTTGTATATAGGGGCAGTATTATAGTAGATATATTCTTGTACATAGGAGCAGTATTATAGTAGTTATATTCTTGTATATAGGGGCAATATTATAGTAGTTATATTCCTGTACATAGGGGCAGTATTATAGTAGTTATATTCTTGTATATAGGAGCAGTATTGTAGTAGTTATATTCTTGTACATAGAAACAGTATTATAGTAGTTATATTCTTGTACATAGGGGCAGTATTATAGTAGTTATATTCTGTATATAGGGGGCAGTATTATAGTAGTTATATTCTTGTACATAGGAGCAGTATTGTAGTTATATTCTTGTACATAGGGGCAGTAATATAGTTTTTATATTCTTGTATATAGGAGCAGTATAATAGTAGTTATATTCTTGTACATAGGAGCAGTATTATAGTAGTTATATTCTTGTACATAGGAGCAGTATTATAGTAGTTATATTCTTGTATATAGGAGCAGTATTATAGTAGTTATATTCCTGTATATAGGGGCAGTATTATAGTAGTTATATTCTTGTACATAGGGGCAGTATTATAGTAGTTATATTCCTGTATATAGGGGCAGTATTATAGTAGTTATATTCCTGTATATAGGGGCAGTATTATAGTAGCTATATTCTTGTATATAGGAGCAGTATTATAGTAGTTATATTCTTGTACATAGGAGCAGTATTATAGTAGTTATATTCTTGTACATAGGGGCAGTATTATAGTAGTTATATTCTTGTATATAGAAGCAGTATTATAGTAGTTATATTCTTGTACATAGGAGCAGTATTATAGTAGTTATATTCTTGTACATAGGGGCAGTATTATAGTAGTTATATTCCTGTATATAGGGGCAGTATTATAGTAGTTATATTCCTGTATATAGGGGCAGTATTATAGTAGTTATATTCTGTATATAGGGGACAGTATTATAGTAGTTATATTCTTGTATATAGGAGCAGTATTATAGTAGCTATATTCTTGCATATAATGGCCGTATTATGCATACTATATAGATGTTCTGGATACTTATCATTCGGGGTTGAGCAGGGGGTGCTCTGTAGGGATACTCACTTTGTTTTGCAGTGTGTGCAGCGTCGGCTCTGCTGTGTCCCGATATAATACATGTTCTTCATTGTTAATATGCTGCCTGCTCCGGTTTACTGAGTTGTAATAAGTGAATGGACCCGGAGGGAAGGGAAAAGCTGAAGGTTTTCTTTGCCTTAGATCCCACAAGCATTAAGTAACACAATGTCCCAAACACCCTGCGGTGGACGGTGGCTCAGTCTACATGTTCGACATCTCCTCTCCCCGCAGGGGGCAGTCACGGGCGGCTGTTTCAGGCTTGTGCCGTCCCAAGGGGCAGAATCTGGTGTTGCCCCATTAGCAGCTGTCGCCTGCGATTACTGTTGAGCTTGTTCCCCTCCAGGTAACGAGCGGCTGCCGCCTGCTTTATACGGTTCCCTCTGTATTAACTCGTTATCCATCACCCGTTACAAAAAGAACAACTTACAGTGATTCATTATTGTAGTTACACGTGTTTGTGTGTTTGGTAGCCCACATGATGGCGGTATAGTGTGGTTATTAGTGCAGTACGCCGCCCCCTTAATGGCGGTATACTGTGGTTATTAGTGTAGTACGTCGCCCCCATGATGGCGGTATAGTGTGGTTATTAGTGCAGTACGTCGCCCTCATGATGGTGGTTTAGTTTTGGTTATTAGTGCAGTACGTCGCCCTCATGATGATGGTATAGTGTGGTTATTAGTGTAGTACGTCACCCTCATGATGGTGGTATAGTGTGGTTATTAGTGCAGAACGTCGCCCTCATGATGGTGGTATGGTGTGTTATTAGTGCAGTACGTCGCCCTCATGATGATGGTATAGTGTGGTTATTAGTGTAGTACGTCACCCTCATGATGGTGGTTTAGTTTGGTTATTAGTGCAGTACGTCGCCCTCATGATGGTGGTATAGTGTGGTTATTAGTGTAGTACGTCACCCTCATGATGGTGGTATAGTGTGGTTATTAGTGCAGAACGCTGCCCCCATGATGATGGTATAGTGTGGTTATTAGTGCAGTACGTCTCCCCCATGATGGTGGTATGGTGTGGTTATTAGTGCAGTACACAGTCCCCATGATGGCGGTGTGGTGTGGTTATTAGTGCAGTACGTCGCCCCATGATGGCGTGTTGGTGTGGTTATTAGTGCAGAATGCTGCCCCCATGATGTCAGTATGGTGTGGTTATTAGTGCAGAACGCTGCCCCCATGATGGCGGTATGGTGTGGTTATTAGTGCAGAACGCTGCCCCCATGATGATGGTATGGTGTGGTTATTAGTGCAGAACGCTGCCCCCATGATGATGGTATAGTGCGGTTATTAGTGCAGTACGTCGCCCCCTTGATGGCGGTATGGTGTGGTTATTAGTGCAGAACGCTGCCCCTATGATGATGGTATAGTGTGGTTATTAGTGCAGTATGCCGCCCCCATGATGGCGGTATGGTGTGGTTATTAGTGCACTACCCAGTCCCCATGATGGTGGTATGGTGTGGTTATTAGTGCAGTACTCCACCCCAATGATGACGGTATAGTGTGGTTATTAGTGCAGTACGCAGTCCCCATGATGGCGGGATAGTGTGGCTATTAGTGCATTACTCCATTCCCATGATGGCGGAATGGTGCGGATTTCAGTGCAGTACGCAGTCCCCATGATGGCGGGATAGTGTGGCTATTAGTGCATTACTCCATTCCCATGATGGCGGAATGGTGCGGATTTCAGTGCAGTACGCAGCTCCCATGATGGCGGTATTGTGCAGTTATTAGCGCTACTGTGATGTCACAGGCGACGGAGCGATCACTTCTTCTTCATGCAGGTAGCAGAGCGTTGCGGCTCCAGGGAAAATGCTCTGCGGCCGCTGACAGCCCCCAGCGCGCTGCGTTATTACTGCACTCCATGACACAGATCACTTTTTCATTCTTAATTGCTACTTAGATTTTTTTCTTCCTCTGATTGATCTGAAGTTTAAATGAACTCATTTATTATAATCGCAGAGTCCTGAATACAAAGTAGCCAAAAATAAGGTACGTCGTTACCAGATTGATCGTCCTGCCGCTGGAAAAAAACTGCCATCTGCCTGCGCAGCCGCCTCGTAAACCGCAGAATGAATCTGGATTTTAAAAAAAAATAAAAGATGTTCATTGAGATTCCGGGGTGATGGCACGGGGGAATAAACTGTATTTAACAGTGCAGCGGTGGGGGAGGGGTGCTGCTCTGTGATTGGCCAATTCATCCATATATGAAACGAGAGCGCTACAAACCGCAAGCGGCGGCAAATTCCTGGCAGGGAGCAGGTGCATTGTGAAAATGGAAACCGGTCTGTAGTTGGTCCAGATACACAGACTTGTCTCATTTTATCATCCTTGTACAGAGCTCTGCTTGCTGTCACAGAATTGGACTTTATCACATTGATGGTCACCAGATACTGCTTACACAGCTTAGGAGCTCTTACAATGGGAATTGTCAATTTTAAAGGAGCTGTCCTTACAGATACATACCGGTATATGGCTGCCCTCTATGAACAGTGCCACCTCCGTTTCCAGGTCACGACTGGTAATGAAGCTCTGCTCTACTAAAGTGAAATGTGCCATAGTTTTGGGTGACGCTGCCTTTGGAGACAGACATTTTTTCTAATCCTAGGACAACCCGTTAATAGTCTGTACCCCTTAAATGCTGGTCGCAGGTTCAAACAGATCCAAGCAGGACTTTAGCTTTATGTGGCCAGGATTTTAGCTACATCCAGCACTGCTGTTAGGTCACAGGATACGTGCTTAGATGATCGCTGTCATAAACAGTCATGGAAAATTGTAGATTCCATCACACCTCAGATCTTACACATTGCAGCTGTATACAAACTTACTCTCTGACCCCGCTCCTCCCATGGTGTAATTAAAGAAAGCTAAAGAATGCAGTGTTATGGCTTTTAATAGATAAGAAATTTGGCGGGAAGCAAAGACTCAGGTTTCTTTGTTCTCTCAGCCAAAACACTTTAAAAAAAATTTCATATATCACATTAATATTAATTGTGAAAATTATATTTTCAGAATCAGTATGAAATGGCAAACGCAAAACACAGTTTTGCTTTGCTGGATGATGGCCGGAATTATAGCAAATGAATTTCTGTCCATTAGAAAATACCAGCTGTGTCACGTTTCCTGTCTATGAAAAGATAAATTCACAAATGACAAGATGACCTTAAAATCTTTCATGTGCAACATGGGATATGGCAAGAGCGGCAATTCCATAATTTTCTTTAGTATTGACAACTCTTCTAAACCCAGCCCCATGAGGTTACCAGGTAGGAGGGATATGTGTTAATAAAAATCAAATTCCCTTTTTGTGACCATTCAGACCATGGAAGAACACAGAAGGACTCTAGATGGACAGCTCTAGATTCGTCAAGTGCAGAGTCACAATAGTCTTATTTCATTCTATGTAACTTCTTAAGCTGACGTATCTGTCCCCTTTCTAAAATCTGTAAGTTGTCAAACATTGCATCAGATAAATATACAAAATTTATGCTTCTCCCTTCTTCTTGATCTATGATGTAAATGCACGACCGCCATTGAAGCTCACGTATATTAGTAAACGGGTGTCCGATCGGCCTAAAAAATATTATGGCAGCATATTTTGCGTATTTGTGTGATATATTGCCATTGTCAATGACAGACCGAGGTATACTACTTATATAATCCGGCTGGAACCTGTGATTTTATATATCCCGTCACAGCAAGCGCCTCAATATTCTGCACAAAATCAGAGCAGCGGCATTCATTTTCTTATCCTTGGTCAATTCTCTGTATTGTCCTGATGATAAGGGGGCGCCAGAGGGCTGCTCGTCATGACAATCGCAGAGTTCTCAAAGTAGACTAAAAATTAAACTTTTTTTTTTAATAAATGCACCTTTTACACCATTTAAAATTTAAAGAAATCAAAAGAAAAATAAAACTAAACCTTTTTTGTCACTTTGTTGTAAAGGTTTGCTCACCCATACGGTTAATACTGTAAAGGATCCAGTGACAGGGTGCCACGACACAAAAGTAAATAATTATTTTTATAATCTTTTAAATAGTTTTACGCTGTTTAAAGTGTAATCTCCGTTTAAACTTTTATTTAATAATAATAATGTAGAGCAAGTGATTTTAATAAACTATTTAATATACTTCATTGAAAAATTCTGGTTGCAAACCATTCCTAAACCTTCTACAAAGTGTCCCAACTGCGCTGTGTGTGAAGCAGACACAGTTTTTTATCAGTCACATCCGTTTTCAGTGAATATGGACATGTAACAATGTTGCAGATAAGGCTAAGCTCAAAGCAGAGTTGCTAAGCAACATCAGAGTTCAGGATCAAGTCAGACTAGTTTCTGCCAGAAAGATGTGTCACAATGTCTGTTAACTCCTTGTCTTCTGGCTCCACGCAGCTCAGGATCTGTAAACCCTTTTCTCTGCTATCACATTACATTGCACTAATCCTATTTAGTCTGCATGCAGTTTCACATCCTTACATTGCACTAGAACATGCTGCTTCAATATAGAAGAAAACTGCATGGCCTGAGGACACATACCTCTACTAATCCTATGACCTGGACAACACGACACTGCTGTTTTCAAAATAGCACAGAACAATGTGAGAAAATAAGTTATATGGCAGATAAAAGCATCATCTTAGCTGCTATGTGACCCATCATTAACAACCTTGCTGCGTATTGTCCATGAAGTGACATTTACACTCTAAATAAAACCATCAGTTTGACATGCTCGTGAATCACACCGATCTGGAGAGGTATTCTCACATTTTACACAGTTCATTGTGCGGAAAACAAACTGCGGCTGAAACCCTCAGATCTTTAATTAAACGAACACATCAAGCTGAATTTGAGGCATTTAGGGTCGGCTGGTGACTTGTCGCGGGGCTGTCGGTGGCTGTGACGCATCCGGGGTTGGCCGGTGACTCGTCTTGAGGTCAGCAGGTGACATGTCCGGAGTCGTCGGGTGACTCATCTGGAGTCAGCGGGTGTGGATTACGCAGACTTTAGTTTCCACAATATAGCAGTACGTTTTAGGAACTGTCTGGCCAAAATGGGCTGAAACTTTCCTCCATTTTGGTAAAAATTGGGTGACGTCTTGAAATGTTTCTCCGCCCTCGTGCAGTTTCCATGGGCTGCAGGCACCTGGTTAGCAGAACTGGAGACTTCCTGTCTGATATTGTTCTGGAAACCTTTATGAAGAATAAGGGAGAATAAGAAATGGGAAGACAATTGGCAATGGGTCAAGAAGTCGCAGCAGTTGAGCTGACTTGGAATGTGGGGACATGCAGCTAGTTTTTTTTTTCCTGACATCTTGTCCTCCTCTTCCTTGAGGATGCCGCTCTTTTTCAGTCTTCTTTAAGGCTTGGTGATAACTCAATAGTTGCAGTGCACATATTAGGGACTGCATACAGGTTACCCCCTGGACATACTATACAGTGGGAAGGAAGATATACTGATCCCGATGGTCAGAGCGCGGTTCCTGGATACTTATTCCCTTTAAGTAATGTTTCTGTTCTCTCTCACTCCTATAATTCTTTACGCTACGATATGTTAAGATATTGTTGGTACAGCACGGCTTTTGAGGCGGTGCAGCGACGTTGTAATGACGTTGTTGAGTGTGACACGTAGATACAACCAACGGTAAGTCATTAGATCGTTGATCGCAGGTTTATGAACATGTCCATAAATCTGTCGTTCATGCAACCTGCAACATCGTTGTGTGTGACACCTTTCCAACGGTATAGTTTACGAACTTCCCTATTCAGAACTGAAGCACGTAGGCGACCAAATGACCGCAAGTATCATTCGCTTGTGGTGAATCGTTGCTGCGTCGTTCAATATATCTGTACGTGTGACATCTCACTAGCGATCAATGAACAATGTTCAAGCGATCCAGGCCAAGTCGGATCGCTGAAACATTGAAGTGTGTAACAGGCCCTTACTCCTCTAATTCTCCACATACAATCTTTTCTCTCCAGCCATACCCATCCACCCTAACCTGCTCCATTCTTAAACTCTCCCAGCTTCTCCTCATTGCTGGTGACATATCCCCGAGTCATTTCCTATCAACCCCCATCCATAATCTAGCCCGTATTCCCCCAACCTTTCTAACCTTTCAGCCAGTCCCCCTCCCCCAGTCTCTTTAACAGGGGCCCTAAGGAACACTCAATCGCTCTGTCTGCAATAAACTTTCATACAACCTCAACCTCTTCATCAATAACAAACTCTCCGTCTTGGCATCACTGAATCCTTGCTTTTAAACAGAATTTCCAACTCTAAAGGCCCAGTTACAAACAGATAATTGTGCAGAGATTGTTCGCAAATCTCGGTTGCAGTGAAATCATGGACACATTGCTCCATTTGTACATGGCAACAAAATGGAACAATGTGTCCATGATTTCACTGCAACCAAAGATCTGCAAACAAACAATCTCTGCACAATTATCTGTGTGTGTAACTAGGCCTTTATGGTGGACTCCATCTTTCCCGCACACCCCACCCCGGCAACATGTACGGTATAGGGGTTGGTTTTCCCTTTACCCCGATTCCACTGTCACTCTCCATTACTCTTCCCCCTTTTGAGTACACTCAGCCAGCTGGGGGTTGGAGGGGGAGTAGGTACGACAGTTATATAATGACCCCCAGTGCCAGGCACCATTTTTTCTTGACCCCTTCACCACCTGGCAACTTCATTTAATTACTGCTGACATCCCCAGTATCATCATGGGTGATTTCAACATTCCCATTGACACTTCCACCTCAGCTGTCTCTAATCTTCTAACACTTGCTCCTTCTGTCGCCTCAATGGTCCTCTGCAGCCACTCGCAAAGAAGGCCACACACTGGACCTTATCTTCACCGCCTCTATTCTCTATCTAACCTCTCTGACTCACCCCTCCCTTTGTCTGACCACAGCTTACTCACATTCTCTTTCCTCACCTTTCCTAGTGCGCAACACCCACTCCACAAACTCACTCATCATTCTCGTTGAAATCTCAAGCACATTCATTTGCACTCACTCTCACTTCCTTCTCCCTCTTGCAGACATAGCTTCCTTTGACAATGCAGATGCTGCTACCACCTTGCATAATAGCACCATAACTGCAGCCCTTGAATCGACCATTCCCCTCACACTTACCAAAACCCCCACAATCAACAAGTAACCCTGGCATACCAGCCTGGCTAAGGAACTTTGGAGAGTTTCCAGGGTGGCTGAGTGGATATGGAAGAGATCCCATTCCACCAAGCAGGTCATCCCATACAAGCAGTCCCTCACAAATTTCAAGTCCACACTAACTACTGCAAAACAAGCCTACTTCTCATTTCATATCCTTCCTGTCTTGCAAACCTAAACAGCTATTCAATACATTCAATTCTCTCCTCTGTCCCACCAACACCTCCTCCCTCACCTCTCAACTGAAGACTTTATCAAAGTTCTGCTTGCAGAATGAGGAAAGCTTTGGCCCAAAGACCCTCCACACATCTACGCAGCCGTCTTCCTCCATAACCACTTTCTCCGCCATGACAGATGATCAACTTTCCTTTCTACTGTCCAGATTACATCTCAGCACCTGTGCGCGTGACCGCTCCTGACCCAACTCATCCCCACCCTAACCCACTTCTTCAACCTATCACTAACAGCTGATGTCTTCCCCTCATACTTTAAACATTCCTCGAGTACACGCATCCTAAGTGTCCAACTTTTGCCCATATCACTCCTCCCTTGTGCCTCAAAACTGCTGAAACAGCATGTTCAACTTGGACTGTCCTCTCTCCTCCATCTCCCTCTTTGACCGGTTGCAATCTGGCTTCCGACTTTCAGTCAATCAACTGAAACTATGGTTAGTAGGTCATTGGTGACTTGTAGTTCTTGCAAACAGCAAGAAACATTACTCTGTCCTCCTCCTCCTGTCCTCTGCCTTCTACATTACTCGGTCCTCCTTCTCTTGGTCCTGTCCTCTGCCTTCTACACAGATGTGGTCTTATTCTCTTGGACCTGTCCTCTGCCTTCTAGACTACTCTGTCCTCTTTCTCTTGGACCTGTCTTATTCCTTTGACATGGTAGACCATTCCTTTTGCTACAGATTCTCATATCTCTTGGTATCACAGACTTGGCCTCTCATGGATCTCTTCATACCTAACACACCAGACATTCAGCGTCTCCCTCTCCCACACCACCTCCTCCTCCTCCTCCTCTCGCCCCCTGCCTGTTGTTGTTCCCCAAGGTTCAGTTCTAGGACCCTTACTCTTCTCCATCTAAACCCTTGGCCAGCTCAGAGTTTCACGGCTTTCAGTATCATCTCTACACTGATGACACACAGATCTACCTCTCTGGACTTGACATCACCTCCTTACTGACCAAAATTCCATAGGGTCTGTCCACTATTTCATCTCTTTTCTGCTCGATTTCTAAAACTAAACATGAACAAAACAGAATTCATCATCTTTCCCCCATCTCATTCTACCACCCCACCAAACTTAGCCATCATAGTCAATGGCTGCTCATTCGCCCCAGCCTCGTATGCTCTGTGCCTTGGGATAATCCTCAATTCTACTCTCTCCTTCAAGCCACATATCCAAGCCTTCTCCACATTCTGCCGACTCCAACTAAAAATATTTCCCGGATCCGTACATTCTTTGTCCAAGAAACTACAAAAACACTCGTGCACGCCCTCATCATCTCCCGTCTCTATTATTACAACCTCCTGCTCTCTGGCCTCCCCTCTAGCACTCTTGCACCTCTCCTATCTATCCTGAAAACTCTGCTGCCCGACTAATCCACCTGTCTCCCCGCTATTACCAAGTCTCTCCTCTCTGCCTTCACTGGCTCCCCATTGCCCAGAGAGTCCAGTTCAAAACCCAGCCATGACATACAAAGCCATCCACAACCGGTGCCTTCCATAGATCTGTGACACAGTCTTCTGGAACTCCCCTAGATGCAACCTTCGATCCTCTCCAGATCTCCTTCTCTACTCCCCTCTTATTTCTTCTTCCCACAACTGCATACAAGATTTCTCCCATGCTTCCGCCATACTCAAACACTCTGCCTCAACACATCAGACTCTCGTCAATTGTGTAAAACTTGACAAGGAACATGAAGACCCGACAAGTCTAAAACCTGCAGTCATCCTTAGTCCAAGAAACCACCACACGACCAGCTCTACCCTCTCCTTGTGTATCCTCACCCATCCCCTGTAGACTGTGAGCCCTCACAGGCAGGGTCCTCTCTCCTCCACTGTTGTATCCTCACCCATCACTTGTAGACTGAGCCCTCACAGGCAGGGTCCTCTCTCCTCTTGTGTCGTTGATAATTATTGTACTTGTATGCCCCTATTTCACACGTACAGCGGCATGGAATAAAAGGTGCTTTAATAAGAATAAAAAAATAAATAATTTTGCAATGTCTTTTTAATCCGGGTGGTGCTTAGTGGTCAATGGGATGCCCGATGTCCCAGGTTGTGACTAGAGCTCATGCTGAATCACAACTTCATGGGGGTCCCTTATTGATCTGTGGCTGAGAAGAGTCCGACTCTCCTGGCGACGACTGGGCTTGGGAGACATTTTTGTGTCCATCTGAAATATAAATATGGAATTGTTTGTGGTATTAAAAGCCAGAAAGACTCCAGACCGCTCTGTCTTCCCCCCAACCTTCTCCCTACAGACCCCTCTGTCTCCCCCCCATCCAACCTCCTCCGTACAGACCCTCTGTCTCCCCCCCCATCCAACCTCCTCCCTACAGACCCCTCTGTCCCCCCCATCCAACCTCCTCCCTACAGACCCCTCTGTCCCCCCCATCCAACCTACTCCCTACAGACGCCTCTGTCCCCCCCATCCAACCTATTCCTTACAGACGCCTCTGTCCCCCCCATCCAACCTACTCCTTACAGACCCCTCTGCCCCCCCCATCCAACCTCCTCCCTACAGACCCCTCTGCCCCCCCATCCAACCTCCTCCCTACAGACCCCTCTGTCCCCCCCATCCAACCTCCTCCCTACAGATCCCTCTGCTTCCCCATCCAATCTCCTCCTTACAGACCCCTCTGTCCCCCCATCCAACCTCCTCCTTACAGACCCCTCTGTCCCCCCATCCGACCTCCTCCCAACAGACCCCTCTGTCCCCCCCATCCGACCTCCTCCCAACAGACCCCTCCGTCCCCCTCATCCACCCTCCTCCCTACAGACCCCTCTGTCCCCCCCATCCAACCTCCTCCCTACAGACCCCTCTGCCCCCATCCAACCTCCTCCCTACAGACCCCTCTGCCCCCCCATCCAACCTACTCCTTACAGACCCCTCTGTCCCCCCATCCAATGTCATCCCTACAGACCCTCTGTCCCCCCCATCCAACCTACTCCTTATAGACCCTCTGTCCCCCCTATCCAACCTCCTCCCTACAGACCTCTCTGTCCCCCCATCCAACCTCCTCTCTACAGACCCCTCTGTCCCCCCCATCCAACCTCCTCCCTACAGACCCCTCCGTCCCCCTCATCCAAACTCCTCAATGCCCCTACCATCTATCCTCCCTACAGCGCTGACCCCCCATCAAACCTCCTCCCTACAGACCCCTAAGACCCCCCACTATCCAACCTCCTCCCTACAGACCCCTCAGTCACCCCATCATCCATCCTTCTCCCTACAGCACTGTTCTCCCATCCAACCTCTTCCCTACAGACCACTCAGTCCCCCCATCCAACCTCCTCCCTACAGACCCCTCTGTCCCTCCCATCCAACCTCCTCCCTACAGACCCCTCCGTCCCCCTCATCCAACCTCCTCAGTGCCCCTACCATCTATCCTCCCTACAGCGCTGCCCCCCCATCAAACCTCCTCCCTACAGACCCCTAAGACCCCCCACTATCCAACCTCCTCCCTACAGACCCCTCAGTCACCCCATCATCCATCCTTCTCCCTACAGCGCTGTTCTCCCATCCAACCTCTTCCCTACAGACCACTCAGTCCCCCCATCAAACCTCCTCCCTACAGACCCCTCTGTCCTCTCCATCCAACCTCCTCCCTACAGACCCCTCCGTCCCCCTCATCCAACCTCCTCAGTGCCCCTACCATCTATCCTCCCTACAGCGCTGCCCCCCCATCAAAACTCCTCCCTACAGACCCCTAAGACCCCCCACTATCCAACCTCCTCCCTACAGACCACTCAGTCCCCCCCACCATCTAACTCCTCCCTACAGACATCTCTGTCCCCCCATCCAATGTCATCCCTACAGACCCCTCTGTCCCCCCCATCCAACCTACTCCTTACAGACCCCTCTGTCCCCCCATCCGTCATCCCTACAGACCCCTCTGCCCCTATCCAATCTTTTCCCTACAGACCCCTCTGTCCCCCCCATCCAACCTA
The DNA here is from genome assembly GCA_033576535.1 of Allobates femoralis. Taxonomy (NCBI): domain Eukaryota; kingdom Metazoa; phylum Chordata; class Amphibia; order Anura; family Aromobatidae; genus Allobates; species Allobates femoralis. Next base: position 34,697,000 of record JARQOC010000010.1, read on the forward strand.
CTCCTTATAGACCCTCTGTCCCCCCTATCCAACCTCCTCCCTACAGACCTCTCTGTCCCCCCCATCCAACCTCCTCTCTACAGACCCCTCTGTCCCCCCCCATCCAACCTCCTCCCTACAGACCCCTCCGTCCCCCTCATCCAAACTCCTCAATGCCCCTACCATCTATCCTCCCTACAGCGCTGACCCCCCATCAAACCTCTTCCCTACAGACCCCTAAGACCCCCCACTATCCAACCTCCTCCCTACAGACCCCTCAGTCACCCCATCATCCATCCTTCTCCCTACAGCACTGTTCTCCCATCCAACCTCTTCCCTACAGACCACTCAGTCCCCCCATCCAACCTCCTCCCTACAGACCCCTCTGTCCCTCCCATCCAACCTCCTCCCTACAGACCCCTCCGTCCCCTCATCCAACCTCCTCAGTGCCCCTACCATCTATCCTCCCTACAGCGCTGCCCCCCCCATCAAACCTCCTCCCTACAGACCCCTAAGACCCCCCACTATCCAACCTCCTCCCTACAGACCCCTCAGTCACCCCATCATCCATCCTTCTCCCTACAGCGCTGTTCTCCCATCCAACCTCTTCCCTACAGACCACTCAGTCCCCCCATCCAACCTCCTCCCTACAGACCCCTCTGTCCCTCCCATCCAACCTCCTCCCTACAGACCCCTCCGTCCCCCTCATCCAACCTCCTCAGTGCCCCTACCATCTATCCTCCCTACAGCGCTGCCCCCCATCAAACCTCCTCCCTACAGACCCCTAAGACCCCCCACTATCCAACCTCCTCCCTACAGACCACTCAGTCCCCCCCACCATCTAACTCCTCCCTACAGACATCTCTGTCGCCCTATTAAACCTCCTCCCTACAGACTCCTGTCCCACTAATCTAACCTAATCCGTACAGACCCCTCTGTCCCTCCCATCCAACCTCCTCCCTACACTACAGACCCCTCAGTCACCCCACCATGCAACCTCCTTCCTACAGATCCCTCAGACCCCCAACCATCCTCTACCGTACAGACACCTGTCCCCCCCCATCCAACCTCCCCCCTACAGACCCCTCCACCCCGCACCAACCAACCACCTCCCTACAGATCCCCTTTGTCCCCCCACCATCCAACCTCCTCCCTATTGAACCCCTTCATCTCCACAAGAATAAAAAGGTACAGAGCTTGTCGTTCAGTACACCGCTGCTTTCCTGACATTTGTCAGGGGATTTTTAGGAGACTCCATACACAGAGGATCACTAGATGGTCCTGCCGATGTCTACAGTATATGGGGTCTTCACAGTGACCCTTCTGAGAGGTGCCCCCTTTGTCCTCGGTGCTGTAATGGCGGCCCAGTATAGGACTTACCGTCTTGGGAGGTGTAACACTTGCTTTCTTCCTCAGGACGTTGGTGTGTGGTTGAGAGCAGACGTGCTTCCCGACCTAAAGTGAAAGAAATGAAGATTTGTTAGAGCGGAGAGGATAAGTTGCTTCATGAGCAGGGAGGCTAGACCGGGGGAAATTACAGAAGCAGACGCAGCCGCCGGGTGTAAATCACCGGCATCAGGTGCTGAGAACAAACGCAGTGTGTGTCAGTGTGAAGAAAGCCCAGCACATGGCAGAAACGCAGCAACTTAACCCCTTAATGACCCCGCACGTCCTGTGTAGACATGGCCTTATAAAGAAAGACAATCTGCCTAAGAGTTGTGCAGGTATGAGAAGTAATTCGGAGCTTGGAGAGGGCGTGTATCTACCCCTGGACACCGCTGGAGGAGCAGAGGCTCAGGGAAGCTGCCGGAGGGTCGCATGTTCCAAGCCACAAAGCTTTGCCCAAAATCTTTCCTAAAAAATTAATCTGATAGAACAAATCAGACCGGCATTAGGCCGATGCGCGTCTCGGCTCTGCGCCGTCCGTCTGTAAGTCACAGTCTGACATTTACTGTCCAGTAAAAAGACAGTGAAAACGTCGCTCAGATATACGGCGCAGTGAGAAAATATCACATTCTTCAATAAACCGCAAATAACAATAAAATGAGACTTTATGGGACAATGAAGGAAAGAGTCTCTCGTTAAATGGGGTTTAACGCCGCAAAATCTTCACTGTTATCACAGCAGACGGCGCGGCGGCTCTACATCACCGGCACGTTACTGGCAGGGGGTGCAGCAGCCATAAAGCACCACCACATTACCATCAGACTGTGCTGCAGCTGTAAATCACCGGCATGTTAGCGGCAGATTGTGCTGAGACTATAAATCACTGGCACATTACCGGAAGAGGGTGCGGCTGCTGCAGAGATCAGAACACACAGGGGCTCATACACAATAGTACGGGGGAGTCAATGTATTATTGCATACCGATTTTGTTGACGTGGATGGTTTAGCCAGCTTGGATGGTTTGGCCAGTGTGGATGGTGTGGATGGTTTGCTGCTGCAGCTGTCGGTCTCCGATGTCCCACTGCTGGCTGGGCTGTTCCAGTCCTCGACTGCATCCAAATGGCCGCACCAGCTAAACCCTTTGCACCTCCTTCCAGACAGTCCTCGTCCGGGATGTTTCTCCACGTCCTCATCATCTCCAGCACATTGGACGGTCCCTGGACGCTGCTGGTGACCCCCTGGTAAGAGACGTTATAAAGGCTATGTTCACACACAGCGTTTTTGTGAGGATACGTTTTTATTGCAAAACTGCACCAAGAACGGATCTTCAGAGAATGTAGCGTTCTATGTGTGAACGTCCTGCGCTTTCTTCCTGTGCTTTATACTTACCTCGCCACGCTACCCCGGTGACCCCCGGCGGTGCCTGCAGATCCCCCGTGGGGGCGGCAGCAAGCGCGGACTCTAGGACCCTGCAGCACCATGTGACCGGTGACATCGCCCTGTCACATGGTGCTGTTTAAGGTCCTGCACAAGGTCCTACTGTGCCGGTATGAAGAGCGATCACCAAGGGAGCGCGGCGAAGTGAGTAAAAAGAGCGCAAAAAAGGCACAAAACAATTTGCATCCGCAAAATGATGGACCGTGTGAACACATTTCAGCAAAAGCCATTGCTTTTGCTGGGATGCGTTATTGCGCTGCGTTTCAATGCATTTACGTACAGCTAAAAAGCAAGTAAATGTAGAAATACAATATGTATGAATGTAGCCTGAGATTTGAAGGTTTCCTGTGCCATTTTATGCAAAGAAAATCACTAACCCGGCTACCCACAATCTGGAGACAGACGTCCGAAGGGAGGGCGGCGTAGGGTCAGAGACGTCCGAAGGGAGGGCGGCGTAGGGGCAGAGACGTCCGAAGGGAGGGCGGCGTAGGGGCAGAGACGTCCGAAGGGAGGGCGGCGTAGGGGCACAGACGTCCGAAGGGAGGGCGGCGTAGGGGCACAGACGTCCGAAGGGAGGGCGGCGTAGGGGCACAGACGTCCGAAGGGAGGGCGGCGCAGGGGCACAGACGTCCGAAGGGAGGGCGGCGCAGGGGCACAGACGTCCGAAGGGAGGGCGGCGCAGGGGCACAGACGTCCGAAGGGAGGGCGGCGCAGGGGCACAGACGTCCGAAGGGAGGGCGGCGGAGGGGCACAGACGTCCGAAGGGAGGGCGGCGGAGGGGCACAGACGTCCGAAGGGAGGGCGGCGCAGGGGCACAGACGTCCGAAGGGAGGGCGGCGCAGGGGCACAGACTCGAATTGAGGGCGGCGCAGAGGCACAGACGTCGAAGGGAGGGCGGGCAATGGAGCCGGACGTTCGAAGGTTTCGGCGCGCATTGGGCAAGGAACGTCCAACGGTAGGGCGGCGCATGGGACAGACGTCCGAAGGGAGGGCGGCGGCAGGGGCAGAGACGTCCGAAGGGAGGGCGGCGCAGGGGCAGGACGTCCGAAGGGAGGGCGGCGGAGGGGCAGGACGTCCGAAGGGAGGGCGGCGGAGGGGCACGACGTCCGAAGGGAGGGCGGCGGAGGGGCACGACGTCCGAAGGGAGGGAGGCGGAGGGGCACAGACGTCCGAAGGGAGGGAGGCGGAGGGGCACAGACGTCCGAAGGGAGGGAGGCGGAGGGGCACAGACGTCCGAAGGGAGGGCGGCGGAGGGGCACAGACGTCCGAAGGGAGGGCGGCGGAGGGGCACAGACGTCCGAAGGGAGGGCGGCGGAGGGGCACAGACGTCCGAAGGGAGGGCGGCGGAGGGGCACAGACGTCCGAAGGGAGGGCGGCGGAGGGGCACAGACGTCCGAAGGGAGGGCGGCGGAGGGGCACAGACGTCCGAAGGGAGGGCGGCGGAGGGGCACAGACGTCCGAAGGGAGGGCGGCGGAGTAGAGAGAGTCTGGAGGGGAAACGATGAGTTTTCTGAGCGAGAAGTAAGATTCACAGGAGGTTAAAGGAAGGGAAGAGTTTTTGGAGCATATGGCACAGCTTCCTCCTTGCATGGAAGCACAGATGGTTGGCTGAGTGTCCTATGCATGAAGGGGTGGAGGTGTTTGGAGAGGCAGGAGAGAGATTAGCCAGTGGTAAGTGAACTGCTGATCACGGAGGTCAGATTTTTGGGGTCTCTGGTGGGATCAGTACGATGAGGTTTGTGACCATGTTTTGCTACTGACACCTACTGTGATCCAGGAACTGTCGAGCAGCTCGTTGGCGGTGATCCGGTCGGCAGGATCCACTCTGAGAAGTTTCTCTAGAACGTCTTTGGCTGGAAGGAAATTGAAAAGTAGAAGCTTTATAAGAAACATTGTGTACGGCGTTGCCACGTCCACAGAAGAGGGGAGCACGTTCCAGAGCGTGGGGGCTGCACTGTTGTCATAGTCCGCAGGCGCTGCACTAGGAGGCATGGGATGTACAGTCCCCCCCACCCGATCTCTGGGGGACCTGAACCCTCACAGGTCAGCGGTTATCACTTTTCTGTGTAATGTTGGAAACATTCTAGCTTCACCATTTCTAAGCATTTTTGTTGCGGAGAAGATTTCTCTTTGTTCCCAGGCAAAATGCTGGATGTAGTGGAATAACCGGAGCCTCCAGGGGGCGCCGTTCTGTGTGGATCCCCCCGGTTGGCACATAATAGCATTTGACTGTTCTGTATATGGTGGTGGCCCTGTGTGCAGGAGGTGGCGGCATTAGACTGGTGCTATTGCCGCTCTGTGATATTAGGTAATGCAGGAGCCGAGCTGAGCTCCATTGTCACAGACACGGGGCTAATGTAAGCGATCGATGGCTGAACCTTTCCTAAGTACACGTCCATGTCAGACAAACAATAGCCGCTCTGCCCCGGAGCGCCGGCTGCTAAAAGGCTTTTATTTGTAGCGGTTCGGCCCGGGGCTGCTTACGGCCATTAAAAGCCTTTTCTCTATGACACGCTGCGTCTGTCCTCACACTGGATGTAAACAAGAGCTTGGCATTCTGCGTGGGCACTTACCCGCTTTGCTCACCGACTGCCACACTGCGGACGAAAAGTCCAGCTCCCCTCGCTTTATGCATTCAGAAAGTTTCTCCTTTGAGCTTTCCATGAATGGTGGCTTCCCAGATAACCTGCAGAAAACAGACAGAGTTACAGAGCAGGTCTGAGACCAGAAGTAACACCCCCATCATCCCACCCCCGGCAGTGGTAATGGGGCGACACCAATCCTCCCACCCCCTGCAGAGCTGCTGTGGCAACATCGAACCTCCCTCATACCACCTGCAGAGGCAACGGGGCGACACCGACCCTCCCATCGCCTGCAGAGGTGCCGGGACGACATCAAACCTCCTTCATACCCCCTCCAGAGGCAACGGGGTGACACCAACTCGCCCACCCTCTGCATAGGCAACAGGGCGACATCCAACCTTCCACACACTCCCTTCACAGGCAACATCGTTCCACCCAACCCTGCAGAGGTGCTGGGGCGACACTGACCCTCCCTCCTACCCCTCCAGAGGTAACAAGGCAACACCGATTCTCTCTTTCCCACCCGGGCAAAGGTAACGTGGCAAGACAGACTTTGTCTCTTACCCTCTGCAGAGGCAACGTAGAGAAACCGAACCAACCGTCCACCCCCTGCAGAAGTAATGTGGCGACACCAACCCTCACTCCACCGCCAGCAGAGGCAACACCAACCTCACTCCACCGCCAGCAGAGGCAACACCAACCCTCACTCCACCGCCAGCAGAGGCAACACCAACCCTCACTCCACCCCCCAGCAGAGGCAACACCAACCCTCACTCACCCCCCCAGCAGAGGCAACACCAACCCTCACTCCACCCCCCAGCAGAGGCAACACCAACCCTCACTCCACTGCCAGCAGAGCCAACACCAACCCTCACTCCACCCCCCAGCAGAGCCAACACCAACCTCACTCCACCCCCCAGCAGAGCCAACACCAACCCTCACTCCACCCCCAGCAGAGGCAACACCAACCCTCACTCCACCCCCCAGCAGAGGCAACACCAACCCTCACTCCCCCCCCAGCAGAGGCAACACCAACCCTCACTCCACCCCCCCAGCAGAGGCAACACCAACCCTCACTCCACCCCCCAGCAGAGGCAACACCAACCCTCACTCCACCCCCCAGCAGAGGCAACACCAACCCTCACTCCACCGCCAACAGAGGCAACACCAACCCTCACTCCACCGCCAGCAGAGGCAACACCAACCCACTCCACCGCCAGCAGAGGCAACACCAACCCTCACTCTACCGCCAGCAGAGGCAACACCAACCTCACTCCACGCCAGCAGAGGCAACACCAACCCTCACTGCACCGCCAGCAGAGGCAACACCAACCCTCACTCCACCGCCAGCAGAGGCAACACCAACCCTCACTCCACCCCCAGCAGAGGCAACACCAACCCTCACTCCACCTCCAGCAGAGGCAACACCAACCCTCACTCCACCGCCAGCAGAGGCAACACCAACCCTCACTCCACTGCCAGCAGAGGCAACACCAACCCTCACTCCACCCCCAGCAGAGGCAACACCAACCCTCACTCCACCTCCAGCAGAGGCAACACCAACCCTCACTCCACCGCCAGCAGAGGCAACACCAACCCTCACTCACTGCCAGCAGAGGCAACCAACCCTCACTCCACCCCCAGCAGAGGCAACACCGACCTGCCCTCTACCCCTGCAGAGGCAATGAGGCGACACCGACCCTTCTTTCACCAAAGAGATCACATTCACCGATACGTTTATATCCTCTGCTGCTGCTTCTAGATCACAAAGGAAAAAGTCACGAGTGACCGACCTTCATGTAACAGAATAGTGAAAGGAACATCCTCATGATACAAACTGCGGGAGGAGTGCGAACCAAGCAGAGCACAGCCGGCAACCTCTGACATAGAGCCGGGACAGCCACATCCGGAGCCGCCCGTCAGCCTGAGATCAGAAGGTGCTGCTGCTCTCACAACACAACCTGCAGCATGGCGGGATCAGACTGTAAACCGCACGGATTCTCAGCAACATTAACAAATCTGCTCAATTATTTGCAACACGGACGAGAAGTGTAAACCTTTACTGCACTGGAAGCAGTTATTCTTCACCTGCAGAAAACTTTTGCACAGTAAAAGAAAAAAATAATAAATTTGATAAAAATTGTTACTATAGCTTTTTTTTTTTTTTTTTTTTAAATTAAACTAAATTTAACCCCTTCAACCCCCAAGCGTTTTTTGGCCCCAATGACCCGGCCATTTTTTTGCAGTTCTGACCAGTGTCACTTTATGAGGTTATCACTCTGGAGCCTCAGCGGATCCTATTGATTCTGACACTTTTTATGTCACATATTGGACGTCATGTTAGTGGTAGTAAATTTAGGATGATGATTTTTGCGTTTGTTAAAATAATGGAAATTTGCCAAGACTTTTTGAAAATGTTGCAGTTTTCAAACTTTTAATTCTTATACCGTTAAACTGGAGAGTAACTGTCACACAAAATAGTCAATAAATAACATTTCCACCCAAAAGTGACACCATGCTAAAATCTGCACCCCTCAGACTACTCAAAACCACAAAAGTTCAGGAACCTTCAGGTGCGTCACAGGAACTAAAGCAACGTGGAAGGAATAAATGGGTGTTTAGCACCGTGAATCCCAGATGCTTCACAGATTTTATAACGTTGAGCCGTGAAAATGAAAATATGGAGAAGAAAAGAACATTTTTATGGAAAAAAAGGATTTCTTAATTTTGACAGAGGCAACATGATAAAATGGACTCCAAAATTCACAGCAGAGGGGGGGAGGTGGAACGCTTGGGCTTCCCCACGCTCAGAATTCCAGCCCCTAGCAAAAATACAGTGAAGCTCCACTTTTAAAATTTCTACAAATAATTGCAAAAAAAAAAAAAAAATATGACGTGGGGTTTCGCCATATTTTTGGTTGTCAGCCAGGTACAACTAAGCAGCTGGGGGCTGGAATCCTCAACGTGGGGAGGCCCAAGTGTTCTGGGACAGGCCGGCTGGGAATTGCAGCCCGCAGGAAATGGCACATTTATTGAAGCACCATTTTCAAGCGCTGTACCCCAACTCTTCTAGTTGCCTTGGTTTCGGTGGCACAATGGTTAATAAAGGGGTTAATGGCAACTTTTTATTGGCAGCTGGCACTAAATCCAGGATTTATAATGTCGGGCCAATGTTAGGAATCTCTAGTAAATCGTAAATAATAAAAAAAATTATATATATGTGTTGTGTATTAGAACAAAAAAAAACAAACATTTAGACTGCATCTTTATTACACCAACATACCCGCCAATGGTAATCCACAACGATGGTTCCACAATGCTCAATTGTCTCCGTGACATCCATAGACTGCAGCAAGGGAACAAGTGTCCTCTTGCTGCAGTCTCTGGGGTTACCCTAATTGCAGATGCACTGTATGGCAATGATCTGTCAGTGCTGTAGACCAAAGTCCCAGAGATCACATGATCTAGGAGGCTAGGGTCAGGTGACCGGATGTTGACATGGCAACTTAGGGTCACCATGGCGATGATCAGCTCATTGCAATTACATTGCGGTGGACCAATCAGTGCAGGAAGCGGTGAGTGACAATGCACTCCCTCTCCCCGGACCCTGACTGCTGGTAAGATCACAGCAGTTAGAGACAGTGAGCCCTGTCTCTGGCTGTCACATCACTCCTCCTCAGCATCCAGCTTCCTTCATGTGCGGGATGAAATGAGGGGAGCGGTCTGATACAGGCGTGTTAAGGCTGTGGAGGGGCGGTGGGTGGGCACATGCGATTCGTGCTGCCACTATGCTTGCTGATGGAAGGAGGGGGCGATACCGCCCCCTCCAGAGCTTCAGCCTATGGAAGGGGATATTACAGCCTCAACTTTAGGCTGAAAGCTAACTAATTAGGCAAATTTGCAGAAAGTAGCGGCACACGGATTGGATCCAAAAATTTCCGGCTTTTATTTGTGCATCAAGTTACAGGTGGTGCAGGGAGGGGGGGTGCTGAAAGTGCAACAGACCGTTTCGAGGTACTCCTCTTCCACGGGCACTTTCAGCACCCCCCCTCCCTGCACCACCTGTAACTTGATGCACAAATAAAAGCCGGAAATTTTTGGATCCAATCCGTGTGCCGCTACTTTCTGCAAATATCAAGAGTTTTTCTCCAGCAGAGCACCGGATCCCAGACACCGCCGTGTTCCGCAAAGAATCTGCAGCAGGTTAGTGCCCGGTTCACTTCTCCTAATAATTGTAATTAGGCAAATTCATTGCCTTGTCATTACAATTGCTAGGATTGGCTGTTCAGAATTGAACAGCCAATCACAGCAATCCTAAGTGCGGGGTGGGGAATCGAGATCCCGGGAGGTCAAGCTGCGGTATCCTGTGATTAAAATCACAGGATACTGCAGTGTGTTCCCAGTTAACGCAGCCAGGGTGCCGCATTTGTGCCAGGACGAATCCACTCGTTCCTGGTCGGGAACGACTTAGCTGTTGGACAAACGGGCGAGTCAGGAAGGGGTTAAAGAAAACGAAGAATAGAGAAATGCAAATCTATTTGGCGACTGGCCATCACCCCCTGCTCCGTATTCGGCGACCCCTACGGCGCCTCCCTCCTGTGCTTCTGTATTCAGCACCCGCCACCCCTCCGGAGCCTCCGCCCTCGGGATTCGGCGCCCGCACGGAGCCTCCGCCCTCGGGATTCGGCGCCCGCACGGAGCCTCCGCCCTCGGGATTCGGCGCCCGCACGGAGCCTCCGCCCTCGGGATTCGGCGCCCGCACGGAGCCTCCGCCCTCGGGATTCGGCGCCCGCACGGAGCCTCCGCCCTCGGGATTCGGCGCCCGCACGGAGCCTCCGCCCTCAGTATTCGGGCTGCAGGGACCACCACACATACTACTCCGCCACACAAATTATCCAAGGTGGGCTGTAGTCACATTCTGGATTATCGGATGCAGGGGTGTAGTGAGCAAGGCCGGCCTGTAGGAGTCATCGTTGTGCCTCTGATCATCTTTACTAATAAATGGCTTCTTTTCGCGGTAGTCAATTATTTCACTTTTCAGTGTAACCCAATTTCACAACTGTCAGCGCCGGCACCATTACATAATGATCCTCATCAAAATGCAAATTCCTTTTATTTGTTTTGCAGACGTATAAAGATATTATAGACGGAATAATGAAAATCACAATTAGTCACTTGAGAGAGCAGAGAATAGCACCACGATTTATGCGTTGTTTTCACGCTATGATCGCAGTGCTAAAAAAAAAATATAAATAAATAAAACTGAAAAAAAACTCCATTAGCAAAGACAATGCCGAGATGACAAGACTTATCGGGGGAGGGGGTTATAATTGAAACTATGGTTGTGCAAATAAACGACAGGACACTGATTCCAAATTAAACTCCACAACGAGCAAATCATTCCCAATGCCGAGGAGCTGCGTCCCACAAAATAAATGTGTATGACAACCTGCTGATGGCAACGTGTGACAGGAGACGCCCCGCATCCCGCAGGAGACCCCGTACAGCGAGTATTGTGCGGGACACAAGGGTCGGCTGTGTACAGAGAGTCAGGCCGGAGCCCCACTGAGGACGGTAGAACTATCCAACACCAGAAGACCGGAGCAGAGTGAGGAAAGGGGAAAATGTGATAGAAACACGAGGGGAGCGCAGCGCCGGAAAGAGAAGGGGGAGAGAGCAAGGAAGAGAAGGGGGACAGCAGCCCAGAAAAGAGAAGGGGGAGAGAGCAAGGAAGAGAAGGGGGGAGAACAGTCCCGAAAAGAGAAGGGGGAGAGGACGCGCCGGAAAGACAAGGGGGAGAGAGCAGGGAAGAGAAGGGGGAGAACACTCCCGGAAAGAGAAGGGGGAGAGGACGCGCCGGAAAGACAAGGGGGAGAGAGCAGGGAAGAGAAGGGGGAGAACACTCCCAAAAAGAGAAGAGGGAGAGGACGGCGCCGGAAATAGAAGGGGGAGAGAGCAAGGAAGAGAAGGGGGACAGTCACCCCGAAAAGAGAAGGGGGAGAGAGCAGCCCGAAAAGAGATGGGAGAGAGCAGCCCCGAAAAGAGAAGGGGGAGAGCAGCCCTGAAAAGAGAAGGTGGAGAAGACGCGCCGGAAAGAGAAGGGGCAGAGAGCAGGTAAGAGAAGGGGGACAGCAGCCCCGAAAAGAGAAGGGGGAGAGCAGCCCTGAAAAGAGAAGGGGGAGAGCAGCCCTGAAAAGAGAAGGGGGAGAGCAGCCCGAAAAGAGAAGGGGGAGAGCAGCCCTGAAAAGAGAAGGGGGAGAGCAGCCCTGAAAAGAAAGGTGGAGAAGACGCGCCGGAAAGAGAAGGGGGCGAGAGCAGGTAAGAGAAGGGGAGAACAGTCCCGAAAAGAGAAGGGGGAGAGGACGGCGCCGGAAAGAGAAGGGGGAGAGGACGGCACCGAAAAGAGAAGGGGGAAAAGGACGGCACCGAAAAGAGAAGGGGGAGAGAGCAGGGAAGAAAAGGGGTAGAGCAGCCCGAAAAGAGAAGGGAAAGAGGACGCACCGGAAAGAGAAGGGGGGAGGTCACTGCGCTGGAAAGAGAAGGGGGGAAAGGACGGTACCAAAAAGAGAAGGGAGGAGAGGGCGGTGCCAGAAAGAGAAGGGAGGAGAGGGCGGCGCCAGAAAGAGAAGGGAGGAGAGCGTGGCGCCAGAAAGAGAAGGGAGGAGAGCGTGGCGCCAGAAAGAGAAGGGAGGAGAGGGCGGCGCCAGAAAGAGAAGGGAGGAGAGGGCGGCGCCAGAAAGAGAAGGGAGGAGAGGGCGGCGCCAGAAAGAGAAGGGAGGAGAGGGCGGCGCCAGAAAGAGAAGGGAGGAGAGGGCGGCGCCAGAAAGAGAAGGGAGGAGAGGGCGGCGCCAGAAAGAGAAGGGAGGAGAGCGCAGCGCCAGAAAGAGAAGGGAGGAGAGCGCGGCGCCAGAAAGAGAAGGGAGGAGAGCGCGGCGCCAGAAAGAGAAGGGAGGAGAGCGCAATGCTGGAAAGTGCAGTAGAGCAGTAATAGTGATCTGTACAGACAGAGGCTGATTGGAGCGGGACAGATATGGGTAAAAGTTATACAGCTTTGAGACATCAGGGAGTGGGTCGAGGGGGAACTCGGATCCCGCTGAATACTTACAGCATATGCATTATGACTCCAATACTCCAGGGGTCGCACTGTTGGGTGTATTCATATGCGTTGATCACTTCGGGAGCTGCCAGTGAAAGATAAACACAAATATTAATAATACAGAAATCACTTATAAATGCTTAAACACGCGGCGTAGCGATTCCGCTGATGGGGTCTAATTTATTCCCCGATGAGTCCAGGACGTCGGCAGATGTGGAGATGAATTATGTACAGACCTGTTCAGGCCGTGTTTCCCCCCCAGAAGTGATGACTGAAGGAATATCGGATGAGCGGTGACTTTTTAATTGTTGGCAGTGACTGTGCCGGCAGCTGGGGAGCGGCGCGGAGTTAGATATGAGAGACGGGCGTAAATGTTTGATGTGGCGGCTGCTGATCGTGCGAAAACCCATCAACCAACCAGCCAGATCTGCCATGTCTAACCAGTGTCATGGCCCTTTAAGAAATGACCTTGGGCACCTGCTCCTGCCACCTTACCCATATACATCGGGGTCCCACACGTGGACTGCAGCATGTATTCACTGCCAACGCCTCCTTTCTGTACAGCCAAACCAAAGTCTGTCACCTGATCATGGAAAACACGAAAATTAGTGAAGGATTAGAAAAGGACATGAAACCTGGAACTGAAGACAGAAGGGCGACAATTGCAGGATGTGCGGGGGTCGCCCATCTTAGACTATGTGCCCACGGTGCGTGTATATTGCGTGTTTTGATGAGATTTTATTGCAGATATAATACGCTGCAGATCAGATCCCAATCTGCAGCAGAGTTTAGTCCAATACAAGTCAATGTGAACACTGCAGGCCTGGGCCAATGCTGCCATATTTCCCGCAGCAGAAACAGTGCGTTGTTCAGTGCGAAAATAAGCAGCATGTCAATTATTGCAGAGTATTTTCTCACACTAACTCACAAATTCACCGTCTCTCTCTTGCCCCGGGCTAGACCCTGCCTCAGAAAAAGGGTTTGTGTGAAAATGTTAATAAAAGTTATTGTACACATGAATATAATATGTGAGCACCTGGGTAGGGGCTGCACGAGAGGTAAAAAACACTACAATTAGTGTTTAAAGACCTGTCGGTTTGTGATTGTAATAAAGTAGTGGTGTTATACCACTCGTGCAGCTTCTCCCCAGGTGCCCACATTTCTACTTACATAATTGTTACGTCCCGTCCATCATCAACCTCTGCAGTCAGGGGGCCCTCCTATCACACTGCGCATGTTCAGGGCCTGTGTTCAGTCCCTATCAGTCCACATGGCTAATTTGCACGTGTATGCAAATTAGCCATGTGGTGGCACCAGATAGGGCCGGTGTCAGCACCCTGTGCGCTGTCCGACCCCCCCACCCCAGTCAGCGAGCCCCTGTGAGCTGCCCAACCCCCATCAGGAGGCCACTGGGAGCTTCCCATCCCCCCACTCCTTTCAGTGGACCCCTGTGAGCTTCCCAAACCCCCACTCCTTTCAGTGGGCCCCTGTGAGCTTCCCAAACCCCCCACCCCTGTCAGTGGGCCCCTGTGAGCTGTCCGTACACCCCCCACACCTGTCGGGCCCCCCCCCCCACACCTGTAGGACGTGCAGAGGTAACAGCGGGGATCACCCTTCTTATAGGACATGCAGAGACAACGGTGTGGGTCAATTATTTATAGGGTCCAGGGCCTACCAGCTTGCTGACTGACAGCAGCTCTAGTCTATAACACAGAATCAGTTTGCATCCAACACGTCGCACCTTTATATTCAACGACGTCGCTCCACCTTCCAGGACGTCACCGCTCTGTACCAAAATATTTTCCAACTTCAGATCCCGGTGGACGATGTCTATAAGAGCAGAGAAAAAAAGATAATAGCAACACGAATCTGCACAATGTCTACATGACCTGGAAATGTAAACCGAACTCCTTCCTGTCGGCTTCTGAGATCTGCACCGAGCAACAGTCATCATATTCCCCCTAGTACAAAAGATCAACAACCAGCAGAATAGTGAGTGCAGCTCTGCAGTATAATACAGGAGGTAACTCAGGATCAGTAATGTAATGTATGTACACAGTGACTGCACCAGCAGAATAGTGAGTGCAGCTCTGGAGTATAATACAGGAGGTAACTCAGGATCAGTAATGTAATGTATGTACACAGTGACTGCACCAGCAGAATAGTGAGTGCAGCTCTGGAGTATAATACAGGAGGTAAGTCAGGATCAGTAATGTAATGTATGTACACAGTGACTGCACCAGCAGAATAGTGAGTGCAGCTCTGGAGTATAATACAGGAGGTAACTCAGGATCAGTAATGCAATGTATGTACACAGTGACTGCACCAGCAGAATAGTGAGTGCAGCTCTGGAGTATAATACAGGAGGTGACTCAGGATCAGTAATGTAATGTATGTTACACAGTGACTGCACCAGCAGAATAGTGAGTGCAGCTCTGGAGTATAATACAGGAGGTAACTCAGGATCAGTAATGTAATGTATGTACACAGTGACTGCACCAGCAGAATAGTGAGTGCAGCTCTGGAGTATAATACAGGAGGTAACTCAGGATCAGTAATGTAATGTGTGTACACAGTGACTGCACCAGCAGAATAGTGAGTGCAGCTCTGGAGTATAATACAAGATGTAACTCAGGATCAGTAATGTAATGTATGTACACAGTGACTGCACCAGCAGAATAGTGAGTGCAGCTCTGGAGTATAATACAGGAGGTAACACAGGATCAGTAATGTAATGTATGTACACAGTGACTCCACCAGCAGAATAGTGAGTGCAGCTGTGGAGTATAATACAGGAGGTAACTCAGGATCAGTAATGTAATGTATGTACACAGTGACTGCACCAGCAGAATAGTGAGTGCAGCTCTGGAGTATAACACAGGAGGTAACTCAGGATCAGTAATGTATGTACACAGTGACTGCACCAGCAGAATAGTGAGTGCAGCTCTGGAGGCTAATGCAATATTATAAATCTAGAATGGTGGGTTAGAGGTGGACAAATTCTCTAACAAAATTTTTTTAATAATAACAGTGTAAGTCTGCATGTAAAATGTGACTATACGGAGGTTTAGGATTGCTCACATTCTGTATTTGAGCATCTGCCATGAAACAATTTCATTTCCTAGCTGATAGACAATTATCAGCCATAGACTCAGTCGCCCCTCTCATGCATGGCAAAGTGCGACTAATCAACAGGCAACCCTGGCACAGCAACCTCACCAAAAAACTTCAACAAGTGTCCAGGGCTGCGGAGCGGTGTTGGAAGAACACACACCTGCCAGACTTCACAACTTTCAAACAAGCAGCACTCAGGCTCAAGTCAGCCCTCACCTCTGCTAAATAGACCGACTTCACAACCCTCATATCTTCCTTATCCTACAACCCCAAACAACAGTTCAGCACATTTAACTCACTCCTCCGCCCACCTCTTCCCCTCTGACCTCCCTCATCTCTGCTGAGGACTTCGCCACATACTTCAGAAATAAGATTGACCGAACAAGGCAAGAATTTATTGTTCCACCACCCCAAACACTCCATATACCAGCCCTCTGCTGTTCCCTAATAACCTCCCTCTCCAACATCACTGGAGGAGAGTTACTCATCTCCTATCCAAATCACACCTCACCACCGTGCACTTGACCCCATCCCTTCCCACCTCCTCCCCAACCTTACTAACACACTCATCCCAGCCCTAACCCACCTCTTCAAGCTATTGCTATCTTCTTATCTTCCGGGACCTTCCCCTTGGCTTTCAAACATGCCACCATCACCCCCATCCTCAAAAAGCCAAACCATGACCCGACTGCTAGGGCGAGCTATTGCCCCATATTGCTGCTCCCATTTGCTTCCAAACTCCTTGAGCAACATGTCCATGCTCCACTTTCCTCCCATCTCTCATCTAACTCTCTCCTTGAGAATCTACAATCCGGTTTCCGGCCGCACCACTCCACCGAAGCTGTCCTGACCAAAATCACTAATGACTTACTCACAGCCAAAGCTAACAGACAATTCTCCATCCTCCTCCTTCTAGACCAGTCCTCTGCCTTCGACACAAGCAACCACTGTCTACTGCTACAGATCCTTTCTTCCCTTAGCATCAAAGACCTTGCCCTGTCCTGGATCTCCTCATACCTTTCCAACGGCACATTTAGTGTCTCACACTCCCACACGACCTCCTCGCCCCATCCCCTCTCTGTTGGGGTCCCTCAAGGCTCTGTTCTGGGGCCCCTCCTTTTCTCCATCTATATCCTTGGCCTAGGACAACTCAAAGTCCCATGGCTTCCAGTACCACCTGTACACTGATGACACTCAGATCTACCGCTCTGGCCCTGACGTCACCTCTCTGCTGTCCAGAATCCCGGAGTGTCTATCAACCATATCTTCCTTCTTCTCCTCTCACTTCTTAAAACTCAATATAGTCAAAACTGAAGTCATTATCTTTCCTCCAAGTCATGTATCTTCCCTACCCAATCTATCTATTATGGCAAATGGCATCATGCTGTCTCCCGCATCTGAAATCTGCTGCCTCGGAGTATGGGCGCGTTCACAAGCTGCATATTTGCTGCGTATTTTTACGCAACTGCTCTTGCAGTTTTTGTAGCCAAAACCAGGAGTGGCTGCTTAAATCCAGCAGTGGGTGATAAATACAGTAGTGGAGCACTTGTTTCTATTAGACGTTTCCTCTGATTTTTCCACTCCTGGTATTGGCTACAAAAACTACAACAGCACTTGCGTAAAAATATGCAGCATGTGAACGCCCCCTAACTTTCGACTCTGCCCTGCCCTTCAAACCGCATGTCCAAACTCTCGCCACCTCCTGTCGCCTCCAATTCAAAAATATTTCCAGAATCTGTCCTCTCCTCAGCCCTCTATCTACTAAAATTGTTGCACATGCCCTCATCATCTCCTGCCTCGACTACTGCAACACCCTCCTCTGTGGCCTCCCTGCTAACACTCTTGCTCCTCTCCACTCTGTCCTCAACTCTGCTGCCAGACTAATCCACCTCTCTCCTCGCTACTACCATTTCTCCTGTCTGCAAATCCCTCCATTGACTCCCAATTCGCGAAGGAATCCAGTTCAAATGACTAACAATACTTATAAGAGATCCGCTGCACACCAACACTATAAATTCTAACAAGGAAAAAGCATACTGGCTAATATGTATTAATGCACAATGTGAACTGGAGCAAAAGGCATAGTAGAAAACTACTTAAAGCTATTTATAAGGAATAACATGAGAACTTAGCTGATGTAATGGCCATGACATCCGAGCCCGGTCACCAGCGGCAAGGTCTCTCATTCTACCGGGTCCTACTCTCTCACCTTATGTCTGCAGTGTGAACCTGCCTGTATTGGTATACGCCACTGAATGCAATTTAAAACCTGCCTATGGAGGGCGTATCCAGGACCAAAGCTACAAGTGAAAATGAAGAGTCTCATTGCGGCTACCACCACACTTGGATCCTTCAGATGGAACCTGAAAACCCATCTCTTCCGGAAAGCCTACAGCCTGCAATGACCATTCTGCCGACTCACCACTAGATCCGCTGCACCCCGACTTTGTCTCCTCCCCATTATCCTGTAGAAAGAAAGTCCACAGGGGCAGTGTCCTGTCTCCCCTCTGTACCAGTCTGTCATTGTTAATTTGTTTACTGTAAACTATAACTTTGTATGTAACCACTTCTCATGTACAGCATCATGGAATTAATGGTGCTATATAAATAAATAATAATGATAATAAAGAGAATTTTGTTTACGTACCGTAAATTCTTTTTTCTTTAATCATCAATGGGAGACCCAGACAATGGGGTTTAGGGCACTGCCCTCCGGAGGTCACACTAGGTACTACAAGTTTGTAGACACCGCCTCCTCCGCTTATAAACCCCTACCGCAGGGAACATCCTCAGTTTGGTCCATAAGCTGCGAGGAGGAAATAAACCACACCCGAAACATCGGGACGAATGCCGTGCACAGACGGTTCAACAACCCGGCAAACACTGTCTCAACAGAGAACAGAACAAATGCAAAACATGCAACGGAACAACTGGGTGGGTGCTGGGTCTCCCATTGATGATTAAAGAAAAAAGAATTTACGGTACGTAAACAAAATTCTCTTTTTTCTGGTCATCATAATGGGAGACCCAGACAATGGGGATGTCCTAAAGCAATACCCCAGGGCGGGAAGAGTTCCTCAACAAGACGGATAACACATGGTTCCCTTTAAAGGTGGGCAACCGCCGCCTGGAGAACCCGCCTGCCCAAACTTGCATCCGCAGAGGC
Source organism: Allobates femoralis (assembly GCA_033576535.1). Lineage (NCBI taxonomy): Eukaryota > Metazoa > Chordata > Amphibia > Anura > Aromobatidae > Allobates > Allobates femoralis. The sequence continues at coordinate 34,715,760 of JARQOC010000010.1, forward strand.
ATGGGCATGCACCATATAGTGCTTAGAGAAAGTGTGCAGGCTAGACCAAGTGGCTGCCTGACACACCTGTAGAGCAGACGCTCGATGTCGCAAGGCCCAGGAGGCACCTACAGCTCTGGTAGAGTGAGCCTTCAATCCCACCGGGAGAGGCAAACCAGAAGCCCGGTAAGCCTCTTGAATGGAAGCCTTAATCCATCTGGCCAATGTCGACTTTGATGCCGCGGACCCCTTACAGCGACCTGTCGTAAGAACAAACAAGGACTCCGAACTCCTAAAGGAGGCGGTCCTGGACACATAAATGCGTACCGCTCTCACGAGATCCAGAGTATGGAGGTCGCGTTCAACCTGATGAACGGGAGCAGGGCAAAATGATGGGAGAACAATCTCCTGGTTCAGGTGAAAAGTTGAAACCACCTTTGGCAAGAAATCTGGCCGAGGACGCAACACCACCTTGTCTTGGGGATCACCAGAAAGTGAAGGTAAGCGTCTCTGATATCTATGGACGCCAGGAAGTCTCCCTGTGATACAGCCGCGATCACGGAGCGCAGTGATTCCATGCGGAACTTCCGAACCAACACGTGATGGTTGAACAACTTCAGGTCCAGTACCGGGCGGAAGGATCCGTCCTTCTTCGGGACGATAAAGAGGTTGGAGTAAAAACCCCTGAACCTCTCTCCGGGAGGCACCGGTATCACCACTCCGTCTCTGCGGAGACCCTCCAACACCAGGTAAAAAGCCTGAGCCTTTTCTGGCGATGGGACCGACCGATGGAATCGGGATATCGGTTTTGACGTCAGCTCTATCCTGTAACCTCGCGAGACCACGTCTCGAACCCACTGATCTTGAACGTGAAGTAGCCATTTGTCCTGAAAGCGAGACAAGCGGCCCCCCACCTGTGCGGAGGCAGGAAGGGAGAGCGAGTCATGCAGAGGCGGGTTTGGGGGCGGCAGCTGCCGTCCCCGCCGGCTTCTTTGGACGACTCTTAGAGCGCCACTGAGAAGCGGGCTTTCCCCCTCGGTCCGTGCGAGCGGACGGTGCTGATGACTGCGAGCTGGAACGAAAGGACCACTGTTTTGGGTTCCTTTTAACGGTATACCGTGGCTTAGGCTTATTCTGCGGTATCTTAGACTCAGCAGAATCCTTTATTAGCTTGTCCAGTTCGGTGCCAAAAAGCCTGTCACCAGCGAACGGAAGATTCTGCAAAATCTTCTTGGATGTGGTATCTGAGTCCCAAAGACGCAGCCACAACAATCTGCGGATCGCTATAGCATTGGCCGAAGCCACAGCTGAGCGAGTGGCAGTTTCCAGAGTCGTCGTCCTGGCGTAGTCCGCATAGGCCCTTGCCCTCTCGGTAAGTGCCAGGACCTCTGGACTGGATCTTGCCAGGTCAGAGATACCATCCAAGCACGTAGTAATCGCTTGCAAGGTCCAGACCGTGGCAAAATTAGGGGCAAAGGAAGACCCCACAGCCTCATAGGAAGACTTGGCGAGTTGCTCAACCTGTCTATCCGTAGCATCCTTCAGCGAGGAGCTATCAGAGGCAGAGAAAAGGGAGCGTGCAGCAATCCTGGTCATGGAAGCGTCCACCTTCGGGGACTGCGACCACTCCTGAAGCACCTCCTGGGGGAAGGGGAAGCGGTTGTCCTTGGGTTTACGGACATAACGCCGCCCAGGATGTAACCTGGGAGCTCTAACCACCCTTCCAAAATTCGTGTGGTCCATGAAGGAGCCACTTGGTCTAGCCTCTGGCCGCAGCCATTGATAGACCTCCTTCGGGTGCACCGTCACCTCCTCAGGGGGTGTCACGAGACGTAAGGTCTCGTTGATAGAGGACACCAGATCCTCCACCCCGTCTGGTGGTTCAGATATAGACACAGACCCGAAATTTGAACCCCCATCATCGTCCTCACCATCAGAGGAACGCTCCTCCTCAGAGAGAGCCTGGAGCTCGGGTGACTCCTCACGACGAGCTCGCTTAAGGGGTCTCACAGCAGAAGAGGGAGACACCCGGGGGTAACTGGACGGAGTAGCTGGGCTATCCAGCCTCCTATTAAGTGCCTCCAGGGATTGCGACATGGAGGACAGCTGAGACAGCAGAGATTCATTAATCTTATTCTGAGTCTCCCATGGCCCTGGGATCACCTGAACCTCAGGGTACAGCACCGGAGCTGCTGACTCAGCAGTGTCAGTCCGGGCCTCTGGGCGTCCGCAGTTATTGCAGGACCCCTCCACCAGAGTTCCATTGCATGTAGCACAGGTAATGGTGGTCTCTGCCGCCTTAGCAGCACGCTTCCTAACTGAGGACATCGCCGCAGTAGGGGAAAATAAGCCAAATTGCAGACAACAAAACCGGGAGTCCCGGTGGCTTACCGACCGCAGTAAAGCGGTATGAGGAAGCGGTGTGTGTGTGTGACCTCCGCGACGGTTTCCGGTCTCCCCTGGAGTGCAGGCGCACGCTGCATACAGATGCCAACCGGGAAGTGAGGGTAAAGATGGCCGCCGACAGTGAAACTGTGGGCGGCGCCGAAAACACGCGGGAAACACACACACACGCCCATCGATGACGTCACCGCACGGGCTGCTTCCCATCCTCCAAGCAGCCTCAGCATGAAGGTGCCGGAGCCCGCAGCGCGGGAACAGTGTAAAACATTATACACAGACTGCATGCACAAACAAACATCCGCAGCCCACGGCCTCAGCCCCTGTGACACACAGGGCGGTCAGCCAGGGTGACCCCAGCACAGGGTACACCCACAGATCCGCGGACCCGAGGGTAACGCGCGGTCTGAGTGTCAGGCCACATAAAGTGACAGACACTACCCCCAGGCACACAGGAGACACCGAGTGCCTCAGTGCCGGTCCGGTCTGTAAGCACCATTTAGGGAGGCCTCGGACGGGGGTTCAGCACCAGTCCGGAGTGTAAGCACCATTTAGGGAGGCCTCGGACTGGGCTGGCTCCAGTCCGGTCTGTAAGCACCATTTAGGGAGGCCTCGGACGGAGCGGAGCTGTGCAAGGCTCCCATCTCCCACTCTCCAGGGCCCCCCGGAGAGGGATGGAGAGGAGCGCGACAGCGTACTGGGAGGACACAAAGTGTCCAGGCCCAAGGCCCTCCAGTACCTCCACCTGCGTGTTCCACAAGGGTGAGCGGGGAGGCTGTCGTAGGTCCCGACCGGAACCATTTTACCTTGTCTTCAGACGCCATCACGTAAGCTGTGAGAATGCAGTGAAGTGCAAGCAAAGCGTGTCCGAGCACACTAAGTTTAAAACTGAGGATGTTCCCTGCGGTAGGGGTTTATAAGCGGAGGAGGCGGTGTCTACAAACTTGTAGTACCTAGTGTGACCTCCGGAGGGCAGTGCCCTAAACCCCATTGTCTGGGTCTCCCATTATGATGACCAGAAAAATGGGTGGTAAAGCTTCAAAAATTCAGTTTGTGCAGTGCCCCAAAGCTTCCAGCAGAGAGCGTCATTGTCCAGCCACTGAGCTCGCAGGATGGAGCTGCCTGCAACATCACAATCCTCTTCACCCGACATTCAGCAGAAGCAAGAAATGCACCAACTGAAGGTGAATGAAAAATAAGTAAATAGGAAAAAAAACACAAAAGAAAATAAGATGTGAACCCTATAGTCGATAGGATTAGAACAGCTGTACGACAATAGTGCCTGCACCATAATCTCCCCAATTCCAGCTGGTATAGCGAGACGTGCACCGGCCCCCGACATGATCCTGACTCTACAGCTGGCAGTGTGGATTCCCTTCGTCACTCAGCGGTGGTGCTGCGTACCCTTCTTGTGCAGGTAGGTGATGGCGAGGGCCAGGCTGTGGATGATGTGTTTGACTTCACCCTCCATCAGCCGCTTCCTCCGCTTCAGGATCTTCCCCAGATCTCCGCCCTCGCAGAGCTCCATCACCAGGTACATGTTCTGAAAGATAAATGACAGTATTCAGTCACATCCAGAGCTGCATTCTGAATTCACCATGCTTCCGCTACGTTCACAAGCGGCAAATCCGCACTTCACCCACTGCAGCCTCCTACAGAGGAAGATGGAGTGCCAACAACCGACCCAATACAGTGGTCTGTCCTAGCATCAGGCACCAAACCAGCCAATCACAGGATCCCATTAGTTTGTGCCTGGATAAAGGATAAAACTGGTAGTATCACTTGTGATTACAGCTCTGGAGGTGACTGGAGGATAAGACAAAATGTAACAGCAGAATAGTGACTGCAGTACTGAAGGTGACTGGAGGATAAGACACAATGTAACAGCAGAATATTGAGTGCAGCTCTGGGAGTGACTGGAAAATAAGACATTGTGTTACAGCAGAATAGTGACTGCAGCTCTGGCGGTGACTGGGCTTTACATGGGGCTTTTCATCCGGGGTCTCTCCCTCCTGTGCCGCCTATAGTCGTCAGCTGTAATGACATATTCGGGGCATCACCTTGGGCGTCTCGAACACTTCCTCCAGATGGATGATGTGAGGGTGATTTACCCTTTTGAGGATGGACACCTCACGTTCGAGCAGTTTCACAGCGGAGCTCCCGGCCTGAAAGGTGAAAGCACATGAAGAATATGTCACAGAAGAGAGCAGGAGTCAGTGTCACCGATCCGGAGAAACACACAAACGTTTTACCTTTTCTTTATGGACCTTTTTCATCGCCCATTTCTTCCCGGTCTTTTTGTGGGCAGCCTCATAGACAATTCCAAAACTTCCTCGCCCCAACTCATTACCAAAGCTATAGATCTGCTAAAATATGAAAGGAATACAAAGTGTTTATTTTACACAGGTGGAGCAAATGTCCCCTCCGATATAATCTTCAGAAATCGCTTCATAAATACCCTTGTGTCATAAATCCAGAGCTGCACTCACTATTCTGCTGGTGCAGTCACTGTGTACACACATTACATTACTGATCCTGAGTTACCTCCTGTATTATCCTCCAGAGCTGCACTCACTATTCTGCTGGTACAGTCACTGTGTACATACATTACATTACTAATCCCGAGTTACCTCCTGTATTATACTCCAGAGCTGCACTCACTAATCTGCTGGTACAGTCACTGTGTACATACATTACATTACTAATCCCGAGTTACCTCCTGTATTATACTCCAGAGCTGCACTCACTATTCTGCTGGTGGAGACACTGTGTACATACATTACATTACTAATCCCGAGTTACCTCCTGTATTATACTCCAGAGCTGCACTCACTATTCTGCTGGTGCCGTCACTGTGTACATACATTACATTACTGATCCTGAGTTACCTCCTGTATTATACTCCAGAGCTGCACTCACTATTCTGCTGGTGCAGTCACTGTGTACATACATTACATTACTGATCCTGAGTCACATCCTGTATTATACTCCAGAGCTGCACTCACTATTCTGCTGGTGCAGTCACTGTGTACATACATTACATTACTAATCCCGAGTTACCTCCTGTATTATACTCCAGAGCTGCACTCACTAATCTGCTGGTACAGTCACTGTGTACATACATTACATTACTGATCCTGAGTTACCTCCTGTATTATACTCCAGAGCTGCACTCACTAATCTGCTGGTACAGTCACTGTGTACATACATTACATTACTGATCCTGAGTTACCTCCTGCATTATACTCCAGAGCTGCACTCACTATTCTGCTGGTGCAGTCACTGTGTACATACATTACATTACTGATCCTGAGTTACCTCCTGTATTATACTCCAGAGCTGCACTCACTATTCTGCTGGTGCAGTCACTATGTACGTACATTACATTACTGATCCTGAGTTACCTCCTGCATTATACTCCAGAGCTGCACTCACTATTCTGCTGGTGCAGTCACTGTGTACATACATTACATTACTGATCCCGAGTTACCTCCTGTATTATACTCCCGAGCTGCACTCACTATGTTGTTGCAGTCACTATGTACATACATTACATTACTGATCCTGAGTTACCTCCTGTATTATACTCCAGAGCTCCACTCACTATTCTGCTGGTGCAGTCACTATATACATACATTACATTACTGATCCTGAGTTACCTCCTGTATTATACTCCAGAGCTGCACTCACTATGTTGTTGCAGTCACTATGTACATACATTACATTACTGATCCTGAGTTACCTCCTGTATTATACTCCAGAGCTGCACTCACTATTCTGCTGGTGCAGTCACTGTGTACATACATTACATTACTGATCCTGAGTTACCTCCTGTATTATCCTCCAGAGCTGCACTCACTATGTTGTTGCAGTCACTATGTACATACATTACATTACTGATCCTGAGTTACCTCCTGTATTTCCCTCCAGAGCTGCACTCACTATTCTGCTGGTGGAGTCACTATGTACATACATTACATTACTGATCCTGAGTTGCCTCCTGTATTTCCCTCCAGAGCTGCACTAACTATTCTGCTGGATAAGAACAGGTGGAATTTTATCTATAGGAGTCTTGTGGTGTCAGTATGGATTCTCTTCCCTCCAGTGTTACAGATCTATCACAGACTCATGTGACTGAGGTGACAGAACAGCAGCTCCCTGTATTGACTCCACGTTTGCTGATGCCACCATTGACTGTAATTACTGCCAGGCTGGGGGCACCTCATCATCCTGACATGTCTGCTGTGACTGTTGAGAATCCACACAGTGAAGAAAGAGAGAGTGTGTGAGAAGAAGCAAGTACAGAAGATTGGACAGAGAAAGAAGAGACAGAGAGTGGAGGGAGACAACAAGAAGAACAGAGACATAAAACAGAACTGCAAATGGAGAGAAACAAATGACAGGATGGGATAAATCAAAGCAGGGAGAGAAAAAGAAGATGAGACTGAAGTTGGGACAGAAAAGAAAAAAAACTAAGAGATTGTACTGAAAAAGAAAAATAGGATGATTGTAAAGGTCCTGTCACACGCGTCAATGTCATCAGTGAGATGATCGCTGACGACATTGACGGCTGATCGCTGGTGAGCTGTCACACAGACAGACTCACCAGCGATCAATGGACCAGAGACATCGTGGAAACGATTTAAATATTGTTTCCACGATGTCTTGCTCCCGCTGCCAGCCTGCTGGAAGCGGGAGCAGGCTGGTCTCCAAGGTAAACTGCGGGTATCTAGGCAGCGCGCGCTGCCTAGATACCCGACGTGTACCTTAGTTACCAGCCTCCTCCGCTCACCGGCTGGTATCTAAGGTACACAGCGGGTAACTAGGGACCCTAGTTACCCGCTGTGTACCTTAGATACCAGCCGGTGAGCGGAGGAGGCTGGTAACTAAGGTACACGTCGGGTATCTAGGCAGCGCGCGCTGCCTAGATACCTGCAGTTTACCTTGGGTACCAGCTCCCAGCGCTTGTGAGAGGCGCTGGGAGCTGGAATATCGCTACTCCCGGTGTCACACGCAGCGATGCTGCGTGTCCACCGGGCGACAATCGCCAGGTTTTAGAGCAGGTTCTAAAACCTGGCGATCATCAACCAGCGATTTATCGCTGGTTGATTCAGTATGTCACACGCATCAATATCGCTGCAACGTCACGTGCAGCCGAGATCGTGCAGGCGATATTGACGCGTGTGACTCCCCCTTAACAGTGTGTCCCTCCGCCAGCCTGTGTTCATGGACTGTAATGTAATCAGGCCTATGGTAACATTTCCTGTGCAATATATAGTGGGGAAATCTGCATTTGTTCTTCTCTGCAGGGGGCTCCACCAATAAACAAACCTGTAGACAGGATGGAGCCTGGAGCTTTTAGAAACTGTAGACAAATGTTTAAAAAATGGATGTGAACCCTTTCCCTATCCAGGGGCTGATCCAAGTAGAGAGAATAGACTCCTGCTTGGTTAGTTGGTGTGGTGACTTCCGGAGTTCGAGGATCTGAGGCTGAGGCCAGATCCTGGTGCTTGTCTGTGGATTGATAGAAGCTGCCACGTAGGATTGTGTTATGTACCTCATCTGCTGGATTGAGAACACTCATTTAAGGACTATTACTGCCTTTTTCCTGGCGTCGGATTACAGGGTGGCACCTGCAGATCTGTTCCCTTTGGTGTGGACTCTAAGGAATAAGATTTATATTTAATGTTTTATGCTCCCTGACCCAATAAAGCTCTTTGTATTGATCACCAACCCGCTGTCTCTGTCTGCTCTGTCGCACACCCCCTCACCATGACAGAAGATAAAAACAGTGTGTAAAGGAAAAAAACAACAACAGCTTATAGTGCGCCTGTACACATGGGGTTGTTAGCGGGCGGTTCTTTTGCGTTTAAACTCACCTGGTCTGGTTATAAACCACAGCCCGTAGATAAGCTTATTAATCAAACAACGGATAAAAGATAAAAACAGGGAAGAGAGTGAGAAAGTGACCAAACGATCGGTGGCAGCTGAGAGGACAATACCTGGATGGCGGCTTCGTCTACCATCCGGGTGTGCTGCACCTTTTTATCTGCGCTCCTGCTCCGAGGCCGCTGTGTCGCCATCTTCCTTCCCTAATCTCGTCCTTCTGAACTCAGCGTCTGAAGTAGAAGAAAAGAAGGATTTTATGGTCTGTGTGAAAAAAAAAAAAACATCGGGGGGGGGGGACTCACACCATATATTGTGGGGAGCGGCCAGCGGACTGTGGAATAAACCAACATTAGTGAACTGCATTATAGTTTGGGGCAGTCACCAGGGTGGACACCGTTCTGATCAGACCCCCGGTCACTGCCCTGGGTCTCAGACAGACAGTAAGGCTACATTCACACATAGCGTTTTTCTGCATTTACTTGCTTTTTAGCGCTGCGTAAATGCAGTGAAACGCAGCGCCGTAACGCATTCCAGCAAAAGCAATGGCTCTTGCTGAAGTGCGTTCACATGGTCTGTCATTTTGCTGATGCGCTTTGCATTGCAAGGTGAATCCGCAAAAAGAATGACCATGTCAATTGTTTGCACCTTTTTCGGCGCGCTTTTTACTCACCTTGCTGCATTCCCACGGTGATCACTTCTCTTGCCGACACCGTAGGACAGCACCATGTGACAGGGCGACGTCACCGGTCACACGGTGCTGCAGGGTCATAGAGGCCGCATTTGCTGCAACCCAGCAGGGAAACAGAAGACACCGCCGGGGGTCACTGAGGGAGCGCGGCAAGGTAAGTAAGGTGCAGGAAGGAAGCGCAGGCCGTTCACACACAGAATGCTGCGTTCTGTGAAGATCCGCAAAAACTTATCCTCACAAAAACGCTGTGTGTGAACATAGCACAACTGCTTGACGCTTCATAAGACGTCATCTCCAGAGAACATACTAAACTGCAGCGAGAAACTGGGGCCGAGGGCGGAGAGAGAGCGCGGGCGAGGGGCGGAGAGACAGAGCGGGGCCGAGGGGCGGAGAGACAGAGCGGGGCCGAGGGGCGGAGAGACAGAGCGGGGCCGAGGGGCGGAGAGACAGAGCGGGGCCGAGGGGCGGAGAGACAGAGCGGGGCCGAGGGGGCGGAGAGAGAGAGAGCGGGGCCGAGGGGGCGGAGAGAGAGAGCGGGGCCGAGGGGGCGGAGAGAGAGAGCGGGGCCGAGGGGGCGGAGAGAGAGAGCGGGGCCGAGGGGGCGGAGAGAGAGCGGGGCCGAGGGGGCGGAGAGAGAGCGGGGCCGAGGGGGCGGAGAGAGAGCGGGGCCGAGGGGGCGGAGAGAGAGCGGGGCCGAGGGGGCGGAGAGAGAGCGGGGACGAGGGGGCGGAGAGAGAGCGGGGACGAGGGGGCGGAGAGAGAGCGGGGCCGAGGGGGGCGGAGAGAGAGCGGGGCCGAGGGGGCGGAGAGAGAGCGGGGCCGAGGGGGCGGAGAGAGAGCGGGGCCGAGGGGGCGGAGAGAGAGCGGGGCCGAGGGGGCGGAGAGAGAGCGGGGCTGAGGGGGCGGAGAGAGAGCGGGGCCAAGGGCCGAATGGGACCAAGGGGAGAAGAGAACGGGATGGAGGGGAGGCGCAGGAATACAACAACGTCATGTGATGGGACCATACGGGATTCAACAAGGACCATCAAGCCCAGGACTGTAGTGTCACCGCAGCCAGCACATCAGACCTCGCAGCCTCTATATATGCGCTGCACAAAACCCCATGTTATTTACTCCAGTCACATCTTGAACTTCACTCATAATTCTGCTGCTTTACTCCCAGGGGCCTGAATGCACCACGTTGAAGTGTAGATGCAGCTCTGGATGTGACTAGAGTACAGCACAGACTGGACTCTCAGTGCCTGAATTTCTGAATATGAAATGTCAATTCATAAGACGCAGGTATAAAAATCTCCAAGAATAGATAATGGACTCTATTCTCGAGTCCTAGCCAACATAGAAATCTGCCTCAAACGCGCCTGACTCGCCAAAAACCAGTAAGGGTGCATACTCACGATCAGGACACGTAGCGTTTTGGACGCAGCATATTGCTGCTGCGTCCAAAACGCTGCACTGTACAGCAGCAGCACAGTGGATGGGACCTCAAGAAATCCACCCTCACTATGCTGCTCCCGACCGCGCAGCGTGTTTTCTCCTGCGGTGAGGGTTGCCAGGCTTCCACATATCTACAGCATGTTAATTTCATGCTGCGGAGTCGGGAGCGATCTACTGCGGGTGAATGCAGGGAAAAGTCGCCCTGCACCCATTGCAGATCGTGGGTACAGGGCGGCTGCAGTCTCCCGGCGGGTTCCCTCAGGTCCAGAGGCACGGTGTCCAAGACGCAGCGCATCCGGATGGTGAGCACATACCCTTATTCACTAAAATGCAGACACAAGCTGTAGATCGTCAGCTCTTCTGGTCAGGAACGTCTCTGGTCTGAAGCAGGTGTGTTATACCGCTCTCCACCAGCAGATGGCGATCCATAACCGTGCTCTGTCCACACTAACAGATACATAGAAGACAATGGAAATAATGGGATCCGATATCTGGTATTAAATATTAGCACAGGGTTTGGTGTCCACCGACAAAGCAGGGTGAAAACGACAATCCAGAGAGATTCTGTAAGGGGAAAACTTCACTGGAAGATGAAACCTGAGAGCAGATGATCTTATTACAGAGCAACAAGTAAACTAATTAAGTGACCAGGAATGTTTGTCATAGGACCGGAGCATGGAATAAAGGTGACCAAGAAGACAAAGAATCACCTTACAACCAGACCGCTCCCGGGCATCACGTGTCCACCCAAGAAACTGATATCAGCCCCTCTTATAAAGCTCCAGTACTGATATAACCCCAGACATTACATACGTGACTGATATCAGCTCCTCTTATAATGCTCCAGTACTGATATTCCCTCCAGACATTACATGTGACTGATATCAGCTCCTCTTATGAATCTCCAGTACTGATATAACCTCCAGACATTACATATGTGACTGATATCAGCTCCTCTTATAATGCTCCAGTACTGATATACCCTCCAGACATTACATACAGTTAGGGCCAGAAATATTTGGACAGTGACACAATTTTGGCGAGTTGGGCTCTGCATGCCACCACATTGGATTTGAAATGAAACCTCTACAACAGAATTCAGGTGCAGATTGTAACGTTTAATTTGAAGGGTTGAACAAAAATATCTGATAGAAAATGTAGGAATTGTACACATTTCTTTACAAACACTCCACATTTTAGGAGGTCAAAAGTAATTGGACAAATAAACATAACCCAAACAAAATATTTTTATTTTCAATATTTTGTTGCGAATCCTTTGGAGGCAATCACTGCCTTAAGTCTGGAACCCATGGACATCACCAAACGCTGGGTTTCCTCCTTCTTAATGCTTTGCCAGGCCTTTACAGCCGCAGCCTTCAGGTCTTGCTTGTTTGTGGGTCTTTCCGTCTTAAGTCTGGATTTCAGCAAGTGAAATGCATGCTCAATTGGGTTAAGATCTGGTGATTGACTTGGCCATTGCAGAAGGTTCCACTTTTTTGCACTCATGAACTCCTGGTAGCTTTGGCTGTATGCTTGGGGTCATTGTCCATCTGTACTATGAAGCGCCGTCCAATCAACTTTGCAGCATTTGGCTGAATCTGGGCTGAAAGTATATCCCGGTACACTTCAGAATTCATCCGGCTACTCTTGTCTGCTGTTATGTCATCAATAAACACAAGTGACCCAGTGCCATTGAAAGCCATGCATGCCCATGCCATCACGTTGCCTCCACCATGTTTTACAGAGGATGTGGTGTGCCTTGGATCATGTGCCGTTCCCTTTCTTCTCCAAACTTTTTTCTTCCCATCATTCTGGTACAGGTTGATCTTTGTCTCATCTGTCCATAGAATACTTTTCCAGAACTGAGCTGGCTTCTTGAGGTGTTTTTCAGCAAATTTAACTCTGGATGTCTATTTTTGGAATTGATGAATGGTTTGCATCTAGATGTGAACCCTTTGTATTTACTGTCATGGAGTCTTCTCTTTACTGTTGACTTAGAGACAGATACACCTACTTCACTGAGAGTGTTCTGGACTTCAGTTGATGTTGTGAACGGGTTCTTCTTCACCAAATAAAGTATGCGGCGATCATCCACCACTGTTGTCATCCGTGGACGCCCAGGCCTTTTAGAGTTCCCAAGCTCACCAGTCAATTCCTTTTTTCTCAGAATGTACCCAACTGTTGATTTTGCTACTCCAAGCATGTCTGCTATCTCTCTGATGGATTTTTTCTTTTTTTTCAGCCTCAGGATGTTCTGCTTCACCTCAATTGAGAGTTCCTTTGACCGCATGTTGTCTGGTCACAGCAACAGCTTCCAAGTGCAAAACCACACACCTGGAATCCACCCCTGACCTTTTAACTACTTCATTGATTACAGGTTAACGAGGGAGACGCCTTCAGAGTTAATTGCAGCCCTTAGAGTCCATTGTCCAATTACTTTTGGTCCCTTGAAAAAGAGGAGGCTATGCATTACAGAGCTATAATTCCTAAACCCTTTCTCCGATTTGGATGTGGAAACTCTCATATTGCAGCTGGGAGTGTGCACTTTCAGCCCATATTATATATATAATTGTATTTCTGAACATGTTTTTGTAAACAGCTAAAATAACAAAACTTGTGTCACTGTCCAAATATTTCTGGCCCTAACTGTATGTGACTGATATCAGCTCCTCTTATAATGCTCCAGTACTGATATAACCTCCAGACATTACATATGTGACTGATATCAGCCCCTCTTATAATGCTCCAGTATTGATATAACACCAGACATTACATATGTGACTGATATCAGCCCCTCTTATAACGCTCCAGTACTGATATAACCCCAGACATTACATATATGACTGATATCAGCCCCTCTTATAACACTCCAGTACTGATATAACCTCCAGACATTACATATGTGACTGATATCGGCTCCTCTTATAAACACTCCAGTACTGATATAACAGACATTACATGTGACTGATATCAGCCCCTCTTATAAACACTCCAGTACTGATATAACCTCCAGACATTACATATGTGACTGATATCAGCCCCTCTTATAACACTCCAGTACTGATATAACCTCCAGACATTACATATGTGACTGATATCAGCCCCTCTTATAACACTCCAGTACTGATATAACCTCCAGACATTACATATGTGACTGATATCAGCCCCTCTTATAACACTCCAGTACTGATATACCCTCCAGACATTACATATGTGACTGATATCAGCCCCTCTTATAACACTCCAGTACTGATATACCCTCCGCACTGGATATTATAGTTATTGGCTGGCGATTCATCCTCTCACACATTTCCTGGCTCCGCTCTCTTTGTGCCATAATCCTGACTACACGACCACAGGGCCGGGCGCTAGTGTCTGCAGATCCCGGTATTATTGTATTACAAAAACCACAAAAGTCACTGCGTCCGGCAGAGAAACTCAGCGTGGGTACAAGAAGATCGGGCGCAGCCTGCTACAGAGGACAGCTCAGCCGTACTCCCTATACAACCCACTGCTACCAGTTATACACATGTGTAATACTAGGGGATGCCGCAACCAGATGCGAAAAACCAGAGGGTGCCACAACCAGAGACTTGGAACACCAGGGGGGCGCTGCAACCAGAATCGCGCAACACCAGGGGGGCGCTGCAACCAGAAGCACACAACACCAGGGGGGGCACAACATCAGGGCGGCGCCGCAACCGGAGACAGAGAACACCAGGGGGGCACCGCAACCAGAGACAGAGAACACCAGGGGGGCACCGCAACCAGAGACAGAGAACACCAGGGGGGGCGCCACAACCAGAGACAGAGAACAGCAGGGGAAGGGCGCCGCAACCGGAGACACAGAACAGCAGGGGAAGGGCGCCGCAACCGGAGACACAGAACAGCAGGGGAAGGGCGCCGCAACCGGAGACACAGAACAGCAGGGGAAGGGCGCCGCAACCAGAGACACAGAACAGCAGGGGAAGGGCGCCGCAACCGAGACACAGAACAGCAGGGGAAGGGCGCCGCAACCGAGACACAGAACAGCAGGGGAAGGGCACCGCAACCGGAGACACACAACAGCAGGGAAAGGGCGCCGCAACCGGAGACACAGAACAGCAGGGGAAGGGCGCCGGCAACCGGAGACACAGAACAGCAGGGGAAGGGCGCCGCAACCGGAGACACAGAACAGCAGGGGAAGGGCGCCGCAACCGGAGACACAGAACAGCAGGGGAAGGGCGCCGCAACCGGAGACACAGAACAGCAGGGGAAGGGCGCCGCAACCGGAGACACAGAACAGCAGGGGAAGGGCGCCGCAACCGGAGACACAGAACACAGGGGAAGGGCGCCGCAACCGGAGACACAGAACAGCAGGAAGGGCGCCGCAACCGGAGACACAGAACAGCAGGGAAGGGCGCCGCAACCGGAGACACAGAACAGCAGGGAAGGGCGCCGCAACCGGAGACACAGAACAGCAGGGGAAGGGCGCCGCAACCGGAGACACAGAACAGCAGGGGAAGGGCGCCGCAACCGGAGACACAGAACAGCAGGGAAGGGCGCCCAACCGGAGACACAGAACATCAGGGTGGAGAAGGGTGCCGCAACCAGTGCCCCAAACGGTATCTGGAGCGGTCATGGTCTAGGTTATGCCCGGAGCATCTCTCAGAGTCAGCACAGAAAGTGGAGTTGGTCTGCTTCTGTCATAGAAGAGTTGGAAGACCGGTGGGAGCTGTACCCTGAATCAATTCCGGAAAAAGCAGTGATCCCAGCCACTGGTAGGAAGTGAAGTATGTAGTTGGATACCTGAGAACCCCGTTGTGCATGTTGCACCGTCGTCTCAAACAATTCTAGATTCCCAGCATAGCCCCGAATCCGTTAATCCTCCTGTTGGCTGCGGATGGCCTCAGTTATGTAAACCCCCTCCATGATTGTTTGTTGGATTGGAGGACTCTGAACTGCAAGCGGGCTGCCTGTCCTTCGCCATGGCCTTTGCCGAATCCCGCTATGGACTTCTCCCCTGAAGGACTGTGTCCTAGTCCTAAGAACTAATGTTGGTGGGAGGAAGGGGATAGATGACTTGATGTTCACTGCGATCTTAGAAACGCTGGACTGTGCCCTCGATGTGAAGGGCTACCTTTAAATGGACGATGGACCGTGTTGTGCTGACCTGAACATCCCCTTGTTAACATTGGACTTGTCTGTTTAAGGGGTCCTAACCCAGTAGGACTGGATGTGCGTTATCCTCTTACAGAAGAGAACATCTGCAGCTGTGTGACGTTGTATTGGTGCTTTCAAGGCGTCCGGATGGTCAAGCACGAACATTGTTTAAGAGGGGAAGAAGGTCCACTGGATACTGACACGTTCCTTTCCCTAAAGACACCTATCACATTAGTGTGATGTCCTGTAAATTGTAAATAACGATGTTATGGAATGTGTTTTGTTTTCATGCATTATAGCACTTGTATATGTAGTAGCCATACTGTGTAGGGCAAATAATAGCCTTGTTTTGTGACCAGCTCACAATGGGAGGGGTTAGAGTGACGGTTTTCTAACAGGGCCCTGCATATCACTGGAGCAGACCTATGGCCTTAGAGGTTATCAAGACCATATGCAGTGGGAGACCTGTGGCAACAAAAGGAGAGAAGAGACCGAATGAGATAGCTTGATCCGAAGCTTGATCCGAAGTGTTAATGAAGACACAGACCGCGAAACAGCGCTAAGGCTACAAGACTGACCTCATAACAAAGCGGACCCAGGCAGTAGGTTCAGGAGGATGAGACTTTAGCAACAAGGCCCCAAGCCTAGACAGTAACAGGCCAGGAAGAACTGGAGTTGACTTTCCGGGTGGAGGCTCCCAAATCGTTTGCAAGCACAAGGCTCTCCTCCGATACTACCCTGTATATACAGTAGAGACACAGATATGGAAGCGTCTGGGAGCATGAAGCTCTGATCTGGCCATAGTGGTCAGAACGCTGGACTCTGTCCTCTAAGGCCGGCTTCACACCATGATTTTTTCCTGTTAGGTTCTGTCCGGTGTTTTGCAGGATGCATCGGACAAAACCGGACAGCCGCGGACAAGCAGGATCGGAGAACAGCTTTGATCCTGCTTTTTTGCCAGCTTCAGTCCAGTGCACTGCGGCTGCAGGGGAGCTGGCTGCGGTGCTGGAATTTCAGCTGTGGAGCTCTCCAGGTGCTGAAATTCAGCGGCGGCTGATTTTAACAGCTGCTGCTCTGTCGGCACCAGGCGTCTGGGAACTGGCACGATTTTCTGATGGATCCAAAAAAAGTCACGCGCTGTCCTTTATTTCTTCTTTTTTTTGGATGTCTGGATCCGGGTGAAACTCCCTGGAATGACGTGCGTCTTACGGATTGGGTAAAGTGACAAGACCCATTAATATCTTGCCGGTGCTGTGTCTATTGTCCATTTGGATTTCTGCCGGATCCGGCGCCCATAGACTCCCATGCTACGGGCGCCGGATCCGGTAGGATCAGGCTTTGTCCGATTTTTCCACTGGACACAAACTCCGTTTGCAGACTCCGTTTTTGTGCCCAATGGAAAAATTGGACAAAACTGAATCCTCCCAGAAAACCTGCAAACTGGAGGCCAAATAGGGCCAATCCGGCACCATAGGGATACATGGGGTGCAAATTCGGATCCGGGGCTGCCTCGGAGCTGAAAAATCACGATGTGAAGCTGGCCTAAGAGGAGAAGACATGTGGGGCCCGCGGAAAAGGGAAAGCAACAGTCACGGATCGGACTCACAGGACCAGGAAGATTGGAAACAACCTAAAAGGGACCTACACCTGTGTCTGACAATGCTCTGTGCAACTGGAACGTGCTGAATGTTACATACCGCTATCTGGTGTGTAAAGGTGTTATGGAAGAACTGGCAAAACGGAGCCGGAAGCGAGCAGTCATCTGGTCCTGGCCAGCTGAAGCCAATGGTAACATGCGGCCTCCACAAGCGCACGCCCCACCAGACACGTCCACACATTCAGTCAGGACTATCATGTAGCGTGCCGGGGTGTCCGGAGCCAGAACTGCCCCACACTACTCTATGTGTATGGCGGCCGAGCTCAGTATTTGCGTTGCTATCATCTGTACATTAGATGGTGACTCTATTACACAGGTATTCAGCTCCTGACGTCAGCGGACATCAGACAAAACACAGGGCGCGTCCTGCCCCATCAATATTTGCAGAGGCGTCTGCCGGGACTCAGTGCGGGGCAGAGACAAAAATTCACCCCCCCGCCCCCACCGTATCCTCACCAGTCGGGGATTGTTCTATTTGTTTTTACTTAATGCACAATACAAGATAAAATAAATAATAATAATCTTCATGTGGAATCCAACAAGCAGGTCATCTGCTCTGAGAATAACATGGAGATAAAGTGTCCCCTTCAAATTCCCACACGGGTCAGACCTCGCCTCCTCACTGACACACTGAAACAAACCCTCCAAACACAAGTATTAGGGCTCTGCGGGTTTTCAGACTCTGGGTGTTCACAGAAGACGTTCTGTTCACTGACAGCAAGCAGAGATCTGGAGAATGTTGAGGATCTGAAGTTGTAGAGCTCCATGCTCCTCTGGTGTCCATTACATGACGGGGGGGGAATGGGAAGATGCTGTGTCCTCGCAGGTGTCAGCCATGAGGTCACGGACAATGGCACTAGGCATTCTATACGACAGGGATAAGGATCTCCAGGCCTCCAGAGCCGCCATAGTGCAGGTTTTCAGGATTTCCTTAGTATTGCACAGGTGATAATATAATCATCTGCACTGGTGATGATGATGATTCCAACCCCTGTGCAATACTAAGGAAATCCTGAATACATGCACTGTGTGCGGCTCTGGAGTTCCCTGCCCTTGCTATACAAGATCCAGAAGCTCAGGATGAGCAAAACCAGATCCAGTACCTCATCCAGTGCCATGATGGTACATGTGTAAAATTAAAACTTTACCCCACCTGATGAAGATGGCTTAGACCAGGGGTCTCAAACTCGCGGCCCGAGGGCCGCATACGGCCCCTGGGGCTTCACTATGCGGCCCGCGGCACCTTGGACAACATAGTGATGCATCGCCCCAGTGCAGGAGGCTGCTGTAGTCCCCGCTGTGTGATGACTTCTGTCCGCAGCACTAACAAGCTCTGCCACTCAGCAAGATAAATGCAAGCTGCCAGCCAATGAGAGGCTGCAGCTAACGGCAGAATATGACGTGACCTGCAGGCCTCTGGTTGGCAGATTGCATTGATCTTGATGAGCAACAGAGCTTGTCTGAGTGGCGGCTGGTGGAAGTCATAGCACAGGGAAGGCCGGAAGTCAGTACGGCGGGGACCGCGGCGGCCCCCTGCACTGGAGCGATGCATCATTAAAGTGAGAAAAGTGTGAGTGAGGGTGAGTGTGTGAGTGAGGATGTGTGCATAAGAAAGTGTGTGCGAGTTTCAGTGTGTGTATGAGTGTGAGTGTATGAGGATGTGTATGAGGATGTGTGAGAGTGTGTGTGAGAGTGTGTGTGAGAGTGTGTGTGAGAGTGTGTGTGTGTGGGGGGGGGGGTTTGTGAGTAGGTTTGTGTGTGAGTATGATAGAGTGTGTATTTGAGTGTGTAAAAAGAAGGTAAATCAGGACGGGGGGCATCACTATAAAAGTAGATCAGGATGGGGGACATCACTATAAAAGTAGATCAGGATGGGGGACATCACTATAAAAGGGGATCGGGATGGGGGACATCATCACTACAGGAGATCAAGATGGGGACATCACTACAAAAGGGGACCATGATCGATGGGGGACATCACTATAAAAGGGGATCAGGATGGGGGACATCACTACAAAAGGAGATCAGTATGGGGACATCACTACAAAAGGGGACCATGATCGATGGGGGACATCACTATAAAAGGGGATCAGGATGGGGGACATCACTACAAAAGGAGATCAGTATGGGGA
This sequence comes from Allobates femoralis, assembly GCA_033576535.1. NCBI lineage: Eukaryota > Metazoa > Chordata > Amphibia > Anura > Aromobatidae > Allobates > Allobates femoralis. Next base: position 34,735,081 of record JARQOC010000010.1, read on the forward strand.
CATCACTACAAAAGGGGACCATGATCGATGGGGGACATCACTATAAAAGGGGATCAGGATGGGGGACATCACTAGAAAAGTAGATCAGGATGGGGGACATCACTATAAAAGGGGATCAGGATGGGGGACATCACTACAAAAGGGGACCATGATCGATGGGGGACATCACTAGAAAAGGGGATCAGGATGGGGGACATCACTACAAAAGGGGAGACCATGATCGATGAGGGACATCACTAGAAAAAGGAATCAGGATGGTGGACATCACTAGAAAAGGGGATCAGAATGGGGGACATCAGTAGAAAAGGACATTACTACAGGATGGGGACATTACTACAAGAAAGGGATCAGGATTTGTACTTTACCACATTGAGCAAAAAATTCTGGTATTACTAAAAATATCACTTCATCCTACAAGGGATGCGGCCCCCTGCTGTAAATATTTTTCTATGTGCGGCCCACCAACCCAGCCGAGTTTGAGACCCTGGCTTAGACCGTCGAAACGCGTTGTGGCAGTGGTATTGGAGGAAGAATAAAGGTCGGCTCTTATTCACTAATTTGTCCAGTATTCCTTTGGCGCTCCCTGAGACCGCTGTACTATTGTTTTTATGTCAGTTTTCTCTACGGAGCCAAAGCGGCAGGAGCAGCCTGGCATATCTGGAGTGTTGAGGACCTGTGGTTACCTAATTACCGGGATAAACATAGAGGACCTGCGGTGACGCGGTATCCGGTCCGGCAGGATCACGTGAAATTCGCGGAGCACGGAGTTGTGAACGCAAACACCGGCAGGACGGCAGCACTAATAGAAAGAGGCGACCCGTCGGAGCCCTATCACCCACACGTTTAATCTTGGTTGTGTAGACGTACACAACCATTATAGGTGAGTGCACTGGCACTTTTTATTTATACAAATAGCCCTGTGTGTCTACACATGCGCCCTTTTCTTTTTCTTTCTGCATGATGGTACATGTGGTCCCTGTAGTCAGGCTCGGTCTGGGCCGCCGGGTAACTGGTTAAAACTCATGGTGGGCCCCCAGGCATTGTGACCCCGCCCCTAACCCGCCCCCCAACAGGCCCTGAACGGGTCCCCCTGGAGCAGGGCCGTATCTAGGGGGGGCTGGGGGTGCATGTGCACCGGGCGCAGCAGGCAGGGGGCGCTGTCAGGTCCCCTGCTGCAACACCCGAGGAGTCTCCTCCTCGGCCGCATGTTGCGCTCACCCATCCGGTGAGGGAGTCGGCTATGCTCTGCTCCCGCGTTCAGCTGACAGCAGGTGCAGAGAATCTGCAGCCGCCGGCTCCTGAAGTCCCTGTACAGGCATCTATCAGACGCCTGTACTATGGAAGCAGCGTCTTGAGCCGCTGCCGCCTTGTTCCCCGCACTTCCGGGTCCTCAGCTTAGTCGGCTGCGCCTGTGTGATTAGATCACCTGACGTCACAGCAGAAGCACCGCGGCAGAAGTCTGGAGAAGACGCTCCACATAGGAGCTGAACTGAGCACAAATGTGGTAATTAGGGGAAGGGAGACAGCGTGGAGGGAGAGGGGGGTGGGTGAGCAGAAAAACTGGGGGGAATATGAGCATGAAACAGGGGGGAATAGGAGGATGAAACGGGGGGGAATATGAGCATGAAGCAGGGGGGTGAGCACGAAAACTGGGGGGGGGGGGGGAATATGAGCATGAAGCAGGGGGGTGAGCATGAAACTGGGGGGGGGGGAATATGAGCATGAAGCAAGGGGGTGAGCTAATGAAACTGGGGGGGGGGGGGGGGGGGGGGGAATATGAGCATGAAGCAGGGGGGTGAGCATGAAACTGGGGGGGGGGGGATATGAGCATGAAGCAAGGGGGTGAGCATGAAACTGGGGGGGGGAATATGAGCATGAAACTGGGGGGGGGGGGGGGATTATGAGCATGAAAGCAGGGGGGTGAGCACGAAACTGGGGGGGGGAATATGAGCATGAAGCAGGGGGGGTGGATGCATGAAACTGGGGGGGGGAATATGAGCATGAAGCAGGGGGTGAGCACGAAACTGGGGGGGGGGGGGAATATGAGCATGAAGCAGGGGGGAGTGAGCATGAAAACTGGGGGGGGGGGGGAATATGAGCATGAAGAAGGGGGGTTGAGCATGAAACTGGGGGGGGGGGGAATATGAGCATGAAGCAGGGGGGGTGAGCATGAAACTGGGGGGGGGGGGGGGGGAATATGAGCATGAAGCAGGGGGGTGAGCATGAAACTGGGGGGGGGGGGAAATATGAGCATGAAACTGGGGGGGGGGGGGATTATGAGCATGAAGCAGGGGATGAACATGAAACTGGGGGGGGAATATGAGCATGAAACTGGGGGGGGGGGGAATATGAGCATGAAGCAGGGGGGGTGAGCATGAAACTGGGGGGGGGGAATATGAGCATGAAACTGGGGGGAGGGGGGCAATATGAGCATGAAGCAGGGGGGTGGGGGGATGAGCATGAAACTGGGGGGGGGGGATATGAGCATGAAACTGGGGGGGGGGAATATGAGCAGTAAGCTAGGGGGGGAGGGGAGTGTGAGCAGAAAACTGGGGGGTGAGTGTGAACAGCAAACTGGTGGGAGAGGGTGAGGGAGTATGAGAAGCAAACTGGGGGGAGATGATGGTGGGAGAATGTGAGCCAAACTCGGGGGAGAGGGTTAGTGGAATATATGTGAACCAAAGAGTGTAAATTTGAGGAACCAGTATAAAATTGAGGGTGGGGGGGGGGGGGGATCAGTGTAGACACAGTATGAGGAGTAAGGGGGATGGCTGCAGCACTGTATGAGGAGTGAGAGGGGGATGGCTACGGTACGGTATGTGGCGTGAGGTGGGAAGAGTGTGGACACAATATGAGAAGTGAGTGGGATGGCTACCAACACAGTATGTGGATTGAGGAGGAGATTGGTGTGGACAAAGTATGTAGAGTGATGAGGGGATGGCTGCGGCACAGTATGTGGAGTGAGGGGATGTTTGTGGCCAGTATTTGGAGTGAGGGACTGGCTACGCACCAGTATGTGGAGTGACACAGGGATGACTGCGGTACAGTGTATGCAGAGAGGTAACATGTATGGTAACAGTGTGGACACAGTATGAGAAGTGAGGGGGGATGCCTGCTGACACAGTATGTGGAGTAAGGAGGAGATTGGTGTGGACAGAGTATGTGAAGTGTGGGGGATGGCTGCGCACAGTATGTGGAGTGAGGGGGAGGGAGTGAGGTGGTGAGGAAACAGTAGGGGATGAGAAAAATGTAAGGGGGCTCAGAATAGAGAGTGAGTAGTGTGGGGGTGTATGGAGAGGGGCCAGTGTGTGTGGACAATGTGAAGTCACAACCAGGAGGGGACAGTATATCGAGTAGAGGGGAGTGTGATGAGGGAGAACAGTATAAACAGTGGTCAGTATAGGGGACACAGTGTGAGAGGACAGTGTGACCAGGGACCCCAGTATGGGAAGGAGAGGGCAGTGTGGAGGGCATGTTCCAGAAGAGGGGCAGCATGTAAATCATTATGTGCAGGGAACAGTGAGGAGGAGCAATTATTTATTCAGGGACAGTGTAAGGCAGATATTTTTACTGAGGAGAATTTTGATCATTCTGCTATTTTTAAGGGTATCGTGCCAGGATGTGCTGAAGACCGGAGAAGATGGACGTCTGCAGAGATGTGATGGTGATGGGAAACGTCATCATGGTGTCTGGACAAGATGAAGAAAAGAAAAAGACGACTCCGATCAGAGACAAAGTCATCTATATGGTACCAGGATGTAAATGATTATTTGTGATACTATTTCTCATCAGTGCTGTGGTTCCTGTATGGTCTGATGGTGACTGGTAACAACTCCCAGTAACTCCTTACCAATATTAAGGATGTAGTGGGAGTTGTTGGTTCATGCAGCACAAATATGTATGGGGCTGACCTGACATTACAATTGTTTTACCATGTAATGATGAATTTCTGTACTGATGAGGGTTGTGATGCTGTGTTTCTATAGTGAAGAGGGGTTATATGGCTGTATACCTGTACTGATGGGGGTTCTAGTTATGAATTTCTGCACGTCTGGTGGTTCTGATAATGAATTTTGTTACCGATGAGGGTTGTGATTTATGCACTAATGGGGGTTCTAGTTATGTATTTCTGTACCTCTGGTGGGTCTGGTGATGTATTTCTGCACTGATGAGAGTTGTGATGGTGTGTTTCTGTACGGATAGTGGTTATATGGTTGAATGTTTGTATCTCTGGTTGGTCTTGTGATGTATTTTTGAGCTGCTATTGGTTCTGATCCTGTACACATGCAACAATCAATTACTTGTAAGATTACGTTAGATATGGCTGTTTTGTGCCATGGTTACTATGATTATTTTTTTAGGAGCATTAAAGGGGGTTGTCCAAGCTTGTGATGAGTCTGCAGTCACTCTGTGTCCCTCTATGACTGCAGACATCTGAATTCTCAAGCGCACATTGCCTTCTGTCAGGATTCTCTGGTGCCGGTGTAGAGCGTGGGTAGGTCATGAAACTGTAAGTATGCAATTTACATACATTCAGTCTTGTGCTGACTAGACATGCGTGGACTTGATCAATGAAAACGAATTGAGTGAACCTGGACAAGTCTAGTCAGAATGTGGCCAGAAGTATAGAAATCATATACTTGTGCTCACACAACTGTCCAATCTTACCATCAGCACGAGAGAATCCTGACAGTGTGCAGTGCACGTGCTGTGAGAATTCAGAGGCCTGCAGTCATCTAGACGGACTACAGACTTTCATCTCAAACCTGGGCGAGCCCTTCAATTCAAACATTAAGCGCTGGAGCCCAATTCTAACAGTGTGTAATATCATTTGTTTTTCACTGAACATTGAGAGAATAAGGCTATGTGCACACTTAAAGTATTTGCTGAGTTTTTTACTCAGGATTTGTAGCCAAAATCAGGAGGGGGATAATTAAATACAGAAGTGGTGCATGTGTTTCTATTATACTTTCCTCTGATTGCTCCATCTTGGTTTTGTCTACAAATCCTGAGGTAAAAAAACTCAGCAAATACTTTAAGTGTGCACATAGCCTTAGGTGGAGCAGCTCGTCGGCACGTGACTGTAAGTGTGCAAATCGCAAATGAAAGATCGGTCACATGAAGGCTACTCAGACTGCAGGGGCGGGTGGGGGGCGCCAAACTGAAGTCTTGCCCCGGGTGCCAGAAAACCTAGATACACCTCTGCACTACAGTAATGGTACATCGCAGTAATGGTAAACGCAGAGTGATGTGTAGGAGTAACTGCTATAATGGGTATAACGGCTAACAGGTATTTGCATAAAGCGGGTGAGTGGGCCCCTGGAGTCAATTTCCCTGGTGGGCCCCAGACACCCCAGTTCGACCCTGCCTGTAGTGTCTGGTGTGAGAATTGTGATGCACAAGCTGCTCTGTCCAGGGGGTAACTCACAAACCAACCTCTCCACCGAGCAACAAAACAATGCAGCAGAACCGCCCCGAGCATTGCTATGTGAGTAACCGGAGAGGACGTCTGCAAATCAGAGCGGACCATGGTGGAGACAATTCCTGGCATAGATGGGCAATGAGCCGGAGCAGCTGACGCAAAGCACCGTACACAAGAGCCAACGAAGCGAAAAAGCCTAGTGTGATAACCAAGGACGCCGACACAAGTGGCCACTCACCGGGACCAAGATCGTGAAGGCCAGCAGAGCTGAAGAGCCATTGTGACTGGCCCCATGAACCCGATTCCAGTGGGAATGGAGGACCACTAATGTATATTGCGGTCGGCTGCCGTGTATCGGGGGTCAGCTGCTTCCTTCACAGCAGATGCTGGATTACAGGATGGGGCTGTTTGGTTTTACATGCCCGATCTTTATGCTCTCAGTAGAGTGGTGGTCAGACACACGTGCTCTGCCTATGGAGAACCATTGCACGCTCAGCCGAGCTCAGCACGCTCCATCATAATACCAGGATCTGAACAATTGAATGATGAGGGTTGTAGTCTGTGCAGGGGATGGATGCAGCTTCTCATATTGTGTCCACCTAGTAATTATCTTCCTATATTAACCCTACACTGTCATTATCCTGTCTACTGATGCCTCAGGGCCACCACAGACAGAAAAACCATTGTCCTCTGCGTGACCAAGAAGCCACAAATACCAGGAAAAGCCGAACTGTAAAATACCGGAGCAGATGAGTGTCAGGACGGCTGCAATACACGACAGGCCGGGGGCGACCACTGTACGATCAGAGGGTCACAGCACAGAGAAATAACCACAAAACACAAGACTGGAGCACGATCCATCGAGGTGACCTCACACCCCGACCACAATGTCCCACCTACAAAGACGACAACTCTCCTGCCACACATGTAACTGCTGACAATAGGGAAGAGATGATGCCAACACATGAACGAGGATACCACCCCATGTATATATATAAGGAATAGAGAAAAATTGTACTGGCTGCTATTATACTCCAGAGCTGCACTCACTATTCTGCTGGTGCAGTCACTGTGTACTTACATTACATTACTGATCCTGAGTTACCTCCTGTATTATACTCCAGAGCTGCACTCACTATTCTGCTGGTGCAGTCACTGTGTACATACATTACATTACTGATCCTGAGTTACCTCCTGTATTATACTGCAGAGCTGCACTCACTATTCTGCTGGTGCAGTCACTGTGTACATACATTACATTACTGATCCTGAGTTACCTCCTGTATTATACTCCAAAGCTGCACTCACTATTCTGCTGGTGGAGACACTGTGTACATACATTACATTACTGATCCCGAGTTACCTCCTGTATTATACCCCAGAGCTGCACTCACTATTCTGCTGGTGAAGTCACTGTGTACATACATTACATTACTGATCCTGAGTTACCTCCTGTATTATACTCCAGAGCTGCACTCACTATTCTGCTGGTGCAGTCACTGTGTACATACATTACATTACTGATCCTGAGTTACCTCCTGTATTATACTCCAGAGCTGCACTCACTATTCTGCTGGTGCAGTCACTGTGTACATACATTACTGATCCTGAGTTACCTCCTGTATTATACTCCAGAGCTGCACTCACTATTCTGCTGGTGGAACAGTCAGGCAGCTCCATAACAGACCTGTTCCAATCTTCTCCAGTTTTCTATTATATAATTGCGAATAGCTTTTTTGCCCCTTCGACTTCCGGCGTGGTCATGTGGATAACTGCGAAGCATTGGCCGCGAAGCGGCCATTGCGAGCAGTTCTAAGTCGACTCGCAGCGGCCATTGCGACAAGTTCAAAGCCGACTCGCAATGCCCGCGCAGCGAGCATTGCGAGTCAGAGACTCGCCGTTCTAGAATCCCGATGCATGTGCATCGGGCTCCCAGCTAGTCTATTATATAATCACGAATGGGATTTTTGCCCCTTTTGAGACCGCTCTCGCTGCGAGTCAGCGTGGTCATGTGGATACGAACGAAGCATTGGCCGCGCAGCGGCCATTGCGAGCAGCTCTAAGGCGACTCGCTATGCCCGCGCAGCGGGCATGGCGAGTCGCCTTAGCAGCGCGAAGCATTGGCCGCGAAGCGGCCATTGCGAGTCAGAGACTCGCTCTGCTAGAATCCCGATGCATTGTGCATCGGGCACCCATCTAGTATTCAATAATTAAATTAACTGAGTGCAAGTAGAGATGAAAATTGGCAAGAAAGAGAGACACAAATAAGCAGATTTCAGACTCCGGTCTTGATGCTAAATATGCTGGAGTATAAGTAGTGCTGCTGGTCTGGTTGTCTTTACAGAGGGTCGGCTATGCGCAGCACCGTCTCCCGGTCCGCAGGCCTGCGCGGGATGTTTGCTCATCATCACTCGTTAGTGATCACTATGTACATTACTTGTTGGCAATTAACATTCCTGAGCTCCTCACACCGGACAGCGAAACCCCAGACACGACATTCGCCAAACATTAATTAGTGATATCCTGACCACTGGCCAAAGAAAAACAGCAGGCGTGCCAAGAAGAACAGCATGTGCTTGGGACTTAGAGGGCAACTCCACAACCTGTAGCTGCCCTGTACCAAGACATATGACCCCTACACCACGACCCCTGGGGGTAACTCAATTACAGAGGGGTCACCCGCAAGGTGCAAAAGACCGAGGGGTCACCCGCAAGGTGCAAAAGACCGAGGGGTCACCCGCAAGGTGCAAAAGACCGAGGGGTCACCCGCAAGGTGCAAAAGACCGAGGGGTCACCCGCAAGGTGCAAAAGACCGAGGGGTCACCCGCAAGGTGCAAAAGACCGAGGGGTCACCCGCAAGGTGCAAAAGACCGAGGGGTCACCCGCAAGGTGCAAAAGACAGAGGGGTCACCCGCAAGGTGCAAAAGACAGAGGGGTCACCCGCAAGGTGCAAAAGACAGAGGGGTCACCCGCAAGGTGCAAAAGACAGAGGGGTCACCCGCAAGGTGCAAAAGACAGAGGGGTCACCCGCAAGGTGCAAAAGACAGAGGGGTCACCCGCAAGGTGCAAAAGACAGAGGGGTCAACCGCAAGGTGCAAAGACAGAGATCAACCTGGACCAGAAAGATGGAAGGAGAAAGTCTGGGAAGGCTTGGAGCAGCTCCTGATCCAGAGCACAGCACGCCCTCTGTAAGGCTACTTTCACATTAGCGTTCCCCTCCGCAGCGTTCTGCGGAGGGGAGCCGCAATGTAAGCGCAGCACCGCAGGTCCCTATCTTTAGAATGGGAGCGCACGGTGCTGCGCTTGACTGCGCATGACCGTGCGCACCCATTCACTCCAATATGTGATCTGTGCGCAGGCGGATGCCCGCGCATAAATCACCCAGTCTCGTCCGCACAAGAAATGCAACAACGCTAATGTGAAAGAACCCTAACACATGGCGGAGGCGGTGTGCTGGTCGGGCTCACAATGGCCCTGGGACACTAGTGGTTATTGATGACGTGACTGAAGACAGAAGCAGACGGATTAATTCTGAATTGTAAAGGGCGAGACTCTGCTCAGATTCAACAAAATGCAGCAAGATTGATTGCACGACGCTTCACAGACAGACGGACATAACCCAAAATATCCTGAAAAAGCAAAGAAGGGGAACATTCTGCAATGGCGGAGTCCTCACCAGATCTCACCCCACCGAGCCGCATTTCATAGGATTTCAGACAGTGCTTATATGGAGATATGAAGGGGGGCGTCTGCCTGGACAGTGCTGTATATGGAGGATATGTAGGGGGGCGTCTGCCTGGACAGTGCTGTATATGGAGGATATGTAGGGGGGCGTCTGCCTGGACAGTGCTGTATATGGTATATGGGTATGTGGGGGGCGTCTGCCTGGACAGTGCTGTATATGGAGGATATGTAGGGGGGCGTCTGCCTGGACAGTGCTGTTAGTTGTGGGTTATGGGGTGTGGGGGGTCGTCTGCCTGGACAGTGCTGAATATGGAGGATATGTAGGGGGCGTCTGCCTGGACAGTGCTGTATATGGGGTTATGTGGGGGGGTCTCTGCTGGACAGTGCTGTATATGGAGGATATGTAGGGGGCGTCTGCCTGGACAGTGCTGTATATGGAGGATATGTAGGGGGGCGTCTGCCTGGACAGTGCTGTATATGGAGGGTTATTGTGGGGGGCTCTGCCTGGACAGTGCTGATATGGAGGATATGTAGGGGGCGTCTGCCTGGACAGTGCTGTATATGGAGGATATGTAGGGGGCGTCTGCCTGGACAGTGCTGTATATGGGGGTTATGTGGGAGGGGGTCTGTCTAGACAATACTGTATATGGGGATAAGTGCACAGGGCGGTCTGAAAAGTGTGTATATGTGCGGGCGGGGAGGGGGGGGTGGGAGTCCTGTCTATACAGTGTTGCATGTGTGGGATACCGCAAAGTGGTCTATCTGCCCGTATATTGTGTATATTGGCGGAAGGGGGGGGGCGTTCTGCCCATATATTGGTGGAAATGGGGGGGTTGCCCATATTTGTGCATATTGGGGGGGTCTGCCCAATATTGTATATTGGGGGGTCTGCCTCACTATGTGTAGATTGGGGGGGGGGGGGGGGGGGGTCTGCCCACATTGTGTATATTGGGGGGGTCTGCCCACATATTGTGTATGTTGGGGGGCCTGCCCACATATTGTGTATATTGGGGGTGGGTGGGGGGGGTCTGCCCACATATTGTGTATATTGGGGGGGGGTCTGTCCCACATATTGTGTATATTGGGGGGGGGGGGGGGGGGTCTTCCCACATATTGTGTATTTGGGGGGGGGGTCGTGGGGGGGTCTTGCCCATATTGTGTATATTGGGGGGGGGGGGGGGGTCTCCACATTGTGTATGGGGGGGTCTCCACTATTATATGGGGGGGTCTTCACATATTGTGTATTGGGGGATTTCCACATGTGTGTATTGGGGGGGGGTTCCATTGTGTGTATTTGGGCGGGTCCGTTGTGGGGTCGCGTATATTGTGTATTGGAAGGCGCTATATATGTACACTATGAAAGTTGGCACCTTTAACTTACGTGCATTCATTTTTGTTTAAAATTGTTTTCTTTGCAACAAAGCTTTGGCACGTATAATTAATAATGATGACACAGTTTATTTTTCTGTTGAATATATGTATTAATTGAACACAGTATTTTCAGTGTGATATGTAATAACTGATGGACACAGTAAATTTCAGGTATGAAATGGGTTTATTGTATAACCGAAAGAAAATGCAATTAAAATTGACAGTTGCAAATTGATAGGGCAAAGGCACTCAACAAAGTGACAAATATTTAGTAGACATTTATTTAGTAGATCACCTTTTGCCTCTAGTGGCTTCTTAGCTGTTACTTAGTTCCTGGATCCTGAAGGTGAAGGGATTTTTGACCATTCCTCTTTACAAAACAATTCCAGTCAGTTAAGTTTGATGGTCGCCGAGCATGGACAGCCCGCTTCACAACATCCCACAGATGTTCAATGATATTCAGGTCTGGGGACTGGGATGGCCATTCCAGAACATTGTAATTGTTCCTCTGCATGAATGTCTGAGTAGATTTGGAGCGGTGTTTTGGATCATTGTCTTGCTGAAAGATCCATACCCGTCGTAACTTCAACCTTGACACTGATTCTTGAACATTATTCTCAAGAATCTGCTGATACTGAGTGGAATCCATGCGACCCTCAACTTTAACAAGATTCCCGATGCCGTCATTGGCCACACAGCCCAAAGCATGATGGGCCCTCCCCCAAATTTCACAGTGGGTAGCAAGTGTTTTTCTTGGAATGCTGTGTTTTTGTGGCGCCATGCAGAACGCCTTGTTGTATGACCAAACAACTCAATCTTTGTTTCATCAGTCACAGGACCTACTTCCAAAATGAAACTGGCTTGTCCAAATGTGCTTTTGCATACCTCGGGCGACTCTGTTTGTGGTGTGCATGCAGAAACAGCTTCTTTCACATCACTCTCCCATATAGCTTCTCCTTGTGCAGTGTGCACTGTATTGTTGACCGATGCACAGTGACACCATCTGCAGCAAGATGATGCTGCAGGTCTTTGGAAGTGTCTGTGGATTGTTCTTGACTGTTCTCACCATTCTTCTTCTCTGCCTTTCTGATATTTTTGTTGGCCTGCCACTTCTGGCCTTTACAAGAACTGTCCCTGTGGTCTTCCATTTCCTCACTATGTTCTCACAGTGGAAACTGACAGGTTAAATCTCTGAGAAAACGTTTTGTATCCTTCCCCTGAACAACTATGTTGAACAATCTTTTTTTTTATCAGATCATTTGAGAGCTGTTTTGAGGAGCCCATGATGCCACTCCTCAGAGAAGATGCAACTAGGAGAACAACTTGCAAGTGGACACCTGAAATAGCTTTTCTCATGATTGGATACTCAATGAAGTTACCAAACCAATTTAGTGCTTCAGTAAGGCTGGCTTCACACCACGGTTGTGATCCGATCCGGGGCTGTCCGGCATGAACCTGACAGCCCCGGACCAGATCAGCACACAGAACCGAGGGCCAAATGTGCCCTCCGGTCCTGTGTGCAGCCGGATGGCTGCAATTGCAGCCGCAGCTGCTGCTTTTTCAAGACCGCAGCTTGCAGGGAGCTAGCCACGGTCCTGAAACAACAGCAGCGTGTAGCCGCTGGTATCCGGTTACCGATTCGCCCGGACCGGGGGCAATCCGGCTATTTGGGGAGATTTTTCTCCCCGGACACAAAAACGTTGCAAGATACATTTTTGTGTCCGGTGAGAATAATCTGAATTCTCCCAGATTCATCCGGAGAGATGGAAACCAGATGGCAGAGAGGCCAAAATATCGTCCGGGGCTGTCTGGTTTACACCGGACACCCGGACCGATCACACCGTGGTGTGAAGCCAGCCTAAGTCAGTAAAAAGTAGTTAGGAGTATTCAAATCATGAAAATCAAAGGGTGCCCATACTTTTGCACTGCCAAATTTTGAAATAATGGATATTTCACATTTTTGGTTAGTACAATAAACTCATTTCATACCCGAAATATTACTGTGTCCATCATTTATTACATATATCACACTGAAATAGCTGTTGAAAAAAAACTATTTTAAACAAAAAAAAAATGAGTAAGGTTCAGAGGGATGCCCAAACTTTTTCATATGACTGTATTGTGTATATTGGGGGGTCTGCCTATATATTGGAGGATCTCCCTGTATATTGGGGGGGGTCTGCCCGTATATGGTGTATATTTTAGGGGTCTGCCCATATATTGTGTATATTTGAGGGGGGGTCTCCCTGTATTTTGTATATATGGCGAGTCTGCCCGTATAGTGTATATTTGGGTGGGGTCTGTCCAAATATTGTGTACATTGGGGGGGCTGCCGTACAGTGTGTATATTTGTGGGGATGGGCCTGCCTGTATATTGTGTATATTCGTGGGGTTGGGCCTGCCCTTATATTATGAATATTGGGGGTGGTCTGCCCACATATTGTATATATTGGGGGGGTCCGCCCGCATACTGTGTACATTGGGGGTGTGTGGCTATATATTGTGTATATTGGGGGGTCTGCCTGCATATTGTGCATATTGGGGAAAGGGGGGCGGGGGAGTCTGCCCGTATATTGAGGGGGGGGGGTCAGCCCATATATTTTGCATACTGGAGGGGTCTGCCCATACATTGTGTATATATTGGGGAGGTGTGCCCGTATATTGTGTATATTAGAGGGGGGTCTGCCTGTATATTGGGGGGGTCTGCCCAAGTATTAGGAGGGGTTTGTCCATATATTGAGTACAGTGAGGTGGAGGCTGCCCTGTATATTGTGTATATTGGGGGTGCTCTCCCTGTATATTGTGTATATGGAGGGGTGTCTCACTGTATATTGTGTATATTGGGGTGCTCTCCCTGTATATTGTGTATATTGGGGTGCTCTCCCTGTATATTGTGTATATTGGGGTGCTCTCCCTGTATATTGAGGTGCTCTCTCTGTATATGTGTATATGGGGGTGCTCTCCCTGTATATTGTGTATATTGGGGTGCTCTCCCTGTATATTGTGCATATTGGGGTGCTCTCCCTGTATATTGAGGTGATCTCTCTGTATATTGTGTATATTGGGGTGCTCTCCCTGTATATTTGGGTGCTCTCCTTGTATATGGGGGTGCTCTCCCTGTATATTGTGTATATGGGGGTGCTCTCCCTGTATATTGTGTATATGGAGGGGTGCTCTCCCTGTATATTGTGTATATGGAGGGGGTGTCTCCTGTATATTGTGTATATGGAGGGGTGTCTCCCTGTATATTGTGTATATGGAGGGGTGTCTCCCTGTATATTGTGTATATGGAGGGTGTCTCCCTGTATATTGTGTATATGGGGGGTGTTCTCCCTGTATATTGTGTATATGGGGGGTGTCTCCCTGTATATTGTGTATATGGGGGTGCTCTCCTGTATATTGTGTATATGGAGGGGTGTCTCCCTGTATATTGTGTATATGGGGGGGTGTCTCCCTGTATATTGTGTATATGGGGGGTGTCTCCCTGTATATTGTGTATATGGAGGGGTGTTCTCCTGTATATTGTGTATATGGAGGGTGCTCTCCCTGTATATTGTGTATATGGGGGGGCTCTCCCTGTATATTGTGTATATGGAGGGGTGCTCTCCCTGTATATTGTGTATATGGAGGGGTGCTCTCCCTGTATATTGTGTATATGGAGGGGTGCTCTCCCTGTATATTGTGTATATGGGGGTGCTCTCCCTGTATATTGTGTATATGGGGGTGCTCTCCTGTATATTGTGTATATGGAGGTGGTCTCCCTGTATATTGTGTATATGGAGGTGTGTCTCCCTGTATATTGTGTATATGGGGTGCTCTCCCTGTATATTGTGTATATTGGGGTGCTCTCCCTGTATATTGTGTATATGGGGGTGCTCTCCCTGTATATTGTGTATATGGGGGTGCTCTCCCTGTATATGGGGGTGCTCTCCCTGTATATTGTGTATATGGGGGTGCTCTCCCTGTATATTGTGTATATGGGTGTGCTCTCCCTGTATATTGTGTATATGGGGGTGCTCTCCCTGTATATTGTGTATATGGGGTCTCCCTGTATATTGGGGTGCTCTCCCTGTATATTGTGTATATTGGGGGCCCCTCAGCCTCACCTCCTCTGTATATTGGGGTGCTCTCCCTGTATATTGGGGTGCTCTCCCTGTATATTGGGGTGCTCTCCCTGTATATTGTGTATATGGGGTGCTCTCTCTGTATATTGTGTATATTGGGGTGCTCTCTCTGTATATTGTGTATATTGGGGTGCTCTCCCTGTATATTGTGTATATGGGGTCTCCCTGTATATTGGGGTGCTCTCCCTGTATATTGTGTATATTGGGGGCCCCTCAGCCTCACCTCCCTCTGTATATTGGGGGGCTCTCCCTGTATATTGGGGGCCCCTCAGCCTCACCTCCCTCTGTATATTGGGGGGCTCTCCCTGTATATTGGGGGCCCCTCAGCCTCACCTCCCTCTGTATATTGGGGGGCTCTCCCTTTATATTGGATTGGGGGCCCCTCAGCCTCACCTCCCTCTGTATATTGGGGGGCTCTCCCTGTATATTGGGGGCCCCTCAGCCTCACCTCCCTCTGTATATTGGGGGGCTCTCCCTTTATATTGGATTGGGGGCCCCTCAGCCTCACCTCCCTCTGTATATTGGGGGGCTCTCCCTTTATATTGGATTGGGGGCCCTCAGCCTCACCTCCCTCTGTATATTGGGGGGCTCTCCCTGTATATTGGGGCCCCTCAGCCTCACCTCCCTCTGTATATTGGGGGGCTCTCCCTTTATATTGGATTGGGGGCCCCTCAGCCTCACCTCCTCTGTATATTGGGGGGCTCTCCCTGTATATTGGGGGCCCCTCAGCCTCACCTCCCTCTGTATATTGGGGGCTCTCCCTTTATATTGGATTGGGGGCCCTCAGCCTCACCTCCCTCTGTATATTGGGGGGCTCTCCCTTTATATTGGATTGGGGGCCCCTCAGCCTCACCTCCCTCTGTATATTGGGGTGCTCTCCCTGTATATTGGGGGCCCCTCAGCCTCACCTCCCTCTGTATATTGGGGGGCTCTCCCTGTATATTGGGGGCCCCTCAGCCTCACCTCCCTCTGTATATTGGGGGGCTCTCCCTGTATATTGGGGGCCCCTCAGCCTCACCTCCCTCTGTATATTGGGGGGCTCTCCCTGTGTATCGGGGGCCCCTCAGCCTCACCTCCCTCTGGAGCTGCGCAGGTCACGTGGTCAGCTCCCTCTGGTTACCATGACAACCTCTGAGTCCAGGCTCGGCGCTGTGTGCCCCGGGCCGCGGTCTTTTTCCCGTCAGTCTCCGGGGACGGTGCGGGGCTCGGGCAGGACACCGCTCTCTTCTGCAGTCCCTAAACTCCTGCTAAGTGCTAAAACTTTCCACCATCAGCGGAGAGGAGAGCCGGTACAGGAGGCGGGACGGTCCAAACCTCACCCAATAGCGAGACTGAGGCGGAGTCACTCATCATATCCAGCCAATCACTGCCCGGAAATGAAAATGTGAGAGGAGTGTCAGCCAATGCGGAGATGCGGGGCGGGGCGTGTGTCTCCAACTGGATCTGAGGTGACTGAGAGGCGGGAAAGGAAGGCGGAGCCACAGGAGGAGGAGCGCCGACGGGGGCGGAGCCACTGGGATGCGAGAAGTGACGAGGGGCGGAGCCACGGGAGGCGGGACAAGATGGGGGCGGAGCCTCAGTAAGCGGAACGTGCTGGTAGGAGGGGCTGTGAAGTGTGAGGGTGTGCAGGCAGTGTGCACACAGGGGCCGAGCGTCAAAATAGAGTCACTTTATATCACTAATTCAATACATAAAGTGAAACATACTTTATACAGAGTCATTACACACAGAGGGATCTATTTCATGTGTTTATTTCTGTTACTGTTGATGATTATGGCTTACAGCCAATGAAAACCCGAAGGTCATTATCTCAGAAAATTAAAGGAGGGAGGATGAAGGGTTAAACTGCGCTGCCGTATTCCACGAGACATAAAAGGGTGAAAATAAGATTTATTAGTCAACATGACTCGGCCTAGTGGGGTCGTGGGACACTCGGAGCCGGGCCGTGGGGCACTCGGAGCCGGGCCGTGGGGCACTCGGAGCCGGGCCGTGGGGCACTCGCAGCTGGGTCGTGGGGACACTCGGAGCCGGGCCGTGGGGCACTCGGAGCCGGGCCGTGGGGCACTCGCAGCTGGGTCGTGGGACACTCGGAGCCGGGCCGTGGGGCACTCGGAGCCGGGCCGTGGGGCACTCGGAGCCGGGCCGTGGGGCACTCGGAGCCGGGCCGTGGGGCACTCGCAGCTGGGTCGTGGGACACTCGGAGCCGGGCCGTGGGGCACTCGGAGTCGGGCCGTGGGGCACTCAGAGTCGGGCCGTGGGGCACTCGGAGCCGGGCCGTGGGGCACTCGGAGCCGGGCCGTGGGGCACTCGGAGCCGGGTCTCTCTCTCTGGAGCCATCCTCAGGCGTCTTGGGGGATGACATGGTGGCGTGACCCGGTCTGTGGCACCTGGATGGCGGTCAATAAAAAGGGGAGTAAAAGTGTTAGGGAATAGTGGAATTTATAGGGGTGGTTGTGGTGACGCCACCTGTGGTATGGGGCTATTAGTGACCGCTGCGGTCCGGGGCCCCTGGAGATGATGGGATGGCAGAGCACCTGGTCCCCAGGGCATCCGGAGTAGGGGATGTCAGGGTGATGATGGGCCAGAGGGGCTGATCGGGCTGCAGTGAGGGATCGGACCATCTCACAGACAGGCTCCTGTTGCCTGCGCAGTGCTTCAGTCTACCGCTCCTCAGGTGGGAAATGAACAGTCTCACACACAGTTCTGAGTTCCAATCCCAGTTTACTCCAGTTTTCTCTGCACGTACTACAGGGCACAGTTGAAGTACATTTGCAGTCCGCTCCAGGTAGTCCTTAAAGGGAACCTGTCACCCCAAATCACCCTTGTAAGCTGTAAATACATGTCCCTGAAGCATTACACTACAGTCCTACACATCCCTTTGTGGTGTTTTAGTTCAATATGAAAGTGCACTTTAGTCGTTTGCAAACTTACTAAATCCATGCCAGTGGGGCGTTCCCAAGCCTCCTTGTCTGCGAGGCGGTTCCCCTGTGTGCCGCTGTATTACGCCCTAATGGGCGTTTTTTCAAACTTTCTAGCGCGGGCACGATTCATAATCTCGTGCCCGCATCGTCACGGTCATGTGATGCCGTGACGCGTCATTTCCGGGCGGCTGGGTCGCTGCTGTCTGACGCGCACCGGCCGACTTCAGCAAGCGATCTGCGCATGCGCTGAAGTTGGCCAGTGTGCGTCAGACAGCAGCGACCCAGCCGCCCGGAAATGACGCGTCACGGCATCACATGACCGTGACGATGCGGGCACGAGATTATGAATCGTGCCCGCGCTAGAAAGTTTGAAAAAACGCCCATTAGGGCGTAATACAGCGGCACACAGGGGAACCGCCTCGCAGACAAGGAGGCTTGGGAACGCCCCACTGGCATGGATTTAGTAAGTTTGCAAACGACTAAAGTGCACTTTCATATTGAACTAAAACACCACAAAGGGATGTGTAGGACTGTAGTGTAATGCTTCAGGGACATGTATTTACAGCTTACAAGGGTGATTTGGGGTGACAGGTTCCCTTTAACAACCAGGATGGCTTGTCAGTACACTCCCTTCATGTTCCTTTCCACTCGGGCCTTCCTTCTTCAGTGCTGCCTGCTCCACGCACAGAGCCCCAATCCAGCAGCCACGGGCCTTGTAGGGCGACCGGCTGTGTCCTCTGACCCTAGTATGACTGCCTTCTCGGCAGATGTGCCTGGAGTTGGCCACCGCTCCTCTAGATCTTGTGGCCTCTGGTTCTGTGGTTGGAGTGTGGAGTCTCCTTGCCACCTTCAAGGCCGGGTCCCTGGTGCTTGCCCTGCCCCTCCACTGCAGACTTTGGCGCACGGGTGGATCGCTCACTGCCCGCACCCCTATGGCTCCCTCTATCTCCTCGCGGTTTCTGGCCTCGGGACCCGGGACGAGCCTCAGCTTCGCTGAAACCCTCCAGGCCCTTCCTCTCTGTCCTCTCTCACTGCTCTCTCTCCCAACTGACCTCCTCCGACCGACTGACCACTACTTCCTGTGGTGTTTCCCTTTGTCCCTTTCCTTTACCTGACTGCTTCCTGCTCACTTCCCACCCACCACCTTTCCTTCTCCCCCCCCCGCCATCCCACGGGCTGCCTGAGCCGTCCCACTGACTGGGTTCACCCACTATCCCTGGGACCGGGTGTGTTGTGCGTGTTTGTGGGTGACTGGACTTACCAACCTGGTTACCGCAGACGGGATTACCACACTTGTGGAGTGGTTGCGGTATCCCTCTGTGGAAACCAGACCGCAGGGGCACCACATTCCTGACTCGCCCAAGTGGGGGCCGTGGGGTACTCGTAGCCTGGCCTCTCTCTCTCGACATCCTCAGGCATCTTGGGGGGTTGTCACGGTGGTGTGTACCAGTCCGTGGCCAACCAGATGGGCGGTCATTAAAAAGGGCAAAAGAGTTTTTGGAAGAGGGGAATTGGGGGGTGGTTGTCATGATGCCACCCATGGTATGCTGCTGTTAGTAGCCACTGCTGCAAGCCGGGACCTCTGGGGATGGTGGCATGGCAGCTGTGATGATACCACTCCCCACGGGTTGAGCGGGGCCCCCAGGGTATCTGGAGCTAGAGGTTATTGAAGTTCGTGGAGAGCCAGCAGGGTTGAGCTGGCTGCGGGGAAGGATCAGGAATTCTCCCAGGCAGACTCCTACTGCCTGCACGGCGGGGCAGACTACTGCTCCTCAGGCAGGAAATAAACAGTCTGACACAATGCTGAGTTCCAACCCTGGTTTACTGAGCTCTCTTCCACACACAACACTGAGGAGCCACCAGGCCGTGGGGTACTCAGGAACCGGATCGCTGCTGTTGTCACTGGGGAGTCACAGGGGTCATGACCCGGTCCTTTGGCCTGGGCGTCAGTTGAAAAAGGGGATATGTACAGGGGAGGTTGTCGTGAAGCCACCCGTGGTATGTGGTCAGTGGGGACCACCACTGCTGCAGAACCTTCGGGGATGATGGGTAGCCGCTGAGATGGGACGGCTCTCCACGGGTAAAACCAATCCCCGGGGCAGGGTAAATTGTCTATGTGTGGGATGCAGGACGACGGGCACAAGTAACAGGCAGACTCAGTTTTTTAGTTTTCTCAGTCCTTTACTGGAGCAGATGGTAAAAGCTGTTCACGGAGTCTTGAGAGCAACTTGGGGTTATTCTCACCCGGCGGGTCTTTTGCTCCCTTACTGCGCTTGTAATTTGGCTCCTGCAGTTGCGTAAGCTAGGCTGCCGTCTCTGTCCCTTCCTGCGAGGTACCAGTATGACAGGCAACTCGAGTCCTTTCCTCTACCCTGTTCCCGGGTGTCAGTGTCTCTGAACTCTGTACGTTACTGTGTCTCTGGTACAGTGTAGCTGGAGAATTTGGAATACCAGCTTTCTGGGATGTAAGACCATGCACAGTCTTGGACTCTGGTATCCATTCTATGCGCCTTTACTCTGGGTAGAGCACGGAGTTGCCATCCTCCCAGATGTGTTCTTGCTTCTCCTTTCCTCAACCCTAGCCTTAGGCCTGGAACTCGTCAGAGGACCCTGAGATGAGCTTAGCACTGCTCCTTTACACTCAGGTCTTCTTCACAGTCCTCCCAGGAACTGAACTAACTTGCTCTCTCCTGACCAGAATATATAGGGGAGCTCACCCTGGACCCGGGCTTGGTCTCCCTCTTCTGGCCTAAAGGTGTTGGGGTTGTGTGTGTTGCCTGATGAGAATACCCTTTTGTTGCTCTCTTGTGACACCACCACCCGGGGGCAGAGATGTGTGGCACTTTGACCCAGGGGTGCACACATTCCCCCTTAGTGAAAGACAGTACTCCGGGACTGTGGCAACTTTTCAACAAGGTAAACATAAAGAATTAATAAAATAATATGTACAGAGTCTAAAAATATAAAAATTACAAAAACCAATAAAATTGTAAAAATACAAAAGAGTTCAAAAAACAGTCTTTCCGGTGATTAGTCCTTATCCACGGGGCTGGTGAATATTTACAAGGAGTCTCTACCACAACCAGTCCAGTGGTATGTTATGGTCCATTTTTAAAAGTAAATAGTTGAAGAATATTCAAAATTTCTTACAGGAAAGTCTCTGTAGGTACTGGTATCA
The DNA here is from genome assembly GCA_033576535.1 of Allobates femoralis. Taxonomy (NCBI): domain Eukaryota; kingdom Metazoa; phylum Chordata; class Amphibia; order Anura; family Aromobatidae; genus Allobates; species Allobates femoralis. The sequence goes on from JARQOC010000010.1 coordinate 34,755,781, forward strand.
GGATATAGGTGTCCACTGTCCTCGTTTGTCTCCCTTTATATCTCTGTAGGTACTGGGCTTACTGGTTTCAACGATCACACATATATAAACAAACATTTTCCCTATAGGTGCCTCGGCTTAGGAGGCCTGGTTTCACTCTAACCACCCCCAGGCACTTTCTTTTCCTAATTTAAATTGTGCATGGGGGTTAATTCAGTTCCTCCACTCTTCTGTACACTAAGTTTCCCAGGGTTCTATTCACATTTATTAACACTAAATCATATGTACATTAATCATATCTTACACGTCAATCTTTGTGTTCGGGTATACTCAGTGTTAGGCTATGTGCAGAAGGGTACCTTTCAAGTGTGTCTGGTTCTGGTAGGGATTGGATCTGACAGCAGGACTGGCAAGTTCACTGTGCTCAGGAATCTGTTCTTCCTGTGCTTCCTCTACAGGTGCCATCTCTGGTTCTTCCACTCTTGGGACTTCTTGCTGCACGGGTTCAGGTACTGGTTCAGGTACTACCACTTGAGGAAATGCGAGCATTGGTACTAGGACTGCTCCGTGGTAATTTGTCCAGGTTTTTGGAAAATCTCCTAAGACTGTATAGAAGACATCTGTCACGCTTCGGAGGAAGGCTGTCCTAGAGTGGACCCACTGGGCCATGGTACCGAACTCCCATGAGTGAGCTGGTCCTAGTTTAGCCAAACCCTATACAGGGTTTGTCAGGGGCAAGTCCTAGGGGTCTAAATACCACAGCTGCTAATACCAGGGGGGCGGCTCATAGGCCAAAAAGGGAAGGAGGCACCAGAGCCCGGGTCAGGAGAGCTGGAACGGGTTCTACCAGAGGAGAGCACAAGGAGGGCCTGACTACCAGTTAGAGAAGCAGAAACATACTAACACAATAATCAGGCACCTCCCAGCAGTGGAGGTGGCCTGATATACCAGAGGACGGACAGCTATTGGTCAGGGGGAGTGTCACATTGAGCCGTGCTGGCCCTAGATTCACAGGGAGGAGCACGACCGCGCCTACTGCACCACTATTAGATTCATGACTCCGACCATTGTAGTGTGCTGATGTGTGAGCCCGGTGGTCAGCAGACAGGAAGGGGACCGGGCAATGGCTTCTGAGGCACAGCACGCCTGGACGCCGGATGCTCAATCGGTAGAGGAGCAGAAGATGCAGACCCAGGAGAGGTGAGCTGGGGAGCGGTGCCAGGGGACCTAACACTTATCCTTCTCCAGACATCCACTCCTGCATCTCAGGATTCTACTACTGACTGCTGTTCCCTACTTGTGCCCTTCAGCCATGAGATTCCAGCAAGTGTTCCACCAGTGTCGCAGCAGTGTTGTTTAGGTGTTCCTGTTTTTTTAGCAGTGTATATTGTGTGGCGCCCTACTCACACAGGTAACAACAGACTCACCTACAGCATGGATGGATTTCCACAGTGGGTACACAGACACAAGAAACACCTTCACCCCAGCACAGTAGGGGGAGCCCAACTTGCTGCCCTTAGGCAAGATCCCCTATAAATACTGGTGGCGGAGTTAGTTAGAGTATGCAAGATGCTACAAGAGCTGTGAAGACGTCCTGGTGGTCAGTGCCGCGCTAGGCCCAAGCAAGTTACCCTCAACAGCCTTCGAAGTAGTCCTGCAGGGCCCAAGAGTGGGGTCGGAAGGTAGGAGAGAAGAGAGAGTAAAGTGGGGACCAAGGAGCCATCGTTAGGTTCACTCCAAACAGCACCCGGACACCGGAGTCCGAGTCTACTGGAGAGCACCTAGCCCAGTAGAGAATACCGGTCTACCGTGGAGACTTCAGTTCTCCCGGGCATCTGCGCCGTCACCATCCAGGGAGCCAGGCACCACAGAGAGAGGCATGCAGTCCATCGAGGGTTTCCCAGCGACAGCACAGGTGATAGCAGACAGCGGAGGCCAGCCAAGTTTCACACGGGGCAGGGGCTTCACACACACGGGAAAAGAGACAAGGAGGCCTTATACTCCTCACTATGGAGACTCAGAAGTGCTTCCTGAACACCCGGCAGTGCTCTGGACGTTCACCTGCAATTCACCAGTAAAAGGTAAAGAAACAACCAGTGGTGTGTGTGTCGGTTCCTTACCCGCGCCCCTGCCATCCAGAGAGACTGCCCGTTATTAAACAGCCCAGCTGAATCCCAGCTCCATTCCTCATCATTATCACCAAATTCCCCACGGGATCCAGCTCCGCCTGTGGGCAGCTTCAACACCTACCATAGCTGCCCATTCATCATCTCTGGAGGCCCCACGCAGCGCTGGTGTAGTCACCAGATACCACAGGTGACATCACGTGAACTTGCACTTTATTCCCATTTCAACTACCCCCTTTTTAAAGCTGACCACCAGGGCCACGGGTCTGGGCCGGCCACTAGTGACATCCCTACCGCAACAGAGGGCCAGATACCTGGGGTGGTCAATTGCAGGTGATATGTATCTATTGTATGTATATTATACATTCACACGGTATATATTAAATGTTAGTTGATTTCAGGATTAGCCATTTTTTATTAATAAATTGTTGCAGTTTATTGTCATTTTACAATCGATATCTGATATCTCCTAAGAAATGGAATTATGTGAGATTCTAGGACTCGATCACCGATGGTGCATTACAGGCATTAAAATAAGAGAACCCGTTTTAAAAGAGCAATCCGATACTTTAAATTGCTGGCTAATCTAAAGGATAGGCCATCGATATCTGCTCGGTGGATCTGCAGTACCTTGCGGCAGGTTGGTGGATCTGCACTACCTTAATGCAGATCGATGGATCTGTACTACCTCTCTGCAGCTCGGTGGATCTGCACTACCAATCTGCAGCTCGGTGGATCTGCACTACCAATCTGCAGCTCGGTGGATCTGCACTACCAATCTGCAGATCGGTGGATCTGCATACCAATCTGCACTCGTGATCCTACTCTTGTGGATTGGTGGGTCTGCACTACCTCGCTGCAGATCAGTGGATCTGACTACTTGCTATGGCTCTGAGACCTGCACTACCTCGCTGCAGATTGGTGGATCTGTACTACCTCCCTGCAGCTTGGTGGATCTGCACTACCTTGCTGCGGATCGGTGGATCTGCACTACTTCACTATGGTTCGCGAGGCCTGCACTACTTCGCTGCGGCTCGGTGGATCTGCACTACCTTGCCATGGCTCATGAGACCTGCACTACCTCACTGCGCTCAGTGGATCTGCACTACCTCTCTTCTCAGCTCAATGGACTCTATTCACTACCTTGCTGTTAGGTCGTAAGATACTTTGGCACTACCTCGCTGCTGATCAGTGGATCTGCACTGCCTCACTATGGCTTGTGAGATCTGCACTACCTCGCTGCTGATCAGTGGATCTGCACTGCCTCACTATGGCTCACGAGACCTGCACTACCTCGCTGCGGCTCGGTGGAATTGCACTACCTCTCTGCAGCTTGATGGATCTGCACTACCTCGCTATGGACCGGTGGATCTGCAATACCGCACTACGGACCGGTGGATCTGCACTACCTCGCTGCGTCTTGCTGGAATTGCACTGCCTCGCAACGGCTTGTGGATTTGCACTGCCTTGCTACGGACTGGTGGATATGCACTACTTCACTGTGACTTCTGCCCTACCATACTGTGACAGCTATACACTGGATAAAGTTGCGTTATTTTTTTCCACAACTGATTACATCCAACTAGCACTGAGAAAAACTGATTGGCGACGGTGCCGGGTATTATACTATCACTAGCTGGGTGCCCGATGCACATGCATCGGGATTCTAGAAGAGCGAGTCTCTGACTCGCAATGGCCGCTTCGCGGCCAATGCTTCGCGCTGCTAAGGCGACTCGCCATGCACGCTGCGCGGGCATAGCGAGTCGCCTTAGAACTGCTCGCAATGGCCGCTGCGCGGCCAATGCTTCGGCGTATCAACATGACCACGCCGACTCGCATTGCGAGTGGACTCAGAAGGGGCAAAAAACCCATTCGCAATTATATAATAGATAAGCTATCAATATAAAGTACCGGACTATTCCTTGACGAACTTCTCTTAAGATCCACTCAACCTAAAATCTACAGTATGTACAAGTTCTAGAGCGTCGTACTCCGAAGAGGAGCCGATATCAGTCACTTCCAGTGTCTTATCCATCACATCTAGGAGGGTCTGAGCACCGGACACAGATGTATATAGTGTGGAGCATGGTGGGCAGAGACTGTATCCATCTACATAGTAAATGCGGTGGGGTATGGTTTCTTGTAGTAACCTATAAAATCTGATCCCAAGGGACGGTCTACCCTTGAAAAACGGGACTCCCTTGTGTGTTTCCCTACACTCAAACTGATTGGGTCCCTTTAAGGCACTTCATGCTTAATTATTTTTCAGAACTGTAAAGGATAACTCCTCCTGGCAGCAGTTTATGCATAGAAATAAAAATGCAACTTATTAGAAACTTCATATCTGTTCACACAGGAAAAAGTAGAAGAAAGATACAAAGTGTCACAATGGAGATGACAACACTGAGCCGTCTCTCGTGGACGCGGGCTCGTGTGCAGCACCACAATGGAAATGTCCATAAGCTGTCATTGTGGCTGTCATTGTGGCTGTCAGTGTCTGCTGACATGTTGGCGGCTGGCAGAGTGCTGGCTTGTCTAGCACAGGCTGAAGTCCCTGGCCTTCTGGCTCATCAGGTGGCGTCTCCGTCTCTTAGGCTGTGCACAGTCTTGTCCATAGTTTGGCCAATGGAAGCTTTTCAGATTCAGGGGGACATTCTCCGACCCAATTCCTCAGTGTCAGAGTCATCGTCTTGTGGAAAGGGGAATGCTCGGCCCGGATAAGTCTTTTTTAAAAGTCCTCAAAGCTCATCTCCAGGTTTCTTCCCGCCTCGGCAACCTCAGAGTCTTCCTGTAAGAATAAGAGACATGAGAAATAAACCGTCCCTTACACTAATACCATAAGAAAAGAAAATGACCTGAATATTACAGATCTTGTTTAAGGGATCCTCAAGGGGTTAAAAAAAAACGCTGGTCCTGCCGGGATGACATATCGGTGAAAGCTGCAGTTATGCACCCATATGAGACCAGTGATTGGCTGCAGCGGTCATGTGAATGGTAGACGTGAGGTCATCGCTGCATGAGAGGGAGAGTAGATTAATTTCATGTTCTTTAGTCATTTTTTATTCTTACATTCCTATACATTTCCTTTAAGTCTCTGGTTATGCCATAAGTGTATTTCTGCATATCCTCGGCCAGTGTGGGTTTTTGCAGCTTGTCATTACTGTATAGGAGATGTAGCCGGCAGGCGACGGAGCAGAGCTAGCGCAGGGTCAGTGCAGAACCGGCGCAGTGATGCAGAGCTGGTGCAGCTTCGGTGCTGAGCTGGCCCAGAATCAGTGCAGAGCTGGTCACTGCTGGTGCAGAGCTGATGCAGAATTGGTGCAAAACTGCACAGTGTTGGTGCAGTCGTTGCAGAGCTGCACAGCACTGATGCAGTCAGTGCAGAGTTGGCGCATAGTTGGTGCAGAGCTAGTGCAGTCAGCGTAGAGTCAGTGCAGAGCTAGCGCTGAATTGGTGCAGAGCTGGCACAGAGTGTGGGCAGAGATGGCACTGGCGCAGATTTGGTGTAGAGCTGGTGCAGATTCAGTGCAGAACTGCACAGCGCTGGTGCAGAGTCAGTGCAAAGCTGGCACAGCACTGGTGCAGTCATTGCAAGCTGGTGCAGCGCTGGCACAGAGTTGGTGAACAGCTCGTGCTAAGCCGGCACAGAGTCTGGTCAGAGTTGGAGCAGAGTTAGTGCAGAGCCAGTGCACAGAGTCGGTGACTACAGAGTTCGCCTGTGCTGTTAAATCTGCTCACGTACGTTCACACAGGACAGACTTATCGTAGACCTTGCCACGGATTCAGTGCAGAAAGCTCAATCTACTGTACATATGACGCCCGTATATAGGGTTCTCACAACCTTTAGTTAGTTGCAACAGAAAATAATTCCTCCTTGGATTTTTGGAGCTCCTTATTTTAAGTGGATTCTGCACAAAAAAACCCTCATGTGACGACTCCTGGTGCTGATACACGGCAGTCAGAGGGCAAATCTGATCAGAAATCCAGGGGTCACATCTGATTTCAGCAATACGTTTATCCACCCACTGATGAGGCACTAAGTGCGGATCTCACTGGACACAGCGACAGGTGACATGTACGACAGTGACAGAGACCATTATTCCGGCACGCAGCGCTCCGTCACTGAGCGCCATTCATCATCTCTCCTGCTCCTCAGCTTCTGTGTCACTCCCCGGTATCGTATACCCCACCAGCCGGCCATGCCAGATTTGTATCACAAAGTGAAATGAGCTGGCACCGGACCAAGATATCGTGTTACTGCAGAAATTACATTAATTGCTTCATATTATTTAAACTGGCGAAGGCCACGCTAATGATGGAAGCCTGAACTAATATTTATACAGTCTGAGCAAATACGTCCCCAGCCCAGGCGGGTGCAGACTGGTAATTGTGGCTCCTCTGTGCCCATATCCCTCCAGATCACACAGCAGATATTGTGTGCGCCCCATCCACGCCGCTCAACAAAGTGACAGGACTCAGAAAGATGGCTTGTGAAGGGACTGATTGTAGATTCACCCTCTGCAGCTCGCACGCTCCCTCCTCACTATCAGACTGTAAGTGCAGAGTTGTCAGATTCCCCCTCTCAGATTTAGGCCATGTGCCCACGCTGGCGCTTTTGCTGCACATTTTTGTAAACATGTGCATGGTATATTGGCCAGCCAGCAAAGGCAATGTAACTTTACATGTAACACAGCAAAGGCAATGTAACTTTACATGTAACACAGCAAAGGCAATGTAACTTTACATGTAACACAGCAAAGGCAATGTAACTTTACATGTAACACAGCAAAGGCAATGTAACTTTACATGTAACACAGCAAAGGCAATGTAACTTTACATGTAACACAGCAAAGGCAATGTAAGTTGGCTGTGCCCATGTCTGCGCTTTGTAGAACAGCGTTTTGGTGCAGGTTTTTACGGATCTTTAATCTGTAAAAATCTGCAGCATGTCAATTATTGATCCATTTTTCTCCAGTTTTTTCAGCCCTCCATGTATATTGATTTAATTATATAATACGCGACTGTCAAAGACACACAAAAAATGGACCAAAAATGTGTGATATGTTTTTGATGCGTTTTTTTTCAGCAAAATGGCTGCAGAATTTTTGCACCGAATACATGACCACATACACCATCGATAGGCCCTGCCCTGTCCTAGTTAGGTCCTGCCCCTTCTAGCTAAGACCATGCCCCCTTCTAGTTAAGGCCCTGCTCCTGCTTAGGCCCTATTCTTTCTAATTAAAGCCCTGTTCCTTCTGGCTATGACCTGTTCCTTCTGGTTAGGATCTGCCCTTCTGTTAGGACCTGTTCCTTTTGGTTAGGATGTGCTCCTCCTGGTTATGACCTGTTCCTTCTGGTTAGGATCTGTCTTCTGGTTAGGACCAGTTCCTTTGGTTAGGATCTGCCCTTCTGGTTATGACCATGTTCCTTTTGTTGGACTGCTCCTTCTGGTTACACCCTGTGTCCTTCTGGTTAGATCTGCTCCTTCTGGTTAGACCCTGTTCCTTCTGGTTAGTATCTGCCCTTCTGGTTAGGACCTGTTCCTTTTGGTTAGGATTGCTCATTCTGGTTAGGAGCCTTGTGCTTCCTTCTGGTTAGGATGCCTGTTAGTGCTCCTTCTGGTTAGGACCTTGCTCCTTCTGTTTAGGATTGCTCCTCCTGGTTATGACCTGTTCCTTCCTGGTTATGACCTGTTCCTTCTGGTTAGGATCTGTTCCTTCTTGGTTAGGATCTGCACCTCCTGGTTATGACCTGTTCCTTCTGTTAGGATCTGCTCATTCTGGTTAGGACTGCTCCTTCTGGTTAGGACCTGTCCTTTGGTTTGGATGTGCTCCTCTTGGTTATGACCTGTTCCTTCTGGTTAGGATCTGTTCCTTCTGGTTACACCTGTTCCTTCTGGTTAGATCTGCCCTCCTGGTTAGGACCTGTTCCTTTTGGTTTGATCTGCTCCTTCTGGTTAGACTGTTCCTTCTGGTTAGGATCTGCTCATTCTGGTTAGGACCTTTCCTTCTGTTTAGGATTGCTCCTCTTGGTTATGACTGTTCCTTCGGTTAGAATTGCTCCTCCTGGTTATGACCTGTTCCTTCTGGTTAGGACCTGTTCCTTCTGGTTAGATGTTCCTTCTGGTTATGACTGTCTCCTCCTGGTTATGACCTGTTCCTTCTGGTTAGGACTGCTCCTTCTGGTTAGACCTGTCCTTCTGGTTGGACTGCCTTCTGGTTAGACCTGTTCCTTTGGTTAGGATCTGCTCCTTCTGGTTATGACCTGTTCCTTCTGGTTAGGATTGCTCCTCTGGTTAGACCTGTTCCTTCTGGTTAGGATCTGCTCTTTGGTTAGGACCGTTCCTTCTGGTTAGGATCTGCCCTTCTGGTTATGACCTGTTCCTTTGGTTAGGATGCTCCTTTGGTTAACCTGTTCCTTCTGGTTAGGATCTGCTCCTTCTGGTTAACTGCCTTCTGGTTAGACTGTTCCTTCTGGTTAGGACTGCTCCTTCTGGTTAGGATCTGCGCCTCCTGGTTATGACCTGTTCCTTCTGTTTAGGATCTGCTCCTTCTGGTTAGGACCTGTTCCTTCTGGTTAGGATTGCTCCTTCTGGTTATGACCTGTTCCTTCTGGTTATGACCTGTTCCTTCTGGTTAGGACCTGTTCCTTTGGTTAGGATCTGCCCTCCTGGTTATGACCTGTTCTTCTGTTAGGATCTGCTCCTTCTGGTTAGGACCTGTTCCTTTTGGTTAGGATGTGCTCCTCTGGTTATGACCTGTTCCTTCTGGTTGGACTGACCTTCTGTTCATGTCTTCTGGTTAGACCCTTGTTAACTTTTGGTTGTGATCTGCTCCTTCTGGTTATACCTGTTCTCCTTCTGGTTAGGATCTGCTCTTCTGGTTAGGATGTGCTCCTCTGGTTATGACCTGTTCCTTCTGGTTGACTGCTCCTCTGGTTAGACTGTTCTGTTGCCTTCCTGGTTAGGCCCTCTGTTACTTCTTCTGGTTAGGATCTGTCCTTTGGTTAGGAGTCTCTCCTTACTTTTGATTAGGATATGCTCCTTCTGGTTAGACCTGTTCCTTCTGGTTAGGATCTGTTCCTTCTGGTTATGACTGTTCCTTCTGGTTAGACCGTTCCTTCTGGTTAGTGACCTGCTCCTTCTGGTTGACCTGTTCCTCCTGGTTAGGCCTGTTATGGCCACTTTACACGCAGCTACAGGTAACAGGTTTCTCCACAGGTAACTTACTGGCGCAGTGAAATCATGAGACATAGTTCCATTGTACACAGCAACAGATATAACCATGTTCCATGATTCACTGCAACCATAAGTTTACTGTGGAAACCTGTTACCTTCTGGTGTAAGTGGCCATTACTTCTGATTAGGATCTGCTCCTTCTGGTTGGGAACTGTTTCTTCTGGTTGGACTGTCTCTTCTGGTTATACCTGCTTCCTCTAGTTAGGACCTGACCCTCAATTTTCTAAACCAAGTGTGATTTTTAAATTTTTTTTTTTTTAGTTATTTCACCAATGTGAGTTGGATCTTGTGGCAACTTTTTGAATCTGCCAAAATAAATCTGCCATAAATGGTTTTAATAAAATTTTCCAGTTCCTCATATTTTCAAGTGACCCTCATCGTCACTCACTTCAGGCTGGAGTTGTGAGAATCCCTGGTTGTGCCCCTATTAATATTACAAGGGGTATGGATAAATGTTCTTATGTTAAGTTGTGGTCTAAAGATGGTTGAACAACACTAACTTCTTGCAAACGAAAGCACTGTGCTGAATACACCCTAGAGGTAAATCTGCTGAACCTGCAGAAGCGTCAACAATGAGGTCAGAACCGCAAGTTCCTAATTCTACCAAAAATTTATGTTTAGCATTAATTTGTCATTTTATCTGTGCACGGGGCTTTGTACAACCTTCTCCAGCATGTGAAGACTGACATCCAACAGTAGGGTGCCTCACAGTCTGCGGGGCCGCTCATTCCTGTATACAATTCACTGCACTGTTCGGCAACAGCCATTATAGACCTCATCCTTTTGAGAGTGTCTGTGATTGCCGTTGCAATCAGACTGCATTTCCACAATCTGGACGGCGTCTGTGCTTGGTTGCCATACACATTAGTGTATGGCAACCACCTGACGTCATAGTGTGCTAAATTTAATAAATAATGGGGAAAAAAACGTGTAGGGCTTGCAGTATTTTTTAGTCTCAGCACAAATAAACGGACAGAAGCGAGCTACCTCCATTAGCTGCTAGTTAAACCTTAGCTTGGAAACAAAATGTGTAGGGCTTCGTCATTTATTACCAGCCAAGGTAAAACTAGGCAGCTGGAGGCTGGGATTCTCAGTTTGTTGAGGCCTCACCGTTATTGGACCCCCCACGCTATACAATAGCAGCCCGCAGCACCACTGAATTTGTTGCATTCATTAAAGCGCAAAATCTTGCCGCTTTTTCCAGCTCTTCCAGTGTCATGGTGCCGGTGGGAAAGTGGGTAATAAGAGGTTAATGCCAGCTGGCACTAAGCCTGAGATCATATTTAGCCTATGTTAGACCGGTTATTAGGAATCTCTATTAACTAGTAACAAGGCACAACACAGACAAATCATTATAAGAAACATGTACACATACTTTGACTCCATCTTTATTACTCCACATTCTCTCGATTCCTGTGCACGTCTTCTCACTCACTGCAGCTGCCGAGCACAGAATAAAGTGAGAGAAGAGCTGCTGCTGGGTGAGCGGTGAGTAACTGAGGTCACCAGAGACAGTTCAGGTAACTATGGTGCCCACTAACCATAGCAGTTATCATGGTTACCTGAATTGTGTTCTTGAGTGACCTCACTTGAGGATACAGCTCTGGTACCATGGCAACCGCTATGCATACTGTGCTCTCGGCTCTCTCAGTCTGTGTTCAGGGGCCCCGATGGCAGGAGAAACCTTCTACACTGCGGCCTCCGATGCAGCAGTATTTAGATTGCAACGTGGGACCTCGTGTTGTCATTGTCAGAAGGTACGTGATGGGATTAATAAATTGGAGAATTAAGATTGTCAGTGTATTTTATTTTTATTAAAGGATTTTTTTCTGTGTTTTATTTCTAACTAGCTGTAGAGCCGGCGTTGCCCGGGATAGTAACTAACTGTTCTTAGTTATAACAAAATTGAATGTTTATTTTGCACATAAACGTCACAAAGCAAATAGACAGAAAATGTATTATTATAAATCAAAATGTAAAGTAATAGAAACTTTTCACATCATATATTCAACACTACAGATTTACAACACAAATGCACTAAATGTGCTCTCAGGAGGCACAAATACCAAGAATGATCAGGCTTGACATGGCACGGAATGTTATAGGCTATTTCTCTATTGTGACATCACTATTTGTTCTCTTCCATATATGGTAAATTATAGGTTACCTGTCTAAACAGTACCTGTATGCTGTCTTCTCCCCTCGTGTGATCTCTCCTTTCTAGGTTTGGGGTACATTTTTTAGAGGGGGCGGAGGAGGTTTGGGAGGGGGGAATTTTGGGAGAGCGGAAGTTTTGGGGTGGGGGCAGGGGGGTGAGTGGTAGGTTTGGGGAGAGTGGGGGTGGGTTAGGTTTGGATTACAAGGAGGTGTGGGGTGTAGGTTTGGGTCATATAGTGGACATACCACACACACACCGTACACTCAGCTTTATATATCAGATTGGATTAGATGAAGGGCTATGGCGAGTGCTTTATAGTATATGGTACATACATATAGGGGTGGAGCTAGCCAGAGAGGCTATATGGAGGGGGTGGGGCTATACACACACGTACACTCAGCTTTATATATTCAGATTAGATTAGATGAAGGGCTATGGGGAGTGCTTTATAGTATATGGTACATACATATAGGGTGGGGCTAGCTGGAGAGGCTATAGGGAGGGGGTGGGGCTATGTGAAGAGTCAGATATATGAAGTGGATGAGGCTATGTGGAGGGGAGGAGCGATGACATAGGCAAGATATATGGAGGGGGCGTGGCTATGATACATACACACATACACTCAGCTTTATACTAGATGTAGAGTCTGGCATTGCCCAGGCATAGTAAATAGGCCTCTTGTATACTGGGGGCTTTGTGCTGCCTCCTGCTGTATACTGGGGGCTGTGTGCGGCCTCCTGTGGCATATTGGAGGTTGAGTACGCCTGGTTGCCAGGGATGGCAACTGTGATTATTAGAATGATTATTTTGCACAATAGAATGTTAACCTATAATATTACGAGTCATGTCACTGTATTTGTGCCGTATTTGTTACTCCTGGGTTCTACTTGTGGATTTGCGTGTATAAAGGAAGTAGAGCTATGAAGGGGTGGGTCTATGGAGGAGGTGGGAGCTATGTGGAGGGGCAGAGCTATGAGGGATGGGGCTATCTGATGATCTGGATGGTGTAGATTTAGGAGGAGCATGGGTTATGTTGAGGGGCATGGCTATGAGGGGGCAGGGCTATGTGGAGAGGCGGAGCTATGTCATACATACATACATTCAGCTTTATATATTAGATAAAGGAATTTTCTGTGTGTGTTTATTAACTATTCACTTACTAGATTGGTAATGGGCAGGTAGCAGAAGACGCCTGACATCGACAGCAATGCTTAGGCCTCCCCACGCTGAGGATTTCAGCCCCCAGCTGCCCAGTTGTACCTGACTGCAACCAAAATACGGCAAACTGGGTAATAAAGGGGCTAATGACAGCCGATGATTGACAGTTTGTCATTAAGCCCTAGAATTGGTAATGTCAGGCATCTTCTGATACCCATACAAATCCAGTAAGTGAATAGTTAATTTTCTCTGGGGGGGTGTGTTTAATTAGGTATAAAATAAGGAAAAAAATCCTTTAATATAAATATAACACACTGACAAGCCTCATTCTCCAATTTATTAATCTCATCACATACCCTCCGATGATAATCCAACACGAGGTCCCACGTCGCAATATAAACTTTGCTGCATCAGAGGATGAAGTGTTGAAGGAGCTTTTGCCATAGTAGCTGTATCCTCAGGTGAGTCAGTGAGGTCACCCGAGGACACAGGTCAGGTAACCATGGTAACTGCTACAGGTTAGCGGGCACCATGGTTACCTGAGCTATTCTTGGATGACCTCAGTGACTCACCACTCACCCAGCAGCAGCTCTCGGCTGACTCATTCTCTGCTCGGCAGCCGTGGTGAGAAAACATCGCAGAGGATCGTGGAGGGTATGTGGAAGTAATAAAGATGGAGTCAAGATATGTGTTTGTGTTTTTTGTTATAGTAAAATGATTTGTCTCGGTGTGTTTTGCCTTATTTACTATTTAATAAAAAATTCCTAATGGCAGGATCTAACATTGGCTCGGCATTATGAATCTCGGTGTCACGGGGTGCTAACAGCGCACGAGTGGAGTAGTTGCAAAAACGCAGAGATGGGCTGAGGGAATCAGGGAAGGTAGTCTGACCCTGTAGACTGGAGTTCCTTACCTGACACCTGTTCCCAGAATTACCACTAAAGGTAGAGATGTCTGGGCTGCCAACCTTGCCTTGCTCCTATACAGCCCTGGGCTATAACCCTCTCACCTCCACCCAGGAATCAGGATGAGCACAGCAACTTCCAGCACAGCAATAGAGCAGCACTGGGCATCCACACAGATCACAGTTTTTGTATAGAGTGAACTCTATCGGCAACACCAGCTGGTAGGAAATGGAATTATTTAACAGCTGTTGGAGTGGTCACATGACACACTCAACCACAGCACTGCAAAGCAGTCCACACATGGCATTCGGGCTTAGTGCCAGCTGACAATACAAAGGAGGCATTATCCCTTTAATACCCAGTTTGTCACCTGCACCAGGACAACTGGAAGAGCGGGGTAAAGCGGCAGGATTTGGAGCCTCTAACAGATGCTCCAAATTCTAGGGCGGCTGCAGGCTGTTATTCTATAGCGTGGGGGGCTCAATAATGATGGTCCCCCACCACACTGAGAATACCAGCCCCCAGCTGCCTAATTTTACCTTGGCCGGCAATTAAAAATAGGGCTAAGTCCTATGTATTTCTTTTGCCAGCCAAGATTTAACTAGCCAGCTAAGGGTGGCAGCTCGCAGCTGTCCCTTTATTTGTGCTGAGACTAAAAAATACTGCGAATCCCTACGCATTTTTTCCCATTATTTAATTACTTTATACACTATTACGGCAGGTGGGTTGCAATATACTAATGTGTATGGCACCCAAGCACAGACACCGTCCAGGTCGTGGAAATTCAGTCTGCAACAGCAAATCACAGACACTCTTACAGAGAAAGTGAGTATCTGTAATTGGCTGTTGCCAGTCAATGCAGTGAATATGCATGAAACTTAATGAACGGCCAAGATCGATCGATCGATCAATCTATCAATCATCAATCTATTATCTATCTACTATCGATCGATCGATCGATCGATCTATATTTTCTTACTTTTTACAGGTGGAAAACACCATGCTAAGAATGCGGTCTGAGTGCTGTGTGATGCAACTTGCATTAGGTAATCTCGGCCAAAACCACAGACATACACAGCATGCTGCAAAACTTTCCGGAGCCGTTTCTCGCTGAGGAAAAACTCACAGATGTGCATGTCACTATAGTTTAACATCGGGGTGAGTGCAATCCGATGCTTTATCGGATTGCACTCGCAATTTTTCTGCAGATGTGGCCGTACTCTAATAGAAGCTGACCGGATCCTGCCTATAGCTTGTCTACACTGTGTCATTTCCTTGCAGCGTGTTGGCTCCTTGCAGTGTGTCAGCTCTTTGCAGTGTGTCAGCTCATTGCGTGTGTCGGCTCATTGCGGCGTGTCGGCTCTTTGCGGCGTGTCGGCTCTTTGCGGCGTGTCGGCTCTTTGCGGTGTGTCACCTGCGCCTTGTTGTCGGGTGTCGGCTCTTTGCGGCGTGTCGGCTCTTTGCGGCGTGTCGGCTTTTGCAGTGTGTCGGCTTGTTGCGTGTGTCGGCTCTTTGCAGTGTGTCGGATCTTTGCAGTGTGTCGACGCCTAGTTGCAGCGTTGGCTTGTTCAGCGTGTTGGCTGCTTGCAGTGTGTGGCTTGTTGTAGCTGTGTCGGCTTGTTGCAGTGTGTCGGATCTTTGCAACGTTTTGGCTCGAACAATGCTCTCTTGGCAAAACAGAGCAGCTGCCTCCTCTCCTCTCATGCACTGACTTACTGGATCAGCACCACTCCTCCATGCTGTGCATATTCTCCTGGTGGGGCGTCATGTGACTGCTGCAGCCAATCAGTTTTCCTGATCGGCTGCAGCCTTCACATTCCATCTGAGACAAAATGAACAACCAGACAAAATGTGACAGCTGCAGAGGTCAGGTGATGCAGCCAGGAGCCTAGCCAGGGACTCAGTGAATAGCTCGGAAAAGTGGTGCCGGTCCGGAAGGTAAGGATCAATTACACTGGGGAAAAAAGAATTTAGTCAGCAACCTATTGTGGCCAGTTCTCCCACTTAAAAGGATGAGGTCGGCCTGTAATTAACATCATAGGTGACCTCAACTATGAGAAACAAAATGAGAAAACAAATCCTGAAAATCACATTGTCTGATCTGGAAAGAAAAGTTTTTCAAATTTTATTGGAAAATAAGTATTTGGTCACCTAAAAACAAGCAAGATTTCTGGCTCTCACAGACCTGTAACTTCTTCTTTAAGGCCGGCTTCACACTACGGCTGGGATCCAATCCGTGGCTATCCGCTTGAGGGAGACAGCCCCGGACCGGATCAGCACACAGAACTGGAGGGCTAATTTGCCCTCCGGTCCGTGTGCAGTGGGCTGAAAAGTCAGGACCACGCTTGCAGGGAGCGAGCCGCAGTCCTGATCTGTCAGGAGGGGACAGCTCCATGGTGCTGAAGCTCAGCGCCAGCCCTCCTGACAGTTCAGGACCGCGGCTAGCTCCCCTCGAGCTGCGGTCCTGACCTATCAGCGGCGGCAGCTGCCTGTGTGCGGACCGGAGGGAAAATTAGCCCTCCAGTTCTGTGTGCTGATCCGGTCCGGGGCTGTCTGCCTCAAGCGGACAGCCATGGATCAGATCCCAGCCGTAGTGTGAAGCCAGCCTAAGGGTGGGTTTACACGTTTCAATATCGTTGCGATATCGCAATTCAATGGCGCGGGAGCGCGCATTTAGTGCACGTTTCTCCCGCATCACATCGGAGGTTTACACGTTGCGATTTAGGAATCCAACGTCCGTGCGATGTCTACGCCCCCCAACCCAGGAACGACCATTTAACATGGGAGTGAATGGGTAACATTGAACTTCACATCGTAGTTGGGCTGTCACACAGCACGATCCGGCTCCAATCTCCATTCAATATCGGAGCATTGAATAGCACGCTCATTCAATCCCCGATATCGCATTGACATCGTTCCTGCATCGTATTGGACGTTCACACCATACAACGCAGGAACGATATCGGCTCCAACGATCGAACCACGTGACTTTTCATTGAAATTGGACGCCGATATCGCAACGTGTAAACCCCCCTTAAGAGGCTCCTCTGTCCTTCACTCATTACCTGTAGTACTGGCACCTGTATGAACTTGTTATCAGTATAAAAGACACCTGTCCACAACCTCAGTCACACTCCTAACTCCGCTATGGTGAAGACCAAAGAGCTGTCAAAGGACACCAGAAACAAAATTGTAGCCCTGAACCAGGCTAGAAAGACTGAATCTGCAATAGCAAGCAGCTTGGTTTCCAGCAACCAACAGTGGGAGCAATAATTAGAAAACGGAAGACATACAAAACCACTGATAATCTCCCTTGATCTTAAGAACGGTGATCAAAAATCCCAGAACCACATGGCGGACCTAGTGAATGACCTGCAGAGAGCTAGGACCAATGTTACACAGGCTACCATCAGTAACGCACTACACCGCCAGGGACTCAGATCCTGCAGTGTCACACATGTCCCTCTACTTAAGCCACTACATGTTCGATAGAGCATTTGAATGATCCAGGAGATATATTATATATTATATATATATATATATATATATATATATATATATATATATATATATATATATATATATATATATATATATATAAAGAGAATTTTGTTTACGTACCGTAAATTCTTTTTTCTTTAATCATCAATGGGAGACCCAGACAATGGGGTTTAGGGCGCTGCCCTCCGGAGGTCACACTAGGTACTACAAGTTTGTAGACACACGCCTCCTCCGCTTATAAACCCCTACCGCAGGGAACATCCTCAGTTTGGTCCATAAGCTGCGAGGAGAAAATAAACCACACCCGAAACATCGGAAGAATGCCGTACACAGACGGTTCAACAACCCGGCAAACACTGTCTCAACAGAGAGCAGAACAAATGCAAAACATGCAAAGGAACAACTGGGTGGGTGCTGGGTCTCCCATTGATGATTAAAGAAAAAAGAATTTACGGTACGTAAACAAAATTCTCTTTTTTCTGGTCATCATAATGGGAGACCCAGACAATGGGGATGTCCTAAAGCAATACCCCAGGGCGGGAAGAGTTCCTCAACAAGACGGATAACACATGGTTCCCTTCAAAGGTGGGCAACCGCCGCCTGGAGAACCCGCCTGCCCAGACTTGCATCCGCAGAGGCATGGGCATGCACCATATAGTGCTTAGAGAAAGTGTGCAGGCTGGACCAAGTGGCCGCCTGACACACCTGTAGAGCAGACGCTCGATGTCGCAAGGCCCAAGAGGCACCTACAGCCCTGGTGGAGTGAGCCTTCAATCCCACCGGGAGAGGCAAACCAGAGGACCGGTAAGCCTCTTGAATGGACGCCTTAATCCATCTGGCCAAGGTTGACTTCGAAGCCGCGGACCCCTTACAGCGACCTGTCGTAAGAACAAATAAGGAATCCGAACTCCGGAAGGAGGCGGTCCTGGACACATAAATGCGTACAGCTCTCACGAGATCCAGAGTATGGAGGTCGCGCTCCACCTGATGAACGGGAGCGGGGCAAAATGATGGGAGAACAATCTCCTGGTTCAGGTGAAAAGTTGAAACCACCTTCGGCAAGAATTCTGGCCGTGGGCGCAACACCACCTTGTCTTGGTGAACCACCAGAAAGGGTGACTTGCACGATAGTGCAGCCAATTCTGAGACCCTCCTTAGAGACGTAATCGCCACCAGAAAGGCCACTTTCTGGGACAGACGAGATAGAGAAACATCTCTCAATGGCTCAAACGGCGGTTTCTGTAATGCCGCCAGGACCATGTTAAGGTCCCAAGGGTCCAGAGGTCTCTTGTAGGGCGGAACCATCCGCGACACCCCCTGCAGAAATTGACGCACCTTCGGGAGGAGCGCCAATCGCCTGTCAAACAGCACCGAAAGTGCTGATACTTGACATTTCAAAGAGCCAAGGGACAATCCCAACTCCAAACCCGACTGTAAGAAAGCCAACAACGTCGGGATGGACAAGGGCCAAGGAGACCGTCCACCAGAGGCACACCAGGCAAAAAAGATCTTCCACGTCCGGTGGTACATCTTCCTGGAAACAGGCTTCCTAGCCCGATTCATAGTGGCCACCACTGTAGGGGAGAAACCCCTAGATGTCAGGAGCCAGGCCTCAAGAGCCATGCAGTCAATCTGAGGGCCCTGGAATTGAGGTGGAAGAATGGGCCTTGTGCGAGTAAATCTGCGCGTTCTGGAAGAGCCCACCTGTGT
Organism: Allobates femoralis; assembly: GCA_033576535.1. Taxonomy (NCBI): domain Eukaryota; kingdom Metazoa; phylum Chordata; class Amphibia; order Anura; family Aromobatidae; genus Allobates; species Allobates femoralis. The sequence continues at coordinate 34,774,555 of JARQOC010000010.1, forward strand.
CCGCCTGACAGTTGCCACAGGTCCGGATACCAGGACCTCCTGGGCCAATCTGGAGCCACTAGAATGGCTATCCTGCACTCCGACCTGATCTTCCACAGGACCCTGGGAATCAGAGCCAGAGGAGGGAACACATACGGCAGTTGGAAGCTGGACCAACTCAGTATCAGAGCATCCGCCCCCAGGGACTGAGGATCCCACGATCTCGCCACGTACTGGGGCACCTGATGATTCAGCCTTGAGGCCATCAGATCCACGTCCGGAGTGCCCCATCTGCTGCAGATGTCCCGGAAGACGTCTGGATGTAGGGACCACTCTCCGGCGTCCATCCCCTGCCGGCTCAGGTAGTCGGCCTCCCAGTTCTCGACCCCTGGGATGTGAACTGCGGAGATCAAGCAGTCGTGTTCCTCCACCCACGATAGGATGCGGTGGACTTCGGCGAGGGCCTGAGCGCTTCTGGTCCCTCCCTGATGATTTATGTAGGCGACGGCCGTCGCATTGTCGGACTGTACCCGAATGGGTCGTCCTGCCAGGAATTTCTGAAACGCCAGGAGCGCCAGATAGACCGCCTTGATCTCCAGGACGTTGATCTGCAACGTCGACTCCGCCTGAGTCCAGAGGCCTTGAGCCCTGTGGTGTAAGAACACCGCGCCCCAGCCCTTCAGACTGGCGTCGGTGGTCACCACTAACCAAGAAGGTTTGAGGAAGGATCTTCCCCGTGACAAGTGACGTGGCTGTAGCCACCACTGCAGGGAGTCCCTGGTCGGTTGCGATAGTGCCACCAACCGATTCAGAGAGATCGCTCTCTTGTCCCACCGGCGAAGAATCTCCAGCTGGAGAGGACGGAGACGAAACTGTGCAAATGGCACCGCCTCTATCGCCGCTACCATGCGTCCCACCAGTCTCATCAATTCCCGAAGGGATGAGTGAGGTGACAGGAGAACGTGCTGTACTCCTGAGTGGATCGCCAGCTGCTTGGCCTGAGGTAGAGACACCAGGGCTGAGTCCGTGTGGAAATCCATGCCCAGATATGTCAATGACTGGGTCGGAACCAGGGTCGACTTCTGAGTATTGAGAAGCCACCCGAACTGTTCCAGAGACCTCATGGTCGCTTCCAGGCTCACCCGACAAAGGTCTTCCGATGGCGCCCTGACCAATAGGTCGTCCAGATAGGGTATGACGGCGTGACCCTGCACATGCAGGAGAGCCATCATAGATGCCATCACCTTCGTGAACACCCTTGGTGCAGAGGCCAACCCGAAGGGTAGGGCCACAAATTGGAGATGTTCGTCCCCCACTGCGAATCGTAACCAGCGTTGATGAGCCGGTGCAATGGGCACGTGAAGGTAAGCGTCCCTGATATCGATGGACGCTAGGAAGTCCCCCTGCGACAGAGCCGCGATAACGGAACGTAGGGATTCCATGCGGAACTTCCGCACCAACACGTGACGGTTTGAACAATTTTAGGTCTAGGACCGGTCGAAAGGAGCCGTCCTTCTTTGGGACAATAAAGAGGTTGGAGTAAAAACCCCTGAACCTCTCTGCCGTGGGCACTGGGACCACTACTCCGTCTCTGCGGAGTCCCTCCAACACCCGGAGAAAAGCCTGAGTCTTTTCTGGGGATGGAACAGACCGATGGAATCGGGATAATGGTTTTGACGTCAGCTCTATCCTGTAACCTCGCGAGACTACGTCTCGAACCCACTGATCTTGAACGTGAAGGAGCCACTTGTCCTGAAAGCGAGACAAGCGGCCCCCCACCTGTGGGGAGGCAGGATGAAAGAGTGAGTCATGTAGAGGCGGGTTTGGGGGTGGTAGTTGCTGCCCCCGCCGGCTTCTTTGGACGACTCTTGGAGCGCCACTGAGAAGCGGGCTTGCCCCCTCGGTCCGTGCGAGCGGACGGTGCTGATGACTGTGAGCCGGACCGAAAGGACCACTGCTTTGGGTTCCTCTTAACGGTATACCGTGGCTTAGGCTTATTCTGCGGTATCTTAGACTCAGCAGAATCCTTGATCAGCTTGTCCAGCTCTGTGCCAAAGAGTCTGTCACCAGAGAACGGAAGATTCTGCAGAATCTTCTTAGATGTGGCATCTGAGTCCCAAAGACGCAGCCACAACAACCTGCGGATCGCTATCGCATTGGCCGAAGCCACAGCTGAGCGAGTGGCAGTTTCCAGAGACGCCGTCCTGGCGTAGTCCGCATAGGCCCTTGCTCTCTCAGTGAGTGCCAGGACCTCCGGACTGGACCTTGCCAGGTCAGTGATACCATCCAAGCAGGTAGTAATCGCTTGTAAGGTCCAGACCGTGGCAAAATTAGGGGCAAATGAAGACCCCACAGCCTCATAGGAAGACTTGGCGAGTTGCTCGACCTGTCTATCAGTAGCATCCTTCAGCGAGGAGCTATCAGAGGCAGAGAAAAGGGAGCGTGCAGCAATCCTGGTCATGGAAGCGTCCACCTTTGGAGACTGCGACCATTCCTGAAGCACCTCCTGGGGGAAGGGGAAGCGATTGTCCTTAGGTTTGCGGACATAGCGCCGCCCAGGATGTAACCTGGGTGCTCTAACCACCCTTCCAAAATTAGTGTGGTCCATGAAGGATCCACTTGGTCTAGCCTCTGGCCGCAGCCATTGATAGACCTCCTTCGGGTGCACGACAACCTCTTCAGGGGGAGTCACGAGACGCAAGGTCTCATTGATGGAGGACACCAGATCCTCCACCCGTCTGGAGGTTCAGACACAGACACAGACCCGAAGTTTGAACCCCCATCATCTTCCTCACCATCAGAGGAACGCTCCTCCTCAGAGAGAGCCTGGAGCTCGGGTGAATCCTCACGACGAGCCCGCTTAGGGGGTCTCACAGCAGAAGAGGGAGACACCCGGGGGTAACTGGAAGGAGTAGCTGGGTTTTCCAGTCTCCTATGCAGTGCCTCCAGTGACTGCGACATGGAGGACATCTGGGACAGCAGGGATTCATTGATCCTATTCTGCGTTTCCCATGGCCCTTGGATTACCTGAATCTCAGGGTATAGCACCGGAGCTGCTGCTGCCTCAGCTGAGCCAGCCCGGGCTTCTGGGCGTCCGCAGTTATTGCAGGACCCCTCCACCAAAGTTCCCTTGCAGGTAGCACAGGTAATGGTGTTATCCGCCGCCTTAGCAGCATGCTTCTTAACTGAGGACATATCCACAGTAGGGGTTGAGGCCAAGGCCAATAGACAAAACAAACCGGGAATCCCGGTGGCTTACCGACCGCAGTAACGCGGTGGGAGGAAGCGGTGTGCGTGTGTGACCTCCGCGAGTTCCGGTCTCCCTCTGAAGTGCAGACACGTGCTGCCGCAGATCCCAGCCGGGAAGTGAGAGAGAAGATGGCCGCCGCCAGCATAGACGTGGGCGGCGCCGGGAACACGCGGGAAGCACACGCACACGCCCCCCGGTGACGTCACCGTAAGGGCTGCCTCTCCTCCTCCAAGCAGCCTCTGTAATGGAGGTGCTGGAGCCCGCAGCGCGGGAAAACAGTGCGAAATCATCATGCACACATACCCAGACTGTCATCACATACAAACATGCACAGTCTACGGCCTCAGCCCCTGTGACACACAGGGCGGTCAGCCAGGGTGACCCCAGCACAGGGTACACCGCCAGATCCGCGGACCCGAGGGTAACGCGCGGTCTGAGTGCCAGGACACATAAAGTGCCAGGCACTACCCCCAGGCACACAGGAGACACAGAGTGCCTCAGTGCCGGTCCGGTCTGTAAGCACCATTTAGGGAGGCCTCGGACGGGGGTTCAGCCCAGTCCGGAGTGTAAGCACCATTTAGGGAGGCCTCGGACTGGGCTGGCTCCAGTCCGGTCTGTAAGCACCATTTAGGGAGGCCTCGGACGGAGCGGAGCTGTGCAAGGCTCCCATCTCCCACTCTCCAGAGCCCCCCAGAGAGGGATGGAAAGGAGCGCAACAGCGTACCGGGAGAACACAGAGTGTCCAGGCACTGGGCCCTCCGGTACCTCCACCAGCGTGTGCCACAAAGGGTGAGCGGGGAGGCTGTCGCAGGTCCCGACTAGGACCATATTACCTTGTCTTCAGACGCCATCACGTAAGTAGTGAGAGTGCAGTGAAGTGCAAGCAAAGCGTGATCCTCCGAGCACACTAAGTTTAAAACTGAGGATGTTCCCTGCGGTAGGGGTTTATAAGCGGAGGAGGCGGTGTCTACAAACTTGTAGTACCTAGTGTGACCTCCGGAGGGCAGCGCCCTAAACCCCATTGTCTGGGTCTCCCATTATGATGACCAGAAAATATATATATATATATATATATATATATATATATATAGACCAAATAATAAAGACTGCAGCACTGCACTTCTGATGTAAATCGCCTTTAATTGCCTTCAGGCATCTTTGTGATGGACATTTCGGTCCTAAGACCTTCTTCCATGCTGGAAGAAGGTCTTAGGACCAAAACGTCCATCAAAAGGATGCCTGAAGGCCGTTAAAGGCGATTTACATCAGAAGTGCAGTGCTGCAGTCTTCATTATTTGGTCTGTATACTGAGAGTAAATGAAACAAGCTCTGGACTGATTTGCACCAACCTTATTAGGGATATAGTGCTGCTCCAGGTTTTCCTATATATATATATATACATATATATATTTATTGTAGAAACACAACTCATCATGTTTTGAGAAGAAAGAATGCTGAGTTGCATCCAAAGAACACCATACCTACTGTGAAGCATGAGGGAGGCAACATCATGCTTTGGGGCTGTTTCTCTGCCAAGGGACCAGGATGACTGATCCATGTACATGAAAGAATGAATGGGGCCATGTATCGTGAGATTTTGAGCGCAAACCTCCTATCAGCAAGGGCATTGAAGATGAAACGTGGGTTTAAGCATGACAACGATCCCAAGCACACTGCCAGGGCATTGAAGTAGTGGCTTTGTAAGAAGCATTTTAAGGTCCTGGAGTGGCCTAGACAATCTCCAGATTTTAACCCTATAGAAAACCTTTGGAGGGAGTTGAAAGTCCGTGTTGCCCAGCGACAGCCCTAAAACATCACTGTTCTAGGGGAGATCTGTATGGAGGAATGGGCCAACATACCAGCACCAGTGTGTGCCATCCTTGTGAAGACTTACAGAAAACATTTCACCTCTGTCATTGCCAACAAAGGATACATAAAGTATTCAGATCAACTTCTGTTATTGACCAAATACTTATTTTCCACCGAAATGTGAAAAAAATTCTTTCCAGATCAGACAATGTGATTTTCCGGATTAGTTTTCTCATTTTGTCTCTCATAGTTGAGGTCTACATACGATGTCATTTACAGGCCGACCTTTTTAAGTGGAAGAAGTTTCACAATTGGTGTCTGACGAAATCCTTTTCTCCCCACTGTATATTTTGTACTTCTGTTGAAGTGAACAATGGTAATGTCACATCTTGAGCTGCACCTCGTCCTTCGCACCATTACTTACATAATTAAACTTGGCGCAGTTCCAGAACATGAGCCGAATGTCAGACACCAGCTCCTCAGGGGTGGAGTAATGAGGGATGTGTCGCTTCTGGAGCTTCTTTCGGATGATTGACAGGTCCATTGGCCTCTTTATAATCTGGTAATAGTGACGTGCCTTCATTAAAAGACGTGTATATAACACAGCAATTAGTCCAATTAGCGATATAAGAAACCCTACGATACCGCGGTATCTAATGCTAATGCCGCTGCTGCCAGCAGTGCTGTAGACTGCTCTCATACCATGTTGTATTATACCGTATTGTATGGCAGCAGTGTGTTCAGTGGGGGCATGTCTCAGGTATGACCTCAGGATAGGTGACTAATGCTGTAGTGTTGGCTCTCTGTGCAGTAAGAGTGATAGTCTGCAGGAGACGGCGGGTACTGTAATACAGTCTGACGATAATGTGACTGTGCGGGGGTGCTTTGTGTAGTAGGAGTGATAGTCTGCAGCAGATGGTGGGAACTGTTTGAAGATAATATGACAGTGAGGGGGGGCACCTATGTGTATTAGGAGTGCTAGTCTGCAGCAGATGGTGGGTACTGTGGTACAGTATGATGATAATGTGAGGGTGCGGGGGCACCTATGTGTGTTAGGAGTGATAGTCTGCAGCAGATGGTGGGTACTGTGGTACAGTATGATGATAATGTGAGGGTGCGGGGGCACCTATGTGTATTAGGAGTGATAGTCTGCAGCAGATGGTGGGTACTGTGGTACAGTATGATGATAATGTGAGGGTGTGGGGCCTCTTCTCTCTGTCACTCTCCCTCAGAGTTTATTAGCAGAGCGCCTCCTGCAGGATTGTGCTGGATACTTACCACAGGGCTGACCGGCTCCTGGAAGGGAACACTCAGACTATCACAGTACAGAGACTGCACCAACTTCTCACACTTCTGTAATGGAAGCGGATGGCGGCAGGTTATTATTATTATTATTATTATTATTATTATTATTATTATTATTATTATTAGTAGTAGTAGTAGTAGTAGTAGTAGTAGTAGTAGTAGTAGTAGTAGTAGTAGTAGTAGTAGTATATATATATACACAACAGTTACACACAGTAAATAAGAGCATTCTGCTGGATTTTGTATTAAATCACTAGTCGGACACTTCGCAAGCGTCTAGGACTGCGGGATAGATCGGTGAATGATGCAGCAGAGCCCAGGAGGGGCCTGTTGCCTTTTGCAGCTGAGAGATTGTTATTTTGTCAACTCCAATTGTTTTCAAGTGCTGGCCAAGGTTATTAGGCCGAGCATCAATGTGCTGATAATCACCGGGACCACCATCACTGGCTTGTGCCAATTATCACCGGGACCACCATCACTGGCTTGTGCCGATTATCACTGGGACCACCATCACTGGCTTGTGCCGATTATCACTGGGACCACCATCACTGGCTTGTGCCAATTATCACTGGGACCACCATCACTGGCTTGTGCCAATTATCACTGGGACCACCATCACTAGCTTGTGCCAATTACCAGTGGGACCACCATCAATGGCTTTTGCCAATTACCAATGGGACCACCATCACTGGCTTGTGCCGATTATCACCGGGACCACCATCACTGGCTTATGCCAATTATCACTGGGACCACTATCACTGGCTTGTGCCAATTACCAATGGGGCGACCATCAATGGCTTGTGCCAATTACCAATGGGACCACCCTCACTGGCTTATGCCGATTACCGTTGGGACCTCCCTCACTGGCTTGTGCCAATTATTATCACTGGGACCTCCCTCACTGGCTTGTGCCAATTACCAATGGGACCACCCTCACTGGCTTGTGCCAATTACCAATGGGACCACCATCAATGGCTTGTGCCAATTATCACTGGGACCACCCTCACTGGCTTGTGTCGATTATCACTGGACCACCATCACTGGCTTGTGCCAATTACCAGTGGGACCACCATCAATGGCTTGTGCCAATTACCAATGGGACCACCATCACTGGCTTGTGCCATTTACCAGCGGGACCACCATCACTGGCTTGTGCCAATTACCAATGGGAGCACCTTCATTGGCTTGAGCCAATTACCAATGGGACCACCCTCACTGGCTTGTGCCAATTACCAATGGGACCACCATCAATGGCTTGTGCCAATTACCAATGGGACCACTCTCACTGGCTTGTGCCGATTATCACTGGGACCACCATCACTGGCTTGTGCCAATTATCACTGGGACCACCATCACTGGCTTGTGCCAATTACCAATGGGACCACCATCACTGGCTTGTGCCAATTACCAATGGGAGCACCTTCACTGGTTTGTGCCAATTACCACTGGGACCACCATCACTGGTTTGTGCCAATTACCACTGGGACCACCATCACTGGCTTGTGCCAATTACCACTGGGACCACCTTCACTGGCTTGTGCCAATTACCAATTGGACCACCCTCATGGCTTGTGCCAATTACCACTGGGACTACCTTCATTGTCTTGTGCCAATTATCACTGGGACCACCATCACTGGCTTGTGCCAATTACCAATGGGACCACCCTCACTGGCTTGTGCCAATTATCACTGGGACCACCCTCACTGGCTTGTGCCAATTACCAATGGGACCACCCTCACTGGCTTGTGCCAATTATCACTGGGACCACGCTCACTGGCTTGTGCCAATTACCAATGGGATCACCCTCACTGGCTTGTGCCAATTACCAATGGGAGCACCCTCACTGGCTTGTGCCAATTATTACTGGGACCACCATCACTGGCTTGTGCCAATTACCAATGGGACGACCATCACTGGCTTGTGCCAATTACCAATGGGAGCACCCTCACTGGCTTGTGCCAATTACCAATGGGAGCACCCTCACTGGCTTGTGCCAATTACCAATGGGAGCACCCTCACTGGCTTGTGCCAATTATCACTGGACCACCCTCACTGGCTTGTGCCAATTACCAATGGGACCACCCTCACTGGCTTATGCCGATTACCGTTGGGACCTCCCTCACTGGCTTGTGCCAATTATTATCACTGGGACCTCCCTCACTGGCTTGTGCCAATTACCAATGGGACCACCCTCACTGGCTTGTGCCAATTACCAATGGGACCACCATCAATGGCTTGTGCCAATTATCACTGGGACCACCCTCACTGGCTAGTGTCGATTATCACTGGGACCACCATCAATGGCTTGTGCCAATTACCAATGGGACCACCCTCACTGGCTTGTGTCGATTATCACTGGGACCACCCTCACTGGCTTGTGTCGATTATCACTGGGACCACCTTCACTGGCTTGTGCCAATTACCAATGGGACCACCCTCACTGGCTTATGCCGATTACCGTTGGGACCTCCCTCACTGGCTTGTGCCAATTATTATCACTGGGACCTCCCTCACTGGCTTGTGCCAATTACCAATGGGACCACCCTCACTGGCTTGTGCCAATTACCAATGGGACCACCATCAATGGCTTGTGCCAATTATCACTGGACCACCCTCACTGGCTGTGTCGATTATCACTGGGACCACCATCAATGGCTTGTGCCAATTACCAATGGGACCACCCTCACTGGCTTGTGTCGATTATCACTGGGACCACCCTCACTGGCTTGTGTCGATTATCACTGGGACCACCTTCACTGGGTTGTGCCAATTACAAATGGGACCACCTTCACTAGCTTGTGCCAATTATCACTGGGACCACCCTCACTGGCTTGTGCCAATTATCACTGGGACCACCTCACTGGCTTGTGCCAATTATCACTGGGACCACCATCACTGGCTTGTGCCAATTACCAGTGGGACCACCATCAATGGCTTGTGCCAATTACCAATGGGACCACCATCACTGGCTTGTGCCATTTACCAGCGGGACCACCATCACTGGCTTGTGCCAGTTACCAATGGGAGCACCTTCATTGGCTTGAGCCAATTACCAATGGGACCACAATCAATGGCTTGTGCCAATTACCAATGGGACCACTCTCACTGGCTTGTGCCGATTATCACTGGGACCACCCTCACTGGCTTGTGCCAATTATCACTGGGACCACCATCACTGGCTTGTGCCAATTACCAATGGGACCACCATCACTGGCTTGTGCCAATTACCAATGGGAGCACCTTCACTGGTTTGTGCCAATTACCACTGGGACCACCATCACTGGTTTGTGCCAATTACCACTGGGACCACCATCACTGGCTTGTGCCAATTACCACTGGGACCACCTTCACTGGCTTGTGCCAATTACCAATTGGACCACCCTCACTGGCTTGTGCCAATTACCACTGGGACTCACTTCATTGTCTTGTGCCAATTACCAATTGGACCACCCTCACTGGCTTGTGCCAATTACCACTGGGACTACCTTCATTGTCTTGTGCCAATTACCAGTGGGACCACCATCAATGGCTTGTGCCGATTACCAATGGGACCACCCTCACTGGCTTGTGCCAATTACCACTGGGACCACGCTCACTGGCTTGTGCCAATTACCACTGGGACCACCCTCACTGGCTTGTGCCAATTACCACTGGGACCACCCTCACTGGCTTGTGCCAATTACCAATGGGAGCACCCTCACTGGCTTGTGCCAATTATCACTGGGACCACCATCACTGGCTTGTGCCAATTACCAATGGGACCACCCTCACTGGCTTGTGCCAATTATCACTGGGACCACCCTCACTGGCTTGTGCCAATTACCAATGGGACCACCCTCACTGGCTTGTGCCAATTATCACTGGGACCACGCTCACTGGCTTGTGCCAATTACCAATGGGAGCACCCTCACTGGCTTGTGCCAATTACCAATGGGAGCACCCTCACTGGCTTGTGCCAATTATCACTGGGACCACCATTACTGGCTTGTGCCAATTACCAATGGGACCACCATCACTGGCTTGTGCCAATTATCACTGGGATCACCATCACTGGCTTGTGCCAATTACCAATGGGAGCACCCTCACTGGCTTGTGCCAATTATCACTGGGACCACCCTCACTGGCTTGTGCCAATTACCAATGGGAGCACCCTCACTGGCTTGTGCCAATTACCAATGGGACCACCATCACTGGCTTGTGCCAATTATCACTGGGACCACCCTCACTGGCTTGTGCCAATTACCAATGGGACCACCATCACTGGCTTGTGCCAATTATCACTGGGACCAACCTCACTGGCTTGTGCCAGAGTCTTTGCAGTTCGATCTTTAAATCCTCATGTCGTGTCAGTTTTCCAGTTGCTTCTCCTCGATCCTGCTGTCTCCTGGTATTGCCACACCGACGATCCACACTTCATTTTGTTATTATCAGTTATCACATTCCTCTACACTATCACAGCTATAAATGTGGAGGAAGGAGATTGCTTTCTCCCTATAAACGCACCAAAAACTAAATATATTACAAAAAAAGGAACAAGTGCAGGAACGGATGTTATAAAATCATTAAATATGATAGAATTGGAATTAAAAATGTAAAAGTACAGAACCTGGCATGCAGATGGGATCCAGAACCTGGCATGCAGGTATGATCCAGAACCTGGCATGCAGTTGTGATCTTAAACATGGCATGCAGGTATGATCCAGAACCTGGCATGCAGGTATGATCCAGAACCTGGCATGCAGGTATGATCCAGAAGCTGGCATGCAGGTGTGATCTTGAACCTGGCATGCAGGTATGATCCAGAACCTGGCATGCAGTTGTGATCTTAAACCTGGCATGCAGTTGTGATCTTGAACCTGGCATGCAGGTATGATCCAAAACCTGACGTGCAGGTATGATCCAGAACCTGGCATGCAGGTATGATCCAGAACCTGGCATGCAGGTGTGATCTTGAACCTGGCATGCAGGTATGATCCAGAACCTGGCGTGCAGATGGGATCCAGAACCTGGCATGCAGGTATGATCCTGAACCTGGCATGCAGATGGGATCCAGAACCTGGCATGCAGGTATGATCCAGAACCTGGCATGCAGTTATGATCTTAAACATGGCATGCAGGTATGATCCAGAACCTGGCATGCAGGTATGATCCAGAACCTGGCATGCAGGTATGATCCAGAACCTGGCATGCAGGTGTGATCTTGAACCTGGCATGCAGGTATGATCCAGAACCTGGCATGTAGTTGTGATCTTAAACCTGGCATGCAGTTGTGATCTTGAACCTGGCATGCAGGTATGATCCAAAACCTGACGTGCAGGTATGATCCAGAACCTGGCATGCAGGTATGATCGTGAACCTGGCATGCAGATGGGATTCAGAACCTGGCATGCAGGTATGATCCAGAACCTGGCATGCAGTTGTGATCTTAAACATGGCATGCAGGTGTGATCTTGAACCTGGCATGCAGGTATGATCCAGAACCTGGCATGCAGGTGTGATCTTGAACCTGGCATGCAGGTATGATCCAGAACCTGGCATGCAGGTATGATCCCAGAACCTGGCATGCAGGTGTGATCTTGAACCTGGCATGCAGGTATGATCCAGAACCTGGCGTGCAGATGGGATCCGGAACCTGGCATGCAGGTATGATCCAGAACCTGGCATGTAGTTGTGATCTTAAACCTGGCATGCAGTTGTGATCTTGAACCTGGCATGCAGGTATGATCCAGAACCTGGCGTGCAGTTGTGATCTTGAACCTAGCGTGCAGGTGGGATCCAGAACCTGACGTGCAGGTGGGATCCAGAACCTGGCGTGCAGGTGGAATCCAAAACCTGGCGTGCAGGTGGAATCCAAAACCTGGCGTGCAGGTAGGATCAAGAATTTGGCATGCAGGTGGGATCCAGAACATGGCATGCAGGTATGATCCAGAACCTGATGTGCAGGTATGATCCAGAATTTGGGATGCAGGTAGGTTCCAAATCCTCGGAGCGGCCAGGAAGGGAATATTATAATGAAGGCGATAACTGCATGGTGTGAGGGAACAGCAAAAAGCAGGAGAGCGAGAAAAGCGAATGGTGGGAGAAGTCCAGCCCCAGTGCAAAAGCCAAACACCAGAGTAATAAGGTCGACCCCCAAACCCGGCATGTGACACCAAGTCCTCCTGTCCCCACATGAAGGAGCCGATACTGTCCGGCCCGAGCTCCTGTCACGGCGCCATCTGCTGGATATTGAGGAGATGTTTCCTCTGATGCATTTAATAATTTTTTATAATCATTTCTGTTCCTTGTTTTTGGTATATAAATTCCTCCACATCGTAATATCACACAGGATAACATTAGATACACAGCTCAGCAGACAGTATCACACAGGATAACATTAGATACACAGCTCAGCAGATGGTATAACTCAGGATAGGATTAGATACACGACTCAGGAGACAGTATCACACAGTTAAGGATTAGATACACAGCTCAGGACAGTATCACACAGGATAGGATTAGATACACAGCTCAGCAGACAGTATCACACGGGATAGGATTAGATACACAGCTCAGCAGACAGTATCACACGGGAGAGGATTAGATACACAGCTCAGCAGATATTATCATACAGTATGGGGTTAGATATACAGTTCAGCAGACAGTATCAGACCGGATAGAATTAGATACAAAGCTCATCAGACTATCACTGGATAGAAATAGATACAAAGCTCAGCAGACAGTATTACACAAGATAGGATTAGATACACAGCTCATCAGACAGTATCACACAGGACAGGATTAGATACACAGCTCAGCAGACAGTATCACACAGGATAGGATTAGATACACAGCTCAGCAGAGAGTATTACACATGATAGGATTAGATACACAGCTCAGAAGACAGTATCACACAGGATAGGATTAGATACACAGCTCAGCAGACAGTATTACACAGGATAGGATTAGATACACAGCTCAGCAGACAGTATTACACAGGATAGGATTAGATACACAGCTCAGCATTCAGTATCACACAGTAAAGGATTAGATACACAGCTCAGCAGACAGTATCACACAGTAAAGGATTAGATACACAGCTCAGCAGACAGTATCACACAAGATCAGATACACCGCTCAGCAGACAGTATCACACAGGACAGGATTAGATACACAGCTCAGCAGACAGTATCACACAGGATAGGATTAGATACACAGCTCAGCAGACAGTATCACACAGGATAGGATTAGATACACAGCTCAGCAGACAGTATCACACAAGATCAGATACACAGCTCAGCAGACAGTATCACACAGGATAGGATTAGATACACAGCTCAGCAGACAGTATCACACAGGATAAGATTATATACACAGCTCAGCAGACAGTGTTACACAGGACAGGATTAGATACACAGCTCAGCAGACAGTATCACACAGGATAGGATTAGATGCACAGGTCAGCAGACACTATCACACAGGATAGGATTAGATACACAGCTCAGCAGACAGTATCACACAGGATGAGACTGGATACACAGCTCAGCAGACAGTATCACACAGGATAGGATTAGATACACAGCTCAGCAGACAGTATCACACAGGATAGGATTAGATATGCAGCTCAGCAGACAGTATCACACAGGATAGGATTAGATACACAGCTCAGCAGACAGTATCACACAGGATAGGATTAGATACACAGCTCAGCAGACAGTATCACACAGGATAGGATTAGATACACAGCTCAGCAGACAGTATCACACAGGATAGGATTAGATACACAGCTCAGCAGACAGTATCACACAAGATCAGATACACAGCTCAGCAGACAGTATCACACAGGATAGGATTCGATACACAGCTCAGCAGACAGTATCACACAGGATAGGATTCGATACACAGCTCAGCAGACAGTATCACACAGGATGAGATTAGATACACAGCTCAGCAGACAGTATCACACAGGATAGGATTAGATACACAGCTCAGCAGACAGTATCACACAGGATAGGATTAGATATGCAGCTCAGCAGACAGTATCACACAGGATAGGATTAGATACACAGCTCAGCAGACAGTATCACACAGGATAGGATTAGATACACAGCTCAGCAGACAGTATCACACAGGATAGGATTAGATACACAGCTCAGCAGACAGTATCACACAGGATAGGATTAGATACACAGCTCAGCAGACAGTATCACACAGGATAGGATTAGATACACAGCTCAGCAGACAGTATCACACAGGATAGGATTACATACACAGCTCAGCGGACAGTATCACACAGGATAGGATTAGATACACAGCTCAGCAGACAGTATCACACAGGATAGGATTAGATACACAGCTCAGCAGACGATATAACACATGAAAGGATTAGATATATGACTCAACAGATGGTATCACACATGATGGAATTAAGATACACAACTCAGCAAATGGTATCACACACAACAGGATTAGATACACGGGCCAGCATACAGTATCGCACAGGAGCGGGTTAGGTACACAGCTCAGCAGACAATATCACACAGAATAGGATTAGATACACGGCTCATCAGACAGTATCACACAGGATAGGATTAGATACACAGCTCAGCAGACAGTATCACACAGGATAGGATTAGATACATGGCTCCACAGACGGTATCACATATGATGAGCTCAGATACTTTGTACCTAGAAATGCCTTGACCTGTAATCACTATTTCTGGTTATCCTTCTCACCCTCTCATCCACGGGGTCCAGGTGCGGTAACATCCCCTCCTCTATCTTATTTTCACGGCTGTAGCGCACGTTGTCGCAGTCATATTCCACCTCTGGCTTGTTCAGATTGCGGCACAGTGTACAGACCCATTCACCTCTGTAATAAACACATGGGATTATCACCTGATGCTGAACCTAGCGCCCCCCTAGATCAGAAATCCAGGATTGTGAAAGTGGTATGTGCTCAGCAGGGGGCAGCAGAGAGCTGAACAGTTATATCTACTCTCACAAGTGGGATTAGAGATGTTCTATTTCCCTCGGCTGGGTCCTGGATATTCAGGAGCCTGTCCCCCACCTGTGACAATCACCTATCTGTGCCTTTCCCCCATCTGTGCCAATCCTCGACCCCTCTGCCCAACGCCAGGCTTGGCCTATGCCTGTCCCCCACTCCTCTGCCCATCCCTTGCCTGTTTCTGTCCCCTGCCCCTGTGCCCATTCCCTACCAGTACCTGTCCTCCACTCTCAGCCTGTCCTCAGCCCTTATGTTCTTCCCCTGCCTCTCTGCCTGCACCTGTCCCCCTCTCTCAGTCCATCCCCTGCCCCACTACTGCCCATCCCCTGCCCCTCTGCCTGTACTTGTCCCCCATTCTCAGACCATCCACCGTTCCACTGCCCATCCTCTGCCTGTGCCCGTCCCCCGCTCATCTGTCTGTTACCTGCCTGTGCCTGTCCCCCACCTCTCTGCCCATCACTTGCCTGTCCCTGTCCCCCGCCCCACTGCCTGTCCTCTGCTCTTCTGCTCGTCCCCTGCCCCTCTTCCCATCACCTGCCTGTGCTTGTCCCTCACCCCTCTGCCCATCTCCTGCCTATACCTTCCCCTCGCTCTTGCCGCATGCCCTGCCCATTCCCCTGCCTGTACTTGTCGCTTTTCTCAGCCTGTCCTCACTCTCTGCCTGTCCCCTGCCTGTACTTGTCGCTTTTCTCAGCCTGTCCTCACTCTCTGCCTGTCCCCTGCCTGTACTTGTCGCTTTTCTCAGCCTGTCCTCACTCTCTGCCTGTCCCTGCCTGTACTTGTGCCCTCTTATGGCCGTGGTCGGCATGGTATCACCCACAATAATGACTCTTTATAGACACACACAGATCTGGTCGTACCCCGGGAAGCTGAGCAGAGCTGGCACATGGCAGGACAGGTGGTAAACCTTCGGACAGGTGTCGCAGCACAGCATCTCGCCGCCGTTCAGACACACAGCACAAAAATCCTCATTTTCAATGTGATTGGGGTCATCAGATTTTTTTGACGGTCCAGTGTTCATCTTGCATTCATGGGGGGGTTCAGGCTCCACAATGTGTGTGATCTCCTGCGATCCGCCAGTGTAAGACTGTATCCTAGGAAAGGGATGCGGCCGTACTGGTGTGTCTGCATGGTCAGGGCTGCGGCCGGCGGTGTAACATCTGCATATGGCGACTGCGCTGAAGACTGCGGGAAATCTCAGTGGAGGGAGAGGACGAGTGCGAGCTGTCAGCATTCACCTGCAGCAATCAGAAACCAACAAGTCAGACAGTCACTATTCTGCTGTTACATCGAGTCTTATCCTCCAGTCACCTCCAGAGCTGCAGTCACTATACTGCCGTTACATCGTGTCTTATCCTCCAGAGCTACAGTCACTATTCTGTTACATCATGTCTTATCCTCCAGTCACCTCCAGAGCTGCAGTCACTATACTGCTGTTACATCGTGTCTTATCCTCCAGTCACCTCCAGAGCTGCAGTCACTATTCTGCTGTTACATCGTGTCTTATCCTCCAGAGCTGCAGTCATTAATTCTTCTGTTACATCGTGTCTTATCCTCCAGTCACCTCCAGAGCTGCACTCACTTTTCTGCTGTTACATCGTGTCTTATGCTCCAGTCACCTCCAGAGTCGCGGTCACTATTCTCCTGAATTGCAGTCTGATCATTCTTTGTTGTGGTGCACTTGTGAGATTATATATATATTCTTACATCCATACATGGTGTAAGGAGTTCAGTTCTGGGTGTGAGTATAATACAAGAAGTCCACAGGACTCCTTGCTGCTCTGTGCCTAGCTCACCTTTATGGACATGCTCTTGTATCGGGCGCCATATTTAACAAGTAAGCGCAGAGAGCCGTCCTCATCCTTCCTCTGTGGCTGCACCTTGAACACTGGCAGCTCTCCTGATGGCGGGGGACAGATCTTCAGACGCTCCAGACGAACATATGGGATCTTCGTTTCTTTTGGTTCTGTCCTGAAATATAATGGTGATATTCACATTGTAAAAGATGCAGCCTGCAGTGTAAAGAATGGAGGTTTTCATTAATGACTATGATTATTTATATTTATTCACTTGTTCAGTGTTAGATAGATAGATAGATAGATAGATAGATAGATAGATAGATAGATAGATAGATAGATAGATAGATACAGTTGAACCAAAGGTTTCCATACACTACATAAACAGACACATATGCAGGTTTTTCTCATCTAACATGAAAGCAGAATAAACTTTTCCCGCTTTAGGTCTATTAGGATTATCATAAATATTAATATTTGCCAAATACCAGAATAATGAGAGAGAGAGGGTTCATTACTTTCTGCAAAGTCACAAGTTTACCTACATTTCATATTGACTTTGTTATCCTTAAGCCACTTTGTAACCAGTTTGGCAGTTGTTTCGGATCATTGTCCATTTGGAAGGCCCATTTCCGTCAAGCTTTAACTTCCTGGCTGATGTCTTGAGGTGTTGCTTCAGTTTTGCCATGTAATCTTCTTTCCTCATGATGCCATCATCATGAGTTTATTGGGATTCGTATTCATATTGCCATTATATTAATCATCCTTTTTATTTTAGGAAGAAATATCAGACAAGTTATCAGAAAAAATTACATGTTTTTGTTAAAAAATATATTTTATTAATGATATAAAATATCTTTGTATGTTAATATATTTCAAAAAATCTTTATTTATATAATAAAATTATTATTAAAAAAGTTTTGATTTGTATTACTCTATAAGTAAAAGAATTCTTTAATTGGGTATGTTGTTAGAAATACAAAGAATTAAAAAGTGTAGTTTTTAAAAGGGTCAAAAGATGGCAATGTTGAGGGACGGGGAACAATGCTCTCACGTCCCATTGTTTTAGAAAGAGAAACATATTGGTTACAGGATCAAAGGATTGGCGCGTGTCTCTTAATTAGTGAAGTATGCTGATCATTTATAAAGTAGCGGGTGGCGCTTGCCGCTAGTTATCTTAAATTGTTGGCTCGTGTCATGCATTACTATGGAAAGAATGACTCGGAGTCGGTTCAAAGACCGTGCGAGTTCTAAAATTGCAGTTTTAGAATAATAGGGGGATTTTAATCTAAGGTATAAATTCTAGTTTGGGGGAGCTAAATAAATTCCATATGTTCGGGATAAGTTACAACTGTATTAGTAATAAAAATAAATAAATAGAGAAGTTGTACAGTTGTAACTTATCCTGAACATATGGAATTTATTTAGCTTCCCCAAACTAGAATTTATACCTTAGGTTAAAATCCCCCTATTATTCTAAAACTGCGATTTTAGAACTCGCACGGTCTTTGAACCGACTCCGAGTCATTCTTTCCATAGTAATGCATGACACGAGCCAACAATTTAAGATAACTAGCGGCAAGCGCCACCCGCTACTTTATAAATGATCAGCATACTTCACTAATTAAGAGACACGCGCCAATCCTTTGATCCTGTAACCAATATGTTTCTCTCTCTAAAACAATGGGACGTGAGAGCAATGTTCCCCGTCCCTCATACAGAGTTCACCTCAACATTGCCATCTTTTGACCCTTTTAAAAACTACACTTTTTAATTCTTTGTATTTCTAAGAACATACCCAATTAAAGAATTCTTTTACTTACAGAGTAATACAAATCAAAACTTTTTTAATAATAATTTTATTATATAAATAAAGATTTTTTGAAATATATTAACATACAAAGATATTTTATATCATTAATAAAATATATTTTTTAACAAAAACATGTAATTTTTTCCGATAACTTGTCTGATATTTCTTCCTAGAAATAAAAAGGATGATTAATATAATGGCAATATGAATACGAATCCCAATAAACTCCAAAACATTTCTTCAACAGTACCACTTATAATACACTTTTCCTCTCCCTCTTCTTCTCACTGATCTCAAATAATCTACACATAATTAAACGTCTCACCACAATAATTCTCACCAATCTACATAGCACACTAGGATAATAACATAGGTGTTTGAACACCTCCTTGTCACAAACTTTCACATTTTTTAGTTCAATTCCTGGCTCACCTTTTTTTTTTTCCTTTTTTCTCTTGTCTACAAAATCTTTCTTTTCTCTAATAATAAAGCACTTTTTGGAGCAATCCCTTCATAATAAGGTCTGGGAGACTATTTGTTTGGTTTTGTATACGTAATTATCCGAAGATTTATTTGTTCATTCATAATATTACTACGTAGTTTCTTTGTTATCACAACATAGTGACATCACAGGAAACCTCCCACTATGTGATGTCACTAATTGAATGACTTTGCACTTTTTCACTATAAATATGTGGAAATTCATTGTAAGCCTGACATTCCCTGAGGAAGGAGTTGGGAGATAACTCCGAAACATGTTGGACAAATAAAGAAGATCCTGTTTGATCCAGACATTCCCATGTGGCTGCTTTTTTATCTCCATTAATTGAAGTGGCAGCGCGGACCCACGGTACTTTGTCCTACAAGCTTCCTGACATCTTGGCTGATTTCTTTAGACTTTCCTATGATGCTACTCAAAGAAGCAGTGTGTTTCAGGTGTGCATTAAAATACATCCACATGTGTGTCTCTAATTTGATGTTGCCAATAATCCCATCAGAAGCTTCAAAACAAATTACATCATCATATGGGCTGCCCAATAGTTGAAAGGCATAGTATATCTAAACTTGTGACTTTGCAGAAAGTAATAAACATGTCTTTAAACATTCTCTCTCTCATTATTCTGGCATTTGGCAAATATTAATAATTGTGATGATCCTGATTGACCTAGTTGATGTCAGATAGTGAGAAAAACATGAATATGTGTATTTTTATATAGTGGATGGAAACCTCTGGTTCCAAAGATAGATAGATAGATAGATAGATAGATAGATAGATAGATAGATAGCAGTCTTCAATGCTTCCAATACATACAACAGATGAAAAAGGTTTTCAGGGGCTGAAACGTCACCACCTTGTACCCGTACGCCGGAATACAGGCTTTTTAAGACATCTAACAAGGAGTGTGATAGATTAGATGGATAGATTAGATAATAGATAGATAGATTAGATAGATTGGATAGATTAGATTAGATAGAATGAACAATAACCTCTATACTTTACACTGCAGGTACAAAGTTTTTAAGTGTTTTAAGTGATCTCTTATGATGCAGTTGCTTTATTAGAGTTCTTGAAGGGCTCATACTGGCCATAGTCAGCGCTGGGGGAGACCCTGGCAGGGCAGATTATAGATTATAAAATGCAGTACCCTCGTTATTGTGGAATGTGATGAGTGACCCCACAAGTTCTCGTAGTGATTGGCTCCTAAGGGAAAGTCATCACCTGCGCGGTTATGTCCTGAGCACGGCTCTGATTAGGGAGCCCTGGTGTAGGATCGTGCTGTTCTGACACAATGACCTCCGTCCCCTCTGGCTTCGGTGCCACCTAATCTGAATGTTATCGGGAAGTTCTGACCTTGGAAATGCAGCTGCGGCCGGTAATGGTCACCGATAAGTGGCAGAACTGCAGACGCTGATCCCAGCTCTACCTATCACATGATCTAACGTGGAAAATCTGCTGCCACTAAATCCGATTTGTAGCAGATCCGCCTCGGATCTCCGGCCGTGTCCCCTATCAATCAAAAAACTTAGCCCAATACTTCAGAGCTGTATTGTTAATTCTGCTGTTTGGAAATAGCTGCGAGATTCTGGCCTATCGCCCCCTAGCAGCTGAGGTGAAGCCGGCAGGGTAGTGTCCCTCCACATGACGAGCAGGGTCCCTCCAGTGCCCCCGGGTCATTACCTGCTTGTGCTTTCCTGTGTTTTCAGCTCTTGGGGATAATGCTGCTGGAAGCGACGCTCCGTGTCTGGAAGAGATGGTGCAGAAATTATTGTAGGATTTACCTCCAGTGTATCATGGTGCCTATGAGGGGTTCAGGTACCTGCTTCATTCTTGATCTCCTTGATCACAGGTTGCGGGGGCGTAGGGGCTCTTCGGGGTGCAGAGGACGATCCAGTTGGGAAACATTTCTTAAGGGAGAGATTTATTGGTTCCTCAAACATATTCTCGAGCGGCAGCACGATGTCATTCAGTGCAGAGCTGCTGTCCGGTGTCAGCGTGGTGTCAGGCGGTGGCGGTGGCAGTGGTGGTGGCGGTGGTGGAGGTGGCGGCGGAGGACCACTACAGCTACAATTCTCATTCTCTATCTGCAAAAACACATTATTGTGAGAAAAACTGTAACTTTATATTTACTAGCTGTAGCACCCGGCGTTGCCCGGGATAGTAACTAACTGTTCTTAGCTATAACAACATAGAATGGATTAACAAAAAATTATTTTGCACATAAAAGTCACAAAGTAAATAGGCCTATTGCTGTATACTGGGGGCTGTGTGGCCTACTGCTGTATACTGGGGGCTGTGTGTGGCCTCCTGCTGTATACTGGGGGCTGTGTGCGGCCTCCTGCTGTATACTGGGGGCTATGTGGCCTACTGCTGTATACTGGGGGCTGTGTGCAGCCTCCTGCTGTATACTGGGGGCTGTCGGGCAGGCTCCTGCTGTATACTGGGGGCTGAGTGCGGCCAACTGCTGTATACTGGGGGCTGTGTGCGGCCTCCTGCTGTATACTGGGGGCTGTGTGCGGCCTCCTGCTGTATACTGGGGGCTATGTGGCCTACTGCTGTATTTTGGGGGCTGTGTGCACTCCTGCTGTATACTGGGGGCTTTGGGCAGGCTCCTGCTGTATACTGGGGTCTAAGTGCGGGCTCCTGCTGTATACTGGGGGATGAGTGCGGCCTCCTGCTGTATACTGGGGGCTGTGTGCGGCCTTCTGCTGTATACTTGGGGCTGTGTGCGGCCTCCTGCTGTATACTGCCGGCTGTGTGCGGCCTCCTGCTGTATACTGCCGGCTGTGTGCGGCCTCCTGCTGTATACTGCCGGCTGTGTGCAGCCTCCTGCTGTATACTGCCGGCTGTGTGCAGCCTCCTGCTGTATACTGGGGGCTGTCTGGCTTGCTGCTGTATATTGGGGGCTGTGTGCAGCCTCCTGCTGTATACTGGGGGCTGTGGGCGACCTCCTTCTTTATACTGGAGGCTGGTGTGGCCTCCTGCTGTATACTGGGAGCTCTGTGGGCTACTGCTGTATATTGGGGGCTGTGTGCGGCATCCTGCTGTATACTGGGGGCTGTGTGCGGCCTCCTGCTGTATACTGGAGGATGTGTGCAGCCTCCTGCTGTATACTGTGGGTTGTGTGCAGCCTCCTGCTGTATACTGGGGCCTTTGGGCAGGCTCCTGCTGTATACTGGGTCTAAGTGCGGGCTCCTGCTGTATATTGGGAGCTGAGTGCGGCCTCCTGCTGTATACTGGGGGCTGTGTGTGGCCTCCTGCTGTATACTGCCGGCTGTGTGCGGCCTCCTGCTGTATACTGCCGGCTGTGTGCGGCCTCCTGCTGTATACTGGGGACTGTGTGCGGCCTCCTGCTGTATACTGGGGGCTGTCTGGCTTGCTGCTGTATACTGGGGGCTGTGTGCAGCCTCCTGCTGTATACTGGGGGCTGTGGGCGACCTCCTTCTTTATACTGGAGGCTGGGTGTGGCCTCCTGCTGTATACTGGGGGCTCTGTCGGCTACTGCTGTATATTGGGGGCTGTGTGCGGCCTCCTACTGTATACTGGGGGCTGTGTGCGACCTCCTGCTGTATACTGGAGGATGTGTGCAGCCTCCTGCTGTATACTGGGGACTGTGTGCAGCCTCCTATGGTGTACTAGGGGCTGAGTGCGACCTTCTGCAGTATACTGGGGGCTGTGTGCGGCCTCCTGCTCTACACTGAGGGCTGTGTGCATCCTCCTGCTGTGCACTGGGGGCTGTGAGCAACCTCCTGCTGTATAATGAAGACTGCCATTTGGCCTCGTACGGTATACTGGGGGGCTGTGTGTGGCATCCTTCTGTATACTGGGGGGCTGTGTGCAGCCTCCTGCTGTAATACTTAGGGCTGTGTGGCCTCCTGCTGTATACTGAGGGCTGTGTGTGGCCTCCTGCTGTATACTGAAGACTGCATATGGCCTCCTGCGGTATACTGGGGGCTATGTGGCCTCTTGCTATATACAAGGGGCAGTGTGCGGCATCCTGCTGTATACTGGGGGCTGTGTACGGCCTCCTGCTGTATACTGAAAACTGCATGTGATCTCCTGTGGTATACTTGGGGCTGTGTGTAGCCTCCTGCTGTATACTGGGGACTGTGTGTGGCCTCCTGCAGTATACTAGGGCTGTGTGCGGGCTCCTGCTGTATACTGGGGGCTGTGTGTGGCCTCCTGCTGTATACTGGGGGCTGTGTGTGGCCTCCTGCAGTATACTGGGTGCTGTGTGTGGCCTCCTGCTGTATACTGGGGGCTGTGTGTGGCCTCCTGCTGTATACTGGGGGCTGTGTGTGGCCTCCTGCTGTATACTGGGTGCTGTGTGTGGCCTCCTGCTGTATACTGGGTGCTGTGTGTGGCCTCCTGCTGTATACTGGGGGCTGTGTGTGGCCTCCTGCTCTATACTGGGGGCTGTGTGTGGCCTTCTGCTGTATACTGGGTGCTGTGTGTGGCCTCCTGCTCTATACTGAGGGCTGTGTGTGGCCTCCTGCTGTATACTGGGGGCTGTGTGTGGCCTCCTGCTGTATACTGGGGGCTGTGTGTGGCCTCCTGCTGTATACTGGGGCTGTGTGTGGCCTCCTTCTGTTGTGCAGCAGGTTGTTTGAAGAACAGCAAAGAGGTGTCTTAATTGCTTTGGGGTTTGTGTGGCTGCTGCTTCACTGACAGTCATATCCCAGTGTGTACCATTTTCCAGAAGTCCTTGTGTTCAAGAAGCTTCTGTTTCACAGTCATGCATGCCCTGTGTTATACTATGAATGTCCTTTGTTGCGTATGGCAACCAATCAGAAGCTGACACTCTGGGCACGGGGCGAGGAGGCGCTCACACTCTGGGCACGGGGCGAGGAGGCGCTCACACTCTGGCCGGGCAGGGAGGGCGCTCACACTCTGGGCACGGGGCGAGGAGGCGCTCACACTCTGGGCACGGGGCGAGGAGGCGCTCACACTCTGGGCACGGGGCGAGGAGGCGCTCACACTCTGGGCACGGGGCGAGGAGGCGCTCACACTCTGGGCACGGGGCGAGGAGGCGCTCACACTCTGGGCACGGGGCGAGGAGGCGCTCACACTCTGGGCACGGGGCGAGGAGGCGCTCACACTCTGGGCACGGGGCGAGGAGGCGCTCACACTCTGGGCACGGGGCGAGGAGGCGCTCACACTCTGGGCACGGGGCGAGGAGGCGCTCACACTCTGGGCACGGGGCGTGGAGGCGCTCACACTCTGGGCACGGGGCGTGGAGGCGCTCACACTCTGGGCACGGGGCGTGGAGGCGCTCACACTCTGGGCACGGGGCGTGGAGGCGCTCACACTCTGGGCACGGGGCGAGGAGGCGCTCACACTCTGGGCACGGGGCGAGGAGGCGCTCACACTCTGGGCACGGGGCGAGGAGGCGCTCACACTCTGGGCACGGGGCGAGGAGGCGCTCACACTCTGGGCACGGGGCGAGGAGGCGCTCACACTCTGGGCACGGGGCGAGGAGGCGCTCACACTCTGGGCACGGGGCGTGGAGGCGCTCACACTCTGGGCACGGGGCGAGGAGGCGCTCACACTCTGGGCACGGGGCGAGGAGGCGCTCACACTCTGGGCACGGGGCGAGGAGGCGCTCACACTCTGGGCACGGGGCGAGGAGGCGCTCACACTCTGGGCACGGGGCGAGGAGGCGCTCACACTCTGGGCACGGGGCGAGGAGGCGCTCACACTCTGGGCACGGGGCGAGGAGGCGCTCACACTCTGGGCACGGGGCGAGGAGGCGCTCACACTCTGGGCACGGGGCGAGGAGGCGCTCACACTCTGGGCACGGGGCGAGGAGGCGCTCACACTCTGGGCACGGGGCGAGGAGGCGCTCACACTCTGGGCACGGGGCGAGAAGGCGCTCACACTCTGGGCACGGGGCGAGAAGGCGCTCACACTCTGGGCACGGGGTGAGGAGGTGCTGCCCCTTCCTACTTTGTGGGTTCATGATTGATACTTGTTAATCAGTAATTGTTACATTTCTTTCTCATTTACGCCCTGAAGCCCATGTGCGAGGAGCCCGGAGCCCTGCGGCTGCACACAGTCCCTCATCTACGTGCTGTGTGGTCTCCGAGCTCGGCATTGTTTGTGCTCTAGTTCTCCGGGGATCGGTAAACCATACCTTACATATTGCATTCCCCAGGAGAGCGCCCCCTGTTGCTAGGTGATCGCTGGCTTCTAGATGCATCTCCTCCGCCACAGCTGCTTGCACTGCACCATAAGCAGCGATCCTCTCTGTCTCCCCTTCGGCACCATATGACCGGTCTTGGGGCTGACTGAAGAACTGGCAGGGCACCGCTTGCATTTGGGGGTCCACAGAACGAGAAAGTCTGGGAGACGATAATTCTAGATCTGGAGAATTGGAGAGACTTTCCGAGGCTGAACGCTGCAAGAGAAACAAGGAAACGGAGTCACCTAATGTGTGCACGGTGGACGGTGTGCACGGTGGTACCGGCGTCTACGGCACTTGTGAGCGATGAAAGGGCAGAAGAGTCCCAGCCATATACAGCTGAAGGGCTTGTTACAATGCATCTCTAATGTCCTGGACCCCAAGCTGATGGTTCATCATAACCTGCACTGATACATTGTTACAAACCTTCTACTGTGTAGACAGGACAATTTCACTCGGTAAATAACAACAATGTCGCAGGATATTGGAACCCATAAAATGAACGAGTCCCCAAGCCTTGTGCTGATAGAGCCTAATCCTAGAGAATAAGATGACTTTCTAGATGTTTTCTTTCTGTCAGTGACGAACATTTCTGTATATATTGTGAACAGCTCCCATACACCCCAATGGGGCTGGTACAGTGCCATGCGGAGATACATGGTGTGCACTATGGGGCTGCAGACACCGGGTAGCACAGAGTGGCAGAATCTCAGCTGTAAGAAGGAGGAAGTCACTGACATGAAGCAAAGATCTTATATTGATATGAACCTGAACTGAAATATAAAATGCAGATTTACCATTATTTTTCACTAGCTGTGAGCCCGATGCGATTGCATCGGGATTCTAGAATCTGTGTATAGGGCATTGCTCGGGCTGCTGCAACGACTCCCAACGCCCCCTTTGCTGGCATTGCGAGTGAGTCGCGTGGGCGATGCGCGTCCACGAACAAAGCCACGGAGGTAGTGGCGTGTGCGAGGGAAGTCGCTACAGCAATTATATAATAGATTATCAGTATGTAATATATAATTTCCCTAACGCACTTCCGTAGGTTTCGGCACTGTTTCCGTCGTTGTGGGCGTGGGCGCAGCGCCCACGCGACCTGTGAAGCATTGCCGGCGCCACTGATTCGCAAAGCCTCACTCGCAATGGCCGCCAAGCGGCCGTTGCGAGTCCTTGCAGAATAGGCGCGACTCACTAATGTATACATAACCACATACATAATACTGATAATTCCTATATAATCACATATATATATATATATAGATGGCGGGCCGATTCGAAAGAATCGGGTAGTCTAGAATCCATATATAGTATATTTACTAATAGTTAGGGGAGTGGGGTGAAATGAATTGTGTGTATACAGGTGGCTCAGTGGTTAGCAGTGAGTGCGGTGGCTCAGTGGTTAGCAGCGAGTGCGGTGGCTCAGTGGTTAGCAGCGAGTGCGGTGGCTCAGTGGTTAGCAGTGAGTGCGGTGGCTCAGTGGTTAGCAGTGAGTACGATGAGATTGGTGAGCACAGTGGCGTGGGCAGAGTGCTGAGTGCAGCGCTGTGGGCAGAGTGGTCAGCACACACATACATACATACATACACACACACACACACACACACACACACACACACAGACACTTTGTTATAGTTAGCACCGACCCTACGTCTTCCCTGCCGGCTGGATCCTGAGTTGACATGTCAGCGCCCGCAGACGACTGGATCCAATATGGGGTCCGGCAAGTTTGGCGAGACTTATTGGACGCGATATTTGATCGAGTAGTTCAGGGGCGGCGACATGTCGGTGATGCAGGGCCGGTGGTAAGTATAGCGGAGTATGTGTGTGTGTGTGTGTATGTGTGCGGAGAAAGTGAGTGAAGTGCGGAGAAAGTGAGGTGTGGTGATGTGGCCCCTGGGCAGGTGCATCACACGGGTTATCAATGCAGGTCTGTGTTCACATGGGCCGGTTTTCCTGATTGTGTGTGGTGTGTGAAACCTGTCCGATGTACAAGGGGTTAACAGCTGAAGGGTTTTCATGAGCTGAGTAAAACAGCTGATTGTGAGTGCTGAAGATGCGATACATTCATGAGCCTAATGAGCGGCTGAACCTGTGGGAATGAGTGCTTTGCTGTGCGGAGAAAGTGAGGTGTGGTGATGTGGCCCCTGGCGGGGTGCATCAACCTGTCCGATGTACAGGGGGTTAACAGCTGAAGAGTTTTCATGAGCTGAGTAAAAAAGCTGAGTGTGAGTGCTGAAGATCCGATACATTCATGAGCCTAATGAGCGGCTGAACCTGTGGGGATGAGTGCTTTGCTAGGCTAAACCTGAATGGTGCACAGGGGGTTAATCACATCTCAGGTCTGTGTGTGAGTGAAGATGTGCTGATTGACTCACTGGGTTGCAGCTGGGAGTGAGTAGGCTGGATAGGAACCTGCCAGGTGTCTGAGTGAGGAGAGGACGATTCAGAAGTTCAGAGCACTGCCATGTGAAGAGGTGCTGAAAAGTAGTAAAAGTAGTAGTAGTAGTAAAAGTAGTAGTAGTAGTAGTAGTAGTAGTAAAAGTAGTAGTAAAAGTAGTAGTAGAAGTAGTAGTAGTAGTAGTAGTAGTAGTAGTAGTAGTAGTAGTAGGCCGGAAGTAGCGCCCAAAGGGGCCAAAAAGTGATTCGCGATTATATAATACATTCTAATTGTAATGTGCATACTGGGGGCTTATTAGGTTTTCACCTTCAAACTGCAGCTGAAGCCGTCAGTATTGGACTCTCCAATAATGCGTATGGGAGCCCGGGCAAAGAACTATTGAGGGAGGCAAGGATCCCATATGTACAGACTGCGGATTGTTTTGTTCTCCCTGGAATAAGCCTGCAGCGCTCCTGTATATGGTAGAGACACACGACGTTGCCCCCACAGAGATCTCATGTATATGAGGACACCGCAGCGCTCCTGTATGTGCTAGAGACACACGACGCTCCCTCCACAGACATCTCATGTATGAGGACACAGCAGCGCTCCTGTATATGGTAGAGACACACGACGTTCCCTCCACAGACATCTCATGTATGAGGACACAGCAGCGCTCCTGTATATGGTACAGACACATGACGTTCCCCCCACAGACATCTCATGTATATGAGGACACAGCAGCGCTCCTGTATGTGCTAGAGACACACGACGCTCCCTCCACAGACATCTCATGTATGAGGACACAGCAGCGCTCCTGTATATGGTAGAGACACACGACGTTCCCTCCACAGACATCTCATGTATATGAGGACACAGCAGCGCTCCTGTATATGGTAGAGACACACGACGTTCCCTCCACAGACATCTCATGTATATGAGGACACAGCAGCGCTCCTGTATATGGTAGAGACACACGACGTTCCCTCCACAGACATCTCATGTATATGAGGACACAGCAGCGCTCCTGTATACGGCAGAGACACACGACGTTCCCTCCACAGACATCTCATGTATATGAGGACACAGCAGCGCTCCTGTATACGGCAGAGACACACGACGTTCCCTCCACAGACATCTCATGTATATGAGGACACAGCAGCGCTCCTGTATATGGTAGAGACACACGACGTTCCCTCCACAGACATCTGATGTATGAGGACACAGCAGCGCTCCTGTATGTGCTAGAGACACACGACGTTCCCTCCACAGACATCTCATGTATGAGGACACAGCAGCGCTCCTGTATATGGTAGAGACACACGACGTTCCCTCCACAGACATCTCATGTATGAGGACACAGCAGCGCTCCTGTATATGGTAGAGACACACGACGTTCCCTCCACAGACATCTCATGTATGAGGACACAGCAGCGCTCCTGTATATGGTAGAGACACACGACGTTCCCTCCACAGACATCTCATGTATATGAGGACACAGCAGCGCTCCTGTATATGGCAGAGACATTTATTGGTGTAGGTATCACACTGCAAACCACGCCCCTTTTTAAATGACCACGCCCCTTTTAAATGACCTCGCCCCTTTGGACGAGGTGCAGAAAGTTTCTATTACACAACACTATGTAGGTGGGTGGAGATTTTTGGCCACAATTCTGCCTGTGGGTATCAGAAATGTCCACGTTCCCGGTGGCACGTACCTTCCTTGATGGAGTTGCGGACAGCTGGTTCCTCCGGCACGCGTCACTCTCCACTGCTGCAATAATCTCATCCGCTATAGACTGTGACTGAGGATTCCCCGGAGAATGAGCCGTTACTGGAGACAAATCAACAGTATGACCCCCCGGTGATATGGGCTCATCACACACCTGAAATATCACCAAAGAAGAGATTGTAACAGTGGAAGTGTGTCAACCATGCCGTAATATACCGCCATACCACACATACAGGGCCATCATATACCACCATATCACACGCACTGCTGTCATATACTGCAATATCACTTATATAGTGCCATCATATACCGCGTATCCACATGTGCAGTGCCGTCATATACCGCAATACCACACATACAGGGCCATCATATACCACCATATCACACGCAGTGCTGTCATATACTGCAATATCACTTATATAATGCCATCATATACCACGTATCCACATGTGCAGTGCCGTCATATACCGCAATACCACACATACAGGGCCATGATATACCACCTTATCACACGCAGTGCTCTCATATACTGCAATATCACTTATATAATGCCATCATATACCGCGTATCCACATGTGCAGTGCCGTCATATACCGCAATACCACACATACAGGGCCATCATATACCACCATATCACACGCACTGCTGTCATATACTGCAATATCACTAATATAATGCCATCATATACCACGTATCCACATGTGCAGTGCCGTCATATACCGCAATACCACACATACAGGGCCATCATATACCACCATATCACACGCACTGCTGTCATATACTGCAATATCACTTATATAATGCCATCATATACCGCGTATCCACATGTGCAGTGCCGTCATATACCGCAATACCACACATACAGGGCCATGATATACCACCTTATCACACGCAGTGCTGTCATATACTGCAATATCACTTATATAATGCCATCATATACCGCCTATCCACATGTGCAGTGCCGTCATATACCGCAATACCACACACAGTGCTGTCATATACCGTCATACCACACACACAGTGCCATCATATACTGCTATACCACATGTACAGTGCCGTCATATACTGCCATACCATACACACAGTGTTGACACTGTACATGTGGTAAGGCGGTATATGACATCATATACCACTATACCACACACACAGTGCCATCATGTACCACCATACCAGACATAAAGTGCCATCATATACCGCTATATCACACATACAGTGCCATCCTATACCACCATATCATACATACAGTACCATTATATACAGCCATACCGCATATACAGTGCCATCATATACCGCCATACCACACATACAGTGCCATAATATACCACCATACCACACACACAGTGCCATCATATACCGCCTTACAACACACAGTGCCATGATATACTGCTATACCACATGTACAGTGCCATCATATACCACTATACCACACACACAGTGCCATCATATACAGTCATATGAAAAAGTTTGGGCACCCCTCTTAATCTTACTCTTTTTTTTTTGTTAAAAATAGTTTTTTTGCAACAGCTATTTCAGTGTGATGTATGTAATAACTGATGGATTGAAATGAGGTTTATTGTACTAACCAAAAATGCGAAATATGCATTATTTCAAAATATGACAGGTGCAGAAGTATGGGCACCCTTCTGATTTTCATGATGTGAATACTCCTAACTACTTTTTACTGACTTACTGAAGCACTAAATTGGTCTGGTAACCTCATTGAGCTTTGTACTTCATAGCCCGGAGTATCCAATCATGAGAAAAGCTATCTCAGGTGTCCACTTGCAAGTTGTTCTCCTGGTTGCATCTTCTCTGAGGAGTGGCATCTTGGGCTCCTCAAAACAGCTCTCAAATGATCTGATAAAAAAGATTGTTCAACATAGTTGTTCAGGAGAAGGATACAAAAAGTTGTCTCAGAGATTTAACCTGTCAGTTTCCACTGTGAGGAACATAGTAAGGAAATGGAAGACCACAGGGACAGTTCTTGTAAAGGCCAGAAGTGGCAGGCCAACAAAAATATCAAAAAGGCAGAGAAGAAGAATGGTGAGAACAGTCAAGAACAATCCACAGACCACCTCCAAAGACCTGCAGCATCATCTTGCTGCAGATGGTGTCACTGTGCATCGGTCAACAATACAGCGCACACTGCACAAGGAGAAGCTGTATGGGAGAGTGAGGCGAAAGAAGCCGTTTCTGCATGCACGCCACAAACAGAGTCCCTGAGGTATGCAAAAGCACATTTGGACAAGCCAGTTTCATTTTGGAAGAAGGTCCTGTGGACTGATGAAACAAAGATTGAGTTGTTTGGTCATACAACAAGGCGTTATGCATGGCGCCACAAAAACACAGCTACCCTGTGTCAAATTTGGGGGAGGGACCATCATGCTTTGGGGCTGTGTGGCCAATGACGGCATCGGGAATCTTGTTAAAGTTGAGGGTCGCATGGATTCCACTCAGTATCAGCAGATTCTTGAGAATAATGTTCAAGAATCAGTGTCAAAGTTGAAGTTACGCCGGGGATGGATCTTTCAGCAAGACAATGATCCAAAACACGGCTCCAAATCTACTCAGACATTCATGCAGAGGAACAATTACAATGTTCTGGAATGGCCATCCCAGTCCCCAGACCTGAATATCATTGAACATCTGTGGGATGTTTTGAAGCGGGCTGTCCATGCTCGGCGACCATCAAACTTAACTGAACTGGAATTGTTTTGTAAAGAGGAATGGTCAAAAATCCCTCCATCCAGGATCCAGGAACTCATTAACAGCTACAGGAAGCGACTAGAGGCAAAAGGTGGATCTACTAAATATTAATGCCACTTTTCTGTTGAGGTGCCCATACTTTTGCACATGTCAATTTTTGAAATAATGCATATTTCACATTTTCGGCTAGTACAATAAACCTCATTTCATACCTGAAATATTACTGTGTCCATCAGTTATTACAGTGTTGTCTTAAATGAAAAAACACAAAAGAGAATGAAGGAAAACATTGATCATTTCACACAAAACTCCAAGAATGGATCAGACAAAAGTATTGGCACCCTCAGCCTAATACTTGGTTGCACAACCTTTAGCCAAAATAACTGCGATCAACCGCTTCCGGTCACCATCAATGAGTTTCTTACAATGCTCTGCTGGAATTTTAGACCATTCTTCTTTGGCAAACTGCTCCAGGTCCCTGATATTTGAAGGGTGCCTTCTCCAAACTGCCATTTTTAGATCTCTCCACAGGTGTTCTATGGGATTCAGGTCTGGACTCATTGCTGGCCACCTTAGAAGTCTCCAGTGCTTTCTCTCAAACCATTTTCTAGTGCTTTTTGAAGTGTGTTTTGGGTCATTGTCCTGCTGGAAGACCCATGACCTCTGAGGGAGACCCAGCTTTCTCACACTGGGCCCTACATTATGCTGTAAAATTTGTTGGTAGTCTTCAGACTTCATAATGCCATGCACACGGTCAAGCAGTCCAGTGCCAGAGGCAGCAAAGCAACCCCAAAACATCAGGGAACCTCCGCCATGTTTGACTGTAGGGACCGTGTTCTTTTCTTTGAATGCCTCTTTTTTTCTCCTGTAAACTCTCTGTTGATGCCTTTGCCCATAAAGCTCTACTTTTGTCTCATCTGACCAGAGAACATTCTTCCAAAACGTTTTAGGCTTTCTCAGGTAAGTTTTGGCAAACTCCAGCCTGGCTTTTTTATGTCTCGGGGTAAGAAGTGGGGTCTTCCTGGGTCTCCTACCATACAGTCCCTTTTCATTCAGACGCCGATGGATAGTACGGGTTGACACTGTTCTACCCTCGGACTGCAGGGCAGCTTGAACTTGTTTGGATGTTAGTCGAGGTTCTTTATCCACCATCTGCACAATCTTGCGTTGAAATCTCTTGTCAATTTTTCTTTTCCGTCCACATCTAGGGAGGGTTAGCCACAGTGCCATGGGCTTTAAACATCTTGATGACACTGCGCACGGTAGACACAGGGACATTCAGGTCTTTGGAGATGGACTTGTAGCCTTGAGATTGCTCATGCTTCCTCACAATTTGGTTTCTCAAGTCCTCAGACAGTTCTTTGGTCTTCTTTCTTTTCTCCATGCTCAATGTGGTACACACAAGGACACAGGACAGAGGTTGAGTCAACTTTAATCCATGTCAACTGGCTGCAAGTGTGATTTAGTTATTGCCAACACCTGTTAGGTGCCACAGGTAAGTTACAGCTGCTGTTAATTACACAAATTAGAGAAGCATCACATGATTTTTCTAACAGTGCCAATACTTTTGTCCATCCCCTTTTTTATGTTTGGTGTGGAATTAGATCCAATTTGGCTTTAGGACAATTATTTTTGTGTTTTTTCATTGGAGACAAATTAAATGAAGATAATAATAGCAAAGAATTTGTGATTGCAATCATTTTCAGGAAGAAACTGAGTATTATCTGACAGAATGGCAGGGGTGTCAATACTTTTGGACACAACTGTATATCACACTGAAACAATTTTAAACATAAAAAAAAAAAAAAGGAGTAAGATTAAGAGGGGTGCCCAAACATTTTCATATGACTGTATTGCTATACCACATGTACAGTGCTATCATATACCACACACACAGTTCCGTTATATACCACCATATCACACATACAGTGCCATCATATACCGCCACACCACATATACAGTGCCCGTAATATACCATCATGTCACACATACAGTGCAATCATATACCGCCTTACC
Source organism: Allobates femoralis (assembly GCA_033576535.1). Lineage (NCBI taxonomy): Eukaryota > Metazoa > Chordata > Amphibia > Anura > Aromobatidae > Allobates > Allobates femoralis. The sequence goes on from JARQOC010000010.1 coordinate 34,809,008, forward strand.
AGACAAACAGTGCCATCATATACCTCCATATCACACATACAGTGCCTTCATAAATTGCCACGCCACATATACAGTGCCGTCATATATCGCCATACCAGCAGGGTGGATTGATTTAAATCACGCCGATTTAAATCATGATTTAAATCACGATTTAAATCAAAAGTTTTTTTTCTATTTAAATCGGATCGATTTAAATCATGATTTTAATCATGATTTAAATCACTGATTTAAATCAAAAGGTTTTTTTTTTATATAAATCACGATTAAAATGAGAAGTGAGAGCAGTGTGCATGTGCGCCCATAGTTACACGGACGAAACTAGGGGCAACGATCTAACGCCAGGGTGAGGGGGGGACCCCAAAGTAAGTAAAAATCTTTTTTGTTTTACTATATGGCAATAGGTAGGTGTTTAAAAGCAGCATGTCTTAATTGTATAAACTATTAATAGCCTCCACATTTTGTTCATACTGCCCCTTTAATTCCACACTTCTAGCTTGGTTTCAGTTTTGGTTTAGTTTCTTTTTCCCTGCATTCAGTTGACATGCCCAAACTTGTTGGATAGTCAGCAGTACTTGGCTCAGGCTGTAGTAACATCAGCAGTGCTTGGCTCAGGCTGTAGTAACAATCAAACTTCATAAGTGATCTGTGTGAGCCTGATGTATTCACTGAAGATGTTTGCTTACTTCAAACGTTAGAGATAGGCTATTGTTAAAAAGTACTTACTCTCTGTAGTTCAATTCTGAGTGTTTAATAGTGCAAATAAAAATTATTAGGTTTCATAATCAACTGTTTTAATATTTTTATTTCTGTAAAACAATTAGATTTGCAAAAAGACAAAGTTTTGCTTGTGTACAACTTGATTAAAAAATCTGATTTAAATCAAATGATTTAAATCAAAAAAATCTGATTTAAATCAAAAAAATCTGATTTTTTTGATTTTTTTAAAAAAATCAAGATTTTTATCCACCCTGCATACCAGACATACAGTGCCATCATATACCGCCATACCAGACATACAGTGCTGTCATATACCGCCATATCACATATACAGTGCCATCATATACCGTCATATCACACACTGTGCCATCATATACCACCATAAAAACATATACAGTACCATCATATAATGCCATACCACACACACACAGTACCGTCATATCACACACACACACACACACACACACACACACACACACACAGTACCGTCATACCACACACACACACACAGTACCGTCATACCACACACACAGTGCCGTCATACCACACACACACAGTACCGTCATATCACACACACACAGTACCGTCATATCACACACACACAGTACCGTCATATCACACACACACAGTACCGTCATATCACACACACACAGTACCGTCATATCACACACACACACACAGTGCCGTCATACCACACACACAGTGCCGTCATATCACACACACACAGTACCGTCATACCACACACACACAGTACCGTCATATCACACACACACAGTACCGTCATATCACACACACACAGTACCGTCATATCACACACACACAGTACCGTCATATCACACACACACACAGTACCGTCATATCACACACACACACACAGTACCGTCATATCACACACACACAGTACCGTCATATCACACACACACAGTACCGTCATATCACACACACACAGTACCGTCATACCACACACACACAGTACCGTCATATCACACACACACACAGTACCGTCATATCACACACACACACAGTACCGTCATATCACACACACACAGTACCGTCATATCACACACACACAGTACCGTCATATCACACACACACAGTACCGTCATATCACACACACACAGTACCGTCATATCACACACACACACAGTACCGTCATATCACACACACACACACAGTACCGTCATATCACACACACACAGTACCGTCATATCACACACACACAGTACCGTCATATCACACACACACAGTACCGTCATACCACACACACACAGTACCGTCATATCACACACACACACAGTACCGTCATATCACACACACACACAGTACCGTCATATCACACACACACAGTACCGTCATACCACACACACACAGTACCGTCATATCACACACACACACAGTACCGTCATATCACACACACACAGTACCGTCATATCACACACACACAGTACCGTCATATCACACACACACACACAGTACCGTCATATACTTTCATATCTGTGTAATAGAGTGATGCAGAGCAAAAGAAAAAACAAGCATCAGAAGCAGGGAAGTTCAGGAATGTTCACGAGGTATTTACCTCTATTGTTTTGAGTAAGTAACAGACCCTTTTCAAAGAAACTGGTGATGGAAAAAAATACTATTAACCTGCAGATACCGTATTAGGTTAATCTACAAATTAATAGTGTCCTGATGCTGCATAAAGAGCCATGCCCCAGAGAGACCTGCCCCACAGAGAGCCCCACCCCGCAGAGAGCCCCACCCCGCAGAGAGCCCCACCCCATAGAGAGCCCCACCCCACAGAGAGCCCCACCCCACAGAGCCCCGCCCCACAGAGAGCCCTGCCCCGCAGAGAGCCCCGCCCCGCAGAGAGCCCTGCCCCGCAGAGATCCCCACCCCACAGAGCGCCCCGCCCCACAGAGCCCCGCCCCACAGAGCCCTGCCCCACAGAGAGCCCTGCCCCACAGAGAGCCCCGCCCCGCAGAGAGCCCCACCCCGCAGAGATCCCCGCCCCACAGAGAGCCCCGCCCCGCAGAGAGCCCCACCCCACAGAGAGCCCCGCCCCACAGAGAGCCCCGCCCCACAGAGAGCCCTGCCCCACAGAGCCCCGCCCCGCAGAGAGCCCCACCCCGCAGAGAGCCCCACCCCACAGAGAGCCCCGCCCCACAGAGAGCCCCACCCCACAGAGAGCCCCACCCCACAGAGAGCCCGGCCCCACCCCACAGAGCCCTGCCCCACAGAGAGCCCCGCCCCACAGAGAGCCCCACCCCACAGAGAGCCCCACCCCACAGAGAGCCCCGCCCCACCCCACAGAGAGCCCCGCCCCACCCCACAGAGAGCCCCACCCCACAGAGAGCCCCACCCCACAGAGAGCCCCGCCCCACAGAGAGCCCCATTGCCAGAAGGAAATTACCTTTAATCTTCCAGTCAGGATTTGGCTTTTAGTCACAGGTTAGAGGGGAGGGGAGAAACTGCATGTCTGGTAGTGATACAGCCTCTCAGCATTGCATCACTCAGTGCCGGCTGTCAGTCAGCGTCGGCTGTCAGTCAGTGCCGGGGGTAGTTACAGTTGCCATTCACTATGCACAAAACTGTGACTAAAACTGAGTCGGTCACACCCCTATGACTGAAAGCCTGAGGCTGCCGGGAGGATTAACGTGACTTTCCAGTGGCGGGGCTATGGATCTGCAGATTAATACCATATTTGCAGGTTAATAGTGTTTGTTTTTAACATGAGTGGTTCCCTGTACCATTTATATTCTTCTCCATATGGGCACATACCATGCACTCATTGGGTTTCCCTATGATATCAAGTGATGGTGTATTGCTAGGACACACCACCACTTTGCGGCAGCTGTTTGTTGCATTGCCCCCTTTATTTTCTTTGCCTGCACAGCGCCCCCTGCCTGTATGTCCAGAAATCTACAGTGCGGCCACAAGTGAATATTGCTCCCTGCTGTTCCCTGTCTGGCAGTGAGGATCACAGTGCTTTACTCTACAGGGACGTCTGCCTTCTGCTCAGAATTGAAGGGGGGGGGGGGTGGAGATGCAGACGTCAGACCCCTGCAGTCATAAAGTCAGATGAGGTGAAGCTTAACGGCTCCTCTGCAGGAACAAAGGATCAGACATGCCGAAAACCAGGTGCATGATCTATATACAATTATCTATTCTGGGTAGCTGTACACTACATATATCTACTACATGTATCTGCAATGTCATGCGTGGCACTGACAGGAGGCACGTCTTACATATATCTACAATGTCACACGTGGCACTGACCGGAGGCTCGTCTTACATATATCTACAATGTCACACGTGGCACTGACCGGAGGCTCGTCTTATACATATCTATAATATCACACGTGGCACTGACCGGAGGCTCGTCTTACATATATCTACAATGTCACGTGTGGCACTGACCGGAGGCACGTCTTACATATATCTACAATGTCACATGTGGCACTGACCGGAGGCTCGTCTTACACATATCTACAATATCACACGTGGCACTGACCGGAGGCTCGTCTTACACATATTTACAATGTCACGTGTGGCACTGACCGGAGGCTCGTCTTACATATATCTACAATGTCACACGTGGCACTGACCGGAGGCACGTCTTACATATATCTACAATGTCACACGTGGCACTGACCGGAGGCTCGTCTTACACATATTTACAATGTCACACGTGGCACTGACCGGAGGCACATCTTACATATATCTACAATGTCACACGTGGCACTGACCGGAGGCTCGTCTTACATATATCTTCATTATCACACGTGGCACTGACCGGAGGCTCGTCTTACATATATCTACAATGTCACACCTGGCACTGACCGGAGGCACGTCTTACATATATCTACAATGTCACACGTGACACTGACTGGAGGCTCGTCTTACACATATCTACAATATCACACGTGGCACTGACCGGAGGCTTGTCTTACACATATCTACAATGTCACACGTGGCACTGATCGGAGGCACGTCTTACATATATCTACAATGTCACACGTGGCACTGACCGGAGGCACGTCTTAGGCTACCTTTACACGCGGCTACATTTCTAGGGTGGCTACAGGTAACTTACTGGTTGCAGTGAAATCATGGAGACAAGTTTCTATCTTGTTGCTGTGTACAAATGGAATAATCTCTCCATGATTTCACTGCAACCAGTAAGTTACCTGTAGCCACCCTAGAAATGTAGCCGCGTGTAAAGGGGCCCTTAGGGCCACGTCACACACACAGATATTTGTGCAGATATTGCTCACAGATCTCTGGTTGCAGTGAAATCATGGACACATTATTACATTTGTACACAGCCACATAATGGACCAATGTGTCCATGATTTCACTGCAACCAAAGATCTGCGAACAATATCTGCACAAATATCTGTGTGTGTGACGTGGGCCTTACATATATCTACAATGTCACGCGTGGCACTGACCGGAGGCACGCCTTACATATATCTACAATGTCACGTGTGGCACTGACCGAAGGCACGTCTTACACATATCTACAATGTCACACGTGGCACTGACTGGAGGCTCGTCTTACACATATTTACAATGTCACACGTGGCACTGACGGGAGGCATATCTTACATATATCTACAATATCACACGTGGCACTGACCGGAGGCACGTCTTACATATATCTACAATGTCACACGTGGCACTGACCGGAGGCATGTCTTACACATATTTACAATGCAAAATATAAGAGGGGGGGGACAAGAGGCGCAATAGTGCCCTATCACTAGTGACACTAGTGTACAAATGGTGATGCTGTGTGGCCGCTCACCTGGTCCAGTTGTGGTCCCCACAACTGGTTTGATTGCGTTTTAGGAATCAGTGTTCCAAGCTGCTGCAGGACCTCCACCTACCACTGGACCGTGGTATATTCCAAGGAAGAATGATGGGAGTGATGGTGTGTCACGGTCCGCGCTGCTTCTGGATTCAATAAACTCACCAAAGAGCCCAGCAATCTTTCATCCTCTTTATTCCTTATTCCTACGCGTTTCAGCGCCACACCCGGCGCCTTCCTCCCTGTCCCTGAGGAAGGCGCCGGGTGTGGCGCTGAAACGCGTAGGAATAAGGAATAAAGAGGATGAAAGATTGCTGGGCTCTTTGGTGAGTTTATTGAATCCAGAAGCAGCGCGGACCGTGACACACCATCACTCCCATCATTCTTCCTTGACATATTTACAATGTCACACGTGGCACTGACCGGAGGCACATCTTACACATATCTACAATGTCACACGTGGCACTGACTGGAGGCTCGTCTTACACATATTTACAATGTCACACGTGGCACTGACGGGAGGCATATCTTACATATATCTACAATATCACACGTGGCACTGACCGGAGGCACGTCTTACATATATCTACAATGTCACACGTGGCACTGACCGGAGGCATGTCTTACACATATTTACAATGCAAAATATAAGAGGGGGGGGACAAGAGGCGCAATAGTGCCCTATCACTAGTGACACTAGTGTACAAATGGTGATGCTGTGTGGCCGCTCACCTGGTCCAGTTGTGGTCCCCACAACTGGTTTGATTGCGTTTTAGGAATCAGTGTTCCAAGCTGCTGCAGGACCTCCACCTACCACTGGACCGTGTATATTCCAAGGAAGAATGATGGGAGTGATGGTGTGTCACGGTCCGCGCTGCTTCTGGATTCAATAAACTCACCAAAGAGCCCAGCAATCTTTCATCCTCTTTATTCCTTATTCCTACGCGTTTCAGCGCCACACCCGGCGCCTTCCTCCCTGTCCCTGAGGAAGGCGCCGGGTGTGGCGCTGAAACGCGTAGGAATAAGGAATAAAGAGGATGAAAGATTGCTGGGCTCTTTGGTGAGTTTATTGAATCCAGAAGCAGCGCGGACCGTGACACACCATCACTCCCATCATTCTTCCTTGACATATTTACAATGTCACACGTGGCACTGACCGGAGGCACATCTTACACATATCTACAATGTCACACGTGGCACTGACTGGAGGCTCGTCTTACACATATTTACAATGTCACACGTGGCACTGACGGGAGGCATATCTTACATATATCTACAATATCACACGTGGCACTGACCGGAGGCACGTCTTACATATATCTACAATGTCACACGTGGCACTGACCGGAGGCATGTCTTACACATATTTACAATGCAAAATATAAGAGGGGGGGGACAAGAGGCGCAATAGTGCCCTATCACTAGTGACACTAGTGTACAAATGGTGATGCTGTGTGGCCGCTCACCTGGTCCAGTTGTGGTCCCCACAACTGGTTTGATTGCGTTTTAGGAATCAGTGTTCCAAGCTGCTGCAGGACCTCCACCTACCACTGACCGTGGTATATTCCAAGGAAGAATGATGGGAGTGATGGTGTGTCACGGTCCGCGCTGCTTCTGGATTCAATAAACTCACCAAAGAGCCCAGCAATCTTTCATCCTCTTTATTCCTTATTCCTACGCGTTTCAGCGCCACACCCGGCGCCTTCCTCCCTGTCCCTGAGGAAGGCGCCGGTGTGGCGCTGAAACGCGTAGGAATAAGGAATAAAGAGGATGAAAGATTGCTGGGCTCTTTGGTGAGTTTATTGAATCCAGAAGCAGCGCGGACCGTGACACACCATCACTCCCATCATTCTTCCTTGACATATTTACAATGTCACACGTGGCACTGACCGGAGGCACATCTTACACATATCTACAATGTCACACGTGGCACTGACTGGAGGCTCGTCTTACACATATTTACAATGTCACACGTGGCACTGACGGGAGGCATATCTTACATATATCTACAATATCACACGTGGCACTGACCGGAGGCACGTCTTACATATATCTACAATGTCACACGTGGCACTGACCGGAGGCATGTCTTACACATATTTACAATGCAAAATATAAGAGGGGGGGGACAAGAGGCGCAATAGTGCCCTATCACTAGTGACACTAGTGTACAAATGGTGATGCTGTGTGGCCGCTCACCTGGTCCAGTTGTGGTCCCCACAACTGGTTTGATTGCGTTTTAGGAATCAGTGTTCCAAGCTGCTGCAGGACCTCCACCTACCACTGGACCGTGGTATATTCCAAGGAAGAATGATGGAGTGATGGTGTGTCACGGTCCGCGCTGCTTCTGGATTCAATAAACTCACCAAAGAGCCCAGCAATCTTTCATCCTCTTTATTCCTTATTCCTACGCGTTTCAGCGCCACACCCGGCGCCTTCCTCCCTGTCCCTGAGGAAGGCGCCGGTGTGGCGCTGAAACGCGTAGGAATAAGGAATAAAGAGGATGAAAGATTGCTGGGCTCTTTGGTGAGTTTATTGAATCCAGAAGCAGCGCGGACCGTGACACACCATCACTCCCATCATTCTTCCTTGACATATTTACAATGTCACACGTGGCACTGACCGGAGGCACATCTTACACATATCTACAATGTCACACGTGGCACTGACTGGAGGCTCGTCTTAACACATATTTACAATGTCACACGTGGCACTGACGGGAGGCACATCTTACATATATCTACAATATCACACGTGGCACTGACCGGAGGCACGTCTTACATATATCTACAATGTCACACGTGGCACTGACCGGAGGCTCGTCTTCTTGGCTCTGCAGTGGCAGGGGTGCTGGCTGGCGCACAATGTAGTTGATCTGGCCCACTATGGTTTGCTGGACGTGCTGCGGCTGTTTGCTCTGGACATTTGCCGGTTGGCTCTGGAGGAGAAGCTCGAGTCCTTTCTGCATTTGCTCCAGCTCGAACTGCTGGTTAATGAGATCCAGACTGTGGTGCATGACCTGCTCGTGGGTGGTGTCGGCTGGGCACACCGTGGTCTGGCTTTGGCTCGGGTGCCTCTGCTGTTGAACGCTGTGCACTGGGCCTAGCTGCATTTGCACAGAGGGGGCCGGTAATGGCGTGGTGGTGCTCAGTGGAATGGCGGTGTGCACCTGGCTATAGTCCGGTGACGTCCCAGAACATATGGGGGCAACGTTCTGCACCGGGGGCTGGATGGCGGCTCTCGGAGGCTGACTATCTGCCCAGTAAGTGGAGCTCTCTTGTTCTGAGAGCGGCTGGTGCGGCAGCCATGGCTGAATGACCCTCAGTGGTCGGGACAGGCACTTCTGCTCCTTGCTGGCGCTGTACTGGATGGGCTGCACCACCTGCTGTTTGATGGTGGTGGAGTGGGTGAAGTTCATGTGGTGGCTGACGGTGGGCTGGCTCTTGGTGATGGAGGGCAGTGTGTGGCAGTGTGCACAGCATACCGGTGTGGGGCACTGGACAGTGGGCGCATAGCTCTGGGGGCTACTGATAGGTGTAAGGAGGGTATTGGGGGCAGGATGATGAGCCGGGTAATACAATGGCGGCACGTCTTCTATAGGCCCGTAACTGGGGACGTCAGTCGTAGGCAAGTGCACGGCGTCCGTCAGTATGCAACCTGCGGAGAAGATGAAAGAATCAGGACAGGAATACGATTAATGGAGATTTATCAAATCTGGTGCAATCTGCATTTTCCCTGACTGGTTCTCACGGGCGGCTGCTGACATCTTGTATTTTGATGAATCTCCCCTACTGTCTATGTCATGACAAATGTCGTACCAAGGTTTGAGATTTGCTTGGTCCAAAAAGAGGGTTCCCAGCTGAACTTCATCTTCAGGGGACGTCCAAAGTCACTTCCGCAACTGGTCTCCAGAAGCCGCTGCATTTGGAAGACAATCTGTAGGAACATGAAGGATTCCTCAGCAACAAACAAGAACTTTGCAATTTATGTCTTGTATAAATCCTCTCCTTTCTCGTGAGCGGTGGGATATTTCATCATATTTACAGCTCGTTGTCTAGGTTATAGAATACCACTGAAGTCTGTCATTGGTGGATTGTTTTCTCCGTCCCCTGCGCTCCTCCTGCTGTCTGAACTGTCAGTCATCAGGAGGGCTCCGCCCCCGAGCAGCAGGAGTCAAGATGAGAGCGAATCTCCCGGGCCTACAATTGTCCTGAATATTCTCCTATTATTTTATGTCGGATTTGCATCTGATCCCACTGTTAGGAATCAGAAAAGAGCCACAAAAAGGGCAGATGTAATGACACCGCCCAGACTTTACATTTCTGCAGCAATCCCCGACAGCACAGATCCGCCGTCTCGACAGCTGGTTACATTTACTGGAGTCTGTAGATTGTTAGACTGGATGCCACTGTAACAAAGTCTCAGCAGTGAGAAACACTGATAGTACAGGACTGCGACTATCTACTGACAGCACGCAGAGATCTAGAAAAGGTCAAGAGTGAAACCTCAAGTCTATTACAAAGTCTGGAGCTTTATTCCACTACTAATAATCATTTCTCCTCAAGACACAGCACACTTCACCTTTTTATGCTGCCACTTTATTATTCATATTTTGATAAACGTCTGTCACACCCCCAGACTCTGCTCCTGCAACCTCTGCATCTGCGGCTGCATTCACTCCAAAGGTGGCACTGTTGATGTAGTAGTCTGACTTGTGGATGTGTTGTATGGCTGCCCAGCTGCAGTCAATAAAGTGCAACCGCTGTGTAAATGTTTCTTTAATACTAGATGTTGGCCCAATTCTAATGAATATGTATGTAGTTTATTTATGAAGATTTAAGAATAATGCAATGAATACACAGGATTTTCCGGGTAAAATATACACATTATCATTAAATGTTATTGCTCGCGCTGTGAGTGGGGGTTAAATTCCGCGCCAATATCGTGACAGCAATACCGGGTGGCTGCGACCAATCAGCAACGCGGCTTCGTTCAGTATATCTGCACATGTGACACCTCACCAGCGATCAGTAAGGTATCGTCACACTTGGCGACGCTCCAGCGATAACTACAGGTCGTATCATTGTCGTGATCGCTGGAGCATCGCCAAGTGTGACGGTACCTTACTGATCGCTACGATCAGCGATCTCAGAGCAGGGGTCTGGTGGCTGCTGCATGTCACACTGAGAGACATCGGTAATGCCGGTGAGGGTACTTTTGTTGCGAGCGGCCGAGTGCGACGCCACTGACCTCCGATGCGGGCGACGGCAAGTCCCTCAGTCACGCCTGGGCCATGGCATTTGGCCGGTTACGCCGGATGCTGACGCTGGCCCTGCACCACAGCTCCGCCAATTTCCGCCGTCAAGCTGCCAGGGAGTAGTGAGCGGGGCCGTCTGCAGCTAATTGTGTCTGTTTCTCTGTAACGTAAATCCCACGTCGCTGATTGGTTGCGACCAATCAGCGACGCAGGATTTTCGTTACAGAGAGATAGACAGACACGATAAGACGATTATATAGTAGGAAGAATGTAGAGCATGTGATAATAAACTTTCAAATATACTTCATAAGTGAAATCTGGAAGAAAACCTTTCAAAACCCTTCCAGATGATGTCCCCACTAGGCTTTCTCTAAAGCTGACATATGCTGGTTGTCGGGGAGATCCGTCTTCAGCCCCACACATTTAAAATCTGCCATATAAGGAAGGGGGGAGGGCCTACTCAGCTTTGACAATACAGCTGATCAGAGTCTCTGTTTCCCTCAGGCAGGGACAGTTCTGAGCTCAGGCTCTCAGTACACAGCTTCTCTCTTCATTCACATCACTCTGCTCTGTGCAATCAGCTGATAACACGGAGCAGAGCAATGTGAATGGAGAGCAGTCAGATAAGATCACAGGTGCTGTGTGCTGACAGCCCGAGCTCACACTGTCCCTGAGTGAGGTAACGTTAGACTTTAATCAGCACTAGTGTGAACACTGTATAACGTCCCCCACACACTTATATGACCGTATTCAATGTGTGGAACTGAAGACGGATCTTCCTGACAATGAGCATGTGTCAGGTTTAGAAACAGCCTGGGGGGGACATCTACTGGAAGGTTTTTGAAAAGTTTTCTTCCAGATTTCACTAATAAAGTATATTTGAAAGTTGTATTATAATCACTAGCTCTATATTATTATTGAATAAAAATGTAAACAGCGGTTACGCTTTAACTCTAATTTAGGCCAACTAGGAAAGACTGCAGTCTGTTTGAATCCTCTGTGTGCTCAAGTTAGTTGCCAGCTACATTCCCTGGTTCTCTTGTTGTTATCCTGCTTTCTATTATTGATTTTCCGGATTGACCTCTGCCTGTGTTTGTACTATTCTCCGGCCTAACGTTTGTTATACTTTTCTGACATCCCGGCTTTGATCCTGCTTGGTGACTTTTCTATTCCTGGACTGCAACCCATCTATTGGCAGCAACCCCCTGGACCTTGTAGTAAAGCCAGATACCGGTATAGGGGTTAAAGGGATCTGGGTATCTCGGGGTTCTGCCTGACATTGAGGTTTGCTTTCAGTCTGTCCGGGTTCCACTTTTTATCTGTAACTTGGATGGACATTACAATGTTCTTTGCAGAGCTCATACTGATCTTTTCTGGTTTATGAACATAATGCTAGGGAAGTGCAGACCGACACATTGGCAGCATCAGGGATATCATCTGCTGGATAGAATAACTCTTCATATACCAATCATATGCCAGCCCCCACACATACCAGCTCCTTGCTAAACAGGAAGGGGGCGCTGTTCTTGCTGTACATGGCCCAGTTCACGAAGTTCTGCACGTGCTCCAGCTGACGGTTCAGAAGAAGAACCGACTGCAGCTGCTGATCGAACTTCTGCTGCTTCTCACTCGTCATTTTCTGCAATAAATACAACAAAAGGTCAGAGATACAAGATCCTGTGTGGGGGAGGGGCAACAACTTTCACATCTTATTTAGAGCCGTGGTTGTCACTTTTTCCTCTGCCTCAGTCATTGCAGCGCAGGTAACACCACATCATGGTGCAGGATCTGTCCACTGCTGCTCACTGTCTCGGCAGAAATAACATCATTGACACCACTCACCTTCCAATATAAAGGAGCGCATGACCAGACATCCCCTTTAAGGTCCCGCACCGCCCCCACCACAGACGTGTCTGCATCTCCCGCCGCCCGTCCACAGACGTGTCCGAAGCTCTCACCGCCCGTCCACAGACGTGTCTGGATCTCCCGCCGCCCCTCCACAGACGTGTCCAGATCTCCTGCCATCCTTCCACAGACATGTCCAAAGCCCTCACCGCCCCTCCACAGACGTGTCCAGATCTCCTGCCGTCCCTCCACAGACATGTCCAAAGCCCTCACCATCCCTCCACAGACGTGTCCAGATCTCCTGCCGTCCCTCACAGACATGTCCAAAGCCCTCACCGCCCCTCCACAGACGTGTCCAGATCTCCTGCAGCCCTTCACAGACATGTCCAAAGCCCTCACCGCCCCTCCACAGACGTGTCCAGATCTCCTGCCGTCCCTCCACAGACATGTCCAAAGCCCTCACCGCCCTCCACAGACGTGTCCAGATCTCCTGCCGCCCTCCACAGACATGTCCAAAGCCTCACCGCCCCTCCACAGACGTGTCCGAACTCTCACCGCCCGTCCACAGACGGTCTGGATCCCGCCCGCCCCTCCACAGACGTGTCCAGATCTCCTGCCATCCTTCCACAGACATGTCCAAAGCCCTCACCGCCCCTCCACAGACGTGTCCAGATCTCCTGCCGTCCCTCCACAGACATGTCCAAAGCCCTCACCGCCCCTCCACAGACGTGTCCAGATCTCCTGCCGCCCCTCCACAGACAGGTCCAATCCCTGCCTCCTCACAGACATGTCCAAAGCCCTCACATCCTCCACAACGTGTCCAGATCTCCTGCCGTCCCTCCACAGACATGTCCAAAGCCTCACCGCCCCTCCACAGACGTGTCCAGATCTCCTGCAGCCCTTCCACAGACAGGTCCAAGCTCTCACCGCCCCTCCACAGACGTGTCCAGATCTCCTACCGCCCTTCCACAGACATGTCCAGATCTCCTACCGCCCCTCCACAGACGTGTCCAGATCTCCTGCCGCCCTCTACAGACATGTCCCAAGCTCTCACCGCCCCTCCACAGACGTGTCCAGATCTCCTACCGCCCTTCCACAGACATGTCCAGATCTCCTACCGCCCCTCCACAGACGTGTCCAGATCTCCTGCCGCCCCTCTACAGACATGTCCCAAGCTCTCATCGCCCCTCCACAGACGTGTCCAGATCTCCTGCAGCCCTTCCACAGACAGGTCCCAAGCTCTCACCGCCCCTCCACAGACGTGTCCAGATCTCCTGCTGTCCCTCCTACAGACATGTCCAAAGCTCTCACCGCCCCTCCACAGACGTGTCCAGCTCTCCTCTGCCCCTCCACAGACATGTCCAAAGCTCTCACCCCCCTCCACAGACATGTCCAGATCTCCTACCGCCCCTCCACAGACGTGTCCAGATCTCCTGCCGCCCCTCCACAGACATGTCCAGATCTCCTACCGCCCCTCCACAGACGTGTCCAGATCTCCTGCCGCCCCTCCACAGACATGTCCCAAGCTCTCACCGCCCCTCCACAGACGTGTCCAGATCTCCTGCAGTCCCTCTACAGACATGTCCCAAGCTCTCACCACCCCTCCACAGACGTGTCCAGATCTCCTGCCGCCCCTTCCACAGATCTGTCCCAAGTTCTCACGCCTCTCCACAGATGTGTATGGATCTCTCGCTGCTCCTCCACAAATCTATCCCGAGCTCTCGCCACTCCTCCACGGACGTGTCCTGATCTCCCACTATCCCTCCACAGACATTTTCGGAGCTCCCACCAGCACTCCACAGACATGTACGGATGTCCCGTCACCCCTGCACAGACATGTTAGAATCTCTCTCCGCCCCTCCACAGATCTGTCCGGAGCTCTTGCTGCCCCTCCACAGAAGTGTATGGATCACTCGCTGCCCCTCCATAGATGTGTCCGGATCTCTTGCTGCCCCTCCACAAATCTGTCCCAAGCTCCTGCAGCCCCTCACCTCCAGCTGCTCCAGCAGAGCGTTCATCCTCTTGTTCAGCTCATTGATTATCACCATCTTGGTCATCTTTATCTGGTTCTCCACCTTCCGGTGCATGTGTTTGATCTCATACAACCTGCAGAAGATGAAGTGAGTCAGCCTCTGCGGGTGCATGGGTGCTCCCCGCCAAAATGGATCAGTTAACAGTGCGGCTCACAGATCCTTAAATCACAAGATTAGAACAGGCAGAATCCACCTGTATGAACCCGGATCCTGCCATCCATTACTGGAAACCTCCGACAACATCTCAGCAAGTTCCACTGATAGGACTGCCGAGATCTGTCAGCAGCACCAAATGATCAGAGGTGTAAAGTGTGAGCGAGCTCCACTGATGGGACTGCCGAGATCTGTCAGCAGCACCAAATGATCAGAGGTGTAAAGTGTGAGCGAGCTCCACTGATGGGACTGCCGAGATCTGTCAGCAACACCAAATGATCAGAGGTGTAAAGTGTGAGCGACCTCCACTGATGGGACTGCCGAGATCTGTCAGCATATCCAAACAGTCAGAGGTGTAAAGTGTGAGCGAGCTCCACTGATGGGACTGCCGAGATCTGTCACAGCACCAAATCAGAGGTGTAAAGTGCAGCACCATGTGATGGAACTCCGGATCTGCCACATACTCGAAACGTCAGAGGTCAAAGTCGTGAGCGAGTTCCACTGATGGGACTGCCGAGATCTGTCAGCAGCACCAATGTCAGAGGTGTAAAGTGTGAGCGAGCTCCACTGATGGGACTGCCGAGATCTGTCATCAGCAACCAAAGTCAGAGGTGTAAAGTGTGAGCGAGCTCCACTGATGGGACTGCCGAGATCTGTCAAACATATCCAACAGTTCAGAGGTGTAAAGTGTGAGCGAGCTCTACTGATGGGACTGCCGAGATCTGTCAGCAGCACCAAATGGTCAGAGGTGTAAAGTGTGAGCGAGCTCTACTGATGGGACTGCCGAGATCTGTCAGCATATCCAAACAGTCAGAGGTGTAAAGTGTAGCGAGCTCCACTGATGGGACTGCCGAGATCTGTCAGCAATCAACAGTCAGAGGTGTAAAGTGTGAGCGAGCTCCACTGATGGGACTGCCGAGATCTGTCAGCAGCACCAAATGGTCAGAGGTGTAAGTGTGAGGAGCTCTACTGATGGGACTGCCGAGATCTGTCAGCAGCACCAAATGGTCAGAGGTGTAAAGTGTGAGCGAGCTCTACTGATGGGACTGCCGAGATCTGTCAGCAGCACCAAATGGTCAGAGGTGTAAAGTGTGAGCGAGCTCTACTGATGGGACTGCCGAGATCTGTGGCAGCACCAAATGGTCAGAGGGTAAAGTGTGAGCGAGCTCTACTGATGGGGCTGCCAAGATCTGTCAGCATATGCAGTCAGAAGTGTAAAGTGTGAGTGAGCTCCAGACTCCACCAATGAGCTCTCCTGCATTGGAGACACTTTCCCTTTAAATGGTCCATGTACCAGCGGTGATCAGACTCAATATATGTACAGTGCAGATCAGTATGAAGACAACACAAAAGATCCTCAGGACCCAGAATCTTGGAGATCCCTCACCTCTCCTCCATCTGCTTCCCAGCCGCCTGGACAACTATTTTCTTTTCCTCCACTTGAGTTATAACATTTTCCAACAAAACTCGCTGGTTCTGCAGAGCTTCATCCAGTCTCCGAAATCTGCGCCAAAGATAGAGATGAAAACAGATCACCATGTAGTACGTCAGCTGGTGGAAGAGCGATGCTCTGCAGATCTGTAGAGGGCAGTGGTCTAATAATCTGCAGGATCTATCACTATGTATCAGTCAGGTGGTGGAAGAGCTATGCTCTGCAGATCTGTATAGGTCAGTGGTGTAATAATCTGCAGGATCTATCACTATGTATCTGTCAGGAGGTGGAGGAGCGATGCTCTGCAGATCTGTATAGGTCAGTGGTGTAATAATCTGCAGGATCTATCACTATGTATCTGTCAGGAGGTGGAGGAGCGATGCTCTGCAGATCTGTAGAGGTCAGTGGTGTAATAATCTGCAGGATCTATCACTATGTATCTGTCAGGAGCAGGAGTGATGCTCTGCAGGTCTGTAGAGATCAGTGGTGTAATAATCTGCAGGATATGTCACTATGTATCTGTCAGGAAGAGGAGGAGCGATGCTCTGCCGATCTGTAGAGGTCAGTGATGTAATAATTTGCAGGATACATCACTATATATCTGTCAGGAGGTGGAGGAGCGATGCTCTGCAGATCTGTAGAGGTCAGTGGTGTAATAATCTGCAGGATATATTGCTATGTATCTGTCAGGAGGTGGAGGAGCGATGCTCTGCAGATCTGTAGAGATCAGTGGTGTAATAATCTGCAGGATATATCACTATGTATCTGTCAGGAAGAGGAGGAGCGATGCTCTGCCGATCTGTAGAGGTCAGTGATGTAATAATCTGCAGGATATATCACTATATATCTGTCAGGAGGTGGAGGAGCGATGCTCTGCAAATCTGTAGAGGTCAGTGGTGTAATAATCTGCAGGATATATCGCTATGTATCTGTCAGGAGGTGGAGGAGCGATGCTCTGCAGATCTGTAGAGGTCAGTGATGTAATCATCTGCAGGATATATCACTATGTATCTGTCAGGTGGAGGAGCGATGCTCTGCAGATCTGTAGAAGTCAGTGATGTAATAATCTGCAGGATATATCACTATGTATCTGTCGGAGGTGGAGGAGCGATGTTCTGCAGCACTGTAGAGGTCAGTGGTGTAATAATCTGCAGGATATATCGCTATGTATCTGTCAGGAGGTGGAGGAGCGATGTTCTGCAGCACTGTAGAGGTCAGTGGTGAAATAATCTGCAGGATATATCGCTATGTATCTGTCAGGAGGTGGAGGAGCGATGTTCTGCAGATCTGTAGAGGTCAGTGGTGTAATAATCTGCAGAATATATCACTATGTATCTGTCAGGAGGTGGAAGAGCGATGTTCTGCAGATCTGTAGAGGTCAGTGGTGTAATAATCTGTAGGATCTATCACTATGTGGAAGAGCGATGCTCTGCTGGTTGTAATAATCTGGGCCGCTTTACACACACCAACTTCTGTGTCCAACTTCTGAACAGATCTCTTGTTGCAGTGAAATCATGGACACATTGTTACATTTGTACACAGCCACAAAATGTAACAATGTGTCCATGATTTCACTGCAACCAGAGATCTGTTCAGAAGTTGGACACAGAAGTTGGTGTGTGTAAAGCGGCCCTCTGCACGATATATCACTATGTGGAGGAGCGATGCTCTGCAGATCTGTAGAGGTCAGTGGTGTAATAATCTGCAGGATATATCACTATGTGGAGGAGCGATGCTCTGCAGGGTGTAATAATCTGCAGGATATATCACTATGTGGAGGAGCGATGCTCTGCAGAGTGTAATAATCTGCAGGATATATCACTATGTGGAGGAGCGATGCTCTGCAGGGTGTAATAATCTGCAGGATATATCACTATGTGGAGGAGCGATGCTCTGCAGGGTGTAATAATCTGCAGGATATATCACTGTGGAGGAGTGATGCTCTACAGGGTGTAATAATCTTCAGGATATATCACTATGTGGAGGAGCGATGCTCTGCAGGGTGTAATAATCTGCAGAATATATCACTATGTGGAGGAGCGATGCTCTGCAGGGTGTAATAATCTGCAGGATATATAACTATGTGGAGGAGCGATGCTCTGCAGGGTGTAATAATCTGCAGGATATATCACTGTGGAGGAGTGATGCTCTACAGGGTGTAATAATCTGCAGGATATATCACTATGTGGAGGAGTGATGCTCTCCAGGATGTAATAATCTGCAGGATACATCACGGTGTATCCTCTACCTGTGATCCTTGTGTTCCAAGACCAGGCAGTGACGACACATCAGAACGTCGCAGGATTCACAGAATAACTTCAGCGATTCTTGATTGTGGATGGGGCAGATCAGGTGATTTGTGGATCCGTCGCCTCCTGTCCGGGGATAAAGCATTGATGTCATGAGATGGTCCGGTGCTCCTGCTGAGCTGAGTGAGCCCCCACATTGTCACGCCCCACAATCTGGCTGCAGGGCGACCTCTGGACTCCCCCTGTTACCTCTCTGTGATGGAGCCAGGTAGTGCTCAGCGGCCGCCGCCTTCCCGTGCCGGTGCTGCTCGGCGCAGGTGCTGCACAGCCACTTATTACAGCGGGTGCAGAGACTGTGCGCAGGATTCTTCTCTGTACAGTCATAGCACGTCTGCAACACAGAAGACATCATCAATGGGGAACTACAAGTCCCAGCACCACCTTCCACTCAGACATAACCGGTCTCTGACTTTTCCCCCATCTCTGCAGGTGACGCTGTACCAGTAAGCTGTACACACTGCAGCGAACCCTCAGCTGTGAGAAGGTGTTGGTGACATTGGAGGTGACTGCACCTGTTCTCTGCTGCCCTCTGCTCTCCGCACAGTCACTAATTATCTTGTTTACCTGCCACTCATGGAAAGTGGGCTATTTATAGCCGGATCCAGGCTGCGGTGCGGCTCCGTAATTATCTGTCCTCCCTCTGTGCATGGGATCCAGATCCCGGCTCTGCTGTATAACGCACCATATAATAATGTACAAATATAAATATCGCACCCACCTTGGCCATAGTGACACAACTGCGCGGGTCCTGGGGATGATTTACCTCCACCGCAGTGTGGGAGGGGCGACACCTGAAAAACAAATGGCACCTGGAATTACACAGGCAGACACCACCCCATCCAGAAAATACACAACCCCCAAAGATGTCAGCAAAGATAGAATATATGGTGTGGAAAGCGTGCCCCTACCACTATAGAGTGGTCAGTCCATGGGTCCATCAGCCAGGATAAGGACACCTTTACTGATGGACCCCTTTCAGCAGACTCACCTCTCCTGGGCCAAGACATGTAAAGGACAAGTAGGATCCAGCACTAAGGAAACAAATAAATAGCTTTAGGCCTCATTCACACGAGAGAAACGGACCAACGTTAGGGATTAGAGTGTGATCAAAGTGCAGTCAAACTGCGGTCAGAGTGTGATCACTCAGAGTGTGGTCAGAGTGCAGTCAGAGTGCAGTCAGAGTGCAGTCAGAGGTGCAGTCAGAGTGCAGTCAGAGTGCAGTCAGAGTGCAGATATCAGTGCTCAGTGCTCAGTGTGCTCAGTGTGTCGGGTGAATCAGAGTGTGGTCAGATTGTGGTCAGATTGTGGTGAGAGTGGGAACAGAGTGCAGTCAGAGTGTGATCACAGTGAAGTCAGCGTGCGATCAGTGTGCTCATATAGTGAGCTCTTTGTGAAATCAGAGTGTGATCAGAGTGGATCAGAGTGTGTCAGAGTGCGCTCAGAGTGCGCTCAGAGTGCGATCAGAGTGCGATCAGAGTGCGATCAGAGTGCGATCAGAGTGCGATCAGAGTGCGATCACTCAGAGCGTGGCGACATCACTGCGTGAGCTCAAGGCACACTGTCTGTGCATCAAACGACGGGAGCGTGGTTTGATGTACGACAGTGATGAGAGTGAGATATGTGTTTTTGGGTTGGTGTGTGTGTGCGAGTGTGAGGTGTGAGTGCGTGTGTGTGCTGCGTGTGAGTGTGCTGCGAGTGTGAGGTGTGAGTGCGTGTGTGCTGCGTGTGAGTGTGATGCTGTCCGTGGTCCTGAAGGACTGCAGACAGCATTTGCGGTGAGTTTAAACTTGCAGGCTGTCAAAGCTGGCGAGTTTGAATTTACAGCTTTTTCCAGTACAGTAACCAATAATGTTCCAGCGCTGTCACAGCAGTGTTGACACATTATTGTTTAATAAACTTAGTTAGAAATCAAAATAATAAAGTTTTATATGTTATTAATCATTTAACCCCTCTGTAGGCTCTGCGCTACATGTCGGCACAGAGCCTGCAGATGCGGCTATTACAAGCCGGTGTCAGAAGGGTTAAATTGCTGTGGGTGTGCTGCCATCATGTATACACAGAGTATATAGACTTTGTGTATACATGGCAGCGCAAGGGTTAATTTCTTTATTTTTCTGCTCCCGGCAACTGTCGGGGGAATTTACAGTACTGTGAAGTTTGCTATCCTTCAGCACTGAGCTGTCCGAGGTCCTGAAACTTCAGCGTGATAACATAGTAATATCATGCTGGAGCTTCAGCACCAGGGACAGCGGCTGTCATGGTACGCTTTTTGCGTACGCAATTGGCGTACCATGACAGCCGCTGTCCCTGGTGCTGAAGCTCCAGCATGATATTACTATAATATCACGCTGAAGTTTCAGGACCTCGGACAGCTCAGTGCTGAAGGATAGCAACTTCACAGTACTGTAAATTCACCCGACAATTGCCGGGAGCAGAAAAATAAAGAAATTAACCCCTGCGCTGCCATGTCTTTGACAGCCGGCGAGTTTGAAGCGATTTTAACAGCACACTCATGTAAATATCACACAGTGTGCTCTATGGGGGCGAGTTTTTCCCTTGCATTGCATCTCGGGCATGAGAATCGCATGCAGTCGCAGCATGCTGTGACTGCACTCGCTTCTGACTCGCAATGCGAGTTAAGTGCGGGGAACTCACACCAGTGTGCCCTGCCTGATAGGGCAACACTAGTCCGAGTGCAATGCGAGTTTCCTTCACATTGTATTCGCTCAAGTCCCTCGCACAGTGTGCCTTCAAACTGATCAGAGTGTGGTCAGAGTGAGATCAGAGTGTGGGCAGAGTGAGATCAGAGTGTGTCAGAGAGTGGTCAGAGTGTGGTCAGAGTGTGGTCAGAGTGTGGTCAGAGTGTGTCAGAGTGTGTCAAGTGTGGTCAGAGTGTGGTCAGAGTGTGGTCAAGTGAGATCAGAGTGTGGTCAGAGTGTGGTCAGAGTGAGATCAGAGTGTGGTCAGAGTGTGATCAGAGTGGGTCAGAGTGTGGTCAGAGTGTGGTCAAGGTGTCAGAGTGTGGTCAGAGTGTGTCAGAGTGTGGTCAGAGTGTGGTCAGTGTGGTTAGAGTGTGGTCAGAGTGTGGTCAGAGTGTGGTCAGAGTGTGGTCAGAGTGTGGTCAGAGTGTGGTCAGAGTGAGATCAGAGTGAATCAGAGTGTGGTCAGAGTGTGGTCAGAGTGAGATCAGAGTGAGATCAGAGTGTGGTCAGAGTGAGGTCAGAGTGAATCAGAGTGAGATCAGAGTGTGGTCAGTTAGATTAGAGTGTGTCAAGTGAGATCAGAGTGTGATCAAGTGTGATCAGTGTGGTCAAGTGTGGTCAGAGTGTGTCAGAGTGTGGTAGAGTGTGGTCAGAGTGTGGTCATGAGTGTGGTCAGAGTGTGTCAGAGGTGTCAGATGTGGTCAAGTGAGATCAAGTGTGGTCAGAGTGTGGTCAGAGTGAGCAGTGTGTCAAGTGTGATCAGAGTGTGGTCAGAGTGTGGTCAGAGTGTGGTCAGAGTTGGTCAAGTGGTCAGTAGTGTGGTCAGAGTGTGGTCAGAGTGTGGTTAGAGTGTGTCAGAGTGTGGTCAGAGTGTGGTCAGAGTGTGGTCAGAGTGTGGTCAGAGTGTGGTCAAGTGAGATCAGAGTGAGATCAGATGTGGTCAGTGTGGTCAGAGTGAATCAGAGTGAGATCAGAGTGTGTCAGAGTGAGTCAGAGTGAAATCAATGGATCAGAGTGTGTCAGTGAGTGTGTGGTCAAGTGGTCAGAGGTGATCAAGTGTGTCAAGTGTGGTCAGAGTGTGTCAGAGTGTGTCAGAGTGTGTCAGGTGTGTAGAGTGTGTCAGAGTGAGATCAGAGTGGTCAAGTGGTCAGAGTGGTCAGAGTGGGTCAAGTGAATCAGAGTGAGATCAGAGTGGATCAGAGTGAGTCGAGTGAGATCAGAGTAGATCAAGTGAGATCAGAGTTGGTCAATGTGGCTAGGAGTGTGAATCAGAGTGTGTCAGATGTGGTCATGTAGAGTGAATCAGAGTGATCGATGGCTGGTCACACTGGGCAGTCTGTTTTCTGCCTTTTCCAAACCAGATTCTTTGGAGATTGTCATGATTGCATCCAAAAATGCTATGCATTAACGCATGGTACCTATATGTACCTGATTAACGGATGCGTTCCCATAGGACCCTGTTAAAAAAAAATGCATGTGTTTTTAGCAGTGCATTTGACACAGTTTTTTGCCTGGACCTATGGATCCGTTAAATACGTCAGTTATTCAAGAATTCTAAGTTGAAATCTATGCTTTAATGATCCAGGATCCATGTGACCCAGCCAGTGTCATCAGTTTTTCTTGCACTTGTAGAAAATAGTTAGTCAGATTCTTCAGACATTCGGAAAATCAGACAGTTCTTGTGTCATTGGAGTGCGGTCTGTTTTTTTCCCATAGACTCATAGAATTGCAGTATGTAAATCAAACTCTTGGAACAAAATTGGCCAAATCTCTGCAAGTTTCAACAGTCCACAAAAAATCACAGACATGTGACTGACCCCATAGGCTAACATAGGCATGAGCGCTGTCCGTGAAAACCACAGAGACCGCTGTGCCAAAAATCAGACAAGCCATAATTAGTGCTGGATCCTACCTGCCCTGTATAAGTCCGCAAAGTTAAGGTCCTGTTAGTAAAGGTCGCCTTGTCATGGCTGATGGGCACACTATGCCTGTCACAGACTATATTCAATGTTCACCTACATGGCAGCTCTGCTTTGTACACGTTGCAGCTCACACTCGCATCATTCTAGAGCTGCTCACACTGGTTTTTTGTAACTTGCAGTACTTGATTTCCCTACAGCTCCTCTGCAGACTTTAGGAACAGAGATGACCAACAATCCCTCTGTGGTCTGACCCTACCGGGGCTGGACTCGCCTCTTGACATTTCTGGCTAGTGCATCAGGGGCCACAGACTGCAGCCTCAGTGCCCTCCACCGCAGGTGATCAAAGAAGGATCAGCAGCTCACAGAAGCCATCACTGTGGTCACTAATGGTGAGAGGTCACTGGACAGCAATGAGCCTGTGGTCATTAATGGTGAGAGGCCGCTGGACAGCACTTAGCCTTTGATCACTATCGGTGAGAGGCCACTGCCCGGCACTGAGCCTGTGGTCAGTAATGGTGAGAGGTCACTGGCCGGCACTGAGCCTGTGGTCACTAATGGTGAGAGGCCACTGACCAGCACTGAGCCTGTGGTCACTAATGGTGAGAGGCCGCTGCCCGGCACTGAGCCTGTGGTCGCTAATGGTGAGAGGCCTCTGGCCGGCACTGAGCCTGTGGTCACTAATGGTGAGAGGCCACTGACCAGCACTGAGCCTGTGGTCACTAATGGTGAGAGGCCACTGGACAGCACTGAGCCTGTGGTCACTAATGGTGAGAGGCCTCTGGCCGGCACTGAGCCTGTGGTCACTAATGGTGAGAGGCCGCTGCCCGGCACTGAGCCTGTGGTCAGTAATGGTGAGAGGTCACTGGCCGGCACTGAGCCTGTGGTCACTAATGGTGAGAGGCCTCTGGCCGGCACTGAGCCTGTGGTCACTAATGGTGAGAGGCCTCTGACCAGCACTGAGCCTGTGGTCACTAATGGTGAGAGGCCACTGACCAGCACTGAGCCTGTGGTCACTAATGGTGAGAGGCCACTGCCCGGCACTGAGCCTATGGTCACTAATGGTGAAAGGCCGCTATCCGGCACTGAGCCTGTGGTCACTAATGGTGAGAGGCCAACTGACCAGCACTGAGCCTGTGGTCACTAATGGTGAGAGGCCTCTGGCCGGCACTGAGCCTGTGGTCACTAATGGTGAGAGGCCTCTGGCCGGCACTGAGCCTGTGGTCAGTAATGGTGAAAGGTCACTGGTCGGCACTGAGTCTGTGGTCAGTAATGGTGAGAGGTCACTGGCCGGCACTGAGCCTGTGGTCAGTAATGGTGAAAGGTCACTGGACGGCACTGAGCCTGTGGTCACTAATGGTGAGAGGCCGCTGCCCGGCACTGAGCCTGTGGTCACTAATGGTAGGAGGACACTGGCCGGCACTGAGCCTGTGGTAACTAATGGTGAGAGGCCGCTGCCCGGCACTGAGCCTGTGGTCAGTAATGGTGAGGTCACTGGCCGGCACTGAGCCTGTGGTCACTAATGGTGAAAGGCCGCTGGCCGGCACTGAGCCTGTGGTCACTAATGGGGAGAGGCCGGTGCCCGGCACTGAGCCTGTGGTCACTAATAGTGAGAGGCCACTGCCCGGCACTGAGCCTGTGGTCACTAATGGTGAGAGGCCACTGCCCGGCACTGAGCCTGTGGTCAGTAATGGTGAGAGGTCATTGGCCGGCACTGAGCCTATGGTCACTAATGGTGAGAGGCCGCTGCCCGGCACTGAGCCTGTGGTCACTAATGGGGAGAGGCCGCTGCCCGGCACTGAGCCTGTGGTCACTAATGGTGAGAGGCCACTGCCCGGCACTGAGCCTGTGGTCAGTAATGGTGAGAGGTCATTGGCCGGCACTGAGCCTATGGTCACTAATGGTGAGAGGCCGCTGCCCGGCACTGAGCCTGTGGTCACTAATGGTGAGAGGCCACTGCCCGGCACTGAGCCTGTGGTCAGTAATGGTGAGAGGCCACTGCCCGGCACTGAGCCTGTGGTCAGTAATGGTGAGAGGTCATTGGCCGGCACTGAGCCTGTGGTCACTAATGGTGAAAGGCCGCTGGCCGGCACTGAGCCTGTGGTCACTAATGGTGAGAGGCCGCTGCCCGGCACTAAGCCTGTGGTCACTAATGGTGAAAGGCCGCTGGCCGGCACTGAGCCTGTGGTCACTATCAGTGAGAGGCCGCTGTCCGGCACTGAGCCTGTGGTCACTAATGGTAGGAGGACACTGGCCGGCACTGAGCCTGTGGTCACTAATGGTGAGAGGCCGCTGCCCGGCACTGAGCCTGTGGTCAGTAATGGTGAGAGGTCGCTGGCCGGCACTGAGCCTGTGGTCACTAATGGTGAAAGGCCGCTGGCCGGCACTGAGCCTGTGGTCACTAATGGGAGAGGCCGCTGCCCGGCACTGAGCCTGTGGTCACTAATAGTGAGAGGCCACTGCCCGGCACTGAGCCTATGGTCACTAATGGTGAAAGGCCGCTGGCCGGCACTGAGCCTGTGGTCACTAATGGTGAGAGGCCGCTGCCCGGCACTGAGCCTGTGGTCACTAATGGTGAGAGGCCACTGCCCGGCACTGAGCCTGTGGTCAGTAATGGTGAGAGGTCATTGGCCGGCACTGAGCCTATGGTCACTAATGGTGAGAGCCGCTGCCCGGCACTGAGCCTGTGGTCACTAATGGTGAGAGGCCACTGCCCGACACTGAGCCTGTGGTCACTAATGGTGAGAGGCCACTGGACAGCACTGAGCCTGTGGTCAGTAATGGTGAGAGGTCATTGGCCGGCACTGAGCCTATGGTCACTAATGGTGAGAGCCGCTGCCCGGCACTGAGCCTGTGGTCACTAATGGTGAGAGGCCACTGCCCGACACTGAGCCTGTGGTCAGTAATGGTGAGAGGCCACTGCCCGGCACTGAGCCTGTGGTCAGTAATGGTGAGAGGTCATTGGCCGGCACTGAGCCTGTGGTCACTAATGGTGAGAGGCCACTGACCAGCACTGAGCCTGTGGTCACTAATGGTGAGAGGCCTCTGGCCGGCACTGAGCCTGTGGTCACTAATGGTGAGAGGCCACTGGACAGCACTGAGCCTGTGGTCACTAATGGTGAGAGGCCTCTGGCCGGCACTGAGCCTGTGGTCACTAATGGTGAGAGGCCTCTGGCCGGCACTGAGCCTGTGGTCAGTAATGGTGAAAGGTCACTGGTCGGCACTGAGTCTGTGGTCAGTAATGGTGAGAGGTCACTGGCCGGCACTGAGCCTGTGGTCAGTAATGGTGAAAGGTCACTGGACGGCACTGAGCCTGTGGTCACTAATGGTGAGAGGCCGCTGCCCGGCACTGAGCCTGTGGTCACTAATGGTAGGAGGACACTGGCCGGCACTGAGCTGTGGTAACTATGGTGAGAGGCGCTGCCCGGCATGAGCCGTAGTGGTCAGGATGGTGAGGTCACTGGCGCATGAGCCTGTGGTCACTAATGGTGAAAGCCGCTGGCGGCATGAGCATGTTGTCACTAAATGGGGACGAGGCCGCTTTGCCCGGCACTGAGCTGTGGTCACTAATGTGAGAGGCACTGCACGCACTGAGCCCTTGGTCACTAATGGTGAAGGCCATGCCGGACATGAGCCTTGTGGTCAGTAATGGTGAAGGTCATTGGCAGGCAACTGAGCCTATGGTCACTAATGGTGGAGGGCCGCAGCCGGCACTTGCCTGTTGGTCACAAATGGGAGAGGCCGTGCCCGGCACTGAGACCATGTGGTCACTAATGGTGAGAGGCACTGCCCTGGCACTGAGCCTGTGTCAGTAATGGTGATGAGTTCAATTGGCCGCAACTGAGCCTATGGTCACTAATGGTGAGAGGTCGCTGCCCGGCATGAGCTGTGGTCACTAATGGTGAGAGGCCATGCCGGCACTGGCTGTGGTCAGTAATGTGAGAGAGCCACTGCCCGGCACTGAGCCTGTGTCAGTAATGGTGAGAGGTAATTGGCCGGCATGAGCCTGTGGTCACTATGGTGAAGGCGTGGCGGCACTGAGCCTGTGGTCACTAATGGTATAGAGGCCGCTGCCGGCACTAAGCCTGTGGTCACTAATGGTTGAAGGCGCTGGCCGGCACGGAGCCTGTGGTCACTATCATGAAGAGACTGCTGTCTCTGCACTGAGCTTGTGGTCACTAATGGTAGGTGGACACTGGACCGGGCATGAGCCTGTGGTCACTAATGGTGAGAGGCCGCTGCCCGGCATGAGCCTGTGGTCAGAATGGTGAAGGTCGCTGGCCGGCACTGAGCCTGTGGTCACTAATGGTGAAGGCGCTGGCGCACTGAGCCTGTGGTCACTAATGGGGAGAGGCCGCTGCACCGGCACTGAGCCTGTGGTCACTAATAGTGAGAGGCCGCTGCCGGCACTGAGCCTTATGGTCACTAATGGTGAAAGGCCGCTGGCCGGCACTGAGCCTGTGGTCACTAATGGTGAGAGGCCGCTGCCCGGCACTGAGCCTGTGGTCACTAATGGTGAGAGGCCACTGACCGCACTGAGCCTGTGGTCATAATGGTGAGAGGCCCATTGGCCGGCACTGAGCCTATGGTCACTAA
Source organism: Allobates femoralis (assembly GCA_033576535.1). Lineage (NCBI taxonomy): Eukaryota > Metazoa > Chordata > Amphibia > Anura > Aromobatidae > Allobates > Allobates femoralis. The sequence continues at coordinate 34,836,781 of JARQOC010000010.1, forward strand.
TGGTGAGAGCCGCTGCCGGCACTTAGCCTGTGGTCACTAATGGTGAGAGGCCACTGGCCCGACACTGAGCCTGTGGTCACTAATGGTGAGAGGCCACTGGACAGCACTGAGCCTGTGGTCAGTAATGGTGAGAGGTCATTGGCCGGCACTGAGCCTATGGTCATTAATGGTGAGAGCCGCTGCCCGGCACTGAGCCTGTGGTCACTAATGGTGAGAGGCCCTGCCCGACACTGAGCCTGTGGTCATAATGGTGAGAGGCCACTGCCCGGCACTGAGCCTGTGGTCAGTAATGGTGAGAGGTCATTGGCCGGCACTGAGCCTGTGGTCACTAATGGTGAGAGGCCGCTGCCCGGCACTGAGCTTGTGGTCACTAATGGTGAGAGGCCGCTGCCTGGCACTAAGCCTGTGGTCACTAATGGTGAGAGGCCGACTGGACGGCACTGAGCCTGTGGTCACTAATGGTGAAGGCCGCTGGCCGGCACTGAGCCTGTGGTCACTAATGGTGAGAGGCCGCTGCCGGCACTAAGCCTGTGGTCACTAATGGTGAAAGGCCGCTGGCCGGCACTGAGCCTGTGGTCACTATCAGTGAGAGGCCGCTGTCCGGCACTGAGCCTGTGGTCACTAATGGTGAGAGGCCGGTGGCCGGCACTGAGCCTGTGGTCACTATCAGTGAGAGGCCGCTGTCCGGCACTGAGCCTGTGGTCACTAATGGTGAGAGGCCGCTGGACGGCACTGAGCTTGTGGTCACTAATGGTGAGAGGCCGCTGGACGGCACTTAATGTAGGTGTTGGGGCACCAGATGCCCAGAACTGAGGAGCAGCTGTCGCCCAGCAGTGTCATCACACCCATCAGATAAGTCCCTGTAGGCAGGAGCATAACGAGAATAGGTGCAAGGTTTTAAAATCGCACCCGGGCCCTGGAGCCAAGAGGCCCCAAAAGTCCCTTTGTCCTATATAAAAAGACCAATACTATTAAAGATTAACAATAATTGAGGACCCGCAGGAGCTTTTGAATTGGTGCCCAATCTCTCTAAATTACACCGCTGCCTGTACGGCAGTATTTGCACTTCATTCACATTTGCCATTTTTTAGAACAATTTTTGCAAAACAGAAGTGTGAATATAAGGCCCCATTCACACACTGCTTTTTTTGCTGCATATTTTTAAGCACAAGCTCATCACAAACCAGGAGTTGGTTATTAAACATATAAGTGGAGCACATGTTTCTATTAGGTACCTGTCACATCTGGAGCTATCACTCGCGTATTTGCCGGATCGCGTGTAGCGCACTCCTGACATCATCGCCTTTGAGCTGATGGTACATGAGCAACTTACCGGCGATCAAGTAGTTACGCGGCTATCGCTGCAGAGGTTGGCCGCTAACCAGCGAGGATAACTACAAAGTAGTAGATAGGCGGAATGCCCGTAAATGCGGTTGCGGTACACAGGGGCGATCAGGCAGATGCCTGTGGCACATCGCAGGTCCCATCACAGTCGTTGGGAACGGCAGTGACTCAGGCGATTCGTGCCGGATTATGGCACCTGTCACAGCGCATTCGCGTGCGAGTGTCGCCGCAACCTGCCAGCACCTCGTTGCCTGGAACATCCGGATATCTCCCGTGTGAGGTACCTTTGGACCTCACCTCGTGAGTGTGCACCTCACAGGGTTTGGATTGTTCACTCCTTGCTTTTGGGCTTGTGGTAAAAGAGGCGCTGCAAAAAAGCGTGCGTGGACATGGGGCGCCTACAGCCATGGTAAAGACTACAAAGAGTGCGAGGCCAGAGCAGCCTGCCAGCGTGCGTGGACAGGAGGGCAGCCTGCACAGCGTGCGTGGAAGAGGAGGGCAGGCCTGCACAGCGTGCGTGGGGAGGAGGGCGCCTGCACAGCGTGCGTGGCGAGGAAGGCGGCCTGCACAGCGTGCGTGGAGGAGGGCAGCCTGTCACAGCGTGCGTGGAGAGGAGGGCAGCCTGCACAGCGTGCGTGGGAGGAGGGCAGCCTGCACAGCGTGCGTGGGGAGGAGGGCGGCAACTGCACAGCGTGACGTGGGAGGAGGGCGGCCTGCACAGCGTGCGTGGGAAGGAGGGCGGCCTGCACAGCGTGCGTGGACAGGAGGGCGGCCTGCACAGCGTGCGTGGGAGGAGGGCGGCCTGCACAGCGTGCGTGGAGAGGAGGGCGGCCTGCACAGCGTGCGTGGAGAGGAGGGCGGCCTGCACAGCGTGCGTGGAGAGGAGGGCGGCCTGCACAGCGTGCGTGGAGAGGAGGGCGGCCTGCACAGCGTGCGTGGGGAGGAGGGCGGCCTGCACAGCGTGCGTGGGGAGGAGGGCGGCCTGCACAGCGTGCGTGGGGAGGAGGGCGGCCTGCACAGCGTGCGTGGGGAGGAGGGCGGCCTGCACAGCGTGCGTGGGGAGGAGGGCGGCCTGCACAGCGTGCGTGGGGAGGAGGGCGGCCTGCACAGCGTGCGTGGGGAGGAGGGCGGCCTGCACAGCGTGCGTGGGGAGGAGGGCGGCCTGCACAGCGTGCGTGGAGAGGAGGGCGGCCTGCACAGCGTGCGTGGAGAGGAGGGCGGCCTGCACAGCGTGCGTGGAGAGGAGGGCGGCCTGCACAGCGTGCGTGGAGAGGAGGGCGGCCTGCACAGCGTGCGTGGGGAGGAGGGCGGCCTGCACAGCGTGCGTGGGGAGGAGGGCGGCCTGCACAGCGTGCGTGAGGAGGAGGGCGGCCTGCACAGCGTGCGTGGGGAGGAGGGCGGCCTGCACAGCGTGCGTGGGAAGGAGGGCGGCCTGCAGTGCTCGGGATCGGAGCTCCCCACAAGTGCTCACATCCCATAATAACCAACACAGTCTAATGCCAGCCCCGCAATAAGGCAGTGCATGACCCTGTATGTGGGTATTGTATGACACTATTGTGCTTATACTGGTAATCAGCCATTGAATAGCACTGTTGTGTTGGTGTTATATGGCACAAGTATGTTCCTACTGTGCAGTATATTTATGATTTATTTAGGCCCCTATTACAGGTGATGGACACAGTGTGGCGCTGTTGTGTTGTACTGTGCATGCCTAAGGGCCACATCACACACACACAGATATTTGTGCAGATATTGTTCACAGATCTCTGGTTGCAGTGAAATCATGGACACATTGTTCCATTTTGTGGCTGTGTACAAATGGGAGAATGTGTCCATGATTTCACTGCAACCAGAGATCTGCCAACAATATCTGCACAGATATCTGTGTGTGTGACGTGGCCCTAAAGGCCACTTCACACGCTAGGATATAGGTGAACGAGATCGTTACCTATGTCACGTGACCACAATCCTTCAGACATCGTTAGTGCGTTGTCACATGTAAGGATATCGTTAACGAGCTTAAATTTGGCAACGCTCCGGCTACTTGGAGAAGAACGTTTGAATGATTTTACAAAGCGACAGGAATAGGAGAAATAAAAAGGTGTCACACTGAACGATGTTGCGGCTTCCCAGGACGTTAATTAGATGATGAACGATAGATTTGAGGTCCGGATCTCATATTTAGGATGAACGATCCAACGATTTTTCCTTCCTAAATCGTTCATTTACACGCAACGACGCACTAATGATATCGTCAGAACGATCACAAATCCGTGACATTTCAACAATATCATTAACGAGATCCTAGCGTCTGAAGCGGCCTTAGGCTGGCTTCACACTGCAGTTTTTTCAGGTTCGATCAGATTTGTGTGCCAAAACCAGGAGAGAAACTTGCAGAGAAAAACTTTAATTGAAAGACTGACACCTGTCCTGAGTTTTGGAGATTCTCCTGGTTTTGGTACACAAACCTGATGGAACCTGATCAGGGAAAAAACTGCAATGTGAAAGCAGCCTTAGGCCGGGTTCACACCATGACCTGATCAGGTTCGGGGCTGTCCTGTGTAAACCTGACAGGCCCGGGGCTGTCCTGTGTAAACCTGACAGGCCCGGACCCGATATTTGCCATCCGGTTTCCATCTGTCCGGGAGGATCCGGGGGAATTCAGAGTTTTCTCCCGGACACAAAAACATTGCTTGCAACGTTTTTGTGTCCGTGGCAAAAATCTGCCCAAATGGGATCCTCCCAAATCCGGGGCGATCTGGCGGTCCCTAACATGGGAGTCTACGTCGCCGGATCGCCCCGGACCGACAAGAACATCGGATCCGGGAACCGGACGCCGGGTGCTGGAGTTTAGCAGTGAGCACTGCTAAACATCAGCACCATGAGCTGTCCCCTGAAGAGATTTCAGGACTGCGGCTAGCCATTAGTGACCACAGCCTCAGTACCGGGCAGCGGCCTCTCACCATTAGTGACCACAGGCTCAGTACCGGGCAGCAGCTCTCACCATTAGTGACCACAGGCTCAGTACCGGGCAGCGGCCTCTCACCATTAGTGACACAGGCTCAGTACCGGGCAGCAGCCTCTCACCATTAGTGACCACAGGCTTAGTGGTGATCTTGAAATTTCAGCAGCTGTGGCTGTGATCTAAGGGAGGGTTCTGTTTGGAAATCAGACAGCCCCGGACGGGATCACACCGTGGTGTAAAGCCGGCTTTCCAGCTTCACATCACGATGTGATCTGGTCCAGGGCTGTCCGATATGAATCGGACAGCCCCGGACCGGATTTGCAAACAGAACCGGAGGTCAAACATGCTGCTGAAATTTCAAGATCCCCGCTAGCTGCGGTCCTGAAACCTCTGCAAGGGACAACTCATGGTGCTAATCTTCAGCAGCCAGCGTCCAGTTCCCGGATGCAATGTTTTTGTCGGACCGGGGCTATCCCACACCATAGACCCCCATGTTAGGGAACGCCGGATCGCCCCGGATCTGGGAGGATCCGATTTGGGCAGATTATCGCCACGGGAGAAAAAAACAATCTCACCCGGATCCTCCTGGACAGATGGAAACCACATGGCAAATAGCTGCCATCCAGCTCCACCCGGCCCCATAGGGCTGCATAATGTCAAAATCGGGTCCGGGCCTGTCAGGTTTACACAGGACAACCCCGGACCTGATTAGGCCGTGGTGTGAACCCAGGCTAAGGCTGCTTTCACATCTGCGGTTTGTGTCAGTTCCGGCAGAATTCCGCCTTTTTTGAAAAAAAATGGATGTGGCAGCATTGTGTCCTGTCTAATGCATGTGTATAGGAGTTCTGGACATGTCCGGCACTTGCGTTTTTACCACGATCTGGTAAATATGACACTTCCGGCATCGGACGAAAAACCGCTGATAACTTCGCTTTTAAGACAAGCCGCAAGTGCCGGATTTGCCAGTTTGCGGTAAAAACGCAAGTGCCGGACATGTCTGGACTCCTATACACATGCATTAGGCCAAGGGTCTCAAACATGCGGCCCGAGGGCCACATGCGGCCCCTGGAGCTTCACTATGCGGCCCGCGGCCCCTTGGACAACTTAATGATGCATCGCCCCAGTGCAGGGGCACTTCAGTCCTCACTGTGTGAGACTTTCATCCGCAGTACTAAGAAGCTCTGCCACTCAGCAAGATCAATGCAAGCTGCCAGCCAATGAGAGGACCACAGATGATGGCAATATATGACGTCACATGAGGGCCTCTGGCTGGAAGACTGCATTGATCTTGCTGAGCAACAGAGCTCTGTCTGAGCGGTGGCTGGAGGAAGTCATGGCACAGCATAGGCCGGAAGCCAGCACAGCAGGGACCACGGCGGCCCCTGCACTGGAGCGATGCATCATTAAGTGAGATAAGAGTGTGTGTGTGAGGTTTGATTTTGTGAGGGTGAGTGTGTGTGGTGTGAGTATGTGAGGACGTTGTGAAAAGAAGTGTGAGTTTCAGTGTGTGTATGAGTGTGTGTATGAGTGTGTGTGTCGTGTGTGAGAGAGAGTATGTGTGTGTGTGTGTGTGTGTGTTTATGTGCAAGGGCGTGTGTGATGTGTGTAAAAAGAAGGTGAAACAGGATTGGGGCATCACTATATAGTAGATCGGATGGGGGACATACCTAGAAAGGGGACCAGGATGCGGGACCTAAACTACAAAAGGGGTCCAGGATGGGGACATCACTACTAAAGGGGATCGGGATGGGGGACTCACTACTAAGGGGGATCAGGATGGGGGAAATCACTACTAAGGGGGATCGAGATGGGGATATCACTACTAAGGGGGATCGAGATGGGGGATATCACTACTAAAGGGGATCGGGATGGGGACATCACTACTAAGGGGGATCGAGATGGGGGACATCACTACTCAAGGGATCTGATGGGGGACATTACTAGAAAAGGGAATCGGGATGGGGGATATCACTAGAAAAGGAGATCAGGAAGGGGACATGACTACAAAAGGGGATCAGGATGGCGACATCAATACAAAAGGGATCAGGATGGGGACATCAATACAAAAGGGTCAGGATGGGGGACATTACTAGAAAAAGGGATCAGGATGGGGGTCATCACTAGAAAAGGCATCAGGATGGGGGACATCACTAGAAAAGGCATCAGGATGGGGGACATCACTGGGAAAAGGGGATCAGGATGGGGACATCACTAGAAAAGGGGATCAGGATGGGGACATAACTAGAAAAGGGATCAGGATGGGGGACATCTAGAAAAGGACATTACTACAGGATGGGACATTACTACAAGAAGGGATCAGGATTTGTACTTTACTATAATGAGCAAAAAATTTGGTATTGCTAAAAATATCACTAAGGTACCGTTACACACAGAGATATATTGCTTGCAATTCACTGGTTGAAGTGAAATCATGGACAGATTGTTACATTTTGTACACGGTAACAAATGGAACAATGTATCCATGATTTCACTTGCAACCAGTGAATTGCAAGCAATATATCTCTGTGTGTAACGGTACCTTTAGTCCTACAAGGGATGCGGCCCCCGCTATAAATGTTTTTCTATGTGCGGCCACCAACCCAGCCAAGTTTGAGACCCCTGCATTAGGCAGAACACAATCTTGCTGCAGGTTTGACACATCCACTTTTTGCAAAAAATTCCACTTGCAGATGTGAAATCACCTGTACTTCAGGCATCTATATTCATGTTATTTGTACTCTGTATGGTTCAGTTATATGGGCACAGTTTAGCATTCATTTTTGTGATGATAGCACTATATGGCACAATTTATTCTTGCTATAATAATGCCTGCCCTTGTGGAGTTTCATCTTCATGTGTCCACTGCTCATACATGCTGCACATGCCAAAGGGCATCTCCCTCCGTGCCCCCCCATTCCCCTCCAGGATCCTTTTCTGGCTATGTTCACAGATAATTGCTGAGTTTTTTTGCAGTGGAGCTTTTCGGCGCGTGCACGGTGCAAAAAAGCGCAACTGCAATCACACAGCGTGCTTTTCCCGAGCCCATTTTATCATGTGGCCTATGGGAAAAAGCTCGCCAAAAAAAAAGCGCAAACAATTGACATGGTAATTATTTTTGCGCTCACTTTTGCAGTGAAATGAGTATGCGTAAAGATACGAGCAAAACCGCAACGTGTGAACGCATTTCAGCAAAAGCCGGAGGTTTTCCTGTAATGCGTTTCCATAATTGCATTTCACTGTATTTACGCAAATGCATAAAAGCGTAAGACGCACTAAACACGCTGCGTGTGAATGTAGCCATCTCTGGTCAAAGGTCAGATTTCACCAGTCAGATCTTCTGCCTGGATCTAGTGGATCACATCACTCAGGATTGCACAGGTTGTACACAGCAATTCTGGCTGCTGCTCGGGGAATCGTCGCCACAGCTGGTGCAGAGTAATCAGGAGCCATGAGGGTCTCTTGCGTCACTGCTGCTGTGTTATCTGGGCCAAAGGATGAGGCAATCTGATGACATCCTGTGCAGAGGCCCCACAGGCATTACACCTGCACATCCTCTACGTAACCCTGTCCTGAAAGCAAAGTGTGACTGTAATATTGGATGGGGACATTGCCCCTCACACACCAGGACTTCACCCCACACACCACGACGTCTCCCCTCATGCCCCAAGCTGTCTCCCCTCATGCCCCAAGCTGTCTCCCCTCATGCCCCAAGCTGTCTCCCCTCATGCCCCATGCTGTCTCCCCGCACACACCAGTGTCTCCCCTCATGCCCCATGCTGTCTCCCCCACACACCAGGCATCTCCCCTCATGCCCCATGCTGTCTCCCCGCACACACCACGGCGTCTCCCCTCATGCCCCATGCTGTCTCCCCTCATGCCCCATGCTGTCTCCCCTCATGCCCCATGCTGTCTCCCCTCATGCCCCATGCTGTCTCCCTGCACACACCACAGTGTCTCCCCTCATGCCCCACACTGTCTCCCCGCACACACCACGGCGTCTCCCCTCATGCCCCACACTGTCTCCCCGCACACACCACGGCGTCTCCCCTCATGCCCCACACTGTCTCCCCGCACACACCACGTGTCTCCCCTCATGCCCCACACTGTCTCCCTGCACACACCACGGCATCTCTCCACACGCACCACAGCGTCTCCCCGCAGTTCAATGGCATCGCCCGCATGCACCAGGATGTCGCCCTGCATGCACTAGGATACGTCACTGTGATGTCCGCATCTTTGCTTATTGCTGCAGAGTTGGAAGCGTTCTCCAGTGGATCAATGCAGGAAGAAGCCACCCTGCAATGAACGCATACCGTGGGCACCCCGCCCCCAGAGCGTCCTCCCGCCCCAGAGCATCCCCTGCCCCCAAAGTGCCTCCAGCCTCCAGAACGTCCCCCACCCCCAGAGTGTCCCCTGCCCTCAGAACATACCCCGTCTTTAGAGCACCCCTATGTCCGGAGTGCCCCCTGCCTCCAGAATGTTCCTCATAGCCCCCAGAGCATCCCCCACAGCACCGCCACCACAAGAGCAGCCCTCGCCCCCAAAGTGTCCCACACCTCCAGAGCGCCCTCCACCCCCAGGGCATCCTCCACTCCCAGCTCCCAGAGCGTCCCTCACCCCTAAAGCGCCCCTCACCCTCAACTCCCAGACTGTACCCCAATATCGTGGTCCCCACCCCCAGAGTGTCCCACGCCTCCAAAGCACCCCCCAACCCCAGAGCGTCTCCTGCTCCCAGACCGTGCCCCTGCCCCCAGAGCATCTCTCACCCCCAGAACACTCGTCCCTCCAGAGCATCCACTGCCCCCAGAACACCCCCTGCCCTGTATGAACCATAGTATGCCAGACATAGTGCACCATAGTAGCCAACCAAATAGCCCCATAATATGCCGGACGGATGGTGCCATAGCATGCCGGATGCACAGCACCATAGCATTCCAGCAGCAAAGTACCACAGTATGCCGGCCAGATAGCGCCATAGTGCACTATAGTATGTCAACCAAATAGCGCCATAATATGCCAGAAGGATAGCACCATAGTATGCCAGGATAGCATCATAGTATGCCAGGATACCGCCATGGCATGCCGGACAGATAGCGCCATAGCATGCTGGCAGGATAGTACCGTAGTATGCCAGACATATAGCACCATAGTATGCCGATCAAATAGCGCCATAGTGTGTCAGCCGGATAGCGCTACTGTATGCCGGACGGACAGCGCCATAATACACCAGACCGCCATAGTTTGCTGGAAGGATAGCGCCACTGTATGCCGCACAGAGCGCCATAGTATGCTGGACAGAGATCGCCATAGTATGCTGGACAGAGAGAGCCATACTATGCCGGACGTAGAATGCCATAGTATGCTGGACAGATAGCGCCATAGTATGCCAACCAACTATCGCCATAGTATGTCGGACGGATAGCAACATAGTAGACCAGACAGCGCCATAGTATGCTGGAAGGATAGCGACACTATGCAGGATGGATAGCGTCTCAGTATGCCGGACAGATAGCGCCATAGTACACCAGACCGCCATAGTTTGCCGGAAGAATAGCGCCACTATATGCCAGACAGAGAGGGCCACGGCATGCCGGACAGAGAGCGCCATAGTATGCAGGACAGAACGCGCCATAGTATGCCGGACAGAGAGCGCCAAACTATGTCGGACGGAGAGTGCCATAGTATGTTGGACATATAGCGCCATAATATGCCGACCAAATAGCGCCACAGTATGTCGGACGGATAGCGACATAGTACACCAGACAGCGCCATAGTATGCTGGAAGGATAGCGACATTATGCAGGATGGATAGCGCATCGGTACACCAGGCAGAAAATGCCATAGTATTCCGGACAGAGAGCGCAATAGTAAGCTGGACGGATAGCGCCATACAATGCCAGACGGATAGCGCCAAACTATGCCAGACGGAGAGCGCCATACTATGCCAGACGGATAGCGCCATACTATGCCAGACGGAGAGCGCCATACTATGCCAGACGGATAGCGCCATATTATGCCGGACGGATAGCGCCATACAATGCCAGACGGATAGTGCCATACTATGCTGGACAGATAGCGTCATAGTATGCCGGACAGAGAGCGCCATCGTATGCTGGACGGATAGCGCCATCGTATGCCAGATGGCACCTTACGTGTAGTACCACACATCATGATCTTGAATAATGACCAAATATACACATCGAGATAATGCCGCCCAGTACTCGCTGCCATACAACATCCAGATAAACATTGTCACTAAGATAAAACCCAGTAACGTCTCTACCAGGAAATCCCCCACTGTGTGCCACTCTGCAGAGCATCTCATCAGCAGCCAGAACTTCTCCCCTGAACTCCACATCCTGAAGAACATCTCACCTGCTTCACACACCCCAGTGCAGCCGCAAAGCTGCAGAACATCGCCCCTGTCCAAGAAAGCTCTGCAGAGTATTTCCTCTTAGCTCTCCTCCTCCCTGGACCCCGCAGCTCCTCTCTCCTCTCTTCCCTGGACCCCGCAGCTCCTCTCTCCTCCTCTTCCCCGGACCCCGCAGCTCCTCTCTCCTCCTCCCTGGACCCCGCAGCTCCTCTCTCCTCCTCCCTGGACCCCGCAGCTCCTCTCCTCCTCCTCCCCTCGACCCCGCAGCTCCTCTGTCCTCCTCCCCGGACCCCGCAGCTCCACTCTCCTCCTTCCCGGACCCCACAGCTCCTCTCTCCTCCCTGGACCCCGCAGCTCCGCTCTCCTCCTCCCCGGACCCCGCAGCTCCTCTCTCCTCCTCCCCGGACCCCGCAGCTCCTCTCTCTCCTCCCCCGAACCCCGCAGCTCCTCTCTCCTCCTCCCCGGACCCCGCAGCTCCTCTCTCCTCCTCCCCGGACCCCGCAGCTCCTCTCTCCTCCTCCCCGGACCCCGGGGTCCTCTCTCCTCCTCCCCGGACCCGCAGCTCCTCTCTCCTCCTCCCCGGACCCCGCAGCTCCTCTGTCCTCCTCCCCGGACCCCGCAGCTCCACTCTCCTCCCTGGACCCTGCAGCTCCTCTCTCCTCCTCCCCGGACCCCGCAGCTCCTCTGTCCTCCTCCCCGGACCCCGCAGTTCCTCTCTCCTCCTCCCCTGCCCCCGGGGTCCTCTCTCCTCCTCCCCGGCCCCCGGGGTCCTCTCTCTCCTCCTCCCGGACCCCGCAGCTCCTCTCTCCTCCTCCCCGGACCCCGGGGTCCTCTCTCCTCCTCCCCGGACCCGCAGCTCCTCTCTTCTCCCTGGACCCCGTAGCTCCTCTCTCATCCTCCCTGGACCCCGCAGCTCCTCTCTCCTGTCCCTGGACCCCGCAGCTCCTCTGTCCTCCTTCCCGGACCCCACAGCTCCTCTCTCCTCCTCCCTGGACCCTGCAGCTCCTCTCTCCTCCTCCCTGGACCCTGCAGCTCCTCTCTCCTCCTCCCCGGACCCCGCAGCTCCTCTCTCCTCCTCCCCGGACCCCGCAGCTCCTCTCTCCTCCTCCCCGGACCCCGCAGCTCCTCTCTCCTCCCTGGACCCTGTAGCTCCTCTCTCCTCCTCCTCCTCCCCGGACCCCGTAGCTCCTCTGTCCTCCTTCCCGGACCCCGCAGCTCCTCTCTCTCCCTGGACCCTGTAGCTCCTCTCTCCTCCTCCTCCTCCCCGGACCCCGTAGCTCCTCTCTCCTCCTCCCCGGACCCCGCAGCTCCTCTCTCCTCTTCCCCGTACCCCGCAGCTCCTCTCTCCTCCCTGGACCCCGTAGCTCCTTTCTCCTCCTCCCTGGACCCCGCAGCTCCTCTGTTCCTCCTCCCCGGACCCCGCAGCTCCTCTGTCCTCCTCCCCTGACCCCACAGCTCCACTCTCCTCCTTCCCGGACCCCACAGCTCCTCTCTCCTCCTCCCTAGACCCTGCAGCTCCTTTCTCCTCCTCCCCGGACCCCGCAGCTCCTCTGTCCTCCCTGGACCCCGTAGCTCCTCTCTCCTCCTCCCCGGACCCCGCAGCTCCTCTGACCTCCTCCCCGGACCCCGCAGTTCCTCTCTCCTCCTCCCTGGACCCCACAGCTCCTCTCTCCTCCTCCCTAGACCCTGCAGCTCCTCTGACCTCCTCCCCGGACCCCGTAGCTCCTCTCTCCTCCTCCCTGGACCCCACAGTTCCTCTCTCCTCCTCCCCGGACCCCGCAGTTCCTCTCTCCTCCTCCCCGGACCCTGCAGCTCCTCTCTCCTCCTCCCTGGACCCTGCAGCTCTTCTCTCCTCCTCCCTGGACCCCGCAGCTCCTCTCTCCTCCTCCCTGGACCCCGCAGCTCCTCTCTCTCCTCCTCCCGGACCCCGCAGCTCCTCTCTCCTCCTCCCTGGACCCCACAGCTCCTCTCTCCTCCTCCCTGGACCCCACAGCTCCTCTCTCCTCCTCCCTGGACCCTGCAGCTCCTCTCTCCTCCTCCCCGGACCCCACAGCTCCTCTGACCTCCTCCCCGGACCCGTAGCTCCTCTCTCTCCCTGGACCCCGCAGTTCCTCTCTCCTCCTCCCTGGACCCCGCAGCTCTTCTCTCCTCCTCCCCGGACCCCGCAGCTCCTCTCTCCTCCTCCCCGGACCCCGCAGCTCCTCTCTCCTCCTCCCCGGACCCCGCAGCTCCTCTCTCCTCCTCCCCGGACCCCGCAGCTCCTCTCTCCTCCTCCCCGGACCCCGCAGCTCCTCTCTCCTCCTCCCCGGACCCCGCAGTTCCTCTCTCCTCCTCCCTGGACCCCGCAGCTCTTCTCTCCTCCTCCCCGGACCCCGCAGCTCCTCTCTCCTCCTCCCTGGACCCCCGGGGTCCTCTCTCCTTCTCCCCGGACCCCGCAGCTCCTCTCTCCTCCTCCCTGGACCCCGGGGTCCTCTCTCCTCCTCCCCGGACCCCTGCCATGCTGGTACCTGTAGTTCCTGGCTGTCCGCGCTGGACCGGGTGCAGGTGGGGCAGCTCCTCTCTGCTGTGTCCCAGGCGGCGGATCGTGTTTATATGAAGAGTTGAATGATGCAAGCACTGGATGTAAATAGCGGCCCCCAGGGGCCCCGACACTGCGGAGGAGGAGGAGCAGCAGAGCTCACACTCTGCATTAACCCTTTACGATCAGCCCTGTCTACTCCAGCCGCGGATCAGACGGATTCCCACAAATCTTCAGTGTCAGATGACTGAGCAGCGCCCCCTCCTGGAGCCCGGCCTGTGTCAGTCTTCACTGCAGCTCTGGTGTTCTGTTCATGCACCAGGGAGAAGTGATCAACCGTGATGGTGAGAAGATCATTATCTCCTTATTAACCCTGTGATTACTGATGGGGTGATAATGGCGTCTGTTCCGCCTCATTATCTCCATCACCTCGTCCTCTAATTATCCATCCAGAGGATTGTGAGTTCAGATCCCGCCGGATCCTGGAGGATTCATGAGGCTGGAACATGGGAAGCCTGAATCTGCTCCAGAGCACAGAAGAAGATCTCCATTCACTGACTGCAAGAGATCCCACAAGTGATTACTGTGATCAGCAGCGACCTGCACTCATCCACCATCTGTAATGTCATCCTCCCAGGATAGAGAGGGATCCAGCTGTATGGGGGTCTCCACAATGAGCCCTAGAGGGCCCCCATCACCAGGGCCACAGGGGAGAATCACCTTGTACTAATAATAGAAAGGGGCAGGGAGGTGACTGATAACAGGGAGTAATAGATTGTAGTCACCTGTCCTACAGTCTCCTCCTCCAGTAATGGCTGATAACAGGGAGTAATAGATTGTAGTCACCTGTCCTACAGTCTCCTCCCCAGTAATGGCTGATAACAGGGAGTAATAGATTGTAGTCACATGTCCTACAGTGTCCTCCCCCAGTAATGGCTGATAACAGGGAGTAATAGATTGTAGTCACCTGTCCTACAGTCTCCTCCCAGTAATGGCTGATAACAGGGCTAATAGATTGTAGTCACCTGTCCTACAGTGTTCCTCCCCAGTAATGGCTGATAACAGGGAGTAATAGATTGTAGTCACCTGTCCTACAGTCTCCTCCCAGTAATGGCTGATAACAGGAGTAATAGATTGTAGTCACCTGTCTACAGTCTCCTCTCCAGTAATGGCTGATAACAGGGAGTAATAGATTGTAGGTACAGGTGTCACAGTCTCCTCCCCCAGTAATGGCTGATAACAGGGAGTAATAGATTGTAGTCACCTGTCCTACAGTCTCCTCCCAGTAATGGCTGATAACAGGGAGTAATAGATTGTAGTCACCTGTCCTACAGCTCCTCTTCCAGTAATGGCTGATAACAGGGAGTAATAGATTGTAGTCACCTGTCCTCAGTCTCTTCCCCCAGTTATGGCTGATAACAGGGAGTAATAGATTGTAGTCACCTGTCCTACAGTCTCCTCTCCCAGTAATGGCTGATAACAGGGATAATAGATTGTAGTCACCTGTCCTACAGTCTCCTCCCCCAGTAATGGCTGATAACAGGGAGTAATAGATTGTAGTTCACCTGTCCTACAGTCTCTCTCCCCAGTATTGGATGATAACAGGGGAGTAATAGATTGTAGTCACCTGTCCTACAGTCTCCTCCCCCAGTAATGGCTGATAACAGGGAGTAATAGATTATAGTCACCTGTCCTACAGTCTCTCCCCAGTATGGCTGATAACAGGGAGTAATAGATTGTAGTCACATGTCCTACAGTATCCCTCCCCCAGTAATGGCTGATAACAAGAGTAATAATTGTAGTCACCTGTCCTACAGTCTCCTCCCCCCAGTAATGGCTGATAACAGGGGGAAGTAATAGATTGTAGTCACCTGTCCTACAGTCTCTCCCCCAGTTATGGCTGATAACAGGGAGTAATAGATTGTAGTCACCTGTCCTACAGTCTCCTCCCTGTAATGGCTGATAACAGGGAGTAATAGATTGTAGTCACTGTCCTACAGTCTCCTCTCCCCAGTAATGGCTGATAACAGGGACTAATAGATTGTAGTCACCTGTCCTACAGTCTCCTCCCCCAGTAATGGCTGATACCAGGGAGTAATAGATTGTAGTCACCTGTCCTACAGTCTCCTCTCCCCAGTAATGGCTGATAACAGAGAGAAATAGATTGTAGTCACCTGTCCTACAGTCTCCTCCCCCAGTAATGGCTGATAACAGGGAGTAATAGATTGTAGTCACCTGTCCCTACAGTCTCCTTCCCCAGTAATGGCTGATAACAGGGAGTAATAGATTGTAGTCACCTGTCCTACAGTATCCTCCCCCAGTAATGGCTGATAACAGGGAGTAATAGATTGTAGTCACCTGTCCTACAGTCTCCTTCCCCAGTAATGGCTGATAACAGGGAGTAATAGATTGTAGTCACCTGTCCTACAGTCTCCTCTCCCAGTAATGGCTGATAACAGGAGTAATAGATTGTAGTCACCTGTCCTACAGTCTCCTCTCCAGTAATGGCTGATAACAGGGAGTAATAGATTGTAGTCACTGTCCTACAGTCTCTTCCCCCAGTAATGGCTGATAACAGGGAGTAATAGATTGATAGTCACCTGTCCTACAGTCTCCTCCTCCAGTAATGGCTGATAACAGGGAGTAATAGATTGTAGTCACCTGTGTACAGTCTCCTCCCCCAGTAATGGCTGATAACAGGGAGTAATAGATTGTAGTCACCTGTCTACAGTCTCCTCTTCAGTAATGGCTGATAACAGGGAGTAATAGATTGAAGTACTGTCCTACAGTCTCCTCCCCAGTAATGGCTGATACAGGGAGTAATAGATTGTAGTCACCTGTCCTACAGTCTCCTCCCCCAGTAATGGCTGATAACAGGGAGTAATAGATTGTAGTCACCTGTCCTACAGTCTCCTCTCCCCAGTAATGGCTGATAACAGGGAGTAATATATTGTAGTCACCTGTCCTACAGTCTCCTCTCCTCCCCAGTAATGGCTGATAACAGGGAGTAATAGATTGTAGTCACCTGTCCTACAGTCTCCTCCCCAGTAATGGCTGATAACAGGGAGTAATAGATTGTAGTCACCTGTCCTACAGTCTCCTCCCCCAGTAATGGCTGATAACAGAGAGTAATAGATTGTTGTCACCTGTCCTACAGTATCCTCCCCCAGTAATGGCTGATAACAGGGAGTAATAGATTGTAGTCACCTGTCCTACAGTCTCTTCCCCCAGTTATGGCTGATAACAGGGAGTAATAGATTGTAGTCACCTGTCCTACAGTCTCCTCCCCCCAGTAATGGCTGATAACAGGGAGTAATAGATTGTAGTCACCTGTCCTACAGTCTCCTCCCCCCAGTAATGGCTGATAACAGGGAGTAATAGATTGTAGTCACCTGTCCTACAGTGTCCTCCCCCAGTAATGGCTGATAACAGGGAGTAATAGATGACATTCACCTGTCCTACAGTCTCTTCCCCCTGTAATGGCTGATAACAGGGAGTAATAGATCATAGTCACCTGTCCTAGTCTCCTCTCTCAGTAATGGCTGATAACAGGGAGTAATAGATTGTAGTCACCTGTCCTACAGTCTCCTCCCCAGTAATGGCTGATAACAGGGAGTAATAGATTGTAGTCACCTGTCCTACAGTCTCCTCTCCCAGTAATGGCTGATAACAGGGAGTAATAGATTGTAGTCACCTGTAGTACAGTCTCCTCCCCCAGTAATGGCTGATAACAGGGAGTAATAGATTGTAAGTCACCTGTAGTACAGTCTCCTCTTCCAGTAATGGCTGATAACAGGGAGTAATAGATTGAAGTAACCTGTCCTACAGTCTCCTCCCCCAGTAATGGCTGATAGCAGGGAGTAATAGATTGTAGTCACCTGTCCTACAGTCTCCTTCCCCAGTAATGGCTGATAACAGGGAGTAATAGATTGTAGTCACCTGTCCTACAGTCTCCTCCCCAGTAATGGCTGATAACAGGGAGTAATAGATTGTAGTCACCTGTCCTACAGTCTCCTCCCCCAGTAATGGCTGATAACAGGGAGTAATAGATTGTAGTCACCTGTCCTAGAGTCTCCTCCCTCCAGTAATGGCTGATAACAGGGAGTAATAGATTGTAGTCACCTGTCCTAGAGTCTCCTCCCTCCAGTAATGGCTGATAACAGGGAGTAATAGATTGTAGTCACCTGTCCTACAGTCTCCTCCCCAGTAATGGCTGATAACAGGGAGTAATAGATTGTAGTCACCTGTCCTACAGTCTTCTCCCCCAGTAATGGCTGATAACAGGGAGTAATAGATTGTAGTCACCTGTCCTACAGTCTCCTCCCCAGTAATGGCTGATAACAGGGAGTAATAGATTGTAGTCACCTGTCCTACAGTCTCCTCCTCCAGTAACGGCTGATAACAGGGAGTAATAGATTGTAGTCACCTGTCCTACAGTCTCCTCCCCAGTTAAGGCCCCTCCCCCAGAACACCAGCGGTGACCAATCAGCAAAGTGCCACGGTTGGCGGGAAATATGAATCCCATACAGTGGGGACATTAGCACAAGAAAGGGACCAGGATGGGGACATTACTACAAGTAGGGAACCACGGTGGGGACATTAGTAAAAGAAGATCAGTGTCACTTAAGGGGGTGTCACACCGCGTCAATGTCGTCAGCGATCTGATCGCTGACGACATTGACGGCTGATCGCTGGTGAGCTGTCACACAGACAGACTCACCAGCGATCAATTGACCAGTGACATCATGGAAACGATTTAAATATCGTTTCCACGATGTCCTGCTCCCGCTGCCAGCCTGCTGGAAGCGGGAGCAGCCTGGTCTCCAAGGTACACTGCGGGTAACTAGGCAGCGCGCGCTGCCTAGATACCCGACGTGTACCTTAGTTACCAGCCTCCTCCGCTCACCCGGTGAGCAGAGGAGGCTGGTAACTAAGGTACACAGTCGGGTATCTAGGCAGCGCGCGCTGCCTAGTTACCCGCAGTGTACCTTGGAGACCAGCTCCCAGCGCTTGTGACAGGCGCTGGGAGCTGGAATTTATCGCTAGTCCCGGTGTCACACGCAGCGATGCTGCGTGTCCACCGAGCGACAATCGCCAGGTTTCAGAGCTGGTTCTGAAACCTGGCGATCATCAACCAGCGATTTATCGCTGGTTGATGCAGTATGTCACACGCGTCAATATCGCTGCAACGTCACGTGCAGTCGATATCGTGCAGGCGATATTGACGCGTGTGACACCCCCTTAAGGCACACTGATCCCTCAAAAACGGCGCGTTTTTGAAGCGCGATATTGATGCGAGTTTGATGCGTGTAATAGTGCTAGTGCGGTGCTAGTGGGGTGCTAGTGGGGTGCTAGTGTGGTGCTAGTGTGGTGCTAGTGTGGTGCGTTTGAGATTTTTTCATTCCTACTGCGATCCGACAAACTAGCACCCTTCTCCTGGTGTCAAAACTGCACTGATTTGCTGCCACTCATTTGTCAATGGGGTCACTTGTGGGGGAGCTCCAATGTTGAGGCACACAGGGGCTCACCAAACGCAACATGGTGTCAGCTAACAATTTGAGCTGATTTCCATTCAAATTGTTAGCGGACACCATGTCACGTTTGGAGAGCCCCTGTGTACCTCAGCATTGGAGCTCCCCCACAAGTGACCCCATTTTGGAAACTAGACCCCCCACGGAACAAATCTAGATGCATAGTGAGCACTTTGAAGCCCCAGGTGCTTCACAAATTGATCCGTAAAAATGAAAAAAATATTTTTCTTCCACAAAAATCTTATTTTTTTATTTTTACGGATCAAATTGTGAAGCACCTGGGGCTTCAAAGTGCTCATTATGCATCTAGATTTGTTCCTTGGGGGGTCTAGTTTCCAAAATGGGGTCACTTGTGGGGAGCTCCAATGCTGAGGCACACAGTGGCTCTCCATACGCGACATGGTGTCCGCTAACAATTCCAATTGTTAGCGGACACCATGTCGCGTATGGAGAGCCCCTGTGTGCCTCAACATTGGAGGTCCCCCACAAGTGACCCCATTTTGGAAACTAGACTCCCCCAAGGAACAAATCCAGATGCTGCCACTCATTTGTCAATGGGGTCACTTCTGGGGGAGCTTCAATGTTTAGGCACACAGGGGCTCTCCATACGCAACATGGTGTCCGCTAACAATTGTTAGCGGACACCATGTTGCGTATGGAGAGCCCTGTGTGCCACCAGCATTGCCACCAGCGCAAGGGCAACTGGAAGAGTTGGGGTACAGCACCAGAAAATGGCACCTCCAATGAATGCGCTATTTTCTGGGGTGGCTGTGGGTTGCAATTTGCAGCGTGGGGGGGCCCAAAACATTTGGATCTCTCCACGATGAGGATTGCAGCCCCCCAACTGCCAAGTTGTACCTGGCTGGCAACCAAGAATATGGCAAACTTCCATGTCAGTTTATTGGTAGAAGTAATAAAAAAAATGACGTGGGGCTTCGCCATATTTTTGGTCCAGCCAGGTACAACTTGGCAGCTACGGACTGCCACCAACCCCCAGCTGCCTCGTTGTACCTGGCTGGCAACCAAAAATACAGCGAAGCCCATTTTTTTATTTTTAGAACAAATTCTAGAAAAAAAATTACGTGGGGCTCCGCCACATTTTTGGTCCAGCCAGGTACAACTAGACAGCCGGGGGCTGGAATCCGCAGCATGGAGAGGCCCAATCATTCTGGGCCCCCCATGCTGCGAATTGAAGCCCGCAGCCGCCCCAGAAAATGGCGCATTCATTGAAGCGCCATTTTCTGGCGCTGTACCCATGCTCTTCCAGTTGCCCTGGTGCCGGTGGCAAACTGGGTAATAAAGGGGTTAATGCCAGCTTTTTATTGGCAGCTGGCACTAAGCCGAGATTCATAATATTGGGCCAATGTTAGACCCGCCATTAGGAATCTCTGGTAAGGAGTCATTAAATATACACAAAGAAAAGTAATTTTATTTGAAAAAAAAAAACACCAACAAAATTCAGACTCCATCTTTATTAGAAAGATCCGACGTAGTCCATAACGAACGTCCCACGATGCTCGATCGCCTCCGACGTAGTCCACAATGAAGGTCCCATGATGCTCGATTGCCTCTGCTCCAGAGATTGCAGCACGGGATCAAGTGTCCTCTTCCTACAGTCTCTGGGGTCAGAGTTATGGTGCACTGTATGGCAATGATCTGTCATACAGTGCACCATTACTATGATCCCTGAGACTAGAAGAGGACACTTGATCCCTTGTTGCATCCATCCATCCACCCATCATCCACGCATGTACACATTCATTCGTGCACACATCCACAAATACGCACACATCCATCCATGCACGTATCCAAGCACCCACACATCCACGCACCCACGCATCCTCACACCCACAACCCCACGCATCCACTAACCCACGCATCCACTAACCCACGCACCCACACATCCACAAACCCACGCATCCACACACCCATGCACCCACTAACCCACGCATCCACACACCCACTAACCCACGCACCCACTAACCACGCACCCACACATCCACGCATTCACACACCCACTAACCCACGCACCCACACATCCACTAACCCACGCATCCACACACCCACGCATCCTCATACCCACGCACCCACACACCCACGCATCCACACACCCACGCACCCACTAACCCACGCATCCACTAACCCACGCATCCACTAACCCACACACCCACGCACCCACACACCCACGCATCCACTAACCCACGCATCCACACACCCACGCATCCTCACACCCACGCATCCACACACCCACTAACCCACGCATCCTCACACCCACGCATCCTCACACCCACTAACCACGCACCCACACATCCACGCATTCACACACCCACTAACCCACGCACCCACACATCCACTAACCCACGCATCCACACACCCACGCATCCTCACACCCACGCATCCTCACACCACTAACCACGCATCCACACTCCCACGCATCCTCACACCCACGCATCCTCACACCCACTAACCACGCACCCACACATCCACGCATTCACACACCCACTAACCCACGCACCCACACATCCACTAACCCACGCATCCACACACCCACGCATCCTCACACCCACTAACCACGCATCCACACACCCACGCATCCTCACACCCACTAACCACGCACCCACACATCCACGCATTCACACACCCACTAACCCACGCACCCACGCATCCACTAACCCACGCATCCACACACCCACGCATCCTCACACCCACGCATCCTCATACCCACGCACCCACGCATCCACACACCCACGCACCCACTAACCCACGCATCCACTAACCCACACACCCACTAACCCACGCATCCTCACACCCACGCATCCACACACCCACGCATCCACACACCCACGCATCCACACACCCACGCATCCACACACCCACGCATCCACACACCCACGCATCCACACACCCACGCATCCACACACCCACGCATCCACACACCCACGCATCCACACACCCACGCATCCACACACCCACGCACACCACTAACCCACGCACCCACACACCCACGCATCCACACACCCACGCATCCACGCACCCACGCACCCACACACCCACGCACCCACGCACCCACACACCCACACACCCATTAACCCACGCATCCACTAACCCACGCATCCACTAACCCACGCACCCAC
Organism: Allobates femoralis; assembly: GCA_033576535.1. Lineage (NCBI taxonomy): Eukaryota > Metazoa > Chordata > Amphibia > Anura > Aromobatidae > Allobates > Allobates femoralis. Next base: position 34,858,646 of record JARQOC010000010.1, read on the forward strand.
TAACCCACGCATCCACACACCCACGCACCCACACACCCACGCACCCACGCACCCATTAACCCACTAACCCACACATCCACTAACCCACGCATCCACTAACCCACGCACCCACTAACCCACGCATCCACACACCCACGCATCCACACACCCACGCATCCACACACCCACACACACCACGCACCCACACACCCACGCATCCACACACCCACGCACCCACGCATCCACGCACCCACGCATCCACGCACCCACGCATCCACGCACCCACGCATCCACGCACCCACGCATCCACGCACCCACGCACCCACTAACCCACGCATCCACTAACCCACGCATCCACTAACCCACGCACCCACTAACCCACGCATCCACACACCCACGCACCCACACACCCACGCACCCATTAACCCACTAACCCACGCATCCACTAACCCACGCATCCACTAACCCACGCATCCACTAACCCACGCACCCACTAACCCACGCATCCACACACCCACTAACCCACGCACCCACACACCCACACACCCACGCATCCACACACCCCACGCATCCACACACCCACGCACCCACACACCCACGCACCCACACACCCACGCACCCACACACCCACTAACCCACACACCCACTAACCCACACACCCACTAACCCACACATCCACTAACCCACACATCCACTAACCCACACATCCACTAACCCACACATCCACTAACCCACACATCCACTAACCCACACATCCACTAACCCACACATCCACTAACCCACACATCCACTAACCCACGCATCCACACACCCACACACCCACGCACCCACACACCCACGCATCCACACACCCACGCACCCACGCATCCACGCACCCACGCATCCACGCACCCACGCATCCACGCACCCACGCATCCACGCACCCACGCATCCACGCACCCACGCACCCACGCACCCACGCACCCACTAACCCACGCATCCACTAACCCACGCATCCACTAACCCACGCACCCACTAACCCACGCATCCACACACCCACGCACCCACACACCCACGCACCCATTAACCCACTAACCCACGCATCCACTAAACCCACGCATCCACTAACCCACGCATCCACTAACCCACGCACCCACTAACCCACGCATCCACACACCCACTAACCCACGCACCCACACACCCACACACCCACGCATCCACACACCCACGCATCCACACACACCACGCACCCACACACCCACGCACCCACACACCCACGCACCCACACACCCACTAACCCACACACCCACTAACCCACACACCCACTAACCCACACATCCACTAACCCACACATCCACTAACCCACACATCCACTAACCCACACATCCACTAACCCACACATCCACTAACCCACACATCCACTAACCCACACATCCACTAACCCACACATCCACTAACCCACACATCCACTAACCCACACACCCACTAACCCACACACCCACTAACCCACACACCCACTAACCCACACACCCACTAACCCACACACCCACTAACCCACACACCCACTAACCCACACACCCACTAACCCACACACCCACTAACCCACACACCCACTAACCCACACACCCACTAACCCACACATCCACTAACCCACACATCCACTAACCCACACATCCACTAACCCACACATCCACTAACCCACACACCCACGCATCCACACACCCACGCACCCACTAACCCACGCATCCACACACCCCACGCATCCTCACACCCACGCATCCTCACACCCACGCATCCTCACACCCACGCACCCACTAACCCACACACCCACGCATCCACACACCCACACACCCACACACCCACGCATCCACACACCCACGCATCCACACACCCACGCATCCACACACCCACGCACCCACTAACCCACGCACCCACGCATCCACTAACCCACGCACCCACACATCCACGCACCCATGCATCCACACACCCACACATCCACTAACCCACACATCCACTAACCCACGCATCCACACACCCACGCATCCACTAACCCACGCACCCACACATCCACACATCCACTAACCCACGCATCCACTAACCCACGCACCCACACATCCACACATCCACTAACCCACACATCCACACATCCACTAACCCACACACCCACGCATTCACACACCCACAAAACCACTCACTCATTCAATCATTGATTGATTCATTCATTCATACGGTACTTACCTCGGGACGGAGCAGCACTGGAGGAGGGCGTTCCAGCGAGGAGAGGAGGCAGAGCGGCGGCTACACCGGCGGGATCGGACACGAGGATCGAGGAGCGGTGAGACCGAACACGGGGATCGGGGGGGGAGGAGTGGGAGGTCATCGGCATCCGCCCCCGCCCCTGCCACTGCCACTGTCCCCAGCAGCGCGGCGGCTGAAGCCGCAAACAGACCCGACATCGTGGGGGCCATCCAGAGGAGGGGGAGGCCTGAGTAGGGGTAGGTCATCGCGGCGGGTTAAGCCGCAATCAGGTCCCGGCATCGGGCGTGGGGGGCAGTGACAGGTGGGGGCCATCTTGAGAAGGGGAAGGCCTGAAGGAGGGGGAGGGCATCCGTCCCCAACGCCAGCAGCGCGGCGGGGGAAGCCGCACACAGGTCCCGGCTGTCACAGAGATCACAGCCGGGATCACAACATTGATTTCTATTGGTAGCTCATGCGTGCAACTGGCATGCAGTCGCAGCATGCCGCGACTGAAACTCGCTTTGCGAGTTCAATGCTTAAAATGCGCACCAGTGTGCCCGACATCATAGAAAATCACTTGTCCTTGTGCAATGCGAGTTTATCTCGCATTGCACTCGTGCGAGGCACTGGGATCATGTCGGATGATGTGCCTTCAGCCTAAGTCCTACAAGCAATGCGGCCCCCCGATATCAATTTTTTTCTGTGCGCAGCCCACCAACCCAGCCGAGTTTGAGACCCCTGCAGTACACCATATGGTATGGTCTAGTGGAACAAAAGACTCGGGAGGGGGCAGGTCGGCGTGGAGCGCCTGCCTGACACATAAGGGATTAATATAAAAGGGGAACAGAAGCATGGGTATGGCGGCGCTATTCAGATGAGGAGGGGGGTATATGCTGCCTCCACAGCGTCCCAGGGCTGATGTATCCACTCCTGCTATTACAGAAATGCAGTCCCTCCTGATGAACCCTATAGGGATATAGGGGGAAACACGTCGAGTGGTGATGATCATGGAAACATATAAGTGATACATGAGTGTAACATACTAATTCTGACCTGATTTTTCACCATCCGTGTTTGTCTATAGATAAAGTGGGGAATTAACTTGTTATTGTACACTGAAGCGTATTGATATATCATATGCGTATTGGTGGGTTGATCTCTCATATTATCATTCTGCCGCCGTGGGTCCATTGATTAACTTAAGTATTGGGTCGGGGTGTTCTCTGGGGAAGATGTGGGTGGTGTGCTGTGGAACTGACCAGGGTAGGTCACACAAAGCTAAGCACCAGTAATCTGACAATACATCCACCCGGTTCTATTACCCCAGTGAGTCTAAGGCTGGAGGCACACTGGCGTTGAACTCGCGCGAGTTTAATGCGAGAAAAACTCGCATTAAACTCGGACCTGTATCTTTCAATGATACAGGTCACATTAATGCGAGTTTCTGGCATTAAACTCGCTTTGCGAGAGCAACCGAGTGCAATCGCAGCATGCTGCGATTGCCTCGCGCGAGGGGCCATTAAAAGTATATGGGTGCGAGTCTAGCTCGCACCCATACAGCACATGGTGCGAGAGTCGCAGCCGTGTGCTGTCAAAAATCACTGGCCCCCCGCAGTCCCCATACAGTTACAATAATGTTTTATTGCTGTGACAGCAGCAGTGAAGCAGTATTGTATGTATAATTTATTAGTTATTGCAAAGTTACACTTATCAGCTTTATTTGTCACATTTTTACCATGTCGGCTGTTCAGGACTTCATTCTGCACTGTGCTACCGAGGGGGTTTTAACCCGGTGAATAAGGGGTTAATCAGACGCTGGTGTCATGACACCATCTGTCCAGGGGTTGTCTTCCCCCCCTGGATACATTGTGACATGACATCATGTGTCTGAATGGGTTAATTATTCTGTAAACCAGGTTCAAGTGTATGTCGGGTGTAGAGATTACACAGAATAAGCCGATGATTTGTGAGGAGCTGTCCATGGTAATGGAACTGGCTGGTGTCCATGTTGTAGACTCTTAACCGAGGCTCCATGGACTTCATCTGCATATTCAAATTCTAGGAGCAATGCACCTTGGGTTTCACTGTGTTTGAGTGCTTTAACTGGTGCCCGCAGTGTTATCCTCCGCTGGTCTCCACAAGGTCAGTGGGTGCTTTGTGATGTCTGTCTATCAAGCATTGCTCCCACCCAGCCAGAATCCTGCGCCACACTGATGAGGGACAACAACCCCGAAACAGCTGTCTGTGGTTGGATACCTACTCCATGGTAAACCCCTGGCCATATCTTCAAGCTCGCAAGGGCTGGATAGTGACTTAAGGGCTACTAATACTCTGGGCTAGGTCCTTCCCTGGTGGGATAACTGGCTGGTGTCCATGTTGTAGACTCTTAACCGAGGCTCCATGGACTTCATCTGCATATTCAAATTCTAGGGAGCAATGCACCTTGGGTTTCACTGTGTTGGAGTGCTTTAACTGGTGCCCGCAGTGTTATCCTCCGTTGGTCTCCACAAGGTCAGTGGGTGCTTTGTCATGGTAATGAAGCCCTGGCTTCCATTCACAAATTACGGCTCTTTCTGTCACATCTCTACACCCGATATACACTTGAACCTGGCTTACAGAAAAATTAACCCATTCAGACACATGATGTCATGTCACAATGTATCCAGGGGGGGGAAGACAACCCCTGGACAGATGGTGTCATGACACCAGCGTCTGATTAACCCCTTATTCACCGGGTTAAAACCCCCTCGGTAGCACAGTGCAGAATGAAGTCCTGAACAGCCGACATGGTAAAAACATGTCAAATCAAGCTGATAAGTGTAACTTTGAAAAAAGTAATAAATTATACATACAATACTGCTTCACTGCTGCTGTCACAGCAATAAAACATTATTGTAACTGTATGGGGATAGCAGGAATTATATAGGCGAGCAGCACTAATGCTGTTCCGTGGTCCATCAAGACCATGGACAGCAGAGAAAAAAAACAACACATACGCACTCACACCTCACCACATACACTAAGGCTGAAGGCACATCATCCCAGTGCCTCGCATTGCACTAGGACAAGTTATTTTCTATAATGTCGGGCACACTGGTGCGCATTTTAAGCATTGAACTCGCAAAGCGAGTTTCAGTAGCGGCAATGCTGCGACTGCATGCGAGTTGTACGCATGAGCTATCAATAGAAATCAATGGGTGCGTTAAAAAAACGCATGGTGCAATGAATAGTGCGAGTCTCGCGCGTGAAAAAACACACTTCCGGCACACACTTTCAAAAAGCGGACGGGAAGAAGCAGGGCACACACCGCAGACCACCGAGAGCCAGAGCCCGCAAGCTGCGCAGAGCCTCCCGTCGGACCGGCCCCGCCAGGTACTAAGGCTGTGGTCCCGGCTGTGATCTCTGTGACAGCCGGGACCTGTGTGCGGCTTCACACGCCGCGCTGCTGGCGTTGGGGGCGGATGCCCTCTCCCTCCTTCAGGCCTCCCCCTTCTCCAGATGGCCCCCACCTGTCACTGCCCCCCACGCCCGATACCGGGACCTGATTGCGGCTTCACCCGCCGCGATGCCCTCCCCCCTCCTCTGGATGGCCCCCACCTCCAATGTCGGGTCTGTTTGCGGCTTCAGCCGCCGCGTTGCTGGCGGCGGGGGTGGATGCCCTCCCCTCCTCACCCCCCGATCCCCTCCCCCTCCTCACCCCCCGATCCCCGTGTCCAATCTCACCGCTCCTCGATCCCGCCGGTGTAGCCGCCGCTCTGCCTCCTCTCCTCGCTGGAACGCCCCTCCTCCAGTGCTGCTCCGCCCTGAGGTAAGTACCGTATGAATGAATGAATCAATCAATGATTGAATGAGTGAGTGGGTTAGTGGATGCGTGGGTTAGTGGATGCGTGGATAGTGGATGCGTGGATAGTGGATGCGTGGGATAGTGGATGCGTGGGTGTGTGGGTTAGTGGATGCGTGGGTGTGTGGATGCGTGGGTGTGTGGATGCGTGGGTGTGTGGATGCGTGGGTGGTGCGCGGGTTAGTGGATGCGTGGGTGTGTGGGTGCGTGGATGTGTGGGTGCGTGGATGTGTGGGTGCGTGGATGTGTGGGTGCGTGGATGTGTGGGTGCGTGGATGTGTGGGTGCGTGGATGTGTGGGTGCGGTGGATGTGTGGGTGCGTGGGTTAGTGGATGCGTGGGTTAGTGGATGTGTGGATGCGTGGAGAGTGGATGAGTGGGTGTGTGGATGCGTGGGTGTGTGGATGCGTGGTGTGTGGATGCGTGGATGTGTGGGTGCGTGGGTTAGTGGATGTGTGGGTGTGTGGATGCGTGGGTTAGTGGATGCGTGGGTGTAGTGGATGCGTGGGTGTGTGGATGCGTGGGTGTGTGGATGCGTGGGTGTGTGGATGCGTGGGTGTGTGGATGCGTGGTGTGTGGGATGCGTGGGTGTGTGGATGCGTGGGTGTGTGGATGCGTGGGTTAGTGGATGGTGGGTTAGTGGATGTGTGGGTTAGTGGATGTGTGGGTGCATGGATGTGGGGTGCGTGGTTGTGGATGCGTGGGTGTGGGTGCGTGGGTTAGTGGATGTGTGGATGCATGCGTTAGTGGATGCATGGGTGCGTGGGTGTGTGGGTTAGTGGATGTGTGGTGCGTGGATTAGTGGGTGCGTAGATGTGTGGGTTAGTGGATGCGTGGGTTAGTGGATGCGTGCGTTAGTGGAAGCGTGGGTTAGTGGATGCATGGGTTAGTGGATGCGTGGGTATGTGTATGTGTGGGTGCGTGGGTTAGTGGATGTGTGGGTGCGTGGATGTGTGGGTGCGTAGATGCGTGCGTGGATGTGTGCGTATGTGTGACTGTATGCATGGATGTGTGCACGAATGGATGTGTACATGGTGGATGATGAGTGGATGGATGCAACAAGGGATCAAGTGTCCTCTTCTAGTCTCAGGGATCATAGTCATGGTGCACTCTATGACAGATCATTGCCATACAGTGCACCTTAACTCTGACCCCAGAGACTGTAGGAAGAGGACACTTGATCCCTTGCTGCAATCTCTGGAGCAGAAGCGATCGAGCATCGTGGGACCTTCATTGTGGACTACGTCGGAGGCGATCGAGCGTCGTGGGACCTTCGTTATGGACTACGTCGGATCTTTCTAATAAAGATGGAGTCTGAATTTTGTTTGTGTTTTTTTTCCAAATAAAAATATTTTTCTCTGTGTGTATTTATTGACTACTTACCAGAGATTCCTAATGGCGGGTCTAACATTGGCCCAATATTATGAATCTCGGGCTTAGTGCCAGCTGCCAATAAAAAGCTGGCATTAACCCCTTTATTACCCAGTTTGCCACCGGCACCAGGGCAACTGGAAGAGCATGGGTACAGCGCCAGAAAATGGCGCTTCAATGAATGCGCCATTTTCTGGGGGCGGCTGCGGGCTGCAATTCGCAGCATGGGGGGCCCAGAACGCTTGGACCTCTCCATACTGCGGATTTCAGCCCCTGTCTGTCTAGTTGTACCTGGCTGGACCAAAAATATGGCGGAGCCCCACGTCATTTTTTTTCTAGAATTTGTTCTAGAAATAAAAATAAAATGGGCTTTGCTGTATTTTTGGTTGCCAGCCAGGTAAAACGAGGCAGCTGGGGGTTGGTGGTAGTCAGTAGCTGCCAAGGTGTACCTGGCTGGACCAAAAATATGGCGAAGCCCCACGTAATTTTTTTTTATTACTTCTACCAATAAAATGACATGGAGCTTTGCCATATTTTTGGTTGCCAGCCAGGTACAACTTGGCAGTTGGGGGCTGCAATCCTCATCGTGGAGAGATCCAAATGTTGTGGGCCCCCCCACGCTGCAAACTGCAACCCACAGCCACCCCAGAAAATAGCGCATTCATTGGAGGTGCCATTTTCTGGTGCTGTACCCCAACTCTTCCAGTTGCCCTTGCGCTGGTGTTGATGCTGGTGGCACACAGGGGCTCTACATACGCGACATGGTGTCCGCTAACAATTGTTAGCGGACACCATGTTGTGTATGGAGAGCCCCTGTGTGCCTAAACATTGAAGCTCCCCCACAAGTGACCCCATTATGCATCTGGATTTGTTCCTTGGGGGGTCTAGTTTCCAAAATGGGGTCACTTGTGGGGGAGCTCCAATGTTAAGGCACACGGGGCTCTCCATACGCGACATAGTGTCCGCTAACAATTCCAATTGTTAGTGGACACCATGTCGCGTATGGAGAGCCCCTGTGTGCCTCAGCATTGGACCTCCCCCGCAAGTGACCCTATTTTGGAAACTACACATTTGCAGTTAGTGTCCAAAGATGGCGGTGGTCTGACTAACTGCTCAGCGTGCATCGGGTAGGCGCAGTTAGTCATTTGGCAGGCTGCGATGATTATGTCGGGCGGCGGGCTGCGTGTTGTGCAGCGGCAAGATCCTGGCGTCAGTTTCGGGTGGTGTCTGGACGGTTGTCGCTGGCACCACTGGCGATACTGTGCAAGGGGCCAGTACTGCCAGCGGGTGCCATATTTGCACACCCATCACTTGGGTGTGCAAATATGACTGCCACCGGCGTGTGATACGGGGACATCGGGACGGAAGTGGATGACAGACAGGACTTCGTGATTATGGTAATCCTAATTGACTGAAAACAGGAAAGGTTTATTCTGATTTCATGTCAGAGAGTGAGAAAAACATGCAGATTTGTCTTTTTATATAGTGTATGGAAACCTCTGGTTTTAACTCCACGTACACAGTGACTGCACCAGCAGAATAGTGAGTGCAGCTCTGGAGTATAATACAGGAGGTAACTCAGGATCAGTAATGTAATGCATGTACACAGTGACTGCACCAGCAGAATAGTGAGTGCAGCTCTGGAGTATAATACAGGAGGTAACTCAGGATCAGTAATGTAATGTATGTACACAGTGATTGCCCCAGCAGAATAGTGAGGGCAGCTCTGGAGTATAATACAGGAGGTAACTCAGGATCAGTAATGTAATGTATGTACACAGTGACTGCACCAGCAGAATAGTGAGTGCAGATCTGGAGTATAATACAGAAGGTAACTCGGGATCAGTAATGTAATGTATGTACACAGTGACTGCACCAGCAGAATAGTGAGTGCAGCTCTGGAGTATAATACAGGAGGTAACTCAGGATCAGTAATGTAATGTATGTACACAGTGACTGCACCAGCAGAATAGTGAGTGCAGCTCTGGAGTATAATACAGGAGGTAACTCAGGATCAGTAATGTATGTACACAGTGACTTCAGTGAATCCTCCTTCAGTGTTGGAGCTGACAAGCTGTGGCTCTCCAGGCCAGGGATCTCCTGCAGACCTGTGTGGAGGGAATCATATGCAGGCAGAAACATACGAGGAAGTCGGAGTCAGGGTTCCAGTTCACAACTCAAGTCTTGCAGTCTTTACACGTGCATAACTCTCCCCTCCTGGTTCCTTTACTCCCTGCAGCCAGGTTGCTCCTTCTATGACCCCTCACTCTGTCTCTCTGTCCTTTCCAGGCTTTTGGTTCTCTCTCTCTCTCGTTCACTTGGTGTGTGTGACTCCGGACAGTATGGCGGTGGCTCGGACTCCTGTGAGCCCTCTGGGTTGCCACTGGGCTGCCTTTGCTTTGGGGTAGGGACCCTAACGTGTAGCTGTGGTCCTCTGTCGGTTGTCTGGGGATGCCGGGTGAAGCAACGGTCCCCTCTAGAGCCGACACTCTACTCTCAGCCTAGCCTCCAATAGTCCTTGGTGATGAGGCTCTACCAGGCTTTCTCTAACCGTGCCTTCGGGTTCAATAGGAGGGCTACTCCGCCTGCAGTCTGCCGTCTCAGCCGTGTTTCTAGGACCCAGTATCACAGGTCCTCTCGTCCCTCACACTCTTGGAGTGCTGGCTTCGGATGGACTTTCTCTCTGTGGCTCACACTGGCTCTCCAGATTCTGCGCTCCTTCCACCCCACTCTTTCAGGACATGTGCTTCTTTCTGTACTGCTCAGCCTACACTGGCCTGACTCCTTTCTCCTCCCCCTGCTCTATATCTACCCTCTGTCACCTGACTTGCGTGTTGGCCCACCCACTGTCTCTAAACCCACCACCCATTGTCTGCCTAGAGTTCCCAGGCTCTGGGTTGGGTGCTGCTCTCTACTGCTACATGGGTTGTGTGGGCAATGAGGGTGTTGCTGTTCAACTGTCGTTCCTACCTTCCTGGCTGCAGTTCCCTTTGTGGACTCCTGGACGCAGGGGCGCCACATTCTCCCGGAGTTAAACCAGCGCGTCCTCGCGCTGCCCGTTATGGATTCCCCTGAAAACATTTTTATTTATAACAATATTAAACAGTAAGCATTCTTGATTTCTTCCCTTCCGGGAGGTACGATTCTCTTATAACGTTGCATAAAGTTAACTATCTACAAGTGCATGGGTACATCTACTTCACTACCCTTCTAGACCTTTACCGGGTCTAATGCTACAACGCATTCACTTTACTTCAGATTAAACACATGAAAAGGCATTACTTTCTAGTAAAAGTATAAAAAGTTATTTTCTTCAAAAAGTGCAAAAAGTTCAAAAAGTCTGAAAAAGCGGTTCAAAGTTCAATGCACAGTCTCTCACGTGCACAGCTGGTCTTAAAACCAAAGGGGAGCACGCGAGGTGCTCAACTATATACAGTTCAAAGTTTATACCAACTCACTGTCCGTGGTATCAATGTCAATTAAAATAAGACAGACAAGGGAAAGCTAACATTCATTCAGGATTGGGATGGGGACAGCAAGGGTTACACCTCATTCACACTTACAAGTCTTCTTTCTTCCTTCAGGATCCGGGTCACTTCTTTCTTGTTTTCAGGGTAACATCTGCGATGCTCTCTTTCTGGGGTACACCTCCAGGTCTTATAAAGCGGTTATAAGTAGATAACTCTCTGGAGTCTGAGTCACAGCATCTATCATGGACTTTGATGTAGCAGTCTCAACAATCGTTACAGGATCTGTGTTCACTGCCGTATCCATGTATCTTGGTAGAGCTGGATAAGCAATGGGCTCTGGACCTTCTAATGCAGGGATCTCATCCTCCTCTGTTGCGTCTAAGCAAAGTCTCTTAACTTTTACGGCATATGGGCCTCTCTCACCTTGCACAATGTGGTATGACACCCATTCACCGATCGTTACTTGTCTGTCCGGGTGTTCTGATGGTAGCTGTTCCTCTACCTCTCTCTTATTAATGAAGATATCTCGCTGGGTACCGGGCTAACGGGCAAAGGCAAAGCCCCTTTCCTCAGTGATTTTAACAATCTGCCCTTCATGCCTTGGGGATTGCTGCACTTCTTTATCCCTCCTTGCTGCATTCTTGGCTTCTTTGGCGCAAGCTATCATGACTTGCTTCTGAACCTGCCGCTCTATTTCCTCCTTTTCCCCATCTCCTTACACATCGTCTGATGTATTCCTCCCGTGTAATCAACTCTGCTGGTCCCACTTTACCGCTTGAATCTCCCAGGAAACCCATCAAATCTTCGCAGCCCTCGTTCCTCTCCCACCAGCAGCGGAGCTGCTCCCCTCTCACTTCAGTTGTGGTTGGTGGTGGCATCAGGGGCTCCGGCAGGGACAACCATTGTTCTTCCAGGGCTCCTAGTGGGTAGGCTTCCTTGGTAACAGAGCGCGGTGCAGCTCTGGGCACAGACAGGTCCACCAGGGTTGCGGTGCGGCACCTCTCCTCGCTCACTGCGCGATCACCGGTAGCGCCAACCCAGCCGGGTTGCGTAGACAAAGTCTGGTAAGTCTGTTGGTGATCAATATTAATTTGAATCCGGGTCCGATGCTCTTCTTGGGCCCGTGTCATCTGCTGGGGTAGCAGCCGCAGCACACCTCGCCGGGTGTCTCGAATCTCCGGACGCTCTCTGCCGCCTTCTGCCATTCTGCTGTGGTCACGCAAATTCTTTCCCTGGCCGGGTTCCTCCACCGGTTCACTCCGTGGACCCTCCGGGATCACTTGTGGTCTTCAGATTGCAGCACTATTCTCGGCGTCCTCTGCTTCCGTCCTCGTGTCTCGCAATGGCGACTGCTTCTCTTCCGGTCGTCTGTCCAGCCTCTTCCTGATGACGATTTCCTGTTCACCTCCCACCAGCTTCTCATTGGTAGGAGGGTCTAGGGGCGGAGGCTCTTTTTTAGGATTGATGGCTGGCTCTCCCGGAGTTAATGAGAGCCAGGGCGGGTCCTTCTTTTCGCGCCTTGGACCGGGCCAGCCCACGATGGGGGGTTTGGGCACACCTCCTCTGCACATAGCGTTAAGCTTCTATGGCCGCCATTAAAGTGATCCTAAACCACAAACTGACCCCCCCGTATCTTTAAACCTGTCCCTGCACCCCCTCTTATCATTTCTAGCCATCCCTTTTGCAGAAAAAAATCGCTTTTGTAAAGTAGAGAAAAAGTTTTATTACTTTGTCCTGTGTGAGTTCTCTCTTTCTGAGGAAGCCGCAATGGGTGGGGCCTGTCTGCTGCTGCCTTGTAATTATGCACGCCCCTCTCTGCTTACTAAGAGCCTGGCCGCGTCATGAAAGGGGGCGGGGCTCCGGCATGACACGATTTAGCCCCACCCCTTTCATGACGCGGCCAGGCTCTTAGAAGCAGAGAGGGGCGTGCATAATTACAAGGCAGCAGCAGACAGGCGGGGCTATTGCGGCTTCCTCAGAAAGAGAGAACTCACACAGGACAAAGTAATATAACTTTTTCTCTACTTTACAAAAGCGATTTTTTCTGCAAAAAGGATGGCTAGAAATGATAAGAGGGGGTGCAGGGACAGGTCTAAAGGTACGGGGGGTCAGTTTGTGGGTTTAGGATCACTTTAAGCCTAGGTTTTGCGGGAAAAGTCCAGAACACTTATTTAGGCACACGGGGTCCAATTCTTTTGGACCAGGTATATCCTGTTCGTGACGCCAGGTTGTCAAGCCCACTGGGACGGGGTACTCGGTACCGGGTCTGCTACTAGGGAAGTCACGGGTGGTCCTGGTCCGGACCGTGTCCTGGCAATAATAAAGGGGATATTTACAGGGGATAATGTCAGTCGTGACGCCACCCACAGTATGTGGCCAGTAGTGGGGCCACCGCTGCCGCAGAACATCCGGGGATGATGTAATGGCAGCTAGGATGGAATAGTTCTCCGTGGGCAGAACTGGGTTCCCCGGGGCAGTGATGATAGAGTCTATGGTGTATGGTATGGTGCAAGCCTGTGCTGAGTGCAATGCACTTACTGTCCAGATGCTGCAGGAATCCTCCTTTAGTGTTGGAGCTGACAAGCTGTGGCTCTCCAGGCTGGGATCTCCAGCAGACCTGTGTGGAGGGAATCATATGCAGGCAGAAACATACGAGGGAGTCAGAGTCAGGGTTCACCGTGTTTACCTCTCAAACTTCTCAGGTACAGCTCACAGTTCCAGTTCACAACTCAAGTCTTACAGTCTTTACACGTGCATAACTCTCCCCTCCGGGTTCCTTTACTCCCTGCAGCCAGGTTGCTCCTTCTATGACCCCTCACTCTGTCTCTGTCCTTTCCAGGCTTTTGGTTCTCTCTCTCTCTCTTGTTCACTTGGTGTGTGTGACTCCGGACAGTATGGCGGTGGCTCGGACTCCTGTGAGCCCTCTGGGTTGCCACTGAGCTGCCTGTCCTTTGGGGTAGGGACCCTAACGTGTAGCTGAGGTCCCCCGTCGGTTGTCTGGGGATGCCGGGTGAAGCAACGGTCCCCTCTAGAGACGACACTCTACTCTCAGCCTAGCCTCCAATAGTCCTCGGTGGTGAGGCTCTACCAGGCTCTCTCTAACCGTGCCTTCGGGTTCAATAGGAGGGCTACTCCGCCTGCAGTCTGCCGTCTCAGCCGTATTTCGAGGACCCAGTATCACTGGTCCTGTCGTCCCTCACACTCCTGGGGTGCTGGCTCCGGATGGGCTTTCTCTCTGTGGCTCACACTGGCTCTCCAGATTCTGCGCTCCTTCCACCCCACTCTTCCAGGACATGTGCTTCTTTCTGTACTGCTCAGCCTACACCGGCCTACTGACTCCTTTCTCCTCCCCCTGCTCTATATCTACCCTCTGTCACCTGACTTACGTGTTGGCCCACCCACTGTCTCTAAACCCACCACCCCTTGCCTGCCTAGAGTTCCCAGGCTCCGGGTTGGGTGCTGCTCTCTACTGCTGCGTGGTTGTGTGGGCAGTGAGGATGTTGGTGTTCAACTGTCTTTCCTACCTTCCTGACTGCATTTCCCTTTGTGGCCTCCTGGATGCAGGGGCGCCACATTTGTACACAGTGACTGCACCAGCAGAATAGTGAGTACAGCTCTGGAGTATAATACAGGAGGTAACTCAGGATCAGTAATGTAATGTATGTACACAGTGACTCCAGCAGAATAGTGAGTACAGCTCTGAGTATAATACAGGAGGTAACTCAGGATCAGTAATGTAATGTATGTACAGTGACTGCACAAGCAGAATAGTGAGTGCAGTCTGGAGTTATTAATACAGGAGGTAACTCAGGATCAGTAATGTAATGTATTACACAGTGACTCCACCAGTGGAGTAAAGCAAAGATTACAAGAAGACATGCCTGTAGTTAAAGCAAAAAATATTTTTATTTTTATTTCATGTGTGATCCATTGCTTAAATAAAAGTGTTTTGGTCTCACAGACTTCATCAATACTGGAAAAAAAACATATTTTTTATATAATATACACAGTGATAACCGTGTAAAAATAAATATTTAGATAATATACATATTAGAAGTTATTCACAGATCATACATTCATTTGACATGTTAAAATCATGTCATGTCAGACAGTTGAATAAAAATACTAAATGGATGAGTAACAGGGAGGAGAATCAGAGAGAAGAAAAGGAATATTAGCAAATGTAGTTATAATTAGTGCAAAAGGTGGAATCAGAAGAGACATCGAGGAAACAAAATTAGTGTGTGAGAGGACTATAGAGCAATGTGTAAAATAATAGGAAATGGAGAGTGGTGAAATAGGACAATGAAAATAATCCAAATAGACAACATCAAAGAGTAATGAGCGATGAAGCAGGGATTGCCAGATAAGAGAATATAAAATCAAAAGGAGGCAGTACCTGTAAACTACCACTAGATGGTGAAAGAGTCCATCCATAGGTTAAAGAGAACCTGTCACCCCCTGGTGCTTTCCAAAGTGAATGCACCACTGAATGCAGCGTTTAGGTCTCGTTATGGCCCCTTTAACACTGGCGTTTTGTACAAATTGCGGCAGATCCCGCGGTCAGCTGTATTTCTTTTCACGGCTGCAACTGTCGGAACCGCGGCTATACCGCACTTGCCGCAAGCCCCATAGACAATGCATGGGGCTTGCCGCAAGTGTGCCGCAAGTGAGGCTGTTAAGCAGCAGCTGCGGTAAATCTACCGGATCTGCTGCAATTTGTACAAAACACTGATGTGAAAGGGGCCTTATGTGTATGCTACATTTAGAGAAGGTGTGTACCATGTCTCAACCAAACACCCCCCTCGTAACCCGGAAGAGAGGTCCGAGGGGCTTATCTAATTATGCGGTCCTGCTGCCAGTCAGGTCCTCCCCACCTCCTGCCTGTGTTTTTGTGTCTGTGTGTGGAGCTGAAGAGGAGGGCAGACCCACACAAGAGGAAGCGGAACACACTGGCGGGAGGCGGGGAGGAGCGGGTTGGCAGCAGGACAGCATAATCAGATAAGATCCATCAGTCCTCAACTCTAAAAACTTTCCAAGGTGTTATCTTTGGGTTACAGGGGAGGTAGAGACATGGTACACACCTTCCCTCAATCAAGCATACACACTGCTTTCAGTGCTACTTTCACTTTGGAAAGCACCAGAGGGGTGACAGGTTCTGTAAAAATAAGGAAAAGACAGATCAATGAAAAACAGGGAAGTGAAAAAGGAGGAGTGCAAAGAGAGTAAAAAGTGAGAGATCTAGAGCAGACAAAGTAAACAAGGACTACATGAGTAATGAGCTATACTGCCTGCAAGTCGGTATCCGCCAATGTCATGGTGCCATTAGGCTGAAAGGTGGGCAGTGTATATTACAGGACCATGAGGCGTGCAGCGTGTATGCGGTGCATGTGCGGTGGGCAGTGTGTATTACAGGACCATGAGGCGTGCAGCGTGCATGCGGTGTATGTGCGGTGGGCAGTGTGTATTACAGGACCATGAGGCGTGCAGCATGTATGCGGTGTATGTGCGGTGGGCAGTGTGTATTACAGGACCATGAGGCGTGCAGCGTGTATGCGGTGTATGTGTGGTGGGCAGTGTGTATTACAGGACCATGAGGCGTGCAGCGTGTATGCGGTGTATGTGCGGTGGGCAGTGTGTATTACAGGACCATGAGGCGTGCCGCGTGTATGCGGTGTATGTGCGGTGGGCAGTGTGTATTACAGGACCATGAGGCGTGCAGCGTGTATGCGCTGGAGTGAGGAGGTGGACGGTGAAGGCCAGGCTGTGGATGACGTGCTACACTTCACCCTCTGTCAGCCGCTTCAGGATCATCCCCAGATCTCCGCCCTTACAGAGCTCCATCACCAGGTACATAGTCTGAAAGATAAACCACTGCCTCCGCTCACATCCAGAGCTGCATTCTGAATTCTCCATGCTTCCAATTAGTTCACAAGTGGCAATTCCGGCAGTGGGCAGATTAAACATACAGGGGGTGTGAAACTGCTCTTTGGCTCCAGCCACAAGCCACCTCCTATTTGGCTCCACAATGTAAGTTTTCAAAGTGTATTATCTCGGGGTACAGGGGGCTCAAGGGCTGGGGGACCCCTTGCCTGGATGCAGCAGACATGCTGCATTCAGTGCTGTAATTACTGTAGATCACCATGCATGGTTGGTGACAGGTCCTCTTTAATGTACAAGAAGCGGTAAAGGAATGGAAAAATCTGATTAAACGCCCATTTATATGAAAATATCAAAATCAATTTATTACACAAATAGACACAAGGAGGTGAAAAATACCTCTAATAGTGTAAATTGAAACTGGCACTGCCATATAATACATAGAATTATAGATCTAAAAATCCTATCAAACAATGCCTATATATTATCAGGGTATAGGCGGTGGACAGACGTATTCTCATTATATCAGCCGATAAAAATATTTTGTAAACTATTTGGTATATTTCAAAGTTAGTGCAACTATATATAGATAGTATATTATATGGCTAATTAACAATAAGCCACTATTATGTTATGACCGTCATTAGTGGATATATAGATTTCCGTTACAATTAAGAGAAGGCAGCATAACAAATAACCGAAAGGTGAATATATCAGTAGTTGATGCGAGAGGTATTATTATGTAGTCATTAGTGCTTAGTAGAATTGAATATATGATGAATAGCTACTATATAGCACTAACAGTATCAATGATAAATGAAATAATGCTAGATGTATTACTTATATAGCTATATTAGTGCTTAATCAAATTAGATCTATACCAAATAACTACTATATAGCACCGTCAGCATCATTAATGATTATTTAGAAGTGAAACACAAACTCTGTCAATTTTGAAGAGAAGGCAGCACTCACCGCTGTAGTTTTT
This sequence comes from Allobates femoralis, assembly GCA_033576535.1. NCBI lineage: Eukaryota > Metazoa > Chordata > Amphibia > Anura > Aromobatidae > Allobates > Allobates femoralis. The sequence goes on from JARQOC010000010.1 coordinate 34,876,391, forward strand.
CGTGCAGTTTATTGCAGACGGCACATTGCTAGATGCAGGGAGGGGAGGGGGTGCAGAGGAGACGACGGCACCGTTTCGCGCTACAATGCGCTTCTACGGGTCACTACGTGACCCGTAGAAGCGCATTGTAGCGCGAAACGGTGCCGTCGTCTCCTCTGCACCCCCTCCCCTCCCTGCATCTAGCAATGTGCCGTCTGCAATAAACTGCACGAAAAACTACAGCGGTGAGTGCTGCCTTCTCTTCAAAATTGTACTCTTATGTTGTGCTGCCTGGCTGGCACCGCCGTGTGCTTGGTCCGTTATCTCCTCTATTGTGCTGCCCCTCCCGGGAGCTGATACGCTCCGGTGCCCTATTCCTGCTGCTTACATTTACAAACTCTGTCAATGTCAGCAAGCGCTGCTCTATATAAACAGATAGAAGGAATGGCTCTATATCAAGCATTAGAGTGTCAATAATGGGGAATAGTATTCAGGGCAATGCTATATACAGAGGCGTAACTAGAAGCTCATGAGCCCCAATGCAAAAGCTTCAGCAGGGCTTTTAATTATTGCAAATCTTTAATAGCATTAGTCTTTTACTATAGGCCAAAGGGACTTTTGGGGCCCCCCTAGGCTCCAGGGCCTGGGTGTGATTGCATCCCTGCAGCTGTTGCAGTTATACCCCTTGCTGAATACATGACACACACATGCCAAATCACATGATATACATGTCCATAGCAGCTCTCTATCCAGTAGTATTACCCAACAGGAGTACAGCCCCAATTCTATCAATAGCAGCTAATTAAGAACCATACATCATGATTCAATAATCAAATGTAAAAAGATGCATACAGACCAGTGTGATATACCTGATAATATGTGTAGGAAGACCACGTCGATGTGCCATTCGCCCGACACACGTTTCGATCTCTGAAGACCTTCGTCAGGGCGGGAGACATGTCTAAGTGAGAAAGTGCAGGGTTTAAAAGGGAGTGTGGACCAATCGTATCCCGGCCGCCTGGATCTGACTCCCGCATTAGCAAGGTGCTATGGAGGCCACGTGACCCTGGACAAGTGACACAGGATCGCTGGTCCTGTAAGACGCCACCGAAGAGTTAGAGACCAGGAGTGAAAGGACGCATGTGTCCCAGACACATAGGATTATAATAGAGGATCATTATGGCACACATAAAGATATAAGAGGTTATACACTATATATATGTAGACATTATGATAACTATACACAATGCTGAAAATACAACATATTATATACCAGAATACATAGGACATTCAGGCATATATATTGGAGTGCTCTCCCTGTATATTGTGTATATGGGGTGCTCTCCCTGTATATTGTGTATATGGGGTGCTCTCCCTGTATATTGTGTATATTGGGGTGCTCTCCCTGTACATTGTGTATATGGGGGTGCTCTCCCTGTATATTGTGTATATGGGGGTGCTCTCCCTGTATATTGTGTATATTGGGGTGCTCTCCCTGTATATTGTGTATATTGGGGTGCTCTCCCTGTATATTGTGTATATTGGGGTGCTCTCCCTGTATATTGTGTATATTGGGGTGCTCTCCCTGTACATTGTGTATATTGGGGTGCTCTCCCTGTATATTGTGTATATTGGGGTGCTCTCCCTGTATATTGGGTTGCTCTCCCTGTATATTGTGTATATGGGGGTGCTCTCCCTGTATATTGTGTATATGGGTGCTCTCCCTGTATGTTGTGTATATGGGGTGCTCTCCCTGTATATTGGGTTGCTCTCCCTGTATATTGTGTATATTGGGGTGCTCTCCCTGTATATTGTGTATATTGGGGTGCTCTCCCTGTATATTGTGTACTAGCTGGTGCCCGATGCAGATGCATCGGGATTCTAGCAGAGCGAGTCTCTGACTCGCAATGGCCGCTTCGCGGCCAATGCTTCGCGCTGCTAAGGCGACTCGCCATGCCCGCTGCGCGGCCAATGCTTCGGGCGTATCCACATGACGACATTGACTCGCAGCGTGAGCGGACTCAAAAGGGGCAAAAATCCCATTCGTGATTATATAATAGATATTGGGCTGCTCTCCCTGTATATCTATTATATAATCACGAATGGGATTTTTGCCCCTTTTGAGTCCGCTCACGCTGCGAGTCAATGTCGTCATGTGGATACGCCCGAAGCATTGGCCGCGTAGCGGCCATTGCGAGCACTTCTAAGGCGACTCGCTATGCCCGCGCAGCGGGCATGGCGAGTCGCCTTAGCAGCGCGAAGCATTGGCCGCGAAGCGGCCATTGCGAGTCAGAGACTCGCTCTGCTAGAATCCCGATGCATGTGCATCGGCACCCAGCTAGTTGTGTATATGGGGTGCTCTCCCTGTATATTGTGTATATTGGGGTGCTCTCCCTGTACATTGTGTATATTGGGGTGCTCTCCCTGTACATTGTGTATATTGGGGTGCTCTCCCTGTATATTGGGTTGCTCTCCCTGTATGTTGTGTATATGGGGTGCTCTCCCTGTATATTGTGTATATGGGGTGCTCTCCCTGTATATTGGGTTGCTCTCCCTGTATATTGTGTATATTGGGCTGCTCTCCCTGTATATTGTGTATATGGGGGTGCTCTCCCTGTATGTTGTGTATATGGGGGTGCTCTCCCTGTATATTGTGTATATGGGGTGCTCTCCCTGTATATTGTGTATATGGGGGTGCTCTCCCTGTATATTGTGTATATGGGGGTGCTCTCCCTGTATATTGTGTATATTGGGGTGCTCTCCCTGTATATTGTGTATATTGGGGTGCTCTCCCTGTATATTGTGTATATTGGGTGCTCTCCTGTAATGTGTTATTGGGGTGCTCCCTTAAATTGTATATTGGGTGCTCTCCCTGTATTGTGATATGGGGTGTCTCCTGTATAATGTGTATTGGGTGCTCTCCCTGATAATGTGTATATTGGTGCTCTCCCTGTATATGTGTTTGGTCTCTCCTGTATATGGTGTATATGGTGCTCTCCTTATATTTATATTCCGAATGGTTTGCCCTTGGTCTCCTGATATGTCTCTGATAGAATGGGGTGCCTCGAATTTAAGGGTGCTTCCGAGGTGCTCCTTAAGATTGGGGCTCCTGTAATGGTGTCTCCGTATTGTGTATATTGGGGTGCTCTCCCTGTATATTGTGTATATTGGGGTGCTCTCCCTGTATAATGTGTATATTGGGGTGCTCTCCCTGTATATTGTGTATATTGGGGTGCTCTCCCTGTATATGTGTATATGGGGTGCTCTCCCTGTATATTGTGTTATGGGTGCTCTCCCTGTATAATGTGTATATTGGGGTGCTCTCCCTGTATATTGTGTATATGGGGGTGCTCTCCCTGTATATTGTGTATATGGGGTGCTCTCCCTGTATATTGTGTATATGGGGGTGCTCTCCCTGTATATTGTGTATATGGGGTGCTCTCCCTGTATATTTGTGTATATGGGGGTGCTCTCCCTGTATATTGTGTATATTGGGGTGCTCTCCCTGTATATTGTGTATATGGGGGTGCTCTCCCTGTATATTGTGTATATTGGGGGTGCTCTCCCTGTATATTGTGTATATTGGGGTGCTCTCCCTGTATATGTGTATATTGGGGTGCTCTCCCTGTATATTGTGTATATGGGGGTGTCTCCCTGTATAATGTGTATATTGGGGTGCTCTCCCTGTATATGTGTATATTGGGGTGCTCTCCCTGTTATGTTATTGGGGTGCTCTCCCTGTATATTGTGTATATTGGGGTGCTCTCCCTGTATATGTGTATATGGGGTGCTCTCCCTGTAATGTGATATTGGGTGCTCTCCCTGTATATTGTGTATATTGGGGTGCTCTCCCTGTATATTGTGTATATTGGGGGTGCTCTCCCTGTATATGTGTATATGGGGGTGCTCTCCCTGTATATGTGTATATGGGGTGCTCTCCCTGTATATGTGTATATGGGTGCTCTCCCTGTATATTGTGTATATGGGGTGCTCTCCCTGTATATTGTGTTATATGGGGGTGCTCTCCCTGTTATATTGGGTGCTCTCCCTGTATATTGTGTATATTGGGGTGCTCTCCCTGTATATTGTGTATATTGGGGTGCTCCTGTTTTGCTCCCTGTATATTGTTATATTGGGGTGCTCTCCCTGTATATTGTGTATATTGGGGTGCTCTCCCTGTATAATGTGTATATTGGGGTGCTCTCCCTGTATATTGTGTATATGGGGGGTGTCTCCCTGTATAATGTGTATATTGGGGGTGTCTCCCTGTATAATGTGTATATTGGGGTGCTCTCCCTGTATAATGTGTATATTGGGGTGCTCTCCCTGTATAATGTGTATATTGGGGTGCTCTCCCTGTATAATGTGTATATTGGGGTGCCTCTCCCTGTATATGGGTGCTCCTGTATATATTGGGGGTGCTCTCCCTGTATATTGTGTATATTGTGGGTGCTCTCCCTGTAATATTGTGTATATTGGGGTGCTCTCCCTGTATATGTGTATATTGGGTGCTCTCCCTGTATATTGTGTATATGGGGTGCTCTCCCTGTATATGTGTATATGGGGTGCTCTCCCTGTATATTGGTTGTATATTGGGGTGCTCTCCCTGTATATTGTGTATATGGGGTGCTCTCCCTGTATAATGTGTATATTGGGGTGCTCTCCCCTGTATATTGTGTATATGGGGGGTGCTCTCCCTGTATATTGTGTATATGGGGGTGCTCTCCCTGTATATTGTGTATATTGGGGTGCTCTCCCTGTATAATTGTGTATATGGGGTGCTCTCCCTGTATATTGTGTATATATGGGGTGCTCTCCCTGTATATTGTGTATATGGGGGTGCTCTCCCTGTATATTGTGTATATTGGGGTGCTCTCCTGTATATTGTGTATATTGGGGTGCTCTCCCTGTATAATTGTGTATATTGGGGTGCTCTCCCTGTATATTGTGTATATGGGGGTGCTCTCCCTGTATAATGTGTATATGGGGGTGCTTCTCCCTGTATAATGTGTATATTGGGGTGCTCTCCCTGTATAATGTGTATATTGGGGTGCTCTCCCTGTATATTGTGTATATGGGGGTGCTCTCCCTGTATATTGTGTATATGGGGGTGCTCTCCCTGTATATTGTGTATATATTGGGGTGCTCTCCCTGTATATTGTGTATCTCTCCCTGTATATTGTGTATATTGGGGTGCTCTCCCTGTATATTGTGTATATTGTGTTGCTCTCCCTGTATATTGTGTATATTGGGGTGCTCTCCCTGTATATTGTGTATATTGTGTTGCTCTCCCTGTATATTGTGTATATTGGGGTGCTCTCCCTGTATATTGGGGTGCTCTCCCTGTATATTGCATATATTGGGGCCCCTCAGCCTCACCTCCCTCTGGAGCTCCGCAGGTCACGTGGTCAGCTGTCTGCTCCCTTTGGTTACCATGACAACCTTTGAGTCCAGGCTCCGCGCTCTGTGCCCCGGGCCGCGGTCTTTTTCCCATCAGTCTCCGGGGACGGTGCGGGGCGCGGGATGGACACCGTTTATCTTTCGTTGCTTTCCATCAGCAGCAGAGTCTAGAGAGAAGAGCCGGTACAGGAGGCGGGATAAGACAAAGTTGTTCACCCAATCACGACACTCAGGCGGAATCACGGATCACATCCAGCCAATCACTGCCAGGAAATGACAAAGTGAGAGAGTATCAGCCAATCCGGAGCTGTAGGGCGGGGCTTCTGTCTTTCTGAGGCACTGAACGGCTGGAAGCATGTAGATAAGGGGCGGAGCCACGGGAGGCGGGACAAGACTTGGGTGGGGCGTGACAGAAGCTTTTTCCTTCTCTCAGCTCTGTGTTCCCGCCTTTCCTATCAGCCAATCACCGTATGAGAGCCACACACCCCGGCATGCAGCGCGGCAGTACAGGTTCAGTCACCTCCTTATTCTCCCGGCAGGCATTGCGCTCCACTCGGAGCGTCATCCAGACGAACGGTGACGTCAGCACGCAGGAGCTGTCAGGCAGCATGACGTAGCCTGGAGTCACGTGGCCGCAGGTCTCAGGTGTGTTGTTTTGTGGCCTCTGTGGTGTGGACATGTTTGGTTGTTTAGTTTCACCGGATGGGAGACGTTTATTTATAACGTAAAACATAAAAATAGAAAATCATCACCATTATTGTCATCATTGAGAGACCTCAGGGGTAACTGAAAATAAATAGCAGCTGTGGAGCCTGAGAGCAGATATATCACCTAACATATTTCACTACTTATGGGGACCCATCACCCCCCAATCACTGTGTCTCGCCCCGCCCCACTTCCCCCCTGAGCCTGTGTCTCACCCCCGCCCACCCCCCCTGAGCCTGTGTCCCCTCGCCCACCCCCCTGAGCCGTTCTCCCCCGCCCACCCCCCTGAGCCTGTGTCTCGCCCCGCCCACCCCCCCCTGAGCCTGTGTCTCGCCCCGCCCCACCCCCCCTGAGCCTGTGTCTCGCCCCGCCCACCCCCCCCCTGACTGTCCTTGTCTCGCCCACCCCCCCTGAGCCTGTGTCTCGCCCCGCCCCCACCCCCCCTGAGCCTGTGTCTCGCCCACCCCCCCTGAGCCTGTGTCTCGCCCCCCCCCCCCCCTGAGCCTGTGTTCCTCGCCCCACCCCCCCTGAGCCTGTGTCTCGCCCGCCCCCACCCCCCCTGAGCCTGTGTCTCGCCGTCTCGCCCCCCCCGACCTGTGTCTCGCCCCGCCGCCCACCCCCCTGAGCCTGTGTCTCGCCCCGCCCGCCCCACCCCCCCTGAGCCTGTGTCTCGCCCCGCCCGCCCACCCCCCCTGAGCCTGTGTCTCGCCCCGCCCGCCCGCACCCCCCCTGAGCCTGTGTCTCGCCCCGCCCGCCCACCCCCCCTGAGCCTGTGTCTCGCCCCGCCCGCACCCCCCCCCTGAGCCTGTGTCTCGCCCCGCCCGCCCCCCCCCCCCCTGAGCCTGTGTCTCGCCCCGCCCGCCCACCCCCCCTGAGCCTGTGTCTCGCCCCGCCCGCCCACCCCCCCCTGAGCCTGTGTCTCGCCCCGCCCGCCCACCCCCCCTGAGCCTGTGTCTCGCCCCGCCCGCCCACCCCCCCTGAGCCTGTGTCTCGCCCCGCGCCCCCGCCACGCTCGCCCCCCCCCCCCTGAGCCTGTGTCTCGCCCCGCCCGCCCACCCCCCCTGAGCCTGTGTCTCGCCCCGCCCGCCCACCCCCCCTGAGCCTGTGTCTCGCCCCGCCCGCCCACCCCCCCTGAGCCTGTGTCTCGCCCCGCCCGCCCACCCCCCCTGAGCCTGTGTCTCGCCCCGCCCGCCCACCCCCCCCTGAGCCTGTGTCTCGCCCCCCCCCCCGCCCCCCCTGAGCCTGGTCTCGCCCCGCCCGCCCGCCCCCCCCTGAGCCTGTGTCTCGCCCCGCCCCGCCCCCCCTGAGCCTGTGCTCCGCCGCCCGACCCCTGAGCGTGTCTCGCCCCCGCCCCCCGAGCCTGTGCACGGCCTGAGCCTGGCCCCCCCCCCGAGCCTGTGTCTCGCCGCCCGCCCTCCCCCCGAGCTGTGTCTCGCCCCCCCCCCCAGAGCCTGTGTCTCGCCCGCCGCCCCCCCCGAGCCGTGTCTCGCCCCCCTGGTGGCTCCCCCGCCGACGCTCCCCCTGAGCTGGGCTCCCCCCCTCGCCCCCCGTGAGCTGTGTCTGGCCCCCCCGCCGTGTCTCGCCCCCCCCCGCCGTGACTCGCCTGGCCTCTGGCCCCGCCGCCCCCCCCCCCTGAGCCTGCGTCTCGCCCCAAGGCCCGCCTGTGCGCGGCCCCCGCTTGAGCCTGGTCCTCCGCCCCACGAGCTTATGTTCTCGCCCGGGGCCCGCAGCTCCCGGAGGCCGCAGCATTACATGATGGCACAGCTCGGCTGGATGTGTACTCTGTGATGTCTGTGCTCCAGAGACATCTGCGGTAGGAGAACGTCTTCTTTACCGTTTTAATCTTTTTTTTTGTTCCGCGGTTATTTTGCTCTCTTTTGCGTGGGTGGAGCGGTTTGTTTATGATTTTCTCATATAGTAACAATGAAACTTATAGGTAAAAACGTAATAAAAAATGCTCTATAAATGCATTAAAGTTTGTGTCTTTTCTACACATCAGAACCCGCTATCCTCCGTGTGCAGGAGCCTCGTGCGGCTCTCGGGTCGTGTTTTTCTAGTGCTGCTGACACTGTCCTGGAGAGGATGGAGGATTGTCTGCAGAGGACGTCTGCGCTCGGACGAAGGTGCTGGAGAGGGCGAGGCGCAGGGATGAAAACTGGTGGTCTGTACGAGCCCACAACAACCGGAGTCAGAGGCTACGTCACAGCGCGGAGGACCAGAGGTCAGTTACCCGCCAGCCCTGACTCACCGTCACAGAGACATAATAGCAGAACGGTGCAGAAACTGAGAAATCCTAGGCCCTCCTCACAGCAGACGTGACTCATCTGGGCCCCTCCTCCCGCCAGACGGTGACTCATCTTGGGCCCCTCCTCCCACCAGACGTGACTCATCTGGGGCCCCTCCTCCCGCCAGACGTGACTACACTGGGGCCCCTCCTCCCGCCAGACGTGACCTCACTGGGGCCCATCTCCCGCCAGAAGTGACTCATCGGGCCCCTCCATCCCGCCAGACGTGACTCATCTGGGGCCCCTCCTCCTGCCAGCACGTGACCGTCATCTGGGCCCCTCCTCCGCGCCCGCCCCTCCTCCCGCCCGTCCCATCCTCCAGACCCTGCAGAGAGTCTCATAGCCTATGGTGGGCCCAGCTCTGTGCAGCGGCCTCCTTGTGTCTGTGAGATCGGGCCCCTCCGCTCAGACACTTATGTCTGTTCATCTGGGTGTCCTGCGATGGAGGCCGTTTCCCGTGTTCAGAGCTGTTGTTGAGCTGCTGCTCTTGTCACTTTGTGCAGGAGGAACGTCCTGCAAGCTTAGAGGAGGCGTTCAGCACATTGTCCCACGCATGCGCCAGACGACAGAGCTGTGCGAGGTAATGTCATATGGAGCCCAGGCTCCTCCCCTTTGTATAATTATTGTGTGGTATTAGTTAACTACAGTCTGTAAAGGAAGGTGGCAGCACATTCTCCTCAACCCGTGTCATGTGTCCACCATCTTGCCTCTACCTGCAATCCGAGAGCTGAAGCCACAATCAGTACATTAGGATCACAGCACTAATTGTGTGCAGGTTGTGATCTGCCAGTAATACAAGGGCATCAGGGGCATGTGCCATCCTGTACACAGCTGCACAATAAGCTACAGGGCATATTCCATACCTGTCACTTGTCAGTATAAGGCATCGGGGGCATGTGGTGCCTTCCTTGGATATTGTCTACTTTTGCTCCGCTCCTAGGAATAATGATGCCGGTGCATCTGTTATATCACATTCTGTAGTGAACCCTTTTTCATTTCAACCTCGTGGTGTCCTGGCATTTACTCTCAGTGTGGCGATCAGGGTACGCGGGCGATCCACAGTGTGGCAATTGGGGTACGCGGGTGGCCCGCAGCATAGCAATTGCGGTATGCGAGCGGCTCGCAGCGTCCAACAGTGACCCCGGGGGCCGGAGGGTACGTCTTCCCATTAGCTTATCTTATGTCATTAGATACAGCCCACAGATAATGAAGGATGCAGGGAGTAGCCCTCCGGCCCTGTTCGGCCCCATCGGACGGTCTGTGTCCTGGGCCTTTGCCGTCATACATGATGCACTCAGCCGATAGATGTGATGTATCAGACCTGACCGTGGTACACAGAAATTACAATGTTGTATCTCATCTTTTAGAGGTATCACAGCTGTATCCCAGGGCCGGAGATGAGCAGGATGGATATGCAGCATGTCTCCAGATTTCACTGCAGGAGGCGCCAGCGAGTGTCCGCGAAGCCTCCTCCTCCTCCAGCATCGGTGAGTGATGAAACCATCGCAGCGGGTGGTGTAAGAGCAGAATGTCCGCCGCGACCTGACAGGTTATGGGGAAAGGTGTGAGCGATCGGTGCTGGTAATGGTCGCCTGCTGTCACCTCATTATTTGTGCACTGGCGTCTGTTATCCCGTGCTTGTACTCAGCAGGGCTCGGCCGCTGACCCCCGTCAGTCTAGTGTCCCTGTCATCCTGTGTCTGTACTCCGCAGGGCCCGGCCTCTGACCCCCGTCACTCTGGTGTCCCTGTCATCCTGTGTCTGTACTCCGCAGGGCTCAGCCTCTGACCCCGTCAGTCTGGTGTCCCTGTCTTCCTGTGTCTGTACTCCGCAGGGCTCGGCCGCTGACCCCCATCAGTCTGGTGTCCCTGTCATCCTGTCTCTCTACTCCGCAGGGCTCGCCTCTGACCCCCGTCAGTCTGGTGTCCCTGTCCCTCCTGTGTCTCTACTCCGCAGGGCTCGGGCCTCCGACCCCCGTCAGTCTGGTGTCCCTGTCATCCTGTGTCTGTACTCCGCAGGGCTGGCCGCTGACCCCCGTCAGTCTAGTGTCCCTGTCATCCTGTGTCTGTACTCCGCAGGGCCCGCCTCTGACCCCCGTCAGTCTGGTGTCCCTGTCATCCTGTGTCTGTACTCCGCAGGGCTCAGCCTCTGACCCCCGTCAGTCTGGTGTCCCTGTCATCCTGTGTTTGTACTCCGCAGGGCCCGGCCGCTGACCCCCGTCAGTCTTCCTTGAGAACACAGTACGCCCGTGATGTTCACATTGAAGTCGCTCCTGGAACGTACAGAATCTCCGCTGCTTCCCCCAACTACCAGAAACAAACCCACCTGGTGAACATCAGCCCCGGGCAGAGCGTGGACCTCACCTTCCATGTGTAATCTGTGCGGGTCTGCAGAAGACGAGCGGATCCTTATATCCATCCAGTGATTTGTACAATCATTAAATACCAGAGACCGCACGGTCTGAGTGTGTGCGTCCCTGTAATATGGCGTCACCGCAGTGAGTGTGTATGGACATCTGCGTGCGGCTGGGCGGTACTCTTGACCAGCAGCTGCGCTTTACCTAGGACCGGCATTTTATCTGGGACTTGACAATATCAATGTAATTGTTTGAGCTCTGTGGAGACACGCATGCGAGTCCTGGGTAGAATTAGCTGAGGGGTTTTTAGACCTTGTTATCATGAATATAACCACAAGAATCCCCACAATGCCGACCATCGGATCACATAGAGACGTGAGATGACAGATGTCAACTGATGGACTGAACTGTCTCTGATGTAATATCTGCTGCTGACACCAGGGGTAGCAGAGCACCTTCTGATTTAAGATCTCTGTTATTAATCATTTGTTATAATTTATTTTAATAAAGACCTTCTCTTTTGTATTTATCTTAACAGAACCTCGTACATCCGATCCCTGAGTGTGACACGAGGTAGGAAATATGAGAAAAAAAAATCAGGATTAACGAGAAAATGATAGATGTAAATGTAAATCTGCCTTGTGGCGTCACCGCAGCCGTCACTGTCAGGTCAGCAGTTCTGCACAGAGATGAGGATACGGCTCCAGCGCTGCGTCATGTCAGGTCGTCGTTCACCTCACTCCAAGGGGCTCCGCAGATCGCAAGTACACCGGACATACGGCCAAACACCCCTACATCCAGGGCTGTGGAGTCTGTGTCCATTTTAGTAAAGTTGGATTCAGGGAAATTGAAGAGTTGTAGGTTTGGCTTACTGACTCCACAGCCCTGGCTACGACGCAGCATAATATAGGCTAACGGGGTCACATTGCAACCCGTAGGGCACCGTAACCGTGACAAGCAAGTGGCACACTGGTGCTCAGATTTTTCTGACTTGCTAGTTGAGGTTGCGGCACCTGCAGCTCCAGTCACTTATAATATGTCACAGCTGCCCGGATTGTGTGACAGCCAAAGTCGCTGACCAGCCCAGGAGGGTGATGAACTGGAGGGGAGCATGGTACAAGCATTGGTTGGGTAGTGTTCTCCCCCCCCCCCCTCCCCCCCAAACTCTCATTGGAGCAGCAGGGACTCCTGCAGGTGATGACCAGTATTACACAATAGAAAGACATAACAGCAATAGATATATTCAATACTGAGGAACATAGACGTAACTGCACTCAAACCACGGCCGACTATGTCCATATTCCGGAGCTCAGATTCGGCTAGCTGGAGGATAACCTCCCTCCTCTCGGCCTCTATACCTCCGCATACTGGCGGCCTCCGCTTCGCATTGCTTCCTGTTCTACTTGGTAAACTTTTTCGGCCACTTGTTGATAATGATCTTGAACTCTTCTCCTCTGCGACTCCTGTGATGGAGGAAATAGAGACAGAGGGTCATTAATCGGACACGGCCCACTGTAATCACTGCATCTAACACAATGCAGAGGAGCGTGCTCAGTACAGACTGTGGAGTACTGACTACCCACCACCACCCGCTACCATGACTGAGCGCTGCTGTGTACGGCTCACCATGTGATCTCGCTCTCTTTTCTCATTGGCTGCACACTTTTCAAATTCCTTCTGGTCGATCCTCTCCCGCACCTTCCTCAGGTGTCCCTGCCTCCGCTCTTCCTTCTTCTTATCCGCCGTAGCCTGGGTTTGGTGCCGCTCACTGCGCTCCTCCTGAGCCACCATCTTGGCCGCCATAGCGGTTACACTACGCTCCCGCTCGTCCCTCAGTTTCTGTTCCTCGTTCTGTAGACGGTGGAGGGTCTTCATCCTACAGGAAAAAAAATGATTCACAGGTTATACCACCCTGTACTGAGAAATCAGGCCTGCTGTATATATCTACTATATAATTGCCGTAGCACGTTTTCTGTCGGACCCCGGCACGCCGTGGCTTTGTCACTATGTGACGTCACCACGCCGTGCGAGGCATTGCCCGCGTAGCGGGCATTGCGACCGCCGCTGTCATCCCGCCACTCGGCATGAGGGGCCCATTGCCTCCACCCCCTGGGGAGCCCCGTGCTGACACCAGCCGCCCGCCGTGCGCCCGGAGAGGAGGGAGGACGGAACTTCCTGTCCGGCAGCTCTGCCCGCCCCTCCTCTCCTCCTACAGCACACGCACGCCGGTGGCGGTGAGTCTGCACTCCCCCCGGCCCTCACATCTGTATGACAGCACCCCCCCCCCTCCAGCCTCCGCTCTCCCCTCCAGCCTCCGTTCTCCTCTCCAGCCTCCCTTATGCCCTCCAGCCTCTGCCATCCAGCCTCCGCTCTCCCCTCCAGCCTATCCCCTCCAGCCTCCGCTCTCCCCTCCAGCCTCCGCTCTGCCCTCCAGCCTCCGCTCTGCCCTCCAGCCTCCGCTCTGCCCTCCAGCCTCCGCTCTCCCCTCCAGCCTCCGCTCTCCCTCCAGCCTCCGCTCTCCCCTCCAGCCTCCGCTTCCCCTCCAGCTTCCGCTCTCCCCTCCAGCCTCCGCTCTCCCTCCAGCCTCCGCTCTCTCCCTCCAGCCTCCGCTCTCCCCTCCAGCCTCCGCTCTGACCTCCAGCCTCCGCTCTGACCTCAGCCTCGCTCTGACCTCCAGCCTGCTCTGACCTCCAGCCTCTGACCTCCAGCCTCCGCTCTGACCTCCAGCCTCCGCTCTGACCTCCAGCCTCCGCTCTGACCTCCAGCCTCTGCCCTCCAGCCTCCGCTCTGACCTCCAGCCTCCGCTCTGCCTCCAGCCTCTGCCCTCCAGCCTCCCGCTCTGACCTCCAGCCTCTGCTCTGCAGCCTCCGCTCTGACCTCCAGCCTCCGCTCTGACCCCAGCCTCCGCTCTGACCTCCAGCCTTCCGCTCTGACCTCCAGCCTCCGCTCTGACCTCCAGCCTCCCTCTGACCTCCAGCCTCCGCTCTGACCTCCAGCCTCCGCTCTGACCTCCAGCCTCCCTCTGACCTCCAGCCTCCGCTCTGACCTCCAGCCTCCGCTCTGACCTCCAGCCTCCGCTCTCCCCTCCAGCCTCCGCTCTGCCCTCCAGCCTCCGCTCTGCCCTCCAGCCTCCGCTCTCCCCTCCAGCCTCCGCTCTCCCCTCCAGCCTCCGCTCTCCCCTCCAGCCTCCGCTCTCCCCTCCAGCCTCCGCTCCCCTCCAGCCTCCGCTCTCCCCTCCAGCCTCCGCTCTCCCCTCCAGCCTCGCTCTCCCTCCAGCCTCCGCTCTCCTCACTCCTGCCTCCGCTCTCCCTCTCAGCCTACCGCTCTCCCTCCAGCCTCGCTCTGCCCTCCAGCCTCTGCTCTGCCCTCCAGCCTCTGCTCTGCCCTCCAGCCTCTGCTCTGCCCTCCAGCCTCTGCTCTGCCTCCAGCCTCTGCTCTGCCCTTCCAGCCTCTGCTCTGCCTTCCAGCCTCTGCTCTGCCTTCCAGCCTCTGCTCTGCCTTCCAGCCTCCTCTGCCTTCAGCCTTCCTCTGCCTTCCGCCTCGTCTCCTCGCCTCGCTCTCCCCTCCAGCCTCGCCTTCCACCTCCAGCCTCCCCAGCTCTCCCCTCCAGCCTCCGCTCTTCCCTCCAGCCTCGCTCTCCCCTCCAGCCTCTGCCTCTGCTTCCAGCCTCGCTCGCCTCTCCAGCCTCTGCTCTGCCTTCCAGCCTCTGCTCCCTTCCAGCCTCTGCCTGCCTGCCTCCAGCCTCCTCTGCCTCCAGCCTCCTCTCCCCTCCAGCCTCTCCTCCCTCCAGCCTCCCCCAGCCTCCAGCCATCCTCCAGCCTCCGCTCTCCCCTCCAGCCTCCGCTCTCCCCTCCAGCCTCGCTCTCCCCTCCAGCCTCCGCTCTCCCCTCCAGCCTCCGCTTCCTCTCCAGCCTCCGTTCTCCCCTCCAGCCTCTGCCCTAAAGCCTCTGCCCTCCAGCCTCTCCCCTCCAGCCTTTCCCCTCCAGCCTCTCCTTTCCAGCCTCCAGCCAATCCCCTCCAGCCTCCAGCCAATCCCCTCCAGCCTCCAGCCAATCCCCTCCAGCCTCCGCTCTCCCCTCCAGCCTCCGCTCTCCCCTCCAGCCTCTGCTCTCCTCTCCAGCCTCCGTTCTCCCCTCCAGCCTTGCCCTAAGCCTCTGCCCTCCAGCCTCTCCCCTCCAGCCTTTCCCCTCCAGCCTCTCCTTTCCAGCCTCCAGCCATCCCCTCCAGCCTCCAGCCATTCCCCTCCAGCCTCCGCTCTCCCTCCAGTCTCTGCTCTCACTTCCAACCTCCGCTCTACCCTCCAGCCTCTGCCTCTCCTCCAGCCTCCGCACTCCCTTCCAGCCTCCGCTCTGCCCTCCAGCCTCCGCTCTGCCCTCCAGCCTTCCGCTCCTCTCCCTCCAGCCTCCGCTCTCCCCTCCAGCCTCCGCTCTCCCCTCCAGCCTCCGCTCTCCCTCCAGCCTCCGCTCTCCCCTCCAGCCTCGCTCTCCCCTCCAGCCTCCGCTCTCCCCTCCAGCCTCCGCTCTCCCTCCAGCCTCCGCTCTCCCCTCCAGCCTCCGCTCTCCCCTCCAGCCTCCGCTCTCCCTCCAGCCTCCGCTCTCCCCTCCAGCCTCCGCTCTCCCTCCAGCCTCTGCCCTAAAGCCTCTGCCCTCCAGCCTCTCCCCTCCAGCCTTTCCCCTCCAGCCTCTCCTTTCCAGCCTCCAGCCAATCCCCTCCAGCCAATCCCCTCCAGCCTCCGCTCTCCCCTCCAGCCTGCTTCCTCCGCCTCTCTCCCTCTCCAGCTCTGCTCTCCTCTCCAGCCTCCGTTCTCCCTCCAGCCTCTGC
Source organism: Allobates femoralis (assembly GCA_033576535.1). Taxonomy (NCBI): domain Eukaryota; kingdom Metazoa; phylum Chordata; class Amphibia; order Anura; family Aromobatidae; genus Allobates; species Allobates femoralis. The sequence continues at coordinate 34,891,936 of JARQOC010000010.1, forward strand.
CCTAAAGCCTCTGCCCTCCAGCCTCTCCCTCCAGCCTTTCCCCTCCAGCCTCTCCTTTCCAGCCTCCAGCCAATCCCTCCAGCCTCCAGCCAATCCCCTCCAGCCAATCCCTCCAGCCTCCAGCCAATCCCTCCAGCCTCCGCTCTCCCCTCCAGTCTCTGCTCTCACTTCCAGCCTCCGCTCTACCCTCCAGCCTCTGCCCTCTCCTCCAGCCTCCGCACTCCCTTCCAGCCTCCGCTCTGCCCTCCAGCCTCCGCTCTCCCCTCCAGCCTCCGCTCTCCCCTCCAGCCTCCGCTCTTCCCTCCAGCCTCCGCTCTTCCCTCCAGCCTCCGCTCTCCCCTCAGCCTCCGCTCTCCCCTCCAGCCTCCGCTCTCCCCTCTCCCCTCCAGCCTCTCCCCTCCAGCCTCTCCCCTCCAGCCTCTCCCCTCCAGCCTCTCCCCTCCAGCCTCTCCCCTCCAGCCTCTCCCCTCCAGCCTCTCCCCTCCAGCCTCTGCCCTCCAGCCTCCGCTCTCCCCTCCAGCCTTTCCCCTCCAGCCTCCGCTCTCCCTCCAGCCTCTGCCCTCCAGCCTCTGCCCTCCAGCCTCCACTCTCCCCTCCAGCCTCTGCCCTCCAGCCTCTCCCCTCCAGCCTCCGCTCTCCCTTCCAGCCTCCACTCTCCCTTCCAGCCTCCGCTCTCCCCTCCAGCCTCCGCTCTGCCCTCCAGCCTCCGCTCTGCTCTCCAGCCTCCGCTCTGCTCTCCAGCCTCCGCTTTCCCCTCCAGCCTCCGCTCTCTCCCTCCAGCCTCCGCTCTCCTTCCAGCCTCCGCTCTCCCCTCCAGTCTCTGCTCTCACTTCCAACCTCCGCTCTACCCTCCAGCCTCTGCCCTCTCCTCCAGCCTCCGCACTCCCTTCCAGCCTCCGCTCTGCCCTCCAGCCTCCGCTCTCCCCTCCAGCCTCCGCTCTCCCCTCCAGCCTCCGCTCTCCCCTCCAGCCTCCGCTCTCCCCTCCAGCCTCCGCTCTGCCCTCCAGCCTCCGCTCTGCCCTCCAGCCTCCGCTCTGCCCTCCAGCCTCTCCGCTCTGCCCTCCAGCCTCCGCTCTGCCCTCCAGCCTCCGCTCTGCCCTCCAGCCTCCGCTCTGCCCTCCAGCCTCGCTCTGCCCTCCAGCCTCCGCTCTCCCCTCCAGCCTCCGCTCTCCCCTCCAGCCTCCGTTCTCCCCTCCAGCCTCTGCCCTAAAGCCTCTGCCCTCCAGCCTCTCCCTCCAGCCTTTCCCCTCCAGCCTCTGCTTTCCAGCCTCCAGCCAATCCCCTCCAGCCTCCGCTCTCCCCTCCAGCCTCCGCTCTCCCTCCAGCCTCCGCTCTCCCCTCCAGCCTCCGCTCTCCCCTCCAGCCTCCGCTCTCCCCTCCAGCCTCCGCTCTCCCCTCCAGCCTCCGCTCTCCCCTCCAGCCTCCGCTCTCCCCTCCAGCCTCCGCTCTCCCCTCCAGCCTCCGCTCTCCCCTCCAGCCTCTGCTCTCCTCTCCAGCCTCCGTTCTCCCCTTCAGCCTCTGCCCTAAAGCCTCTGCCCTCCAGCCTCTCCCCTCCAGCCTTTCCCCTCCAGCCTCTCTCTTTCCAGCCTCCAGCCAATCCCCTCCAGCCTCCAGCCAATCCCCTCCAGCCTCCGCTCTCCCCTCCAGTCTCTGCTCTCCACTTCCAGCCTCCGCTCTACCCTCCAGCCTCTGCCCTCTCCTCCAGCCCCTGCCCTCTCCTCCAGCCTCCGCACTCCCTTCCAGCCTCCGCTCTGCCCTCCAGCCTCCGCTCTGCCTCCAGCCTCCGCTCTGCCCTCCAGCCTCCGCTCTGCCCTCCAGCCTCCGCTCTGCCTCCAGCCTCCGCTCTGCCCTCGCCCGCTCTCTCCTCGCTCTTCCCTCCAGCCTCCGCTCTCCCTCCAGCCTCCGCTCTCCCCTCCAGCCTCGCTCTCCCCTCCAGCCTCCGCTCTCCCCTCCAGCCTCCGCTCTCCCCTCCAGCCTCCGCTCTGCCCTCCAGCCTCCGCTCTGCCCTCCAGCCTCCGCTCTGCCCTCCAGCCTCCGCTCTGCCCTCCAGCCTCCGCTCTCCCCTCCAGCCTCCGCTCTCCCCTCCAGCCTCCGCTCTCCCCTCCAGCCTCCGCTCTCCCCTCCAGCCTCCGCCTCCCCTCCAGCCTCCGCTCTCCCTCCAGCCTCCGCTCTCCCTCAGCCTCCGCTCTGCCCTCCAGCCTCCGCTCTGCCACTCCAGCCTCGCTCTGCCCTCCAGCCTCCGCTCTCCTCTCCAGCCTCCGTTCTCCCCTCCAGCCTCTGCCCTAAAGCCTCTGCCCTCCAGCCTCTCCCCTCCAGCCTTTCCCCTCCAGCCTCTGCTTTCCAGCCTCCAGCCAATCCCCTCCAGCCTCCGCTCTCCCTCCAGCCTCCGCTCTCCCCTCCAGCCTCCGCTCTCCCTCCAGCCTCCGCTCTCCCCTCCAGCCTCCGCTCTCCCCTCCAGCCTCCGCTCTCCCCTCCAGCCTCGCTCTCCCTCCAGCCTCCGCTCTCCCCTCCAGCCTCCGCTCTCCCCTCCAGCCTCTGCTCTCCTCTCCAGCCTCGTTCTCCCCTCCAGCCTCTGCCCTAAAGCCTCTGCCCTCCAGCCTCTCCCCTCCAGCCTTTCCCTCCAGCCTCTCCTTTCCAGCCTCCAGCCAATCCCCTCCAGCCTCCAGCCAATCCCCTCCAGCCTCCGCTCTCCCCTCCAGTCTCTGCTCTCACTTCCAGCCTCCGCTCTACCCTCCAGCCTCTGCCCTCTCCTCCAGCCTCCGCACTCCCTTCCAGCCTCCGCTCTGCCCTCCAGCCTCCGCTCTGCCCTCCAGCCTCCGCTCTGCCCTCCAGCCTCCGCTCTGCCCTCCAGCCTCCGCTCTCCCTCCAGCCTCCGCTCTCCCCTCCAGCCTCCGCTCTCCCCTCCAGCCTCCGCTCTCCCTCCAGCCTCCGCTCTCCCCTCCAGCCTCCGCTCTCCCTCCAGCCTCCGCTCTCCCCTCCAGCCTCCGCTCTCCCCTCTCTCCCCTCCAGCCTCTCCCCTCCAGCCTCTGCCCTCCAGCCTCCGCTCTCCCCTCCAGCCTTTCCCCTCCAGCCTCCGCTCTCCCCTCCAGCCTCTGCCCTCCAGCCTCTGCCCTCCAGCCTCCGCTCTCCCCTCCAGCCTCTGCCCTCCGCCTCTGCCCTCCAGCCTCTCCCCTCCAGCCTCCGCTCTCCCCTCCAGCCTCCACTCTCCCTTCCAGCCTCCGCTCTCCCCTCCAGCCTCCGCTTTCCCCTCCAGCCTCCGCTTTCCCCTCCAGCCTCCGCTTTCCCCTCCAGCCTCCGCTTTCCCCTCCAGCCTCCGCTTTCCCCTCCAGCCTCCGCTTTCCCCTCAGCCTCCGCTTTCCCCTCCAGCCTCCGCTTTCCCTCCAGCCTCCGCTCACCCCTCCAGCCTCTGCCCTCCAGCATCCGCTCTCCCCTCCAGCCTTTGCTCTCCCTTCCAGCCTCCGCTCTCCCCTCCAGCCTCTGCCCTCCAGCCTCTGCTCTGCCCTCTAGCCTCTGCCCTCCCCTCCAGCCTCCGCTCTCCCCTCCAGCCTCCGCTCTCCTCACCCCTCCATATGCAATGTACAGTATCTACTATATAATTGCCGTAGGCACTTTCGTGTGGGTCCCCGAAAAGACCGTGGCTATGTCACTCTGTGACGTCAGCACGGCGAAGCATTGGCCGCGTACCAGCCAATGCGAGTCGCTGGCCTGCGCAAGCAATGGCGCGAGGCCATTGCCGCGCAGGCTGAGGACGAGCAATGCGAGTCGCTGGCTTGCGCGAGCAATGGCCGCGAGGCCATTGCTCGCGCAGGCTGAGTACCAGCAATGGCCGCGAAGCGGCCATTGCGTGTCGCTGGCCGAAAATCGAACCAGAGGCTCGGCCTCAAAGTTAACGATTTACCGGTCAGGTAGCGCGAGCAATGGCCGCGAGGCCATTGCGAGTCGCTGCCTGAGCCGCGCTTCTAATTGGTCGGCGCCAGCGAGTCGTTACACTTGCGGCGCGCTTGCGGTAATCCTCATACAAAGTATAGTATTCTAGACACCCGATGCATTTGCATCGGGCTCACAGCTAGTATATATATATATATATATATATATATATATATATATATAATATAATAATTGAATCTATACACCCCACACCTGTAAGCCTCCCGGCTCTCGCTGTACTTCTCTCCAGCCTCGGTTTCCCTCTTCTGTTCCCATTCAATATGTTTCACCTTCTTCTTCTGTTGACGTTTATGCTTCTCTTTCTGATGCTGTAGTTTTACCACTTCTGACTCCCCAAGACGATCAATTGCAGGAGGGGGCTGTACCTTTACAAAAAATTATTAACGTGACAATTAAATAACATGAATAAAGAGAGGAGCAGCATTCCCAGTGATGTCACGGCCGATCTCGGTGATGTCACCACAGCTCTGTACTGGATCCTGGGTAGACTGGCACTCAAACATCCTGTAAATCCTTACAAACAGACTTACAATTTTCTGTGTTCTTACTTGTTGGGAAGGGTTGAAGTCCGTATGGACCAGAACATCTTTCATTGTCAGTCGTCTGGATGGGGAATCTGAAATGGTTTCAAATAACGCACTCTGATTGGACGTCCCGATGGTGTCAGACAGCGCTGGCCTCGGATCTGACGGTTTGTTCATCAGTTTAATTATTCCTGGTAGAGACAATTGATTCTTTATAACAGGGGTGGGGAACCTTTTCTCTGCAAAGGGCCATTTGGAAATTTAGAATATCATTCGCGGGCCGTATAAATTTATTAACTTAAAAAAACATTGCTAAAATCTGCTGGCGGTGTCGGTGAGGAGCAACAGCTGATCTGACAGCTGTTTGAATGTTCCCACGCCGATATCTCCTCTCTGTGTCGGCGCGGGAGATTTAAACAGCTGTCAGATCAGATGTTTCTGCCCGCTGACAACGGTCGGAGCTTACCAGGGGCCCGGAGGAGATCTCTGCCGCTGATCTCTGTCTCCGGCCCGCCTCCCGAGCGTGCCGATTGGCTGGCCGGGCTCCATAGTGATGTGTCCGCAGGCGGAAATTCTCCGCTGCGGACACATCTTTATGAACAAAAATGACCCTGCTTTCACTGCGTTTGTGTCTGCATGCCCTCTGCATGCAGACACAAACGCAAATGTGAAGGTAGCCTAACCCCATTTCTGGGGCCTGAGGTATACTGCACATGGATAGATAGAGCCTGAGGTAGACAGCACAAGGGTAGACAGAGCCTGAGGTATACAGCACATGGTTACACGGAGCGTGAGGTATACAGCACATGGGTACACAGGGCCAGAGGTATATGGCACATGGGTAGACAGAGCCTGAGGTATACGGCACATGAGTACATGGAGTTTGAAGCATACGGCACACGGGTACACGGAGCACAAGGAATACGACACATGGGTACAATGAGCGTGAGGCATACGGCACTTGGGAACACAGAGCCTGAGTCATACAACTCATGGGTACACAGAACATGGATACACTGAGCCTGAGGCATATGGCACATGGGTACACAGGGCCTGAAGTATAAGACACACAGGTACACAAAGTACAAGGTACAAAAAGAGATCCAGCAACACATCCAAATGAAGGTAGATAAAAATCAATGTGGACATATGTGATTTTAACATGGCTTCACATGATTTTTATCTCCCTCCCTTGGCTATGTTTCTGGATGCAGCTCCTTCTTATACTGCTGACAGTTTTCATCCCTGCACAGCCGAGACCACAGAGCAGACACTTTATTTATTTACTTATCTGACACCTTTAGATTTACTCACGGACTGGAGGAATTGTTTATTTAAGATAAGCAGGAGGTGATTGTAATCCTCCCGGGAGCTGAGCTGGACAGTGCAGAGGCTCCTGCTTCACAGAACGCCTCACGCTGACTATGTTTCAGGTCGGAGACAATTCCGGCACGCACCGCTGCTGATTTAAAGGGACCGCGCTACAAATAAAAGCAAAGTGGCCATGGGCCGGATGAGGTAACATGGCGGGCCGGACCCGGCCCGGGGGCCGGACGTTCCCTACCACTGCTTTATAAGATGATACCACAGATTGGCCGCCCTTAGACGTGGCCACCCTGCTGATGCCGCCCAGCTGTCGATATGTTACCTCTTATGACAGCGTCATCTTTTTATACAGACAGTCTCTACACTTCTCTAATACACAGGCAATTATTACATTACCACCCTGTCCCTGATCTCTGCTTTCTGTCAGAGATTTTTGCTCTCATTGCTGAACAGTGTGTCAGTTTTGTATTTCCTGATCATACAATGTATCGTGTTGGATTAAATACTGTGCAGGTCACAGGTGATTGCACATTGCAGCAAAGCCACACCAGTGAGAAATGACCTGATCTACAGGCTTTTTTCATCAGTGATCTCCACTTTCTCTCCAGCGTCCATCTTGCCAGGATATGGACTTGCTATCAGACGTGATTGCTGTCGATTTGGAGCTGCTGGAAAGTAACCATTTTGAACAAAAGTGTTGCATTCCCTGATAGTAAGCTCATGTATTCTATAGGAGACTGGATCACATGTTTGCACAGATTTGAGCATCAGCCTGTTATTTTTTTTTCCACATTCACAGGGTGTTGTGCGTCCCCTCAGTACCCGGCGCCCCTCATCCATACCCAGCTCGTCCCTATGTACCTGGCTTTCGGTAGAAGGGCTCTGGTTGACCCCGTTTCCAGTATTTCCATTCTGGCCGCTCACTGGTCTCCAATTTTGGCTTCTCCCACAAGCTGGGGTCCGTGTTCACAGCGCTGTCCACCATTGTACTCTGCGTGGTCTTGGACAGACACGTTTCATCATCATCACTCTCAGCATCCAGAGACTCTCGTCCGTCAGACTCAGATGATGAGGAGAAGCGGCGTTCGCCCTGTCTGCGTCTCTCGCCTTTCATCTTCATAGTGGAGGATAAGTCTCCATTGTCCAGGTCATTTTTCCCGTGGACGTAGACCATTGTCCTAGGGGAGAGCGGCCACCAGTCCTGGTACTTGGAGTCATAGCAGCAGGTGTGTTGGGGGACGTGTGAGTGGAAGCTGTGACCGCTCCACCTGTGTCTATGGATGTGGTTGGCGGAGCACACAGGCACTGGCAGCACCGGGGCGCAGCGCTCGCTGATCACATGCATGGTGCTACTTTGTGCTGTGTCCAGGCTGCACAGGCGCCTGCTGATCGGATGGTGAAGAGCGTCCACAATGCGGTGGTGACCCGAGGGTGAGATCCACACAGCCACCTTCAAGGGGATGGTTGATTTTTTGCCGTTCCAAAAACTGATTGTCAGCTGCTCGTCCTCTGCGGCTGCAGGAAATAATGACAAAGGTGAATGTTTGTATATGAACCATTATAACATATATAAAGGGGAGCAACCACATATATACAGATGATGAATATATTGTCCGCTGCAGAACTTCTTTACAACACTTAGTAAATAGAAGTTCTATAACTTTCTTATAGACGTTGTGTTTCAGTTTCTCATCAGTTGTTACAATGTATCAGTGAAGATGAAGTTCTGTGCACTCATTTACAAATTTCTATTTCTCCATTGGGGGATTGTTACAATGTGTCAGTGCACGTAGTATATATTGATCTGGAATCGGAATTGTTAAAGGGATTTTCCCAAACTGATACTGATTCCTCCTCTTAGGATAAGACATCTGTATCAGGGGCGAGTTCTAGTATCTTGTGGGTCTAGTATCTGGGGATTCCAGTATCCGGGGGTCCACTACCAGAACTGTCCCTGAGAGCAGCCCCCCTGCGTGTCCAACCTTCACAGATTGAATATTGGTGACTTACTCTATTAATATGTCATTCCTAAACAGCCCCTTTAAGCTCCATGAGGATGGTGCAGACTGGAAACAACTGTAGCAAACCCTCAGTTGTGGTCATCATGGGAATGTTAATATTTCCCGTCACTGACTAATAATGGTGGAGAATTCACACAAAATATAAGTTGCATAACTGTGACACAGATGGCGGTTTTCTTTGCAGGGAGCTCACAGCCTCCGTAGTGGAGGACGGTCGTACCTCGCAGGGGATCTCTTGTCTCCAGGCCCAGAATGACGGTCCCCGGACCATATCTAGTTAGCTGCGGTTCCCAGGGTGCCAGCACGTTGTCTCCGGGCACAATGCAATGTCTCAGTGCCTCCTCAAGCTGGATCATGTCACACGCCCGTGTCTTTTGTAACATGGCGGGATATCGCTCACCCTCCACACACGGTCTGGTAAATTCTATCAGAAAAACTCCAGGTTCTTCCTGATGTGAAATAAAGACAAAACACAACATGTGAGGTGGAATATAATATACATAGTGTGATAATATACCGCATCCTGTGCACAATACCTCCTGTATCACCACACCGACATAGTAGAATCCATCGGGGTCTCTGCGGGCCAGAACGGGGTCTCTCCTGATGATGGGCATAAGACGGGGAAACGTGGGGGACACGGACGTCTGTGTACATGTCACAGCGGGACATTGAGAATAATGAGCAAACGTGGAACATCTGTGAAAAAACATGGACAGCTACTATAATACTGACCTGATGTACAAGAATATAACTACTATAATACAGCCCCTATATACAAGAATATAGCTACTATAATACTGACCCAATGTACAAGAATATAACTACTATAATACTGCCCCTATGTACAAGTATATAACTACTATAATACTGCTCCTATGTACAGGAATATAACTACTATAATACTGCTCCTATGTACAAGAATATAACTACTATAATACTGCCCCTATGTACAAGAATATAACTACTATAATACTGACCCGATGTACAAGAATATAACTACTATAATACTGCCCCTATATACAAGAATATAACTACTATAATACTGCCGCTTATATACAAGAATATAACTACTATAATACTGCCCCTATGTACAAGAATATAACCACTATAATACTGCTCTTATATACAAGAATATAACTGCTATAATACTGCCCCTATGTACAAGAATTTAACTAGTATAAAACTTCCCCTTAATATGGAGATGATATTGCGGTGGTACGTACGGTGTGTGGACAGCATGATGAGTGGTCACACACTGGTGTCTTGGAGCGGTACAGCTGAACAGTGTTTCGGGATGTGTAACCAGACTGCGACATGACAGTGTGGATAGAGGGGAGGTCACGCTGCAGTATTTGTGGTCCAGGCACAATGTCCGCACACAGGGATCCATCTGAAATAAATGTATATATGATGCATGAAAGTCTGGGAGAGTTGATCTGTAAGATGATCCTGGGTGATAACGCCGCTATAAGAGCAGTGTGGAGGACGCTGCAAGTATCACGGGTGTCACATGATAAGTGCAGACACGCGGTCAGTGATCGGTTCTGTACGTGGACCCCCAGCCTTCACCTCCCGTTCTGTACGACGGACACCCGGCCCTCACCTCCCGTCCTGTACGCCGGACCTCCGGCCCTCACCTCCCGTCCTGTATGGCCGGACCTCCGGCCCTCACCTCCCGTCCCGTATGGCCGGACCCCCGGCCCTCATCTCCCGTCCTGTACGCCAGACCTCCGGCCCTCACCTCCCGTCCTGTATGGCCGGACCCCGGGCCCTCACCTCCCGTCCTGTACGCCAGACCCCCGGCCCTCACCTCCCGTCCTGTACGCCAGACCCCCGGCCCTCACCTCCCGTCCTGTACGCCGGACCCCCGGCCCTCACCTCTCGTCCTGTACGCCAGACCCCCGGCCCTCCCGTCCTGTACCCCGGACCCCTGCCCCTCACTGTCCATCCTTTAGTGACCAGTGCTGCACTCAGTCATATCTTGAAGGGATTCTTGAAATATCCATGATTAAGGAATTATGCTGAAACTCAGCATTGGCATGCTACTGTGCTGTTATTGATGATCTAACATGTCCCCAGACCATTCTGTACTTTTTTTTTATTCATCAATAATAAAATGTAAAGTTTTACTCACTTGCTTCTTCCTTGGACGCTGCTGGACCTTCTTTCTGTTCTCCGTTTACTGTCTCATGTTTCCTGGTTGCTGTGTTGGTCTCTATAGCAGCGACTGGAATGTGATCGGATAGGAGGATCCTGCGCCGCTCACACTTCATCTGATCTGTTCTGCAGATTATCGCATCCCGGACCTCCAGACCTGCAGATTATTCGTCCACTTCACCTGGACTAATAATAATGTGCTAATCTGCAGTGTCTGTGACAATGGTGCACATAGAAATTCTGCAAGTTTCCAACACATTTTTGTCCTGAGTCACCAAGCGATTCTCATCAGTTGTGCAAAATGTTTGTGACTTTTCTTGTTCTTACTCCAGTAAAGTAAAGCCTTCGACTGTGTTGATCACCAGAAACTGTAGTACCACAAAGAATATGGGTGTGCAAACGATCAGAAACATTTACATCCACCAAGAAGCAACAGGCCGGACAGTACACGGTGACACCGCATGGTTCATAGTAGAGCAGGGCGTTAGACAAGGAGGCACCTGGTCACCATTTCTTTTCACTTTATATATAGAAGCTATTTTCAGGAAGGCTGGACTTGCCGATGAAGTAGAAGGAATCAAAATTGGTGGGAGAATCATCAACAATCTAAGATATTCAGATGATACAACACTGATAGCAACAAGTGTAGATGGAATGAAGGACTTAATACGGAGAATCAAGATGAAAGCTCCAACATGGAATCCTACTCAATACGAAGAAGACAAACTACTACTGCCAGGTACGATCAGATGGACGGCGACTAACTAGAAGTGGTAATGGACTTCTCGGACTAACGATCACTCAAGATGGAGCAACGACACCGGAATTCAATAGGAGAAAAGCTAAGGACAAACCAACAATGAAGTCAATGGAAAAGGTCTTCACATCAAAGAGCATGTCACTGGTGATGAAGATATGGCTCGTACATAGTCTGCTCTATTCTGTAGTAACATATGGAAGAAACACCTGGGGATAAAGAGACAAGATGGAAGAAGAATCAACGCCTTTGAAATGTGGAGCTGGAGAAGGATGTTTTCAATACCATGGATGGCAAGAAGAACAAGAACCAAGCAAGACATGTCACTGGAGGCGAGGATCACCAAGATACGACTTGTCTACACATCATGCGAAGAGGAAGATTACTGGAAAAGGACATAATGGTCAGAGGAATAGAAGACACAAGGTGAAAAGGAAGACCAGCAACTCGATGACATGATACTATTAAGATAATGGCAAAGACGACCCTGGATGACCTATCTAGGCTTGGAGAAGACCCTGGTGGATGTATCTAAGCTTGGAGAATACCCGGGTGGACTTATCTAGGCTTAGAGAACACCCTGGTAATCCTATCTAGGGTTGGATCAGACCCTAGTGATCCTATGTAGACTTGGAGAAGACCCTAGTGATCCTATGTAGATTTGGAGAAGACCTATTCTTGGAGAAGGCCCTGGTAGCTCTATCTAGGCTTGGAGAAGACCCTGGTGGATGTATCTAGCTTGGAGAAGACCCTGGTAGCTCTATCTAGGCTTGGAGAAGACCCTGGTAGATGTATCTAGGCTTGGAGAAGACCCTGGTAGATGTATCTAGGCTTGGAGAAGACCCTGGTGGATGTATCTAGGCTTGGAGAAGGCCCTGGTAGCTCTATCTAGGCTTGGAGAAGACCCTGGTGGATGTATCTTGGCTGCACAAGATCAATCTTCCTACAGTGTGTTCATTCAAGAAGTCACTATGGCTCAAAATCCAGTTGAAGGCTGTTGAATAAACAGAATAAGCAAAAAAAAAGATCCATTATATGTCGTGGAAATGTCGGTGTCTGAGAGATGCACCAAATCCATTAAGAGGCGCCCGCCACCATTTACATGAGACGTGGAAAGGCTAAGATCTTGGATTTGTGGATTAGGGGGCGATCACTGCAGCTCATGGGATTCCTACCATGCAGGTGATTGCTGACATCTGGGGCATTATAGGGAGATTACAAGATAAATCACCGTATAATCCCAGACTTCAGTGACGATCACTATAATCTCCAGGCTTTGCTATTGCTGACTGATCCTCATTGTGTTGGTGACGCTGCGTGCGTCTCCCAAGCAATAGGAGAAAGGTGTAACAGGGAAGACGGGCGTTATGTCTAATGTTTACAAAGGTATCCTTAGCCTGCAGGGTGAGGTGACGAAATGTGAGGAACACGGCAGCACAGAGGATTTCAGGTGAGGAGTGTGCTGTTATAGTGAGCAGTGACAGAAGGAGATCAACACTTCAGCACAGAGGATTTCAGCAGTGGAGTGTGCTGACCTTGTGGTATATGGTTGATTGAGAAGAACACAGCAGCACAGAAGATTTCAGGAGAGGAGTGTGTTGATATTGTGGGAGATGATACAATGAGAGGATCACAGGAGCACAGAGGATTTCAGGAAATGGAGGGTGCTGATCTTGAGGCAGATGATGGAATGAGGATCACAGCAGCACAGAGGATTGCAGGAGAGGAGTGCGCTGACATTGGGGGAAATTATAGAATGAGAGGAGCACAGCAGCACAGATGATTGCAGGAGGAGTGCGCTGCCATTGTGGGAGATGATACAATGAGAGGATCACAGCTGCACAGAGGATTTCAGGGAAGGGAGGCTGCTAATCTTGTAGAATGGTCACATATTGTAAGGACTCCCTAGCTGCACAGAGGATTTTAGGAGCTTGATCATGAGTGAGGCCTTCCCACCTCCATGCTGTAGATCTAGGTTTTTCTTTTTACACCTGTGTCTCATTCTGAGTTTCTATTTAACGCTTCTGCAGCTGTGAGCAACAGAGTGCATAATCTAAGCTGGGTGTAAGGTGTCTTGTGACGGACGGACACCGCCAGCGTAGACGGATGCTGTCGGACGGACACCGCCAGGGTAGATGGACGCTGCCAGGGTAGATGGATGCTGTCAGATGGACGCTGCCAGGGGAGACGGACACTGTTGGACGGACGCTGTCAGATGGGCGCTGCCAGGGGAGACGGACACTGTTGGACGGACGCTGTCAGATGGACGCTGCCAGGGGAGGCGGACACTGTTGGACGGACGCTGTCGGATGGACGCCGCCAGGGGAGACGGACACTGTTGGATGGATGCTGTCGAATGGACGCCACCAGGGGAGATGGACACTGTCGGACAGACGCTGGCAGGGGCCCCTTGGGGTGGACACATTATCCCCAGGATAGCCGCTCTGGAGCTCCATGGTCCGGTGTCACTTGTTACACAGCTGCTGCCTATCAGTGATGCTGTATTGAGCGGAGCCAGGGACAGTTTGCTGCTCTCCTCATTATCACCGCTGTGTCCTGGGTGTATGCGAGGCAATAAGATATATGGGGTGTATGGGATTCTGCAGGGTATACTGGGGGTGTATGCGAGGCTGCAGGGTATACTGGGGGGTGTATGCGAGGCTGCAGGGTATACGTGGGGGTGTATGCGAGGCTGCAGGGTATACGTGGGGGGTGTATGCGAGGCTGCAGGGTATACGTGGGGGGTGTATGCGAGGCTACTGGGTATACGGGGTGTATGCGAGGCTACTGGGTATTCGGGGTGTATGCGAGGTCACTGGGTGTACGGGGTGTATGCGAGGCTGCGGGTATACGGGGTGTATGCGAGGCTGCAGGGTATACGGGGTGTATGCGCAGGTGCAGGGTATCAGCGGGGTATGGTTATGCGAGGCCAGGCATACGGGTGTATGAGCCATGGACGGGGTGTATGTGAGGCCACGGGGTGTATGTGAGGCTACTGGGTATACGGGGTGCACATGACGCTGCAGGTGTATGCACGTTTGGAAATTACAGCAAAATAATCAGCAAATCATTTCTGTCAGTAAAAACGCAGCTTCAAATCCATTCATTTTTTATACGTTTTTGCAGTGTTTTTACACTCATTAGGATAAAATCTGCAGAAAAAATACTGAAAGAATATAAATCTGCTGCGCACATGCAAGGAGAAAATAAGGAACGTGTACAGGAGACTTCAAGTCAGGTATTCAGTTTTCTGGGACTTGGAAATCCTTTAGGTTTTGTGACCAATCTGCACAGAAAAAACGGGACAAAACTGCAATGTGTGCACAGACCCTTAGGGTACCTTTACACGCCGCTACTGGTGGGTGGATACAACCAGCTACTTCACGTGCACGAGCACGCACAAACGGTTACAAACGGTAATCGCACCACCTTTACACGCCGCCACAAGCTACTCTACGCTACGTTACATCTATCTCTGGATACACCGCCGGGTGTCTCAAGTTACCTTCTGTAGCTCACCTTACCTCATTTACACACCGCTACAACCAGCTAATATGGGCTGACCTGGTGCAGCAGGGACAGCACATAGGCGTACCACAATTGTGGATTACGAGACGTCCGTACGCTGATAGGACAAAGCAAGGACATCATGATTGGGCAGGCATCGCAGGAGGCTGATTAATACATGACGCTCGAGCAATTGTGTAGTGTGACTGGTCAGCTCCTTATATATGCCGCCCTATGCAGCGACAACCAATCGCAACGCAGGAGCTTCCACCAATGATCGCTGATGGGGCGCGGTATCCCGGAGCCTGTGTCACGCCCCAGGTACATACCAGGTACATCGCCTTGTGTCGACACATCCCTTCTGTTCCTTCTTTACACGCCGATACAGCTCGCTACAATCGCCTGTGTAGCCACCTGTTTCCGGGCAGTGCTCGGAAACAGATGCATCTGTTGCCGGGTGCCTCCTATCGTCTTTACACGCCGCTACTACGGGGTATTTTGCCGCTACAAGCTACATTTGTAGCGTGTAGCTGGTTGTATCCACCCGCCACTGACCCGCCAGTAGCGGCGTGTCAAGGTACCCTTAGGGTACCTTTACACGCGGCTACATTTCTAGGGTGGCTACAGGTAACTTACTGGTTGCAGTGAAATCATGGAGAGATTATTCCATTTGTACACAGCAACAAGATAGAACCTTGTCTCCATGATTTCATTGCAACCAGTAAGTTACCTGTAGCCACCCTAGAAATGTAGCTGCGTGTAAAGGTACCCTTAAAGTGATATGTCTGTTCCACAATATGGCTGGGCTGTCATCACATATGATCGAAGGATCCCACTTATGAAACACTGACCAATCCTGAAAATTCAGGAGTCACGGCGTTTTGCCGATTTGATGTTTTTCTTGGAGATCTGTGCCCGCTCCATGCAGGAACTCTCCCTGCCAGTGCAGAATGGGCTCTATGTACAGGGCACAGCACTAAACCTACACTGCATTGCCTTATCTCAGTGGGGGGGCATAGAGGTCCGACCCCCATCAGTCGTAAAGTAATAGCCCAGTAATACGTTGTCACCCTTATGAGAGGAACAGCGTCAATTTGGGGGCAAGTTGTATTCCATCAATAGTTATGAGAACCGTGTAGATGAAGAAGTGGAGGCCCAGCGGGCGCAGTCCAGACAAAGAATGGCTATTCATCCCTGCACAGGTCCCAACAGCGGGGTCGGCCCAGACCCCACAGTCAGCAAGTGGTGCCATATCACTGCGATCCGCCGCCATCTGCTGCTCCTGGAAATCCCGCTAAGTTGATACATAAGGAAATGGCTGAAACTTCAATATATTTTGCATTTCTTTCCTCACTCATTTCAGATAACTTCAGAATATCCCATCTTGTCTACAGGAGTAACGCTAGCGCTGGACTTTATTCCACCTCTATCCCGCACTTGCGCTATTGTTACCGCCACTGTTGAAGACCATGCAGATAAGAGATTTGTGAGTGCAGGGGGAACCCAGGGGAGTGGACCCCGACGCTGGTTCATGGCTAGGCAGGAAGCCTATACCACTTCATCAGGGGGGATGTCCACTCCCCTGGGTTCCCCCTGCATTCGGTGATCCCTTATCTGCATGGCCACCAACAGTGCCGGTAACATTGAGCATTGATTGTAACCTTACAGTCTGTCTATCTGTTTTCTTGCACTGACATGTCATGTGTAATATGGGAATAATACTGAATTTGTACTATGGGGACTTTATAAGACCAATGTGCTATGATGTGAAATTTGTGTATTTGTAACTTGGCCCTTATACATTTTAACCCCCTAAGTGCGGACTTGTCTCCTGTTACTATTTTTGATATGCAGCTGCACACATGTACTTGTGTAATGTACGACCCTGAACAATCAATGTGTCATATTCTGCTGGTTAACATGTGGTGACAGGTGTCACCTACACCACCTCCTTCACCATAGCTTTTTTCATTTTATATTTAATAAATGACATCTGAATTGCATATATTGGAGCCCCTACTTACTAGAAGCAGCATCAGCATCATGGAGGACATTATACAGACGTACTGAGCAGTATAGCTGTGCATCCAGTACTGGGGTGAAATAAAATATTAGAAAACATCAGCAGTATGAAGGAAATTACATAGAAGTACTCAGCAATGTACTTGTGCATCAGGTAGTGGGGTGAAATAAAATACTAAAAAGCATGGAGGACATTATACAGAAGTATTAAGCAGTGTAGTTGTTAAAACAGCTTTGGCAGAGATATAAAACACTAGAAAACAGCATGGATGACATTGTATAGCAGTATTAAGTAAGCAGTGTAAATCCTGCTTGTGGATAAGATAAAGTTACTAGATGCAGCAGCATCATGGAGCACATTATGCAGAAGTACTGAGCTGTGTAACCATGCATCCAGTGCTGGTGTGAAATAAAATGCTAGAATGCATTAGCAGTATGGAGGAAATTATACAGCAGTACTGAGCTGTGTAACTGTACATTAGGTAATGGGGTGAGATAAAACACTTTCTAGAAAGCAGCAGTATCAAGGGCATTATACAGAAGCAATGTGCTTTGTATCTCTACATCTAGCACTGGTGTGAAATAGACTGCATCAGCAGTATGGAGGGCATTATTCAGACGTACTGAGCTGTGTAGCTGTACATCAGGTAGTGGGGTGAGATAGAACACCTTTTAGAATACATCAGAAGTGTGCAGGACGTAATACAGCAGGTCTGAGCCATGTAGTGATTATTTAATCAGAGACAAGTCAAAACATTTCCTACAAGCTGCAGCACCATGCTCCCCTCACATCTGTATAGACGTCTCCAGGTGGCTGTGATCTGACCCCTCAGTGAGCTGTGGGCCATCTGCTCTTTCAGAGTTTTTCAGAGTGAATGATGAGTTCAAGAAGGAAAGAAGTGGCTCATAAGTGGAGAAAGAAGCAGATCTCTCTGATAACCTTTATTACAAACTTTCTAATAATCACTTGTTTTATACAATCATTTAATAGTTGTTGAGTCAATAGATACAAACTGATCATCTGTCCCTTCCCAGTCCTGCTCACAATGCTGATGAGCTTGTGACAATGTATCAGTGCGGATGAGACGTCTCAGCCTGGACTCCAGAGATGGATGGACATATTGTCTTCAGGACTCGGAGAAGATTTTAGACTTTTTGAAGTAATGGTTTTTAATTGACAGCAAGGATATGAAAATGGCAAAGAAAATAAATGTAAGGAATATTAGAAATGATGACAAAACCTGGAAAACCATTACAGTCACATTACTCTGCTAAGTGTCTGTTGCTCTCTGTTATCAGCCATTCCTGGCTGTGGAGACAGTCATGTCCGTGCTCAGGGCAGCATCTGTCAGTCATTACATCCTCAGATGTTTGTGGCTTTTTTGCATTGCTGCCTGGTGTCTCCGGAGTCGTCCTCGTCCTCCCTGCGGAGGGCTTCCTGCAGGTGATAGATGTATTTAATGGCTGCTCGGAGGGTCTGCACCTTGCTGAGCCGTTTTTCCATATATTCCCCTGGTAGATGCTTTCGGAGCCGGGCGTAGCCCTCATTCACACACTTCACCCGCTGTCTCTCCCTTTCATTCCTCTTCCGGACGTATGATGGTCCATAGTGACTATCACTATTCCCATACTGCAGACAAGGTGGCTGGGCTGGGGGGCAAACCAGGCCGCTGTAATAATGATTGATCCCGGGGGTCTCTACATAAGAGACACGGGTCATGTCCTGACAGCGGTGAAACTGATACAACTCAGGGGGCAAATGGAACATCATGGGGGCATCCACACAGAATGGGGGCAGAGACCAGGGGGATAGAGGCGTCCTCTCCAGCTGACCGTACAGATCACTGCTCATTATTCCGCCAGATCTAGATAATACTGTCCATATACAGGACACAGGAAACATTAAGCAGTAGAATATCAACTGAGTACATCTCCCTATTATACTCCAGAGCTGCACTCACTATTCTGCGGTGCAGTCACTGTGTACATACATTACATTACTGATCCTGAGTTACCTCCTGTATTATACTCCAGAGCTGCACTCACTATTCTGCTGGTGCAGTCACTGTGTACATACATTACATTACTGATTCTGAGTTACCTCCTGTATTATACTCCAGAGCTGCACTCACTATTCTGCTGGGCAGTCACTGTGTACATAATCATTACTGATCCTGAGTTACCTCCTGTATTATACTCCAGAGCTGCACTCACTATTCTGCTGGTGCAGTCACTGTGTACATACATTACTGATCCTGAGTTACCTCCTATATTATACTCCAGAGCTGCACTCACTATTCTGCTGGTGCAGTCACTGTGTACATACATTACATTACTGATCCTGAGTTACCTCCTGTATTATACTCCAGAGCTGCACTCACTATTCTGCTGGTGCAGTCACTGTGTACATACATTACATTACTGATCCTGAGTTACCTCCTGTATTATACTCCAGAGCTGCACTACACTATTCTGCTGGTGCAGTCACTGTGTACATACATTACATTACTGATCCTGAGTTACCTCCTGTATTATACTCCAGAGCTGCACTCACTATTCTGCTGGTGCAGTCACTGTGTACATACATTACATTACTGATCCTGAGTTACCTCCTGTATTATACTCCAGAGCTGCACTCACTATTCTGCTGGTGCAGTCACTGTGTACATACATTACATTACTGATCCTGAGTTACCTCCTGTATTATACTCCAGAGCTGCACTCACTATTCTGCTGGTGCAGTCACTGTGTACATAATTCATTACTGATCCTGAGTTACCTCCTGTATTATACTCCAGAGCTGCACTCACTATTCTGCTGGTGCAGTCACTGTGTACACATTACATTACTGATCCTGAGTTACCTCCTGTATTATACTCCAGAGCTGCACTCACTATTCTGCTGGTGCAGTCACTGTGTACATACATTACATTACTGATCCTGAGTTACCTCTGTATTATACTCCAGAGCTGCACTCACTATTCTGCTGGTGCAGTCACTGTGTACATACATTACATTACTGATCCTGAGTTACTCCTGTATTATACTCCAGAGCTGCACTCACTATTCTGCTGGTGCAGTCACTGTGTACATACATTACATTACTGATCCTGAGTTACCTCCTGTATTATACTCCAGAGCTGCACTCACTATTCTGCTGGTGCAGTCACTGTGTACATACATTACATTATGATCCTGAGTTACCTCTTTTACAGAGCTGTCACTATTCTGTGGTGACACTTTACACATTAATTCTGATCCTGAGTTACCTCTGTATTATACTCCAGAGCTGCACTCACTATTCTGCTGGTGCAGTCACTGTGTACATACATTACATTACTGATCCTGAGTTACCTTCTGTATTATACTCCAGAGCTGCACTCGCCCCATACATGAATATCTCACCTCCCGTGGTGCCGAGCGTGTCTCTGACCTCAGTCTTGGAGCCTCCCTTCCTTTATATCATTTGGGACAATGCTCTGCGTTTTGTATACAAGGATCAATGATCTAATTCCCACAATTAACCTTATGGGGCGGCAGTGTCCGGAGCTGTTTATGGCACAACATGAACATTGTCTGCCGTCACTTTCCCTTCACACCTGAAGTTTTAGGATAAATCCTGCTGCAGTTTCCTGCAGAGGATCACCTGGTTTCTGTAGATCTGGCCTCACATGTTCCTTGCTGTCTTGTTACTTATTTTATTTTTGTGTTTTGCTGGTTTTTGTAGTGCAGTCTGTCATCTTTACCGCTCATTGATATATTAATCACCAGATTTCACAATGCAGAATGCTCACATCACCGATTAGATCTCTTAAGGTACCGTCACACACGGCAATATTGCATGCAATCTCACTGGCAATTTGCTGGTTGCAGTGAAATCATGGAGACATTGTTACATTTGTACACAGCAACAAAATAGAACAATGTGTCCATGATTTCACTGCAACCAGCAAATTGCAAGCAATATTGCTGCGTGTGACGGCACCTTTAGAGCTGATGAGACTGGTGTACTTGCTGTGTAATTCTGATAGAAAACAGTCATCAAGTCCAAGTATGGCCAGGGTCACATTTGCGCTTTGACCCTAGCCTGCCGGATTCCGGTTTCAACTTAGACATTTTTCCAGCACAGCATATCGTTACCGCTATGCGGTGCTGGAAAACGCTGCCCTTAGTTACCCGGTGTGTACCTTAACGACCTGTCACACAGGCAGAGGCTCGGAGTGCGCTTTACAGCGCCGCACAGGAAACGTTGCAGACACGGTTTCCTGTGCGGCGCTGTAATGCGCACTCCGAGCCGCTGCCTGTGTGACAGGCCGTTAAGGTACACATCGGGTAACTAAGGGCAGCGTTTTCCAGCACTGCATAGCGGTAACGATATGCTGTGCTGGAAAAATTTCTAAGTTGAAACCGGAATCCGGCAGGCTAGGGTCAAAGCGCAAATGTGACCCTGGCCTATATTAGGTCTCCACCCATCCAGCCTGAAAATTGCAGCTTGTATGGAGCAGTGTGAGATTTCAGCAGGGCAGAGGGACACTGAAGAGCTGTCAACCAGTTTATGTGGGCAAATATTCAGCAGGAACAGTCAGTCAGCCTGAGTGGAGATTCAGCAGGGAGGAGGGATGCTGAGGAGCTGTCAAGTCAGGATCCGTGGGTGGAGATCCAGCAAGAAGGAGGGAAACTGAGGTGGTCAGTCAGCCTGAGTGGAGATTTAGGAGGGAGGAGGGATGCTGAGGAGCTGTCAAGTCAGGATCGGTGGGTGGAGATCCAGCAGGGAGGAAAACTGAGGTGCTGTCAGTTAGGTTTGGGGGGTGGAGATTCAGCAGGGAGGAGAGACACTAATCAGTGACCCGTAGAAGGGCGAGAGCCCGAAACGGTGCCGTCGTCACCCCGGTACCCCTCCTTGCACTTTGTCATGCAAACCCTGCAATAAAGGACACCGCTGTTTGAAGTCCCGGTGAGTGCCATGTTTTTTCTATTTTGGTTTTGTTACTGACGGGAGCTGTCAGTCAGGATTGCTATGTGGAAATCCAGCAGGAAGGAGGGACGCTGAGGTGCTATCAGTTAGGCTTGGCGGGTGGAGATTCAGCAGGGAGGAGGGACACTGAGGTGCTGTCAGTCAGGCTTGGCGGGTGAAGATTCAGCAGGAATGAGGGACACTGAGGGGAGCTGTCAGTCAGCCAAGGTGGGATAAGATCTAGTAAGGAGGAGGGACACTGAGGAGCTGTCAGTTAGCCTAGGTGGGAGGAGCACTCCAGAAGAATCAGACCCAGTGAACGTAGAGTGCTGCAAAAGATTTGGGTGCCATGCACAGATTCCTGCAGAGAAATTGACATACGATTTATAACCAGGAAAAACTCGCCGTTTATTTTACAATCTCAACATACAAAAGTCTGAACAGAGAGAAATTCCAGGTGAAATCAGCTACAAAACAAACATGGCCACAGGGGAGGTCACTGGCTGTCATCAAACATGCGAGTCAATTTCCATCATGACACTACTCCTAACGTGCATGGATGGCAGAGTTGTAGTTCCACAACCTTTGGGATAGTGTAGATCTGATGGATGCGAGCGACATCCTCTGATGGGAGACCCTCCTGTGTAGACACCGATCATGAGAGAGCTGCACGGACCAATCAGAAGACCGGATCCACAGGAAGTAGTCCTGGAGCGTTCAATCCACCAGATCACAGCTGGCATTGTACATCAGGAGCTGCTCATTCTGCCCAATGTCAAGAATTATAGAAGATCCGCCACTTTTTATTTTAATTTGTCAATATTTTAATCTCAGGGTTTGTTACGCTGCGTATGGGTGCTTACCAATGTATCAGTGCAAATAATAACCATCAGCCTAGAGATTAAGCCGCACTGAGATCTTTGATCATCTCAGGCCATACACTGTAACAAACCCTCAGCTGGGAAAGTTGGAAAAAGAATGTTAATCAGAATTGGGGTGGTCCTGGATCAGAGAAACATGGCTACTTTCTTCAGAACAGTGTTAACCCTGCGAGCGGGTTGTGTGCAGTACTGCAGCTTTGCCCCATTCTGCAATACCAGACACAACCTGCAGACATGAGTGGCGTTGTTTCTGGGAGAAAATGTTGCTTGTAATGTTTTTTTTGCAGTGGACTGCTCCATGTACAATTCTATATGATGCGTCCGAAAGTGAATTACAGAATCTGGTAACAGCGATATTACAGTTTTTCCAGCTTCAGAGCAGCGTTCTGTTCGTTACCCGAGATGTGATGACATGAACTACAAATACAGAGCTACGATGACCGCTGCACTACATCTACCAGCACAGCGGAGCATGCACTATACAGGGGTCTGGCAGATGCTTACATCAGGTGACAGGATTCTCTATGTATGATGAGGGATCTGATCGATCACCAGAGATCCTTCATGCAGTGACGGGCGACGAATGAGATCCAAGTCTTTCAGTTACTGGCGATAAAGGAATCATAGTGACAAGAATGGATGGAACTGTAATCACAAGCGCGGTCCCGCCAGAATATATTAACCATTTTATTACAGGGATCGACTGTATTTACAATATAGTCACTACTGAGGAATCTGCAGAGTAGAGGAGCACGGCGGAGCCCCAAGATCCACCAGAGCAGATGCAGCGGCACTGAGGAGCCACGAGATCCACCAGAGCGGACGCAGCGGCACCGCGGAGCCCAGAAATGCTCCAGAGTGGACGCAGCGGCACCATGGAGCACCAGACTCTTGCCTGCGGCGTGCGCCTTCCTCCCATTAACTCAGTACAACGTGGCGGTCGAAGACGGACTTGCGCTGTTCTTGCACCTGTAACTTCCAGCGCTGCTGCGCGTACTCCACCTTGTTCAGCACGTTGGCGCGGCTCCGAGAGCGGGCGAGCACATCGTGGGCGTTAGCGAAAGGCTGGTGATCCTGAAAGGTAAAAGCAGAGAATGAGAGTCCTAAAATCATCAAGAACGACCAAAACTGAAAATCTTTACTCTCTAACCTGCTAATAGACTCTGTATAAGACCTCGGTGAATGAAAACAGGTCTGACCATGTCCTGCTCACACAGCGGAGAACCCTGTAATCTGGACAGAGCTCTGTACACCCACAGTAAACGATAACGGTGAGAAATAAGTAAGGAGTCTCATGTGAAATGGCCTCCAAGTAAAATCTAACCCCTGGGTCACACTGTGATCTGTGAAAGGTTATTCCAGAGTCACCCACCCGAAGGTGATAATGGTGAGGGTCCGACCACGGAGAGCGGGGACACGCGGGGGTGGGACATGGGCTCCTCTGCTGTCCTCTATGACTCAGCTTTCTCCGTGTCAGTAGAGGGAGCATAGAGGGGCGAGACCCTCCATCATGTCTGACATGTGCCCGGTCCCACCTGACCCACCATTATTAGATTAGCTTTTTCTCACACTGCATTTTGCAGGGTCTGCTAAGATTAAAAACTGGCATATCTCCTGAAGTATACCACCACCAGATACCGTCCTGATAATACCGGCGGTGTACGTATTATAAGACCATTGTCACTACATGTTTATACAACATGCGGCAGCGGACAGGCATTGAGCAGACGGGATCAGGTTACCCCTCTGTTATATTAATCAACATGAACATCTGAGATCTGGAGTAATGGCAGCCGCTCCACCAGCTCTGCTGTGTAAACAGGCGCTATTGTTCGGAGGTGTTTGTGTATAAAGGGGTGGGGACGAGGGGTCGCTGCACCAAAACTGCTGGAATCCGATCGCCAAGGGCGGCTATCGCTCCCTTATAATGCTGATGTATACCAAGTAATGTACATGATATGGAGGAATGCTCCCCATATAACCACAGCACGTCCCGCACATAAAGCCTCCCCCGATATAGGTGCAACCCCCTTGCCCCCCAATGGAGTCACCGCAGCGCACGAGTCCAGACTCACCCCAACATCCTCATCATTCTGTATCAGCTGAGAGTGACCAAAGAGACGTCTCTTCAGCATCGGCTCCACAAGGGTCAGGTACACCATGTACAGCAGGAGTAGGCCGAGGATGGACAGGTAGATGATGATCGTCACCTGCCGAGAAACAAGAGTGCAGTTCTGGAGTATAATACAGGAGGTAACTCAGGATCAGTAATGAAATGTGTGTACACAGTGACTGCACCAGCAGAATAGTGAGTGCAGCTCTGGAGTATAATACAGGAGGTAACTCAGGATCAGTAATGTAATGTATGTACACAGTGACTGCACCAGCAGAATAGTGAGTGCAGCTCTGAAGTATAATACAGGAGGTAACTCAGGATCAGTAATGTAATGTATGTACACAGTGACTGCACCAGCAGAATAGTGAGTGCAGCTCTGAAGTATAATACAGGAGGTAACTCAGGATCAGTAATGTAATGTATGTACACAGTGACTGCACCAGCAGAATAGTGAGTGCAGCTCTGGAGTGTAATACAGGAGGTAACTCAGGATCAGTAATGTAATGTATGTACACAGTGACTGCACCAGCAGAATAGTGAGTGCAGCTCTGAAGTATAATACAGGAGGTAACTCAGGATCAGTAATGTAATGTATGTACACAGTGACTCCACCAGCAGAATAGTGAGTACAGCTCTGGAGTATAATACAGGAGGTAACTCAGGATCAGTAATGTAATGTATGTACACAGTGACTGCACCAGCAGAATAGTGAGTGCAGCTCTGGAGTATAATACAGGAGGTAACTCAGGATCAATAATGTAATGTATGTACACAGTGACTGCACCAGCAGAATAGTGAGTGCAGCTCTGGAGTATGATGCAAAATGTAACTCAGGATCAGTAATGTAATGTATGTACACAGTGACTGCACCAGCAGAATAGTGAGTGCAGCTCTGGAGTATAATACAGGAGGTAACTCAGGATCAGTAATGTAATGTATGTACACAGTGACTGCACCAGCAGAACAGTGAGTGCAGCTCTGGAGTATAATACAGGAGGTAACTCAGGATCAGTAATGTAATGTATGTACACAGTGACTGCACCAGCAGAATAGTGAGTGCAGCTCTGGAGTATAATACAGGAGGTAACTCAGGATCAGTAATGTAATGTATGTACACAGTGACTGCACCAGCAGAATAGTGAGTGCAGCTCTGGAGTATAATACAGGAGGTAACTCAGGATCAGTAATGTATGTACACAGAGACTGCACCAGCAGAATAGTGAGTGCAGCTCTGGAGTATAACACAGGATCAGTAATGTAATAATTTCATGTATACAATACATCCCCTTAATAATTCTCATTGGTAGAACATTTTTGCCCTTCACCAGGATTTCTTGTTTTCCCTGCTGGCTCGTGTACTGATATAAGCCTGACTGCAATATCCTAGATGCTGCTAGTGTAATCTGAAGTCCTGCAAGATTATTATAAAATGACTGTGAGCCCTCGAGGACGGGGGTCCCACTCCCTCCTGTTCCTGTTTGTATGGACTTAATGAATATATTGAACTTGTCTTAGTATACCCTCCTATCATGTAAAGCGCCATGAGAAATAACGGCACTATATAAATAAATAAATAATAATAATAATAATAATAATAATAATAAAAACATGTCTTGTGTGATTTTATAGGAAGATTTGTGGAATCACCAGTTATGCAGTTGTCTAATATCTTAATGCCGCATACCAAGTAGCTGGCATGTTTCAGGATTTTTTCCTTCAGGAGGAACACGTGTATGCTCCGCTGCAGTGAGTGTGCATGTGTATGGCTGGGCGGAGCCTGGGTCACCTGTCAGTAGTGTGTATGATCGCCTGCGGCCAGGACTTACTGCTGAGAGTGCGTGTATGCTCCACTGTAGTCAGTGTGCATGTGTATGGCTGGGCGGAGGCTGGGCCACCTATTAGTAGTGTGTATGATCGCCTACGGCCGGTACTTACTGCTGAGAGTGCGTGTATGTTCTGCTGTAGTGAGTAGGCATGTGTATAGCTGGGCGGAGGCTGGGCCAACTGTTAGTAGTGTGTATAATCGCCTACGGCCGGGACTTACTGCTGAGACTGTGTGTATGCTCCGCTGTAGTGAGTGTGCATGTGTATAGCTGGGCGGAGGCTGGGCCACCTATCAGTGGTGTGTCTGATCGCCTACGGCCGGGACATACTGCTGAGAGTGTGTGTATGCTCTGCTGTAGTGAGTGTGCATGTGTATAGCTGGGCGGAGGCTGGGCCAACTGTTAGTAGTGTGTATGATCGCCTACGGCCGGGACATACTGCTGAGAGTGCGTGTGTGCTCTGCTGTAGTGAGTGTGCATGTGTATAGCTGGGCGGAGGCTGGGCCACCTGTTAGTAGTGTGTATGATCGCCTACGGCCGGGACATACTGCTGAGAGAGCGTGTATGCTCCGCTGTAGTGAGTGTGCATGTGTATAGCTGGGCGGAGGCTGGGCCACCTGTTAGTAGTGTGTATGATCGCCTACGGCCGGGACATACTGCTGAGAGTGCGTGTATGCTCCGCTGTAGTGAGTGTGCATGTGTATAGCTGGGCGGAGGCTGGGCCACCTGTTAGTAGTGTGTATGATCGCCTACAGCCGGGACTTACTGCTGAGAGAGCGTGTATGCTCCGCTGTAGTGAGTGTGCATGTGTATAGCTGGGCGAAGGATGGGCCACCTGTCAGTAGTGTGTATGATCGCCTGCGTACAAGGCTTCCTGTTCAGGATGCGTGTATGCTCCACTGTAATGAGATTGCATGTGTATTGCTAGTCGGAGGTATGTATATGATCGCCTGTGGCTCACCTTGATGGTGACGGAGCTCCTCTCCTCGTATTTACACTCACAGCGCAGACAATACGCCTCTACATCCGGTCCCGGCACAGGCATGGGGGTGACAACATGGAGGCAATCACTGAGATCAGGAGAAAAAAAATAATCATCATCTGCTCCACACAACAAAACACATCAATGATTCACTTCATTCTACAGATCCATCTAATATCAGCAGATCCCTCAGAATCCTAGGGGGGGGCTTCACATCTGTGTCCCCCCCATTACCCCTCTCATAAAGGAACAGATCAGATATCAGACGAAAATCATAAACAAAAGCGCTGACCTCAGCTGCCAGCATGCAGATGCCGAGGCCCTGCAGCAGTGAGCGGGCCC
This sequence comes from Allobates femoralis, assembly GCA_033576535.1. Taxonomy (NCBI): domain Eukaryota; kingdom Metazoa; phylum Chordata; class Amphibia; order Anura; family Aromobatidae; genus Allobates; species Allobates femoralis. Next base: position 34,919,299 of record JARQOC010000010.1, read on the forward strand.
ACAGCTGTCTGAGGGGAGGCAGAGGAGACCCGCACACAGATAGTGACCCTCTCTCCCACTTTCCTCTCCTGCTCTGTACTGATCTATGTGATCAGTACCCAATAGGAGAGAAAGCTTACCGAGAGCTGTATGGAGGCTGAAGGACCCTCCAGTTCCAGTCATGTGCCTGATCACATGACTGAAATCAAGGCCCTAAAAGTAACTGCTTCTGCTTAACTTCTGCAGCCTCCATGCAGCTCTCAGTGCCTCTTCTCCTGCTCTGCACGAATCAATATCATCTGAATGTGGTAATTTGTGTGTGTATCTGTTTGTGTGTCTGATCATGTATGTATGTACGTGTGTGTCTCTCTGTGTATCCGTATCTTTGTGTGTGTGTTTGTATGCGTGTATATCTGTATCTGTGTATCTGTATGTGCATGTAGCAGAGCTGTGTGTGTTTGTATGTGCATGCATTGTACATGTAGCAGAGCTGGGTATGTAGTGTCCATGTAGCAGAGACATATGTGTTTCTGTATGTGTAGTGTGCATGTAACAGAGCTGCGTGTGCCTGTATGTGCATGAATTAGGCATGTACCTGTGCTGTGTGTGTATCTATGTTCATGTAGTAAAGCTGTGTGTATTATGTGTTGTGTGCACGTAGCAGAGCTGTGTGTTTACATGTGCATGTAGCAGAGCCATCTATGTCTATGGGCATGTATGACTATGTGTAGTGTGCATGTAGCAGAGCATGTATATGTGCATGCATTGTACATGTAGCAGAGATGGGTATGTAGTGTCCATGTAGCAGGGCCATATGTGTATCTGCAGTTTGCATGTAACAAAGCTGCGTGTCTGTATGTGCATGAATTGGGCATATACCAGTGCTGTGTGTGTTGTATCTGTATGTTCATGTAGTAGAGCTGTGTGTGTACTATGTGTAGTGTGCATGTAGTAAAGCTGTGTGTGTCTATATGTGCATGTAGCAGAGCCATCTATGCCTATGGGCATGTAGCAGAGCTGTGTATGTGTCATATATAATTTGGAGAGGTGGGGGCGGAGTGAAAAAGGGGCCCATTAAGACTCTTTCGCCCGGAGCCCACAAAAATCTGGAGCCGGCCTTGTCTGCCGCCGTCTGTGAAGAGAAACATTCTTGTTACCAGCCAGAGCTCTGCTTTTGTCACAATGTATCAGTGCAGACGATGCTCTGCGAGATTTACACAGCGACTCTCATGTGTGGTGGACTCCAGGCTCCACTGATACATTGGAGCAAATAGCAGAATGTGGTCTGTTCAGTGACTGCGAGCCTAGATCTGGAGGAATCTGGTGGATCCTTGCTGCTTTCTACATTCTGTAACAGACATATGAGGAGGCGTTCAGCACTGACCAGTCCTTCTGTGTCACGTTCCGGTTGTAGATATTCCCCGGTTTGTCCTTGTAGGGAGGACAGATACATTTGCAGCGAACGTCCTCCGAATTCTGGAAATCAATTAAAGCAATTAAACCAAAGTGACTGATACATAAAGGAATGAGAGTGGTGATCAAGGTGACTGCAGGGGAGGGCCTGGGGAGGGTGCCAGCCTACTCAAGGGAGGGCCTGGGGAGGGTGCCAGCCTACTCAAGGGAGGGCCTGGGGAGGGTGCCAGCCTGCTCAAGGGAGGGCCCGGCGAGGATCCCTGTCTGCGCAGGGGAGGGTGCCAGCCTACTCAAGGGAGGGCCTGGGGAGGATGCCAGCCTACTCAATAGAGGGCCTGGCGACGATCCCTGTCTGCGTGGGGGAGGGTACGGTGAGGGTGCCAGCCTACTCAAGGGAGGCCTGGCGACGATCCCTGTCTGTGCGGGGGAGGGCACAGTGAGGGTGCCAGCCTACTCAAGGGAGGGCCTGGCGACGATCCCTGTCTGCGTGGGGGAGGGTACGGTGAGGGTGCCAGCCTACTCAAGGGAGGGCCTGGCGACGATCCCTGTCTGCGCGGGGGAGGGCCTGGCGACGATCCCTGTCTGCGCGGGGGAGGGCCTGGCGATGATCCCTGTCGGCGCGGGGGAGGGCCCGGCGACGATCCCTGTCGGCGCGGGGGAGGGCCCGGCGACGATCCCTGTCGGCGTGGGGGAGGGTACAGTGAGGGTGCCAGCCTACTCAAGGGAGGGCCTGGCGACGGTCCCTGTCTGCGTGGAGGAGGGCCTGGTGACGATCCCTGTCTGCGTGGAGGAAGGTACGGTGAGGGTGCCAGCCTACTCAAGGGAGGGCCTGGCGACGATCCCTGTCTGCGCGGGGGAGGGCCCGGCGACGATCCATGTCGGCGCGGGGGAGGGCCTGGTGACGATCCCTGTCGGCGTGGGGGAGGGTACAGTGAGGGTGCCAGCCTACTCAAGGGAGGGCCTGGCGACGATCCCTGTCTGCGTGGAGGAGGGTATGGTGAGGCTGCCAGCCTACTCAAGGGAGGGCCTGGCGACGATCCCTGTCTGCGCGGGGGAGGGCCCGGCGACGATCCCTGTCTGCGCGGGGGAGGGCCTGGTGACGATCCCTGTCTGTGTGGAGGAGGGTACAGTGAGGGTGCCAGCCTACTCAAGGGAGGGCCCGGCGACGATCCCTGTCGGCGCGGGGGAGGGCCCGGCGACGATCCCTGTCGGCGCGGGGGAGGGCCCGGCGACGATCCCTGTCGGCGCGGGGGAGGGCCCGGCGACGATCCCTGTCGGCGCGGGGGAGGGCCCGGCGACGATCCCTGTCTGCGCGGGGGAGGGTACAGTGAGGGTGCCAGCCTACTCAAGGGAGGGCCTGGTGACGATCCCTGTCTGCGTGGAGGAGGGTACAGTGAGGGTGCCAGCCTACTCAAGGGAGGGCCTGGCGAAGATCCCTGTCTGCGCGGGGGAGGGCCGGCGACGATCCCTGTCTGCGCGGGGGAGGGTACGGTGAGGGTGCCAGCCTACTCAAGGGAGGGCCTGGCGACAATCCCTGTCTGCGCGGGGGAGGGCCTGGTGACGATCCCTGTCTGCGCGGGGGAGGGTACAGTGAGGGTGCCAGCCTACTCAAGGGAGGGCCTGGCGACGATCCCTGTCTGCGCGGGGGAGGGCCCGGCGACGATCCCTGTCTGCGCGGGGGAGGGCCCGGCGACGATCCCTGTCTGCGCGGGGGAGGGCCCGGCGACGATCCCTGTCTGCGCGGGGGAGGGCCCGGCGACGATCCCTGTCTGCGCGGGGGAGGGCCCGGCGACGATCCCTGTCTGCGCGGGGGAGGGCCCGGCGACGATCCCTGTCTGCGCGGGGGAGGGCCCGGCGACGATCCCTGTCTGCGCGGGGGAGGGCCCGGCGACGATCCCTGTCTGCGCGGGGGAGGGCCCGGCGACGATCCCTGTCTGCGCGGGGGAGGGCCCGGCGACGATCCCTGTCTGCGCGGGGGAGGGCCCGGCGACGATCCCTGTCTGCGCGGGGGAGGGCCCGGCGACGATCCCTGTCTGCGCGGGGGAGGGCCCGGCGACGATCCCTGTCTGCGCGGGGGAGGGCCCGGCGACGATCCCTGTCTGCGCGGGGGAGGGCCCGGCGACGATCCTGTCTGCGCGGGGGAGGGCCCGGCGACGATCCCTGTCTGCGCGGGGGAGGGCCCGGCGACGATCCCTGTCTGCGCGGGGGAGGGCCCGGCGACGATCCCTGTCTGCGCGGGGGAGGGCCCGGCGACGATCCCTGTCTGCGCGGGGGAGGGCCCGGCGACGATCCCTGTCTGCGCGGGGGAGGGCCCGGCGACGATCCCTGTCTGCGCGGGGGAGGGCCCGGCGACGATCCCTGTCTGCGCGGGGGAGGGCCCGGCGACGATCCCTGTCTGCGCGGGGGAGGGCCCGGCGACGATCCCTGTCTGCGCGGGGGAGGGCCCGGCGACGATCCCTGTCTGCGCGGGGGAGGGCCCGGCGACGATCCCTGTCTGCGCGGGGGAGGGCCCGGCGACGATCCCTGTCTGCGCGGGGGAGGGCCCGGCGACGATCCCTGTCTGCGCGGGGGAGGGCCCGGCGACGATCCCTGTCTGCGGGGGGAGGGCCCGGCGACGATCCCTGTCTGCGCGGGGGAGGGCCCGGCGACGATCCCTGTCTGCGCGGGGGAGGGCCCGGCGACGATCCCTGTCTGCGCGGGGGAGGGTACGGTGAGGGTGCCAGCCTACTCAAGGGAGGGCCTGGTGACGATCCCTGTCTGCGTGGAGGAGGGTACGGTGAGGGTGCCAGCCTACTCAAGGGAGGGCCTGGCGAAGATCCCTGTCTGCGCGGGGGAGGGCCCGGCGACGATCCCTGTCTGCGCGGGGGAGGGTACGGTGAGGGTGCCAGCCTACTCAAGGGAGGGCCTGGCGACGATTCCTGTCTGCGCGGGGGAGGGCCGGCGACAATCCTGTCTGCGCGGGGGAGGGCCTGGTGACGATCCCTGTCTGCGCGGGGGAGGGTACAGTGAGGGTGCCAGCCTACTCAAGGGAGGGCCTGGCGACGATCCCTGTCTGTGTGGGGGAGGGTCCAGCAAGGATCTCTGTCTGCGCGGGGGAGGGCCGGCGACGATCCCTGTCTGGCGGGGGAGGGCCCGGCGACGATCCCTGTCGGCGCGGGGGAGGGCCCGGTGACGATCCCTGTCGGCGCGGGGGAGGGCCTGGTGACGATCCCTGTCTGCGTGGGGGAGGGCCTGGTGACGATCCCTGTCTGCGCGGGGGAGGGCCCGGCGACGATCCCTGTCTGCGCGGGGGAGGGCCCGGCGACGATCCCTGTCGGCGCGGGGGAGGGCCTGGTGACGATCCCTGTCTGCGTGGGGGAGGGCCTGGTGACGATCCCTGTCTGCGCGGGGGAGGGCCCGGCGACGATCCCTGTCTGCGTGGGGGAGGGTACGGTGAGGGTGCCAGCCTACTCAAGGGAGGGCCCGGCGAAGATCCCTGTCTGCTCGGGGAGGGCTCAGCTGTGATCTGTGTCTATACAAGGGGGTTGTCAGCAGTCGCTGTGTACATTTGGGGTCGGGGGGTGTCAGCCGCACACAGGCTCCGCTCCTCTCACCTTCTCCTCGGTGCCGGGCACGGCGGTCAGCAGCAGGATCACCACCGCGGTGAATGCCGGGATCGCCGCCATCATCACTGATCCCGAGCAGCCCGGACCCTGCAGTCAGCTGACTCCAAAACAACAGCAGCTGCCCCACTTCCGGCCGACTTCCGGGTCAGTGCGCACCGCAATTCCCTTCCTTTCGCGTGACCCGGGCGTTGTAGATGAGTTCCGCTCTCTTGTCCGCCCCCTGGCGGACGTCTTTGTACCTGCAGAGCGTCTAAGGAGATCACAATTTATCCTTTATCTAGGAGATCACACATTTATATTTATTTAGCATTTTCAGGATGGCTTTAAAGGCCCAGTCACACACAGATATCTGTGCAGATATTGGTCACAGATCTGTCTTACATTTGTACACAGCCACAAAATGGGACAATGTGTCCATGATTTCACTGCAACCAGAGATCTGTGACCAATCTCTGCACAATTATCTGTGTGTGACTGGGCCTTTATAGTAGAAGTGTGTCCTGCCACAGTGCTGCTTGTACAGTGTCACAGACCCTCAGCTGTGAAGGAGCCCAATCTCGCAGTGACTGACATTAATCATACATGGTGACTGACTGTAGGCCGTGTTCACACGCTGCAGATTTCTCACAATACGCGTTTAATGAAGTTTTATTCACCCAAAATGCAGCTGTAAGCAGCGGTTTCAGATTTTCATTCCTTTTAATTTTGAAAAAAACGCTGCAAAAACCTGAGAGCACTGATTCCTGCAGATGTAAAAAGCGCAAGGTGTGAACAGGGCGGTGCAGTCACCCCCGGGCCCCGGAGCCTGAGGGGCCCAGCAGGTGCCCCTGTCCCATGTAATATTACCGTCCTGGGATCGGTGTGGCCTGTCGGTGGTTTCCCCCGGGACTCGCACACTTTATTCCGTGTTGTCACGTGTGTGAGGCTGACGTGTCCTCGTGGAGCTGCGGTCACGTGCGGAGGAGGCTCGAGCTATTGATCTCATGGGGCGCTCAGCGTGGGGTGCAGCGGCCTCGTTGTACAGCGTTACCATGGTAACCAACCGTGCAGCGAAGGCTCAGCCGCCGAAAAGAGAAAAGTGTAATTAGATTGTGAGGACGGAGCGGAGGCGCCACCATCACAGCACCTCCGCCCTGCTCACACAGCTGGGGAGTTGTTACATTTACATCCTGTTCACACAATGTGTCACCTGCACCGATACATCGGAACAAACCACCAGCACCGCACTGAGGTTTGTGCTGCTGTGTGTGTGACATTGCAATGAACCCTCATGGCGGCTTACACACACCAATTTATCTGCCCAACTTCTGAACAAATCTCTGGTTGCAGTGAAATCATGGACACATTGTTACATTGTACACAGCCACAAAATGAACAATGTGTCCATGATTTCACTGCAACCAGTAATTTGCCAGTGAAATTCCTAGAAAAGTTGCCGCATGTAAAGGTACCCTTAGGGCCACTTAGTTATTTTTACCTTAACGAGTTTGTTTGGGGCTATAAGTAATTTTTGCAATCGGGTTTCATTAAACATTTTCCCCATTTGCCTTTTACTGCCTCCGTGTTGTGCTGTCTATTGCTGTCTATTGCTGTCTATTGCTGGCTGCAGATGGATTTAACTGAAAGTCCATCAGTGAGCTCATTCAGAGATCTGACAGGCGAGTGTACACATCAGGGTGTGAGTACAGACTGCAGTGCGTGGAGCGGCCTGGTGACCCGACCTCAGCAGCCTCATACATAGCGATACGGCTGTGCAGGTGGAGTAGACCTGGGCCGCTCTGTGCGCTGCGCTCTGTTCTCGGACGTCTGAATTTGGCCTCTTTTTCTGAGCTTTTCTCAGCTGATTTATGACCACATCCAAGTTTAATGTGAAGGAAATGTCAAAAGCTCAACTGCAAAAATGTTTGTGCAAAATTAGCTGGACAACAACCACCCACCACCGCCCCCGGGCTCCATGTGGGGCGATCACAGCTTGTTGTGTAAGATCTGCCCAGTGTTGTAGCGTTGCTTCACTCCCCTGCACATCAGCTCCTCTGTATGATACCAGTCTCCTCCCACACTGCTGCCCCTGACGACTCCGACTCCCTGCGCTACCACTCCTCACGTCACCTGCTCCCCGCGCTACCACCCCTGATGTCGCCCGCTCCACGTCACCCGCTCCTCACATCGCCCGCTCCCCATGCTACCAATCCTCATCTCACCTGCTCCCCGCTCTACCACTCCTCATGTCGCCCACTCCCATGTTGCCGCCCCTGATGTTGGCCGCTCCCCATACTACCATCCCTGATGTTGGCCACTTCCCGTACTGCCACCCTTGATGTTGGCCGCTCCCGTACTACCACCCCTGATGTTGGCCGCTCCCCGTACTACCACCCCTGATGTTGGCCGCTCCCCGTACTACCACCCCTGATGTTGGCCGCTCCCCGTACTGCCACCCTGATGTTGGCCGCTCCCCATACTACCATCCCTGATGTTGGCCGCTTCCCGTACTGCCACCCTTGATGTTGGCCGCTCCCCGTACTACCATCCCTGATGTTGGCCGCTTCCCGTACTGCCACCCTTGATGTTGGCCACTCCCCGTACTGCCACCCCTGATGTTGGCCGCTCCCCGTACTGCCACCCCTGATGTTGGCTGCTCCCCGTACTACCACCCCTGATGTTGGCTGCTCCCCGTACTGCCACCCCTGATGTTGGCTGCTCCCCGTACTGCCACCCTTGATGTTGGCTGCTCCCCGTACTGCCACCCCTGATGTTGGCTGTTCCCCGTACTGCCACCCTGATGTTGGCCGCTCCTCGCGCTGCCGATCTTAACATCGCCGCTCCCTACATTAACCGCTTCCTGCACTGCCACCCCTCACGTCACCCACTCCCCGCGCTGCTGACCCTGATGTTGGCCACTCCCAACGCTGTTGCTCCTAACGTCGCCCGCTCCCTGTGCTGCCGCTCCTGACAACTCTCACCGTCATTTCAAACTTGGTTCTGAGCATTCTTAGTCCAAAAACCTGGATCTGGCTTACGGATCTAGCAAGATACGGATTCCACCGGATCCAGGTTCAGTAGAGCCATATTGTAATTTATCATTGCCCCTGATCTGGGTGTTCACATTTTTGTCACTGAGACCAAAATTGGTCCAACTTCAGCAGCCGGCGTCCGGGAGCCACATCCGATTTTATGTCGGATCTGGCGTGATCTGGCGCCCCCTAACATGGGAGTCTATGGTGCCGGATCCGACATAAAATCGGATGCTGCTAAACTTCAGCACCTGGAGCTGTCCCCTGCAGAGATTTCAGGACCGAGGCTAACTCCCCGCTAGCCACGATCTTGAGATTTCAGCAGCTGCAGCTGCGATCTGCCGGTTCCGGCAGAAAACAGGATCGGAGGGCAAAGGTTCTGTTTGTCCGGGGTAGTCAGGTTCTGTCCGGTGTTTCCTGCAAAACACCGGACAGAACCTGATACACCACAACCGTGGTGTGAAACCGGCCAGATGCAATATGGGTTTGATCTTAATCCACCAAAGACTCCAATAGATAATGCCGCTAAACTGGTGACAAGGATCATAGTGGTGTCATAATAAAACAGAGCTGCACTGTAAAGCATGGCGATTTTATGTCGGATCCAGCGCCATAGACTCCAATGTTAGGGGGCGCCGGATCACGCAGGATCTGGGGAGATCCGATTTTTGCATCGGGAATAATAACGCTGCATGCAACGTTTTTGTGTCCGGGAGAAAAATCTGAATTCTCCCGGATCCTCCCAGACAGATGGAAACCGGAGGGCAAATAGCTGCTATCCGGCTCCATAGGAATACTATAGGGCAGAAATCTGATCCGGGGCTGTGCAACCGGCCTTACACTGCAGCTCTGCTCTATCAGACCGGACTTGTAGCCAGAGTCTTGTTGTCTACTTTATCCTTTGATGTCTCTTTAGTTTCTTCTACAATCTGTATACATTATACAGGTGTCGATCACTGCTGAGAAGGTGAACAGCTGAAGTTTGCTACAATGTATCAGTATAGAACTTCCTATGTGAACTAAACAATGAGGCAAATAACATCCATCTCCTGTCCTGATAGGCTGAGCCACGAGGCCGAAACTCCACCCACTGCGTCCACCAGTGGCTGCACAGACGTAAAACAGAATCCTGCAGTCACTGGCGGGCGAGTGTGAGTGAGCATAGGTGAGTGTGAGTGAGTGTGAGAGTGTAGGCAACTGAGCAAGTGTGAGCAAATACAGGCCAGCGAGTGTGAGTGAGCATAGGTGAGTGTGAGTGAGTGTGAGAGTGCAGGCAACTGAGCAAGTGTGAGCAAATACAGGCCAGCGAGTATGAGTGAGCATAGGTGAGTGTGAGTGAGTGTGAGAGTGCAGGCAACTGAGCAAGTGTGAGCAAATACAGGCCAGCGAGTGTGAGTGAGCATAGGTGAGTGTGAGTGAGTGTGAGAGTGCAGGCAACTGAGCAAGTGTGAGCAAATACAGGCCAGCGAGTGTGAGTGAGCATAGGTGAGTGTGAGTGAGTGTGAGAGTGCAGGCAACTAAGCAAATACAGGCCAGTGAGTGTGAGTGAGCATAGGTGAGTGTGAGTGAGTGTGAGAGTGTAGGCAACTGAGCAAGTGTGAGCAAATACAGGCCAGCGAGTGTGAGTGAGCATAGGTGAGTGTGAGTGTGAGAGTGTAGGCAACTGAGCAAGTGTGAGCAAATACAGGCCAGCGAGTGTGAGTGAGCATAGGTGAGTGTGAGTGTGAGAGTGCAGGCAACTGAGCAAGTGTGAGCAAATACAGGCCAGCAAGTGTGAGTGAGCATAGGTGAGTGTGAGTGAGTGTGAGAGTGCAGGCAACTGAGCAAGTGTGAGCAAATACAGGCCAGCGAGTGTGAGTGAGCATAGGTGAGTGTGAGAGTACAGGCAACTGAGCAAGTGTGAGCAAATACAGGCCAGCGAGTGTGAGTGAGCATAGGTGAGTGCAAGCGAGTGTGAGAGTGCAGGCAACTAAGCAAATACAGGCCAGCGAGTGTGAGTGAGCATAGATGAGTGTAAGCGAGTGTGAGAGTACAGGCAACTAAGCAAATATAGGCCAGCGAGTATGAGTGAGCATAGGTGAGTGTGAGCAAGTGTGAGAGTGCAGGCAACTAAGCAAATACAGGCCAGCGAGTGTGAGTGAGCATAGGTGAGTGTAAGCGAGTGTGAGAGTGCAGGCAACTAAGCAAATACAGGCCAGCGAGTGTGAGTGAGCATAGGTGAGTGTGAGCAAGTGTGAGAGTACAGGCAACTAAGCAAATACAGGCCAGCGAGTGTGAGTGAGCATAGATGAGTGTAAGCGAGTGTGAGAGTACAGGCAACTAAGCAAATATAGGCCAGCGAGTATGAGTGAGCATAGGTGAGTGTGAGCAAGTGTGAGAGTGCAGGCAACTAAGCAAATACAGGCCAGCGAGTGTGAGTGAGCATAGGTGAGTGTAAGCGAGTGTGAGAGTGCAGGCAACTAAGCAAATACAGGCCAGCGAGTGTGAGTGAGCATAGGTGAGTGTGAGCGAGTGTGAGAGTGCAGGCAACTAAGCAAATACAGGCCAGCGAGTGTGAGTGAGCATAGGTGAGTGTAAGCGAGTGTGAGAGTGCAGGCAACTAAGCAAATACAGGCCAGCGAGTGTGAGTGAGCATAGGTGAGTGTGAGCAAGTGTGAGAGTACAGGCAACTAAGCAAATACAGGCCAGCGAGTGTGAGTGAGCATAGATGAGTGTAAGCGAGTGTGAGAGTACAGGCAACTAAGCAAATATAGGCCAGCGAGTGTGAGTGAGCATAGGTGAGTGTGAGCAAGTGTGAGAGTGCAGGCAACTAAGCAAATACAGGCCAGCGAGTGTGAGTGAGCATAGGTGAGTGTAAGCGAGTGTGAGAGTGCAGGCAACTAAGCAAATACAGGCCAGCGAGTGTGAGTGAGCATAGGTGAGTGTGAGCGAGTGTGAGAGTGCAGGCAACTGGGCAAGTGTGAGCAAACACAGGCCAGCGAGTGTGAGTGAATGCACACAAATGTGAGTGAGTGAGAACCAATGAGCACTGCGGAGAGTGAGGGCCATTGAGAATGAGTGAGAGTACGCCTTGTGAGATTCGGATCTCAGGTGCGGAGCCGAGGGAGAGCTGAACCTCCATCTTTTCCATTGTCTCTCTCTGCATGTATCGCTCTGCACTGATGATATCCGATGTCACCAATCTGCCCCATAGTATAACACTGGAGTGAGCGCTGATCTGCCCCATAGTATAACACTGGAGTGAGCGCTGATCTGCCCCATAGTATAACACTGGAGTGAGCGCTGATCTGCCCCATAGTATAACACTGGAGTGAGCGCTGATCTGCCCCATAGTATAACACTGGAGTGAGCGCTGATCTGCCCCATAGTATAACACTGGAGTGAGCGCTGATCTGCCCCATAGTATAACACTGGAGTGAGCGCTGATCTGCCCCATAGTATAACACTGGAGTGAGCGCTGATCTGCCCCATAGTATAACACTGGAGTGAGCACCAATCTGCCCCATAGTATAACACTGGAGTGAGCGCTGATCTGCCCCATAGTATAACACTGGAGTGAGCGCTGATCTGCCCCATAGTATAACACTGGAGCGAGCGCTGATCTGCCCCATAGTATAACACTGGAGTGAGCGCTGATCTGCCGCATAGTATAACACTGGAGCGAGCGCTGATCTGCCCCATAGTATAACACTGGAGCGAGCGCTGATCTGCCGCATAGTATAACACTGGAGTGAGCGCTGATTTACCCCATAATATAACACTGGAGCGAGCGCTGATCTGCCGCATAGTATAACACTGGAGTGAGCGCTGATCTGCCCCATAGTGTAACACTGGAGCGAGCTCTGATCTGCCGCATAGTATAACACTGGCTGGGCAGCATGCTGGTTGATCTATAGATATTTGACTCTATGTGGCACCGTGATGGAGACCCTTGATGGGTTCCCTATTAAATGTTTCTTTTTTGTGGTTTTAACTGTTTTTATTTTTCTTTTTTCTGCTGTTTTAGTTTTTAGTTGTGTCACCATCCATTGATTGAGCCTGAGAGATTTGAATGATGCCCTATATATCATCACAATCCTGATCTGGAGGAGAAATTAGTCTCAGAGACGACACCTTTTGGATTGAAGAGAGAATGTACAAATTGCTGAAAAATGTATATCTTTATGTTGATTTATACATATATGTATTCATGCTGATACTTCCCCTTCCTTTTGAGTTTGTCTCCTAGAATACTCTTCCTATATACCTCCAGATAGTGGTCTGTGATGTTTCCATGTGGGGGGGGATATTCATTGAGTCAAAAAACGCCATATTTATGATATGGGCAATTTTGCCCTATTGTAAAATGGCGCCCGCAATCCGCGCATGCGCGGTCGCCCGTCCCTCGCTGTGCGGCAGAAGGCTTCTGTGAAGGACGGATGTGACGTCGTGACGCACATCCGGTCTGTGAAGGCCGGAAACCGCGAGTGATGGATGGCGCGGCCTCGTGTATGCGGTACAGGTGCGGGGAGGCAATCAGTCAGGCGTAGGTGACATATAAGGACTAGAGGCTGGATAGAGAACATGCCCCTGAGGAAGCTGAGGGAAACGCGTTGGGGTACTCCAGAGTGCCATCTACCTCCAGCAGTGGCTATGGGTAAGCAAGAAACTACTCCTGGGTGTATATAGTGGGATAGGAGGGGAACTGGTTGTTACATACCATGCAGGGCATGCGAATCATTGAGGATATAGTGACTATGTGGCAGATAGTTACTTTTCCCTTGATCTTCTGACCTAAACCTCTATAAATATTCTCACTATAACCTATGTGGTGATATGTTTGTACCCCATTGTCACTGGTTGTTTGGTAGTGAAAGGCCACTAACCTGTCTCTAAGACACCAGACTATATTACATCTTTTATTACTTATGTGCAATATGTAGCTTGTTTTTATCGTGTGCATTATTTCATAATAAAGAGCATTGAGATAGAACAGGCTTGTTTTTTGCAATTATTATTTTTGGTTTAAAACTCTCTGCCTCCGGAAACTATGTTTGAAATTGAATGTAGGAGAGTCCAATTATACGATTTTTACCATCCATATAAAACTCAGTTGTTTAAAATACCCATAGTATAACACTGCAGCGATCAATGATCTGCCCCATAGTGTAACACTGGAGCGAGCACTGATCTGTCCCATAGTATAACACTGGAGCGAGAGCTGATCTGTCCCATAGTATAACACTGGAGCGAGAGCTGATCTGTGCCATAATATAACACTGGAGCAAGCGCTGATCTGCCCCATAATGTAACACTGGAGCGAGCGTCAATCTGCCCCATAGTATAACACTGGAGCAAGCGCTGATCTGCCCCATAGTATAACACTGGAGCGAGCACCAATCTGCCCCATAGTATAAAACTGGAGCGAGGACTTATCTGCCCCATAGTGTAATACTGGAGCGAGCGCTGATCTGCCCCATAGTATAACACTGGAGCAAGCGCTGATCTGCCCCATAGTATAACACTGGAGCGAGCACTTATCTGCCCCATAGTATAACACTGGAGCGAGCTCTGATCGGCCCCATAGTATAACACTGGAGCGAGCACCGATCTGTCCCATAATGTAACACTGGAGCGAGCACCAATCTGCCCCATAGTATAACACTGGAGTGAGCTCTGATTTACCCCATAATATAACACTGGAGCGAGTGCCGATCTGCTCCATAGTGTAACACTGGAGTGAGCGCTGATCTGCCCCATAGTATAACACTAGAGCAAGCTCTGATTTGTCCCATAGTGTAACACTGGAGCAAGCACTGATCTGCCCCATATTGTAACACTGAAGCGAGCTCTGATTTGCCCCATAATATAACACTGAAGCGAGCGTTGATCTGTCCCATAGTATAACACTGGAGCGAGCGCTGATCTGCCCCATAGTATAACACTGGAGCGAGCGCTGATCTGCCCCATAGTATAACCGTGGAGCGAGCGCTGATCTGCCCCATAGTATAACACTGGAGCGAGCGCTGATCTGTCCCGTAGTATAAAACTGGAGCGAGCGCTGATCTGTCCATAGTATAACACTGGAGCGAGAGCTGATCTGCCCCATAGTATAAAACTGGAGCGAGCGCTGATCTGCCCCATAGTGTAACACTGGAGCGAGCGCTTATCTGCCCCATAGTATAACACTGGAGCAAGCGCTGATCTGCCCCATAGTATAACACTGAAGTGAGCGCTGATCTGCCCCATAGTATAACACTGGAGCGAGCGCTGATCTGTCCCATAGTATAAAACTGGAGCGAGCGCTGATCTGTCCATAGTATAACACTGGAGCGAGCGCTGATCTGCCCCATAGTATACCACTGGAGCAAGCGCCGATCTGTCCTATAGTGTAACACTGGAGTGAGTGACACTGTCAGATATAGATTGGCTGGCTCACTCCAGTGTTATACTATGGGGCAGATCAGCGCTCGCTCCAGTGTTATACTATGGGGCATATCGGGCTCACTCCAGTGTTATACTATGGGGCATATCAGCGCTCGCTCCATTGTTATACTATGGTACAGATCGGCGCTCGCTCCAGTATTATACTATGGGGCAGATCGGGCTCGCTGCAGATTTATACTATAGGACAGATCAGTGCTCGCTCCAGTGTTATATTATGGGGCAGATCAGCGCTCGCTCCAGTGTTATACTATGGGACAGATCAGCGCTCGCTCCAGAGTTACATTATGGGGCAGATCGGGCTTGCTCTAGTGTTATACTATGGGGCAGATCAGCGCTCGCTCTAGTGTTACAATATGGGGCTGATCAGCGCTCGCTCCAGTGTTATACTATGGGGTATATCATCGCTTGCTCCAGTGTTACACTATGGGGTAGATCAGGCTCGCTCCAGTGTTACACTTTGGGGTAGATCAGGCTCGCTCCAGTGCTATACTATGGGGCAGATCAGCGCTCGCTCCAGTGCTATACTATGGGGCAGATCAGCGCTTGCTCCAGTGTTACACTGGGGCAGATTGGCACTCACTCCAGTGTTACACTGGGGCAGATTGGCACTCACTCGTGTTACACTGGGGCAGATTGGTGCTCGCTCCAGTGTTATACTATGGGGCATATCAGCGCTCGCTCCATTGTTATACTATGGTACAGATCGGCGCTCGCTCCAGTATTATACTATGGGGCAGATCGGGCTCGCTGCAGATTTATACTATAGGACAGATCAGTGCTCGCTCCAGTGTTATATTATGGGGCAGATCAGCGCTCGCTCCAGTGTTATACTATGGGGTAGATTAGCGCTCGCTCCAGTGTTATACCATGGGGCAGATCAGCGCTCGCTCCAGAGTTACATTATGGGGCAGATCGGGCTTGCTCTAGTATTACACTATGTCGCAGATCAGGCTCGCTCCAGTGCTATACTATGGGGCAGATCAGCGCTCGCTCCAGTGCTATACTATGGGGCAGATCAGCGCTTGCTCTAGTGTTACACTATGGGGCAGATCGGCACTCACTCCAGTGTTACACTGGGGCAGATGGGTGCTCGCTCCAGTGTTATACTATGGGGCAGATCGGCGCTCGCTCCAGTGTTACAATATGAGATCGGCGCTCGCTCCAGCGTTACACTATGGGGCCAATCGGTGCTCGCTCCAGTGTTACACTATGGGGCAGATCAACGCTCACTCCAGTGTTATACTATGGGGCAAATCAGCGCTTGCTCCAGTGTCACACTATGCAGCATCGCTGCTCGCACCAGTGTTATACTATAGGATAGATTGTCGCTCCTTAGGGTACCTTTACACGTCGCAACATTGCATGCAATTTCACTTGCAACTTACTGGTTGCAGTAAAATCATGGACACATTGTTCTATTTTGTTGCCGTGTACAAATGTAACAATGTGTCCATGATTTCACTGCAACCAGTAAGTTGCAAGTGAAATTGCATGCAATGTTGTGACATGTAAAGGTACCCTTACAGTGTTACACTATGGGGCAGATCGGCGCTCGCTCCAGTGTTATACTATGGGGCAGATCAGCGCTTGCTCCAGTATTACAATATGGGGCAGATCGGTGCTCGCTCCATTGTTACATTATGTGGCAAATCGGCTCGCTCCAGTGTTACACTATGGGGCAGATAAGTCCTCGCTCCAGTTTTATACTATGGGGCAGATTGGTGCTCGCTCCAGTGTTATATTATGGGGCAGATCGGCGCTCGCTCCAGTGTTATACTATGGGGCAGATCAGCGTTCGCTCCAGTATTACACTATGGGGCAGATCAGCGCTCGCTCCAGTGTTATTCTATGGGCAGATCAGCGCTTGCTCCAGTATTACAATATGGGGCAGATCGGTGCTCGCTCCATTGTTACATTATGTGGCAAATCGGGCTCGCTCCAGTGTTACACTATGGGGCAGATAAGTCCTCGCTCCAGTTTTATAC
This sequence comes from Allobates femoralis, assembly GCA_033576535.1. Classification (NCBI taxonomy): domain Eukaryota; kingdom Metazoa; phylum Chordata; class Amphibia; order Anura; family Aromobatidae; genus Allobates; species Allobates femoralis. The sequence goes on from JARQOC010000010.1 coordinate 34,935,718, forward strand.
TATGGGGCAGATTGGTGCTCGCTCCAGTGTTATACAATGGGCAGATCAGCGCTTGCTTCAGTGTTATACTATGGGGCAGATCAGCGCTTGCTTCAGTGTTATACTATGGGGCAGATAAGTGCTTGCTCCAGTGTTATACTATGGGGCAGATCAGCGATTGCTGCAGTGTTACACTATGGGACAGATCAGCGCTCGCTCCAGTTTTACACTATGGGTGCTGCATAAGGAACACACAGGAGAGGATTAGATACACAGCTCAGCAGACAGTATCACACAAGATTAGATACACAGCTCAGCAGACAGTATCACATAGGATAGGATTAGATACACAGCTCAGCAGACAGTATCACATAGGATAGGATTAGATACACAGCTCAACAGACAGTATCACACAGGACAGGATTAGATACACAGCTCAGCAGACAGTATCACACAGGATAGGATTAGATACACAGCTCAGCAGACAGTATCTCACATGTCAGGATTAGATACACAGCTCAGCAGATAGTATCACATAGGATAGGATTAGATACACAGCTCAGCAGACAGTATCACATAGGATAGGATTAGATACACAGCTCAACAGACAGTATCACACAGGACAGGATTAGATACACAGCTCAGCAGACAGTATCACACAGGACAGGATTAGATACACAGCTCAGCAGACAGTATCTCACATGTCAGGATTAGATACACAGCTCAGCAGATAGTATCTCACATGTCAGGATTAGATACCTGGCTTAGCAGGTTTAAACACAGTGATATGTGGTCTGTGGTGCGGCAGTAATTATCTGGACTCAGCATGCAGTTCTGTTTATTATAAGAATTTCCAGTAATAAATTAGTTACATCTCTAGTGATGTTGGCACAGATCGGCGCAGGTGATTGTCAGTGCAGACGTGGCGAATAGTAACGAGTAATGGAGGTTGCTGCTCAGCAGTGATGGAGGCCGCCGCCCGGGAGTGATGGCTGTCATTTACCGGCTGTCGTTTCTTGCCTACCCATAGCGGGGGCCTGAGGCACACACCACCTCACACAATATCCTACTGAATGGTATTTCTCAGAGCAATTGCAGCTTCTGCTGTTTGTAAGTGATGCGCACGCTTTATCCGGCTCATAGCCGGAGGGTCACATTATCTGAAACAACCAATCAAATGTCAGCTTGTCTTGGGTCACCGCACTCACACCACTATGCAAGAAAACTTCCAATCATAAAGTGAACTTTGCAGACATTTATGAGGGATCTGTACCTTTAAATAAAGCTTACTCTGGTGTTTCCAAGGCAACAACAACAGTTACAATGACAACCCCAGAGCAAGCATAACATCTCCATCACTGCTGATGACAGGACAGACTTACAATGTGTCATTATTTCTCTTAAAGGTACAGTACTCCATTTTTATTTAGTCTTAGTCTCATCCACCATAGATTGATCTTGTCTGCCATTTCACTGGTCATCAGAGGTAACGTGTCCGTGCCGCATGACGTCATGTAGATGTCTCTGAACCATTAACCTGTTAATTTCTGGTGAAGGATGCACAAAATACACTGGATCACTGGATAATAATGTCCTCATTCATGAGCCTCGTGGTTAAGATGGATGTCGTCCTGAGACCACTGATAGGGTCCATTAATATCTGTGCGGCATTGCTGGGGTTTGTAGTTCCCCAGGTTGACATGAGTTACAGGTTTTCATTGACATGATGTGTTGTATGGAAATCTGCAGCATGAGGGTTATAATTCATCTATACAACCATAGGAGAAAGTATTCACGCCCCTCCAGACGTCCCCAAGTCATGGTTTTTGATCTGTGCACACATTGCCATATCAGACCTGAGGAAATGGGGTGAACCAAGAGCAATAACTCCTGGGTGCAAAAGTATGTGCACCCCCATAAGTATGTGCACCCCTAAAATCCTTCATCCCATAATCTACCCTCAGTCTTACAGCTCAATCTACATTTTCTTCATCATCACCGGCATTAATCGGACATTTTGGCCCCGGCTGCTCCTGGTTCTGGCCGGGGGTCAGGTGAGGACGCAGCAGCCGCCACATTGTGTGTAATGATCAGGAGCTGCTTAATGTCGCCATAATGAGGCGCATCTGGAGGGGCGCGAGGACGTTCACATCATCTCATCTCAACATTGAGGTCGGAGCATCAACAACACGAACATTTATCTAAGGCAAAATCAACAGTCTAATATAAAATATTCACCCCCTGCACTTGGCTCCTGCTTCAGGGCTCCAGTCATCACTTTTTCTTTTTCCTTTTGTTATTTTTCTTTTTGCCCAGAAAGTTGTGCGATCCCTAAATGGTCCCACACCTCTAACAACTGTGTGAGCACGTCCGGAGGGAGGACGGGGGATGTGCACAAAAATTGTGTGACTTTAAAAAGTCGCAAAGAATGCAAATATTAAATAATAATAAATAATTGTGATCCAGCCGCAAATAACTGTGTCCAAAACAAAAGCCGCATTCACAATGACAACAATACGGATGCCCCCACCAGGTGCCGTCAGCCTCATTCACACATGTGATAACGGATCGGGCCCCCACCAGGTGCCGTCATGACTTCATTGATGGTGGGTTTACAACACACACCAATTTATCTGTTCAATCTCTGAACCAATCTCTGGTTGCAGTGAAATCATGGATACATTGCTCTATGTTATAGGCGGCCGTCACACGCTGAGATATCTCTAGCGATATTGTAAGCGATCACGTGCACGCGCAATCGCTTACAATATCGCTCACATCGCTGGTGAGATGTCACACAGACAGACTCACCAGCGATGTGGAGCAGCGATCTCGCTGGTAACTATGGTACACATCGGGTTACTAGGCACCGCGCGTCGCATAGTAACCCGATGTGTACCATAGTTACCATCTCCCAGCATAGACTCTGCGCTGGGAAATCGTCATCGTGGTGTTATACACCACGATGAGACAGATCGTCAAATCGCTCATCGCTAGATCTGAGAACCGGAGCTCAGATCAGCGATGTCACGATCAAGCGATTTACCATCGTAAATCGCTTGATTACATGCAACGATTTCTTGCCCGATATCGCTTAAGCGATCAAAAAGGAGATCGCTTAAACGATATCGGGCAAGAAATCGTTCCATGTGACGGCCGCTGTACACAGCCACAAAATGGAGCAATGTATCCATGATTTCACTGCAACCAGAGATTGGTTCAGAAATTGAACAGATAAATTGGTGTGTGTAAACCCACCATCACACACGTGATAACGGATCGGGCCCCCACCCAGTGCCGTCAGCCTCATTCACACACGTGATAACGGATCAGGCCCCACAGGTGACGTCAGCCTCATTCACACGTGATAACGGATCGGGCCCCCACCAGGTGCCGTCAGCCTCATTCACACATGTGATAACGGATCGGGCCCCACCAGGTGCCGTCAGCCTCATTCACATATGTGATAACGGTTTGGGCCCCACCAGGTGCCGTCAGCCTCATTCACATGTGATAACGGATAGGGCCCCCACCCTGTGCCATCAGCCTCATTCACACATGTGATAATGGATCGGGCCCCCACCAGGTGCCGTCAGCCTCATTCACACATGTGATAAAGGATCGGGCCCCCACCAGGTGCGGTCAGCCCTCATTCACACATGTGATAACGGATCGGGCCCCCACAGGTGCCGTCAGCCTCATTCACATGTGATAACGAATCATGCCCCCACCCTGTGTCGTCAGCCTCATTCACACATTAGTATTATTATGTCATCAGTGTTTGTGTACATTTTAGTTTTTCTCGCTCTTCTCCTGGGTTTGGCAAACACTAAGCTGTGATCGAGCTACAGATATTGCCAAGCAGTTCCTGCCCCAGCCATGTGGGGGCACTGTGGGGTATAGATCTCTATAAATAGCAGAATAACAAAATACATCTAGTATAAAACTTCTCATCTGTAGTGAGATAATCGGGGGGGGTATAAAAAGCACAAAGACCGCGGCGGCACAGGATCCGCGGGCGCACGATGACGACACAGGTGATGGGAACGCGGGATCTCTTTAGTTCGTGATCCATCTTCTTAGGCATCCAATGATCTGATATAAAGAAAGGGAAGGGTTAATCCATTAATCTGGTCCATAATTAACCTATAATGTATAATATCCCAGCAATGAGCCTCCCCTCCCAGCACGGCCCCCCACTGCCTCCCATTGTGTCCATCAATACCAGACGGGGCCCTTGTATGAGGTGCATGAATGCATCCCCTGTGCTGGAGGATGGGGATGTAGTCCGCCCTGCAGACCAATATGGAATATATAAGGGGAGGCTCTATATATACAGTATATCGCACTCGGCCATGAACGATGCCGGCACTCACCGCTCCTCTTTGGCGGTGCTGCGACTGGTGATGAACGGCACGACCTCCCGGTCCGCTCGGCCCAACTCAAGATGGTTCTTCTCCAGGTTTATCACACACTAGAAAAAGAAGCGGCATCAGATCACACTGATCCCAGAGATCCCGGATCTGGTGCATTGTCACATCCATCGCCCCTGGTTACTGCACAATCGATCCTCACAGATACATTGTATCAAGTGCAGCAGATGTGTATATATATCCAGACACTGTGTGCTCTCACCTTCAGCGCGTGCAGTCTATGTATGTATGTATGTGTGTGTACATATATAAATGTGCAGCCACTGTGGGCTCTCACCTTCAGCGCGTGCAGTCATGTATGTATGTATGTATGTATGTGTGTGTACATATATAAATGTGCAGCCACTGTGGGGCTCTCACCTTCAGTGTGTGCAGTTATGTATGTATGTATGTATGTATGTGTGTGTACATATATAAATGTGCAGCCACTGTGGGGCTCTCACCTTCAGCACGTACAGTCATGTATGTATGTATGTATGTATGTATGTATGTGTACATATATAAATGTGCAGCCACTGTGGGGCTCTCACCTTCAGCGCGTGCAGTCATGTATGTATGTATGTATGTATGTACATATATAAATGTGCAGCCACTGTGGGGCTCTCACCTTCAGCACGTACAGTCATGTATGTATGTATGTATGTATGTATGTGTGTGTACATATATAAATGTGCAGCCACTGTGGGGCTCTCACCTTCAGTGCGTGCAGTCATGTATGTATGTATGTATGTATGTATGTATGTGTGTGTGTATGTGTGTATGTATGTATGTGTACATATATAAATGTGCAGCCACTGTGGGGCTCTCACCTTCAGTGCGTGCAGTTTATGTATGTATGTATGTATGTATGTGTGTGTGTACATATATAAATGTGCAGCCACTGTGGGGCTCTCACCTTCAGCGAGCGCAGTCATGTATGTATGTATGTATGTATGTATGTGTGTGTGTGTGTGTACATATATAAATGTGCAGCTACTGTGGGGCTCTCACCTTCAGCGAGCGCAGTCATGTATGTATGTATGTATGTATGTGTATGTACATATATAAATGTGCAGCCACTGTGGGGCTCTCACCTTCAGCACGTGCAGTCATGTATGTATGTATGTATGTATGTATGTGTATGTACATATATAAATGTGCAGCCACTGTGGGACTCTCACCTTCAGCGAGCGCAGTCATGTATGTATGTATGTATGTATGTATGTATATAAATGTCCAGCCACTGTGGGGCTCTCACCTTCAGCGCGTGCAGTCATGTATGTATGTATGTATGTATGTATGTGTGTACATATATAAATGTGCAGCCACTGTGGGGCTCTCACCTTCAGCGAGCGCAGTCATGTATGTATGTATGTATGTGTGTATGTATATAAATGTCCAGCCACTGTGGGCTCTCACCTTCAGCGCGTGCAGTCATGTATGTATGTATGTATGTGTGTGTACATATATAAATGTGCAGCCACTGTGGGGCTCTCACCTTCAGCACGTACAGTCATGTATGTATGTATGTATGTATGTGTACATATATAAATGTGCAGCCACTGTGGGCTCTCACCTTCAGCGCGTGCAGTTATGTATGTATGTGTGTGTGTATATATAAATGTGCAGCCACGGTGGGGCTCTCACCTTCAGTGTGTGCAGGTATGTATGTATGTATGTATGTATGTACATATATAAATGTGCAGCCACTGTGGGGCTCTCACCTTCAGCACGTGCAGTCATGTATGTATGTATGTACATATATAAATGTGCAGCCACTGTGGGGCTCTCACCTTCAGTGCGTGCAGTCATGTATTAGTATGTATGTATGTGTGTGTACATATATAAATGTGCAGCCACTGTGGGGCTCTCACCTTCAGTGCGTGCAGGTATGTATGTATATATGTATGTAGTGTGTACATATATAAATGTGCAGCCACTGTGGGGCTCTCACCTTCAGTGCGTGCAGGTATGTATGTATGTATGTATGTATGTATGTATGTGTACATATATAAATGTGCAGCCACTGTGGGGCTCTCACCTTCAGCACGTGCAGTCATGTATGTATGTATGTATGTGTGTGTACATATATAAATGTGCAGCCACTGTGGGTCTCTCACCTTCAGCGAGCGCAGAGCCTGGAGACCCAGGGAGAAGCTTCGCTCCTTGTCATCTGCAGATTAGAGGCAGAGATGTCAGGACCCTCTACAGCCATTATACAAAGAGGGGTGAGATGTTTGACCTTCCGCCCTCCCCCTTGATCTCCTTCCCCTGTGAGTTGCAGATCTGGGGTCCTGCACTGGTCCATCTAATGTGCTGCCCCCGCAGACCCCATACCCCTCTCCTCTACAACTTGCGGCCATGTTCAGGATCTCTGCTTGCTGTCAGTGATTAGCCCCCCAGCGGTGTGAGCCGGACCGGTCTGTGGAGCAGAACACACTGAGACTAGTAGTTTTGCAGTAGTTGGAGATCATTGGTTTCTACTCACTGACTGCAATCAGAGGTTTCACAGTGATAGGAACTTCTCTAATCCTTAATAATGGTCTGCGGCCTGTTATACCCACCAACCACAACGGCGCTGCAGTCCAGGGACACGCGGCCCAGCGTCACCGCCACACGCTCCACCTGACCGATGCTCTTCACGCTGTAGGGCAGAGAGATGTTCTCCTCCTTCTTGTAGGACCTGAAATGTTCCTTCAGCCTAAAAAAAACGGGAGAAAAGCTGTGAGGTCCCCAACTAGAGCCGCGTCCAGACATGTAAAGGGGTTTAATCATTGTAGACGGAGAAGATGTGCACATTGTCATTCTGCTGCTGTCAGTGAATAAGAACATTCATTATAGGGAACCTGTCAGCTCGATCTACCCCCCCCCCATTCTACCACTATCTGTCCCTGCACCGCGCTCGCTCATCCCTAACCATCTCTCTCTGAGCTAAAACTGCTCTATAAAATGATTTAATAACTTACATATTCCCATGATAATGAGGGCTCCAGGCTGAGATGGGCGGTCTCCGGGTCCCCCCCTCGCAGGCTCCTATCTCACCCCGCTGGGGCCATCGTTCCTTCTGTTCTCGCCCCATGTTGAAACTCCCGCTCCTTCTCATAGCCTGACACAGAGCTGGACGTGGTCCGGTGCATTGTGGGGCATATCAGGTGTACGGTCCGGCTCATGCGCAATGTGTATATTGAAGCCGGACTGTATACCTGATAAGCCCCCACAATGCACCGGACCGGAACTGACGTCCGGAAGTGTCAGACTATGAGAAAGAGGCGGGAATTTCAACATGGGGCGAGAACAGAAGGAACGATGGCCCCCAGCGGGGTGTGATAGGAGCCTGCGAGGAGGGGGACCCGGAGACTGCCCATCTCAGTCTACACCGCAGCCTGGAGCCCTCATCATCATGGGAATATGTAAGTTATTACATCAATATTCTGAAGCTTTATAATGCAGTTTTAGGTCAGAGAGAAATGGTTAGGGATGAGCGAGCGCGGTGCAGGGACAGATAGTGGCACAATAGGGGCTAGAACAAGCCGACAGGTTCCCTTTAAATCCAGTGAATAAAATCTATCCTGACCGAATACTTCTCACAGCTGAGACTTTGCTACAGTTCTATCCAGTCTAGACAATGCTCAGACTGATTATACTGCACTGATACATTGTAACACATCAGGACAGAGATCTACTGTGTCTATAGAGGATTGTCAGACTGATACACTGTATACGTCAGCAGGACTCGGTCACTGAAATACATTATGAATCTGTTTCAGACAATGTAACTGCATCATTCTGTAGATCACTTGTACCTGATGAGGCTGCTGTACTGACTGTGCAGATCCCTGCTAATGGCTGCATAATTCATTGTGAATGTCTAACCTTAATCTCTATCGTCTGTCCTCACTGCTGAGATCTCACACTGCCCAGTATAAGCTGCAACTATCAGGCAGGTTGGGTGGCGGAGTTTGGAGAGACATCAGTCAGGCTAGGTGGGTGGAAAGCGGTCAGGCTGGGTGGGCGGAGTTTGGTGAGCTGTCAATCAGGCTGGTGGGCGGAGTTTGGTGAGCTGTCAATCAGGCTGGGTGGAGTTTGGTGAGCTGTCAGTCAGGCTGGTAGGTGGAGTTTGGTGAGCTGTCAATCAGGCTGGGTGGGCGGAGTTTGGTGAGCTGTCAATCAGGCTGGGTGGAGTTTGGTGAGCTGTCAGTCAGACTGGGTAGGCAGAGTTTGGTGAGCTGTCAGTCATGCTGGGTGGGCGGAGTTTGGTGAGCTGTCAGTCGGTGTGGGTGGGCAGAGTTTGGTGAGCTGTCAGTCAGACTGGGTGGGCGGAGTTTGGTGAGCTGTCAGTCAGGCTGGGTGGGTGGAGACCTTACACTTGGTCTTCTGAGCTCTCACTCTATGTTTGGCCTCATAAAATGCTTGTTTCAATATTGAAATTCCTCTTTGGCTGTTATGACCTGGATTTTCATAGTAAGTACAGCAGCCACATACGGTCTATTATTTAGGTTGTATTGGAGGCTGTTCACCATCCTTATAGCCAATCTTTCCATACACCAGAGCCCTCAGAGGGCGGCTGTCTCCCACACAATATACACGGGCAGGATCACTACATCCAGTCTCTGCTCTGACACTGGGATGTTGAGGGTTGTAATGCAGACTAGAAGCAGAATACCCCGGATATCTCAGGCCGGTCCGGATCGCTGTAATCCTCAATATTCTCCTCAGTACAATTTGCTGCTGTTTCATGTTAATGAGTCTGATCTGAGCGCGGTGACCTGATTCTACCAGAGGAGCGACAGCTCAGCACATAATGCAGCTGTGCACAGGGCACCCGCTGACTCCAGCAACTGGTGTAACTGCAGCCACCGGATCTTTAGGCCCCTTCACATCATGCTTTTTTGGGATTCGTGGCTATGCGCTGTAAAACTGATAGCCATGTATCCCTATGGGCACAGATTGATCCTTAATAACTGTGTGTGCAGGGATCTGATTGTATCTGTTTTTTTCACGTCCCCAAAATCGGAGACTGCTCTGATTTTGGACACAATCGGATCCAACACTGTCAGATTCAAATAACATGGGGGTCTATGGAGTGCGGATCTGAGAAGACACAGGATTGTTTCCCGGATCTGATTGTAATGTACTGAGCATGCTCCGTTATACTAACACTGCTCTGGACAGTGTAATTTCACTTTAGCATTGTATCTACATACATTATCTACATACATTAACACTGTTACATACATACACTGTCTACATACACACACTGTCTACATACCACACTGTCTACATTACATACATACACACACTGTCTACATACCACACTGTCTACATACACACACTATCTACATACACACACTGTCTACATACATACACTATCTGCATACACACACTGTCTACATACACACACTATCTGCATACATACACTATCTGCATACATACACTGTCTACATACACTGCTAAAGTGAAATTAAAGAGAGCAATGTGTCAAAATAAAAAAAAATGCTCCCCTCTCCGCCGAGTGTCCTTAATCAGCTGACCGGCACAACCAATCAGCTGATGCACCTGACAACATCAGCTGATCGCTTTTAATCACCCACCAAAACTGATAGGCGCGCGGGCAATTTAAACCGCTCAGTTGATGCAGTCATGTGACACATCAGCTGATCGGGTTGCTGCCCCGCCCGGTCAGCTGATTAAGGTCCCGCAGCCATCAGAGGTGGACGCCTCGCATCGCAGGACATTGTTTTTAAATTTTAACACATTCATTTCTTTTGCAATGTATGTAGATATATTGCGAAAGTGAAAGTAACAGCCCTGACACCGCTTGTCTGTGCCTTGCAGGCTCGGGCTCCTCACAGCTTTTTCCGTGTTTGGGTCCCTCAAAATCCCGGATCCGAACACCGAAATGGCATCCAGAGTTACCAGGGGCCGTACCCGCGATGGCCCTTTATATTATAAGTCATCTTCACATTGTAAATAAATGTATCAACATCTGATACTTTGTAAATACAATATCATTTCCTCTCTCTTCTAAATTTTATCAGGTTTTACACTCCAGTCGCCTGCAGAGCTGCAGTCACTATTCTACTGTTACATCATATCTTATCCTCCAGTCACCTCCAGAGCTGCAGTCACTATTCTACTGTTACATCATATCTTATCCTCCAGTCACCTCCAGAGCTGCACTCACTATTCTGCTGTTACATCATGTCTTATCCTCCAGTCACCTCCAGAGCTGTATTCACCTTTTGCCAGTGTCCACCTCCTACCTCCTGGTATTCATGGCTCCTCTTTCGATTTGCCGCTTGGGTGTAGTGTCATGGTTGTGGTTCACACACAGCAGTGAATAGAGCCGGAGATGTCGGCAGGTAGAACTTTTGCAGCAGTAACGGAGAATTAGACACAATAGGACTCGAGGTCCAGACTTGGCTTCTCATCTGAATGTATAAGCTGTGTGGCGATTTGCTCACTGAGGGTGTTGGGGGACACTCGGATGGGAGCGGGATTGAGGCAAACAGACACGTTTTTAACTAAAATAAAGTCCAGCAGCTTATTGCATAATAAACCGCATATAGTGCACAGTTCATTTACATCAACGCAACATTAGTGACAGGCTGGTGTATCCGCCATTGGAACAGCCTGGTATGACATTTACTCTCATACTTCGTCACAGTGTGTCAGTGCAGGCATCACAACCCACACACAGACCTTACCGTCCACCATCCAGGAAACTTGTCACACTGGGGTCACCAACTCCTGTTGGTTCCAGACTCCCAGCAGGACTGAAGCTTCCTGAACACTGAGACAGTCCAGGCTTCCCCATCGCTCCCCCATTGCGAGTCTTCCAGCCACCTCCAGCATACCATCCCAGGTGCCTCCCAGGACAGTCGCTGCACCAAACACCCAGAGCGAGCCTCACAGGTTCTGCCAGTCTCTCCAGACATCCCAGCTCTCTATCTGACCATGTGCTCACACAAACACTGGTTATAAGGTATCGGCCACAGCCATCCTCTCAGCAACTTGCAAACTTAACCCTTATGGCACCACAAGTCCCATTGTGACCTTTGTGGGTTTCTATTGCAGAGCATAACTTGCTGAACTACAAGTCCCAGCATACATATTGGCAATGCAGTAAGCGACTGCATCACAACTGGAATATTATCTTTAGGAATCCGGCATCGTCCGTCCGCGGGGCCACTTAGCCCTCAGAGATGGAGAATCAGAAACCTCAGCTCAGCCCCGGTGCATGATGGGAGATGCGTAAATTAGAAATGAATGGATGTAACACAACTTAATTGATAAAATGTCTTCAGCAGACTAACTTCAGGGAGGATTCCTGCCCCACCATGATCATATCAATAGTCAGTGGAGTTCCCCTTTAATTCAGGGAGGGGGGTGACTTACCCGAGACGGTCCAGGCAGGCGGAGGACATGATGCTGTGCTGACAGGACGTGTCAATCTTCACCTTCATCTCCTTCCCTGCGCACTGCATGATAACAAGAGAAACCGCATCACCTGGGGGAGGACGGGCGGCTGAGCAGACGGCACATGTCCCCCACCCTGGACCAGTCCCCATGTGAGATATAAGGGCAGCCCGGCTGCTGTGAATTCCCCCCCACATATCACAATCTGTGACAGGCGCGGTTATACTACAGATTGTGATGAGGCCACAGTTGATTTATTGCAAGGCATTGCTAAGGCACAGGGCGGCCATGAACCGGTACTAGGCAGCAATTGTTCAGGGTCACTCAGTGGTTAATCAAATCTGCAACTGTATCAACTCTGTAATCAGCACCCAAATAGCAGCACAATGTGCGAGAGGAGTGATGTACTGCAGGAGAGGGCTGAGAGGAGTGATGTACTGCAGGAGGGGCTGAGAGGAGTGATGTACTGCAGGAGAGGGCTGAGAGGAGTGATGTACTGCAGGAGAGGGCTGAGAGGAGTGATGTACTGCAGGAGAGGGCTGAGAGGAGTGATGTACTGCAGGAGAGGGCTGAGAGGAGTGATGTACTGCAGGAGAGGGGCTGAGAGGAGTGATGTACTGCAGGAGGGGCTGAGAGGATGTGATGTACTGCAGGAGGGGGCTGAGAGGAGTGATGTACTGCAGGAGAGGGCTGAGAGGAGTGTGATGTACTGCAGGAGGGGGCTGAGAGGAGTGATGTACTGCAGGAGGGGCTGAGAGGAGTGATGTACTGCAGGAGAGGACTGAGAGGAGTGATGTACTGCAGGAGAGGCTGAGAGGAGTGATGTACTGCAGGAGAGGGCTGAGAGGAGCGATGTACTGCAGGAGGGGCTGAGAGGAGTGATGTACTGCAGGAGAGGGACTGAGAGGAGTGATGTACTGCAGGAGGGCTGAGAGGAGTGATGTACTGCAGGAGGGGCTGAGAGGAGTGAATGTACTGCAGGAGGGGCTGAGAGGAGTGATGTACTGCAGGAGAGGCTGAGAGGAGTCGATGTACTGCAGGAGAGGGCTGAGAGGAGGATGTACTGCAGGAGAGGGCTGAGAGGAGTGATGTAACTGCAGGAGAGGGCTGAGAGGAGTGATGTACTGCAGGAGAGGGCTGAGAGGAGTGATGTACTGCAGGAGAGGGCTGAGAGGAGTGATGTACTGCAGGAGAGGGCTGAGAGGAGTGATGTACTGCAGGAGAGGGCTGAGAGGAGTGATGTACTGCAGGAGAAGGGCTGAGAGGAGTGATGTACTGCAGGAGAGGGCTGAGAGGAGTGATGTACTGCAGGAGAGGGCTGAGAGGAGTGATGTACTGCAGGAGAGGGCTGAGAGGAGTGATGTACTGCAGGAGGGGCTGAGAGGAGTGATGTACTGCAGGAGGGGGCTGAGAGGAGTGATGTACTGCAGGAGAGGGCTGAGAGGAGTGATGTACTGCAGGAGAGGGCCGAGAGGAGTGATGTACTGCAGGAGAGGGCTGAGAGGAGTGATGTACTGCAGGAGAGGGCTGAGAGGAGTGATGTACTGCAGGAGAGGGCTGAGAGGAGTGATGTACTGCAGGAGAGGGCTGAGAGGAGTGATGTACTGCAGGAGAGGGCTGAGAGGAGTGATGTACTGCAGGAGAGGGCTGAGAGGAGTGATGTACTGCAGGAGGGGGCTGAGAGGAGTGATGTACTGCAGGAGAGGGCTGAGAGGAGTGATGTACTGCGAGGGGGAGTATAGAGGCTGAGAGGAGTGATGTACTGCAGGAGAGGGCTGAGAGGAGTGATGTACTGCAGGAGAGGGCTGAGAGGAGTGATGTACTGCAGGAGAGGGCTGAGAGGAGTGATGTACTGCAGGAGAGGGCTGAGAGGAGTGATGTACTGCAGGAGGGGCTGAGAGGAGTGATGTACTGCAGGAGAGGGTTTGAGAGGAGTGATGTACTGCAGGAGAGGGCCGAGAGGAGTGATGTACTGCAGGAGGGGCTGAGAGGAGTGATGTACTGCAGGAGGGGGCTGAGAGGAGTGATGTACTGCAGGAGAGGGCTGAGAGGAGTGATGTACTGTATAATGCATCTGTACATAGACGGCTGAGAGGAGTGATGTACTGCAGGAGAGGGCCGAGAGGAGTGATGTTCTTCAGGAGAGAGCAGTATATAGAGGGCATGATAGGAGTGATGTTCTTCAGGGGAGAGCAGTATATAGAGGGCCTTGTGTATGTCTGGCGGTGACACTGTGTGTTATAATCTGGGGTGGGGTGTGATTATTAGGCTCTGTGCTCACTGTGCTTTGTGCTCCGTGTTCTTGCTGCATCACCCACAGCTTTGTAATGAAAGTCTATGTGATTTTCCTCCAGCTGTGCACACATGTACATTTTTGTAACAGAAATCGCCTGTGTTTTTTTAATGTCTCTTCAATTAACTCGCCCGTTTTTGGGCTGTGTATTCCCCATAGACTCCCTTCTAATCCCCACGAAATAAGTATCACAAGCAGACGGGTATCCACACAGTCCATTTGTAAGGCTATTTCTTCTGTGATCTCCACCCTCCCCATCGATCGCACGGTGATCCCCGATGATTCTTCCTTCCATGCAGCGGCAGGAGCTGAGCGTATCCATCTTCCAGGACCTTGCACCATGTGACTCAGCTTGTCATATGGTGCGCAGGGTCTGGAAGATCGATAAACACAGCTCTGATGCATGGAGGAAGAATCATCGGTGATCACCATGAGATCAATGAGGAGGGTGAGGATGTGTCTGTGCGTCTGTCTGTGCGTCCCCTTATTTGTGCTGCGTTTCCGTGCAGTGTTTGCATGTGCACAAATGCATAAGGTTTGTTCTGCTTTTGTCTATAGACAGCTGTGTTTGTACAGATGACAAATGCAGCCCCAAAAAATAAGCACAGCGGGGAGATGGCCTAACACTTCAGGGTGTGTGTGATTATAATCCAGATAATTACTGCAGGGGGTAGAGGAGAGATATTATAACCTGGGTGGGGGATGTGTGATCACTATGGGGGTAGGGGTGTTATAGTTGGGGGTAAGTGATTGTGATCGGGCCGGTCTGATCCAGCTCATGCTCCGCTGTATAATTGCAGGTTTGTGTCTTATTGTTTGTGGCTTTGCAGAGGCCGATACCAATAATGATGCCGCAGAATGAGGAGCCGCTCCCCAGACACAGCACCGAGAGGGGCAGAGGCCCAAACCTGAGGAGGCACAGCACATGGGCCCGCACTCTCCTTATGGGGGGCAAGTGAGATAATGGGTGAGGTGGGAGGCAGCTGATCCATCAGTATTGATACATTATCCCTTGCTATTATTATTGGACCCCCCTACCTGACACCAGACAAACACCGCCTCGTCCTCGTCGCTCTTCCGAGGGGTCTCTGCCTTCCCATGATGCAGTTTGTTACTCTGGGCTGAGACTTCGCTCTTCGGGATCCAGGGCGAGCGACTGATCCGCACTTTGGAGATATTGGACTCCAGCAAACGTCTCTGCAGAATATTGTGCGGCTGCTGCAAAAGGCAAAGCTGAAAAGTCAAATGTGAACGCCTCCACCAGGATCTGCCGCACTGATACAGAGTGACATTCACACAATTCATCATTATTCTGGACTATACCATAATCTACATCAGATTTACCATTCAGGAGCCTGGGAAAGCTGAGTGTCTGCAGCCTGAGTGTCTCCCCACTATACCAGACCCAGAATGGCTGCACTACCTCCCCTGAGTCTGGAGATCGGGGTGATCCCCGCCGGGCTTCTGTCCTGGCTGCCATATTGGTCATCACCCGCCTCTGCCAGGGAGAAATCTAATTCTAGCACTGGAGATTTGCACCCTGAGCCTCCGCAGGTGGAGCCGCTCGCAGCGCCGCGCTCGTGTCACAGGACGGCAGCCTGTAATTTACAGATAATTCAGCAGAACATTCCGGGTGATTTCTCCACGATGTCAGACACTTCTCCGACTGTAGATCATAGGGAATAATCCTCCTCCCGAGACTCACAAAGGAGATGAATAATAGATCAAGCCTGAAAGTCGCCAGATTCCAGGTCCCTTCACACTGCGCGACCGCCCGCTGCTCAGGAACAGCACCGCAACGACGCCAGAGCACATGTGGGGTCTGAAGTGGTGCTGTGCAGTGTATATATACAGAATAATACAGGTACTGAGGATTACACCCAGTATACAGGACAGGAGAAGTGGTACTGTGCACCATATATATACAGAATAATACAGATACTGAGGATTACACCCAGTTTACAGGACAGGAGAAGTGGTGCTGTGCAGTGTATATATACAGAATAATACAGATACTGAGGATTACACCCAGTATACAGGACAGGAGAAGTGGTACTGTGCAGTGTATATATACAGGATAATACAGATACTGAGGATTACACCCAGTATACAGGACAGGAGAAGTGGTACTGTGCAGTGTATATATACAGAATAATACAGGTACTGAGGATTACACCCAGTATACAGGACAGGAGAAGTGGTGCTGTGCAGTGTATATACAGAATAATACAGATACTGAGGATTACACCCAGTATACAGGACAGGAGAAGTGGTACTGTGCAGTGTATATATACAGAATAATACAGATACTGAGGATTACACCCAGTATACAGGACAGGAGAAGTGGTACTGTGCAGTGTATATATACAGAATAATACAGGTACTGAGGATTACACCCAGTATACAGGACAGGAGAAGTGGTACTGTGCAGTGTATATATACAGAATAATACAGGTACTGAGGATTATACCCAGTATACAGGACAGGAGAAGTGGTGCTGTGCAGTGTATATATACAGAATAATACAGATACTGAGGATTACACCCAGTTTACAGGACAGGAGAAGTGGTACTGTGCAGTGTATATATACAGAATAATACAGATACTGAGGATTACACCCAGTATACAGGACAGGAGAAGTGGTACTGTGCAGTGTATATATACAGAATAATACAGATACTGAGGATTACACCCAGTATACAGGACAGGAGAAGTGGTACTGTGCAGTGTATATATACAGAACAATACAGATACTGAGGATTACACCCAATATACAGGACAGGAGAAGTGGTACTGTGCAGTGTATATATACAGAATAATACAGATACTGAGGATTACACCCAGTATACAGGACAGGAGAAGTGGTGCTGTGCAGTGTATATATGCAGAATAATACAGATACTGAGGATTACACCCAGTATACAGGACAGGAGAAGTGGTACTGTGCAGTGTATATATACAGAATAATACAGGTACTGAGGATTACACCCAGTATAAAGGACAGGAGAAGTGGTGCTGTGCAGTGTATATATACAGAATAATACAGATACTGAGGATCACACCCAGTATACAGGACAGGAGAAGTGGTACTGTGCAGTGTATATACACAGAATAATACAGATACTGAGGATTACACCCAGTATACAGGACAGGAGAAGTGGTACTGTGCAGTGTATATATACAGAATAATACAGATACTGAGGATTACACCCAGTATACAGGACAGGAGAAGTGGTACTGTGCAGTGTATATATACAGAATAATACAGATACTGAGTATTACACCCAGTATACAGGACAGGAGAAGTGGTACTGTGCAGTGTATATATACAGAATAATACAGGTACTGAGGATTACACCCAGTATACAGGACAGGAGAAGTGGTACTGTGCAGTGTATATATACAGAATAATACAGATACTGAGGATTACACCCAGTATACAGGACAGGAGAAGTGGTGCTGTGCAGTGTATGTATACAGAATAATACAGATACTGAGGATTACACCCAGTATACAGGACAGGAGAAGTGGTGCTGTGCAGTGTATATATACAGAATAATACAGATACTGAGGATTACACCCAGTATACAGGACAGGAGAAGTGGTACTGTGCAGAGTATATATATAGAATAATACAGATACTGAGGATTACACCCAGTATACAGGACAGGAGAAGTGGTACTGTGCAAGAGTATATATATAGAATAATACAGATACTGAGGATTACACCCAGTATACAGGACAAAAGTGGTGCTGTGCAGTGTTTATATACAGAATAATACAGACACTGAGGATTACACCCAGTATACAGGACAGGAGAAGTGGTGCTGTGCACTGTATATATACAGAATAATACAGATACTGAGGATTACACCCAGTATACAGGACAGGAGAAGTAGTACTGTGCAGTGTATATATACAGAATAATACAGATACTGAGGATTACACCCAGAGAAAAACAAGATGCCAGCACAGCCAGAAATTGCAAAAAAATATATATGTGTATCTACACCTGTTTATGCCATACTGCACAAAAATAGAGATATTTAGCAGGAGATTGCAGCATTGAATCTCCTGAGCTACTCCTCCAAACGTCAAGGAATGTCTCAATTGGAGTAGTCCTAACTCTACGTATTTTTATAATTCTGATGTGTCCTGTAGACAGCATAATACAATGTATAAAGGACCAATTTAAAGCAAACACTCACCCATACTTGTCAGACATAGCTTCCCATGCTGCCAGGAGGTTCAGTGGATGAAGAGCAACTGAGGCCCAGACACCTGCAGCTTGCACCACAGGTGTCTGGGCTATTTCACAGTTTAACCCAAACATAAGGGAGTTATATACAGAATAATACAGATACTGAGGATTACAACCAGTATACAGGACAGGAGAAGTGGTACTGTGTGGTGTATATATACAGAATAATACAGATACTGAGGATTACACCCAGTATACAGGACAGGAGAAGTGGTACTGTGCAGTGTATATATACAGAATAATACAGAGACTGAGGATTCCACCCAGTATACAGGACAGGAGAAGTGGTACTGTGCAGTGTATATATACAGAATAATACAGAGACTGAGGATTACACCCAGTATACAGGACAGGAGAAGTGGTACTGTGCAGTGTGTATATACAGAATAATACAGGTACTGAGGATTAAACCCAGAGAAAAACAAGATGCCAGCACAGCCAGAAATTGCAAAAAAATATATATGTGTATCTACACCTGTTTATGCCATACTGCACAAAAATAGAGATATTTAGCAGGAGATTGCAGCATTGAATCTCCTGAGCTACTCCTCCAAACGTCAAGGAATGTCTCAATTGGAATAATACAGATACTGAGGATAACACCCAGTATACAGGACAGGCGAAGTGGTACTGTGCAGTGTATATATACAGAATAATACAGGTACTGAGGATTACACCCAGTATACAGGACAGGAGAAGTGGTACTGTGCAGTGTATATATACAGAACAATACAGGTACTGACGATTACACCCAGTATACAGGACAGGAGAAGTGGTACTGTGCAGTGTATATATACAGAATAATACAGATACTGAGAATTACACCCAGTATACAGGACAGGAGAAGTGGTGCTGTGCAGTGTATATATACAGAATAATACAGATACTGAGGATAACACCCAGTGTACAGGACAGGAGAAGTGGTACTGTGCAGTGTATATATACAGAATAATACAGATACTGAGGATTACACCCAGTATACAGGACAGGAGAAGTGGTACTGTGCAGTGTATATATACAGAATAATACAGTATACTGAGGATACACCCAGTATACAGGACAGGAGAAGTGGTACTGTGCAGTGTATATATACAGAATAATACAGATACTGAGGATTACACCCAGTATACAGGACAGGAGAAGTGGTACTGTGCAGTGTATATATACACAGAATAATACAGATACTGAGGATTACACCCAGTTTACAGGACAGGAGAAGTGGTACTGTGCAGTGTATATATACAGAATAATACAGATACTGAGGATTACACCCAGAGAAAAACAAGATGCCAGCACAGCCAGAAATTGCAAAAAAATATATATGTGTATCTACACCTGTTTATGCCATACTGCACAAAAATAGAGATATTTAGCAGGAGTTTGCAGCATTGAATCCCCTGAGCTACTCCTCCAAACGTCAAGGAATGTCTCAATTGGAGTAGTCCTAACTCTACGTATTTTTATAATTCTGATGTGTCCTGTAGACAGCATAATACAATGTAGAAAGGACCAATTTAAAGCAAACACTCACCCATACTTGTCAGACATAGCCTCCCATGCTGCCAGGAGGTCCAGTGGATGAAGAGCAACTGAGGCCCAGACACCTGCAGCTTGCACCACAGGTGTCTGGGCTATGTCACAGTTTAACCCCCACATACAGATACTGAGGATTACAACCAGTATACAGGACAGGAGAAGTGGTACTGTGCAGTGTTTATATACAGAATAATACAGGTACTGAGGATTACACCCAGTATTCAGGAGAGGAGAAGTGGTACTGCGCAGTGTATATATTTACAGAATAATACAGATACTGAGGATTACACCCAATATACAGGACAGGAGAAGTGGTACTGTGCAATGTATATATACAGAATAATACAGATACTGAGGATTACACCCAATATACAGGACAGGAGAAGTGGTACTGTGCAATGTATATATACAGAATAATACAGATACTGAGGATTACACCCAGTATACAGGACAGGAGAAGTGGTACTGTGCAGTGTATATATACAGAATAATACAGATACTGAGGATTACACCCAGTATACAGGACAGGAGAAGTGGTACTGTGCAGTGTATATATACAGAATAATACAGATACTGAGGATTACACCCAGTATACAGGACAGGAGAAGTGGTACTGTGCAGTGTATATATACAGAATAATACAGATACTGAGGATTACAACCCAGTATACAGGACAGGAGAAGTGGTACTGTGCAGTGTTTATATACAGAATAATACAGATACTGAGAATTACACCCTAGTTATATATATGTCCCCCGGCCTCCTGTGTATTAGTTATATATATGTCCCCCAGCCTCCTGTGTATTAGTTATATATATGTCCCCCGGCCTCCTGTGTATTAGTTATATATATATGTCCCCCGACCTCCTGTGTATTAGTTATATATATGTCCCCGGCCTCCTGTGTATTATATATATATGTCCCCCGACCTCCTGTGTATTAGTTATATATATGTCCCCGGCCTCCTGTGTATTAGTTATATATATGTCCCCGGCCTCCTGTGTATTATTATTATATATATGTCCCCTGGCCACCTGTGTATTATATATATGTCCTCCAGCCTCCTGTGTATATTATATATATATGTCCCCGGACTCCTGTGTATTATACTGTAACAGTATATATATGTCCCCGGACTCCTGTGTATTAGTTATATATATGTCCCCGGCCTCCTGTGTATTATATATATATATATGTCCCCGGCCTCCTGTGTATTAGTTATATATATATATATATGTCCCCGACCTCCTGTGTATTATATATATATATGTCCCCGGCCTCCTGTGTATTATATATATGTCCCCGGCCTCCTGTGTATTAGTTATATATATGTCCCCCGGCCTCCTGTGTATTATATATATGTCCCCGGCCTCCTGTGTATTATATATATGTCCCCCGGCCTCCTGTTATTATATATATGTCCCCCGGCCTCCTGTGTATTATATATATGTCCCCGGCCTCCTGTGTATTAGTTATATATATGTCCCCCGGCCTCCTGTGTATTATATATATATGTCCCCCGACCTCCTGTGTATTAGTTATATATATGTCCCCGGCCTCCTGTGTATTATTATTATATATATGTCCCCTGGCCACCTGTGTATTATATATATGTCCTCCAGCCTCCTGTGTATTATATATATATGTCCCCGGACTCCTGTGTATTAGTTATATATATGTCCCCGGCCTCCTGTGTATTTATATATATATGTCCCCGGCCTCCTGTGTATTAGTTATATATATGTCCCCCAGCCATCCTGTGTATTATATATATATGTCCCCGGCCTCCTGTGTATTAGTTATATATATAAATATGTCCCCGACCTCCTGTGTATTATATATATATATGTCCCCGGCCTCCTGTGTATTATATATATGTCCCCGGCCTCCTGTGTATTAGTTTATATATATGTCCCCCGGCCTCCTGTGTATTATATATATATGTCCCCGGCCTCCTGTGTATTATATATATGTCCCCCGGCCTCCTGTGTATTATATATATGTCCCCCGGCCTCCTGTGTATTATATATATGTCCCCCGGCCTCCTGTGTATTATATATATGTCCCCCGGCCTCCTGTGTATTAGTTATATATATGTCCCCCGGCCTCCTGTGTATTATATATATATATGTCCCCCGGCCTCCTGTGTATTAGTTATATATATGTCCCCCGGCCTCCTGTGTATTAGTTATATATATATGTCCCCCGGCCTCCTGTGTATTAGTTATATATATGTCCCCAGCCTCCTGTGTATTAGTTATATATATGTCCCCCGGCCTCCTGTGTATAATATATATATGTCCCCCGGCCTCCTGTGTATTAGTTATATATATGTCCCCCGGCCTCCTGTGTATTATATATATATGTCCCCCGGCCTCCTGTGTATTATTATATATATGTCCCCCGGCCTCCTGTGTATTAGTTATATATATGTCCCCCGGCCTCCTGTGTATTAGTTATATATATGTCCCCCGGCCTCCTGTGTATTAGATATATATGTCCCCCGCCTCCTGTGTATTAGTTATATATATGTCCCCCGGCCTCCTGTGTATTATATATATATGTCCCCCGGCCTCCTGTGTATTATATATATATGTCCCCCGGCCTCCTGTGTATTATATATATATGTCCCCCGGCCTCCTGTGTATTATATATATATGTCCCCCGGCCTCCTGTGTATTAGTTATATATATGTCCCCGGCCTCCTGTGTATTAGTTATATATATGTCCCCGGCCTCCTGTGTATTATATATATATATATGTCCCCGGCCTCCTGTGTATTATATATATATATGTCCCCCGGCCTCCTGTGTATTATATTATATATATGTCCCCGGCCTCCTGTGTATTATATATATATGTCCCCCGGCCTCCTGTGTATTAGTTATATATATGTCCCCCGGCCTCCTGTGTATTATATATATATGTCCCCCGGCCTCCTGTGTATTATATATATATGTCCCCCGGCCTCCTGTGTATTAGTTATATATATATGTCCCCCGGCCTCCTGTGTATTATATATATATGTCCCCCGGCCTCCTGTGTATTATATATATATATGTCCCCCGGCCTCCTGTGTATTATATATGTCCCCCGGCCTCCTGTGTATTAGTTATTATATATGTCCCCCAGCCTCCTGTGTATTATATATATATGTCCCCCGGCCTCCTGTGTATTATATATATATATATATGTCCCCCGGCCTCCTGTGTATTATATATATATATGTCCCCGGCCTCCTGTGTATTATATATATATGTCCCCGGCCTCCTGTGTATTAGTTATATATATGTCCCCCGGCCTCCTGTGTATTAGTTATATATATATGTCCCCGGCCTCCTGTATATTATATATATATGTCCCCCGGCCTCCTGTATATTATATATATATGTCCCCCGGCCTCCTGTGTATTATATATATATATATATATGTCCCCGGCCTCCTGTGTATTGGTTCTCTTGAGCTGCTGTACAGGACATCGTTGGTGCCGCCATGTTGCCCGTCAGTCGGGGGCTCCGGCGCGGCCGCAGTTCCTGTAGTTCGGTGTCTTGTGGTGATGGAGGATATAATAAGATTCCCAGCAAACAGATCTATGAGCCGTGATCCTGGGCTGTAATGAGACGGCAATGGAGGGGTTAAGAGAAGTGTGAGGATGTGAAGATGGAGAGGAAAGAGAAGGAAGAAACCTCCCCAGAGGAGATGTCAAGACAACCACAGGATTAGATACAGCTCAGCAGACAGTATCACACAGGATGGGATTAGATACAGAGCTCAGCAGACAGTATCACACAGCATGGGATTAGATACACAGCTCAGCAGACAGTATCACACAGGACAGGATTAGATACACAGTCAGCAAACAGTATCACACAGGATGGGATTAGATACACAGCTCAGCATCACACAGGATGGGATTAGATACACAGCTCAGCAGACAGTATCACACAGCATGGGATTAGATACACAGCTCAACAGACAGTATCACACAGGATGGGATTAGATACACAGCTCAGCAGACAGTATCACAAAGGATGGGATTAGATACACAGCTCAGCAGACAGTATCACAAAGGATGGGATTAGATACACAGGTCAGCAGACAGTATCACACAGCATAGGATTAGATACACAGCTCAGCAGACAGTATCACACAGGACAGGATTAGATACACAGTCAGCAAACAGTATCACACAGGATAGGATTAGATACACAGTCAGCAAACAGTATCACAAAGGATGGGATTAGATACACAGCTCAACAGACAGTATCACACAGCATGGGATTAGATACACAGCTCAACAGACAGTATCACACAGGACGGGATTAGATACACAGCTCAGCAGACAGTATCACACAGGACGGGATTAGATACACAGCTCAGCAGACAGTATCACACAGGACAGGATTAGATACACAGTCAGCAAACAGTATCACCCAGGATAGGATTAGATACACAGTCAGCAAACAGTATCACCCAGGATAGGATTAGATACACAGCTCAGCAGACAGTATCACCCAGGATAGGATTAGATACACAGCTCAGCAGACAGTATCACCCAGGATAGGATTAGATACACAGTCAGCAAACAGTATCACACAGGATAGGATTAGATACACAGTCAGCAGACAGTATCACACAGGATAGGATTAGATACACAGCTCAGCAGACAGTATCACACAGGATAGGATTAGATACACAGCTCAGCAGACAGTATCACACAGGATAGGATTAGATACACAGCTCAGCAGACAGTATCACACAGGATAGGATTAGATACACAGCTCAGCAGACAGTATCACAGGATGGGATTAGATACACAGGTCAGCAGACAGTATCACACAGGATGGGATTAGATACACAGGTCAGCAGACAGTATCACACAGGATGGGATTAGATACACAGGTCAGCAGACAGTATCACACAGGATGGGATTAGATACACAGGTCAGCAGACAGTATCACACAGGATAGGATCAGATACACAGCTCAGCAGACAGTATCACACAGGATAGGATCAGATGACGACATTTATATACCGGACCCCGCTCTCCACCATCGTCAGTTTTATCCTCCAAATAGTGAATCTAGGATGGAGGAGACGGGCAGTCACTGAATACTGAGGACGGAGAAGACGGGCAGTCACTGAATACTGAGGACAGAGGAGGCGGACGGTCACTGAATACTGAGGACGGAGGAGGCGGACGGTCACTGAATACTGAGGACAGAGGAGACGGGCGGTCACTGAATACTGAGGACGGAGGAGACGGGCGGTCACTGAATACTGAGGACAGAGGAGACGGGCGGTCACTGAATACTGAGGACGGAGGAGACGGGCAGTCACTGAATACTGAGGACGGAGGAGACGGGCAGTCACCGAATACTGAGGACAGAGGAGACGGGCGGTCACCGAATACTGAGGACGGAGGAGACGGGCGGTCACCGAATACTGAGGACGGAGGAGACGGGCGGTCACCGAATACTGAGGACGGAGGAGACGGGCGGTCACCGAATACTGAGGACGGAGGAGACGGGCGGTCACTGAATACTGAGGACGGAGGAGACGGGCGGTCACTGAATACTGAGGACGGAGGAGACGGGCGGTCACTGAATACTGAGGACGGAGGAGACGGAGGAGACGGGCGGTCACTGAATACTGAGGATGGAGGAGATGGGCGGTCACTGAATACTGAGGACGGAGGAGACGGGCGGTCACTGAATACTGAGGACGGAGGAGACGGGCGGTCACTGAATACTGAGGACGGAGGAGACGGGCGGTCACTGAATACTGAGGACGGAGGAGACGGGCGGTCACCGAATACTGAGGACGGAGGAGACGGGCGGTCACCGAATACTGAGGACGGAGGAGACGGGCGGTCACCGAATACTGAGGACGGAGGAGACGGGCGGTCACTGAATACTGAGGACGGAGGAGACGGCGGTCACTGAATACTGAGGACGGAGGAGACGGCGGTCACTGAATACTGAGAGGGACGGAGATACGAGGACGGGACGCGGTCACTGAATACTGAGGACAGAGGAGACGGCGGTCACTGAATACTGAGGACGGAGGAGACGGGCGTCACTGAATACTGAGGACGAGGAGACGGCGATCACTGAATACTGAGGAGGAGGAGACGGGCGGTCACTGAATACTGAGGACAGAGGAGACGGTCCGGTCACTGAATATAACTGAAGGGATGTTTGTGGATCTGATTTGGTTGTGGTCCACATTGATCATTTTGAGGTAACTCTCCCCCTCCTCCACTCTAACATACCTTCACCTTGGGTCATTTTTGGCCCTCTCTCTCTCCTCTCACCGTGTCTTTGAGGTCCGAGCCTCTTCCCTCCTCTCCTCCCTCTCTTCACTCTCACTCTCTTCCCCTCTTCTCCCTGTCTCTCCCCTCTTCCCTGTCTTTAGTCCCCTCTTCCCCTGTCTCTTCTCTCCCTCCTTCCCCTGCTCTCTGTCTCTCCCCTCTTCCCTGTCTCTGTCTCTCCCTCTTCCCCTTCCCCTCTTCCCCTCTCTCCCCCCTCTTCTCTCTCCCCTCTTCTCCCGTGTCTTAGTCCCAGCTCTTCCTCTCTCTCTCTCCCCTCTTCCTCTCTCGCTCTCCCCTCTTCCCTTCTCTCCCCTCTTCCTCTCTCTCTCTCCCCTCTTCCCTGTCTCTCCCCTCTTCTCACCGTGTCTTTGGAGGTCCCCAGCCTCTTCCTCTCTCTCTCTCCCCTCTTCCTCTCTCCTCTCCCCTCTTCTCCTCTCTCTCCCCTCTTCCCTCTCTCTCTCCCTCTCTCCCTCTCTCTCTCCCCTCTTCCCCTGTCTCTCCCCTCTTCTCACCGTGTCTTTGGAGGTCCCCAGCCTCTTCCCTCTCTCTCTCTCCCTTTCCCTCTTCTCTCTCTCTCTTCCCCTCTCTCCCTTCTCTCTCTCCTCTCCCTCTATCTCTCTCCCCTCTCTCCGTCTTCCCCACCTCTTCCCCTATCTCTCTCCCTCCCTCTTCTCTCTCCTCTTCCCTCTATCTCTCTCCCCTCTTCTCACCGTGTCTTTGGAGGTCCCCAGCCTCTTCTCTCTCTCTCCTTCTTCTCTCCTCTCTCTCCCTCTCTTCCCCTGTCTCTCCCCTCTCTCCCTCTCTCTCTCTCTCCCCTCTTCCCCTGTCTCTCCCCTCTTCCCTCTTCTCTCCCCCCTCTTCACCTGTCTCTCCCCTCTTCCTCTCTCTCCCCTCTTCCCCTGTCTCTCCCCTCTTCCCTCTCTCTCTCTCTCTCCCCCCTCTTCCCCTGTCTCTCCCCCTCTCTCTCTCTCCTCCTCTTCCCTCTGTCTCTCCCCTCTTCCCTCTCCTCTTCTCTCTCCCCCTCTTCCCCTCGTCTCTCCCCTCTTCCTCTTCTCTCTCCTCTTCCCTCTGTCTCTCCCCTCTTCCTCTTCTCTCCTCTCTCCCCCCTCTTCCCCTGTCTCTCCCCTCTCTCTCTCTCTCTCTCCTCTTCCTCTGTCTCTCCCTCTTCCTCTCTCTCTCTCTCTCCTCTTCCCTCTGTCTCTCCCCTCTTCCTCTCTCTCTCCTCTTCCTCTGTCTCTCCCCTCTTCTCACCGTGTCTTTGGAGGTCCCCAGCCTCTTCCCTCTCTCTCTCCTCTTCCCCTGTCTCTCCCCTCTTCCCCTGTCTCTCTCTCTCCCCTCTTCCCCTGTCTCTCCCCTCTTCCCCCTGTCTCTCCCCTCTTCCCCTGTCTCTCCCCTCTTCCCCTGTCTCTCCCCTCTTCCCCTGTCTCTCCTCTTCCCTCTATCTCTCTCCTCTATCTCTCTCCCCTCTTCTCACCGTGTCTTTGGAGGTCCCCAGCCTCTTCTCTCTCTCTCCCCTCTTCCCCTGTCTCTCCCCTCTTCCCCTGTCTCTCTCTCTCCCCCTCTCTCTCCCTCTTCCCTCCATCTCTCTCCTCTTCCCTCTATCTCTCTCCCCTTTCTCACCGTGTCTTTGGAGGTCCCCAGCCTCTTCCTCTCTCTCTCTCCCCTTCCCTCTCTCTCTCTCCCCTCTTCCCTCTCTCCCCTCTTCCCCTGTCTCTCCCCTCTTCCTCTCTCTCTCCTCTTCCCCTCTTCTCTCCTCTTCCCTCTATCTCTCTCCCCTCTTCCCTCTTATCTCTCTCCCCTCTTCCCCTGTCTCTCTCCCCCTCTCTATCTCCTCTTCCCTCCATCTCTCTCCCCTCTTCTCACCGTGTCTTTGGAGGTCCCCAGCCTCTTCCCTCTCTCTCTCCCCTCTTCCCCTGTCTCTCCCTCTATCTCTCTCCCCTCTTCCCTGTCTCTCCCCTCTATCTCTCTCCCCTCTTCTCACCTTGTCTTTGGAGGTCCCCAGCCTCTTCCCTCTCTCTCTCCCCTCTCTCTCCCCTCTTCCTCTCTCTCTTCTCTCCTCTTCCCCTGTCTCTCCCCTCTTCTCACCTTGTCTTTGGAGGTCCCCAGCCTCTTCCCTCTCTCTCCCCTCTATCCCTCTCTCTCTCTTCCTCTCTCTCTCTCCTCTTCCCTCTCTCTCTCCTCCCCTCTTCCTCTCTCTCTCTCTCCCCTCTTCCCCTCTCTCTCTCCCCTCTTCTCACCTTGTCTTTGGAGGTCCCCAGCCTCTTCCCTCTCTCTCTCCCCCTCTCTCTTCTCCCCTCTTCCTCTCTCTCTCCCCTCTTCCCCTGTCTCTCCCCTCTATCTCTCTCTCCTATCTTCCCCTGTCTCTCCCCTCTTCCCCTGTCTCTCTCCCTCTTTCCCCTGTCTCTCCCCTCTATCTCTCTCTCCCCTCTTCCCCTGTCTCTCCCCTCTTCCCCTGTCTCTCTCCCTCTATCTCTCCCCTCTTCCCCTGTCTCTCTCCCCTCTTCCTCTCTCTCTCTCTCCTCTCTTCCCTCTCCTCTTCCCTCTATCTCTCTCCTCTTCCTTCCTTCTATCTCTCTCCCCTCTTCTCACCGTGTCTTTGGAGGTCCCCAGCCTCTTCCTCCTCTCTCTCCCCTTTTCCTCTGTCTCTCCCCTCTTATCTCTCTCCCCTCTTCTCACCGTGTCTTTGGAAGTCCCCAGCCTCTTCCTCTCTCTTCCCTCTCCCCTGTCTCTTCCTCTTCCCCTGTCTCTCCCCTCTTCTCACCGTGTCTTTGGAGGTCCCCAGCCTCTTCCCTCTCTCTCTCCCCCTCTCTCTCCCCCTCTTCCTCTCTCTCTCCCCTCTATCTCTCTCTCCTATCTTCCCCTGTCTCTCCCCTCTTCCCCTGTCTCTCTCCCCTCTTCCCCTGTCTCTCCCCTCTATCTCTCTCTCCCCTCTTCCCCTGTCTCTCCCCTCTTCCCCTGTCTCTCTCCCCTCTATCTCTCCCCTCTTCCCCTGTTTCTCTCCCCTCTTCCTCTCTCTCTCTTCCTCTCTTCCCTCTCCTCTTCCCTCTATCTCTCTCTCCTCTTCCTTCCTTCTATCTCTCTCCCCTCTTCTCACCGTGTCTTTGGAGGTCCCCAGCCTCTTCCTCTCTCTCTCCCCTTTTCCTCTGTCTCTCCCCTCTATCTCTCTCCCCTCTTCTCACCGTGTCTTTGGAAGTCCCCAGCCTCTTCCTCTCTCTTCCCTCTTCCCCTGTCTCTCTCCTCTTCCCCTGTCTCTCCCCTCTTCTCACCGTGTCTTTGGAGGTCCCCAGCCTCTTCCCTCTCTCTCTCCTCTCTCTCCCCTCTTCCCCTGTCTCTCCCCTCTTCCTCCCTCTCTCCCCTCTTCCCTCTATTCTCTCTCCCTCTTCTCACCGTGTCTTTGGAGGTCCCCAGCCTCTTGCCCTCTCTCCCCTCTTCCCTCTATCTCTCTCCCCTCTTCCCCTCTCTCTCTCCCCTCTTCTCACCGTGTCTTTGGAGGTCCCCAGCCTCTTCCCTCTCTCTCTCTCCTCTTCCTCTCTCTCTCCCCTCTTCCCCTGGCTCTCCCCTCTTCCTCTCTCTCTCCCCTCTTCCTCTCTCTCTCTTCCCTCTATCTCTCTCCCCTCTTCTCACCGTGTCTTTGGAGGTCCCCAGCCTCTTCCCTCTCTCTCTCTCTCTCTTCCCCTGTCTCTCTCCCCTCTTCCCCTGTCTCTCCCCTCTTCCCCTGTCTCTCCCCTCTTCTCACCGTGTCTTTGGAGGTCCCCAGCCTCTTGAGTCCGTCCAGTGGCAGCAGGTCTGCGGAGTCCTTGTGGATGAACTGCACCGCCTGCTTCATCCTCCGCTGTTGCCGCACAGTTGCCGCGTCCCGCAGTTCTGCGTCTTTTCTGTCGCTCAGGATCCCGGAGCAGAACATGTCGCGTCTTCTCCGGAGGACGGAAGGTCTGGAGCAGCTGCGCACTGAGGACCCGCCGCCTCCCTGCACTGTGCGATCACCACTGCTGGACGGAGCCGGGAATACAAGCTACAGATCAGAGGGATGGAAATCCACTGACCACCAGGGACAGAGCACAGTATACACCAGGGACAGAGCACAGTATACACCACTGACCACCAGGGACAGAGCACAGTATACACCACTGACCACCAGGGACAGAGCACAGTATACACCACTGACCACCAGGGACAGAGCACTGTATACACCACTGACCACCAGGGACAGAGCACAGTATACACCACTGACCACCGGGGACAGAGCACAGTATACACCAGAGGGACAGAGCACTGTATACACCACTGACCACCAGGGACAGAGCACTGTATACACCACTGACCACCAGGGACAGAGCACAGTATACACCACTGACCACCAGGGACAGAGCACAGTATACCCACTGACCACCAGGGACAGAGCACAGTATACACCACTGACCACCAGGGACAGAGCACAGTATACACCACTGACCACCAGGGACAGAGCAGAGTATACACCACTCACCACCAGGGACAGAGCACTGTATACACCACTGACCACCAGGGACAGAGCACAGTATACCACGACCAGGGACAGAGCACTGTATACACCACTGACCACCAGGGACAAGCAGACACCACTGATCCACCAGGGACAGAGCACTGTATACACCACTGACCACCAGGGACAGAGCACAGTATACACCACTGACACCGGGACAGAGCACAGTATACACCAGGGACAGAGCACTGTATACACCACTGACCACCAGAGACAGAGCACTGTATACACCACTGACACCAGGGACAGAGCACAGTATACACCACTGACCACCGGGGACAGAGCACAGTATACACCAAGGGACAGAGCACTGTATACACCACTGACCACCAGGGACAGAGCACTGTATACACCACTGACCACCAAGGAGACAGAGCCCAACAGAATATACACCACTGACCACCAGGGACAGAGCACAGTATACACCATGGACCAGCAACGAGCCGTATACACCACTAGACCACCAGGGACAGCACACTGTATACACCACTGACCACCAGGGACAGCACACTGTATACACCACTGACCACCAGGGACAGAGCACAGTATACACCACTGACCACCAGGGACAGAGCACAGTAAAACAACCCAGGGACAGAACACTGTATACACCACTGACCACCAGGGACAGAGCACTGTATACACCACTGACCACCAGGGACAGAGCACTGTATACACCACTGACCACCAGGGACAGAGCACAGTATACACCACTGACCACCAGGGACAGAGCACAGTATACACCACTGACCACCAGGGACAGAGCACAGTATACACCACTGACCACCAGGGACAGAGCACAGTATACACCACTCACCACCAGGGACAGAGCACAGTATACACCACTGACCACCAGGGACAGAGCACAGTATACACCACTGACCACCAGGGACAGAGCACAGTATACACCACTGACCACCAGGGACAGAGCACAGTATACACCACTGACCACCAGGGACAGAGCACTGTATACACCACTGACCACCAGGGACAGAGCACAGTATACACCACTGACCACCGGGGACAGAGCACTGTATACACCACTGACCACCGGGGACAGAGCACAGTATACACCACTGACCACCGGGGACAGAGCACTGTATACACCACTGACCACCAGGGACAGAGCAAAGTATACACCACTGACCACCAGGGACAGAGCACAGTATACACCACTGACCACCAGGGACAGAGCACAGTATACACCACTGACCACCAGGGACAGAGCACAGTATATACCACTGACCACCAGGGACAGAGCATTGCATAAACCACTGGCCACCAGGGACAGAGCACAGTATATACCACTGGCCACCAGGGGCTGTCTACTTTATATAACAATGGGATTGTTTTGTATAACTGATGTATAATGAGGATGCAGAAAGAAATATTTAAAACCAATTCCCAGATTATTATGTTACTACAACACTGTTGAAACAACCACTCCTATCATCCGCACTAGCCAGCCATGCACTCACCACTAAACCCCTGACATTAGTCCCGCCATTACTTCTGTGAACTGGTTTAAATCAGATTATCATCATTTCACTGCCTCCAAACCCTCCAATAATAGATGAAGCTGCAGGTTATTAATCTTCATCTAACTGACTCCAGCTGTGCAGGGAATGCGAACATCAGCGCTGGATAAGGCACCATAATAACTGTACAAACACTAATGAGCCATGCACACAGTGAACAGATCTGTAAGACATTGTTCACACCACCAAAAAACTGAGTCACAAAAAACAGTCAAACAAACGTGGAAAAATACTCTGTTATAAAAGAAAAAAAACAGAAAAAGCAAGTGCTGCTAAAAAAGTAGTAAAAAACAGGGTATTTAGTTGATACATTTTTTGCAAAAAATGTACACCAAGCCGCTCTACCAAACGTCAAGGTAACCCGCATCAGAGCAGCCCCTAGCTGTTGTGTTTAAAAACCTGATCATGTGCATTAGTACCTACATGAGCAGGGTCCAGACAGGTCCAGTGTCTGACATGGACTGACTGCAGAAGACGGCTTTTCATGTGCAGGGCCCAAAGGGAGGGGTGGGCGGCTCCCTTCTCTTGCAGAAACAAGAAACAAACTAGACAAACACTAATGAGCCATGCACACAGTGAACAGATCTTAGTATACATTTTTTGCAAAAAACGTATCAACTAAATATCCTGTTTTTTACTACTTTTTTAGCAGCACTTGCTTTTTACTGTTTTTATCTTTTACAACAGAGTATTTTTGCACGTTTGTTTGACTGTTTTTTGTGATTCACCATAATAACTGTGCTGTAATAAAGCTATACATAAACAACATCCTAACTGTGTACAGTGGAGGCTGCAGACAGGATCTTATCCTGTATCTCTGTATACAGGGAGCTCCCCCTAGTGGTGACTGCAGACAGGATCTTATCATGTATCTCTGTATACAGGAGTTCCACCTAGTGGTGGCTGCAGACAGGATCTTACCATGTATCTCTATACAGGGAGCTCCCCCTAGTGGAAGCTGCAGACATGATCTTACCATGTATCTCTGTATTCAGGGAGCTCCCCCTAGTGGTGGCTGCAGACAGGATATTACCATGTATCTCTGTATACAGGGAGTTCCTCCTAGTGGTGGCTGCAGACAGGATATTACCATGTATCTCTGTATACAGGGAGTTCCTCCTAGTGGTGGCTGCAGACAGGATCTTACCATGTATCTCTGTATACAGGGAGCTCCCCCTAGTGGTGAGTGCAGACAGGATCTTACCATGTATCTCTGTATACAGGGAGCTCCCCCTAGTGGTGAGTGCAGACAGGATCTTACCATGTATCTCTGTATACAGGGAGCTCTCCCTAGTGGTGACTGCAGACAGGATCTTATCATGTATCCCTGAATCTTATGTATCTCTCTATACCAGGGGTCCCCAACTCCAGGCCTCGAGGGCCGCCAACAGTGCATGTTTTTAGGATTTCCTTAGTATTGCACAGGGGTTGGAATCATTACCTGTGCATTTGATCACATTAACACCTCTGCAATACTAAGGAAATCCTGAAATCCTGCACTGTTGGCGGCCCTCGAGGCCTGGAGTTGGGGACCTCTGCTCTATACAGTGAGCTCCCCTAGTGGATGCTGCAGACAGACATTTATCATGTATCTCTGTATACAGGGAGCTCCCCCTAGTGGTGACTGCAGACAAGATCTTATCATGTATCTCTGTATACAAGGAGCTCCCTCTGGTGGTGGCTGCAGACAGAATCTTTGTATCTCTGTATACAGGGAGCTCCCCTAGTGGTGATTGCAGGCATTCAAATGTTTTAGACTCTGGAGCTCAATGTTTTTACTTTTTTACAACATACAGATTGATGTGCATCAATTTAAGTTCAGTTAGTTTGTAGCACAAAGTAGTTACAACCCATTTCTTTATTTTTTCCTTTCGAGAATCAGCCATCTGTGAAGTTGCACCCCGGACCTTTGTAAGTCTTGCGCTTCTGTTAATGCAGGAGGATAAGAGCTGAAGTGGTCGCCTCTCGTGGACAGATCCATTATCACCCTGGAGATGGTTCGATGTTCTGCACCTGCGGGATGATGAAGAGCGGCGGCTCCTTTCTCTCCAGTGACCTTGCACGTTGCTTTCTGTTGTATTAGTTTCCTTGGAGATTTGCTCTAAAAAGGAGTTAAAGTGTAATTGCAATTTCTCTCTCTTTTTTTTTTCCATTGAACCGACAAAGCGACTACAAAACAGAACATTGCAATGAAACCTCCTGCTCTTGTGAGATCTGTCAGGACTACGATCCACGTCTGAGAATGGAGAAGTATCAGGAACAAGAAGCTTCATTGCATTGTGTTCCCAGGGGAGCGATATAAAGGGTGCAGTGTCCTGAGCAAATACTCCATGAATATGGGAGATATAATGCCTGGCCAATCACCTGCATCATACCTGGTCTGAGATTATAGAACTCCTATACAAAGTGGGAATCTGGGACAGGACATCTGGGTTTGCAGGTGCTCTAGATGCAAAGATTCAAAGGAAAAGACACACCTGCAGCAGCAGATCACCAGGACAAAGGTTCTCTAGCAGAATGAGCCCCTGCTGGGGGTCCAAGCTTCACAAGCATTTTTCAACAGTTATGGAGTTATGGTGGGTTTACACGCCGCGATATCGGCGTCCAACTCCGACAAAAAGTCACGTGGGTCGCGAGTTGGAGCCGATATCGGGTGCGCGTTGTACTGTTTTAGCATACAACGCGATGCTGGAACGATGCCAAAACGATATCGGAGTTGAATCCGCCCGATATCGCATGGCCGTTGTACCAGCATCGCTGCGTGTGACAGCCCAACTCCGATGCGTACTCACACCTCACCCATTAACTCCCATGTTAAATGGTCGTTACTGGGTTGGTGGGCGTACACATCGGAGGGACGTTGTTTCCCGATATCGCAGCGTGTAAACCGGCGATGCGATATCGGGAAAAGTGCTCCCAAAATGCGCGCTCCCGCAGCGTTGTATGCGATATCGGACGATATCGCTACGTGTAACCCACCATTAGTGTATACTGATTATATTTCCAGGACCGTGAGGACAGGCCACACATGTACTTGAGTCCCGATTGCCCCTAGCACCCAAGGGTGGGGAGATATGTAGAACGGCTATCAGAAGCCAAGTTTGGTCTTTAAGTATATTGGAAGCCTGGATGGATCCGATGACACCAGAACCACCTCCCTATGCTCGTGTGGACATAGGGTGTCTGTGTAAAACGTATCCCCAGCGGGTGCAGAACGTCACATTTTGGTGGCAGTGACGAGACCGTATCACGTGACCTCGACATATTAGAGACGTCAGGACGGGGCTGCGTGGTGCGGTTTGTCACACGTATCATACAGAACTTTACATTTATCATGGTCACCCAGCTTTTCTATAAGCAATTCCAGGCATGATACAATGAAAAGCGCTTTTATTAATTCAAAAAACTAAAAAAATATTCTCGTAACATCCTGATAAGCTGTCACTACGGCCGTCCGGACTCTTGTAAAGAGTATACGTCATATATTCATCGTGTGTAAAGGTTCTGTACAATATTTACAGGCAAGTACAGGAAAGGGCGCGTTCTCTGCAGGGTCCGCGATGCTCTGCAGAACCTGAGTGCTGAGCCTCAGTCCAACGCACTCCAACAGTCCCAGGAAATACATGGAGTCCATCCCAGTGTCCAGCACTGTGACCTCCCGGATAATCAGGTCACACATCGCTCGCCCTTTTATTGTCCAAAGCACAATTTATTTCTACTACTTCCAGCCAGATCTGATAACAAGAAATTGTGTCCTAGACATCAGATGTGGATCCAGGACCTGGTCCAACCAAGAGGATGAAGACAAGGAGCAGAATGGCTTTGCAGCGCAGCGTCAGTAAGCTGCCAGCGAGCCTGGGACATTTATGTCATTGCAGGTTTGTTCTTTTCTCCTGAATTTAATGTAATCTGTTCTTGTTTGCAGTTTCCCATCTGCTCCGGATTAGACAGTCACTATAACTTCTTACCTTACAGCCTCAGCCTGACTCCAAGTGCCCAAACATAATGGATTTCATTCTCGCTGTTTCTTTTCATTAAATATAAGGAAAGTCCAACAAGTTCAGCCGTCTCGGAGATTCATGATCATCTGAAAGATCGTCTGAGACCTTGGCCTGGTTTAGGTCAATTTTAGTAAAATGTCAGCTGAACGTCAGACGCCCGGCAAGATATTGGAAGATTATGACCCAAAAAGGTCTAAATAAAGTTGCTTCCCTCTCAGGAGTGCGGTCATCGTACAAAGAGTAATGGTGCAGCAGGGAGATTACCGGACCCCAGTACAAGCCTCCCGGTCACGCGCTATTTGTACGGCCGCAGGAATCTGGAGACTTTGGCGCGCAGGAGCCTGATGAAGGATTTTGGAAACATTTCCCGGGATTCCTGAGCCGTGTATTTGAAGTAGTTCTGAGGGTGAGCGAGGACTTCAAACAGCGCCTTAATCAGCTTCTTATCCTGCAAGACACAAAGGTGGGTAACAGATCAGCCTAGACCATGATTCACACTGCACAGTAGGTAGACAATCATCATGTAAGAGAGATGAGGGGCAGTATGGCTGACTGCCTCAACAATCATCATGTAAGAGAGATGAGGGGCAGTATGGCTGACTGCCTCAACAATCATCATGTAAGAGAGATGAGGGGCAGTATGGCTGACTGCCTCAACAATCATCATGTAAGAGAGATGAGGGGCAGTATGGCTGACTGCCTCAACAATCATCATGTAAGAGAGATGAGGGGCAGTATGGCTGACTGCCTCAACAATCATCATGTAAAGCGGCCGTCACACGCAACGATTTTAAGCCCGATATCGTTTAAGCGATCTACTTTTTGATCGCTTAAGCGATATCGTTTTGGCATCGTTGCATGTAATCAAGCGATTTTACTATGTAAAATCGCTTGATCGTGACATCGCAGATCTGAGCTCCGGAGCTCACATCTAGCGATGAACGATGCCACGATCTGCTTCATCGTGGTGTATAACACCACGATGAACGATCTCCCAGCAGCAGAGCCTATGCTGGGAGATGGTAACTATGGTACACGTCGGGTTACTAAGCGACGCGCGGCGCCTAGTTACCCGATGTGTACCATAGTTACCAGCGAGATCGCGGCTCCACATCGCTGGTGAGTCTGTCTGTGTGACAGCTCACCAGCGATGTGAGCGATATTGTAAGCGATCGCACATGCACATGATCACTAACAATATCGCTCACGATATTGTAGCGTGTGACGGCCGCTTAAGAGAGATGAGGGGCAGTATTGCTGACTGCCTCAGCCCTAAAATGCCTAATACCAGGTAGCAATAGAATTCATTCACCAGTTGAGTGTCCAGCCTCTGTACCTGAAATGTCTGTTAAAATGGAGCCATATATTGTGCAGAGAGTGTGACAGATTTAAGGCCGATTTACACTGGTGGATTATCAGGATCAAGCGTCCCTATGAGCACAGAACGATCATCTTAACGATTGTTCTGTGCACCTGAGTGTGAGATCGGTCGGTCCGCCCAGGCCTTTCTGATTGGCATGATATATGTAGTCAATCCTGTAATGTAAGTGCAGCCTCACCTTTAATATCTCCTGGTGATTTTCGGAGGCGTATAATCTCCCGTCTCTGACGATATCTTCTATCAGCTCCTGATAATCTTCTGTAACAGAAGACAAAAAAAGCAAGTGAGAGTCCTGACCGGCAGTGGGAGTCCTGACCCACAGTGAGAGTCCATTACCGGAAGTAAGAGAGTACTGGCCAGAGGTGGGAGAGTCCTGACCGGAAGTGAGAGCGTCCTGGCAGGAAGTGAGAGTGTCCTGGCCGGAAGTGAGAGTGTCCTGGCCGGAAGTAAGTGAGAGCGTCCTGGCCGGAAGTAAGGGAGAGCGTCCCGGCCGGAAGCGAGAGAGTCCTGGCCGGAAGTGAGAGAGTCCCGACCGGAAGTGAGAGAGTCCTGACCAGAAGTGAGAGAGTCCTGAACAGAAATGAGAGTCCTGACTAGCAGGTAGAGTCTTGACCAGAAATGAGAGGTCCTGACCAGAAGCAAGAGTCCTGACCAAAAATGAGAGGGTCCTGACCGGAAGCGAGAGAGTCCTGACCAGAAGTGATAGAGTCCTGACCGGAAATGAGAGAGTCCTGAACGGAAATTAGACTCTTGACCAGAAATGAGAGTGTCCTGACCAGAAGCAAGAGTCTTGACGAGAAATGAGAGGGTCCTGACCGGAAGTGAGAGTCCTGACCGGAAGCGAGAGGGTTGTGAACAGAAACCAGAGTCCTGACCGGAAGTGAGAGAGTCCTGACTGGAAGTAAAAGAGTCCTGACCAGACGTGAGAGTCCTGACTACTGGAGCTGATTCTCAGTAAGGTCTTGTGGTAATTTATCAGGGGGCAGATCAGTCACTCCAGAGCTGCTGGTGATAGAGAAGGGGCTCATTCCCATCATTATCGGGTCTACGTCTGTGTTCTCACACAGCGTATTGCTGTGTTTTGTGAGGATCCGTTTTTGGTACAAAAACTGCACCAAGAATGGATGCTCACAGAACGTAGTGTTCTGTGTATGAACGCTGCTTCGCTATTCACCTGTGCTTTTACTCACATCGCCCCGCTGCCTTGGTTAATGCCAGTGATCTCTCTCCTCATCCCGGAGACCACAGCGAGTGCAGCCTCTAGGACCCTGCAGCCTGCCATGTGACTAGGTGATGTTGCCCGGTCACATGGTACAGTCACGGGTCTTTTAAAGGACCTACTTGCTTCACGACGAGGAGAGATCAGCGTGGGAGCGCGGCGAGGTGAGTAAAAGTACAGTGAAAAAAACAACTAAATTATTAACATGTGACTTCTTTTTGCGGACCCCCTTTTGAGCCCAAAAGCAACTCCGTAAACAGCGCAGCATATGAATGGAAAATAATGAAATGCATTTACTTGGCTGGGGCAGCTAATGTCAATGCATTTCACTGCAATAGCGGATCTGCAATTAGCGGATCAATAACGCAGGCATTGCGCAGCGTTTGAATGTGGCCTTACCGTCATACGTTACATATGGAACCTGGAAGCCTTTGGCGCTGTTCCCCTCATTAGATCGAAATTGTATCCAGAGCTTCTTAGACCGCGAGGTGAAGGCAATCGGACGCTCGTAGGTCTGACAGGTCTCGTACGTTGTCACTGAATTGGACGAAGCTTACCAAAATAAAGAGAATTTTCTTAAGTAACAGATCTGTAAGCTGATCATACTTGCATATGGGGGTGCTGTAACCTGATTATTATCTACAGGGTTGCTGCAACCAGATACGGGTGTGCTGTAATCTGATCATTATATACAGGGATGCTGTAACCTGATATGTGGGCACTGTAACCTGATAATTATATACATGGGTGCTGTAACCTGATTATTATGTATGCGGTACTGTAACCTGATTATTAACTACAGGGATGCTGAAACCAGATACAGGGGCTCTGTAACCTGATCACTATATACAGGGGTGCTGTAACCTGATCACGATTTACAGGGGTGCTGCAACCAGATATGGGAGTGCTTTAACCTGATCACTATATACAGGGGTACTGTAATCTGATCATTATATAAAGGCATGCTGCAACCAGATATGAGCCGCTGTAACCTGATCACTATATACAGGAGTGCTGTACCCTAATCAATATCTACAGGGGTGCTGCAATCAGATACGGGGTGCTGTAACCTGATGACTATATATATGGGTGCTGAAACCAAATACAAGGGCGCTGTAACTTGATCACTATACACAGGGGTACTGTAACCAGATCACTATATACAGGAGTGCTGTAACCTAATCACTATATACAGGGATGTTGTAACCTAAACAACAGAGGGGGCTCCCTGCAGATAGATGAAGAAAGGTGATTTGCTGTATCCTCCTCATCAGATGGGGGCGCTGTAACCCGATCATCAGATTATGGTAGTGGGGACACTCACGGCTCTTCCTCATCACCAGGTAGTCTCCGCATTCGTCTTCGATCGGCAGGAAGATTTCTGGCACCACGATCAGTATCCGCCTCTTGGGCGGAGGGGAGATGTTCCAGGTGCACTCCGTGTTTGCGGGGTAATTTCCAGGGTAATTTGGAGACTCGATGTAACCGGAGTAATTCCCCAGCTCGCCCCCGCACAGCCGGTCTGAGGAGAAAGACGACACGTTATGGTGGACGCAGCAGCGTTAAAACAAGCAATGAAATGACAGAATAAACAATGGGAGGACACAATATCCAGGAAAACACATTGCAGCGTCTACCACCGTCTGTGCACCGTGTACAGTGACCCCCGGAAAAGGAGAGTAACTGCCATTACCGAAAATGTCTACAACTTCTCATAGAATTTGGCCTGGATCCATTGTCAGTATTTTCGCCTTCCTGGAGTGAGAGCCGGCTAATGGGTGAATTCTGATCACTTTGCCGGGTTTCGCCGCGCTCCCTCCCTATCACAATTATTGCACAGTTTCGGGTTGTGCTCACACTCCCCCACGATTCAGACCTTCCTGATCCCATCTTATCACTATCTTCACCGTCTCTACTTATAATGTTTTCAGCATTACAAGTTTCTATTCACGGTCGTGAAGCTTCTCACAGCTGAGGGTTTGGTACAGTTGTATTCAGTCTGAAGGATCTGAACTGGACTCCAGACTGATACATTGTAGCAATCACTTTACACATCGGATGATGTTTAGCTTAGGCCCCTTTCACATCGCATTTTTTTCCTGTCTGTGGAGATCCGTTTTTTGTAGGATCACACAGACAGGAACGGATTTGTAACTCCGGAAGACATTTCTGTGATTTTGAGGGATCCGAATACAGAAAGAGCGGGGAGGAGCCGAGCCTGCAGAGCACAGGCAAGTGGGGCTGTACTGTCACTCTCGCAATGCATATACAAGTACTGTACATACATTGCAAAAGCGAAAGAAAGCAATGTGTTAAAAATTAAAAAATGCTCCCCTCGCCGCCGAGTGTCCTGCGATGCGAGGCGTCCACCTCCGATGGCTGCGGGACCTTAATCAGCTGACCGGGCGGGCAGCAACCTGATCATCTGATGTGTCACATGAGTGTATGTAGATAGTGTATGTAGACAGTGTGTGTAGATAGTGTATGTAGATACAATGCTAAAGTGAAATTACACTGTACAGAGCAGTGTTAGTATTTGGAGCATGCTCAGTACATTAAAATCGGATCCAGGAAACGATCCTGTTATTTCCCGGATCCGAGCTCCATAGACCCTCATGTTATTGGAATCGGCCAGCATCGGATCCGATTCTGTCCGATTGTGTCTGCTTTTTTGAAGGCAGCACAAAATCAGAGCAGTGTCCGATTTTGGGGAAGTGAAAGAAGCGGACACAATCGCATCCCTGCAAACAAGAATAGCCATTAAGGACCAATCCGTGCCCATAGGGGTACATGAAGGCCAAATCGGATCCGTGGCTATCCATTTTACAACGGATAGCCACTGCCTCTGATCCCAAAAAAACATGATGTGAAGGGGCCTTACAGTGGATTTTCCAGACTGGATACAACTGTAACAAACCCTCTGCTGTGATAAATCAAAAGGCTGAAAACCCTTCTGACCTATTAGTATTTACTGTGAGCTCAGAATAATCTGCACCAGATTCTGCAGCCTCATAAGTCACAAGCATCACATTATATTACAGGTTACCCAGTCATCATCTAAACAAGTGTTTTATACTGATGATTCTCTGATCGCTGTTAGAAGAAAACACAGATTTTACAAGGTCGGGTAAATTCTGCATAGCGGCAGCATCACAGTGAAAATACAGATATAAAGCTCCTCACTGCTGCTCTGCTACACAGGTCACCAGAGGTATACAGGCTGTGACCTCTGATCCTGTGTGGTATACAGGCTGTGACCTCTGATCCTGTGTGGTATACAGGCTGTGACCTCAGATCCTGTGTGGTATACAGGCTGTGACCTCAGATCCTGTGTGGTATACAGGCCGTGACCTCTGATCCTGTGTGGTATACAGGCCGTGACCTCTGATCCTGTGTGGTATACAGGCCGTGACCTCTGATCCTGTGTGGTATACAGGCCGTGACCTCTGATCCTGTGTGGTATACAGGCTGTGACCTCTAATCCTGTGTGGTATACAGGCTGTGACCTCAGATCCTGTGTGGTATACAGGCTGTGACCTCAGATCCTGTGTGGTATACAGGCCGTGACCTCAGATCCTGTGTGGTATACAGGCTGTGACCTCAGATCCTGTGTGGTATACAGGCTGTGACCTCAGATCCTGTGTGGTATACAGGCCGTGACCTCTAATCCTGTGTGGTATACAGGCTGTGACCTCAGATCCTGTGTGGTATACAGGCCGTGACCTCAGATCCTGTGTGGTATACAGGCCGTGACCTCTAATCCTGTGTGGTATACAGGCTGTGACCTCAGATCCTGTGTGGTATACAGGCCGTGACCTCTGATCCTGTGTGGTATACAGGCCGTGACCTCTGATCCTGTGTGGTTATACAGGCTGTGACCTCAGATCCTGTGTGGTATACAGGCTGTGACCTCAGATCCTGTGTGGTATACAGGCCGTGACCTCTGATCCTGTGTGGTATACAGGCCGTGACCTCTGATCCTGTGTGGTATACAGGCCGTGACCTCTGATCCTGTGTGGTATACAGGCCGTGACCTCTGATCCTGTGTGGTATACAGGCTGTGACCTCTAATCCTGTGTGGTATACAGGCTGTGACCTCAGATCCTGTGTGGTATACAGGCTGTGACCTCAGATCCTGTGTGGTATACAGGCCGTGACCTCTGATCCTGTGTGGTATACAGGCTGTGACCTCAGATCCTGTGTGGTATACAGGCTGTGACCTCAGATCCTGTGTGGTATACAGGCCGTGACCTCTAATCCTGTGTGGTATACAGGCTGTGACCTCAGATCCTGTGTGGTATACAGGCCGTGACCTCAGATCCTGTGTGGTATACAGGCCGTGACCTCTAATCCTGTGTGGTATACAGGCTGTGACCTCAGATCCTGTGTGGTATACAGGCCGTGACCTCTGATCCTGTGTGGTATACAGGCCGTGACATCTGATCCTGTGTGGTATACAGGCTGTGACCTCAGATCCTGTGTGGTATACAGGCTGTGACCTCAGATCCTGTGTGGTATACAGGCCGTGACCTCTGATCCTGTGTGGTATACAGGCCGTGACATCTGATCCTGTGTGGTATACAGGCTGTGACCTCAGATCCTGTGTGGTATACAGGCTGTGACCTCAGATCCTGTGTGGTATACAGGCCGTGACCTCTGATCCTGTGTGGTATACAGGCTGTGACCTCAGATCCTGTGTGGTATACAGGCTGTGACCTCAGATCCTGTGTGGTATACAGGCCGTGACATCTGATCCTGTGTGGTATACAGGCTGTGACCTCTGATCCTGTGTGGTATACAGGCTGCAACCTCTGATCCTGTGTGGTATACAGGCCATGACCTCTGATCCTGTGTGATATACAGGCCATGACCTCTGATCCTGTGTGGTATACAGGCCGTGACCTCTGATCCTGTGTGGTATACAGGCTGCAACCTCTGATCCTGTGTGGTATACAGGCTGCGACCTCTGATCCTGTGTGGACCCTGACCCAAGACCCTGACCAAGGAGTGTGCCCCCGCCCCTGCTGAGAATATCCCCCCCAGCCCCAGCCCCAGCAGATATACAACACCCTGACTAAGGAGAGCGCCCCTGCTGAGAACATCCCCCCCAGCCCCAGCAGATATACAAGACCCTTACCAAGGAGAGCGCCCCCTGCTGATAACATCCCCCCAGCTGAGTGATTACTAGGACGGTCATCATCACAGCTGCAAGAAGCAAGATATAGGATAAGCCGGGCTCATTGCTCACAGGTGCTCAGAAGTAAGAATAAGGCTGGGGTCACACACACAGATATCTGGGCAGATATTCTTCACAGATCTCTGGTTGCAGTGAAATCATGGACAAATTGATCCATTTTGTGGCCATATACAAATGGAGCAATCTGTCCATGATTTCACTGCAACCAGAGATCTGTGAACAATATCTGCACAAATATCTGTGTGTGTGACCCCAGCCTAATTCAACTAATAAAAATGTATATACTTCAGCAAACTACTCAAGTACTGTGTCGAAGTATATACATTTTTATTAGCTGCAAGAAGCAGACTGCAGAGTGTGATGCTTTTCTCATCGTGTTGGTCCAGTGGCTGTGGAGAGGTCGCTCACTTTTACACTGGGTGATGTTAGTGGATCCATCAAAGTCTGTGCTGGTGATTCCTGGACAAAAAATGCAGGAGTTCTGTCCAAACTCCGGCTGATAAGTTCCCACCGGGCAGCGAATACATCTGTGTGTCGTCGTGTTGTATGAATGTCCTGGAGAACATTGCACTATAAGGACCAACAGAAAACACAAGACAAACAGG
The DNA here is from genome assembly GCA_033576535.1 of Allobates femoralis. NCBI lineage: Eukaryota > Metazoa > Chordata > Amphibia > Anura > Aromobatidae > Allobates > Allobates femoralis. The sequence goes on from JARQOC010000010.1 coordinate 34,980,394, forward strand.
AGAAATAATTAACCATGATACTGCAGAGCTGCACTCACTATTCTGCTGGTGCAGTCACTGTGTACATACATTACATTACTGATCCTGAGTTACCTCCTGTATTATACTCCAGAGCTGCACTCACTATTCTGCTGGTGCAGTCACTGTGTACATACATTACATTACTGATCCTCAGATACCTCCAGTAATATACTCCAGAGCTGCACTCACTATTCTGCTGGTGCAGCCACTGTGTACATACATTACATTACTGATCCTGAGTTACCTCCTGTATTATACTCCAGAGCTGCATTCACTATTCTGCTGGTGCAGTCACTGTGTACATACATTACATTACTGATCCTGAGTTACCTCCTGTATTATACTCCAGAGCTGCACTCACTATTCTGCTGGTACAGTCACTGTGTACATACATTACATTAGTGATCCTGAGTTACCTCCTGTATTACACCCCAGAGCTGCACTCACTATTCTGCTGGTGCAGTCACTGTGTACACACATTATATTACTGATCCTGAGTTACCTCCTGTATTATACTCCAGAGCTGCACTCACTATTCTGCTGGTGCAGCCACTGTGTACATACATTACATTACTGATCCTGAGTTACCTCCTGTATTATACTCCAGAGCTGCACTCACTATTCTGCTGGTGCAGCCACTGTGTACATACATTACATTACTGATCCTGAGTTACCTCCTGTATTATACTCCAGAGCTGCACTCACTATTCTGCTGTTGCAGTCACTGTGTACATACATTACATTACTGATCTGAGTTACTCCTGCATTATACTCCAAAGCTGCACTCACTATTCTGCTGTGCAGTCACTGTGTACAACAGTACATTACTGATCCTGAGTACCTTCTGTATTATACTCCAGAGCTGCACTCACTATTCTGCTGGTGCAGTCACTGTGTACATACTTACATTACTGATCCTGAGTTACCTTCTGTATTATACTCCAAGCTGCACTCACTATTCTGCTGGTGCAGTCACTGTGTACATACATTACATTACTGATCCTGAGTTACCTCCTGTATTATACTCCAGAGCTGCACTCACTATTCTGCTGTTATGCATGGAGTGAATTCGGTATATTTAACTTTTTCATACTATTTTCTTTACTAGAATTTTTGCAGACAGTCACCTCTTGTTTCGCAGTCATGGAAAGATGTGGCGCTGCTGTGCTTAGTTGTGAGTCCTCCACCGCAGGGGAAACACGATGTGCGCCCAGATTCTGGCTGGTACGTCCCGAGTGAACATGGAGCACAAGGCCGAAAACCATCTGGAGAGAATTCACCCGAGGACACAAACCTGAATGATGAGAAGAGAAAAGAGAGTCACAGACCCAACCTTCCCCTGGTGACAGATGGAGGAGACTTTCCTGTGACACAAGATCTCCTCCACCCACTATAACAAATGATTGTCAAGATTTCACACTGCAATATATCAAATGACCACTAGATGGTGGCGTTTCACCAGCGCTGCCTATAGTCATTCACGTGTGTCTGGCTGATCAGTTCATGTCTGGTCCAGACAAGCAGTGGCCAGCGCTCATCATCCAGAGGTGGACGAGGAAAATCACAAAACACAAGAGAGAAAATACAACATACAATAAAAATATAGAAAAAATAGAAAAGCAAAAATGATAATAAGCAATGATGTTATCACCTGTTATACCTCCCCTATAGCTCTATCTGTCGTATTTATGAGCAGGTAGAGGTTCGCTGCCCTCCAGGGTTACAGCCCGGACCCCTAACTCACAGGTCAGGGTTCAGTTTTACTTTTGGGGGATCCCTCTATGCACCCTTCCAATCCACATCCCCCATCCACCACCCAATTAAAGGGAACTTTCCTACAAGTTGCTATGTCTTCTGCCCCCATCTACCGTTGCCTTTCTCTCCAGTCACATCCAGAGCTGCACTCACTGAGCTGGGCAAGACACCCCAGGACTATATTCACACACAGCAGAAGTTTCAATGTGTGTGAAGTTACCCAAACGCTTTGTCTCTGATCCCACAAATATCCATAGTTGGTGGAACCATATCATGGGTTACGTACTATGCAGACCATGCACCAGCAGGGGGCGCAGACAAGACTCACACCTAGCGCCTTACTTGCAGATGACTCACGTTTGCAACTCTCAATGTGAGCATCTGACGCGCCTAGTTATAATAGGGCGCACGTGTGAAAGCTTCATCATCAAGTGTACTGTCAGCACGTATGCTGCTACAGATCACACTCCCCTCCGCGCATGACGTACATTCGCGTCCACATGGACGGAGTGTGTGATCGTCACACAACCCTCTACGTAACATATAGAGTGATGAGAGTTCACACGCGTGCGCCCATATAAACATAGGCCGCGTCAGCATGCCACACTGCAGATCATCTCAAAACCTGCGATCATGCAATGAACCAGCCTAGAGATTGGGAGAAAGGAGAGTCACTGCAGTCTGATACTGGAGATACGAACTGTGAGAGAATGGACCATCACTACACACCAACAGAGACTGGCTTAACCCTGCAATGCTGGCGGTGGAGCCCTGCCTGCCCCTATTACCTCCACACTCAGATACGTCTCGAGCGCCTGCGTGCTTTGGGTGGTCTCGGCTGTCGGGGCAGATCTCGCACGTTATCTGCCCGTCCTCGCTCTGATACGTTCCGTGTGGACATAAGACGCACTGCTCCTTGTCCTCGTCGTAGTACGTCCCGGCACGACAGCTAGCTGATAGAAAGAGGAGAAAACTGCGCTGGTTAATGGGGGCCGCAGGGAGCGAGCGCAAGCAAAGCAATAAAGTGGAGTTAGGGAGAGGTTTAGGAGAAATCTACCAGACATAACTCACAACTTGTACTGAACACTAGATGTAAGCACCCTGCATTACAGGAGTTCAGCTGAGCTGTAGAGCGTGACTATCCACAGGCTTCAATAGCAACCAGCAGAATTAGGAGCACAGCTCTGGAGGACTGTGAGGGTCTGTACACAAACATCCAATACCCCACATTCACACTCCACTCACAGACAGGCGAAGCTGCATTACCCCTCTGCCCTCTCCAGATTTCTGTTTCAGCATCTCCAAACCCTCTAAAGCAATCCAGACTCCCCCTGCTCCCATTAGATACTTTACATAGGACTGCACGTGACTTCTACTACATTAGCTGTACTCAGAGATATCACTGTGTTATCTGTGGTGTTACATAGGACTGCCGGTGACATTCCTACATTATTTGTACATAGAGATATCACTGTGTTATCTGTGGTGTTACATAGGGCTGCAGCTGACATCTTCTTCATTATCTGTACTCAGAGATATCACTGTGTTATCTGTGGTGTTACATAGGACTGCTGGTGACATTACTACATTATCTGTATACAGAGAGATATCACTGTGTTATCTGTAGTGTTACATAGGTCTGCAGGTCACATCTACTACATTATCTGTACTCAGAGAGATATCACTTTGTTATCTGTGGTGTTACATAGGACTGCAGGTCACATCTACTACATTATCTGTATACAGAGAGATATCACTTTGTTATCTGTGGTGTTACATAGGACTGCAGGTGACATCTACTACATTGTCTGTACTCAGAGATATCACTGTTATCTGTGATGTTACATAGGTCTGCAGGTGACATCTACCAAATTATCTGTACTTAGAGCTATCGAGCTATTACTGTTATCTGTGGTGTTACATAGGACTGCAGGTGACATCCACTACATTATCTGTACTCAGAGAGATATCACTGTGTTATCTGTGGTGTTACATAGGTCTGCAGGTGACATCTACTAAATTATCTGTACTTAGAGATATTACTGTTTTCTGTGGTGTTACATAGGACTGCAGTTTACACCTACTACATTATCTGTACTCAGTGATATTACTGTTATCTGTGGTGTTACATAGGACTGCAGGTGACACCTACTACATTATCTATATACAGGTATATCACTGTTATCTGTGGTGTTACATAGGACTGCAGGTTACATCTACTACGTTATCTGTACTCAGAGAGATATCACAGTGCTATCTGCGGTGTTACATAGGACTGCAGGTGACTTCTACTACATTACCTGTACTCAGAGATATCACAGTGCTATCTGTGATGTTACATAGGACTGCAGGTGACACCTACTACATTATCTATATACAGGTATATCACTATTATCTGTGGTGTTACATAGGACTGCAGGTTACATCTACTACATTATCTGTACTCAGAGAGATATCACAGTGCTATCTGTGGTGTTACATAGGACTGCAGGTGACTTCTACATTATCTGTACTCAGAGATATCACAGTGCTATCTGTGGTGTTACATAGGACTGCAGGTGACTTCTACATTATCTGTACTCAGAGATATCACAGTGCTATCTGTGGTGTGACATAGGACTGCGGCTCCTCCATTTTCTGTACTCTGCTACGTGTGTGTATGGCGCCATAGTTTGTGGCCTGTGTAATGATATCTGGGCTGGTGCAGACGTTCCTCCTTTACACCCCTGGTTGCAGACCTGCCTTGGCTCAGCTGTCAGGATTCGGCGGTGTCGCCCTGTACACGAGATTCCTGTAAAGTCTAGTGAAATCCAAGGCTATGTTTTAACCCTACATTTACTAGAAGTCTCTGTATAAACAATAAGGGGCATCAGGAATTATGCAACTGGCTGAGGACCGAACGCGGCTCCTTGACCCCGAGGTCTGTGCATATGGCGATATTTATCAGGGGTCCTGACGTGATGCGGTGGCGGCGGACGCCTCCATTCGAGTGCTGCACTTCAGACCCCTATTGACTCAGAGAATTAAAGAATCAAGAATTCCAATCCCTGTCGTCTTTGGCTGCGGACAATGAGGGCGATTGGCTTTGCAGACTTCATTTTCATAGTGGGGTCTTTTGTGAGTCTCCAATGACCATTAAAAGCCCATTCGGGGGTCTCTGCGCAGCTGGTTTTTAATACTCTGGGGCCTTTGTGATGTAAAATGGGGCCCCGCAGGGGGCGCTCCGGATTAGTGGCCACAAAGACATTTAGAGGCATCTCACCTCCATTCAGACATTGTGTTTTTTTACGCATCTAATACTGCAGATTGTGAACTCGGCCTGGAGGTCAGAGCGGCTCCTTCTGCAGCGCAGCCTGAAATGCGTCGCCGCAGGTCCAATTTGGGCATCGACTGCGCAATTTACTTTGTTTACCCAGTTCTCAGGCTCCGCTGAGGAGTTCTGTCTGGGGTATTAAGTGTTAATCCACCCAAGTGGCCGGACATGGCAGGTGGAGGGGTATGGGCGCTGCTAGCTGAAAGACCCCCACTTACAGTGCAGTGTTGCTACATGCAACATCTGATAGTCCAGAAATCCCGCAGACCTGCCCCAGGGATGACGGATCAGCAGCACCCAGGCTCTGTGGCATCACCCCCTCTGCTAATCAGATCTATGATAATGGAGGTATTCTGCCAGGAGGGGGCGCCACTGTGATACAGAAGGTGTTTTATACTATTTAAGATTTTTCAGCAGAAGCGTCTGACACCAATGTTAAAAATAACATCAAGAAAAGTCTTTGGAGGAGGTGGGGGAAGGGCGAGGGCGCTGCAGACGTCTGCTGTTTGGGGGATAGTCAATGATGTGTAAAATTGACAATATAGGGTAAAAAAAACTATTGTGTCTATCACTTTGTAGCCACCGGGGGCGCTGTTCTCTGGCTCCCTCACTCTACGTCCTCCCCCAAACTCCGAGACTGCGAAACGCGACTTCAGACTGATCCAATCTGACTATTTACTTAACTCAGATTTCTCGGCGGCGTCTGAGGACGTTTTTTCTTTGCGGCTCATTTAGGAGTCAAGCAGGCGGAAGGTAAACGACCATGACGTACAAGGTGTTAGGGAGAAGGGTCAGATGTTATCTCAATAAGGGGCCGCAATCCTTGGCGGATTATGAAGGCCATGCTGCACGATCAGCTTGTAATTACCTCTGTGGAACAAAGAGCCTGCAGAAGGCCTGTCAGCTCCAATGAGCGTCACCTCGTGCGAATGTTTACACGCCGCGGACGCCGTGACGGGAAGTCACAATGAGGGGGATTACAAGGGCCGTGTGCAGCGCAAGTACGAGAACGCTGCGGAATCTGTGCAAAAAAGCCCTGGACACTGCTGGATCTGTGCAAAAAAGCCCTGGACGCTGCGGGATCTGAGCGAAACAGCCCGGGACGCTGCAAGATCTGTGCAAAAAAGCCCTGGACACTGCTGGATCTGTGCAAAAAACCCTGGACACTGCTGGATCTGTGCAAAAAAGCCCTGGACGCTGCGGGATCTGTGCAAAAAAAGCCCTGGACGCTGCGGGATCTGTGTAAAAAAGCCCTGGTGCTGTAGGATCTGTGCGAAACAGCCCGGGACGCTGCGAGATCTGTGTGAAAAAGTCCAGGATGCTGTGGGATCTTTGTGAATAAACCCCAGACACTGCGGAATCTGTGCGAAAAAACCCAGGACGGTACGGGATCTGAGGGAATAAGCCTGGGACGCTGCAGGATCTGTGCGAAAAATCTTGGGTCGCTGCGGGATCTGTGCGACTAAGCCCTGGACTCTGCAGGATCTGTGCAAAAAAAAAAAAAAAACTGGGACTCTGCAGGATCTGTGCGAATAAGACCTGGACGCTGCGAGATCTGTGCGACTAAGCCCTGGACTCTGCAGGATCTGTGCAAAAAAAAAAAAAACTGGGACTCTGCAGGATCTGTGCGAATAAGACCTGGACGCTGCGAGATCTGTGCGACTAAGCCCTGGACTCTGCAGGATCTGTGCAAAAAAAAAAAAACTGGGACTCTGCAGGATCTGTGCGAATAAGACCTGGACGCTACAGGATCTGTGTGAATAAGTCCGGGATGCTGCAAGATCTGTGCGAAAAAGCCCAGGGCGCTGTGAGATCTGTGTGAAAAAACCCGGGACACTGCGGGATCTGAGCGAATAAGCTCGGGACGCTGCGAGATTTGTGTGAAAAAGTCTAGGATGCTGAGGGATCTGTGCAAACAAACCCGGGACACTGCGGGATCTGTGCGAATAAGACCCAGATGCTGCGGGATCTGTGTGAATAAACCCCAGACACTCCGGGATCTGTGCAACATAGCCCAGGATGCTGCAAGATCTGTGCGAAAAAACCTGGGACGCTACAGCCTCTGAGCGAATAAGCTCGGGACGCTGTGGGATCTGTGCAAAAAAGTCTGGGATGCTGCGAGATCTGTGCGAAAAAAACCCCGGATGCTGTGGGATCTGTGCGAATAAGACCCAGATGCTGCGGGATCTGTGTGAAAAACCAGGATGCTGCGGGATCTGTGTGAAAAAGCCCAGGATGCTGCGGGATCTGTGTGAAAAAGCCCAGGATGCTGCGGGATCTGTGTGAAAAAGCCCAGGATGCTGCGGGATCTGTGCGAAAAAGCCAGGATGCTGCGGGATCTGTGCGAAAAAAAGTCTGAGACACTGTGAGATCTGTGCGAAAAAAAACCAGGACGCTGTTGGATCTGTGCAATTAAGACCCGGATGCTGCGGGATCTGTCCGAAAATGCCAGGATGCTATGGGATCTGTGTGACTAAGCCCTGGATGTTGCAGGATCTGAGCAAAAACCTGGACCGCTGCAGGATCTGTGCGAATAAGACCTGGACGCTGAGTGATCTGAGTGAACAAGACCCGGATGCTGCAGGATCTGAGCGAACAAGACCTGGACGCTGCAGGATCTGTGTGAATAAGTCTGGGACACTGGCGGATCTGAGCAAAAAAGCTTGGGACGATGCGGGATCTGTGCGAATAAGCCCGAATGCTGCGAGATCTGTACGAATAAGCCCCAGATACTGCGGGACCTGTATGAAAAAGCCCCAGACGCTGCAATATTTATGCGAATAACCCGGGATGCTGCGGGATCTGTGCAAAAAATCCCGGGACACTGCTGGATCTGTGCGAAAAAGCCTGGGACGCTAAGGGATCTGTGTGAAATAGCCAAGGACGCTGCGAGATCTGTGCGAAAAAACCTGGGACACTGCGAGATCTGTGCGAAAAAACCTGGGACGATGCGGAATCTGTGCGAATAAGCCCTGGACGCAGTGGGATCTGTGCGAATAAGCCCTGGACGCAGCGGGATCTGTGCGAAAATGCCCAGGACGCAGTGGGATCTGTGGGAAAAAAGCCCAGGATGCAACGGGATCTGTGCAAAAAATCCCGGGACACTGGGGGATCTGTGCGAAAAACCCTGGGACGCTAAGGGATCTGCGTGAATAAACCCCAGATACTGCGGGATCTGTGTGAAATAGCCAAGGACGCTGCGAGATCTGTGTGAAAAAGTCTGGGACGCTGTGAGATCTGTGTGTAAAAACCTGCGACGCTGCGAGATCTGTGTGAAAAAGTCTGGGACGCTGCGGGATCTGTGCGAATAAGACCGAGATGCTGCGGGATCTGTGCAAAAAAGCCCTGGACGTTGCAGGATCTGTGCAAAAAAGCCCTGGACGTTGCAGGATCTGTGCAAAAAAAAAAAAAATGAGACACTGCAGGATCTGTGCGAATAAAACCCTGTCGCTGCGGCATCTGTGTGAATAAGTCCGGAACACTGCGGGATTTGTGTGAAAAATCCTAGGACGCTGTGGATTCTGTGTGAATAAGTGGGGGACACTGCAGGATCTGTGCGAATAAGACCCGGACGCTGTGGGATCTGTGAGAATAAGACCTAGACACTGCAGGATCTGAGCGAATAAGACCCGGTCGCTACGAGACCTGTGCGAATAAGACCCGGACGCTGTGAGATCTGTGTGAATAAGTCTGGGACACTGCAGGATCTGTGCGAATAAGACCCGGACGCTGTGAGATCTGTGTGAATAAGTCCGGAACACTGCGGGATTTGTGTGAAAAATCCTAGGACGCTGTGGATTCTGTGTGAATAAGTGGGGGACACTGCAGGATCTGTGCGAATAAGACCCGGACGCTGTGGGATCTGTGAGAATAAGACCTAGACACTGCAGGATCTGAGCGAATAAGACCCGGTCGCTACGAGACCTGTGCGAATAAGACCCGGACGCTGTGAGATCTGTGTGCTTAAGTCTGGGACACTGCGGGATCTGTGTGAAAAAGCCCCGGGCACTGTGGGATTTGTGCCAATAAGCCCCAGAGACTGCAGGAGTTTCACAGAGGTGGAGGTGCAGGGATGTATTACGTTCTGTGAATGGACACGAGTGATAGCGGTTATGGACATACCACAGCTCCCGCCAGATGCCCGTTTGTTGCCATGTGTCAGTGTGCTCGTCCTTACCGCATCGATTATCCACCCGGATTTGCCCTGTGCCGCACATCTCCTGGTTCTCTGGCGATCGGGGAATCTTCTTAGACACCTCAAAGTCCTTCCCGGACAGTCGGACATGGAAGTGGTCCTTGCCAATTGCCTTCCTCAGAGTCCGGATGGTTTTGCGTAGCCTTTTTTCCGCTTTTCCACGTGCACAGCTGAGGCTGCAGGTTTCTGAAAGTGGAAAGACAAATAGAAGGGCACTGCGTAAGTATTCACACCCCAGCATTCAGTACAGGGTGGTGCTAACACCAGGCCTAGAACCGTCACCCTCATATTTCCACACACAGAATCCAAAACAGGAGATACTTGTGATCAAGACACCGAAGCGGGAAGGTGAAAGCGCAGCATAAAGACCTTCACCGAGGCGAGAACCAACCTGTCACCTCCTTCTGGTTCAGGTCCAGCTCCAGCTGAGCCGTGACGAGCGTCTCCTTAGCAGATGGCTTCCGCCCGCTTGGACGTCTCCGGCACGTTATGTTGACGAAGGAAAGGCTTTCATAGACTTGAGATGGTCGCTCTGGGGGGAAAGAAGAGACAAATCCTGGGATGGTAATGACAGAGTCTGAGAAGAAGGAGCCGGATACAATGTAACAACCTGACCCCCCAATTATCCTCATCCCCCTGATTACAGACGACGCCGACTCCAAAACACATGATTAAAGCCCGACAATCCGCTCAACGCAGTGATATCATGTCTGACACTGTGCGATATAACGAGAATGACTATTATAAAGGCTGAGATTAAATATCAACCGGGGTCATCACATCTACTGAGCACAAAACACTGAACCTCACCAGAGGCCAGAAACCCTGATACTGCCATATAGGAGAGCGGATGATACACAACCATCCAGAGGGCATATCAGTACTGGAGGGGCTGATATCAGTCACATATGTAATGTCTGGAGGGTATATCAGTACTGGAGCGTTATAAGAGGGGCTGATATCAGTCACATATGTAATGTCTGGGGTTATATCAGTACTGGAGCATTATAAGAGGAGCTGATATCAGTCACATATGTAATGTCTGGAGGGTATATCAGTACTGGAGCGTTATAAGAGGGGCTGATATCAGTCACATATGTAATGTCTGGAGGTTATATCAGTACTGGAGCGTTATAAGAGGGGCTGATATCAGTCACATATGTAATGTCTGGAGGTTATATCAGTACTGGAGCGTTATAAGAGGGGCTGATATCAGTCATATATGTAATGTCTGGAGGTTATATCAGTACTGGAGCGTTATAAGAGGGGCTGATATCAGTCACATATGTAATGTCTGCAGGGTATAACAGTACTGGAGTGTTATAAGAGGGGCTGATATCAGTCACATATGTAATGTCTGGAGGTTATATCAGTACTGGAGCGTTATAAGAGGGGCTGATATCAGTCACATATGTAATGTCTGCAGGGTATAACAGTACTGGAGCGTTATAAGAGGGGCTGATATCAGTCACATATGTAATGTCTGCAGGGTATAACAGTACTGGAGTGTTATAAGAGGAGCTGATATCAGTCAAATATGTAATGTCTGCAGGGTATATCAGTACTGGAGAGTTATAAGAGGAGCTGATATCAGTCATATATGTAATGTCTGGAGGTTATATCAGTACTGGAGAGTTATAAGAGGAGCTGATATCAGTCATATATGTAATGTCTGGAGGTTATATCAGTACTGGAGCGTTATAAGAGGGGCTGATATCAGTCATATATGTAATGTCTGGAGGTTATATCAGTACTGGAGCGTTATAAGAGGGGCTGATATCAGTCACATATGTAATGTCTGCAGGGTATAACAGTACTGGAGTGTTATAAGAGGGGCTGATATCAGTCACATATGTAATGTCTGGGGTTATATCAGTACTGGAGCATTATAAGAGGAGCTGATATCAGTCACATATGTAATGTCTGGAGGGTATATCAGTACTGGAGCGTTATAAGAGGGGCTGATATCAGTCACATATGTAATGTCTGGGGTTATATCAGTACTGGAGCATTATAAGAGGAGCTGATATCAGTCACATATGTAATGTCTGGAGGGTATATCAGTACTGGAGCGTTATAAGAGGGGCTGATATCAGTCACATATGTAATGTCTGGAGGTTATATCAGTACTGGAGTGTTATAAGAGGAGCTGATATCAGTCACATATGTAATGTCTGGAGGGTATATCAGTACTGGAGCGTTATAAGAGGGGCTGATATCAGTCACATATGTAATGTCTGGAGGTTATATCAGTACTGGAGTGTTATAAGAGGAGCTGATATCAGTCACATATGTAATGTCTGGAGGTTATATCAGTACTGGAGCGTTATAAGAGGGGCTGATATCAGTCACATATGTAATGTCTGGAGGTTATATCAGTACTGGAGCGTTATAAGAGGGGCTGATATCAGTCATATATGTAATGTCTGGAGGTTATATCAGTACTGGAGCGTTATAAGAGGGGCTGATATCAGTCACATATGTAATGTCTGCAGGGTATAACAGTACTGGAGCGTTATAAGAGGAGCTGATATCAGTCACATATGTAATGTCTGGAGGGTATATCAGTACTGGAGCGTTATAAGAGGGGCTGATATCAGTCACATATGTAATGTCTGGAGGTTATATCAGTACTGGAGCGTTATAAGAGGGGCTGATATCAGTCACATATGTAATGTCTGCAGGGTATAACAGTACTGGAGCGTTATAAGAGGGGCTGATATCAGTCACATATGTAATGTCTGCAGGGTATAACAGTACTGGAGTGTTATAAGAGGAGCTGATATCAGTCAAATATGTAATGTCTGCAGGTATATCAGTACTGGAGTGTTATAAGAGGAGCTGATATCAGTCACATATGTAATGTCTGGAAATATATCAGTACTGGAGTGTTATAAGAGGGGCTGATATCAGTCACATATGTAATGTCTGGAGGGTAAATCAGTACTGGAGCGTTATAAGAGGGGCTGATATCAGTCACATATGTAATGTCTGGAGGGTATATCAGTACTGGAGTGTTATAAGAGGAGCTGATATCAGTCACATATGTAATGTCTGGAGGTTATATCAGTACTGGAGCATTATAAGAGGGGCTGATACCAGTCACATATGTAATGTCTGGAGGTTATATCAGTACTGGAGTGTTATAAGAGGGGCTGATATCAGTCACATATGTAATGTCTGGAGGGTATATCAATACTGGAGAGTTATAAGAGGGGCTGATATCAGTCACATATGTAATGTCTGTATGGCGGCCGTTACACGCTTCAATATCGCTAGCGATATTGTTAGCGAACACGTGCACGCGTGATCGCTAACAATATCGTTCACATCGTTGGTGAGCTGTCACACAGACAGACTCACCAGCGATGTGGACCAGCGAGATCGCTGGTAACTATGGTACACATCGGGTTACTAGGCGCCGCGCGGCGCTTAGTAACCCGACGTTTACCATAGATACCATCTCCCAGCATAGGCTCTGCCGCTGGGAGATCGTTCATCGTGGTGTCACACACCACGATGATGCAGATTGATCTGATATGAGCTCTGGCTCACCAATCTGCGATCTAACGATCATATTATATATATTATGTCTGGGGTTATATCAGTACTGGAGTGTTATAAGAGGGGCCATATTGGTGGTCCTGCAGCTTTCTCTGGCACTGGCTGCAGATTTCATTGTACTTGACAAAATGCAGAGAACAGAGTTTTGCTCAGACGCTGCTGATTAAACCTCCGTCTTCTTGTAAATGTCTTCAGTGTTTCAGGCTGCGCCGGTACCTGCCAGTCTCTGGTGAGCCGGGCCCTGGTGCGGCTCCATCCTCTTCACCCGGCAGACGCCGTCATTCAGCTTGAACGTGACGCTCGCTCGCACCACATCTGTGAGTGGAAGGAACAGCAATGAATGGGAAGTGAAGGAAACCTTGGCCTTTGTGCACACAGACATTTCTGGATCGTACGCTTCAAAAAATGCCTAAAAATTGTTTTAAGAAACCCTGGATAGACTCACTGTTGTTTTCTAGTGTATAACCATTTTCTGCTCATGTTTGGTGATTTGGTCCGATCACAAGGTTACAAAATAGTTCAATAGGAAAAAAAATACTAACACGAAAAACTCATCCAAAATCTCCCAAAGTGTTTCCACGAGAAAACGCGCTGTTTTCACAACCTCTCTCTGTCCGCACATCGCCGTTCACCTTTCATGGTGCAGATTTCCATCACACTGTACATTAATAATCCAGATTTCTTATTCTTACCGGCTGCACTTCTATATCAGAGATAGTTATTTCTGTTCATCTTCCATCCAGCAGAGCTACAGATCAGACCCGGCCCTGACACGGCATCTCTAAGGAGTCCCACAACAATAGGAAGGTAAAACCACAATTATGTCAGGAAATGAGGATTAGGATCGAGACTTTCTGGAGGTTTCTGGATCTGGAGCAGCAGACTGTATATAACTTATTATGTCTGCTGCTGGGGCCCCCACACCGGGCATGTCTATCCTGCCGTGTCGTGTGGGAGGCTTCATGTGACGGCTTGTTCCTGTCTCCTCTGTTTATCTCATATTTGTTGTCTTTATTGTTGGGATATTTGTAACAGCAGATTCTAGACCTCACAGAAATGATCTACAGAGATCATCATCCTACACCAACATTATTAGGAGACCGACACCCCTCAACTGTGGCCAGACAAATTCACCCAGCCAAAAAAAGACCCACCCCAGATCCCGGACAGACATGAACACTCAGCCCTGGCTCACTGCAAAACCTGATCCAGATTCCACATACTCTCCAGACCCAACGTCCTGCTCCTCCTCCAGACCCAACTGTCCTGCTCCTCCTCCAGACCCAACTGTCCTGCTCCTCCTCCAGACCCAACTGTCCTGCTCCTCCTCCAGACCCAACTATCCTGCTCCTCCTCCAGACCCAACTGTCCTGCTCCTCCTCCAGATCCAACTGTCCTGCTCCTCCTCCAGACCCAACTGTCCTCTCCTCCTCCAGACCCAACTGTCCTGCTCCTCCTCCAACCAACTGTCCTCTCCTCCTCCAGACCAACTGTCCAGCTCTCCTCCAGACCCTTCTGTCCCCCTCCTCCTCCATCCAACCTTCTGTCCCCCTCCTCCTCCCTCCAGGTATCTCTGTCCACCACTTGTCCTTCCCATCCAGACTCCTCTTGCCTCATCCTCCTCTCACCAGAAACCTCTGTCTCCCTCCTTTTTCCTCCAGAAACCGCTGTCCCCCTCCTTCTCCCTGTCAGGATTTCTGACTTTTCCAGGCTACCTTCAGTGTTTGCTCGCCTGTGGTCCTGACCAGTGCTTGAGTATTTTGTTCCTGCTCTTGCTCAGCTGTTTAATCACCTGCTTCTGCTTTTCAGAAGGCTCTGCATTCCTGCTTGGCAATTACATACTCTGTGCTCTCCACAGCTATAGCGTTCCTTCCAGAGATCTACCTGCTTCCAGCTCATTACGGACTGTTGGGTGTAAAGGAAGTCTTATTAACTGCGTTCTGTTGTACTTGTTTGCAGTGTATTTTCCAGGACTGTCCGGGACTGTATTTACTAACTGCACTGCATAGTTTTAGTTCAGGATTTTAATTACCATGTGAATTTATTTCAAGGACTATAACTTAATTTGGCCACACACAATGTAAGCTGTGTCATAAGGACTAAACTATTTGGGCCACGCTCAATGTGAACTGTGGAGTGAGGACAGTTGCGTTATTACCCCTTCTCTGTGTGTCAAGGAGTAAGGACTTTATCCTGTATTGGCCTCATACTGCTGCCGGCGCCTCGTTTTTGTATTTTCTGTACTCTAATTTGCTTTATTTGTGTACAATATAGTTTTGAAATAAAATTTGTCTCTGTTTGGTCATTGCTTTATGCTATCAGGTTCTTTGAGGTTCCTACAAAAAGTATTACACTCCCCATCCAGACCCTTCTGCCCTCCTCCTCCCTCCCTCCAGATCAGTCTTTCCCCATGCTCATTCTCATCCAGAACTTTCTTTCCTCCTCCTCCAGATACCTCTATA
The DNA here is from genome assembly GCA_033576535.1 of Allobates femoralis. Lineage (NCBI taxonomy): Eukaryota > Metazoa > Chordata > Amphibia > Anura > Aromobatidae > Allobates > Allobates femoralis. The sequence continues at coordinate 34,995,704 of JARQOC010000010.1, forward strand.
TTTCTCCTCTCAAAACCCCTCTATTCCTCTCCTAGTCCTTCCAGACTCCTCTGTCCTCCTCCCTCCCAACCCCTTTGTGTTTGTCATACTTCTCCAGCAGAACCCTTTATCCCCCTTCTCCCTCTAGACTCCTTTACCCTTCTTCAGACCTCTGTCTCCCTTCTAATCCAAACTCATCTGCCCTGTGTCTCCCTTCAGATCTATGTGTTCCCTCTAGACTCCTGTTCCCTCCTCCTCTAGACCCCTCTCTCCGTCTCCTTCCTCTAGACTCATGTTACCTGCTCCTCTAGAGCCCTCTGTCCCCCTCCTCCCTCTAGGCTCCTCTACCATGCTCCTCTAGACCCCTCTGTCCCCATCCTTTCTCTAGATTTATGTTCCCTCCTTCTCCAGGCCCCTCTGTCTCCCTCCTTCTCCAGATTCTACTGTCTCCATGCTCCCATAGACTCCTATGGCCTGCTCCTCTAGAGCCCTCTGTCCCCCTCCAGACCACTCTCCCCCATTCCTTCTTCTAGACTCCTCTGCCCTGCTCCGCTAGACTCCAATGTTTCCCTCCTCTCTCCAGATCCCTCCAGATCTCCACCTTCTCCTCCAGTTCAGACGCCTTTCCTGTCTACTACTCCTGTTCCTCCCTCTTCTAGACCCATCTGTCCCCATCCTTTGCCCTGCTCCTCTGTCCCCCTCCTCTTTCAGATCCCTTTGTACTGTTCCTCCTCCAGTCCAAGCCCTCTGCCCCCTCCTCTTACAGTCCAGACCCCTCTGTCCCCCTCCTCCTACAGCTCAGACTTCTCTGTCTCCCTCCTCCTCCAGACCGTCTGTCCCTCTCTTTCCTCTAGCCCCCTCTTGTCCCTCTCCTCCTCTCTCTCCTCCTTCAGACCTTTCTGTTTCTCTCTTCCCTTTAGACTGCCCTGTTCTCCCACTCCTCTGTCCACCTTTAGATTCCTCCCGTCCCCTCCTCCTCCAGAACCCTCTGCCCCCATCCTCTCTCGCTCTCTCTCTCTCTACTCCTGTTCCCTGCTCCTCTAGAGCTATATGTCCTCCTTCAGACCCCTCTGCCCCATCCTCTCTCCTCTCTCTCTACTCCTGTTCCCTGCTCCTCTAGAGCTATATGTCCTCCTTCAGACCCCTCTGCCCCATCCTCTCTCTCTCTTCTCTCTACTCCTGTTCCCTGCTCCTCTAGAGCTATATGTCCTCCTTCAGACCCCTCTGCCCCCATCCTCTCTCTCTCTACTCCTGTTCCCTACTCCTCTAGAGCTATCTGTCCTCCTTCAGACCCCTCTGCCCCATCCTCTTTCTCTACTCCTGTTCCCTGCTCCTCTAGAGCCATCTGTCCTCCTTCAGACCCCTCTGCCCCCATCCTCTATCTCTCTCGACTCCTGTTCCCTGCTCCTCTAGAGCTACATGTCCTCCTCAGACCCTCTGCCCCCATCCTCTCTCTCTACTCGTTCCCTGCTGCTCTAGAGCTATCTTCCTCCTTCAACTCATCTGCCCCCATCCTCTCTCTCTCTCTACTCCTGTTCCCTGCTCCTCTAGAGCTATATGTCCTCCTTCAGACCCTTCTGCCCCCATCCTCTCTCTCTCTACTCCTGTTCCCTGCTCCTCTAGAGCTATCTGTCCTCCTTCAGACCTCTCTGTCCCCCTGCACACACCCAGCAGAGGATGTTTCTTTTACAGATTTCATCAGGTGACTTGGGCACAGTCTGAAGACCACATTACTCGGTCAGCTGCTCCCCACAAACTCAGAAGATTTTGCCAATTTCTTAAAATGTGTGTGGAGATGTAAACATAGGAACAGAAGCTTTTACATCAGTGTAATATAAATAAATAGAAAGTGATTGACAAACAAACAAATACTCTGAAAAGCAATGATGGCGTCCAGTTACCTGAACTGAGAGATTCGTTGGCCCTTGCGTTTTTTGTTTTGCCACAGGTGACTATGTAAGAATCCTGCAGACCTAGAGAAAGAAATGGAAAATTCATCAAAACGTCCACAACCAGCGGCATCACCGTGTGAATACAGAAAATGATATATTTTACATAATAGTGAGTGCAGCTCTGGAGTACAGTACAAAAGGTAACTGAGGATGAGTAATGTAATGTATGTACTGCACCAGCAGAATAGAGAGTGCAGCTCTGGGGTATAATACACGAGGTAACACAGGATCAGTAATGTAATGTATGTACACAGTGACTGCACCAGTAGAATAGTGAGTGCAGCTCTGGAGTATAATACAGGATGTAACTCAGGATCAGTAATGTAATGTATGTACACAGTGACTGCACCAGCAGATAGTGAGTGCAGCTCTGGAGTATAATACAGGAGGTAACTCAGGATCAGTAATGTAATGTATGTACACAGTGACTGCACCAGCAGAATAGGAGTGCAGCTCTGGAGAATAATACAGGCGTTAACTCAGGATCAGTAATGTAATGTATGTACACAGTGACTGCACCAGCAGAATAGTGAGTGCAGCTCTGGAGTAAAATACAGGAGGTAACTCAGGATCAGTAATGTAATGTATGTACACAGTGACTCCACCAGCAGAATAGTGAGTGCAGCTCTGGAGTATAATACAGGAGGTAACTCAGGATCAGTAATGTAATGTATGTACACAGTGACTGCACCAGCAGAATAGTGAGTGCAGCTCTGGAGTATAATACAGGAGGTAACTCAGGATCAGTAATGTAATGTATGTACACAGTGACTGCACCAGCAGAATAGTGAGTGCAGCTCTGGAGTACAGTACAAAAGGTAACTGAGGATGAGTAATGTAATGTATGTACTGCACCAGCAGAATAGAGAGTGCAGCTCTGGGTATAATACACGAGGTAACACAGGATCAGTAATGTAATGTATGTACACAGTGACTGCACCAGTAGAATAGTGAGTGCAGCTCTGGAGTATAATACAGGATGTAACTCAGGATCAGTAATGTAATGTATGTACACAGTGACTGCACCAGCAGGATAGTGAGTGCAGCTCTGGAGTATAATACAGGAGGTAACTCAGGATCAGTAATGTAATGTATGTACACAGTGACTGCACCAGCAGAATAGAGAGTGCAGCTCTGGAGAATAATACAGGCGTTAACTCAGGATCAGTAATGTAATGTATGTACACAGTGACTGCACCAGCAGAATAGTGAGTGCAGCTCTGGAGTAAAATACAGGAGGTAACTCAGGATCAGTAATGTAATGTATGTACACAGTGACTCCACCAGCAGAATAGTGAGTGCAGCTCTGGAGTATAATACAGGAGGTAACTCAGGATCAGTAATGTAATGTATGTACACAGTGACTGCACCAGCAGAATAGTGAGTGCAGCTCTGGAGTATAATACAGGAGGTAACTCAGGATCAGTAATGTAATGTATGTACACAGTGACTGCACCAGCAGAATAGTGAGTGCAGCTCTGGAGTATAATACAAGAGGTAACTCAGGATCAGTAATGTAATGTATGTACACAGTGACTGCACCAGCAGAATAGTGAGTGCAGCTCTGGAGTATAATACAGGAGGTAACTCAGGATCAGTAATGTAATGTATGTACACAGTGACTGCACCAGCAGAATAGTGAGTGCAGCTCTGGAGTATAATACAGGAGTAACTCAGGATCAGTAATGTAATATATGTACACAGTGACTGCACCAGCAGAATAGTGATGCAGCTCTGGAGTATAATACAGGAGGTAACTCAGGATCAGTAATGTAATGTATGTACACAGTGTCGCACCAGCAGAATAGTGAGTGCAGCTCTGGAGTATAATACAGGAGGTAACTCAGGATCAGTAATGTAATATATGTACACAGTGACTGCACCAGCAGAATAGTGAGTGCAGCTCTGGAGTATAATACAGGAGGTAACTCAGGATCAGTAATGTAATGTATGTACACAGTGACTGCACCAGCAGAATAGTGAGTGCAGCTCTGGAGTATAATACAGGAGGTAACTCAGGATCAGTAATGTAATGTATGTACACAGTGACTGCACCAGCAGAATAGTGAGTGCAGCTCTGGAGTATAATACAGGAGGTAACTCAGGATCAGTAATGTAATGTATGTACACAGTGACTGCACCAGCAGAATAGTGAGTGCAGCTCTGGAGTATAATACAGGAGGTAACTCAGGATCAGTAATGTAATGTATGTACACAGTGACTGCACCAGCAGAATAGTGAGTGCAGCTCTGGAGTATAATACAGGAGGTAACTCAGGATCAGTAATGTAATGTATGTACACAGTGACTGCACCGGCAGAATAGTGAGTGCAGATCTGGTGTATAATACAGGAGAAACGATGTATGTACAGAGTGACTGTACTATGTATGTAGAACAATTCTTCATATGATGTCATGCCCTAATATGTAATGAGGGGCTGCATGATATATGCTATAAGATATGGGCACATGACTGCAGTATTGTTCATGTCTCTCGATGTTTCATGTGCAGCAATAAATCATAACGGGAGATCTGAATTGATGAAACAGCCCCATCAGCAGAGTCCGGGCAGCAGAGATCTATTATGCTGTGTGACACAAAAGGAAAAGGAGATCTCACTTACCCGGGACATGATAGACGAGGGATTGGCAGATTATGAGGCAGCGCTCACTTCCACCATTCTTTACACATTGCAGAACGGCCTTATGGGGCCCAGAGTCCAGGCTGAGACCCTCCACCTCTGAGCAAGATAAAAGCACAAGTCCAATAGGGAACGCAAACAACGGGGTAACAAACACTGCCCCCCCACCCTGTACCCAGAACGTACCCCTCTACAGGAGAAACTAATATTACTGCAGACAACAGAGAGGACACAAGTTATAGAGTCTATAACCAAACATAAGAAAGCATCGAAAAATAAGCAAGATAATAAGAGAAAAACAGAACAATAAGAATATAAACAATACAAAAAGACAAAAAACTATGTACAGGAAATAAATCTAAAGTATGAAAACATATTAAAAATATAGAAAAAATGAAAATAATTCATGAAATAATATATATAACATGATTTTTTAAGTTATTTCTATGTTTGTATATATATAAATATGTATATATACGATAACATATATCATAAATATAAAATATATATATACATACAAATAGCAATAAAATATAAATAAAATATCAAATCATACCAAAAATTAACATTAAAATAGAAAATGTCACAAAATAGCAAAACAAATCAATTAAAATAAAATAATAAAAAGACAAGCCGATGTTTCCTCTAGAGGCGGCAGTTTTCTAGTATTTTCCTCTTACCTGCAGACACATTATCTTACAGTTCAGTACATGGTCAGTCCGGTGGGTGAGTGCCAGGGTGGGTTAGGTGCGGGTTATGTCGCCTGCAGAGGTCGGGGGTCACATGATACAGCGGGGCTCATGAACATATGTGATTTGCAGCTACAATGGTGGGAGCTGAGCCGACCTCGTCACGTCACGTCTGTCCTGGAATGAACCTCTGCATTTTGTGTGACGCCTTTTGTTGATATCTGGGATGGACGCGGCAGCACAAATCCATTTTCTCTATAGGCGTCACTTCTTCGTGACCTTGTGTCAGCTCAGAAATGTTCAGAATTTTAACCTGTTGACTGCCTGTTTGTCCCCAAGTCCCCCGCGCTCATTGGAGGAGCGCCCGCTATAGACGTGACCCCCGACACGTGCAGCACGCGGAGGCGCAGGGTTAGTAAGGACGCAGGACAGCGTTAGTACATCACACACATGAAGTATCTCCTGTGTCTGGATTTTGGAAATAATGACTACCCCATCACTACTGCAGGTGACATGACACAGACAGGACCGGGGCGCCAGGGACGGACAATCTATGGCACAAGGCGGCTTACCCACACAGTCCTTGCGGTTCCAGTGTAACTTGAAGCGAGGGGGGCACTGGCAGTAATAATCCCCCACCGTATTCACACACGTGTGTTCACAGCCCCCGTTATTGATGCTGCATTCATTCACATCTAGAGAAGAAGGGATGAAAAGATGAAATCAGCACACTCCTCTCCTGAAACACTCTGTGCTGCTGGACACCTTACCTCTTACACTATTCTGTGACCTCTCCCATTATCAGCACAGTCCTCTCCTGAAACGCTCTGTGCTCCCTAAAACCTCACCTCTTACATTATTCTGTGACCTCTCCCATTATCAGCACACTCCTCTCCTGAAACGCTCTGTGCTGCTGGACACCTTACCTCTTACACTATTCTGTGACCTCTCCCATTATCAGCACACTCCTCTGCTGAAACGCTCTGTGCTGCCTAAAACCTCACCTCTTACATTATTCTGTGACCTCTCCCATTATCAGCACACTAATCTCCTGAAACGCTCTGTGCTGCTGGACACCTTACCTCTTACATTATTCTGTGACCTCTCCCATTATCAGCACACTCCTCTCCTGAAACGCTCTGTGCTGCTGGACACCTTACCTCTTACATTATTCTGTGACCTCTCCCATTATCAGCACACTCCTCTCCTGAAACGCTCTGTGCTGCTGACACCTTACCTCTTACACTATTCTGTGACCTCTCCCATTATCAGCACAGTCCTCTCCTGCAACACTCTGTGCTGCTGGACACCTTACCTCTTACATTATTCTGTGACCTCTCCATTATCAGCACACTCCTCTCTCTGAAACGCTCTGTGCTGCTGGACACCTTACCCTTACACTATTCTGTGACCTCTCCCATTTATCAGCACACTCCTCTCCTGAAACGCTCTGTCTGCTGGACACCTTACCTCTTACACTATTCTGTGACCTCTCCCATTATCAGCACACTCCTCTCCTGAAACGCTCTGTGCTGCTGGACACCTTACCTCTTACACTATTCTGTGACCTCTCCCATTATCAGCACACTAATCTCCTGAAATGCTCTGTGCTGCTGGACACCTTACCTCTTACGTTATTCTGTGACCTCTCTCATCATTAGCACACTCCTCTCCTGAAATGCTCTGTGCTGCCTAAGACCTTACCTCTTACACTATTCTGTGACCTCTCTCATCATCAGCAGACTCCTCTCCTGAAACACTCTGTGCTGCTGGTTATAACCTTGTTATGGTTGTTAGTGCTCAGCCTATGTACATATTTCAGATGATGAGTGGGACAGTTTAGTGTACACAGCGCTCCCCTTTAGCTGAGGGTCTGGTCCCGTGTATCAGGCGCCAGTGTCCACTTTCAAGTTAGAGTTTGCTGAGTATTTTGGGCTCCCGCTGAGTCTCAGCCGCTCCGGACACATCACTCCACGCGCTCCGTCAACAAGGAATATTTTCACAGATCCCAGAAGTTTCCAGCGGCTGAACACATCGCTGGGAGGTTTCTCGCACCACAAGGAACCGCTTGGCGTTAAAAAACTGTATTTTTGGCGTTTATGATTTCTCGGTGGTTAGACGCCGCACCACAAAAGTCTACAGTGCGGTCACACTGACACTTTAATTCTGAAGAGGGTGCGATCCCCAAGGTTTAACCCATAATGTAATGGGAGACATGCAAATTATTACACCTCTGACCCCTACAGATCTGCAGAGCATCGCTCCTCCACCTCCTGACAGATACATAGTGATAGATCCTGCAGATTATTACACCACTGACCTCTACAAATGTGCAGAACATCACTCCTCCACCTCCTGACAGATACATAGTGATAGATCCTGCAGATTATTACACCACTGACCTCTACAGATCTGCAGAACATCGCTCCTCCACCTCCTGACAGATACATAGTGATATATCCTGCAGATTATTACACCACTGACCCCTACAGATCTGCAGAGCATTGCTCCTCTACCTCCTGACAGATACATAGTGATAGATCCTGCAGATTATTACACCACTGACCTCTACAAATGTGCAGAACATCACTCCTCCACCTCCTGACAGATATATAGTGATAGATCCTGCAGATTATTACACCACTGACCTCTACAGATCTGCAGAACATCGCTCCTCCACCTCCTGACAGATACATAGTGATATATCCTGCAGATTATTACACCACTGACCCCTACAGATCTGCAGAGCATTGCTCCTCTACCTCCTGACAGATACATAGTGATAGATCCTGCAGATTATTACACCACTGACCTCTACAAATGTGCAGAACATCACTCCTCCACCTCCTGACAGATATATAGTGATAGATCCTGCAGATTATTACACCACTGACCTCTACAGATATGCAGAACATCACTCCTCCACCTCCTGACAGATAGTGATGGATCCTACAGATTATTACACCACTGCCCTCTACAGAACTGCAGAGCATCACTCCTCCACCTCCTGACAGATAGTGATGGATCCTGCAGATTATTACACCACTGACCTCTACAGATCTGTAGAGCATCACTCCTCCACCTCCTGACAGATACATAGTGATAGATCCTGCAGATTATTACACCACTGACCTCTACAAATGTGCAGAACATCACTCCTCCACCTTCTGAGATACATAGTGATATATCCTGCAGATGATTACACCACTGCCCTCTACAGATCTGCAGAGCATCACTCCTCCACCTCCTGACAGATAGTGATGGATCCTGCAGATTATTCCACCACTGCCCTTTACAGAACTGCAGAGAATCACTCCTCCTCCTCTGACAGATACATAGTGATATATCCTGCAGATGATTACACCACTGACCTCTACAGATCTGCAGAGCATCACTCCTCCACCTCCTGACAGATACATAGTGATATATCCTGCAGATTATTACATCACTGACCTCTACAGATCTGCAGAATATCGCTCCTCCACCTCCTGACAGATACATAGTGATAGATCCTGCAGGTTATTACACCACTGACCTCTACAGATATGCAGAACATCGCTCCTCCACCTCCTGACAGATACATAGTGATATATCCTGCAGATTATTACACCACTGATCTCTACAGATCTGCAGAACATCGCTCCTCCACCTCCTGACAGATACATAGTGATAGATCCTGCAGATTATTACACCACTGATCTCTACAGATCTGCAGAACATCGCTCCTCCACCTCCTGACAGATACATAGTGATAGATCCTGCAGATTATTACATCACTGACCTCTACAGATCTGCAGAATATCGCTCTCACTCCTACGAACAAGATCTGATCTCTGGCAGCGTTATTTACACATCTGGACCTCTCACAATCAGCAGATACCTCTTCTGCACTCTGCTCTGACTGATCCTGTTATGTTATCCAGCAGAATATTTCAGATATGATCAGTTAGTTCACAGGCTCCTTAGCAGTTGCCCCCGTTACACCTTCGCAGTGTCATTTCAGCCTGAGTTGCTGATTAATTTCGGCTCCCCTGAGATCTGCCGGAACATACTCCACCCTCCTCAACAAGATATTTTATCAGATCCCAGATTACTCACACTGAACCTTACAGATCTGCTGAGCATTTGCTCGCACCACACCTTGGTAAAACTGATCATTTTGTCGATTATCTGACATGCTGTTTAGACCCTGACCCTAAGATCTCACAGTGCAGTCACACTCACTTTAATCTGAGAGGGTGCGATCCAAGGTTTACATAATTAATCCTGCAAATTATTACATCACTGCCCTCTACAGATCTGCAGAGCATCGCTCCTCCACCTCTAAAGATACATAGTGATAATCCTGCAGATGATTACACCACTGCCCTCTACAGATCTGCAGAGCATCGCTCCTCCACCTCCTGACAGATATATAGTGATAGATCCTGCAGATGATTACACCACTGCCTCTACAGAACTGCAGAGAATCCTCCTCCACTCCTGACAGATACGTGATAATCCTGCAGATTATTACACCACTGACCTCTACAGACTGAGAGCATTGCTCCTCCACTCTGAGATACATGTGATAGATCTGCAGATATTACACCACTGACCTCTACAGATCTGCAGAGCATTGCTCCTCACCTCCTGACAGATACATAGTGATAGATCCTGCAGATTGATACACCACTGCCCTTACAGACTGCAGAGCATCGCTCCTCCACCATCTGAGACATAGTGATATATCCTGCAGATGATTACACCACTGCCTCTACAGATCTGCAGAGCATCCTCCTCCACCACCTGACAGATACATAGTGATAGATCTGCAGATATTACACTACTGACCTCTACAGATCTGCAGAGCATCGCTCCTCCCCTCCTGAAGATACATAGTGATAGATCTGCAGATTGATTACACCACTGCCCTCTACAGATCTGCAGAGCATCGCTCCTCCACCTCCTGACAGATACATAGTGATATATTTGCAGATTTTACACCACTGACCTCTACAGATCTGCAGAGCATGCTCCTCCACCTCCTGACAGATACATAGTGTATAATCCTGCAGATGATTACACCACTGACCTCTACAGAACTGCAGAGCATCGCTCCTCCACTCCTGACAGATACATATATAGATCCTGCAGATATTACACCACTGACCTCTACAGATCTGCAGAACATCGACTCCTCCACCTCCTGACAGATACATAGTGATAGATCCTGCAGATATTACACCACTGACCTCTACAGATCTGCAGAGCATCGCTCATCCACCTCCTGACAGATACATAGTGATAGATCCTGCAGATGATTACACCACTGACCTCTACAGATCTGCAGAGCATCGGTCCTCCTCCTCCTGACGATACATAGTGATATGACCTGCAGATTATTACACCACTGACCTCTACAGATCTGCAGCACATTACTGGATAATTCCGCTATGCTTGGTGCATCTTTAGTGACTCCTTGACATTACGTTGTGGTTTGTGCACACTGACCATTTCCGTGCAGAGATTGAGCCTCAGAGGGGAGATAATGTGTCACCCAGCAGTGAATCCGCAGCCGGCACCAGTATAATAGACTCAGTGTAGCTTCTGCTGCACAAACAAACGCCCCGGAGTCAGGTATAAATAGCAGACATTTACCCAGCGACGCCGCGCTCTGCAGCCGCTCAGCGGAAAGATCTGGACGGGTTAACGAGATCAGCGAGGATTGGCACTGAGCCTCCGAGTGGCAAGAACCAGAGCCTGCGGAGTACTGGAGTGGGCACAGGGTGGTCAGCACCCCAGAGGGGGGGGGAACTACAACTCTCAGCATTCACCACTAATGCAGAACAGGTTGCACCCCACTGCATCATGTAGTTTGCATAGCTTCTCCGTCCACTCACCTCCACAGTGCGTCAGTCCGTACAGAGTGTAGCCTCGGTCACATGAGCAGGCGAACCATCCCGGGTAATTGGTGCAGGAATGATCACAGGTGCGTTCAAAGGAGCATTCATCCACATCTGCAAGAGGACAGCGAGGATAAGGAGACAGAAGGGGCGACCGGGGGGAGCAACGTCACAAGATAAAAGATACCACACATACGACGTCTTCCCTCATATCATCACCCTACACAGTTACAATCCCATAAAGGGGATTCTGCTACCAACAATTGTACATGTTAATTGATAGATTTAGAATAATAAGAAGTTCCACAATTGGATGTTTAAAAAAAAATCCTGTCTGTCCTGAGATATTCTTATAACTGTGCCCCTGTGTAATGGATGTGTCCGACCATGCAGGAACAGGTGGGATATACCACAGCTACTCGCGGGGGAACTAAGAGTGTATACAGACATACAGTCGGGATCACAGATCTAAGAGTATATAGACATTACAGCCGGGGATCACAGGATATAAGAGTATACAGACATTACAGCCCGGGATCACAATATAAGAGTATACAGACATTACAGCCGGGATCGCAGGCACTTTTCTATTCAGTGATACCCAGCTGTAATGTCTGTATACTCTTAGATTCTGTGATCCCGGCTGTAATGTCTGTATACTCTATATTCTGTCATCCCGGTTGTAATGTCTGTATACTCTTATATTGTGTGATCCCCAGCTGTAATTCTGTATACTCTTATATTCTATGATCCTGGCTGTAATTTGTATACTCATATTCTGTGATCCTTGGCTGTAATGTCTGTATACTCTTATATTCTATGATCCTTGGCTGTAATGTCTGTATACTCTTATATTCTGTGATCCCTGGCTGTAATGTCTGTATACTCTTATATTCTGTGATCTCCGGGCTGTAATGTCTGTATACTCTTATATTCTATGATCCTTGGCTGTAATGTCTGTAAACTCTTATATTCTATGATCCTTGGCTGTAATGTCTGTATACTCTTATATTCTGTGATCTCCGGGCTGTAATGTCTGTATACTCCTATATTCTGTGATCCCCGGCTGTAATGTCTGTATACTCTTATATTCTGTGATCCCTGGCTGTAATGTCTGTATACTCTTATATTCTGTGATCCCAGCTGTAATGTCTGTATACTCTTATATTCTGTGATCCCCAGCTGTAATGCCTGTATACTCTTATATTCTATGATCCTTGGCTGTAATGTCTGTATACTCTTATATTCTGTGATCTCCGGGCTGTAATGTCTGTATACTCTTATATCCTGTGATCCCCGGCTGTAGAGTATACAGACATTACAGCCCGGGATCACAATATAAGAGTATACAGACATTACAGCCGGGGATCGCAGGCACTTTTCTATTCAGTGATACCCAGCTGTAATGTCTGTATACTCTTAGATTCTGTGATCCCGGCTGTAATGTCTGTATACTCTTATATTGTGTGAATCCTGGCTGTAATATCTGTATACTCTTATATTCTGTGATCCCCGGTTGTAATGTCTGTATACTCTTATATTCTGTGATCCCAGCTGTAATGTCTGTATACTCTTATATTCTATGATCCTTGGCTGTAATCTCTGTATACTCATATTCTGTGATCCTTGGCTGTAATGTCTGTATACTCTTATATTCTGTGATCCCAGCTGTAATGTCTGTATACTCTTATATTCTATGATTCTTGCTGTAATGTCTGTATACTCTTTTATAATGTCTGTGATCCATCTGTGCTGTAATGTCTGTATACTCTTATATTCTATGATCCTTGGCTGTAATGTCTGTAAACTCTTATATTCTATGATCCTTGGCTGTAATGTCTGTATACTCTTATATTCTGTGATCTCCGGGCTGTAATGTCTGTATACTCCTATATTCTGTGATCCCCGGCTGTAATGTCTGTATACTCTTATATTCTGTGATCCCTGGCTGTAATGTCTGTATACTCTTATATTCTGTGATCCCAGCTGTAATGTCTGTATACTCTTATATTCTGTGATCCCCAGCTGTAATGCCTGTATACTCTTATATTCTATGATCCTTGGCTGTAATGTCTGTATACTCTTATATTCTGTGATCTCCGGGCTGTAATGTCTGTATACTCTTATATCCTGTGATCCCCGGCTGTAGAGTATACAGACATTACAGCCCGGGATCACAATATAAGAGTATACAGACATTACAGCCGGGGATCGCAGGCACTTTTCTATTCAGTGATACCCAGCTGTAATGTCTGTATACTCTTAGATTCTGTGATCCCGGCTGTAATGTCTGTATCTCTATATTGTGTGAATCCTGGCTGTAATATCTGTATACTCTTATATTCTGTGATCCCGGTTGTAATGTCTGTATACTCTTATATTCTGTGATCCCCAGCTTGTAATGTCTGTATACTCTTATATTCTATGATCCTGGCTGTAATCTCTGTATACTCATATTCTGTGATCCTTGGCTGTAATGTCTGTATACTCATATTCTGTGATCCCCAGCTGTAATGTCTGTATACTCTTATATTCTATGATTCTTGCTGTAATGTCTGTATACTCTTATATTCTGTGATCCTGGCTGTAATGTCTGTATACTCTTATATTCTGTGATTCCCGGCTGTAATGTCTGTATACTCTTATATTCTATGATCCTTGGCTGTAATGTCTGTAAACTCTTATATTCTATGATCCTTGGCTGTAATGTCTGTATAACTCTTATATTCTGTGATCCTCCGGGCTGTAATGTCTGTATACTCTTATATATTCTGGTGTATCCCCGGCTGTAATGTCTGTATACTCTTATATTCTGTGATCCCTGGCTGTAATGTCTGTATACTCTTATATTCTGTGATCCCAGCTGTAATGTCTGTATACTCTTATATTCTGTGATCCCCAGCTGTAATGCCTGTATACTCTTATATTCTATGATCCTTGGCTGTAATGTCTGTATACGCTTATATTCTGTGATCTCCGGGCTGTAATGTCTGTATACTCTTATATTCTGTGATCCTCGGCTGTAATTCCTGTATACTCTTATATTGTGTGAATCCTGGCTGTAATATCTGTATACTCTTATATTCTGTGATCCCCGGTTGTAATGTCTGTATACTCTTATATTCTGTGATCCCCGGCTGTAATATCTGTATACTCTTATATTCTGTGATCCCCGGTTGTAATGTCTGTATACTCTGTGATCCCCAGCTGTAATGTCTGTATACTCTTATATTCTATGATCCTTGGCTGTAATGGCTGTATACTCTTATATTCTGTGATCCCCAGCTGTAATGCCTGTATACTCTTATATTCTATGATCCTTGGCTGTAATGTCTGTATACTCTTATATTCTGTGATCTCCGGGCTGTAATGTCTGTATACTCTTGTATTCTGTGATCCTCGGCTGTAATTCCTGTATACTCTTATATTCTGTGATCACCAGCTGTAATGTCTGTATACTCTTAGTTCCCCCCTGCCCAGGAGCTGTGGTATATCCTACCTGCTCTCACATGGTCGGACACATCCATTACACAGGGGGCACAGTTATAAGAATATCTCAGGACAGGAACATTTTTTTAACACATGCAATTGTGGAACTCAATTATTCTAAGATCTATTAATTAAAATGTACAATTGCTTGCCGCACAGCCCCTTTAAGGGACAAACAACTGGGATATTGGCATTGTGAGACTCCATCCATTTGTAGTAACAATCGGTGCCCTCCTGTACCTCACACATAAGGTCAGGTCAGTGAATTAGGGCCCCCGCTCAGAGCTTCAGTGCTCTGCAGGAATGAGACGGCTGCCCGTGTTTCCATATTTCTGGTTATGTTTTGTGCCAGAGACTGGCGGTGCCTACCTTGGCAGGACTTCTCATCTGTGAGCAATTTATATCCAACTCTGCAGCTGCAATCAAAGCTGCCCACAGTGTTTTTGCAGAAGTGATCACACCCTCCATTGTTGCTCTGGCATTCGTCAATATCTAAAATGAGAAGAAGGCAGGTGATTACAAAGCCGGGGGTCCACAGACTGAGTAACAGACCCTGAAAAGTGAGGGCCAATATGGGCCGGGATAGCACAAGTCATTTGTTAAAAATGAAACTTGTCACCTTTACCTGGAGGATAGAGAGTAACTTACTGAGGGTTCAACTGCTTGGTCCCCCATATATCCTGAGAATGTAGAGAGCTGGGACCCCCATATATCCTGAGAATGGAGAGAGTTGGTACGCCATATATCCCGAGAATGGAGAGTGCTGGGCCCCCATATATCCTGAGAATGTAGAGAGCTGGGACCCCCATATATCCTGAGAATGGAGAGAGTTGGTACGCCATATATCCCGAGAATGGAGAGTGCTGGGCCCCCATATATCCCGAGAATGGAAGTGCTGGGCCCCCATATATCCTAAGAATGGAGAGAGTTGGTACGCCATATATCCCGAGAATGGAGAGTGCTGGGCCCCCATATATCCCGAGAATGGAGAGTGCTGGGCCCCCATATATCCTGAGAATGGAGAGAGTTGGTACGCCATATATCCCGAGAATGGAGAGTGCTGGGCCCCCATATATCCCGAGAATGGAGAGTGCTGGGCCCCCATATATCCTGAGAATGTAGAGAGCTGGGACCCCCATATATCCTGAGAATGGAGAGAGTTGGTACGCCATATATCCCGAGAATGGAGAGTGCTGGGCCCCCATATATCCTGAGAATGTAGAGAGCTGGGACCCCCATATATCCTGAGAATGGAGAGAGTTGGTACGCCATATATCCCGAGAATGGAGAGTGCTGGGCCCCCATATATCCCGAGAATGGAGAGTGCTGGGCCCCCATATATCCTGAGAATGGAGAGAGTTGGTACGCCATATATCCCGAGAATGGAGAGTGCTGGGCCCCCATATATCCCGAGAATGGAGAGTGCTGGGCCCCCATATATCCTGAGAATGGAGAGAGTTGGTACGCCATATATCCCGAGAATGGAGAGTGCTGGGCCCCCATATATCCCGAGAATGGAGAGTGCTGGGCCCCCATATATCCTGAGAATGGAGAGAGCTGGTACGCCATGTATCCTGAGAATATAGAGAGCTGGGACCCCCATATATCCTGAGAATATAGAGAGCTGGACCCCCATATATCCTGAGAATGGAGAGAGCGACCCCATATATCCTGAGAATGGAGATTGATGAGACCCCCATATACTCAGGGAATGGAGAGAGCTGGGACCCCCATATATCCTGAGAATGGAGAGAGCTGGGACACCATATATCCTGAGAATGGAGAGAGCTGGGACCCCCATATATCCTGAGAATGGAGAGAGCTGGGACACCATATATCCTGAGAATGTAGAGAGCTGGGACCCCCATATATCCTATGAATGGAGAGAGCATGGACACCATATATCCTGAGAATGGAGAGAGCTGGGACCCCCATATATCCTGAGAGTGGAGAGAATTGGGACCCCATATATCCTGAGAATGTAGAGAGCTGGGACCCCCATATATCCTATGAATGGAGAGAGCATGGACACCATATATCCTGAGAATGGAGAGCGCAGGGACTCCCATATATCCTGACAATGGAGAGTGCGGGGACCCTCTTATATCCTGAGAATGGAGAGCGCTGGGTCCCCATATATCCTGAGAATGCAAAGTGCTGGGACCCCCATATATCTTGAGAATGCAGAGCGCTGGGACCCCTGTATACCTTGAGAATTAAGAGCCCTGGTGACACGATATACCCTGAGAATGGAAAGCGCTGGGACCTCATATATCCTGAGAATGGAGAGCACTGAGACCTCCTTATATTCTGAGAATGGAAAGAGCTGGGACCCCCATATATCCTGAGAATGGAAAGCACGGGGACCCCCGTATACCTTGAGAATGAAGAGCCCTGGTGACACGATATACCCTGAGAATGGAGAGAGCTGGACACCCATATACACTGAGAATGGAGAGTACTGGGACCCCATATATCCTGAGAATGGAGAATGCTGGGACCCCCATATATCCTGAGAATGGAGAGAGCTGGGACCCCCATATACCCAGAGAATGGAGAGCGCTGGGACCCACATATATCCTGAGTATGGAGAATGCTAGGACCCCCATATATCCTCAGAATGGAGAGAGCTGGGACCCCATATATCCTGAGAATGGAGAGTGCTGGGACCCCCATATATCCTGAGGATGGAGAGAGCTGGGACACCCATATATCCTGAGGATGGAGAGCGCTGGGACCCCCATATATCCTGAGAATGGAGAGTGCTGGGACCCCCATATATCCTGAGAATAGAGAGCGCTGGGACCCCCATATATCCTGAGAATGGAGAGCGCTAGGACCCCCATTTATTCCTGAGAATGGAGAGTGCTGAGACCCCCATATATCCTGAGAATAAAGATTGCTGGAATCCACATATACCCTGAGAATGGAAAGCGCTGGGACCCCTTATATCCTGAGAATGGAGATTGCTGGGACCCCCATATATACTGAGAATTAAGAGCCCTGGTGACACGATATACCCTGAGAATGGAAAGCGCTGGGACCTCATATATCCTGAGAATGGAGAGCGCTGAGACCTCCTTATATTCTGAGAATGGAAAGCACGGGGACCCCCGTATACCTTGAGAATGAAGAGCCCTGGTGACACGATATACCCTGAGAATGGAGAGAGCTGGGACACCCATATACACTGAGAATGGAGAGTACTGGGACCCCATATATCCTGAGAATGGGAAATGCTGGGACCCCCATATATCCTGAGAATGGAGAGCACTAGGACCCCCATTTATCCTGAGAATGGAGAGTGCTGAGACCCCCATATATCCTGAGAATAAAGATTGCTGGAATCCACATATACCCTGAGAATGGAAAGCGCTGGGACCCCTTTATATCCTGAGAATGGAGATTCCCTGGACCCCCATTTATCTGAGAATTAGAGCCTGGTAGACCCATATATACCTGAGAATGAAAGCGCTGGGAACCTCATATATCCTGAGAATGGAAAGCGCTGGACCTCCTTATATTCTGAGAATGGAAAGACGGGGACCCCCAGTATAACTGAGAATGAAGAGCCCTGGTGACACGATATACCCTGAGAATGGAAGAGCGCTGGGAACCATATATCCTGAGAATGGAGAGCTGGGACCCCTTATATCTGAGAATGGAAAGCGGGACCCCCTATACCTGAGAATGAAGAGCCTGGGACCCCATATACCCAGAGAATGGAGAGCGCTGGGACCCACATATATCCTGAGTATGGAGAATGCTAGGACCCCCATATATCCTCAGAATGGAGAGGCTGGGACCCCCATATACCTAAGAATGGAGAGAGCTGGGACCCCATATATCCTGAGATGGAGAATGCTGGACCCCCATATATCCTCAGAATGGAGAGAGCTGGGACCCCATATATCCTGAGAATGGAGAGGCTGGGACCCCCATATATCCTGAGAATGGAGAGCGCTAGGACACCCATATATCCTGAGAATGGAGAGTGCTGAGGACCCCCATATATCCTGAGAATAAGATTGCTGGAACCCCATATACCTGAGAATGGAAAGCGCTGAGGACCCCTTATATCCTGAGAATGGAAGATTGCTGGACCCCATATAACTGAGAATGAAGAGTGCTGGGACCCCTTATATCATGAGAGTGGAGATGCTGGGATCCCCATATATCCTAGAATGGAGAGGCTGGGACCCCCATATATCTGAGAGTGGAGAGCGCTGGGACCCTCATATATACTAAGAATGGAAAGAGCTGGGACCCCCATATATCCTGAAGTGGAAAGGCTGGGACCCTCATATATACTGAGAATGGAGAGATGCTGAGACCCCCTTATATCCTGAAATGTAGAGCGTTGAACCCCCATTATATCCTGAGAATGGAGAGGCTGAGACCCCCTCATATCCTGAGAATTGGAGAGCGTTGAGACCCCTTATATCCTGAGAATGGAGAGCGCTGGACCCCCCTATATCCTGAGAATGGAGAGCGCTGAGACCCCCTTATATCTGAGAATGAGAGCTGGACCCCCTTATATCCTGAGAATGAAGAGGCTGAGACCCCCTATATCCTGAGAATGGAGAGCGCTGAGACCCCCTTATATCCTGAGAATGGAGAGCGCTGAGACCCCCTTATATCCTGAGAATGGAGAGCTGTGGGAGCTCCACCTTCATTCATAGTCTATGGGACCGCAGAGTAGGAGACGCAGCTTCCTTCATCCGTCCATTAGACCATGAGGGTGAACGAGCCTTCACTCTAGGCCGATGAAGCTTTGCAGATCATTGTGGCACAGTTGTCAGACCTCCAGCGATAGGTAACTTATCCCCGCTCCCATGGAGACGAGATTAATATTCATTTAAACTTCTTGAAACTCTTAATCTTTATGTAAGGGTGGACACTGAGCCCCATGTTGCATACCTCGCATGTAAGACCCCCTACAATCATGGCGGTCTCTGCATCATGAAGCATAAGCCCCCTAGGTCCTCTCCAGAAGCTGTCATTGTACTATAATAAAAGTGAACTCCAGTGCAGATGCCCCCGAATCACCAACTCCCCGGACCATGGAGGGTGCCCCCTTACTTTCCCCCTCTGCTACACGTAAATGTGGGCACCAGCACTGTTTACATATTGCTCAGTACAGGAACAGCAGCCAAATCCCCCTAATAACTCATCCTCCACCAGGAAGGAGCCAGCTCAGCTTGGCACCGACACCAAAGCGCCGAATCCCAGAATGTAGTGTTAGGTGCCGCTCCGCCTGCAGCTGACGGCGGTTTGCATTCTTAATTACCGCCTCGCTCACCTTTACACGTCTTGCCATCGAACTGCAACGTAAAACCCACAGGACAGCTGCAGCGTACACCAGTCGCTGTGTCCCGGCATGTCCGGTCACACCCACCGTTATTAACAGCGCACGTCTCTGAGGAAGAAGACGATATCAGGACAATACGGAGCAGAGACTTAATTATCAATATCTACCCACAGAAGGGGCGCTACAGACCCCAGGAAACAAGACACCCCCTTACCCATCACCAGGCGGCGCTTCACTCTCTTATCCATCTCAGACACAGACGAAGAATTGGTATCAGATTCCTCCTTCTCTGAGGAGAAAAGACACAGACACCAGTCACAAAAAAATAATGAGTGCAGCTCTGGAGTATAATACAGAATCAGTAATGTGATTAATAAACACAGTGACTGTAACACCAGAATAGTGAGTGCAGCTCTGGAGTATAATACAGGAGGTAACTCAGGATCAGTAATGTAATGTATGTACACAGTGACTGCACCAGCAGAATAGTGAGTGCAACTCTGGAGTATAATACAGGAGGTAACTCAGGATCAGTAATGTAATGTATGTACATAGTGACTGCACCAGCACAATAGTGAGTGCAGCTCTGGAGTATAATACAAGAGGTAACTCAGGATCAGTAATGTAATGTATGTACACAGTGACTCCACCAGCAGAATAGTGAGTGCAGCTCTGGAGTATATATAATACAGGAGATAACTCAGGATCAGTAATGTAATGTATGTACACAGTGACTGCACTAGCAGAATAGTGAGTGCTGCTCTGGAGTATAATACAGGAGGTAACTCAGGATCAGTACAGGATGTAATGTATTGTGTACACAGTGACTGCACCAGCAGAATAGTGAGTGCAGCTCTGGAGTATAATACAGGCGGAAACTCAGGATCAGTAATGTAATGTATGTACACAGTGACTGTACCAGCAGAATAGTGAGTGCAGCTCTGGAGTATAATACAGGAGGTAACTCAGGATCAGTAATGTAATGTATGTACACAGTGACTGCACCAGCAAACAGTGAGTGCAGCTCTGGAGTATAATACAGGAGGTAACTCAGGATCAGTAATGTAATGTATGTACACAGTGACTGCACCAGCAGAATAGTGAGTGCAGCTGTGGAGTATAATACAGGAGGTAACTCAGGATCAGTAATGTAATGTATGTACACAGTGACTGCACCAGCAGAATAGTGAGTGCAGCTCTGGAGTATAATACAGGAGGTAACTCAGGATCAGTAATGTAATGTATGTACACAGTGACTGCACCAGCAGAATAGTGAGTGCAGCTCTGGAGTATAATACAGGAGGTAACTCAGGATCAGTAATGTAATGTATGTACACAGTGACTGTACCAGCAGAATAGTGAGTGCTGCTCTAGAGTATAATACAGGAGGTAACTCAGGATCAGTATGTAATGTATGTACACAGTGACTGCACCAGCAGAATAGTGAGTGCAGCTCTAGAGTATATGCAGGAGGTAACTCAGGATCAGTAATGTAATGTATGTACACAGTGACTCACCAGCAGAATAGTGAGTGCTGCTCTAGAGTATGATGCAGGAGGTAACTCAGGATCAGTAATGTAATGTATGTACACAGTGACTGCACCAGCAGAATAGTGAGTGCTGCTCTAGAGTATGATGCAGGAGGTAACTCAGGATCAGTACAGGGTCAGTAATGTATTATGTGAGGTGTTTTAGTCACACAATACTAATTACCTATGCAGGTCTTGCCATCAGGTTGCAGGCTGTACTTTGGGTGGCACATGCAGACTGGCCTGGTGTCGGTATCATTACATGTATGCTGACATGCTCCGTTCCCGTGATTACAGGTCACTGTGAATGTAACATTGTTAGGAATCAGAGGACAATTCACTGTCTTCACAACCTACATTTCTTGTCATTTTGAGGCCATTTAAAGGTGCTTTCCAGTTTCCTATTAATACATCTTAATATGTAATGGAAAGTTTGACAACTCTCTAATACACTTTTCTTTCACTTGCTCCTCACTTTCCAGATCCCTTCCTGCTATCAACAAATGAAAAAGTCCATAATTGACTCCCAGCGTGAGAACTTGAGACTTATTTTAGATCTAAAGAATACCCAGAATTTATGTCCATCCACAGCACAACTCTCATCTGTTCTGAATGGATACATAGTAGCAAACCCTCTCCTGTCAGGCTGGATTCAGATCTCCATGTTCTGCACAGATCGGCTCATAGTCATTAATAAGGCTGCAGGGTCCGGGTCAGACCCGAAACATGGGGGAAAGTGAGTCTGGAATAAGAAGTGTAAAATCTGTTATGCCATTCACTGACAGCAAGCAGAGATCAGAAAAAGGCAGATTATTGTAACAAACTCTATTGAAAAGTTTTAGAACTTTTCACCATATATTGATAATATTACACTGGATTCTCTGGGAAATCTGCCAAATAGTTACAGAGAGAGGCGTAGAAATCTAATCCTCCTTCCCTGACCCCGATCTCCGCTCCCCAGCAGTTTATATAACGGCCCCCCGCCCGATGGACGCTGCCATTACACAATCTCTATACATAAAGGGGGAATTGCTGACTGCAGGACGTGAGCATGATGGGGCCAAGCTGCCGGCGACAGGCGGAGAGACTCAGACTCTTTTGTTTTGATGTTTTTTTGGCGCTGAAATTTACTCTTTTGTTTATTGAAATAAAACTTTATGAGCCAAAATGTAAAATTGCCGAGAGCGAACACAATAACACGACCAATCAGGAGTCAGGTTACAGCCAGATCCGATAATGTGGAAAGTCAGAGAGTTTGGGGATCTGTTCCTGCACAGAAGCTGACACCAGATGCTGCACTGATACTAGAGGAGGCCCGGGCCTCCACTGCTTGTTATGGGGAGAGGTGGAAGTAAGGCGACGTCTATACAGACAGGGAAGCCCAATATTATTTGTCTTCTCCTTCATTATTATCCGATCAAATAAAATGAAACTTTCCAATAAAAGAGGAATCAGGGATTTGTGCACCCGTCTGACACGTCTGTCCAGTATTCGGCCTTTCTAGTTTTCTGTAGCCTTGCTCTGAACCTTTTTGATTTTGTCCACGTGTTCTGGATCTCCGCTTGCTTTCAGTGAACGTAGAGTATGAAGTCCTGTGACGTGTCCGCGGGCCCCATTCTCCCTACAGAGGACAGGAGAGCCACTTTTGTCCTGTTCCACTAAGGCTGGCTTCACACACTTTGTGAGGATCCGGGCCTATCAGTTTTTTAAATGGGTATGCAGGATCCGTTTTTGCCTCCCATGTATCCCTATGGACCGGATCGGTCACATATGGCTATCAGTTTGTGTGAATTCAGTCAGGGATCCGTTTGTGTCCTGTTTTTGCCCGTGCCCAGAATCAGAGACTGCTTAGATTTTGGGCGAACTGGACAAAATCGGACAGAAACAATCCGTGGTGCGGAGCACATAACAAGGGAGTCTATGGAGCCGATCTGGGGAAAAAAGGATTGTTTTCCAGATCTGTTTTAGGTTTGAGCATGCACTGGTCCTCCCAGCCCAATTTCTGAATATCTCGCTCTCATAAAAACAGGATTCAGGAGCATAATTGCCATCCGTTTACATGAATCCATGTGTGTGTGTGGTCCTTTAAAAAACAGGATCCACAAGGACAGGTCGAAAAACGTGATCTTTAGGGGGCCTAATTCATGCAGGGAACTTATGTTTCCCACATCAAAATGCACAATGTGCGGTGCATGGGTAACATGTCCCACGGTACAGGTCACAGCGCACCTACCAGAGGTTATCACTGCACTGGAGAACACAGCACTATAACAGCACTTATACAATGTAGCAAGTATCAGAACAGGAGAGAGATTTGCGTTGTCGATTACTTAGTCTGGATAGGACTGTAACATACATGTCTCCAGTCACTGAAAGCAAGCGCATATCTCATGAATATGAATAATGTACTTAGAGTATCTTCATAACCTTCCTTAGCCTATTTCTGCCCACATCCCAGGAAAACTCACAGATACAATCTCGTTGGTTCTTTGCAAGTTCAAATCCAGGTCTGCAGTCACAGGCCACGCCGCCTCTGGGGGTCTCCCGGCAGATGTGCCCACATCCGTGGTCTTTGTTCATGCAGCTCAGTCCTTCTGAAAAACACAAAAGGAAGTTCAGGATCTACAGATCAAAGATAAGAAACACCAAACCATGGATAGACGTGAGCTTTACACTTCCAACTATTAATCCTGTATTCATTATATACATTATGGATTTCCTATATATTTATTTAGTATGTCACCAACAGGTGTTCATAGTGTATACTTATGTGCACGACGCCTGATGAACTGAGTGCTGGAGGACACACACGCTCAGTCACCTCCACTTAATGAGCCGAGTGCTGGAGGACACACACTCAGTCAGTTCCACCTGATGAGCAGAGTGCTGGAGGACACACACGCTCAGTCACCTCCACCTAATGAGCCGAGTGCTGGAGCACACATGCTCAGTTACCTCCACCTAATGATCCGAGTGCTGGAGGACACACACGCTCAGTCACCTCCACCTAAAGAGCCGAGTGCTGGAGCACACATGCTCAGTCACCTCCACCTAATGAGCCGAGTGCTGGAGGACACACACGCTCAGTCACCTCCACCTAAAGAGCCGAGTGCTGGAGCACACATGCTCAGTCACCTCCACCTAATGAGCCGAGTGCTGGAGGACACACACGCTCAGTCACCTCCACTTAATGAGCCGAGTCCTGGAGGACACACATGCTCAGTCACTTCCACCTAAAGAGCCGAGTGCTGGAGGACACATACGCTCAGTCACCTCCACTTAATGAGCCGAGTGCTGGAGGACACACATACTTAGTCACCTCCACCTAAAGAGCTGAGTGCTGGAGGACACACACTCAGTCACTTCCACCTAAAGAGCCGAGTGCTGGAGGACACATACGCTCAGTCACCTCCACTTAATGAGCCGAGTGCTGGAGGACACACATGCTCAGTCACCTCCACCTAAAGAGCCGAGTGCTGGAGGAAACACATACTAGTCACCTCCACCTAAAGAGCTGAGTGCTGGAGGACACACACTCAGTCACTTCCACCTAAAGAGCCGAGTGCTGGAGGACACATACGCTCAGTCACCTCCACCTAAAGAGCCGAGTGCTGGAGGACACACACTCAGTCACTTCCACCTGATGAGCCGAGTGCTGGAGGACACACACGCTCAGTCACCTCCACTTAATGAGCCGGGTGCTGGAGGACACACATGCTCAGTCACCTCCACCTAAAGAGCCGAGAGCTGGAGGACAAACATGCTCTGTCACCTCCACCTAATGAGCAGAGTGCTGGAGGACACACACGCTCAGTCACCTCTACCTGATAATCTGAGCGCTGGAGGACCCACGCGCTCAGTTACCTCCTCCTATGAGCCGAGAGCTGGAAGACACACAGCTAAGTCTCCTCTACCTAAGGTGCTGAGTGCTGGAGGACGCACACACTCAGTCACTCTCCTTACAGCTAGGTCTCTGCAAGGCAACTAATAGAAATAGCTTTCTTCCTGCTTGTCAGTGAAGGAGCAGAATCCAGCAGTACATGTCAGTAGAGATGTAGAGACTTTCTGAAGGGAAAGTAGGAAAGGACTATACTATCAGCTGCCAGAGAGGGAAGGAGACTAATTCTGTCTGGAGTAGGCCCAGCAGCACAGTTTAGCAATAGCTCCTGGGAGGATAAGTGGAAACATAAATGATGGAAAAAAATATATTTTAATTGTTATAATCACTGCAAATTAAAGCACAGGAGGTGTAGGGACTAATGTTTTCTGCCAGAAGGGGAAGGAGACAGATTCTATCCAGAGTCACACACATAAGCACAGAGGTGACACTTGAATAGTAACATGCCTGTAACTTCCATCCACAATGCACAAACATATGTTTTCTACATTGTCTTATTTAACTTTTTTTTGCAGAAATTCTAGACAACAATTAAAACTTTGCTCCGATTTACCTGCCAGGATAAATGTAACCAGAGACGCGGGGAGATCAGCATCAGGCTGCAGCGTTAAGACGAAGCTGTCATCGTGTGAGCTACACGCGGACGCCTGATCCAACCTGAAACGTGATCTCATTACTGCACAATCCAGAAGTGCTCACTGCCCCATAAATCGCTGGTCCTGGAGCGCTGTTACAATATGGCCGCTCTCCTAAACCCCACAGGCGCGCTTGGTTTTCTGTATATCTGACTGGCTGCATTACTGGGATGACCGCAGAGTAAGATCCTGGAAACGCCAGACGTTTGTATTGGCCTAGGAACGCTGGGAATGAATCCATGGGAAAACGCCGGGAAGTTGGATATGAAGAATTCAGGTGTTTGTTAAAAAAAAAAAAAATTAGTGACGGCTAAAGAAAACAGCGAACGGCTATGAAACTGAAGCCATCATTGTAACAGCCTATAAAGTAGCAGCTCTGGCTGCTGGAACGCGCTGCGCCTCTGGAGTTTGTTAGGGGGGGTTAAGTTTGGCTTTGTAATCATAAGGTCAAAAGTTGAGTAATACCAGGTTGGGGTCTCCAGAGAATGGATACGGATCAGCGGCTGCCACCTTCACCATAGGACAAATGACAGAGGAGACGGAACGCAGAGGACAAGTGGTCCTAGGAGCTTACAATTAAAGGGAAGTATTCTCATCACTAGGACCTCTGGGACCCCTGCCGACCCTGATAATGAAGGGAAATTATTTCTGGCACAACGGGGCCTCAAATATAGGAGTTAGCTGCAGTTTCCTGCAAGTCCTTGTTTCCAGGAGCGCTGCTCTGCAGGACATACTTAGGGCAGATGTGTTTGTAGAACATTGCGGCCCATTCTAAGTCTTAACATAGCGGTGCTCCTGGCACCCACCTGTGAACGGAAATGCAGAAGACCCCCTTTATTCTCAGGTACAGTGGGAGTCCCAAACATTGGTGCCGGGATGAGAAATTCTTGGGGCAGATGTGCTGGTGTAGCACTGCAGAACAAGGTGTCTGTGAGCGCTGCTCTGCAGGGAAAATATAGAAGGCTAAGAAATGCTGAAGAAGCACTTGGGCCCATTCTCGCACCATGGCGAGGCTCCCAGACACCCAACTAACAGAAATGCAGAAGACCCCCTTTATTCTCAGGTACAGTGGGGGTCCCAAACGTTGGGTGTAAGGCGGCGCTGCTGTACAAGGAATTCTTGGGGCAGATGTGCTGGTGTAGCACCGCAGAACAAGGTGTCTGGGAGCGCTGCTCTGCAGGGAAAACATAGAAGGCTAAGAAATGCTGAAGAAGCACTGGGGCTCGTTCTCTTACCATGCCAGAGCTCCCAGACATCCACCTGTGCAGGGAATTGCAGGAGACCCCAGAGGTTGGACCACCACCATCATAAGGTTACATTTAGCCATCACATTATAAAAGGGGAATCCTCCTTCACAAATAGATTTTTATTTCAGTTCATCCCAATATTCAGGGTCTCTGCTTAGTGTCAGAAGAATAGGAATATATTTGTCTGTTAACCAGAAGGGTAGGACAAGGCGATAACATTTCTATTCACTGGCAGTAACTATAAATTGTATAGACAGTGAGGAGCTGAAACTAAAGGGAGATTTAGTAATCAAACTTAAAGTGTAATCGTCGTTTTAATTTTAAATTCAATAATTCACATAAAAATAAGAAACTTAAGGCCCCGTCACACGTGTCAACCAAGGCTGCGATGTCGGAAGCGATGTGCGGGTGCGCGGTCGCTTCCGACATCGCAGCCTTGGTGTCACACGTCAGGATGTTGCCGGTGACGCCGCAGCGATGCGGGCGGAGCCATGGCTCGCTGGGCTGGGATCAGCCCAGCGAGCGATTCGCAGCAATGCTGCAGTATAGGCTGGATCGCCGCCAACATCGCTATTGCAGTGTCAGACGGCGTGATCCAGCCTAATCGCTGGTTGAAGATTGACAGGTTTACGTTCATCCTCGTAAACCTGTCAACCTGCGACCAGCGATAAATCGCAGTTGCGTTGCTCTGTCACACAGCACGACGCACTTGCGATATCGCTAGCGACATCGCTGATGCGTCACTTTTCGGCGATGTCGCTAGCGAAATTGACACGTGTGACAGGACCTTTAGTAATAATGCTATCAGAGGAATTTGTGTCTTTCTTAGGCTCCTTTCACACTGATGATCCGGCACTAGCAGTCAGCTGCGTTTTATATTCGTGGCCACAACTGCCGGATTGCGGGAATACCGCACTTGCTGCCATCCCCATAGAGAATGCATGGGGCTTGCCTCAAGTGTATCACAAGTGTAGACGTTAGGCAGCAGATGCGGTTTTCTGTCCGGATCTCCTGGATCTGGACAGAAACGCTCACGTGAAAGGGGCCTTAGTCAGAATTGATCCGTCATCATCAATTCTCACATCTGAGGTGAAATCTGTATTCAGAAAAGACTTTCCCATCAATGAGATAGGAGATGGCAGCTGGTGCTGATGAGATTCTATGATCATGGGAGGAGGGAGGAGTTAGAGACAGGGGGAGGAGTTAGAATCAGAGGGAGGAGCTAGAGGCTGAGAGAGGAGCTAGAAGCAAAGGGAGGAGCTAGATGCAGAGGGAGGGGCCAGAAGAAGAGAGAGGAGCTATATGGAGAGCTCCACCCCCTCCTCCCTCTTCTATCTACATAGAATCTCATCAGCACCAGCTGCCATCTCCTATCTCAGTGATGGGGAAGTCTTCCCTGAATACAGGTTTCACCTTAGAACTGAGACTTGTGATGATGACGGATTAATTCTAACAGTAAAATGCAAATTTCTCTGATAAGATTATTAAAGTTGCTTATTGTCATGTGTATTAGTGATTTATGAAATAAAAATTTAAACCACTGTTACACTAAGTATGAAGGTCCCACATTTTGTCACAGGGCTGATTTTTAATTTTTTTTTACAATTTGTTCATACTGCTGGGCCTCTGTTGTTAGCTGGCACATAGGGGGATGGGCATGATCTCTGTTAGTAGTTGGGGCATGGGGGGACAAGCTGGCCCTCTGCTGGTAGTTGGGGCTTAGGGGGACAGGCTGGGCCTCTGCTGGTAGTTGGAGCAGGAGGAGACAGTCTAGGCCTCCGTTGGTAGCTAGGGCATGGAGGTGAAGGGCTGGGCCTTTGCTGGTACTTGGGAAATGGAGGGACAGGCTGAGCCTCAGCTGGTAGTTGGAGAATGGAGGGATGGGTTGGGTCTTGGCTTGGAGTTGGGGCATGGAGGATGAGATTGGCCTCCCCTGGTAGTTGGAGAATGGAGGGAAGGGCAGAGCCTCATCTGGTAGTTGGAGCATGGGGGCGGACAGGCTGGGCCTTGTCAAGTAGTTGTGGCATGGGGGGATGGGCTAGGCCTCGTCAAGTAGTTGGGGCATGGGGGGATGGGCCTCATATAGTAGTTAGGGTATGGGGGACGAGCTGGGCTCAGTCTAGTAGTTTTGGCATGGGGGGGATGAGCTGGGTCTCCGCTGTAGTTAGAGAGTGGGATATGCCTCCGCTGGTAGTTGGGGCATGGGGGGGATGAGCTGGGCCTTGGCTGGTAGATGGAGAATGGAGGGACGAGCTAGGCATTGGCTGGCAGTTGGAGAATGGAGGGACAGATGGGCCTCCGTTGGTAGTTGGAGAATGGAGTGGACGGGATGGGCCTCCGCTGGTAGTTGGAGAATACGAGGATGGGCCTCAGTAGTGAGAATGGAGGATGGGCCTCGCTGGTAGTTGGAGAATGGAAGGTACGGGATGGGCCTCCACTGGTGGCTGGAGAATGGAGGGACGTGATGGGCCTCCGCTGGTGGTTGGAGAATGAGGTACGGGATGGGCCTCCACTGGTGGCTGGAGAATGGAGGGACGTGATGGGCCTCCGCTGGTAGTTGGAGAATGAGGAACGTGATGGGCCTCGCTGGTAGTTGGAGAATGGAGGTACGTGATGGGCCTCCGCTGGTAGTTGGAGAATGGAGGTACGGGATGGGCCTCCACTGGTGGCTGGAGAATGGAGGGACGGGATGGGCCTCCACTGGTGGCTGGAGAATGGAGGGACGGGATGGGCCTCCGCTGGTAGATGGAGAATGGAGGTAAGGGATGTGGCCTCCGCTGGTAGTTGGAGAATGGAGGTACGGGATGGGCCTCCGCTAGTAGTTGGGGCATGGGGCGAAAGGGCTGTTAATATTACAACATGCACCACCTCACAGCCGGTGTAAAATGTAATTTCTGGTCAAAACACAAACAATGAACAAGCGCTCGCTGTATGGTGGATGCCAAACATAGGAGGAGCTGGAGAAGAGTAGCGCGGGTACCAAAGTGAAGTGAAGCTTTAAGTATATTTATCTGTTACTGTTATATTTTATGACTTTTCCTAATCTCTAAACCCGTTAAGTAAATAAAGAGCAGAAACTTTCCTCTGTGCTGCAGTGAGGATGTTTATACAGTACACATGGCCCGGGGCGGCCGGCAGCACCTGCTTTTTGCAGGGCCCCATTTCCTTCACTGATCCAGCACACTCCATTTGTCTCAATCTGAGCCTTTAAATTACACTTAATGTGCCCTTGTAATCATCCCCCAGGCAACCTCTGACCCCTGGGGGCTCTGCAACAAATTGCCCCCAATTCCTGTGTTATTCCTCGCTGTGCCGCCCTCTTGTCTGAGCATGTAACAGAATCCAGCCCAAATCACCAGGGTAATATAGATCAATGACGCGAGAAATTACCAGCACTACATCTTTCCTGAGCCCCCCCCATCATAACCTGGCACTGCTGTCTGCCCCCCCATTATACAGAATAAATGAGCCAGGACTGACCCACCAGAGTATAGGAGGGCCACAGCGGTATATACACGGGTAACGAGGGCCTCAGCGGTATATACATGGGTAACAGGGGCTGTAGTGGTATAAACATGTGCAACAGGGGCCGCACTGCTATATACACGGTAACAAGACCGCACCACTATATTCCAGGTTATCAGGACCGCAGCAATATATACAAGGTAAGAGGGGCTGCACCACTATATACACGTGTAACAGGGGCAGCACAGCTATATATACCAGGTACCAGGGGTTGCAGCAGTATATACACGGGTAACAGGGGTTGCAGCAGTATATACACGGGTAACAGGGGCCTCAGCAGTATACACAGGTAACAGGGGCCGCAGCAGTATATACACAGGAGACAGGTGTCCAGTAGTATATACACATGAAACAGGAGTCGCCGGGGTTTATACAGTGTAACAGGGGCCACAGCAGTATATACACATGTAACAACG
This sequence comes from Allobates femoralis, assembly GCA_033576535.1. Classification (NCBI taxonomy): domain Eukaryota; kingdom Metazoa; phylum Chordata; class Amphibia; order Anura; family Aromobatidae; genus Allobates; species Allobates femoralis. The sequence continues at coordinate 35,026,900 of JARQOC010000010.1, forward strand.
GCCGCAGCAGATATATACTGTGACAGGTCGAGTATTATATCACATGACAAGATGCGCAGTTATACGTGTAAGGCGAGCATGTATACAAGTGAAGTGTCGCAGTATATACACATGAAACAGGAGTTGCCGCGGTTTATACAGTGTAATAGGGGCTGCAGCAGAATATACACAGGTGACAAGGGCGCAGCAGTATTACACAGGTGACAAGCGCAGCAGTATACACTGAACAGATGCGCGTTTACAGTACAGGGCGCAGCAGTATATACACAGGTGACAAGCTGCAGCATTATAAGTGAGGTTCGCAGTAGTATATACACATGAAACAGGAGTTGCCGCGGTTTATACAGTGTAACAGGGGCTGCACAGTATATACACAGGTGACAAGGGCCGCAGTGGTTTATACAGTTTAGCAAGGGTCGCAGTGGTTTATACACTGTAATGTACAGGGTTGTGACAAGGTATTTTGGTGCCCCAGGCAGATGAAGCCGATGGTGCCCCCTACAGGAACCTCAACCCTCATGTAAAGGAATGGGTCAGAAACCGGCTATATGTAAGAGGGCCCACACAGAATATACACATTTAACTAGGGCTGCAGCGGGTTATACAGTGTAAGGATACGTTCACACATTGCGCTTTTTTGTGCGCGCTTTTTAAAAAAGCGCAATGCGTGCGTGCAGACAGTGCGTAAATATACGCTGTGCTTTTATGGGAGAAAGCGTGGGCGTAAAAAAAATGACCATGCGCTCTCTCCCATAGGAGCCCGTTATTTCCCCTGGAATTACGCATCGCTGTGCAGACAATGCACGATTCCAGTGGGAATATGCCGCCGCTGCAGGATGTGATGTCACACAGGGGAGGAAGAATCCTCCCCTGTGTGACTTCTCTGCCAGCCCCTTTTGATTTTCTTAGTGTATTAATATACACTACGAAATGCAAATTAAAGTAGTCAAATGAGTAAAAAATAATATAAATTGAATACTTACCCTCCACCGGGTGTACGGGGAGCCGGGAGATCCAAAGGTATCGACCTTCCAGGGCCTATCAAGATCGGTGATTGGCCACTCATGGTCATGTGATATATGACGTGGTATGACGCGCATATCATATGACTGTGAGTGGCCAATCAGCGATCTTGATAGGTCGATACCTGGGATCTCCCGGCTCCTGGAACACCCGGCGGAGGGTAAGGATTCAATTTTTAATAATTTTTTATACACATTTTGAGTATGTTAATTTGGGTTTTCGCAGTGTATATTAATGCGCATTAGTGAGCATGTCAAAAAACGCGGTGTGTGAATGCACCGCATTTTTTATGGCGCTTTTTTGTGCGGGTGAAAACGCGGCAAAAAGCACCCAAGCAAAAAAGAAAAAAAACGCATTGTGTGAACATAGCCTTATACAGTCAATTTGCAGGGTTGGAACAAGGTGCTTTGGTGCCCCAGGCAGATAAAGTCGATGGCGCTCCCCAGGAACCCTCAGCCCCCATGTAAAGGAATGGGTCAGAGACTAAGTTAATAGGACCCCTCACATACCCCCCACTCTCCGATGGGTCAGGTAACACGGTCTGATGACTACTAGAATTGTTACTGATTTCACTAAAAAAATAACAACAAAAGTACAAAAGAAAGTGATGTACAGTACTTTAGAAGTGAGGCCTAACAGAGTGAGTTTTCATAGTTAGATATGGAATCATTCATTGCTTGCAGAACATTTACACAATACAAAGGAAAAATAGCAATATTCATTCCTGACAACCTATACTTTAAAATATCAAACCCAAGTACAAGCATGTAAACTAATATTATTAAACTATAATGGGGGCTATTTGATTTCAATTAAGGTGTCCAGCATACCCCAATGAAAGCTAAGCAGACCCTATTATAAAGGGATACGTATGATGATTTTTTATATCAATCATGCAAAAAAAATATACAGTTTGAAACAAGTGATTCTGGGCTCATATTCCTGCACTGATAATGCTTTTGGTGACATCTTCATGTACTAATAGTTTATCTGGTGCTGTATTCACGTACTATTGATAGCTCTGGTGATATATTCACTTAGTGATGTTGATTCTGGATGCTGTATTCAATACCTGAACAAATATTGATACATGAATATGAAATGAAAATTATCAGCAGTTATTTTTAATTATAAAAATGGCACCAGAACCATCATCAGTAAATAATAGGTCACTAGAACCACCATCAGTACATTAATGCATCACCAGAACCTCCATCAGTACATTAATGGAATGCATCACCAAAACCCATCAGTACATTAATGCATCACCAGAAACTCAATCAGAACATGCATACATGACAAGAATTACTGTCAGTAAATAAATACAACACCAGTATCATCATCAGTACATGAATACATCACAGTAACTACTGTCAGTAAATAAAGACAACACCAGTACATGAATATATCACAGCAACTACTGTCAGTAAATAAAGACAACACCAGTAAACCATCAGTACATGAATACATCACGAAGCTTAGTAGAGTAATCAACTGTAATGTCAAGTGGGCTTATATACATGGTATTGGGCTGCCCCAGTATTTACACTGGTAATGTGGGCCGCAGCAATATATAGACAAGTAACTGGTGCCGCAGCAGAATATACAAGGTAAGAGGGCCCGGGGGTATTGTGAATATTTTCTGCAGTCCCTGTGTGCACAGCTCTGATAGCGCATGTCGTGGGCCAGGAGCGCGTTGCGTGTAGGGGATGGGAGTGAATACCTAGGTGTCCATTAAGGTCTCACTTATTTAGGGCTGGGGTTCTAATACTTTTTGTAGTCCTTGTGACTGTGCAGATCATGGTCCTGGAATGCATTCGTGCAGGGGACGGGGCTGAAAACTCATAAGTTCATTAAGGACTCATTTACAATCGGTGTGGTAAATACTTTTTGCGGTCCCTGTGTCACACAGCTCAGACTGTGCAGATCATGGTCCGGTAGCGCGTTGTTGCAGGAGACGAGCCGTAGACTCAGTGGCTGGTGTGAGGAGGGTGCGTGAATATCAATCACATCTCTATTAGTCACTGATCTGAATGCGGTCAGTGACACTGCGGCTCCAGAGGGCGGCCCACTCCCGATTACAGGGGCTTTAGTCTACAAAGGAGCTGACGTCGGCCCTCCACCATTATTCTGCCCAGCTGCTTTTTGATCCTTTTTTTCCCACAGTGAGAACTTCACACAAAACAAAGATTCTTCCATCCGAGCAAATGTGCAGGAGATGAAAGAGTTGGGACCGTCCCGCTGTCAATCACTGGTCCGGGACACAGATTACCCAAATTAATGCTGCCGTCCATGGTGACATTTCTGCGCGAACAAACCCAATACGATCCCTCAACTAACAAACTGCGGGAATGAACTCTCATCTCTTTTTACCTTATTTAATGAAAGTCATTTTCTCTTGGCGCATTCACCCGCTGGGGAAGGGGCCCCCGATGTAGCAGGTAGCGCCACTAAGTTCACTGAGCAAACACAAAACAGCCATAGATAAAGAGCGCAGCTCTGGGGTGAACGCTCCCTGTGTCCCCTCAATGCCACATTTACAAGGGGATGAACTGGACACATACATTATAGACAGCACAAAATTAACTCACTACTGAAAGAGGAAGGATCTCCATTGAACCCAGCAATGCTAAACTTCACCATAGGGAGCAGTATAATAGCATTTATATTTTTGTACAAGGGGCAGTATTATAGCAGTTATATTCTTCTATATAGGGGGCTGTATTATAGTATTTATATTCTTGCATATAGGAGCAGTATTATAGTAGTTATATTCTTCTATATAGGAGTAGTATTATAGTATTTATATTCTTGTATATTGGAGCAGTATTATAGTAGTTATATTCTTGCACATAGGAGTAGTATTAAAAGTAGTTATATTCTTGTATATGGGAGCAGTATTATAGTAGTTATATTCTTGTACATAGGGGCAGTATTATAGTAGTTATATTCTTGCACATAGGAGCAGTATTATAGTAGTTATATTCTTGTACATATGGGCAGTATTATAGTAGTTATATTCTTGTGTATAGGGGCAGTATTATAGTAGTTATATTCTTGTACATAGGGGCAGTATTATAGTAGTTATATTCTTGTACATAGGGCAGTATTATAGTAGTTTTATTCTTGTACATAGGGGCAGTATTATAGTAGTTTTATTCTTGAACATAGAGGACAGTATTATATATTCAGACCACCTGATAGAGGTAACAAGGCCCTCCTAAATAATATATCTTCCAAACAAAACCCAAAGGAGTCAGGCCAAATCATTTGCAATTCATTATTTATTTTAAAAGAGACACTATGTAAAACTGACAATATACAGTGGTACACAGAAGGAGGACCGCTTGACAAAGTTCAACCACAATAGTATTCACACTGGTATTCAAGTTAGTATTCAATCCTCAAGTATAGCTTTATCCATCAAACAGTAGTGCCCCTTTGGGTGCACACTATACCAATAGAGGATGACACATTACATACAAGCAAGCCAAGGGTCCCATTTACCTTCCTGTGACCGCCCCCTGACGCGTTTCGCACCAGCTTCTTCTGAGGAGGGTCTTATACCACTGTATATTGTCAGTTTTACATAGTGTCTCTTTTAAAATAAATAATGAATTGCAAATGATTTGGCCTGACTCCTTTGAGGACAGTATTATAGTAGTTATATTCTTGTACATAGGAGCAGTATTATAGTAGTTATATTCTTGTACATAGGAGCAGTATTATAGTAGTTATATTCCTGTACATAGGGGCAGTATTATAGTAGTTATATTCTTGTACATAGGGGCAGTATTATAGTAGTTATATTCTTGTACACATGAGCAGTATTATAGTAGTTATATTCTTGTACATAGGAGCTGTATTATAGTAGTTATATTCTTGTACACATGAGCAGTATTATAGTAGTTATATTCTTGTACATAGGGGCAGTATTATAGTAGTTATATTCTTGTACATATGAGCAGTATTAAAAGTAGTTATATTCTTGTATATGGGAGCAGTATTATAGGAGTTATATTCTTGTACATATGAGCAGTATTAAAAGTAGTTATATTCTTGTATATAGGAGCAGTATTATAGTAGTTATATTCTTGTATATAGGAGCAGTATTATAGTAGTTATATTCTTTTATATAGGAGCAGTATTATAGTAGTTATATTCTTGTATATAGGGAGCAATATTATAGTAGGTATATTCTTGTATATAGGGGCAGTATTATAGTAGTTATATTCTTGTACATAGGGGGCAGTATTATAGTAGTTATATTCTTATACATAGGAGCAGTATTATAGTAGTTATATTCTTGTACACAGGAGCAGTATATAGTAGTTATATTCTTGTATATAGGGGGCAGTATTATAGTAGTTATATTCTTGTATATGGGAGCAGTATTATAGTCAAATTTGTATAAATTGTACCTGAACAAAATATTGAAATGTTGATATGTGTTGTAATGTTATGATTGATTGGTTAATAAAAATAACTGATCCCACAAAAATTTGAATAAATAGGAAGATTAACACATAGCTGTCACTCACCTTCGGAGCGATGTATACACGTGTGCTGATTGTCACTCAGGAAGAAGCCATTTTTACAGCGACATTCGTAGCTCCCCATGGTGTTGACACACGTCTGTTGACAGCCCCCGTTGTTTGACCGACACTCGTCCACATCTAGTAAAATGTAGAGAAAGCCTCATTGTATCCAGGTGCTTCATGCAGATCCCTCCTCTTATGTTTTGGGGCGTGCTGATTTTTTTTTTTTAATGATAGCGTCCATCTGTACCTAGCAGCCATTCACCATCACCTCATCCCTCCTCCAATCACATGGAAAGTGATGGACCCCCAGCTGACCCGGGACCCTCATGTACCCTGTGGCCCCCTCACTATTAGTAGAACATCCCCACCTCTGTTTCCTGAATGATAACATTAGAGCTGAATTCTTAGTTGCTGCAGTGTATCATTATCACATCCCTCTTATAAAGTCCAATAAAACAATTTTGTTAGGAATTAGGCACAAAGTATAATTTCTAAAGCATGGTGCATTTGTTACAAAAATAAAGATATTTTTCACTGCAGTTTCATTCAATGCAATGAAATATGTAAAATGAGTGACTTCATCTGAATCTGAGTTTTAATAACTATCGATCTGAGTTTATGGTCAGTAAATAAAGGAAATATTGTTTTATCTCCAGAGACTAAGGTGGTTTGCAGACCTAGTATTTCTCACAACTGATGGTTTGTCTCAATGTTTCCAATCCAGACAGTCGTCTGTAAATTAAACATTCATTGATACATTGGCAGTAATTTACTAAACTACAAACGTTGTTAAAACTACATAACATTTATTTTGTGTTTCAGGCTTGGTTCCCACAGTGCGTTGCTTTTTTTTTAACAAAACTATACCAAAATCTGCATATCTATCCGTATGCCAGCAAAGTGAATGAGAATTCTGCGGTGTTGTGCACACATTGCTTATTTTTTCCTTGCAGATTATTTCTGTACCAAAATCTGCACCTAATCTGCAATCATATCAATTCTTGAGGTGTTTTTTTGCAGCATTTTTCACACACTAAAGTAAAAAAAAACGCTGCAAAAACGTATGTATGTGCACACAGTGTGTTTTTTGGTGGGGAACTGGTGTGTTGTTCTCTCTCTCATCTAAAAGATAGGCTCTGGTCACATGTCCGTTTGGCATCCGTTTGTAACATTATTTAAAATGATTAATCATTATTATTAATGATTTAAAAGACTTAATTTAAAATCAGACATGTTGGACTCCGTTCACGTCCGTTATTACAGAAGACGTCTCTAGACACATTGAGAGATCTGGGCATGTGCAGAATTTAAAAAAACTGACTTGTTAAATGGTAACGTAACATATGAAAGTCTGCATCATCTGCTATTTGTTTATGAATGGAAAACATAAAGTTGAAGAGGAGAAATGGATGCAAACAGACATTTGGGGAAAAAAAGCCATTCAAATACAAGAATAGTGTGACTGAACTCCCCAGATCATAAAAATGGCAATAAAAACAGGGAGATTGTAGTAACGATTCTAGCTGTTTTGGTAAGGGATACATTGAAGCAGATCCTCAACTGGAGATACTCACATGAGTCTTGCATAATTCACGGGAACGGCTGCCATCTCTCTGGACGGGATCGTGAAGTTGCTTGTTTCTAAGTAGCTGACACGCTCCCCATCCAGAGAGATGGCGGCCGTTCCTGTGAGTCATGCAGGACTCGTGAGTATCTCGCATGTGTTTTGCATCGTGTGTCTCCGCCTCAGCTGGAAAGCAGGGCAGGAGTTTTGGTCTCTGTGATGGACTATGGGTGACACACTAGTTCTACTGTGATGGGCTCTATACGGCTATGTGCACACAAGGCATTTTTTCTGCAACAAAACCTGATTTCTGTACGCTGGGGTCTCTCCCTTTCTCTCTCTCCTCTCTCTCATCGTTTCTCTCTCCTTCGTTCTCTCCTCTCTTCCCTCTCCATCTTTTTCTCTGTTTCCTTCACTCTCTTTCTCTCTCTCGATTGTTCACTTTCTCCTTTCTCTCGTCTCTCTACTTCTCTCTCTCTCTCTCTCTCTCTCCTCTCTTTTCTCCTTTCTCGCTCTCTCTTTCGCTCTCGCTCTCCTCCTTTTCCTATTGTTTCTGCAGCAAAACGCAACAAAACTGGATGTCTGCGTTTTTGCACTCTCTCACTGGTTTCTACAGGTGAAAAAACAAAGTGCGATACACCTGCTGTTTTGTTCAAAAACACAACAAAAACCAAACAGGTTTTCATTTCAGTCAGGAAATGTGTGCGGATGGGATTTCTAGAATCTCATAGGTTTTGCTGGTACTGTAAAACGCTGCTTTTTATTAGCATGGATTTGCATAAAACCAAAGTAAAAAAACATGCAAAAAGTGCCCTGTGCGTTTTTGATCCTTTTTTTGGATCCGTTTTTGCAATGAATGCATCACGTTAATGGAATCCCAGCAAAGTCAATGGGTTTTCAAGTCATGCTGTTCAGTCTGTGCTTTCATGACCCGATGCAATTTTTGCGTTGAAAAATGATCCGCAAATAGAATGAGCTGTCAAATATGGCTGTGCTTTTCTGATCCACTTTTCCCATTGAAACCATTCTGTATGGGCCTAAAAAATGCACCAGAAAAAGTGCAGCCAAAATGGATAATCCATTTCTGATGCATTTTTTTTGAAAAGCTGATATACATTCCCAGCTGAAAAAGACAGAAAAATATGCACAATAAAACAGATAAAAAATGCCCTGTGTGAACACAGCCTTAGGGCGATTTCACAGGTGCCATTTTGTTGCATTTATTTTTCCAAAAACAGGCAGAAAATAGGAAGGTATAGATGAGCCATTATGGTCTCAAGACACAGATCCTCGTGATGACGCTTTGGGTCTTTATAGCTCCTATCAGGGGTGTTACCACAACTGGTGCAGGGGTTGCAATCAGGCCCTAGAACCTAGGGGAACCCAAAATTCCCTTTTGCCTATAGAAAAAAGTTAATGCTATTTAAGATTTGGAATAGTTGGGGGCCCCGTTGGTGCCTTCACAAGTTACGCCACTGGCTCTGAGTCTCCCAGTAACATGTGTAACTCTACAATGTCTTACCCAGGCAGTTATGCCCATCGTGCGCCAACTGAAAGCCGTCATAGCAAGTGCAGCGGTAGTTTCCAGGAATGTTCGTGCACTCGTGGACGCAGTCTCCATTGTACTCATTATCGCATTCATCAATGTCTGTAGGATAAAGAACACAAGTGATTATGATGGATGCTCGGCTCTTCAGAAAAGACCTTCACAGCTCAGTGACACAAGTGAAAACACTCGCCGGCCCTTTAAGAGCCAGATTGTCTTGCAAATCAAGTGTTTTTGTTGCCTTTCTTGCAGCTGAAGTGGCTGCAGAGTGAGCATTGCCCCAAGTGATGGAGCGGCTGATTGATGAGGCGACCGGCGCTGCCAGAGATGGAGCTAAACCCACAAGTGTCATCTTGGTTCTGCTGGTCTTGTACACGACCCTTTACCTATATGTTGCGCATGTGATTAATAAAAGGTCAGAAAGAATGTAAGTGCACCACATCCTTACATATACAAGATTTATCAGAACATAGATTTTTATCTACAAAAAAAAAAGTGTAAGAAATTCCACAAAAAGTGAAAAAATCGAAACCTAATGCCGTACAGAGACAGCAGGAACTGGCCGACGACATCTGTGGTACACAGCCATCATCTGCCGGTAATAGCAGTGGACAGTGCCCCTTTGAAGGTGCTGACAATCACCCCACCATTATATATACAAGACTTCTCAGAAAATACATTTTTATACAAAAAAAAAGAGTAAAAAGTTTCACATTTTGTAATTAGTAAGGTCTGAGTATTTGGTGAGTTTTTTTGCCTCAGTATTTGAAAGGCCTTGTGCACATGCTGAGTATTTGGTGAGTTTTACCTCAGATTTGTAAGGCCATGTGCACACATTGAGTATTTGATGAGTTTTTTACCTCAGGATTTGTAGCCAAAACCAGGAGTGGATAATTAAATACAGAAGTGGTGCAGGTGTTTCTAGTAGACTTTTCCTCTGATTGTTCCACTCCTGGTTTTGTCTACAAATCCTGAGGTAAAAAATTCATCAAATACTCAACGTGTGCACGTGGCCTAAGACCACGGGCATATGTTGAGTATTTGGTGAGTTTTTACCTCAGTATTTGTACAATTACTGAGGTAAAAACTCTCTAAATACTCAATGTGTGCATGTGGTATTACAAATACTGAGATAAAAAAACTCACCAAATCGTCATTGTGTGCATGAGGCCTTAACCCCAGAGATGGAGCCCTCACCTTCACAGGCGGTGCCTTCCCCTTTATATCCCGCTTTGCACAAACACTTGTATGACGCCGGCGTGTCCTGGCATATGGCGTCGATGTGGCAGTCATCTGTACCCAGGGCGCACTCGTCAACACCTGTAGAGAGAGAGAAATTAAGGGGTTAACAGAAATTATTCCCCTCCACCCCAATATATAACACTGGATGCAGGACACCAACATGTTCCAGCTATTTTTATTTTTGAGAAAACGTCCGGTTATTTGATCCCTCACAATAATCATCTCGACTGTGCTAAAAATCACCACTAAGAAAGAATATATCCGAGCGACGGGACAGGCGACCATCAGTGGCACAGTTCTCGGCATCACAAAGTGACAGGCCCACAGACGCATCTGTGGTAGTTATGTGCAAAGTGAGGAGAAAATATGGTTTATTGCTTCAAAATGGCAGGAAAGTTGCATTTTTTGCACAATGGGGACAACATTTTGCCATATTGACATGGTTTTTAAAGGTAATGGCGGCCAGAAAATGCAATCTGACCTCATCGTGTGAATATAGACCTCCTTATTTGTGAGAACAAGCACAACATGGCAGATAGCGTGGCGCCAGAAGAGCCACGGAGAGGAGGAACTGCCTGTAGAAAGCAGGAATATGGGACCATTGCCAATAGCAACTAACTAGGAACTGTGGAGTCCGTATGAAGAAATTAATCTACATTTATTGTTTTTTTTTAACTGAATAAAATAATGAAAAATGGCGCCATTTTGTAACTATGAAAGATAGAAGGACATGTTGCCCATAGCAACCAATCAGCTTTCATTTTTACAGCACCAAACTGGGAAATAAAAGCAGTGAGGAGATTGGTTGCTATGGGTAAAACCTAGGAACATATAGAAGCAGCAATGTGATTGGTTAGGAGGTATATGAAAGCAGTGATATGATTGGTTAGGAGGTATATGAAAGCTGTGATGTGAGAGGTTAGGTATATAAAAGCTGTGATGCGATTGGTTATGGGGTATATGAAAGCTGTGAAGTGATTGGTTAGGAAGTATATGAAAGCTGTGATGTGATTGGTTGCCATGGACAGTATTTTCTTTCTGTTACTCAGGCCCAATGATCTCTCTCAAAGAATCCAATCAAATCACTTGTTTCATTTTCTATTTTCCACTAGAAATGAGAGCTGAAATCTGATTGGCTGCCTCCTCAGAATGAGCTTCCATATTTTTTCTTGCTGTTTTCATGACTGGGTTGACAGTAAACATGGCGTCTTTGTCCCCTCAGGTGAGTGGCCGCCTTTCTGCTTTCATATCAATGTGACATAACCACTGTGCAATTATTATGTGCTTGCTCTGCTGTAGAGCCTCATTATCATGGCCGCCCTCCTCCTCGTGAGGTAACGCTCGGCCTCTGCTCGGTGTTTGGCCTATTTCTCTTCATTTGGAGCCATAATGAGATATTTCACAGGTCACTGAGTGAATTCTCCAACTCCACCTATAAATCATGGAGCCGCTATCATATCCACAACTTACAGCAGCGGAGAGGAGAGTAACACAAATGTGACCTAAACCGATGACTTGGGACGCCATAATACAGAAAGACATCTAATATATAAACCACACCCACAAGTGGAAAGCCACACCCTAAAACTGTCATACCACCCCACAAATGGAAAGACACCCCCAAACTGTAATACCACACCTACAAATGGAGATACCCCAAAACTGTAATACCACACCCACAAATGGAAAGACACCCCAAAACTGTAATACCACACCCACAAATGGAGACACCCAAAAATGGAATACCACATCCACGAATGGAAAGACACTCCAAAACTGTAATACCACACCCAGAAGTAGAAAGCCACACCCTAAAACTAAAACCACACCCACAAATGGAAAGATACCCCCAAATTGTAATACCACACCCACAAATGGAAAGACACCCCCCAAACTGTAATACCACACCCACAAATGGAAAGACACCCCCCAAACTGTAATACCACCCACAAATGGAAAGACACCCCCCCCAAACTGTAATACCACACCCACAAATGGAAAGACACCCCCCAAACTGTAATACCACACCCACAAATGGAAAGACACCCCCCAAACTGTAATACCACACCCACAAATGAAAGACACCCCCCAAACTTAATACCACACCCACAAATGGAAAGACACCCCCAAACTGTAATACCAACCCACAAATGGAAAGACACCCCCAAACTGTAATACCACACCCACAAATGGAAAGAACCCCCAAACTGTAATACCACACCCACAAATGGAAAGACACCCCCCAAACTGTAATACCACACCCACAAATGGAAAGCACCCCCAAACTGTAATACCACACCCACAAATGGAAAGACACCCCCAAACTGTAATACCACACCCCAAATGAAAGCCCACCCAAAACTGTAATACCACACCCACAAATGAAGATACACTCCCAAATATGTAATACCACACCCAACAAATGAAAGACACCCCCCAAACTGTAATACCACACCCACAAATGGAAAGACACCCCCCCAAACTGTAATACCACACCCACAAAGAAAGACACCTCAAACTGTAATACCACACCCACAAAGGAAAGAAACCCCCCTAAACTGTAATACCACACCCACAAATGGAAAGACACTCCCAATATGTAATACCACACCCACAAATGGAAAGACACCCCCCAACCTGTAATACCACACCCACAAATGAAAAGACACCCCCAATATGTAATACCACACCCACAAATGGAAAGACACACCCCCAAACTGTAATACCACCCACAAATGGAAAGACATCCCCCAATATGTAATACCACACCCTAAAATGTAAAGCCCCACCCCTAAACTCCACTCCATATATAAATGGACGTCTCTGACTGTATTACCTTCTACACACTTCACATTAGTTATCAGACATTATCACATCTGTGTGCAGCCAGAGGTTGTCAGGCAGCTTGTCTCGCTCCCACATTCCTGCACAGCTGTTCCAGCATTTGTCCTGGTGGCTCTGCAGTAATACACTCCTCTCCTAAAGTAACAGGTGCTGTTCAGGTTTCCAGGAGAGCTGGGTCATGGCATCTGCCCCCAGAGACCTCCTGTCACGTGCTGGGTAAAGCCATAGGCCCCATTATCCTTTGCGGCTGTGCCCGGAGGCTGAACAGGTGTAGTACCAAACATAGGCCTGTATCACTCTGTGGCAGCACTGCATGCTTTTATAGGATGCACTTGCTGGATACATGTAGTCCTCCAGCCCACATCCTCAGTCACAGAGTGATGGCCTTTACCTGTGACTTCGCTAGGCTCTGCTGCCTCCAGTCTGAAACACTCAACTGACTAAATCCCATAAATGAAGCATCTACCACCAGGTAACGTGACTGGAAAGCTGACTTGTAAAAAAACACCCTGTATGTGATGGTGGGGTTACACGTAGGATATCGTCCATATCGAACAAGAACGCCACGACAGGGACGGCAATTTTGGGAGCCACTTTCCCGTATCGCATCGCCGGTTTATCACGCTGCGAATCGGGAAACACGTCCCTCGATGTGTACGCCCACCAACCCATAACGACATTTAACATGGGAGTTAATGGGTGAGGTGCGAGTACGCATCGGAGTTGGGCTGTCACACGCAGCGATCCTGCTACAACGGCCATGCGATATCGGGAGTTGAATAGCTCTGCTATTCAACTCCATATCGTTTTGCATCGTTCCAGATCGCGTTGTACACTAAAACAGACAACACGCACACGATATCGGTCCACTCGCGACCACGTGACTTTTTGTCGAGTTGGTCGGTTGGACGCTGATATGCGCGTGTAAAACCCTCCATGAGAGATGGACTTTTTAGTTAACGTCACATGTCCTGAAGAGCAGAAACTGTGAGCATTAACGGGAAAAGAGACCGTACATCCAACGGGGTGACGGTAAATCGGACACCGATCACATCCATAACGTGTATTGACATGCATAGTATGATTCAACCCTGGCATACTGAATCCTGAAACATGACCTGTTCAGCTCTTCCTGAGTTGACATCATATTTTATCCTCCAGTCACCTAAAGAGCTGCAGTCATTATTGATGACTGTGTCTATCTGCAGCCTGAGTTGCATCATATTTTATCATCGTATGTTATCCTCCAGAGCTGCAGTCACTATTCTGCTGCTACATCTTGTCTTTCCTCCAGTCACCTCCAGAGCAGCAGTCAGTATTCTGCTTTACATCGTATGTTATCGTCAGGCTGCAGTCACTATTCTGCTGCTACATCTTGTCTTATCCTCCAGTCACCTCCAGAGCTGCAGTCATTATTCTGATATTACATTGTGACTTATCCTCCAGTCACCTCCAGAGCTGCGTCACTATTCTGCTGATAAGACATGATTTATCTTCCAGTCACTTCCAGAGCTGCAGTCACTAATCTGCTGTTACATCATGGCTTGTCCTCCAGTCACCTCTAAAGCTGTCGTCACTATCCCGCCTTTAGTTCATGTTTTATACGACCACATCCAGAGCTGCATGCATAATTCTGCTGTCAGATGATAACCAGAAATACATTCACAATGATTCTGTTGGATCATATCCAGAGTTGCATTCCTGGAATTGCCATTACGTCATATTTTATACTCCAGTCACATCCAGAGCTGCATATACAATTCTGAGGTTACATAATATTTTAGGCTCTATTCGTATGCAGAGCTGCATTCACAATTCTGCTGCGTTTTTGTTCAGGACCTCATATGTAAATTACTGACCCCTACCCTTACAGAACATGTTCATCACACATAGACCCTCGCCTATCTATGTCTACTCCTGTAATGGATTACCGCACACGCATGGGACAATTATCGCCGGGCGCGTGTTTCAGGATCGCGGGAAGGGAAAGGACATTTTTCCCGACAACCATGCCGGCATATCTCCTGTGTGCGGGCCTAAAGTGCATACTGGAGCTGGATGACAACCAACATGACTGAAAAGAGGGATGTGTACACAGTGAGGTGAAGTGCAAGCTCCTGGGGTCAGAAACATGCAGACATCTTGTATCACAGCACGACAGCATATGAATTCAATCCAGTTGTTTGGAAAGGTCCATCCAGGCCGGTTCATTCACACATCATCAGACCCCAGGAAAGCCTCTGGGGGAATTGGGGGCAGATGCAGACGCTCGCTGCTGTTTGTCTTCTTATTTGGGTCCTATAGATGCCCCAAGTCACCACAGGCAACCTTCAATCATCAACAGCTCCTCCAATGTTCCACTGAGAGTTGAAGTTGGATGACATCTGTTCATCAAGGAATAAACCAGAACCCAGGGTACAACAGTGTGCCATGCTGGTGTTTGTAGTTCTACTGCATGCAGATGTGCTTTATATGTACCATACAGAGCCATGCAGCAAACCAGGGGTTAAATGAATGTAAAAAAAACAACCAAAAACAATCCCGAAAGGTCATACTGGAATGAGCCGACTTATTTCCTGGATTAGGTTTAGTTTTCCCAAACACAAACTAAATATAAGGCAGGCTTCACATCACTGTTTTGGGGATCCATGTGTATCCGTTTTGAAATGGATAGACAGAGATCTGTTTTGGCTTCCCATGTATCCCTATGGGCACGATTGGGGCTATATGGCCATTCGTTTGTGTCAGTTCAGTCAGGGATCCAGTTTGTGTCATGTTCTTTTCCTGTACCCAGAAATGGAGGCTGCACAGTTTTTTTGTGCAGCGGACAAAAACGGACAGAGACAAATCCGGCGCGGTCAGTTTTACTTAACATGGGGGTCTATGGAGATGGATCCAGGAAAAAAAAAAAAAAAAAAAACCATTTCCCGGATCAGTTTTGTGGTACTGAGCATGCTCAGAGGCACTGCACAGTTCCTCACAGCCCTATGTCTGCTCAGGATCTCTCCTTCTCTCTCTAGCCTATACAAAAAGATGGATGCTATTACGATTTGGGGGTCCCCTTTGGAACTTTCACATCCGGGCCATGAGCTCAAGTTATAATGCCACTGACTGTGGCAAACCCTGTGTCAGCAGGACTAGGACCAAAAAGAATGTGAAGAGACTGATTCCATACACTGACAGCAAGCAGAGATCTTGAAATAAAAGCCCTAAACACAAAGTCTATTAGAACGTTGCAGACCTTTGGCAGCAGGCGACACATACCAGGCAAGACAATGAGGGCGCCCTATATTCTCTCACCCACGTCACGGGGTCAATGTCACTGGATAAATATGACGTCAGTAAATAAATTCTCTACATTCCTGGTATTGATACAATTGCTCCGCGTGGACAGAAATCTGAACAACAAAAGCAGGACGCTGCCTGGATACACGGTGCCGCTTCACCATGGCTTGCGCCATTTTCTGCATCTATAGGAATTTATTTTTGTGAATTTTTAACATTGGATGATTATTATGAAATGTGCAAAATTTTAGAAGTCAGAAAATCCACATATCAGGATCTACACACGAAGTGATGTGACAAAAAACCAAAGTGACATCACAGATAAATACATGGCAGAGATCTGCGGACATGACCCCGGGACTGAGGCAGGTGTAACAGAAAGGGATACTCACCGCTGTGTGTCCGGCCTGCGGGGTGTGGTGAGGCGGCACAGAAAGGGAGCAGCAGCAACAACAATTGGAGGAACCTCATAATGACAGACAGGGTGCGCCACTCCAGGATCTCCTGCCCTGTATCCCTAAACCCCTCCCCCCCTGTCCCTCCCCTGAGGAGCCACTACCTACCCCTATCCTGAGGCTCCTCACCTGTGTGTCATATAAACACCCTCCTCATAGAGACCCCTCACATTCCCCGTGTTCCTCTCTTGTCTCTCCCCTTTAAAATGATGCCAACCCTTCTGTGGTCCCTATAATAGTCCTTTTAAAGTAACCCTTCTTCTTTCTAACCTTTTCTCCTGCTGCCCCCTTTTCTTTTTTGTCCCCCTAACAGTGATCCTCCTCTGCAGCTGATTACCTAAAGCCCCTCCTCTTTCCCCTAAAAAATGAATCTGCCTACTTAAAAAATTACCTCTATTTTGCTCTTAAAAGTGACCCCTTCCTGTCCTTACTGTGACTGTTTCCCCCTTATCAATTTCTCACCAATATGATGACCCCTCCCTCCCTGTGAGCAAACCACCCTTTTACTATTTTGCCCCTTACAGTAGGCTCTTTTCACATCTTATCCCTTTCTTCAGCAGATCCCTTATTTTTTTCCCCCTTATAGTGACCCCTTATCTTCTCTTGCCCTCCAGCAGACCCCTCTCCAGCAGACAACTCTCTATGTTGCCCCTTCTCTATATTGCCCCCTCTCCAGCAGACCCCTCTCTATGTTGCACCCTCTTCAACAGACCCCTCTCTATGTTGCCCCCTCTCTAGCAGACCCCTCTGTTCTATGTTGCCCCTCTCCAGCAGACCCCTCTCTATGTTGCAGCCTCTCCAGCAGACCCCTCTCTATGTTGCCCCTCTCCAGCAGACCACTCTCTATGTTGCCCTTCTTCAGCAGATCCCTCTCTATGATGCCCTCTCTCCAGCAGACCCCTCTCTATGTTGCCCTTCTTCAGCAGACCCCTCTCTATGATGCCCTCTCTCCAGCAGACCCCTCTCTATGTTGCCCCTCTCCAGCAGACCACTCTCTATGTTGCCCCTCTCCAGCAGACCCCTCTCTATTTTGCCCCTCTCCAGTAGACCCCTCTCTATGTTGCCCCTCTCCAGTAGACCCTCTCTATATTGCCCTTCTTCAGCAGATCCCTCTCTATGATGCCCCCTCTCTATGTTGCCCCTCTCCAATAGACCCTCCTATGTTGCCCCTCTATATCAGACCCCTTTCCTGTCCCTCTAGCAGACCCCGTCTCTATGTTGCCCCTCTCCAGCAGACCCCTCTCTATGTTGTCCCCTCTCGTTGCCCCTCTACAGCAGCCCCTCTCTATGTTACCCCTATCCAGCAGACCCCTCTCTCTGTTGCTCCTCTACAGCAGACCCCTCTCTATGTTGCCCCTCTACAGCAGACCCCTCTCTTTATTACCCTCTCTATGTTGCCCCTCTACAGCAGACCCCTCTCTATGTTACCCCTCTCCAGTAGACCCCTCTCTATGTTGCCCTTCTTCAGCAGACCCCTCTCTCTCTTGCCCCTCTACAGCAGACCCCTCTCTCTGTTGCGCTTCTACAGCAGACCCCTATGTTACCCCTATCCAGCAGACCCCTCTCTATGTTACCCCTACACAGCAGACCCCTCTCTATGTTGCCCCTCTCAGCAGACCCCTCTCTATGTTGACCCCTCTTCAGCAGACCCCTCTCTATGTTGCCCCTCTCCAGCAGACCCCTCTCTTTATTACCCTCTCTATGTTGCCCCTCTACAGCAGACCCCTCTCTATGTTGCCCCTCTCCAGCAGACCCCTCTCTATGTTGCCCCTCTCCAGCAGACCCCTCTCTTTATTACCCCTCTCTATGTTGCCCCTCTACAGCAGACCCCTCTCTATGTTGCCCCTCTCCAGCAGACCCCTCTCTATGTTGCCCCTCTTCAGCAGACCCCTCTCTATGTTGCCCCTCTCCAGCAGACCCCTCTCTATGTTACCCCTATCCAGCAGACCCCTCTCTCTGTTGCCCCCTCTCCTGCCCCTCCTTTATGTTTGCCCCTTGCAGTGAGCCCTGTACAGACCTTCTTCTCCTGCCCTGCGCTCTCCTCCGTGTCTGAGCCCGGAGCTGCTAGGGATGATCCGGCCGCCCCTCCTCTCCTGTGCTCCCTCCCCCCGGGTCCTGCTGTGTCTGCCCCCTTCAGCACCTTTCTCCCTCCTCCTCTGCCCCACCCCCAGCCCCTGACCCATCCACACTGCCTGCTGCAGCCAGGGGCACTACAAGTCCTAGCCTGTCCTGGTGGGCTGCAGCCCTGGATGGCACTTGTAGCCCTCACTCTGCCCACCTCAGCTGGAGTTGGCATGAAGAGGTTAAGTGTGAGCCTCCCCAGCCTGTAGCCCCCTCCTTGTGCACACCTAGCTCCCACTTCACACCCTCCTGTCACAGAGTGGGCCGGCTAGAGTCTTGTGTATTCCTGCAGCATGTCCAGGCTACAGAGAGTTAAAGAGGTGCCCCCTTCCCCCAGAGCATGGCAGCCCCTGAACCCCTGGGCACCACTGCCTCCCCCTATATGAAGCAGAAAAAGTGCCATAAATTCGACACATCACTAAGAACGCGCAGAAATTCACCAATACGTTACATAGACGACGCCGTGGTGGCGGAATCAGAAACGAATCATTTCCCAAATTTCCGGTCTTTTTTATTACACTTCAGAATAAATAAAACAGTGGATTTAAGTGATTTGAAGGTTTTTGGTGTCTGTGGAGCCAGGACACACGAAAGGTGATCAGCGGGAGGAAGCGAAATAATCACATTGTGAAATCCCGATCAATCGCTGTCATACACAGTGTATGATCAGAAAACTAGAAATTCATCAAACTCTTTACACATCTATGGAACCTCAGATGTAGGGAAATTATCCCAAACTTACTATACAAACATGACATCCGCAACGCAGCGTCCACATGATGACATCACACCGCGGATCTATCAGGGCTCCGCCATAACGCACCGTTTGTGGTGGCATCAGGGAACGGCGGTTTTTATGCTGCATCACGGAGATGTTAGAAATCCAAGAAAGTGTTCCAGATCACATACCCACAGTCCGGATCTGGAATCACAAAGGAACATACTTTTTTTTTTCCCCCAAGAAATTTCAATTTCTACATTTTGTGTACTAAAAAAGGTTAAGAAAAAGTATTGCCTCTATCATGGCGGCCTCCACGGCGTTGACCAGTTCATGGTGACGTGAACGGAGACTTTTCCTCGATTCACAGCGGTTTGTAAATCCACCTTTGTCCACTTTATAGCTGTTATAAATCTCTTGCTCTGAAAGACTCGGCTGCGGTTTTAACTCATCTGAAAATATTTTTCCAAGGAAAACGAGTCTTGAGAAATTTCCATCATGGTAGGAATCACTTCTAGAGATTTGTGCAAAGATCTCCGTTATATTACAGGTTCTAGAACCTCAGATATCGGTTATGGTACATGTTCTAGAGCCTCGATCATATTACTGGTTATAGAGCCTCATGCCGCATCATATTACAAGTTCCTGAGACACATAATTCATTGTGGTGCTGGTTCTAGAGTCACATATTATTATTATTTATTTATATAGCGCCATAATATTCCATGGCGCTTTACATGTTAAGAGGGCAGACTAGGACAAGTAACATAGTAACAATACAAGTAACAATGTCTGTGGACAATTCTAACGTACAGATACAATAGAGGAGAAGATCCTGTCCGCGAGGGCTCACATCTTATCATATTAAAGGTTCTAGAGCCAAATGACCTAGTTTCTGATTCTAGAGTCATAAACCATATCATATTATAGCTTCTAGAGTCGCAGACCACATCATATTGAAGGTTTTAGAGCCTCATACCTCAACATATTAGTGGTTCTAGAGCAACAAACCACATCATATTACAGGTTCTAGATCAACAAACTGCATTGTATTATGGGCTCTAATGCCAAACATCTGTGTAGTATGGGTTCTAGCCGCAAGCCTCAATCATATTATAAGTTCTAGAGCCACATATGGTGTAATATTACTGGTTCTCAAGCTTTCGACCTCATCATATTACTGGTTCTAGAATCTCAGACTTTCGTCTGTGACTTTCCCACGCTGACACAGAGGTGTAAGTGGGATTGTGATGGTCAATTCTTCTAGCAGATGTCCAGAATCACAAGGTCACAGTTCTCTAGGGAGAGAGCAGATAAACCGGAGTCCAACAACAGTACAGCAGCAAGGCCTGGGTAAATATATACAAGTGAACTGTCAAAAATTAGGAACTATCTGTAAGCTCCACCCAATGTTATCATTATCAGCATGATAATATTCTCAGCTCTCATTATTTAATGAAAAGTTCTGTAACAGAATCAGCCTCCTTCCCCCTCTGGCAGCTGAAACTATAGTCCTTCCTTACTTCTACTAAAGAGTTTCTGCAGCTCTACGGCCAGGTACTGCAGGGTTCTGCTTGATCAGTCACAAGCTGGAAGAAAGCTATTGGCCTCCCAGCGATGTTGCTGAAAATGGGCTGTGGTGAGAGTAAATAAGCACATGTGACTTTCCTCCAACACTCGTCTCATTGGGTGGAGGTGACTGAGCGTGTGTCCTCCAGCAGTCTGAAAAGGATGAAGAGCCGTTCGACCTGCGCTGCTGCAAAGGACCACCATACAATCGGGATATCTGGGATATTACTTTATTTCCAACATGTTTCGGAGCTGCTACCGGGCTCCTTCCTCGATTTCCCTGAGGAAGGAGCCCGGTAGTAGCTCCGAAACGCATCGGAAATAAAGTAATATCTTATCCCAGATATCCCGATTGTCTGGTGGTCCTTTGCAGCAGCGCAGGTTGAACGGCTTTTCATCCTTTTCAGAGTTTATCTTTCACTGCAGTTATCTGTGGAAGTGCAGACCGTGCAGCAGCTGTTTTTCAAGCTATCATACTTGGTTGTGAGTTGCACTACCATATCAGGTGAGCAGATTTCATTAAGTTTTATTTCACCAATTGTCCTCAAAGGTAAGACCTATTGCACATTATCTCATATTTTCAGATCCTCCTGCAGTCGGCTCATTAGGTGGAGGTAACTCAGCATGTGTGTCCTCCAGCAGTCGGCTCATGAGGAGGAGAGAACTGAGCGTATGTGTACTCCAGCACTCGGCTCATCAGGTAGAGGTGACTGAGCATATGTGTTCTCCAGTACTCGGCTCATTAGAAGGAGGTAACTGAGCGTATGTGTCTTCCAGCACTCAGCTCATCAGGTGGAGGTGACTGAGCATGTGTCTTCCAACACTCAGCTTGTCAGGTGAAGGTGATTGAGTGTGTGGGTCCTCCAGCACTTGGCTCATCAGGTGGAGATGACTGAGCTTGTGTGTCCTCTAGCACTCTGCTCATCAGTTGGAAGTGACTGAGCGTGTGTGTCCTCCAGCACTTGGCTCATCAGGTGGCGGTGATTGAGTGTGTGTGTCCTCCAGCACTCAGCTCATCAGGTAAAGGTGACTGAGCATGTGGGTCCTCCAGAACTCAGCTCATCAGGTAAAGGTGACTGAGCTTGTGTATCCTCCAGCACTCAGCTCATCAGGTAAAGGTGACTGAGCATGTGTGTCCTCCAGCACTCAGCTCATCAGGTAAAAGTGACTGAGCAGGTGTGTCTTCCAGCACTCTGCTCATCAGGTGAAGGTGACTGAGCATGTGGGTCCTCCAGAACTCAGCTCATCAGGTAAAGGTGACTGAGCTTGTGTATCCTCCAGCACTCAGCTCATCAGGTAAAGGTGACTGAGCTTGTGTATCCTCCAGCACTCAGCTCATCAGTAAAGGTGGACTGAGCTTGTGTATCCTCCAGCACTCAGCTCATCAGGTAAAGGTGACTGAGCATGTGTGTCCTCCAGCACTCAGCTCATCAGGTAAAAGTGACTGAGCTTGTGTGTCCTCCAGCACTCTGCTCATCAGGTGGAAGTGACTGAGCGTGTGTGTCCTCCACAGGGCGGACTGGCCCAGGCGGCAGGGGGGGCCCCCTGGGCTGGTGGTTAAGCCCTCATCTAGGGCCGTTCCCCCCCCCCCCTACAGAAATGGGCGCTTTTTGGCTGGCGCTGTGAAAGTACAGCCGCAGACACAGCGGGTAACACAATGAGTGACCGGCAACAGAAACCCCCCAGACTCCCCCCCCCCCCCTCCTCCCGTCCACCAAAAAAAGTCTGAGTCAGCACCCCGTTCCCCCGGGCCACCACCCGTCACCTAAGGGCTGGCAGAACAAAACTGCCACCCGGAGTTAGAGTTGCCAGCCAGCCCCTGGTCCTCCAGCTTTCTACTCATCAGGTGGAGGTGACTGAGCATGTGTGTCCTCCAGCACTCAGCTTATAACGTGGAGGTGACTGAGCGTGTGTGTCCTCCAGCACTCGGCTCATTAGGTAAATACACATATTGTTATAATACAGCGCACACTGGTGTTTACATTATATATTAGTAATTGTTTGGACTCACTAACTTTTGAAAATTAAATAGAAAATGATGCTGTCAATGGAGCAGCCAGTACATAAAGTTCACCGTGGAACTGGAAATTTTCCACTTCCGCACTTCAGATGACAAGATGATGTGGTTTACAATGTGACACTACTACAAACCGCAACAAAACCTTGGTGCAAAAAAAAGCACTGCAACGAGGAGGAAAATCTACCAAACGTGTTTAAAAGATGTGGTAAAACTATGGGGCAGAGTCACCGACAGAAAGATTTCCAGGCTTGAGTCAGGATGAGTAAATATTCCTGTAAATTGTGGTCCCTGCACCCGTCATCACCAAGAATAGTCGTCAGTACACTGCGCCCCCTGGTGGCTACATATAGTAAAAGCCTGTGTTTTACTAGGCTCCTAATCCATGTCCCCATTGGACACTTCAGTAATGAAACTGCCAGAAATGGAAATCTGATTAGTATGTGGCCAAAATGGAGACAGATTCCTTCCAGATAATCCAGAATCACAATCTGACAGAGAACATGGAAATCTGGTCAGAGATTTTTTAAGATTGTGATATAAATTATAAACCTCCACCTACCTCTCTGACCGCTCCTTCACTGTATCTTTTGCTGGCTCCTTTTCCCCTCATGTTTAGGGTTCCTCAAAACTCAGTCCTGGGCACCCTCCTCTTACTATCAGGGCTCAGTCCTAGGTCCCCTTTTCTTCGCTCTATACACTGCCCCCATTGGATGAACCATCAGTATTTGTAGTTTTCAGCACCATCTCTATGCTGATGACACCCAATTATACACCTCTTCTCCTGACATCACCCCTGCATTATTACACAATACCAGTGATAGTCTGTCTGCTGTCTCTAACATCATGTCCTCCCTCTACTAATCTTCATAAACCTAATATTGCCATTTCCGTGTGTGGTTCTACCATTACACCCCAGCAGCACACCTGCTGTCTTGGGGTTATATTTGACTCAGACTCTCCTTCACTCCCCACATCCGATCACTCACTTGCTCTGCCACCTGCACCTCAGAAATATCTCTAGAATTTAACCTTTTCTTACCATTGACTCTCAAAAACACTGTCACACTTATTCATTCTAGTCTGGATTATTGCAATCCCCTACTAATCGGTCTTCCATTTACTAAACTCTCCCCTCTCCAATCCATCCAGAATGCAGTAACCAGGATCACATTCCTGTCTAACTGCTTTACTGATGGCTCTGTCCTTGTCAGTCCTTGCACTGGTTGCCAATCCGCTACAGAGCACGATATAAACTTATCCCTCTCACCCACAAACCCCTACTCAGTTCTGCATTGTCCTACATCTCTTCTTCATCACTATCCCGCTACCCATCCACTCCAGTTCTGCACTGACCCACATCCCTTCCTCATCTCTATCACCTACCTGTCCTTTCCACAGTTCTGCACCACTCAATAATAATAATAATAATAATATTTTCTTTATATAGCACCAACATATTCTAAAGCGCTTCACAATTCAGAGGTTCATATTCAAACAATCATAAGTAACAGTTATCAGAACATACAATAATTAAAGCTAAATAGTGACAGCCCTGCTTATGAGAGCTGACAATCTAACAAACTGGGTGTGACACAAAGTACAGGGGCTTATTTACAATGATGGTATATTCAATTTGAGGAGATGGGGAACAGGTAAGAGCAGCACAGTGGTCACCAACCATTATTTGTAATGCATTTGAGACTAGTGGAGCGGATAGGCTATGTCTAAGTGACTTTGACTAGGGATCATGAAAGGTCGCCCTAAAAAGATGTGTTTTTAAGGAGCGCCTGAAACTATATAAGTTGTGGATAGACCTAATTTCGTGGGGTAGTGCATTCCAGAGAATTGGTGCAGCTCGGGAGAAGCCTTGGAGCCAGGAGGTTCAGATAAATTTAGAAGTGAGTCTAAAGTCACTTCCAGAGCGAAGAGAACGGGTGGGGTGATAGACAGAGATGAGGGTAGAGACGCAGGGAGGTGCTGCACTGTGAAGGAGCTTTGTGGGTGAGAACGAGCAGTTTGAATTGGATCCTGCAGTGTATAGGCAGCCAGTGCAATGACTGGCATAGAGCAGAAGCGTCTGAGTAACTGTTAGCTAGATGGGTGATCCTGGATTCTGCATTAAGGATGGACTGGAGTGGGGAAAGCCTACTGAGGGGAGGCCAATTAACAGAGAATTACAATGGTCAAGGTGGGAGTGAATCAGGGCCAGAGTGAGGGTTTTTGTTGTTTCTATGGTGAGAAAGGGGCGGATTCTAGAGATGTTCTTCAGGTGCAAGCGGCAAGAGATTGTATATATGGGGTGAAGGAAAGATCGGAGTCAAACATAACACCCAGACAGCGAGCCTGCTGACTAGACATTATCATGGTGCCACCCACAGAGAGACATGTCAAATTTAGGGAGGTTAGTGGAGTGGGGAGCAGAAGTAGTTCAGTTTTGGAAAGGTTGAGTTTCAGATAGAGAGCGGACATGATATTGGAAACTGCGGATAGACAGTCATTGGTGTTCTTTATTACAGCGGGATTAAGGTCAGGGGAAGAAGTGTATAGTTGTGTGTCATCAGCAGTGCTTTTTTTTGTAAATTAATATTTGCCAGTACTGGTGCCGGCAACTTGAGGAGCAGAGGAGGGGGTGCTGTCGGGCAACTTGAGGATCGAGGGGGGATTTTTTGTCAGTCCACTTGAAGGGGGGGGCTGTCAGTCAGCTTGAGGACCGGGGTGGGGCTTGCTGTCAGGCAACTTGCGGACCGGGGGGTGGGTCTATGAGGATTGGGTGCTAGGGGATCGGGGGGGAGGGGTTTCAGCATGGCTCCGCCCCCCTCAGAATATTTTCCGGTACGCCGTACCACCACGTACCCCCACAAAAAAAGCACTGGTCATCAGCATAAAGATGGTACTGAAAGCCAAATCTGCTGATGATTTGTCCAATTGGGCTGTGTAGAGAGAGAAGAGAAAGGGCCAAGGACTGATCCCTGAGGGACTCCAATAGTGAGAGGGAGAGAGTGGAGCCAGCAATGATACACTGAAAGAACGGTCAGAGAGATAGGAAGAGAACCAGGAGAGAGCAGTGTAGTTTCTGTGGAATGTAGGGGGCGGAAACCAGACTGTAATGGGTCTAGAAGACAGTGAGTCGAGAGGTAACTGTTAAGGCGGGAGTAGACCAGGTGCTCCAAGAGTTTAGAGATGAAGGGCATATATTCGAGACTGGTCTGTAGTTCTTTGTGCAAAACAATTTGGGTCAAAAGAATTTTTCTTTAAAAATGGAGTAATGATAGAATGTGTGAAGGAGGAGGGTAAGGTACCAGAAGAGAGGAGAGATTGAAGATATTAGTTAGGTGAGTAGAGATGACCGGAGAGAGAGACTGGAGTAGGTGTGAGGGAATGGGGTCAGTGATGCATGTAGTGCAGGGGTGGGGAACTCCAGTCCTCGAGGGCCGCAATCAGTGCAGGTTTTCACGATTTCCTTAGTATTGCACAGGGATTGGAATCATCACCAGTGCAAGTGATTATGTTATCACCTGTGCAAAACTAAGGAAATCCTGAACTGATTGCGGCCCTCGAGGACTGGAGTTCCCCACCCCTGATGTAGTGGGACTAGAGGTAGAGAGGAGCCTGGAGACTTCTGTGACTCGGTCAAATGTAGAGAGTGAGCCATAGGAGATGTAGCGGGAAGGTCGGGGTGAGAATGGGGGTAGCATCGCTTGGGGGCTGAGAGCCGATTTCCTGACGGATGTTTTTTTTATTTTCTCTCTGAATTAGGAAGACAGATCATATGCACAGAGGCTAATGATAGGGGCCTACACTTTAGTACTGAGGAGAGAGTGAAAGGTCTCAGTTTTTTTGGATTGTTGGATAGTGAGGAGATCAGGGTGGTGAAGTAGGTCTGTTTGGCGAGGTGAAGGGCAGAGTTGTAAGTTCTCAACAAATTTATAGTGAATGAAGTTTTCTGGTGTGCGGGTTTTCCTCCATTCGCGTTCAGCACTCCTAGAGCATCACTTGAGTTTGTGATGTGAATCATGCCTGTTTTACTCTGTTTGGAGGTTTTGAGGGTGAGAGGTGCTACTTGGTCCAGGGTGCTTCTCAGAGAGTCATTATAGTGAAGCACAGCCATATCAGGAGAGGAGAAGGAGGAGATTGGGGACAGTGATGAGTGTAGAGAGTTTGTGAGTATATGAGGGTTAATGGCCAGTAGATTTCTGAATTTGTGACAGGTAGGAGTGTGCTGGGGTGGGCGAGGGTTTGTGAGTCTAAAGGAGAGAATGTTGTGATCAGAGAAAGGATGAGGCGAGTTATCTAAGGAGGAGGTTGAACAGAGACGGACAAAGATCAGGTCAAGGGTGTTACAATCTTTGTGTGTATGAGAAGTTTAGAGCTGTGAGAGGCCAAGAGAAGTGGTTAGAGTAGGAGATGGGATGCAGATGGGGAGATGAGGCTGTTTATGGGGATGTTGAAGTCTCCCAGAATAAGGGTTGGCAATTGTGAGAACAAAGAGCAGCAGCCACGCAGAAAAATGGTGAGGAACTGGGTGGGTGACCCTAGGGGGCGGTATACCACTGCTACTCTGAGGGGGAGGAAATGGAAGAGCCTGATGGTGTGGACCTCAAAAGAAGAGAATGAGAGTGATGGAGCTGGAGGGATGACCTGGAAATTGGACTGAGGGGAAAGGAGTAAGCCAACTCAACCACGTCTGTTCCCAGGTCTCGGGGAAATGGGAAAAATGTAAGCCGCCATATGAAATAGCGGCAGGGGAAACAGTGTCCGAGTCCTGGATCCAGGTTTCTGTGAAGGCCAGCAGATTAAGGTTGGCTTCACACCATGTTTTTTGGGATCTTGTTCTGTATGTTTTGAAAAGGACAGAACAGGATCCATTTTTGTATCCCATGTACCTCTATGGTGCCGGATTGGACATAAATGACCATCCGATTCTGTCAGTTCAGTCCCAGATTAGTTTCTGTCCTATTCTTTCCCACACCAAAACCGGAGACTGCTCTGATTTTGGGCTCCGCTAAAAAAAAAACGGACTAAACGGAACAGAAACTAATCCGGGGTGATCCACCGTCTATAACAAGGGAGTCTATGGGCGCCGGATCTGGGAAAAAACAGGATTGTTTCCTGGATCCGGTTTTAATGTACTGAGTATGCTCAGTACACTAAAACTGCTCTGTTCCCGTAATTTCACTTTAGCATTGTATCTACATATACTGCTAAAGTTAAATTAAAGAAAGGAATGGTTAAAAATACATGCTCACCTCTCCGCCGAGGGTCCCACGATGCGAGGCATCCACCTCCGATGGCTGCAGGACCTTAATCAGCTGACCGGGAAGGGGCCGGGCAACCCAATCAGCTGATGTATCACATGACCGAATCAGCTGAGCAGTTTAAATCACCCGCCAAAACCGCTCAGCGGGCTGGCGTAGCGACTTAAACCACTCAGCTGATGCAGTGACACATCAGCTGATCGGGTTGCCGCCCCTTCCCAGTCAGCTGATTAAAGGTCCTGCAGCCATCGGAGGTGGATGCCTTGCATAGCGGGACCCTCTGTGGAGAGGTGAGCATTTATTTTTTTATTTTTAACCATTCCTTTCTTTAATTTCACTTTAGCAGTATATGTAGATACAATGCTAAAGTGAAAGTAACCATGCCGACACCACTTGCCTGGCTTGGCTCCCCCCAGCTCTTTGTGTCCGAATCCCTCAAAATCCTGGATCCGGACACAGAAATGGCATCCGGAGTTTACAATCCGGAAACGTCCGTGTGGTCCTGCAAAACACAGGATCCCCACGGACAGGAACAAAACCGTGATGTGAAGCCATCCTAAGAGAGTTAATGAGAAGTATTTCTGTATAAAGGGAAGCTTGTTGCATGCAGACCATGGATTCCAGAGAGCACAGTTAAAGAGGGAGATGAAGGTGTGCAAGTAATGTTGATAAGGTTGGTAGGGTTTCTATGTGAGGTGGAGGAGTGGTTAAAGTTGGTGGAGGGTGGACCAGGATTTGCAGAGATATCACCTGACAGGAGCAGCAGTAAAGAGAGAAAGAGCAAATAGTTTTTGGAATTGTGACATTGTCTATGATGCAATACTCTGGAATATGATGGAACTTAGATTATTCAGTACGGTGCAGAGAGTATTTGAGCTGTACATAGTAGAGGAAAGGAGAGAGGGGCTGATGTGGATGAGGGGGGATTGGGATGGTGAAAGTGAATGGCAATAGGCACATAGGAAGATAGACATTGAAATAAAGGACATTGTTAAAAGGGAGAGTGAAAGAGTGGGTTACCTGACTCCTGCCCTGACTAACTGCCATTGAAATAACTGCAAACCACTTAGCACTCGATGCCACTTCGCATGAAATGCCACGTGTCCACCCCCCCCCCCCAATGCGTGTACCCCTTAAGACTGAACTAAATTGATAGGGCACACTAAAGAATCAGGTGGGGGGGATTGTGGGAAGTCACATGGTTTAAGGTAATCAGCATCTGGTCCTCACAGCTTGGATAAATAGATGATCAGAGGCAATTCAACATTATGCCAGTCTTGCACCAGAGATTCACACTTTCCACAAGGTAACAATTACAATGTGGGAAATAGTGATATACTGGTGAGTAATGAATATAATATACACACATGACATAGGAGAGTTTAGAATAAATACAGAGATAGATACCATAAGGGTATGCGAGTCAGGCTGAGATTGCAATGGAGGTCATTACAGCAAGACAGTGTTAAAATACCATAAGGGTTGCAATTCTAGTGGAAGCCCATCTTAGAATATGCAGATGACAGCAGTGCTGTTATAATACCTGTATGAAGAGAAGAGAGGATGAATATTAGTCAACTGCCATTAAAGTAACTGCAAGCCACTTACCACTCTATGCTACTTCACATGAGATGCCACACATGCACACCCCCATTCTACATCTTTCTCATCTCTGTCTATCCCTCTTATTCATCCTCTCCACAGTTCTGCATCACCCTATATCTCCTCCTCATCTCTATCACCTAGCCACTCTCTCCACATGTCTGCTCATCACCTACCTGCCCTCTCCATAGTTCTGCACCCCCCTCCCCCACTACATCTCCTTCTCATCTGGCTATCCACTAGCTCCACGTTTGGACTGTGCCATCCGCTCTCAGTCCGCACTGCCCTACTTCTCCTCTTCATCTCTATCACCTACTTGTCCTCCACAGTTCTGCAATGCCATCTCCTCTCTCTTCTTCTATCACCTACCATCCTCTCCACAGTTCTGCATTGCCCTAAATCTTCTCTGTATATCCCTCTACCCATCCTCTCCACAGTTCTGCAGCGCCCTACATCTCCTTATCTATCTCCTACTCATCCCTCCACAGTTCTGTACCGCCCTACATTTCCTCCTCATCAGTCTACCTGTGCTCTCCACAGTTCTGCGCCTCCATACCTCTCCTTCCTCATTTCTGTCCATCAGCCTACCCATTCTCTCCACAGTTCTGCACTGCTCTATATGTCCTCCTCATCCATCTACTACTGTACCTGTCCTCTCCAGTTCTGCCCCGCCCTACATCTCCTCATCTTTTTCCATCACCTACCTGTCCTCTCTGCAGTTCTGCACTGCCCTACATCTCATCCTCATCTCTGTCCATCACCTACCCGTCCTTTCCACAGTTCTGCAAAGCCCTACATTTGCTTCTCACCTCTATCAGCCATAAATCATTAGCAGAACGGAGGGAACGTGTAGAGTAATATTCTCAATAACCCTGAACCTCACACTCCTGTCTCAAAGACTTCTCGCGAGCTGCACCAATTATCTGGAGCGTACTACCATGAACAATCAATGAACTTCCAAAACCCATAGTTTTAGCAGGCTCTAAAAACCCATGTCTTCAGATTGTCTTATCACCTCTCCTCACTTATCTAACTATTCCCATTCTGCCTTCTCCATATCTGGCCTCTTGTGTCATGTTTAACCCTCCATGCACTAAAATATCCGTCATCTGTACTTGTACAGATCCCGACCAGTGACTGCTTCATGCAGCGTTACGTGAATCCCCTATTAATTATATTGATGGCTGAACCATATAAGACAGCACTTTTTACCATTTACCTTTTGTGCCTCCCCTATTTCCTCTAGATTGTAAGCTTATGAGCTGGAACCTCACTCCTTGTGGTTTTTGAATTTCTGTTATTCTGTATGTCTGACAGATCCCCTCTAAATTGTAAAGCGGTGTGGAATATGTTGACAATATATAAATAAAATTATTATTGTTATTATCCCCCCACGCTAAGCCAACCAGTGCCAAACTGTAGAGGGGGCATAATTGGAGTCCTAAAACTTTATCCACTCCTCAAACCATCCTCGTAACCAAATAAAGACATAGAAAGCGACAATTGTGTAAATGTATTTATTTAATTTTCTAACCTTATCTGTGCAAAATGCCTCCTCCAGCTGAACCGCGTGGCCGGAGGGCAGGAGACAACGGCGGCGGGGCAGCGGACGCCTAGTTATTGCATGTCAGAGGAACATGAAGCAGCATAAATAACTCATCTCAGACATATTATATAGGAAAGTAAATCTCAGCAGTGATCAGAGGGGCAAATCACCGGCAAGAGGGCGATCCAAAAGAGAATGCCCTCCCTGTCTTCATGTGCCCTCTACCCGGGGGAGGGGTAAGCCGCACGGTCAGGAGAACATGAAGAGTTAAATAAATAAAATAATGCATAATAATAATTGTAAAAAACAAAACAAAACACACGATCTGTGCATTTATGTCGCTATATATATATATTATATATATAACACTCTCTGAACTTCCCGCTAATCACAAGGTAATACTGACGAGGAAAAACTCCGTAACACTGCAGCTGAGCACAAGAAGAGTTAAAAATATAGAATCTGCTTTTATTTTTCCTGTAACAGCAAATAAAGGACGAGGCAGCGAGAAAGCAAATGCCCGAATAATGTAACAGACGGAGGAACGGCGACAACTCTCCATGGGATCCTGCAACCTCTGAATGGCTCGGAAAGCGGCTCCATGGCAAGTAAATAGGACAGCTTGACAATAAGCCGTGCGATATCCACCCTCACCTCTCTCATAGGAAAGGATGTAACGAGTCTTATAGCATTTACATAAATAGAGATACTCTGTAATAGATCACACGGCGTGCTCCGGCGGAGCTCAGGGGCGCCACTCCGTGCACAGTTGTGGTAGATCTCTGCAATTAGCTACATGGCTGGGGAAGCCCAGGGGGGCTCAGATATTGATCCCTTTGATCAGAGAACTCTCCAGGGTTATATTGAACTCTTGGAGTGTCTGTAGGACGCGGATTAGCGAGTTGACGAGGGTATGGTCCTTTATTAAGGCTGTGTCCTCATACATCTGTGCTATGATGGGGCAGTCAGCCAGGAGGGCGATCCAGTGGTGCAAGTGATGATCCCTGCAGAAAACGGCAGAAGACAGCTCGTTATATACACAAATCAAAAACGGTGCAATTTCTAGTTAAATGCGTGACTTCATCAATTAGATCGGCTGAAAAGAAGTCAGGGAAATGGATGATGAAATTGCGTTTAATTATTGTACAGTGGAAACATCTTATAGAACTTGTAATTTCCTCCCCTTTCAACGTCCTCAGGCATCACACAGCATTTCTGTAAGGGCTCGGACACACATCCGAGTGTACTGTGCGGAAAAATCGCATTGTTCTCGGACCAATGTTAACTCATGTCCGAGAGCACATTTCCGAGTCTCGCACGCATTTTCCGCATCCGATTCTCAGATTGCGAGTCAATTGCAACATGCTGCGATTCTATGTGAGTCACGGACAAGACTCACCAATGCAAGTCTATGGGTCCGACAAAAAAGACGTACCGCACTCGGACCATCCGAGTCTGATGAGAGTTTTAATTGATACATTCTCATTCTGTAGCTCAGACAAGTGTACAAAATGTTTCTGTACATGATTATTCTGTAAATAGCTGCTGAGAAAAAAACGGATTGCACTCGGACAGCACTCGCAAGCCACACTGACCAAAAGTCAGATGACCCTTGTCCAACTCTCAGATCCATGAATCGGACCGTTTTTTTTACTCGCATGTGTGTCCGTACCCTAAGGGTGGAAGTGCACTATGTGATATACATTCAAGTATCTCATATGTGTCTCGCATGACTCACACGGAACGGGAGCATGGAGCTGCATAGAAACACAATCAGGTGATGTGCTCCTGTTCAGAGAGGAATGGGTCGTTCTGGGTGAGTCATGAGAGATGCACGCGAGATACTCGAATGCATCTTGTGTAGTGTGTTTCCACCCTAACCAGCACTTCAGCAATATGAAAGTAAAATGGATTCCCTGTCACTGGAAGCAAGCAGAGGACAGGCCCCCAGATAACATACAATGCAGGCTGCAGCCCCCGCAGCACTCACCACGGCCTCGCTGCACCCACCAAGGTCCCACCCACTGTCTGCAACTCTGAACTCTCCTATAATGATATAACGTTATCTAGCGTTTTCTCCGGGGCCAGTGATTACTGGTACTAAATATTATTAATTATGCCTAGAATACACTGATATTCAGAACAGACACCAATAGACTGTCAGGCATCGCCTCATTATTCTGCAGGTCAGTAGAGTTTCACCAAGACCAAAAATAAGAGATTTTGGCCACCAAAATAATTTAAACAAAATCTTGGAGCAGATTCCTGTGAAAAGTTGCACTCCGGATTTGCACAACCACACTAACATTGGCAGAGCCAGGGCGAAACGGGTGTGCAGGGGGCATGATGCCACTCACGGCCTAATTCATGAAAAGCTGCGACGTTCATTAGAATGGAGATTACTCAGATTACAGTTGGAGGTAGATTTTGGGGGCGGCACAGGGAGGCGCACATTGCCCATCATAAGTTTCGGATTCATTACAGTGTGCCACTTGCTGAATCAGGAGACTCACAAACAAGCCCTGGATAATCACCGCTCTCTATTGTTCCGTGGACAGAGTCATGCACCCACTCATTAAATTTACAGTTTCCATTCTAAGATGTATATAACATACTTGAGCTCTTTTTGTGGTATGGAGGTAGGGCAAACAAAAAGAGCAGCAATTTGTTTTATTTACAAGCTTATCTAGTCCTATTAGGAGACTTTCTTCGATTCCTTCCATATTTCGGTGTACTATGCATCCAGCCATGAATATAAGCTCACGTCCTTTGTATACGGTCTGGATCATCGCAGAGGAGGCCTGATGCATAGCGATAGACGGCATGGCAGTAAGGGATGTGGTCAATGTTACTGCCACCTTCATAGATCTTATCTACAAATATGCACTTGGTTCCTTGAGAAGATGCCATTTCCACTGCTCTCCAATCCATTTGTCCAAAAATAAAAACGGCATGGACAGAGCCAAATAATTTACCTTACTCGACTTGCGCTATAGGAGGAATTGGTGTCAGTTTAAACTCACCGGGCTCCTAGACACACAAACATCTGGAATTTTCCGTCTTTGCCGATGTTCCTGGGCGTGCCGTTTATGGCGGTGATGAAGCGGCTGAAGTTGCTGACTCGTTTTTGCCAGTCCTCTCCCAGCACCGTATCACTCACATCCAGAGCATCGTAGTGTGCTTGTGCTTTTTCTGTGGAAAACATGATAAAATTCAGCAGTCCTAACCTGCCGGAATGCAAGCAATCGCCACCATGGTCCCGTACCTAAAAAGTCCCATATGAAGATGCTCTTGAAGAGTCGCGGGGACTTAAATCCGTGCTGGAAAACTTGCTCCAACGCAGCGACCAGGCCACACTCTCCGCACAATAGCAGTGTCAGGCTGCCCCTCTGCAACACAGAAACACATGAATGTCACCACCCATCACCCCTCGATCCGCCAGATCATGCAAACACTGTCAGGAGCAGGGGGGGGGGGGGGGTTTAGTCATAAATCCACACTACCTCTTTCTCTGGCTTGTGGAAATGCTTAACGATGCCGTTCACAGCCTCTCCTATGGCCTCCTGGATCTGCCCTGTGTTCAGTTCTGCAAAGAAGACAATGGTTGTCCAATGTGAAATAATACAGAGTATGTAGATTGTTGTCACCATCAGGGGGGCGCTCTCAAAAATCTAACTATAATAAGGGTTCTTACTGGGCCTGCTATTAGGGGATATGGCCACAAGTCTCCGGATCATGCCCGGGGAGTACTGCAGAGGCGGTGTCCGGCATGGTCTTTCTTCAGTATCTGGCGTAGACGTCAGAAAATCTCCAACCAAAACCCTCTCCAGACTCCCATCATCCATCCCTTTCCCCAACCATCGGCCACACGGGAACCTGGAAACAAAATAATACTGACTGTCAAAGAAAAAAATTATTCTTAACTCATACTGCTCTTTAGAAAGATTATACTCTACTCACATCAGGAGCTGCATTCACAATGCTGATATAGATGGAAGGCTCATCAGAGGGCACGCTCTCAGCTGTACCTCACAGCACTGACTTCCAAGTAGCAACCAATAACACAGCGAATGCAACTCTAGATGTGCCAGGAGTACAGGACACAATGTAGAGTAAGATCACCGCTGGCCGCCGACTCCTCACCTGTACGTGTGGCCTGTGATCTCGTTCCGGACCATGACGTGTTCCACCAGCCACTTGGCGTACAGCCCGGAGTTGTCGTGTCCAATCTGCACAGTTGTCAGTTTGCCCAGGTTTTGGCACTGTGCATGGGGAGACAAGAGATGTAGGCTTACATCATAGCTGTGATATGCAATGTAGGTGACACAAAGCACTGGGCAGAGGATGAGGGCGGCACAGCGGACATGCTACATCCAGGAGCCTCATACTGCAGATACCACAATGCACAAAGCTTTACAATACAGAGAAACCAGATGCCAGCTTCTCTGCGTGCCACAGAAAAGCTTCCCCCTCCGCAGTGTTAGCAGCAGAAATCCAACACACCTCATATGTCATCTCCAAGATATTCCTGGGAACCTGCAGGACGCCCGTCTCACCCATCTCTCCAGAGATACAGATCCACGGATTGGCAGTAAACATGGAGCCTCCGAGCTTCTTACTGGGAATGATGAGGATGTGATAAGGGATCACTGAGGAGACAGAAGAACTCGTCACATATCACCCACCAAGACACCAGTATCAGGAACGCCGGTACTTACTTATCGTTGTGAAGACATTGGTGAAGCAAAAATAATCCACGGCGTTGAAGGACAGAAGATGATACAAGAACTGCTCCTTCTCATCATCACATCGCAGGAAGGCGTAACGCTTGTACAATTTTCTACAGAGAAAGCAAAAAAGAGAATTTTGTTTACGTACCGTAAATTCTTTTTTCTTGAATCATCAATGGGAGACCCAGACAATGGGGTTCAGGGCACTGCCCTCCGGAGGCCACACTAGGTACTACAAGTTTGTAGTAACCGCCCCCTCCGCTTATAAACCCCTACCGCAGGAGATATCCTCAGTTTGGTCCATAAGCTGCGAGGAGACAAACCACACCCGAATCATCGGGAAAAAACCGTGCACAGACGGTCCAACAACCCGAAACAAACTGTCCCAACTGGAAACAGTCTAAAGGAAAAAAACATCCAACGGAACAACTGGGTGGGTGCTGGGTCTCCCATTGATGATTCAAAAAAAAAGAATTTACGGTACGTAAACAAAATTCTCTTTTTTCTGATCATCATAATGGGAGACCCAGACAATGGGGATGTCCTAAAGCAAACCCCAGGGCGGGAAAAGTTCCTCAAAAAGACGTTTAAAGACACGGTCCCCCTCAAAGGTGGGCAACCGCCGCCTGGAGGACCCGCCTGCCCAAACTTGCATCCGCAGAGGCATGGGCATGTACCATATAGTGCTTAGAGAAGGTGTGTAGGCTGGACCAAGTGGCCGCCTGACACACCTGCAGAGCTGAAGCGCGATGTCGCAAAGCCCAGGAGGCCCCGACGGCTCTAGTCGAGTGCGCCTTCAGGCCCACCGGGAGAGGCAGGCCAGTAAAACGGTAAGCCTCTTGAATGGGCGCCTTGATCCATCTGGCCAAGGTCGATTTTGACGCCGCGGACCCCTTACAGCGACCCGCCGTAAGGATGAACAAAGAGTCCGAACTCCGGAAGGAGGCAGTCCTGGACACATAAATGCGTACAGCCCTCACGAGATCCAGAGTGTGGAGGTCGCGCTCAACCTGATGAACGGGAGCGGGACAAAATGATGGGAGAACAATCTCTTGGTTCAAGTGAAAAGTGGAAACCACCTTTGGCAAAAATTCTGCCCGCGGGCGCAACACCACCTTGTCCTGGTGGACTACCAGGAAGGGTGACTTGCACGACAGTGCAGCCAATTCCGAAATACGTCTCAGAGACGTAATTGCTACCAGAAAGACCACTTTCTGGGACAGTCGAGAGAGGGAAACTTCCCTCAGTGGCTCGAACGGCGGTTTCTGCAGCGCCGCCAGGACCATGTTAAGGTCCCAAGGGTCCAGCGGTCTCCTATATGGCGGAACCACCCGAGACACCCCCTGCAGAAACTGACGGACCTTCGGAAGGAGCGCCAAACGCCTGTCAAACAGCACTGAAAGAGCTGATACCTGACCCTTCAGGGAGCTGAGGGATAATCCCAACTCCAAACCCGACTGTAGAAAAGCCAACAGAGTCGGAACTGACAAAGGCCACGGTGACCGTCCACCAGAGGCACACCAGGCGAAAAAGATTCTCCACGTTCTGTGGTATATCTTCCGAGATACGGACTTTCTAGCCCGATTCATGGTGTCAACCACTGTAGGAGAGAACCCCCTTGAGGTCAGAAGCCAGGCCTCAAGAGCCATGCAGTCAATCTGAGGGCCCTGGAATTGAGGTGGAAGAAGGGGCCTTGCGCGAGAAGATCTGATCGTTCTGGAAGAGCCCACCGGTTCCCGCCTGACAGTCGCCACAGGTCCGGATACCAGGACCTCCTGGCCAATCCAGTGCCACTAGAATGGCTTCGTGGCACTCCGTCCTGATTTTCCACAGAACCTTGGGAATCAGTGCCAGAGGTGGGAACACATATGGTAGTTGAAAACTGGACCAACACAGGATCAGAGCATCCGCCCCCAGAGACTGAGGGTCCCACGATCTCGCCATGTATTGTGGCACCTGATGATTCAGCCGCGAGGCCATCAGATCTACGTCCGGGATGCCCCATCTGCTGCAGATGTCCCGGAAGACGTCCGGATGAAGAGACCACTCTCCGGCGTCCATCCCCTTCCGACTCAGGTAATCGGCCTCCCAGTTCTCGACCCCTGGGATGTGAACAGCGGAGATCAGGCAGTCGTTGTCCTCCACCCAGGATAGAATGCGGTGGACTTCGGCGAGGGCCTGAGCACTTCTGGTCCCTCCCTGATGGTTTATATAGGCGACGGCCGTCGCATTGTCGGACTGAACCCGAATGGGCTGCCCTGACAGGAACGTCTGAAACGCCAGAAGCGCCAGATAGACCGCCTTGATCTCCAGCACGTTGATTTGCAACGCCGACTCCGACTGCGTCCATAGGCCTTGAGCCCTGTGGTGTAAGAACACCGCACCCCAGCCCTTCAGACTGGCGTCGGTGGTCACCACTAACCATGACGGTTTGAGAAAGGACCGACCCCGTGACAGGTGACATGGCTGAAGCCACCACCGCAGGGAATCCCTGGTCGGTTGGGAAAGGACCACCAGCCGATTCAGAGAGGACGTCCTCTTGTCCCATCTGCGGAGAATTTCCAGCTGGAGAGGACGGAGGCGAAATTGTGCGAAAGGCACCGCCTCTATTGCTGCCACCATGCGTCCCACCAGCTTCATCAACACCCGCAGGGATGAGTGTGGCGACAGGAGGAGATCTTGCACTCCTGATTGGATGGCCAGCTGTTTGGCTCGCGGCAGAGATACCAGAGCTGAGTCTGTGTGGAAGTCCATGCCCAGATATGTCAGTGACTGGGTCGGAACCAGGGTTGATTTCTGAATATTGAGAAGCCACCCAAACTGTTCCAGAGACCGCATGGTCACTTCCAGGCTTTGCCGACAAAGGCGTTCCGATGGCGCCCTGACCAGCAGGTCGTCTAGATAGGGTATGACGGCATGTCCCTGCACATGTAGGAGAGCCATCATAGAGGCCATCACTTTTGTGAACACCCGCGGTGCCGAGGCCAACCCGAAAGGCAGCGCCACGAACTGGAAGTGTTCGTCCCCCACTGCGAATCGTAACCAGCGCTGATGAGCCGGTGCAATGGGTACGTGAAGGTAAGCGTCTCTGATATCTATGGACGCTAGGAAGTCTCCCTGCGACACAGCCGCGATCACGGAGCGCAGGGATTCCATGCGGAACTTCCGAACCAACACGTGACGGTTGAACAACTTGAGGTCCAGAACCGGGCGAAAAGAGCCGTCCTTTTTCGGGACAATAAAGAGGTTGGAGTAAAAACCCCGAAACCTCTCCCCAGAAGGCACTGGGACCACTACCCCGTCTCTGCGGAGTCCCTCCAACACCAGATGAAAAGCCTGAGCCTTTTCTGGGGATGGGACAGACCGATGGAATCGGTGTGCCGGCCGCGACGTCAGCTCTATCCTGTAGCTGCGCGAGACCACGTCTCGAACCCACTGATCTTGAACGTGGAGTAACCATCTGTCCCGAAATCAAGACAGGCGGCCCCCCACCTGTGGGGCGGCAGGACGAGAGAGCGAGTCATGCGGAAGCGGGTTTGGGGGTGGCAGCCGCTGCCCCCGTGGCAAAATTAGGGGCAAATGAAGACCCCACAGCCTCATAAGAAGACTTGGCGAGTTGTTCGACCTGTCTATCCGTCGCGTCCTTCAATGAGGAGCTATCAGAGGCAGAGAAAAGGGAGCGTGCAGCAATCCTGGTCATGGAAGCGTCCACCTTCGGGGACTGCGACCACTCCTGAAGCACCTCCTGGGGGAAGGGGAACCGAGTGTCCTTAGATTTGCGGACATAACGCCGCCCAGGATGAATCCTGGGTGCTCTGACCACCCTTCCGAAATTAGTGTGGTCCATAAAGGAGCCACATGGTCGAGCCTCCGGCTGCAACCATTGATACACCTCCTTTGGGTGGAGTTCCACCTCCTCAGGGGGTGCCACGAGACGTAGAGTCTCGTTGATGGAGGATACCAGATCCTCCACCCCGTCCGGTGGTTCGGACACAGACTCGAGAATGGACCCCCCTTCATCCTCGTCACCATCAGAGTGACGCTCCTCCTCAGAGAAGGTCTGGATCTCGGGTGATTCATCTCGGCGAGCCCGCTTAAGGGGTCTCGCGGTTGAAAAGGGTGACACCCGGGGATAACTTGAAGGAGTAGCTGGGTTTTCCAGCCTCCTCGTCAGTGTCTCCAGGGATTGCGACATGGAGGACAGTTTGGATAACACAGATTCGTTAATCTTATTCTGTGTTTCCCATGGCCCTGGGATCACCTGAACCTCAGGGTACAGCACCGGAGCTGCAGTCTCTGCAGTATCAGTCCGGGCATCTGGGCGTCCGCAGTTATTGCAGGACCCCCCAACCAGCATCCCGTTGCATGTAGCACAGGTAGTGGTTGTACTGCCTGCCTTAGCAGCACCTTTCCTTGCTGAGGACATACCGACAGCAGGGGAAATAAGCCAATCTGGAAACCGGTACACCGGTGGCTTACCGACCGCCAATGCGGTGGAGGGGAGCGATGTGTGTGTGGCCTCCACAAGGACTCTGCAAAGTCTCCCCGGGAGTGTAGCAGTGCACTCAACCAGTCCCAGCAGGGAAGTGAGGGGAAAATGGCCGCCGCCGGCCAAGCTGGGGGCGGCACAGAAAAACACGCGGGAAGCACACACACACGCCCAGCGATGACGTCATCCCATGGGCTGCTCCGCATCTCTCCAGGCAACCAACATAAGAAATCTGGTGCCGGAGCCCGCAGCGCGGGAGATATTGTGCAAGCACTATACCCAGGCTTCAGACAAAATCTGTAGCCCGCAGCCGCAGCCCCTGCGACACACAGGGCGGTCAGCTATGGTGACCCCAGCACAGGGTACACCGCCAGAACCGCGGACCCCGAGGGTTGCGCGCGGTCTGAGTGTCAGAACACACAAAGTGCCAGACACTACCCCCAGGCACACAGGAGACACACAGAGTACCTCAGTGCCGGTCCGGTCTGTAAGCACCATTTCGGGAGGCCTCGGACGGGGGTTCAGCACCAGTCCGGTCTGTAAGCACCATTTAGGGAGGCTTTGGACTGGGCTGACTCCAGTCCGGTCTGTAAGCACCATTTAGGGAGGCCTCGGACGGAGCGGAGCTGTGCAAGGCTCCTGTCTCCCACTTCCCAGAGCCCCAAGGAAGGATGGGAAGGAGCGCGGCAGTGTACCGGGAGGACACGAAGTGTCCAGGCTCTGGGCCCTCCGGTACCTCGACCTGCGTGTTCCCAAAGGTGAACAGGGAGACTGCCGGAGGTCCCCGACCGGGACCTATCCAGTTCTTCATACGCCATCACGTAAGCTGTGAGAATGCTGTAATGTGCAAGCAAAGCGTGTGATCCTCCGAGCACACTAAGTTTAAAACTGAGGATATCTCCTGCGGTAGGGGTTTATAAGCGGAGGGGGCGGTTACTACAAACTTGTAGTACCTAGTGTGGCCTCCGGAGGGCAGTGCCCTAAACCCCATTGTCTGGGTCTCCCATTATGATGATCAGAAAAGGTTTTCTAACAGCGGCAGGAACGCAACTCCCTGATACAGACCCCAGGGAGAGGGCACTGTACCAGCATAACGTGACACATATAATAGAGGATGCCACCACACTCGGAGGATCCCGGCACACTCGGAGGACAGGACGCTGGAAACATACTTGGTTAATTCATGATCATGGAGAAGTTGTTTCAAGTGTCTGGATAGAAGTTTCTTCTCCATGGATAATCGGACCCAGGCTCGCGCCTTCCCCACATCCGTCTTAATCTCTCCAATGTTCTGAATGTGCCTGGAAATAAGATATGACAGGAAAACACTGACCTAAAGCAACAGAACCTTCCAACTACAACTCCCAGCATCCCTCAAATCACAGACCCCTGCAACTACAACTCCCAGAATCCCTCAAATCACAGACCCCTGCAACTACAACTCCCAGAATCCCTCAAATCACAGACCCCTGCAACTACAACTCCCAGAATCCTCAAATTACTGACCCCTCCAACTACAACTCCCAGCATCCCTTAAAATTACTGACCCCTCCAACTACAACTCCCAGCATCCCTCAAATCACTGACCCCTCCAACTACAACTCCCAGCATCCCTCAAATCACTGACCCCTCCAACTACAACTCCCAGCATCCTCAAACTACTGACCCCTCCAACTACAACTCCCAGCATCCCTCAAAATTAATGACCCCTCCAACTACAACTCCCAGCATCCCTCAAAATGACTGACCCCTCCAACTACAACTCCCAGCATCCCTCAAAATTACTGACCCCTCCAACTACAACTCCCAGCATCCCTCAAAATGACCGACCCCTCCAACTACAACTCCCAGCATCCCTCAAAATTACTGACCCCTCCAACTACAACTCCCAGCATCCCTCAAAATGACCGACCCCTCCAACTACAACTCCCAGCATCCCTCAAAATTACTGACCCCTCTAAATTTCCCTTTCCTTATTTCTTTAGCACCCAGTGTAAACAATCCACAGCAGATTTCAGGAATCTGCTCCTGTGACCCCCGACCTTAACTCACAGATTCACCACCGACACCAAGAACTCACAACATATCCTGGACCAGAGAGATCTTCATTGGAGCCATCACCGGATTAGGATCAGACTTCCGCCTCTCAGAATCTAAGAACAATTCTAAAAGAGACAAGAACAAGGTCATATAATAGAGATGTGATCCCCGCAATCAATGCATGTCATAATAGAGAGGTGACCCTCCCCACACCATGCGATCACTGCAGATCATATAGTAAAGAGGTGACCCCCACACCCTGCAATCATTGTAGGTCATACAATAGAAGGGTGACCCACACACCCCGTGTTCACTGCAGGTCATATAATAGAGAGGTGACCCTCGCACGTCGCAATCAATACAGGCCAGATAACAGAGAGGTAAGCCCCACACTCCGCGATCAGTACAGGTCATATAATAGAGAGGTGACCCCCACACCCCGCAATCACTGCAGGTCATATAATAAAGAGGTGAACCCCACACCCCGCAGGTCATATAATAGAGAGGTGACACCCCGCGATCACTGCAAGGAAGTGCAATTCCCACACCCCATGATCTCTGGTTGTAGGTCACAGTTTTGGGCATAGCGCCTCCTGGTGGAGGCCTTGATGCAGCCCTTTACAAACAGTCACATAGGTTGGGAAAGATACTGAGGCTGGACACACAGAGGCGCCTCTCATACACGACGGTGGTGGACAGACAGAGGGCCCATGAGGATGAGCATTGGGCAGGAGATATACTGACCTGTGTGGCCGAGGCTTCCAGCGTTCAGTCTCCTCCTATTGTCCTGATAATGTAACAAGTGAGACCACAAGGCTGACTTCCCCTGCGGCATAAACACAAGACAGGTGTGAAGCCTCTGCCAGCCGGGAATCACCACACCCACCATCAGCGGGACGCTACCTGTTTCACCAGGAGGCCATGGCTCCAGATCCGCTCCAGAAGATCGCAAAGGCTGGCGATCAGCGTGTTCTCCTCCACGCCGGTGATACTGACCTCACCGTGACCCAGCTCCACCGCCTCCCGGCCCATCTTCTCCACAAGCATCCTCTTGGTCTAGAAGAGCAAAACAAAAATGTCCACAAATGCTCAACTGCAGTAGAAAGCTCCAGTCTAGAGCCAGCGAGGCTAAACAACAGGACAGGACCTCCAGCAATCCAGAACAACAGGGTAATAGTGCTGCTATGGGATTTATAATAACCCATGGGTGAGATGGGTCAGTGTATCGTTCGCTGGCTCCACTTCTTCTCCTCTTCCTCTCACTATTGGAGTCCCTCAGGGATCGGTCCTTGGCCCTCTTCTCTCTCTACATGGCCCTGATTGGACAGACCATCAGCAGATTTGGCTTCCAGTACCATCTTTATACTGATGACACACAGCTATACACTTCATCCCCTGACCTTACTCACGTTGTATTACAGAACCCAAATGACTGTCCAACCACAGTTTCCAATGTAATGTCCACCTCTATCTGAAGTCAACCTTTCCAAAACTGAACTACTTCTACTCCTACCCTCCACTAACCTCCCTAAATATGACATCTCCCTCTCAGTGTGTGGCACCAAGATAATACCTAGATAGCAGGCTCGCTGTCTGGGTGTTACGTTTTACACCGATCTCTCTTCCACCTCCTATGTACAATTTCTCGCCAGCTCTTGTCGCTTGCACCTTAAAAACATCTTTAGAATCTGCCCCTTTCTCACTGTGGCCCTGATCCACTCCTGCCTTGATTATTGTAATCCTCTATTAACTGGCCTCCCACTCACTAGACTCTCCCCTCTCCAGTCCATTCTTAATGGGAAGCCAGGGTCACCTATCTGGCTAACTGTTACTTGGTTGCCTCCGCTCTACGCCAGTTATTGCACTTGCTGCCAATACATTATAGGATCCAATTCAAATTGCCTGTTCTCACCCACAAAGCTCTCCACAGTTTTGCACCACCTACCTCTCTACCCTCATCTCTGTCTATCACCTACCCATCCTCTCCTCAGTTCTAGACCACACTACATCTCCTCCCTCATCTCTGCCTACCACCCAACCCGTTCTCTATGCTCCACAAGCAACCTTTGACTAATATCTGCACTAATCCAAACCTACCACTCCTGATTCCAAGATTTCTCCCGGGCTGCACCAATTCCCTGGAATGCCCTACCCCAAGAAATTAAGATTATCCACAATTTACAGTTTAAGCCGCTCCATAAAAACAGTTTTAGGACAGCCCATCATGTTCCTTAATCAAAGTCACTATGTCTCTAAACCTAACTCTCCATCAAACTCCACCAAACCCAAAAGCTCTACAGAGATCACCTGGTGATGACTCATGCAGTTCTTATTTATCCCCCATTTCTTCAAGTTGGCTGGGCCATCATTGTAAATAAGCCCCTGTACTCTGTGTCACCCCCACCTCAC
Organism: Allobates femoralis; assembly: GCA_033576535.1. Lineage (NCBI taxonomy): Eukaryota > Metazoa > Chordata > Amphibia > Anura > Aromobatidae > Allobates > Allobates femoralis. Next base: position 35,071,899 of record JARQOC010000010.1, read on the forward strand.
TGTAGACTGTAAACTCTTATGAGCAGGGCTGTCATTTTTGCTTTAATTATTGTATTCTTTATAATTGTTACTTATGATTGTTTGTAGATGAACCTTTGAATTGTAAAGCGCTGCAGAATATGAAGGAGCTATATAAAGATTATTATTATATTATGTTTAATTATAACGGGTGTGCACCTTATTACGGCACTCCTTCAGCAAACCTTCTACAAACTTCCAATTAGTTTGAGCAATGACCGAGGGAGAGAGGTTGGAAAGTTTAGGCTGCCGAATGCTGCTACCCAAATTCCTCGCCTCCTGGATGTATTTCTAAAAAACAAAGGAAACAATTATAAATCAGTCAAATATGTAATGTCTGGAGGTTATATCAGTCCTGGAGATTCATAAGAGGGGCTGATACCAGTCACATGTGTAATGTCTGGAGGGTATATCAGTACTGGAGCATTATAAGAGGACCTGATATCAGTCACATATGTAATGTCTGGAGGGTATATCAGTACTGGAGTGTTATAAGAGGGGCTGATACCAGTCACATGTAATGTCTGGAGGTTATATCAGTACTGGAGCTTCATAAGAGGGGCTGATATCAGTCACATATGTAATGTCTGGAGGGTATATCAGTACTGGAGCATTATAAGAGGGGCTGATATCAGTCACATATGTAATGTCTGGAGGGTATATCAGTACTGGAGCATTATAAGAGGGCTGATATCAGTCACATATGTAATGTCTGGAGGATATATCAGTACTGGAGTGCTATAAGAGGGGCTGATATCAGTCATATATGTAATGTCTGGGGTTATATCAGTACTGGAGCACTATAAGAAGGGCTGATATCAGTCACATATGTAATGTCTGGAGGTTATATCAGTACTGGAGTTTTATAAGAGGAGCTGATATCAGTCACATATGTAATGTCTGGAGGTTATATTGTTGAGGGTCTCAGTTCAATCACAAGTCTATCAGCCATTCCAAATTATTATATAGGCAAGTGTGCACGTCTGCACGCCGCAAGTAAATGATACGGACACCAGAGCCGTCTCAAGCCTTACTCATGCCTACGCCAAATGAGATTAAACACTGCGCAGGTGTTTATCGAAACACACATTTTTATACAGAAAGCAAAGGGGGTGTTAGTTATTCTAGAACTTTCTACAAAGTGATCATCTCCTAATAGAATAATTTGATAAGAATTGACCAAATATCTAAATTTCTCCCTTAATGGGTTGGCTTAAATCTCAGGTGTATTATGGAACGTGGGCGCCATCTAGTGTATAACAGACGACACGACATCTCCGAGTCACAATTTATATATTTTAGAGAAATGTTGTGATATTTTTAACCCTATAGAGACATTTAATGTCTCTCCATCCTCTACAATAACAGTACTGGAGTGTTATAAAAGAGGGGCTGATATCAATCACATATATAATGTCTGTATGGTATATCAGTACTGGAGCTTCATAAGAGGGGCTGATATCAGTCACATATGTAATGTCTGGAGGTTATATCAGTACTGGAGCTTCATAAGAGGGGCTGATATCAGTCACATATGTAATGTCTGGAGGTTATATCAGTACTGGAGCTTTATAAGAGGGGCTGATATTAGTCACATATGTAATGTCTGGAGGGTATATCAGTACTGCAGCATTATAAGAGAGGCGGATATCAGTCACATATGTAATGTCTGGAGGTATATCAGTACTGCAGCATTATAAGAGAGGCGGATATCAGTCACATATGTAATGTCTGGAGGGTATATCAGTACTGCAGCATTATAAGAGAGGCGGATATCAGTCACATATGTAATGTCTGGAGGGTATATCAGTACTGGAGTGTTATAAGAGGGCTGATATCAGTCCATATATATAGAGGAGCTGATATCAGTCACATATGTAATGTCTGGAGGGTATATCAGCAATGGAGCGTTATAAGAGAGGCTGATATCAGTTATGTAGAAGCTCTCAGCCGTGGAGGTTTGAGCTGATTGTACTAAGTCGTCACTCAATTACCACTACAGTCACCCTCTCTCCAGTCTGAAATAGCTAATAACAGAGAGGAATAGATTGAATGTAGAGGTGGAGTGTTCCTCTCTCTCTCTTACCTCCCTCTGGTCATTATCCAGCCGGAGGTGCTCCGTGTGCTGCTTCTGTCTGTCTTTCCGTCTCCATTGTGCTGGTGCGTTCCTTTTTGTCCATCTGTAATAGAAAATAATTAAAAAAATGGGCCTTCCATCCTCCAGCTCAGCTGCTGCAGAACCCCTTCAAGAAGCGCAGGAGCAGATCTGAAGGTGATTATCAGTGTGTGATACAATGTATCCATCTGGTATAATAAACCCAAACTATAAGTTATTTGGACCCTGGAAGGAGGAGGGGGTTATAATGTCTTCTGACCCAACCGTGAGAGGAAAGGACTGCACAGGGGCCACAATTTGTCTAAACACACAGCTGGCAGAACTATCACCCCCATCGTCAGGATTTTCCTCACTTGTTTGTTGCTGGTCCTGAAGACAACACATCAGACTGCAGCTTAGGGAAGAATCCTGGCTCATACTTCCCCTGGCCGATCTTCATATCCAGTAGATGGGGTGGATGGCTGTGTGATCGATCTTGGAGAGTCGCAGCTCAATGGACTTCACTACAGAAAATCAGAAATATGTCATATCTGCCTCGCATGCATTGTGCTCTGTCAACTTTTCTGTTACTCTCTCACCCCTCACCCTCTCTCGCCCTCTCCCTTCCTCCTCCTCCCTCGCACGCTCCCCCTCTTACGCTTACTCTCTCTCCCTCACCCCTCACTCTCCCTCTCACCCTCCTCACCCTCTCACCTCCCTCACCCACCCTCTCACTCTCCCTCACCCACCCTCTCACTCTCCCTCACCCACCCTCTCACTCTCCCTCACCCACCTCTCACTCTCCCACCTCACCCCTCCCTCACTCACTCTCCCTCACCCACCCTCTCACTCTCCCACCCCCTCACTCCCACCCCTCTCACTCTCCCTCACCCACCCTCTCACTCCTCCCTCACCCACCCTCTCACTCTCCCTCACCCTCCCTCTCACCCCTCCCCTCTCTCCCCCCTCATCCCTCTACCCCCTCTCCTCTCCACTCACCCTCCGCTCTCCTCACCCCCACCTCTCGCTCTCTACCCCTCTCCGCTCTCCCTCACCCCCTCTTCCCCTCTCGCTCTCCTCACCCTCCGCTCTTCCTCACCCTCACCCCTCATCCCTCCTCACTCTCCTCCTCCTCACTCTTCCTCACCCTCTCACTCTTCCTCACCCTCTCACCTCTTTCCTCACCCTCTCACTCTTCCTCACCCTCTCACTCTTCCTCACCCTCTCACTCTTCCTCACCCTCTCACTCTTCCTCACCCTCTCACTCTTCCTCACCCTCTCACTCTTCCTCACCCTCTCACTCTTCCTCACCCTCTCACTCTTCCTCACCCTCTCACTCTTCCTCACCCTCTCACTCTTCCTCACCCTCTCACTCTTCCTCACCCCTCTCACTCTTCCTCACCCTCTCACTCTTCCTCACCCTCTCACTCTTCCTCACCCTCTCACTCTTCCTCACCCTCTCACTCTTCCTCACCCTCTCACTCTTCCTCACCCTCTCACTCTTCCTCACCCTCTCACTCTTCCTCACCCTCATCTCTCTTCCTCACCTCTCACCTCTCACTCTTCCTCACCCTCTCACTCTTCCTCACCCTCTCACTCTTCCTCACCTCTCTTTCCCACCTCTACTCTCCTCACCCTCTCACTCTTCCTCACCCTCTCACTCTTCCTCACCCTCTCACTCTTCCTCACCCTCTCACTCTTCCTCACCCTCTCACTCTTCCTCACCCTCTCCTCACTCTTCCTCACCCTCTCACTCTTCCTCACCCTCTCACTCTTCCTCACCCTCTCACTCTTCCTCACCCTCTCACTCTTCCTCACCCTCTCACTCTTCCTCACCCTCTCACTCTTCCTCACCCTCTCACTCTTCCTCACCCTCTCACTCTTCCTCACCCTCTCACTCTTCCTCACCCTCTCACTCTTCCTCACCCTCTCACTCTTCCTCACCCTCTCACTCTCCCTCACCCTCTCACTCTCCCTCACCCTCTCACTCTCCCTCACCCTCTCACTCTCCCTCACCCTCTCACTCTTCCTCACCCTCTCACTCTTCCCTCACCCTCTCACTTCCCCTCACCCTCTCACTCTCCTCCTGCCCCTCTCCATGCACCACCCCTTTTGCTGCCATCTGTCTGCTCCCAGCAGTATGCTGCACTTTCAGACATTCCCAACTCTCTCATAAGTAAATTCCCAACCTGCTTCCTCGAACGCTGTGCACTTCTGATACATGGACGTGCGCAGGGTCGGTGTCCGCACATTTAACAGTCGGATCTTATCCACTCGAACATCAAAAACGCGTAAAATCGGGTCTTTGTCATCGTCATCGTGGCACATGATCTTATTGTCAATGAAGGAGGCAAACATCTGCGTTTCCAAGAAACGTGAGAGGAAAGGCAGGTACGGCTCAGGCTGGTCAGAGAGGAAGGATGCCTGCAAGGACAGACAGGATCACATGGTCAGCGCCAGCGGAGGTAACAACATATGGAAAAATAAGTGTAATCTTCATACACCAAGAAGTTATATAACTTTATAATAAACTTTGTGCTTCAATTTCTCACCATTTATAAAATCTTCCCTTGCTGTTAGTGAATGGTGGGGGTTGAAATCCCATTCTGAACTAGACCTGCTCCCACAGCCGAGAATTTGTTACAATTGTATTCAGTCTAATTAATGCTCTGGAGAATATTTGCGGCCACAAGCACAGATCATGAAACGCGTGATACGCCGGATCACTCACCTTGTCGTAGTTCTGCATCTGCTCGCGGTTCGTGAACCAGGACTCCTTGTCTTGGCTCGGCTGGATGACAAAAACCTCGTAGTCGGCAAACATTTGTGTGAACCGGTTAGCGAAGACTTCCCGGATGTGAATGTTCAGCTGGTGAACGTGGAGCTCATCAGCATCGCACTGGAACTTTGTGTCTTTCTTACTGGTGGTCTCTTCTTTAACTTCCACCTGCACAAAATGAAAAGTCAAAATCAGATGTACCGTCAGCCAGCAGAGATATTACCATCACACAGGAACTACATACTATACAGTTGTTTTGTGCTCACTGCTCCCCTGATGGCCGCCTCACCTTTTCCAGGCTCACCCCCGTCCTCTTCACCAGAGCCTGTATCCGAGCCAAGGTCTCATTCTCTTTCAGGAGCTCCAGTGAGCGCAGCGGTGACCCCGCCAGGTTCCCGTTCTTTTTGTCCGACACCAGGTCGACCGTCTTGATGTTCTTCAGTTTGGAGACGCTCTCACTGCAGTGCAGATTACCCTCGGGGGGGATACCAAAGGACATGAGGACCTCTGAGACCTCCTGGATGAACTCCAGCTTGTTGGGGAACTGGGGAAGATCTTCTGGTAACTCGATGAAATGGTTATCAATGTCCACGAAGCAAAGATTAGCCTGAAGTAAGGGGAGGACAAAACGGGTCAGCGGCCGTGGAGGAAACACCAGACAAATCTGGGTCAGAGCAAAGTGACTAAGACACAGGGTTCTCAACGCACAAAGTTATCAGCTGTGACATCAGTGAAAACACCTCGTATTATCACTAGAGATCAGCAGTAACATCACCGAGAACGTCTCATATTATCACTAGAGATCAGCGGTGACATCACTGAGAACGTCTCCTATCATCACTAGAGATCAGCGGTGACATCACTGAGAACGTCTCCTACCATCACTAGAGATCAGCAGTGACATCACAGAGAACGCCTCCTATCATCACTAGAGATCGGCGATGACATCACTGAGAACGTCTCCTATCATCACTAGAGATCAGCAGTGACATCACTGAGAACGCCTCCTATCATCACTAGAGATCAGTGGTGACATCACTGAGAACGCCTCCCATCATCACTAGAGATCAGTGGTGACATCACTGAGAACGTCTCCTACCATCACTAGAGATCAGCAGTGACATCACAGAGAACGCCTCCTATCATCACTAGAGATCGGCGATGACATCACTGAGAACGTCTCCTATCATCACTAGAGATCAGCAGTGACATCACTGAGAACGCCTCCTATCATCACTAGAGATCAGTGGTGACATCACTGAGAACGCCTCCCATCATCACTAGAGATCAGCGGTGACATCACTGAGAACGCCTCCTATCATCACTAGAAATCGGCGGTGACATCACTGAAAACGCCTCCTATCATCACTAGAGATCAGCAGTGATATCACTGAGAACGCCTCCTATCATCACTAGAAATCGGCGGTGACATCACTGAAAACGCCTTCTATCATCACTAGAGATAGGCGGTGACATCACTGAGAACGCCTCCTATCATCACTAGAGATCAGCAGTGACATCACCGAGAACGCCTCCTATCATCACTAGAGATCGGCAGTGACATTACTGAGAACGTCTCTTTTCATCACTAGAGATCAGCGGTGACATCACTGAGAACGTCTCCTATCATTACTAGAGATCAGCGGTGACATCACTGAGAACACCTCCTATCATCACTAGAGATCAGCGGTGACATCACTGAGAACACCTATCATCACTAGAGATCGGCGGTGACATCACTGAGAACGTCTCCTATCATCACTAGAGATTGGCGGTGACATCACTGAGAACGTCTCCTATCATCACTAGAGATCGGCGGTGACATCACTGAGAACGCCTCCTATCATCACTAGAGATCGGCGGTGACATCACTGAGAACGCCTCCTATCATCACTAGAGATCGGTGGTGACATCACTGAGAACGCCTCCTATCATCACTAGAGATCGGCAGTGACATTACTGAGAACGCCTCCTATCATCACTAGAGATCGCAGTGACATCACTGAGAACGCCTCCTATCATCACTAGAGATCGGCGGTGACATCACTGAGAACGCCTCCTATCATCACTAGAGATCAGCGGTGACATCACTGAGAACGTCTCCTATCATCACTAGAGATCGGCAGTGACATTACTGAGAACGTCTCCTATCATCACTAGAGATCGGCAGTGACATTACTGAGAACGCCTCCTATCATCACTAGAGATCAGCGGTGACATCACTGAGAACGCCTCCCATCATCACTAGAGATCAGCGCTGACATCACTGAGAACGCCTCCTATCATCACTAGAGATCAGCGGTGACATCACTGAGAACGCCTCCTATAATCACTAGAGATCAGCGGTGACATCACTGAGAACATCCTCCTATCATCACTAGAGATCAGCGGTGACATCACTGAGAACGTCTCCTATCATTACTAGAGATCGGCAGTGACATCACGGAGAACGTCTCCTATCATCACTAGAGATCAGCAGTGACATCACTGAGAACGTCTCCTATCATCACTAGAGATCGGCGTGACATCACTGAGAACGCCTCCTATCATCACTAGAGATCGGCGGTGACATCACTGAGAACGTCTCCTATCATCACTAGAGATCGGCGGTGACATCACTGAGAACGTCTCCTATCATCACTAGAGATTGGTGGTGACATCACTGAGAACGTCTCCTATCATCACTAGAGATCAGCAGTGACATCACTGAGAACGCCTCCCATCATCACTAGAGATCGGCGGTGACATCACTGAGAACGTCTCCCATCATCACTAGAGATCAGTGTTGACATCACTGAGAACACCTATCATCACTAGAGATCGATGGTGACATCACGGAGAACGCCCCTTCCCCATCCTCGGATTCTACCTCCTGTGGCAGCTCCAGCTTCGATCTATCATCCAATCCATTTGAGTGTAAACCCATCAAATATGGCACCGGGGCATCGAGAAAGTGCAGGAGTGAAGCCGGCAGGATGGGCACGTAGACATGCTGCCACTGGAATGGAAACATGAGGCCGGTGATCGTCTCCGCCACCGTCATTAATCTCTGATAATCTGAAAATAAACAGGAAGCTATGAATTCACAGATAGTGATAATCATCAGACAGGCAGGGAGATGGAGGAAGAAAAACAATTCAACTAATGTATAACTACTAATATTATTTTACATAGTGCAGTATTATAGTAGTTATATTCTTGTACATAGGGGGCAGTATTATAGTAGTTATATTCTTGTACATAGAGGCAGTATTATAGTAGTTATATTCTTGTACATAGGGGCAGTATTATAGTAGTTATATTCTTGTACATAGGGGCAGTATTATAGTAGTTTATATTCTTGTACATAGGAGCAGTATTATAGTAGTTATATTCTTGTATATAGGTGGCAGTATTATATATAGTTAGTTATTCCCTTGTACATAGGGAGCAGTATTATAGCAGTTATATTCTTGTACATAGGGCAGTATTATAGTAGTTATATTCTGTATATAGGAGCAGTATTATAGTAGTTATATTCCTGTATATAGGGCAGTATTATAGTAGTTATATTCTTGTATATAGGGGCAGTATTATAGTAGTTATATTCTTGTACATAGGGGACAGTATTATAGTAGTTATATTCCTTGTACATAGGGGCAGTATTATAGTAGTTATATTCTTGTACATAGGGGCAGTATTATAGTAGTTATATTCTTGTACATAGGGCAGTATTATAGTAGTTATATTCTTGTATATAGGGCAGTATTATAGTAGTTATATTCTTGTTGTATATATATGGAGGCAGTATTATAGTAGTTATATTCTTGTATATAGAGCAGTATTATAGTAGTTATATTCTTGTACTATGGAGCAGTATTATAGTAGTTATATTCTTGTACATAGGAGCAGTATTATAGTAGTTATATTCTTGTACATAGGAGCAGTATTATAGTAGTTATATTCTTGTACATAGGAGGCAGTATTATAGTAGTTATATTCTTGTACATAGAGGGCAGTATTATAGTAGTTATATTCTTGTACATAGGGCAGTATTATAGTAGTTATATTCTTGTACATAGGGGCAGTATTATAGTAGTTATATTCTTGTAATAGGGGCAGTATTATAGTAGTTATATTCTTGTAATAGGGGCAGTATTATAGTAGTTATATTCTTGTACATAGGGGCAGTATTATAGTAGTTATATTCTTGTACATAGGGGCAGTATTTTAGTAGTTATATTCTTGTACATAGGGGACAGTATTATAGTAGTTATATTCCTGTATATAGGGGCAGTATTATAGTAGTTATATTCTTGTACATAGGGGCAGTATTATAGTAGTTATATTCTTGTACATAGGGGCAGTATTATAGTAGTTATATTCTTGTATATAGGGGCAGTATTATAGTAGTTATATTCTTGTACATATGAGCAGTATTATAGTGGTTATATTCTTGTACATAGGAGCAGTATTATAGTAGTTATATTCTTGTATATAGGAGCAGTATTATATTATAGTAGTTATATTCTTGTACATAGGAGCAGTATTATAGTAGTTATATTCTTGTACATATGAGCAGTATTATAGTGGTTATATTCTTGTACATGGGAGCAGTATTATAGTAGTTATATTCTTGTACATAGGGGCAGTATTATAGTAGTTATATTCTTGTACATAGGGGCAGTATTATAGTAGTTATATTCTTGTACATAGGGGCAGTATTATAGTAGTTATATTCTTGTACATGGGAGCAGTATTATAGTAGTTATATTCTTGTACATAGGGGCAGTATTATAGTAGTTATATTCTTGCACATAGGGGGCAGTATTATAGTAGTTATATTCTTGTACATAGGGGCAGTATTTTAGTAGTTATATTCTTGTACATAGGGGCAGTATTATAGTAGTTATATTCTTGTATATAGGAGCAGTATTATAGTAGTTATATTCTTGTATATAGGGGCAGTATTATAGTAGTTATATTCTTGTATATAGGAGCAGTATTATAGTAGTTATATTCTTGTATATAGGGGCAGTATTATAGTAGTTATATTCTTATACATAGGAGCAGTATTTTAGTAGTTATATTCTTGTACATAGGGGCAGTATTATAGTAGTTATATTCTTGTACATAGGAGCAGTATTATAGTAGTTGTATTCTTGTACATAGGGGCAGTATTATAGTAGTTTAACCCCTTCATGACCCGTTTTTTGCTCCCTTGCTTCCATGAGGCATAACTTTTTTATTTTTCCGTCAATATGAACATATGATGGCTTGTTTTTTGCGGGACAAGTTGTACTTTCAGATGCAATAATTTATTTTACCATATAGCGTACAGGAAAATGGGAAAAAAAAATTACAAGTGCAGTGAAATTGCAAAAAAAGTGCAATTAAACGTTTGTTTTTTAGCCGCCATTTTCACTATATGGTAAATCAGACTTGATGGTGTGATGTCTTAGGCCGGTACGAGTTTGTAGATACCAAACATGTATACCTTTACTGGTATCAAAGTGGTGAAAAAAATTCAGAAGTTTGAAGAAAAAGAAAAAAAAAAAGAAAATAAAGATCACACTTTTTGCGCAATGTTCTGCAACCCGTAGTGTCCTCATTTTTCGGGATCTGGGGCTGTGTGATGGCTTATGTTTTGCATCTTGAGCTGACGTTTCTATTGATACCATTTTTGTGTGAATGCGCTGTTTCGATCTCCTGTTATTACATTTTATAGCAATGTTGCAATGACCAAATAAATAGAATTATTCTTACCGTTAATTCGGTTCTAGGATACCTTCCACGACAGCATAGGAGGTCGCTTCTCCACACCTAATAGTGACAGGAAGCACAAGAGAGGTTAAAAGAACCCTCCCACCTCCCATTAGCCAGTGTCTTACAAAGAACCATAGCATGAGAGTAAACAACAGGACACAGAAATACATTCCAGGAACAATACGAGGAATGAAGGGGAGGGCAATAAGTGCTGTCGTGGAAGGTTCCTACAAACAGAATTAACAGTAAGAATAATTCTATTTTCTCCAGGAACCTTCCACGACAGCAGAGGAGGAATACCAACGAATAAATACCTAGGGTGGGACTATGGCCTGCAGGACCTTCCTGACAAAAGCCAAATCCGTACCGGAACCCAGGTCCAGACGGTAGTGTTTCGTGAAGGTATGCAAGGACGACCAGGTAGCAGCCTTGCAGATCTGCTCAGGAGAAGCCCCTGCCAGTTCAGCCCAGGAGACAGCGGTAGTCCTGGTGGAATGGGCAGTAAACCCAGAAGGTGCTTGTAGCTCTGGGAAAGGTAGGACTCAGTAATAGCCTTCTTAAGCCAGTTGGCTATAGTACTCTTAGAGACCTTCTTGCCCTTATGTTGACCAAAGGGCTGGACAAAGATTGTGATCGACGTATCAGGGCGCCGTTACGTCAAGATAATGGAGCACTGTTCTCCGGACATCCAAGGCATAGAATTCTACCTCCTTAGGGGTCCAGGGATGCTGACAGAAGGAAGGAAATACAATTGACCGAGAGCGTTGGAAGTCCGAGACCATCTTGGGAAGAAACGATGGATCCAGTTGAAGAACAATGCAGTCATCCCGGATGGCAAGGTACTGTTCCGGATGGACAAAGCCTGGAGTTCGCCCACACGACAGGCAGACGTAATTGCCAGCAAGAACACAGTCTTATGAGACAACAGCCGGAGATCACAAGATGAGAGTGGCTCATAAGGAAGCCGAAAAAGCCCAGTCAGGACAATATTGAGGTCCCAGGAGGGAGCAAGGACCTTAGCACGAGGACAAATGCGAGTAGCGAACATGAAGCGTTGAATCCACCGATGATTTGCCAAATCAGCATCAAACACGGAACTGAGAGCCGAAACCTGTACTTTCAGCGTGCTGAGTTTAAGACCAAGGTCCAAACCATTCTGAAGAAAATCTAAAATCCGTGAGACATTGGGCTGTAGCGGATAAGGAGGGCTGGAGCCACTCCAGGATGAAAATTTCTGACAAATCTTATTATAAATCACATTAGTGACAGGTTTGCGTTGTTTTTTTGCAAGGTGGCTACCACTTTTTCAGACAGGCCCTGAGCCCTTAGCACCCGGGCCTCAGAAGCCATGCAGCTAAGTGGAGTTTCTGCGGATCCGGATGGAACAGGGGACCCTGAGACAACAGGCTGGGGTCCGGACTCAGGATGACAGGACCGTCGACTTTGAGTGCCACGATCAGATTTTACCAACTCCTCGGCCACACGGGGGCCACCAGAACAATGGGGACTCCGTCTACCATGATGTTCTTCAGGGTTCTTGCGAGAACGGGAATAGGAGGGAAAGCGTAAGCCAGAGGAAAATCCCAAGGCTAGGAGAATGCATCCACCCCCGCAGACCCACCCCGAGGGTTCAGGGAGAAATAAGTTGTAACCTTTCGATTTGCGCTGGAGGCGAAGAGGTCGATCGCCGGAGTGCCTCATCTTGCAACCAGGGAGCAAAACACCGCTTGGCCCAGACTCCATTCTCAGGTGGACATCCCGGCGACTGAGAAAATCCGCCTGAAGGTTCAGGGACCCCTTGAGGTGGATGGCTGAGAACGATAATAGGAACTTTTCGGCCCAGAGGAAGATCCGGGAGGACACAGACGACAGGGACCTGGACTTTGTACCACCCTGGTGCCAAAGAACAGCCATTGTGGTGACATTGAGTATATAAGGACGTGAGAGCCCGAATTGGGACTGAGCAGCCCGAAGGGCCTCTTCTACTGCTTTCAGCTCCAGCACCGTAATTGGAGGACCGGGAACTGATGGTGCGACTCCAGACCCCTTGGAGCGGGGTGGGACCCACCAATGGCTTCCCACCCTCTCCGGATAGCATCCGTAGTAAGCGTTAATAGAGGAGTCTGATCCCAGGAAACCCCCCGCTGCAGATTCGGAAGGTCCAACCACCAGAGGACGGATGTGGAGACAAGCCCTGGGAGGCGAACCTGTCGATTCAGGGATGAAGGTAGCCTGTCCCAACAAAACAGGACGTGTACTTTTATGACCCGAGAGTGAACCTGAGCCCACATGACAGACGGGATGCAGGACGTCATGGAACCCAGAGCAGACATTGCCGCCCGAAGGGTGGGAGACGCCTGACGCCGCAGGGATGAAATCTTACTCAGAAGGGCCAAACTGAGGTTGTCTGGGAGAAAGGATGCCTGCTGGTCGGAATCCAGTAACACCCCCAGAAACCGTCTCGTGGAGGAGGGTTGCAGCTGGGATTTCAGGAGGTTGGGGATCCAACCCAGGGACCGAAGAATATGCAGGGACTCCTTCACACTGCTCAAGGCTTGAGGCGAAGGAGCAATGAGAAGGAAGTCATCCAGATAAGGCACCAAAGAGATGCCGCGCCCCTGAATGAAGACCACTACCTCCGCCATAATTGTGGAGAATATCCGGGGTGCCAAGGAGATCACGAAGGGGAGAACGTTGAACCGAAAGTGGAGGACTTCTCCTTTGTACAGAATGGCGAACTTGAGGATGAATGGGCACATGAAAGTACACGTCTTTCAAGTCTATTGTAGCCATCTGGTGGTGCAGCCCTATCAATGGAATCGCGGTTCAGACTGACTCCATCTTGAAACGATGGTACTTGACCTGACAGTTAAGGCGTTTCAGGTTGATGATAACCCCGGCGTCCCCTGATGGCTTCTTGACCAGGAACAGCCGGGAATAATGACCAACCTCTTCCTCGTGGCTGGGAATAGAGGAGATGACATTTGTGTGAAGGAACTCCTGTACTTTTGAGTATAAGAGATCCTGGGCACCCTGAGAGGGCAGGGTAGTGATCCAGAGACTAGGCGGAGGAGGCAACTCAAACTAGGAGTAGACCTCAGAAATGACCTGCAGAACCCACTGGCAATTGGTGATCTGCTGCCACTGGGGTAGAAAGGACGAGAGTGGCCCCCCTCCCCCCACACCGGGACCGAGTCACTGTTTGTCAGGGAAAGGTTGCTGCTGCTGAGCAGGGACAAGGATATTTTTTCCCCAACCCTTGTGATAACTCCACCTGCCTGCTTTTCCCTTGCCTTTGGGCTGGGCGGACGAAAGGACCGCTTCCTCAGGGGTTTCTGTTCGGGAAGAGCCTTGCGGTCCGTTGCTTTGTCCAGAATAGTATTTGGCCCTGCACTAGACGATAAGTCCCCCTTGAAGGGCACAGAGCAGAGCTTCATTTTAGCAGTGGCATCACCACTCCACATCTTCAGCCACATCCGGAGTTGGACAAGACCGAGGTCCTAGCCACCAGGCGGACGGTTCCAGCCAAGGAATCAGTGAGAAAGCAGGACACCTTCCTGAGCAGAGGGAGTCGAGGAGCTCTTCCCTAGGGGTTCCCTGTAAAATATGGGACTCCAATTGGTCCAGCCACTTTAGCAGGGACCTGGAGACACAAGTGGAGGCGATGTTAGCCTGAATGGTGGAAGAGGAAGCCTCCCATGAACGCTTTATAAAGCTCTCAATTTTTCGATTCATCTGATCTCTAAGCTGGGAAGTGTCCTCAAAGGGGAGGGCAGTCTTATTTGCCACACGGGCAACCTGCACAACCACATCCCATTTAATCTCATTATCCTCAAGAGGGAAATGGCGACCGGGATCACTCCTGGATCTGTTTTCAGGGAATTCCCATTCTTGTGAAATCAAATTCAAGATAGTAGAATGTACAGGGAACCTGACCTGCTTGGCCGTTTTAAAGCCAGCAAACATTTCCTCTTGCACCGAAGGAAGGACCTGCTCTTCTTCCAATCCCATAGTGCTCCTAACGGCCCCAATCAGCTCCCCCATGTCCTCAGAGGAGAACAGGAAGCGCCTAAGGTCAGACTGTTTGGAAGCTGAGACAACATCGGGGCCCTCAGAGTCTGAATCCCAGAGATCTTCAGAGTCCGAAGGGGCAGCCTGGAGCTTCTGCTTCCTAGGAGGGGAAGGATCAGGAACGGGGGCGGATGGAGACAGTGAAGCTAAGGAAGCTCGAAACTCCTGCTGCACCATGGCACGTAAATCATCCACCAGGCTAGGGTGTTCAGCCCGAACTATCTTATCAGTACAGCCCGGGCAGAGTTTCTTATCCCACCCCGAGGGGAATTTCTTAGTGCAGACGGGCCATTTACCAGACTTCCCTGTAACTTTCTTGGGGGCATCCTTGTCTCCCTACAAGAAAGCACAGAAAAGTACCAATCAGCCCTGCCTACTGGGCAACACAAAGAACACCCCCCCCAGCACCCTACAGACTCACTGTGGCCAGGGGAACACTGGGCTCTACAGATGCAGAGGAAGACATGACTACAGGACAAACAGCAGCTTACCGTGGTCAAATGTCTTCAGGGCAGCCTTATATGTTCAAAAGACCTGCCCCCAGTGTCTCATTACAATCCCTGCCTCCTGCAGCTGGTCCAGGCAGGCCCTGCAGAATGGTGGAGAGCCCACACGCTGCCCCACTGAGTCCCGCCTGTCGGGACCTGGAAGCGCTGCGCTCCCTGCCGGAAGAGCGCGTGACTGGAAGTCCCGCCCACCGGCATCACTTCCGATCCTGCGGGCAGCGTGCATATGCAGGAGGCTGCCAGCCAGGGAGCCTCTCACCTGCTTCACCCCAGGATGGGATCCGGAGGGCCAGGGTCACGGTCCCATCCACCCCAGCAGCGCACCACCGGGGCGAGATGAGAGACAGCAGGAGGAGGAGCAGGGCCCGACCAACGCTGCCCGGCAGGCAAAATCCATATAAAAAGGTATGCTGCAGCTTGCCGCCACCACAGCATTAGAGGAGAAAAACCTCTCTCCATGCCCCATGGGGACAGGAAAGACACTGGTTAGTGGGAGGTGGGAGGGTCCTTTTAACCTCTCTTGTGCTTCCTGTCCCTATTAGGGTGTGGAGAGGCGACCTCCTCTGCTGTCGTGGAAGGTTCCTAGAGAAAATGTAATATTGGCATTCGGTCCTATTTTTCCCTTTACGCAGTTAACGGATCTCATTAATTGATTTTATATCTTGACAGATCGGGCAATTCTGAACGCTGCGATACCAAACGTGTATTTAAAAAAAAAAAAAATGTAATACTTTTATTGTGAATCAGGGGAAAAGTGGGGGGATTTGAACTTGTGATTTTTTTTTTTTTAATTTTTTTTTTACATGTTTGTGAAAACTTTATTAATTAATTCTTACTTTTATACACCCTCATAGAGAGGCACAGGGCTCCACAGTCCGATCAATTCTGACAGATACCAATGAGCTGCAGCATGGTGAGTGGATGGCAGCGCTACCCTACCAATCACCGGAAGTGATCCATGACAGCTTCCGGGGTCAAGCCAGGACCCTGGGCTGTCACGTGAGCACCAGAGATCTCACAATATTATCGCAATATCTCCAATGCAGGCGGGGAACAGCGCAATCCCCGCCACGGTGGCTTTGGATCCCACTGTCAATTACCGACAAAAGGTTAACAGCAACGATCGGATCCCGTATCCGATCGGTGCTGTAAGCCCTACATCTCAGCTGAGATGTTGGGTGTTTGATGTGAGCTCCGCACCGGAGCTCACATCAAAGACGGGCTCCTGACCCATGACGTTGTACAATGTCATAGGTCGGGAAGGAGTTAATACTGCTCCTACATACAAGAATACATCTACTATAATACTGCTCCTATGTACAAGAATATAACTACTATAATACTTCTCCTATATACAAGAATATAACTACTATAATACTGCTCCCTATGTACAAGAATAACTACTATAATACTGCTCCTATATACAAGAATAACTACTATAATACTGCTCCTATGTACAAGAATATAACTACTATAATACTGCTTTCCTACTGTTTACAAGAATATAACTACTATAATACTGCCCCTATTACAAGAATATAACTACTATAATACTAGCCCCTATGTACAAGAATATAACTACTATAATACTGCTCCTATATACAAGAATATAACTACTATAATACTGCTCCTATGTAGAGAATATAACTACTATAATACTGCCCTGTGTACAAGAATATAACTACTATAATACTGCCCCTGTGTACAAGAATATAACTACTATAATACTGCCCCTGTGTACAAGAATATAACTACTATAATACTGCTCCTGTGTACAAGAATATAACTACTATAATACTGCTCCTATATACAAGAATATAACTACTATAATACTGCTCCTATATACAAGAATATAACTACTATAATACTGCTCCTATATACAAGAATATAACTATATAATACTGCTCCTATATACAAGAATATAACTACTATAATACTTCTCCTATATACAAGAATATAACTACTATAATACTTCTCCTATATACAAGAATATAACTACTATAATACTGCTCTCTATGTACAAGAATATAACTACTATAATACTGCCCCTATGTACAAGAATATAACTACTATAATACTGCTCCTATGTACAAGAATATAACTACTATAATACTGCTCCTATATACAAGAATATAACTACTATAATACTGCTCCTATATACAAGAATATAACTACTATAATACTGCTCCTATATACAAGAATATAACTATATAATACTTCTCCTATATACAAGAATATAAACTATATAATACTTCTCCTATATACAAGAATATAACTACTATAATACTGCTCCTATATACAAGAATATAACTACTATAATACTGCTCCTATGTACAAGAATATAACTACTATAATACTGCTCCTATGTACAGGAATATAACTACTATAATACTGCCTCTATGTACAAGAATATAACTACTATAATACTGCTCCTATGTACAAGAATATAACTACTATAATACTGCTCCTATATACAAGAAAATAACTAACTATAATACTGCTCCTATGTACAGGAATATAACTACTATAATACTGCCCCTATATACAAGAATATAACTACTATAATACTGCAACTATATACAAGAATATAACTACTATAATACTGCCCCTATATACAGGAATATAACTACTACAATACTGCCCCTATGTACAAGAATATAACTACTATAATACTGCCCCTATATACAAGAATATAACTACTATAATACTGCTCAAATGTACAAGAATATAACTACTATAATACTGCTCCTATGTACAAGAATATAACTACTATAATACTGCACTGTGTACAAGAATATAACTACTATAATACTGCTCCTATATACAAGAATATAACTACTATAATACTGCTCCTATATACAAGAATAAAACTACTATAATACTGCTCCTATGTACAAGAATATAACTACTATAATACTGCCTCTATGTACAAGAATATAACTACTATAATACTGCTCCTATGCACAGGAATACAACTGGTATAATACTGCCCCCGTATACATGAATATATAGATGTAATGTTGGACTCACACAGGTGACATTATGGTGACTTACGCTGGGAGTAGAGGAGGATCTGGAACTCCAGGAGGGCGCAGGTGAAGAGCTGCACCACGTTTTCTACTCCCAGTAGCTCAAACACCTCTTTTACAGGAAAGTCAAACAGTGGCAGTTCATTGGTGCTCGGCCGCTGACATATAATTGGCCCATAGACCCCGGAGAACTTCAGGGACCTTCCAGCCGGCGGCAGAGGAACCTCGTAGAGGATGTTATAGATGTAGCTCTCCAGAGGCAGTGGCGGGGGCTGCGGGGAGGTGACGGCCTGGTGGAGCTGCTCCAGGACCTTCTTACACGCCGTTGTTAAGGACATGGGGGCGATAAGACAGATGCACTTGGAGACGTACAAGGTGTCGCGGGTGATGTCGTAGGAGTTGAACCTCTGTAGTTTGGCCACAGACGAGTCATTACAGTCGTCCATGCAGTTGGCGCTGCTGCCGTTGGTGGCGGACATGTGGATAATGTCGTACTCCGCATTGTGCATGTGGTACAATGTCTGCATGGCGCTACAGATCTGCTTGCTGGTGACCTCCTCAAAGAAGGTGAGAGCAAAACCAAACGTCCTGGATCCATCCTCCCGGGTGATGATGAAGGAATGAAACTGAGGATCCCGGCAGTCGGCCTGAGTTTTGAATGATAAACCTTTCGGCATACACAGCTGTAAGAAAGCACAAGACATTGCTTACATGTCTCCAATCACACAGCAAGCTGCATCCAGCATTACTGTGACCAGCACGCCCTACAGTATTGCATCATGGAAGATGTAGTGGCCTGGAGCAGGCCCAGGAAGGAGGGCCCGGAGGCAGCAGGGGCTTCAGAATAACAGTGTAAATACAGCTCTGACTGCAGATCTATATATGAGACTGAACTGTGACTGCAGCTCTATATATGAGACTGAATTATGACTGCAGCTCTGGTCTTGACTGAAAGCTGTGGATGTGACTAGACGATATATAATTTAGGATCAGGAGAAAGAATAAAACAAAACCTAAGTCCCCTCGGAGCGCGGAGCGCAGAGCGCACACGTACCATGCCCACCGCATCCTGGTCAAACGCATTCCACTCCACATTTTCCGGATATCTTGCTAAAACCTTCGACTTAAAGGTCCGCCTGAGGGGGTCTGCTCAAAATTTTCTCCTGGAAGTAAAAAATGAAAAGAAGCCTACAGGTTAGAGAATCCGCTGGATCCCTGTGCGAGAGAGCTGGGGGCAGTGATCAGCGAACCAGGGCAGAGCTGCAGACCGCCACCTGCTCAGAGGAAAGTGCGTTAGTGGACAGAGATCTAAGCCAACATCAGTTACTCCAATCACTGCCTGAGCTGCAAGAAAACGCGAGCAGAGCCGCCATGATACCAGCACGGAAACAAGATGACGGAGAGCCCAGGTGAGGGTCAGCTATTACTGAAGGGGTTAAACACACCCGTCAATAACATCTGTAGGGATGGAGACCACAAATCACTGTGCAGCCGCTGTAATAAGTGCAGCGTGAAAATACCGGGATGATTATATATCAATTAAGTTTGTGGGTTTCAGGAATAAAGGTTTTCCGGCTCCGCAACCCAGTTCCTTTGCTGATGTCATTTTCGGCAGCACAATTACAGATGAATTAGAAAGCTGCAGCTAAAAAGCAAAAATTAGGACAAACACACAAAGTGATTAGAAAAAGCAGAAGATGGAAAGTTCCAGCATCAGAAGGGAAAGTCCAGACCGCAACCAAGAGAAGTGTGAGCATCGCAACGTCTGGGAGGGGCCCAGAGGGGGGAGGGTGTGTGCGCCCCAACAAGGGGAGGGGGCCCAGAGGGGGGAGGGTGCGTGCGCCCCACCAGGGAGGGCCCAGAGGGGAGGGGGCCCAGAGGGGGGAGGGTGCGCGCGTCCCAACCAGGGGAGGGGCCCCAGAGGGGGGAGGGTGTGTGCGCCCCAACCAGGGGAGGGGGCCCAGAGGGGGGAGGGTGCGTGCGCCCCAACCAGGGGAGGGGGCCCAGAGGGGGAGGGGGCCCAGAGGGGGGAGGGTGCGCGCGCCCCAACCAGGGGAGGGGCCCCAGAGGGGGGGGAAGGTGCGCGCGCCCCAACCAGAGGATGGGCCCCAGAGGGGGGGGAAGGTGCGCGCGCCCCAACCAGGGGAGGGGCCCCAGAGGGGGGAGGGTGAGCGCGCCCCAACCAGGGGAGGGGCCCCAGAGGGGGGGAGGGTGCACGCGCCCCAAACAGGGGAGGGGGCTCAGAGGGGGGAGGGTGCACGCGCCCCAACCAGGGGAGGGGCCCAGAGGGGTGAGGGTGCACGCACCCCAACCAGGGGAGGGGCCCAGAGGGAGTGCACACCAAATAGGGGAGGAGCCCGGAGGGGATGTGTGCACGCCCCCAATAGGGGAAGGACCCAGTAGGGGGGTGCACGCGCCTGCCAGGGGAGGGGCCCAGAGGGGGGGGTGCATGCGCCAACCAGGAAGGGGGGCCTGGAGGGGGTATGCGCGCACGCACCAGCCAGGGGCATGGAGGGGACGCACGCTGGATAGGGGAGGGGCCAAAGAGGACTCGCTGAGTAGTGGAGGACTGTAGAGAGTGAGCGCTCCACTTCAGTGGGGGTCAGGAATCTCAATGTCAGTAAGAGGCCAGAAAGCTCTGCAGATCTCAGGTGGCAGCAGACAGGTTACTGAAGCTCGACTCCACAGATGTAGCCCAGGAGCAGACGGGCACCAGAGGGATAACGTGTTCACAATCACACGCAGGTGTGCACAGACCCCACAGCTCGGCCCCCATCGTGGATTGTGAGGTCTCATCACTGCACATTTATCTACCATCATTTTCAGGAGATTTTGAGTCTTCTATGAAGTGCAATCACTGAATTCACCTTTGTCTTTCAGCTTTTCACCATTTTCACAATTTCTGCTTGCTGACAGTAAATGGAAACCATCCTGTTTGCTTATTTCTCTCCAGGCCGAGATCTCATCTACATTGATACAAAGCTGCAGCTGTGAAAGGTCTGGGGTCAAAGGAGCTTTCTAAAGGGTTATGGACACCTCCGGGGCATTTTTTTTAAAAATTTAAATGCTTGAGTTATGCAAGACTATCAGCGAGCTGAGGTTTAGAACTATTATCTGTCTTTGTTGAGCTCCTCATAAATGATTGATGATCACCTCAATCCTCAGCTCTTCATTGATGTGATCATAAACATCACAGATAATTGTACTAACTCACTGACAGAGTCCAGTTAACTGCAGCCACCAATGACCAGAGGAGCAATCAGCCTGTAAAAGACAAAAGGTCCTATAAAAATAGAAATCAAACTATAAAAATGATCTTTACCCAATTTACAAACATTAGAAAAATAAGTTTCCATTCACTGTAAGAAAACAGAACTATGGAAAGGAAGAACTGAATCAAAGTGCATGAGACACAACTCTCCTTACTCTTTATGGTGAGATCTCCGCTCTGCGCTGTCGGCCGGGCGCCGCTGTGCAGGACTCCACGTTGCACGTTGTTTCTGGTGCTGTAGGCTCCTTTAATGACCGTCTTACCGCCTGGGGCTACATCTTGCCGCCGGCCGGGCATCCACTGACCCTCCAGTTTCTGCAATGTGGCAGCTGGACAATCAGTGGCGGCCATGGCCTGCGGGAGTCACGACTCTACAGCGATTTTAGTGTGACGGCTTCTGGCTGCCGCCGCTCTTCCCATTACCTTCCGGCGCACAGGACTGGAACCGTGCGAGGCCATCTCTGTCTCTAGACGCGTGAATGTACTCACACAGGGCTAGATGTGATAAAATAACAGCATTATCGGCACAGAGCAAGGATACCACCCCAAGACCCCCAACATCAACCCCTCACTGCATGGAGACATGGAGACGTTCATTCTGCGCAATGCACCTGATGGTGGGGGAAACGCACCCCAGGGGGATGTGACATCCACACCAGAGCCCCATCCTTGTGACAGACCTCACGGGTCGGTGTCTCAGTGTCAGTCACAATCTCTGCTTGCTGTCAGTGTAACAAACCATTCACTACTTAGGGCCCCTTCACATCACGTTTTGTTCCTGTCCATGGAGATCCTGTTTTTTGCAGGACCACACGGACAAGAAAAGACAGGCCCAATTTGTTACTCCGGATGCCATTTCTGTGTCCAGATCCATGATTTTGACGGATCCAGACACAGAAAGAGCTGGGAGGAGCCCGAGCCTGCAAAGCACAGGAAAGTGGTGTCGGGGCTGACTTTCACAATGTATCTACATACACTGCGAAAGGGAAAGCAATGGTTAAAAATAAAAAAATTAATGCTCACCTCTCCGCCGAGTGTCCTGCGATGAGAGGCGTGCACCTCAGATCGCTGCAGGACCTTAATCAGCTGACCAGGCGGGGTAATTCAATCAGCTGATGTGTCACATGACAGCATCAACTGAGTGGTGTACACAGCCCTGCCCGCCCATCAGTTTGGGCGGGTGGTTTAAACAGCTCAGTTAATGCTGTCATGTGACATCAGCTGATCGAATTGCCCCGCCCGGTCAGCTGATTAAGGTCCTGCAGCGATCTGAGGTGGACGCCTCTCATCGCGGGACACTCGGCGGAGAGGTGAGCATTTATTTTTTTATTTTTAACACTTTGCTTACTTTAATTTCACTTTAGCAGTGTGTGTAGATAGTGTATGTAGATACACTGCTAAAGTGAAATTACACGGGAACAGAAGTGTTCGGATCCGGGAAACGATCTTGTTTTTTTACCACATCCGCGCTCAATAGACCCCCCATGTTATTTGATTCGGACAGTGTCGGATCCGATGCTGTCTGATTCTGTCCTCTGTACCCAAAATCGGAGCAGTCTCCAATTTTAGGGACATGAAAAGAGCGGACACAATCAGATCCCTGCACACATGGCTGGCTATTAAGCGCCAATTCATGCCCATAGGGATACATGGAGGCAAAATCGGATCCATGGCTATCAGTTTTACAACAGATAGCCACGAATGAACAAAAATTGTGATGTGAAAGCAGCCTTAACAGTTCAGAGTTGGATTCATCACAGTGGATCAGGAATTGGGTCACTGGACAAAGCAGCGGCAGAACACAGGCAAAACAGCGTCCTGGTGAGTGTGGGGACATGGCGTGATAACACGGCTCTGCACTGGAAGGGAGATAATAAACAAGGCTGCCGGGGGTAGGACAGGAGCAGATATAATAAGGAACAGTGAATGTCCCCAGAGACTCTTGTGCACCCCCAAGGGTATAAATGTGGAGAACACCTGTGACCGCAGACACAAACAGCTGTAACCAAGGAGGAGACTGAGCCACAGAGAAAAATAGTGTCCTTCCTGTATGATGTCATCAGCAGCTGTGAACAATGCAAACGGGGGACCCCAACACTAACTATAATGGGGGCCCTCCACTGCCAGCTCCACATACCATAATGATGCTCAAATCTCATTGGGTGGAGCTCACCTAGAGCTCAAGGGGCTGATCACATAACCGTGGAGGATCACAGATCCACACTCCTGAAAGGAAACCCTGACAGTGACCCCAAGACACAGGCAGAGCCCGACCTTGGGGGACCCACATAATAGAAAGTCTTCTCCAGGGGTGCAGCATATACGGGAGATGTGTATATATAGGGAGCAGTGTGTACAGGGTCACATATAGTATATACATATAACACATATGCGGGAGGGGTATATATAGGGAGTGAGGTATAAGGTATGGGAATATATAAAGAGTGGGGCATATGTAGGGAGTGAACTATACAGGGAAGGGGGGTGTAATATAAATATATATCCAGGAAAAATTAAGAGACCACTGCAAAATTTTCAGTTTCTGTGATTTTTCTCTTGATTGTACATTTTACTCAAAAATATACCTGTGTTCCTTTTATTCTATAAACTACTGACACCAAAGAGAAACTATAAAAGAAAAATCAGAGAAAATGAAAATTTTGCAGTGGTCTCTTAATTTTTGTCAGAGGTGTGTGTATGGATGGCTGGAGAGAAGAGGGATAGGGGGGGGATGGACAGAGGGATAGGGGGGGGATGGACAGAGGGATAGGGGGGGATGAAGAGGGATAGGGGGGGATGGACAGAGGGATAGGGGGGGGATGGACAGAGGGATAGGGGGGGGATGGAGAGAGGGATAGGGGGGGGATGGAGAGAGGGATAGGGGGGGGATGGACAGAGGGATAGGGGGGGGGATGGACAGAGGGATAGGGGGGGATGGACAGAGGGATAGGGGGGGATGGACAGAGGGATAGGGGGGGATGGACAGAGGGATAGGGGGGGATGGACAGAGGGATAGGGGGGGGAGACAGAGGGATAGGGGGGGAGGATGGAAGAGGGATAGGGGGGGGATGGAAGAGGGATAGGGGGGGGATGGAAGAGGGATAGGGGGGGATGGACAGAGGGATAGGGGGGGATGGAAGAGGGATAGGGGGGGGATGGAGAGAGGGATAGGGGGGGGATGGAGAGAGGGATAGGGGGGGATGGAGAGAGGGATAGGGGGGATGGAGAGAGGGATAGGGGGGATGGAAGAGGGATAGGGGGGGATGGAGAGAGGGATAGGGGGGATGGAGAGAGGGATAGGGGGGATGGAGAGAGGGATAGGGGGGGATGGAGAGAGGGATAGGGGGGGATGGAGAGAGGGATAGGGGGGGATGGAGAGAGGGATAGGGGGGATGGAGAGAGGGATAGGGGGGGAGAGAGGGATAGGGGGGATGGAGAGGGGATAGGGGGGATGGAGAGAGGGATAGGGGGGGATGGAGAGAGGGATAGGGGGGGATGGAGAGAGGGATAGGGGGGATGGAGAGAGGGATAGGGGGGATGGAGAGAGGGATAGGGGGGATGGAGACAGGGAGAGGGGGATTGAGAGAGGGAGAGGGGGATTGAGAGAGGGAGAGGGGGATTGAGAGAGGGAGATGAGAGGAGGATTGAGAGACGGAGACAGAGAGGAGGATTGAGAGACGGAGACAGAGAGGAGGATTGAGAGAGGGAGACAGAGAGGGGGATGGAGAGAGGGAGAGAGAGAGGGAGGAGAGAGGAGAGAGAGGGGGATGGAGAGAGGTAGATAGAGGTAAGGTATGTGCCCACAGGACGTTTTTTAGGCAGTCCTGAACGCAGAAAAACCTTAATTGGTTTCAAGGATCCTAGAGTCCTTGACAGGAGATTTGCTGCGTTCAGGTCATGCGTTTTTTGTACGTTTTTGATGCTGCGTTTTTTCCATTGACTGCAGCAAAAACACAGGAAAAATAGAACATGTCAATTCTCTCCCATCCGCATCAAACCGCAGGGGTTTGACAGTTCTTGACACTTGCAAAACCAATGTGTGGGTACAGCGTTTCTGTGAAACACATTGGCTTTGCTTGGAATCAAAACCGCAGGAACAAATTATAAAAATTACCATAAAACTAATGGTAAACTGCATGCAGAAACCGCAGCAAAAACATCCTGTGGGCACATACCCATAGAGCACCATTTATATGGATGCACCTAAATAAAATGGGAATGGTTGGTGATATCAACTTCCTGTTTGTGGCACATTAGTATATGGGAGGGGGAAAACATTCCCAGATGGGAGGTGACCATGGGAGGCCATTTTGGATCCAACAAAGATAGTGGGGCCATTCTTCATCAATGGAAACCTCAATACCACTGGATATCTGAAATTATTACATGATTCACATATCCAGTGGTATATGAGGTTTCCATTGATGAAGAACAGCCCCACTATCTTTGTACCCCATATACCACACCATACCATCAATGTTTGTGTTCCAGCAGTCTTGGAGGGATCTATCCACTGTGGGTTAGTGTCAGACCAATATCGGGGGTTTTGTTTGTTATCTTCACCATTCACAAAAAAGTTTGCCTCATCCCTCATCTGAAGGCGATTGTCTATGCTGTGAAGATACGAGATGTGCAGGATCTGACACAACAGATACTGGAAGTCTGTGCTGCATTTCTTCTGCTGTTGCTATCAGTGTGTCAGTGGGAGAAGACAATCCAACACAATGGGCAGCACTTTGAACACATTTTATAAGGGTCATAAACTTGTAAATAACTCATGAAAGAATAAAGTTACATTAAAACCAAGCACACCATTGTATTTCTTATGAAATTCTCGGTTAGTTTGATGTGTCACATGACCTTCTTCCTATTGAAAAAAATATAATTAGATCCAAAATGGCTGACTTCAAAATGGCCGCCATGGTCACCACCCATCTGGGAAAGTTTTCCCCTCCCATATACTAATGAGCAACACACAGGAAGTTGATATCACCAACCATTCCCACTTTATTTAGGTGCACCCATATAAATGACCCACTGTGTATGTATGTATGATATATATTTATATATAGATCACCATTGATTCCATGGTGATGTACATGAGTAAGGGTTACATACAGGCAAGTTAGAAATACAATCAACAAACTAACAGTGACGGACTGGTACAGAGGGGGAGAGAGGACCCTACCCTTGCGGGTTTACATTCTACAGGGCAGTGGGGAGGTGCACAGTAGGTTGGGTCTGCTCTGGTGGTGGTGGAGCGCCGGGTCCAGTGGTGGTGAGGCGGCACTGTGGTCATTGCAGGCTGTAGGCTGTTCTGAAGAGATGGGTTTTCAGGTTCCTAGTGTAGGGGACAGTCGGACATCTTGGGGTGCAGAATGCCAGAGAATGGGGGACTCTCGGGTGAAGTCTTGCAGGCAGTTAGATGAGGAACGTACAAGTGTGGAGGAAAGGAGGAGCACAGCTGTACGGGGGGAGTATATATAGGGAGAGGAGTATATATAGGGAGAGGAGTATACGGGGAGTGTGTGTGTGTATATATTTATTTATATATATGAGCACAGGTATACGGGAGGGATATATTTAGGGTGCAGGGTACATGGCAGAGGTATATATACAGAGAGGGCAATACAGGAGGCGTGTATATACGGCGCGGGATATACTGGAAGGGTACATATAGGGAGCAGGTTATACGGGAGGCATACATATAGGGAGCGGGGAGTATACGGGGGACATACATATAGGGAGCGGGTGGGGTATACGGGAGGCGTACATATAGGGAGCGGGGGGTATACAGGAGGCATACTTATAGGGAGCAGGGGGGTATACGGGAGGCATACATATAGGGAGCGGGGGTATACAGGAGGCGTACATATAGGGAGCGGGGGTATACAGGAGGCGTACATATAGGGAGCGGGGTATACAGGAGGCGTACATATAGGGAGCGGGAGGGGTATACAGGAGGCGTACACAGAGAGCGGGAAGGGTATACGGGAGGCGTACATATAGAGAGCAGGGGGGATAAGGGAGGCGTACATATAGGAAGCAGGGGGGATACGGGAGGTGTACATATAGGAAGCAGGGGGGATACGGGAGGCGTACATATAGGAAGCAGGGGGATACGGGAGGTGTACATATAGGAAGCAGGGGGGATACGGGAGGCGTACATATAGGAAGCAGGGGGGATACGGGAGGCGTACATATAGGAAGCAGGGGGGATACGGGAGGTGTACATAGAAGCGGGGGGATACGGGAGGTGTACATATAGGAAGCAGGGGGGATACGGAAGGCGTACATATAGGAAGCAGGGGGGAGACGGGAGGAGTACATATAGGAAGCAGGGGGGATACGGGAGGCGTACATATAGGAAGCTTTCACATTGCGATTTTTACCTGTCCGTGGGGATCCTATTTTTGTGGTACCCCACGGACAGGAAAAGACAGGCCATGTGGCATCCAGATGCCATTTCTGTGTCTGGGTCTCTGATTTTCACGGACCCCGACACAGAAAGGGCACTTTCACTTCCGCAGTGAATATACATACATTGCGGAAGTGAAATAAAATAAAAGAAGGGTTAAAAAAAAACAAAACAAAACAAATTCATGCTCACCTCTCCGGCGTGTCCCCCTATGCCACCATGTAGCTCCCAACAAGGACCTGGCTGGGCCGAGTAAACCGATCAGCTGATCAGTCACATGACCGGCATCAGCTGAGCGGTTTAAACCCTGCGCCCGCCAAAACCGATCTGAGTGGGAAAAGGGTTTAAACCGCTCAGCTGATGCCGGTCATGTGACTGATCAGCTGATCGGTTTGCTCCGCCCAGCCAGGTCCTTGTTGGGAGCTTCATGGAGGTATAGGGAACACGCTGGAGAGGTGAGCATTTTTTTTTTTTTAACCCTTCTTTTACTTAAATTTCACTTCCGCAAAGTATGTATATCCACTGCGGAGGTGATATTAGACGGTACACAGCAGTTTTAGTGTACTGAGCATGAGAAATGATCCTGTGTTTTCTCGGGCCCACGCTCCATAGGCCCTATGTTAAAGGCCGCGGATCGGGTCAGATCCAATTCAGTCTGATTTGGTCCGCTGTGCCCACAATCGGAGCAGTCTCCGATTTTGGGTTCAGCAAAAAAAACGGAAACAATTGGATCTGACACAAATCGGATGTCATTAAGGGCAAATCTAATGTGATACAATGCCCATAGGGATACATGGGGGCTAAATCGGATCTGTGGCTGTCCGGATCCACAAAAATCGCAATGTGAAAGCAACCTAAGGAGCACAGGTATACGGGAAGTGTATATTTAGGGAGTATACAGGGTGTGTGTATATATAGGGAGCGGGGTATACGGGGTGTGTGTATATATAGGGAGCAGGGTATACGGGGTGTGTGTATATATGGGGAAGGGGGTATACGGGGTGTGTGTATATATGGGGAGCGGGGTATACGGGGTGTGTGTATATATAGGGAGCGGGGTATACGGGGTGTGTGTATATATAGGGAGCGGGGTATACAGGGTGTGTGTATATATAGGGAGGGGGTATACAGGGTGTGTGTATATATAGGGAGGGGGTATACGGGGTGTGTGTGTATATATAGGGAGCTGGGTATACAGGGTGTGTGTATATACAGGGAGCGGGGTATACGGGGTGTGTGTATATATAAAGGGAGGGGGTATACGGGGTGTGTGTATATATAGGGAGGGGGTATACGGGGTGTGTGTATATATAGGGAGCGGCGTATACGGGGTGTGTGTATATATAGGGAGCGGGGTATACGGGGTGTGTGTATATATAGGGAGCGGGTATACGGGGTGTGTGTATATACAGGGAGCGGGATATACGGGGTGTGTGTATATACAGGGAGCGGGATATACGGGGTGTGTGTATATACAGGGAGCGGGATATACGGGGTGTGTGTATATACAGGGAGGGGTATACGGGGTGTGTGTATATACAGGGAGCGGGGTATACAGGGTGTGTGTACCGTATATAGGGGGGGGGTATACGGGGTGTGTGTATATATAAGGGAGCGGGGTATACAGGGTGTGTGTACCGTATATAGGGAGGGGGGTATACGGGGTGTGTGTATATATAGGGAGCGGGGTATACAGGTGTGTGTACGTATATAGGAGGGGGGTATACGGGTGTGTGTAAAAGGGAGCGGGGTATACAGGGTGTGTGTACCGTATATAGGAGGGGGTATACGGGGTGTGTTATATAGGGAGCGGGTATACAGGTGTGTGTACCGTATATAGGGAGGGGGGTATACGGGTGTGTGTATATATAGGGAGCGGGGTATACAGGTGTGTGTGTACCGTATATAGGGAGGGGTATACGGGTGTGTGTGTATATAGGGAGCGGGGTATACAGGGTGTGTGTACCGTATATAGGGAGGGGGGTATACGGGGTGTGTATATATAGGGAGCGGGGTATACAGGGTGTGTGTACCGTATATAGGGAGGGGTATACGGTGTGTGTGTGTATATAGGGAGAGGGGTATACAGGGTGTGTGTACCGTATATAGGGAGGGGGGTATACGGGGTGTGTATATATAGGGAGGGGTATACAGGGTGTGTGTATATATAGGGAGGGGGTATACGGGGTGTGTATATATAGGGACGGGGTATACAGGGTGTGTGTATATAGGGAGGGGGTATACGGGTGTGTGTATATATAGGGAGTGGGGTATACAGGGTGTGTGTATATATAGGGAGGGGGTATACGAGGGTGTGTGTATATATAGGGAGGGGGTATACGGGTGTGTGTATATATAGGGAGGGGGTATACGGGGTGTGTGTATATATAGGAGGGGGTATGGGGTGTGTGTATATACAGGGAGGGGGTATACGGGGTGTGTGTATATAATAGGGAGGGGGTATACGGGGTGTGTGTATATATAGGGAGGGGGTATACGGGGTGTGTGTATATATAGGGAGGGGGTATACGGGGTGTGTGTATATATAAGGGAGGGGGTATACGGGGTGTGTGTAATATAGGGAGGGGGTATACGGGGTGTGTATATATATATATATAGGGAGGGGGTATACGGGGTGTGTATATATATATATATAGGGAGGGGGTATACGGGGTGTGTATAATATATATAAGGGAGGGTATACGGGTGTGTATAATTATATAGGGAGGGGGTATACGGGGTGTGTATATATATATATATAGGGAGGGGGTATACGGGGTGTGTATATATATATATATAGGGGGGGTATACGGGGTGTGTATATATATATAATAGGGAGGGGGTATACGGGGTGTGTATATATATATATATAGGGAGGGGGTATACGGGGTGTGTATATAATATATATATGAGGGGGATACGGGTGTGTAAAATATATATAGGGGTAGGTAATAATACGGGGGGTGATACGGGTGGATATATATATATGGGAGGGGGTATACGGGTGTGTAATATACGGAGCGGGTTACATTTCCATATATACACACATCGGAGGTGTCTGTACCGTTATGTGCCGCTCCCGCCATGTCTTTCTGTCCTACTGTCCTTCTCTTCCTTCCTCCTCCCCCCGGTCTCCCCTGTTCTCTGCTTCCTGTGTGTCCCCGGTTCTCTGTCCTCCGCCGTCACTTACCGGAGAGCTCGTCCGGTTCCAGTCCGGGTTCGGTGTCTAGACCGGAGATAACGAAATAGTCGGCGAAGCGTCCTGGCGCCTGGTTTCTCCCGCCTCCCCCGCTCATGTCTCCGGTCACCGGCGGCCCCGGGCCCCGCACTGCATCACGGGATGTCCGGACAGCTGAGCACCGACAACAGGGCGGAGCCTGCAGCGCAGGGGGGCGGAGTGTGGACGCGCAGGCGCACTGCACCTCCAGGACTGATGTCATTGTTTCCCTAGTCAGATCGTGACTGAGAATCCCCATCATTACAGGAGAGCCCCCCCACCCCAACACACCCCCCCCCATCATTACAGGAGAGCCCCCCCACCCCAACACACACAAACAATCCCCCCATCATTACAGGAGAGCCCCCCCACCCCAAAACACACACACAATCCCCCATCATTACAGGAGACCCCCCACCCCAAAACACCCCCCCCACCTCATTACAGGAGAGCCCCCCCCCCCACACCCCATCATTACAGAGAGCCCCCCACCAAACACCCCCCCATCATTACAGGAGAGCCCCCACCCCAACACCCCCCCCATCATTACAGGAGAGCCCCCCACCCCAAACACACAACACAATCCCCCATCATTACAGGAGAGCCCCCCCCACCCAAAACACACACACAATCCCCCATCATTACAGGAGACCCCCCACCCCAAACACACCCCCCCCCCATCATTACAGGAGAGCCCCCACCCAACCCCCCCCCAACAAAACCAACACCCCCCCATCATTACAGGAGAACACCCCCACCCCAAACACACACACACAATCCCCCCATCATTACAGGAGAGCCCCCCCCACCCCAAAAACACACACACAACAATCCCCCATCATTACAGGAGACCCCCCCACCCCACACACACACACACAATCCCCCATCATTACAGGAGAGCCCCCCCACCCCAACACACACACACACACAATATCCCCCATTACAGGAGAGCCCCCAAACACACAATATCCCCCATTACAGAGAGCCCCCCACCCACACACACATCACCCATATACATACAGGAGAGCCCCCACCCCCAACACACACAACACAATATCCCCATTACAGGAGAGCCCCCCCCACACACCAACACACACACACACAATATCCCCCATTACAGGAGAGCCCCCCCCCCCAACCACACACACAATTCCCCCATTACAGGAGAGCCCCCCCCCCCACCCAATCACCTATCATACAAATTCCCTTCCAGGAAGCCCCCATCACCCCACCCCACCACACACTACAATCATTACAGGAACCCCACCAGAATATCCCACATTACAGGAGACCCCCACCACCCCACATACACCCCCCCCCCACCAATCCCATCATTACAGGAGACCCCCCACAACCCCCACATTACAGGAACCCCCCACCATATCCCCACATTACAGGAGACCCCCCCACCCCAACACAACCACCAAATATCCCCATTACAGGAGACCCCACCCCCCAATACAGACCACACACCAAATCCCCCATTACAGAGACCCCCCAAACCCACATACAGAAACCACGAAATCCCTCATTACAGAGACCCCCCCCCACCCAAAACTATTCAACCCCACACCAAATCCCCCATCATTACAGGAGACCCCCCCCACACCACTTCATTACAGGACCCCCCTCACCCACAATCCCCATCATTACAGGAGACCCACCCCACAATCCCCATATTACAGGAGATTCCCTTCCCCCAATCCCTCATCATTACAGGAGACCCCCCCATCCCCCATATTACAGGACCCCCACAATCCCCATCATTACAGGAGACCCCCCCCAACACCCCATCATTACCGAGACCCCCCCCAACACATCATAACAGGAACCCCACCCAATCCAATTACAGGAGACCCCCCACAATCCCCCATCATTACAGGAGACCCCCCCCACCAATCCCCATCATTACAGGAGACCCCCCCCCAATCCCCCATCATTACAGGAGACCCCAACGCCAATCCCCATCAATTACAGGAGACCCAAACCAGAATATCCCATCATTACAGGAGACCCCAAGCCGATCCCATCATTACATGAGACCAACCCACAGAATCCTCCATCATTACATAAACCCTCCATAATATCCATCATTACAGGAATCTCACCAGAATCCCCTTATTACAAGACCCCCCCCACCCAGAATACCTCATTACAGGAGACCCCAACACATCCCCTCATTACAGGACCCCCCCCACAGTCCCTCATTACAGGAACCCCTCATAATCCATCATTACAGGAACCACCCAAATCCCCCTATTACAGAGATCCCCCCCACAATCCCATCATTACAGGAGACCCCCACAATCCCCATCATTAAGGAACCCCCACAATCCCATATTACAGGAGACCCCCCCAAATCCCATCATTAAGAACCCCCCCCCACCTAATTAACAGAAACCCCCCCCAGAATACCCATATTACAGGAGACCCCCACAATCATCATTACAGGAGCCCCCCACCAATCCCATCATTCGGGACCCCACCTAATCCCATCATTCAGGAGACCCACCACATCCCATCATTACAGGAGACCCCCATACCCATTACAGGAACCCACACATCCCCATCTTAATGAGAACCCCCCACCTCATCATTACAGGAAACCCCCCAAATATCCATCATTACGGAACCCCCCAATCCCCCCCCCATCATTACAGGAGACCCCCACCCCCCACCAATCCCCATCATTACAGAGACCCCAAGCACACCCCAAAAGACCCCCCATCCCATATTACAGGAACCCCAACCACAATCCCCCATCATTCAGGGACCCAACAAATTCCATCATTACAGAGACCCCACACCCACAAAAACCCCCCAACCATCCTCATTACATAACCCCCTCCATAATATCCCTCTTACAGGAAATTCACCGAGAATCCCCCTCATACAAAGACCCCCCCACCCAGAATACCTCATTACAGGAGATCCCAACACAACCCCCTATTCAGAGATCCCCCCCCACTCCCCTGTCATTACAGACACCCCTCACACATCCCCCTCATTACAGGAAACCCCCAATCCCCATCATCAGAGATGCCTGCCCCACAACCTCATCATTACGAGACCCCCACAACCCCCCATCATTCAGACCCCACAATCCCCCATCTTACAGGAACCCCCCCCAACAATCCCCCATCATTACAGAGACCCCCCCCCCACAACAATCATAAACAGAAACCCCCACCCAGAATATCCCACATTCAGAGACCCCACAATCCCCCCATCCCCATTACAGGAGACCCCCCCACCAATCCCCATCATTACAGGAGACCCCACCCACAATCCCCATCATTACAGGAGACCCCCAACGCACAATCCCCCACATTACAGGAGACCCAAACCAGAATATCCCATCATTACAGGAGACCCCCAAGCACGATCCCCTCATTACATGAGACCACACCCCAACCAGAATCCTCCATCATTACAGGGAACCCCTCCATAATATCCCATCATTACAGGAAATCCTCACCCAGAATCCCCCTTTATTACAAGACCCCCC
Source organism: Allobates femoralis (assembly GCA_033576535.1). Lineage (NCBI taxonomy): Eukaryota > Metazoa > Chordata > Amphibia > Anura > Aromobatidae > Allobates > Allobates femoralis. The sequence continues at coordinate 35,106,556 of JARQOC010000010.1, forward strand.
ACCCCACCCAGAATATCCCATCATTACAGGAGACCCCCAAGCACGATCCCCATCATTACATGAGACCCCCCCCCCCAACCAGAATCCTCCATCATTACAGGAACCCCTCCATAATATCCATCATTACAGGAAATCCTCACCCAGATCCCCCTTTATTACAAGACCCCCCACCCCACCCAGAATATCCCATCATTACAGGAGACCCCCAAGCACGATCCCCATCATTACATGAGACCACACCCCAACCAGAATCCTCCATTATTACAGGAGACACACCCCCCCAATATCCATCATTACAGGAAATCCTCACCAGAATCCCCCTTTATTACAAGACCCCCCCCCCCCACCCAGAATATCCCATCATTACAGGAGACCCCCAAGCACAATCCCCATCATTACATGAGACCCCCCCCACCAGAATCCTCCATCATTACAGGGAACCCTCCATAATATCCCATCATTTACAGGAGATCCCCCCCACAGTCCCCCATCATTACAGGAGATCCCCCCCACAGTCCCCTGTCATTACAGGACACCCCCTCACACAATCCCCATCATTACACGAGACCCCCCCCACCTACATCATTACAGGAAACCCCACCCAGAATATCCCATCATTACAGGAGACCCCCCACAATCCCCCATCATTACAGGAGACCCCCCCCAATCCCCCATCATTACAGGAGACCCTCACCCACAATCCCCATCATTACAGGAGACCCCCAACCAGAATCCCTATCATTACATGAGACCACCCCCCAACCAGAATCCTCCATCATTACAGGGAACCCCTCCATATATCCCATCATTACAGGAGACCCCCCACCATAATATCCCATCATTACAGGACACCCCACAATACCTCATCATTACAGGAGACCCCCCCCAACCAGAATCCTCCATCATTACAGGGAACCCTCTTCATAACATTCCATCATTACAGGAGACCCCCAACCCACAATCCCCCATCATTACAGGAGACCCCCAACCCCCCATCATTACAGGAGACCCCCCCCCAATCAGAATCCTCCATCATTACAGGGAACCCTCATCATAACATTCCATCATTACAGAAGACCCCCCCCCACCCAACCAGAATCCTCCATCATTACAGGGAACCCTCTTCATAACATTCCATCATTACAGGAGCCCCCCAACCCACAATCCCCCATCATTACAGGAGACCCCCAACCCCCATCATTACAGGAGACCCCCCCAATCAGAATCCTCCATCATTACAGGGAACCCTCATCATAACATTCCATCATTACAGAAGACCCCCCCCCACCCAACCAGAATCCTCCATCATTACAGGGAACCCTCTTCATAACATTCCATCATTACAGAAGACCCCCACCCACAATCCCCCATCATTTCGGGAGACTGCCGCCCAGAATCCCCCTTCATTCCATTCCCTGACAATCGGCGGTAGCGATGGGATCTCTCTGGCAGTCTCCCTGACGATCGGCGGTAGTGATGGGATCTCTCTGGCCGTTCCCCTGAGAATATGTGGTAGCGGTGGGCTATCAGGTTTTAAATACGTTAGTTTTAGAGATCATTCTGATAAGGGTCAGCTTGGCGTGGTAAAACGGCTTCCGAATATTTTTTGCAAAAACATATTAACCCAGTACCCTATTATTGACACTATTTTTCACTTGCTTTTCACTTTTACCTATATAGCAGAGTATTTTAGATGTTTTTTATACTGTCTTTTTTGTGATATAGACCCCTGACAATCAGCGGTAACGGTAGAATCTCTTTGGCTGTCCCCTGACAATCGTCGGTAGCTGTGGGATCTCTCTGGCTGTCCCCTGACAATCGTTGGTAGTGGTGGGATCTCTCTGGCCGTCCCGACAATCGGTGGTAGCTGTGGGCTCTCTGGCTGGCCCTTGACAATATGCGGCAGCGGTGGAATCTCTCTGGTCGTCCCCGACAATCAACAGTAGCTGTGGAATCTCTTTGGCTTTCCCTTGACAATTGGCAGTAGCCATGGGATCTTTCTGGCTGTCCCCAGACAATCAGCGGTAGCGGTCGGTTCTCTCTGGCCGTCCCCCTGACAATCGGTAGTAGGGGTGGGATCTCTCTGGCTGTTCCCTGACAATCGTCGGTAGCAGTGGGATCTTTCAAACTGTCCCCTGACAATCGGCCGTCAGCGATAGGATCTCTCTTCCGTCTCCTGACAATTGGTGGTGGCGGTGGGATCTCTCTGATGGTAGCAATGGGATCTCTCTGGCAGTCCCCCTGACAATCGACAGTAGGCAGCAGTGGGATCTCTGGCCATCCCCATGATAATCGGTGGTAGCGGTGGCATCTCTCTGGCTGTCCCTCTGACAATCAGCGGTAGCAGTGGAATCTCTCTCGCCGTCCCTGACAATCAATGGTAGCGGTGGGATCTCTTCTGGCCGTCCTTCTGACAATCAGTTGTAGCGGCGAAATCTCTGTCCCCTGACAATCGTTGGTAGCAGTGGGATCTCTCTGGTCGTCCCCCTGACAATCGCTGGTAGCTCGGTAGGATTTCTCTGGCAGTCCCCGTAACAATTGCTAGCAGCGGTGGGATCTCGCTGGCCAACCCCTGACAATCGGCGGTAGGCATCGGTGGGCTCTCTCTTGCTGTCCCCCTGACAATCGGCGGTAGCGGTTTGATCTCTCTGGCTGTCTCCTGACAATCGACGGTAGGCATCTGTGGGATCTCTCTGGCTGTCCACCTGACAATCGGTGGTAGCGGTGGGATCTCTCTGGCCATCCCCTGACAATCGGCGATAGCGGTGGGATCTCTCTGGCAGTCTCCCTGACGATCGGCGGTAGTGATGGGATCTCTCTGGCCGTTCCCCTGAGAATATGTGGTAGCGGTGGGGTCTCTCTGGCCAACCCCTGACAATCGGCGGTAGCGGTGGGGTCCTCTGGCCATCCCTGACAATCGGCGATAGCGGTGGGATCTCTCTGGCCATCCCCTGACAATCGGCGGTAGCGGTGGCATCTTTCTGGCTGTACCCATGACAATCATGGATACTAACAGCTGAGCCACAGAGCACAATGTGAACAGGTCTGTAGAACAGTGTTCACACAACCAAAGATCTATATCACAAAAAAGATACAAATACTCTGCTATACACAGTGTGTTGTGAAAGTATTTGGGCCCTTGAACTTTTCAACTTTTTGCCACATTTCAGGCTTCAAACATAAAGATACAAATTCTAATTTTATTTGAAGAATCAACAACAAGTGGGACACAATCGTGAAGTGGAACCAAATTTATTGGATATTTTAAACTTTAACAAATAAATTGAACAGTGGGGCGTGCAATATTATTCAGCCCCTTTACTTTTAGTGCAGCAAACTCCCTCCAGAGGTTCAGTGAGGATCTCTGAATGATCCAATGTTGTTCTAAATGACTGGTAATGATAAATAGAATCCACCTATGTGTAATGAAGTCTCCGTATAAGGCCGGTTTCACACATCAGTGTTACCACGGACGTGTGGAACAAGGCCGTTTGGGGGCGGGGCATAGACCCATGTGTCACGGCCGTGTGACACGATGGGTGCTGTCCGTGTGCTATCCGTGGATCCACGGATAGCACACGGACAGCCTGTCACCGCATACTCACCTCGCTCCAGCGCTGACAGTTCCTCTCACTTCCGGGCCGCTCTTGGGCTCAGTGAAGTGAATATTCATGAGCCCTATTGAGCGGCACTGGAAGTGAGTGGAGCCGTCAGCGCTGAAGCGAGGCGAGTATAAAAATCTTTATTTTCAGGTTTTACACTTTTGTCAGTGGTCCATACACACGGATGTCACACTGTGAACATCCGTGTGCAGGACATTTGGACGTAAATGCGGTCCATAGCTCTGCATAAAAACAGACTTGTCGCCGTGTGGAGCACATGCGTGTCCGTGTGCTCCACACGGCGACAAGTCTGTTTTTATGCAGAGCTACGGACCGCATTTACACGGTCCGTGCGGAATCACGGATGTCTGCATGGGTCCATAGGGGAATGTGCGTTCCCGTATGTCCGTGCCTCCGGCATGAGTCGGCACGTACTGCTTATGTGCCGGAGGCACGGACATGTGAATGAGGCCTAAATGCACCTGCTCTGTGATAGTCTCAGGGTTCTGTTTCAAGTGCAGAGAGCATCATGAAGACCAAGGAACACACCAGGCAGGTCCGAGATACTGTTGTGGTGAAGTTGAAAGCCGGATTTGGATACAAAAAGATTTCCCAAGATTTAAACCTCTCAAGGAGCCACTGTGCAAGCGATCATATTGAAATGGAAGGAGTATCAGACAACTGCAAATCTACCAAGACCCGGCCGTCCCTCTAAACTTTCATCTCGAACAAGGAGAAGACTGATCAGAGATGCAGCCAAAAGGCCCATGATCCCTCTGGATGAACTGCAGAGATCTACAGCTGAGGTGGGAGAGTCTGTCCATAGGACAACAATCAGTCCTACACTGCACAAATCTGGCCTTTATGGAAGAGTGGCAAGAAGAAGCCATTTCTCAAAGATATTCCTAAAAAGTCTCCCCTGCAAACACTATGGACACAAGGACAGGAGTCATATACCTCCTTATGATTTAATGCGACCAGCTTAGTTGTTTCTCTGGTACTCTTCTCTGTTAATGATTATCCTTAAGTGACTCTTTGAGTTTTCTATAAACAATCCGATTTATCCTTCATTATACCTTGAATTGAATTTCCTTTACTACTGGATCGTCTCTGCATCTACCTATCTCAATTCTCTGAGTTTGTAAGCTCAATTCCCTGAGGAAGGCTCATGTTGAGCCGAACCGTGGGATGATTTCGTTTCTGTACAATAAAATTATCAGCACAAAGAAATACTTTTCCTTTTCATTTTTTCATATTTGAGTGTGCCGAGGCTAATCTAGTATTGCCTGGGAGACACCAAACATGTGGAATAAGGGGCTCTGCTCAGATGAAACCAAAATCAAACTTTTTGGCCACAATGCAAAACAATATGTTTGGTGTAAAAGCAACACAGATCATCACCCTCAAAACACCATCCCCACTGTCAAACATGGTGGTGGCAGCATCAAGGTTTGGGCCTGCTTTTCTTCAGCAGGGACAGGGAAGATGGTTAAAATTGATGGGAAGATGGACAGGGCCAAATACAGGACCATTCTGGAAGAAAACCTGTTGGGAGTCTGCAAAAGACCTGAGACTGGGACGGAGATTTATCTTCCAACAAGACAATGATCCCAAACATAAAGCAAAATCTACAATGGAATGGTGCAAAAATAAACGTCTCCAGGTGTTAGAATGGCCGAGTCACATCCAGACCTGAATCCAATGGAGAATCTGTGGAAAGAGCTGAAAACTGCTGATCACAAACGCCTCCATCCAACCTCACTGAGCTCCAGCTGTTCTGCAAGGAAGAATGGGCAAGAATTTCAGTCTCTCCATGTGCAAAACTAATAGAGACAAACCCCAAGAGACTGCAGCTGTAATCGCAGCACAAGGGGGCGCTACAAAGTATTAACTCAAGGGGCCGAATAATATTGTACGCCCCACTTTTCAGTTATTTGTTAAAAAAAGTTTAAAATATCCAATACATTTTGTTCCACTTCACGATTGTGTCCCACTTGTTGTTGATTCTTCATAAAAAAAAATTAGAATTTCTATCTTTATGTTTGAAGCCTGAAATGTGGCAAAAGGTTGAAAAGTTCAAGGGGGCCAAATACTTTCACAAGGGACTGTAGGTAAAAGTGAAAACCAAGTGCAAAACAGTGTGAATAACAGGGTACTTAGTTAATACGTTTTTTGCAAAAAATGTACCGAAGCTGTTCTTACCACACCAAGGTGACCCTTTATCAGAACAAAGTGAACATGCCTGTAGAACCGTGTTCACTCCACCAATGATCTATATCACAAAAATACACATTGTGTTCTGGCTCAGCTGTTAGTATCCATTTAGTCTCTTGCTATGCAAGATGGGAAGTTCCCCACCCCTTCCTAAATGAGCCAGGCACAAAAGTGCTGTTTCTGCCCTGTGCCCATACTGAAATCCGGCCCTGCTGAATCCTGCATCTTTGAGGTATGTTCACATGAGATCAGGTTTTAAATACGTTAGTTTTAGAGATCGTTCTGATATGAGTCAGCTTGGCGTGGTAGAACGGCTTCCGAATATTTTTTGCAAAAACATATTAACCCAGTAGCCTGTTATTGACACTATTTTTCACTTGCTTTTCACTTTTACCTATATAGCAGAGTATTTTAGATGTTTTTTATACTGTCTTTTTTGTGATATAGACCCCTGACAATCAGCGGTAACGGTAGAATCTCTTTGGCTGTCCCCCGACAATCGGTGGTAGCTGTGGGCTCTCTGGCTGGCCCTTGACAATATGCGGCAGCGGTGGAATCTCTCTGGTCGTCCCCGACAACCAGCAGTAGCTGTGGAATCTCTTTGGCTTTCCCTTGACAATTGGCAGTAGCCATGGGATCTTTCTGGCTGTCCCCAGACAATCAGCGGTAGCGGTGGGTTCTCTCTGGCCGTCCCCCTGACAATCGGTAGTAGGGGTGGGATCTCTCTGGCTGTTCCCTGACAATCGTCGGTAGCAGTGGGATCTTTCAAACTGTCCCCTGACAATCGGCCGTAGCGGTAGGCTCTCTCTGGCCGTCCCGACAATCGGTGTCAGCGATGGGATCTCTCTTCCGTCTCCTGACAATTGGTGGTGGCGGTGGGATCTCTCTGATGGTAGCAATGGGATCTCTCTGGCAGTCCCCCTGACAATCGACAGTAGGCAGCAGTGGGATCTCTGGCCATCCCCATGATAATCGGTGGTAGCGGTGGGCTCTCTGGCCGTCCCCTGACAATCGTCTGTAGTGGTGGCATCTCTCTGGCTGTCCCTCTGACAATCAGCGGTAGCAGTGGAATCTCTCTCGCCGTCCCCTGACAATCAATGGTAGCGGTGGGATCTCTTCTGGCCGTCCTTCTGACAATCAGTTGTAGCGGCGAAATCTCTCTGTCCCCTGACAATCGTTGGTAGCAGTGGGATCTCTCTGGTCGTCCCCCTGACAATCGTTGGTAGCTCGGTAGGATTTCTCTGGCAGTCCCCGTAACAATTGCTAGCAGCGGTGGGATCTCGCTGGCCAACCCCTGACAATCGGCGGTAGGCATCGGTGGCCTCTCTCTTGCTGTCCCCCTGACAATCGGCGGTAGCGGTTTGATCTCTCTGGCTGTCTCCTGACAATCGACGGTAGGCATCTGTGGGATCTCTCTGGCTGTCCACCTGACAATCGGCAGTAGCAGTGGGATCTCTGTGGCTGTCTTCCTGACAATTGTTATCATAGGTTGGATATCTCTGCTCGTCCCCTGATAATCAGTGGCAGTGATGGGATTTCTCTGGCCATTCCCTGACGAACCATGACTTGGTTGCGCCAATTTCTCTTTAGCATTCATTTTGTGAATCTGTAAAAATGAATCTAAACAACACTCTACCCGCGTTGCTTCACTTACTCCGCGTGTTACAGGGCAGAGCGGCGATACGATCTGGGTCCAGCAGTCGCGCACAATGAACACGGCAAAGATGTTTTCTAGGATTTATCAGTCACAAAGAATCAAAAGAAAATAAGACGGTAAATGAGAAGGAGACGCAAGGAGAACACTGATAAGTACGAAAAAACATGGCGGATTGAGAGTCCGGCAGCTGCTCATTCACAGGAGATACAGGCGCCATCTGCGGCTATATCAGGGGCTGTCACCAACTCTCTGCACGGACTATAGAGGGCGCCGCTCGCTAAGCATTAATAATGGGCAGATGAGGCTGGAGGTGACACCCTGGAGACCAGGCTGCCGTTCATAGTCAATCCTGAATGCTCTTCTTTAGATTTTGGCACTCACACCCCTTCATCACCAGGTCCAGTCGTGATTCAGTGAACAGAGATGGACGGCAGATGGCACCGTGCTCGGGTAGTTGTGCCCACCACAGGAACACAACAGAGCTTACGATTAGTCTCAGCCATGCCCGTCCCAGGCTCATGGTGAGCGCACGCAATATATAATGTATACAGGACCTGCAGCCACGGTGCGGAGGAGTAGGGTGATGGAGGATCCAGAGCTCATCCGCTGAGCTGTCTGCCTGCGTCGCTGGCTCCATGGCCGAGGACGGCCAGAACGAATAAATAATCAAATAGCAACACAATCTGCATTTAAAAATAAAATATAAATCATTGACATCGCCTCCTCTCTCCCTGGACACCGGCAGGGGCCCCGCTGTGCACCTCAGACAGTGGGGGGCGCCAGAGAGAGGAATGTGAACAGTTCCATTTACTAGAAAGTCCAGGAGTCTTTAAATCAATAAAATTAAATAATGTTCCCCTCCTGGGAGCGTCCCGAGAAGGCAAAGCTGCAGAGAAATCACTCAAATTTCTTTTTCAGTTTGTTCTGGAAAATGGCTGGTAAGATAGAGACCACGGCGAGGACCATAAGGACGATGACAGAGTTCCAGGACACTGCCTCCCCCGCCGTGGTCAGCTGGTACAGCGTTGTGCCGGCCTTAATGGCCACAAACGATGGAGGTGCCACTCCTGGAAGACAAAGAAAAATATTACAGGACGAGTTACCTCCTGTATTATAATCCAGAGCTGCACTCACTATTCTGCTGGTGCAGTCACTGTGTACATACATTACATTACTGATCCTAAGTTACCTCCTGTATTATACTCCAGAGCTGCACTCACTATTCTGCTTGTGCAGTCACTGTGTACATATATTACATTACTGATCCTGAGTTACCTTCTGTATTATACTCCAGAGCTGCACTCACTATTCTGCTGGTGCAATCACTGTGTACATACATTACATTACTGATCCTGAGTTACCTCCTGTATTATACTCCAGAGCTGCACTCGCTATTCTGCTGGTGCAATCACTGTGTAAATACATTACATTACTGATCCTGAGTTACCTCCTGTATTATACTCCAGAGCTGCACTCACTATTCTGCTGGTGCAGTCACTGTGTACATACATTACATTACTGATCCTGAGTTACCTCCTGTATTATACTCCAGAGCTGCACTCACTATTCTGCTGGTGCAGTCACTTTGTACATTCATTACTGATCCTGAGTTACCTCCTGTATTATACTCCAGAGCTGCACTCACTATTCTGCTGGTGCAGTCATTGTATACATACATTACATTACTGATCCCGAGTTACCTCCTGTATTATATTCCAGAGCTGCACTCACTATTCTGCTGGTGCAGTCACTGTGTACATACATTACATTACTGATCCTGAGTTACCTCCTGTATTATACTTCAGAGCTGCACTCACTATTCTGCTGGTGCAGTCACTGTGTACATACATTACATTACTGATCCTGAGTTACCTCCTGTATTATACTCCATAGCTGCACTCACTATTCTGCTGGTGCAGTCACTGTGTACATACATTACATTACTGATCCTGAGTTACCTCCTGTATTATACTCCAGAGCTGCACTCACTATTCTGCTGGTGCAGTCACTGTGTACATTCATTACTGATCCTGAGTCACCTCCTGTATTATACTCCAGAGCTGCACTCACTATTCTGCTGGTGCAGTCACTGTGTACATACATTACATTACTGATCCTGAGTTACCGCCTGTATTATACTCCAGAGCTGCACTCACTATTCTGCTGGTGCAGTCACTGTGTACATACATTACATTACTGATCCTGAGTTACGTCCTGTATTATACTCCAGAGCTGCACTCACTATTCTGCTGGTGCAGTCAGTGTGTACATACATTACTGATCCTGAGTTACGTCCTGTATTATACTCCAGAGCTGCACTCACTATTCTGCTGGTGCAGTCACTATGTACATACATTACATTACTGATCCTGAGTTACCTCCTGTATTATACTGCAGAGCTGCACTCATGATTCAGCTGGTGCAGTTACTGTACACACATGGATGCTGTACTACAGTGGTAGGATACAATCTCTCTCACCACTGGGGGGCGGTCAAGTTTCAGTTCTCACCTAGAAACGTTCCCAGGAAGAACACTTTGAGGGGGACGTTGATGACTGGGGACGTGATGTTGATGAACCAGTTCGGCAGGAACGGTGTTATCCGCAGGAAGATGATGTAATTGATGAGATGATCTCGGTGCCGATCAACCTGGAGGAAGAAATAACTAGAGGTGACCGATTATCAGGGATCACGTTACACAATAATCTGATTACAGGCGGCAAGGAAGGGCTCAGCATTCACACAGTGGTCAGTAGATCTGTTTGCTGTTAGTGAATAGGATCAGACCAGCGCTGGTTCTAGTTTTCGACATTTACCTGCTGTGACCATTTCACCGCCTTCTCAGTCAGATACTTGTAAACCATTGGTCGCCCAACAAGATACGACAACATGTAGCAAAATGAGGCGCCCAGACCGGAGCACTGGAAACAAGAGAGAAGACTTAAATGCACCCCTATCACATATAGAAGAACTCTCATCATCCCTGGCAATGACACAACTGAAGAGGACAAGACAGCGAACAAAAAAGAAGTCACAGCTAAGACACAATGCATCAAGAGAATAGTGAGTGCAGCTCTGGAGGTGACTGGAGGATAAGACACGATGTAACAGCAGAATACTAAATGCAGCTCTGGAGGTGACTGGAGGATAAGACACAATGTAACAGCAGAATAGTGACTACAGCTGACTGGAGGTTAAGACTGGAACTGTAGATATGAATTTGGGGGGGTGGGGGGGTTGACCTCCAACTGCAGCACTGCCACTGGTGGTGCCGCTGTTGTGGACACATATGGGCACTGCTGCTCCTTTCACCGTCTATGGGACAGTCCTGCTCCTACTGACATTAATAGAGGCAGCACCGCACATGTGTCCTCTCTTGGAGTGAAGCAGTGGTCACAAGACTCGGAGATCGGTAGGACCCCTCAATCAGATTTATCACCTAAGCGTAGGCAGCCAGGTTATTGATATGTACAGACTCATCTCCCATCCCCTACAGGGCAGTACTCACCAAACACACAAGGAACAGGGCCAGAGGGAAGGGGTAGAGGAACCCGGAGAGGATGCTGAGGAAGATTGAGCCGGGAATGGCGAAGGTCTGCAGGCTGTGTGTTCGTTAAGGAAAAGTCACATGATCACACACCGCGGCACACGCTCCATTCATTTTCACATCACGCTCAAAAATTCTGCGTCTGCCTTATATGTGTGAGGAGCATGCACCGCTGCAAAGCACAACCTACTGCAAAGGCCACGACGCCGCTGCAAAGCACAACTCACTGCAAAGGCTGATGCGTCTGCAAAGCAGAGAGGGCAACTGTTTATAGAAGAGCTGCAGCTGCAGTAAACTGAAGTGACCACCACAGTAATGAAGACAGTCCTTGTCACCCAGGACGGACAAGGGGATTTTGCGTGTTTGTGAAGGATACAAGATGTAGGTGGTGAAGTACGCCACTAACACCTCCACGTAGAAGGTGTCCTTGTATTTGGAGAGAACCTTCCCCAGCGCCTTGGCATCCTCCATGTCTCGGGGGATCTTTATCTTCTCACTTTCTTCCCTGAATAGTAAAATGTACATATTGTTTAGAATTAGATGGCGGCGCTGCAATGTTCCATGTAGTAGGAACGTCTCCTGGATTTGGCGCAGTCGCAGGTGGGGCTGACACTTACTCGCTCAGCTGTGGGAAATACTTGTAGACCAGGAACATGACGAAGGCGGCGGAGAGGAAGATGGACACGAGGATGAGGAGCGAAGTGCGGGCCGAGCCTCCTTCTGAGCGCGCCTTCCCTGCAACAGAGGAAACCAATGGTTAGTCAACCTACAATCCCAAACGGAGCCCCTGCGATCCACCCCACAGCAGACCCCCACAGTAGACCCCCTGCAAAGAAGTCCTTGCAACCTCCTGCCCACCCACAACCCGCAATACTCCTCAAGCAGTGGAGTCTCCAAACTCTTCCACCCCCCCAACATCAGAAAAGCCCCCCCCCCCCGCACCTCCTGCCCTCCCACAGCAGAAGAGCCCCCGCAACTTCTGCCCTCCCACAGCAAAAAAAGACCCCCCCCCGCAAGTCCCTCCTCCAGCAGAAGAGCCCCTGCAAATCCCCACCTTTTACAGCAGAGCCCCCACAAATCCCCACCACAGTGGATTCCCACAACCACCAGCAGCGGCTCCCTTTGGATAGGAGTTTTCTGCCTTGTCAGGAGCAGCCAATGGAATAAAACGATGTTTGGGTGAGCGCTGGGATATGAAGACAGCTACACTTCAACAAGTATTTTACCTGTAAGTTTATTGTTCAAATCACACTAGGTCCTCTCCCACAACATGTTTCGACGCTCAGGGCGTCTTCCTCAAGTGGGTCCACTTGAGGAAGACGCCCTGAGCGTCGAAACATGTTGTGGGAGAGGACCTAGTGTGATTTGAACAATAAACTTACAGGTAAAATACTTGTTGAAGTGTAGCCGTCTTCATATCCCAGCGCTCACCCAAACATCGTTTTATTCCATTGCCTGCATATCCATCTCCCTATGGGGAGAGCGGTGGAGCAGCTCCGGAGGAGAAGACAAATCTAACGGAGGAGAGGAAAACACGTGACGGATCACGTGCAATTACACAGGCGGACACCGAGGAAACAGGGAAAGAATTCCACACCGCATAGAGAGACCCCGTGCACTCACTACGTGAGCCCCCCTGTTGTGCGGACAGCACAACAGGAAAAGGTGAGTGTAACGGTGACTTAACAGAGGGTGGATATAAAACATAAAGCAGCGTGGCGCAACCAATTTCTATATCTCATTACATTGTCAGGAGCAGCGGCTGTTGCCATCATACATAAGATCTCTGCTTGCTGTCAGGCCACAGTGTCACCGCTCCTGTCCTAGTGCTGATCAGTTACACCGTATGACAACTCAGCAGCACAAACCTCTCCGCTGCTGATGGATCATTACAATGTATACACCGAGGACTGGCCACACTGGATACAATTGTAACAAACCCTCAGCATTGGGTTAGGAATGGTTTCCGGCTTTGGATACAAACAGGAACGTATCAATTCACTGACTGCAAGCGAAGATCTTGAAAATGGTGAAGAAGTGAAGCACAAAGTGAGCAGAACCGTCCATGGTCGGACGAGGAATCTTTCCGGTGACATCGTCAGTGCAGAATGTGATGAAATGTTGTGAAACACGGAAAGAATGATGCCACATCTTACACAAGACACAGAGTGAGTCCAGGGCCCTGCAACACGAGAGGCTGACAGCAGAGAGCAATCGCCTGAATCCAGCAGTCAGCCTCTCTAAGGCTGGCTCCACAGCTCGTTTTTGAGGATCTGCGTGTATCAGTTTTGAAATGGATAGAAAGGGATCCGTGTTGGCCTCCCATGTATCCCTATGGGCACGGATTGGTCCTATATGGCCATCTGTTTGTGTCAGACGCACAATTGAAGACTGTTCCGATTTTGGGCATTTAGGACAAAAATGGACACAAACGAATCTGGCACTGTCCGTGGCACATAACATGGGGGTCTATAGAGACTGATCCGGAAAAAAAAAAGGACCGCTTCCTGGATCCGGGTGCATAAGTGCCATCCTGTCCGCACAGATCCGTGCCTGTCCGCCTGGTCCTTCATATTAAAAGATCCACGTTTTCCTTTGCGTTTTGGAGAAAACGATCCAGTTTCATTATTTGTGTGAATTATTCTTGAAATGGGAGATTTTCCAATACCAACGGTGGAAGTGATTCCTCTTACAGTCAGACTTGTATGTTCATTAAGAGTAATAATCCTACACCTCTGCCGTGGAGTAACATCCATTATTACAGGCACAAATCACACTGAGAAAAAGTAACTAAACCACTCCTCACAGAAACAAGCTCTCACCTGAAGCTGAGGGGGCGCTAGCTGTTATTTTCTGACTAAAACCAGTCACACCACATTTTGTTACTCAAGGTTGTACACTCACCTGTTCACAGCAGTGAAAACTGGTTTGAATCACTGACTGGTAACCCCAACTTACAATTTTACTTACAAAAATGCTTTGTCCCAAAAAAAGTGTGAAACAGCTGAAAGTCTTACTAGATGGTGGCCCAATTCTAAAGCATCGGGTATTCTAGGCTGTGGACAGCACCGTGCACGCCGGGCGAGTGGACAGCACCGTGCACGGCGGGCGAGTGGACAGCACCGTGCACGGCGGGCGAGTGGACACACACACCTACACACAGACACCTACACACCTACTCACTACCCCCCCCGGTCTGACCCGGTCCAGCTGGAGCCCGGTGTTCCCGTCCTCGTCCGTGACTCTGCTCTGGGGCCAAATCCTCTTTCCCGGCTCGGCAGGGGGCGGCAGTGAGCACAGGAGCTGTCTTCAGGCTCTCTGCTCCCCAGCTTTCTGCTCTCTGGCACCCCCTCTGCTCTCTGCCCGGCTGCAGTGTGACAGCGGGGCCATGAAAACACAATCACAGGCTTTTCCCTAGCAACAGCAGCAGCAACGGCCACCGCAAGAATTCTTTCCATTGCGCAAGCGCGGCCCGGGGCTGACAGCGCGAGAGAGAGCGGTAACACCGGGGGGAGAGGAAGATGGTGGATGGCAGCGGAAAACTGAGGTGGATCCGGGAGCAGATGGGCAAGAGAAGGCAGTAGGTCATGTATGGGGCGGAGGAGGGAGAGAGGGTGGTGGGCAGACAGGAGGCCGTTATGCTGGAGGACGTGGCCTGTCATGGTGGAGAGCTCAAGAGGGGCCCCTTGGCTTGTCATGGAGGGAGAGCTCAGGGGGGGATCATGTGGACGACCCAGAAGGGGAGCAGACAGGTGAGCGGAGGAGACAGGGGAAGGCGGGTGTAATGTGCGGAGAGGAGAGGCGCTGTGACGCTGCGCTCACTGGTTACTGCAGCTGGCGGCGACCAATGAGCACTGGCGCGCGATTTTCGGCCTCAGACACACACGATTAGGCAATTATATAGTAGATATCTACAGCAGTGCCAGTATTCAGAGGGGTCCGGAGGGAGGTGGTGGGACACGCTCCTGCGGCGGTCCGGAGGGAGGGGGTGGGACACGCCCCTGCGGCGGTCCGGAGGGAGGGGGTGGGACACGCCCCTGCGGCGGTCCGGAGGGAGGGGGTGGGACACGCCCCTGCGACGGTCCGGAGGGAGGGGTGGGACACGCCCCTGCGACGGTCCGGAGGGAGGGGGTGGGACACGCCCCTGCGACGGTCCGGAGGGAGGGGGTGGGACACGCCCCTGCGACGGTCCGGAGGGAGGGGGTGGGACACGCCCCTGCGACGGTCCGGAGGGAGGGGGTGGGACACGCCCCTGCGACGGTCCGGAGGGAGGGGGTGGGACACGCCCCTGCGGCGGTCCGGAGGGAGGGGTTGGGACACGCCCCTGCGGCGGTCCGGAGGGAGGGGTTGGGACACGCCCCTGCGGCGGTCCGGAGGGAGGGGTTGGGACACGCCCCTGCGGCGGTCCAGAGGGAGGGGTTGGGACACGCCCCTGCGGCGGTCCAGAGGGAGGGGTTGGGACACGCCCCTGCGGCGGTCCAGAGGAGGGGTTGGGACACGCCCCTGCGGCGGTCCAGAGGGAGGGGGTGGGACACGCCCCTGCGGCGGTCCAGAGGGAGGGGGTGGGACACGCTCCTGCGGCGGTCCAGAGGGAGGGGGTGGGACACGCTCCTGCGGCGGTCCAGAGGGAGGGGGTGGGACACGCTCCTGCGGCGGTCCAGAGGGAGGGGGTGGGACACGCTCCTGCGGCGGTCCAGAGGGAGGGGGTGGGACACGCTCCTGCGGCGGTCCAGAGGGAGGGGGTGGGACACGCTCCTGCGGCGGTCCAGAGGGAGGGGGTGGGACACGCTCCTGCGGCGGTCCAGAGGGAGGGGGTGGGACACGCTCCTGCGGCAGTCCAGAGGGAGGGGGTGGACACGCTCCTGCGGCGGTCCAGAGGGAGGGGGTGGGACACGCTCCTGCGGCGGTCCAGAGGGAGGGGGTGGGACACGCTCCTGCGGCGGTCCAGAGGGAGGGGGTGGGACACGCTCCTGCGGCGGTCCAGAGGGAGGGGGTGGGACACGCTCCTGCGGCGGTCCAGAGGGAGGGGGTGGGACACGCTCCTGCGGCGGTCCAGAGGGAGGGGGTGGGACACGCTCCTGCGGCGGTCCAGAGGGAGGGGGTGGGACACGCTCCTGCGGCGGTCCAGAGGGAGGGGGTGGGACACGCTCCTGCGGCGGTCCAGAGGGAGGGGGTGGGACACGCTCCTGCGGCGGTCCAGAGGGAGGGGGTGGGACACGCTCCTGCGGCGGTCCAGAGGGAGGGGGTGGGACACGCTCCTGCGGCGGTCCAGAGGGAGGGGGTGGGACACGCTCCTGCGGCGGTCCAGAGGGAGGGGGTGGGACACGCTCCTGCGGCGGTCCAGAGGGGGAGGGGGTGGGACACGCTCCTGCGGCGGTCCAGAGGGAGGGGGTGGGACACGCTCCTGCGGCGGTCCAGAGGGAGGGGGTGGGACACGCTCCTGCGGCGGTCCAGAGGGAGGGGGTGGACACGCTCCTGCGGCGGTCCAGAGGGAGGGGGTGGGACACGCTCCTGCGGCGGTCCAGAGGGAGGGGGTGGGACACGCTCCTGCGGCGGTCCAGAGGGAGGGGGTGGGACACGCTCCTGCGGCGGTCCAGAGGGAGGGGGTGGGACACGCTCCTGCGGCGGTCCAGAGGGAGGGGGTGGGACACGCTCCTGCGGCGGTCCAGAGGGAGGGGGTGGGACACGCTCCTGCGGCGGTCCAGAGGGAGGGGGTGGGACACGCTCCTGCGGCGGTCCAGAGGGAGGGGGTGGGACACGCTCCTGCGGCGGTCCAGAGGGAGGGGGTGGGACACGCTCCTGCGGCGGTCCAGAGGGAGGGGGTGGGACACGCTCCTGCGGCGGTCCAGAGGGAGGGGTGGGACACGCTCCTGCGGCGGTCCGAGGGAGGGGTGGGACACGCTCCTGCGGCGGTCCGAGGGAGGGGGTGGGACACGCTCCTGCGGCGGTCCAGAGGGGGGGGTGGGACACGCTCCTGCGGCGGTCCGGAGGGGAGGGGGTGGGACACGCTCCTGCGGCGGTCTGAGGGGGGGGGTGGGACACGCTCCTGCGGCGGTCCGGAGGGGGGGGTGGGACAGCTCCTGCGGCGGTCGCAGGGGGGGGGGTGGGACATGCTCCTGCGGCGGTCTGGAGGGGGGGGTGGGACAGCTCCTGCGCGGTCCGGGTGGGGGGGTGGGACAGCTCCTGCGGCGGCCCGAGAGGGGGGGGTGGGACATGCTCCTGCGGCGGTCTGGAGGGGGGGGTGGGACATGCTCCTGCGGCGGTCCTGGAGGGGGGGGGTGGGACATGCTCCTGCGGCGGTCTGGAGGGGGGGGTGGGACATGCTCCTGCGGCGGTCGGAGGGGGGGGTGGGACATGCTCCTGCGGCGGTCGGAGGGGGGGGTGGGACATGCTCCTGCGGCGGGTCTGGAGGGGGGGGTGGGACATGCTCCTGCGGCGGTCTGGGGGGGTGGGTGGGACATGCTCCTGGGCGGTCGGGTTGGGGGGGGGGGGGACACGCTCCTGCGGCGGTCTGGAGGGGGGGGGGTGGGACATGCTCTCCTGCGGCGGCCCTGGAGGGGGGGGGGGGGGGGACATGCTCCTGCGGCGGTCTGGAGGGGGGGGGGTGGGACATGCTCCTGCGGCGGTCTGGAGGGGGGGTGGGGACATGCTCCTGCGGCGGTCTGGAGGGGGGTGGGACATGCTCCTGCGGCAGTCTGGAGGGGGGGGGGTGGGACATGCTCCTGCGGCGGTCTGGAGGGGGGGGGTGGGACATGCTCCTGCGGCGGTCTGGAGGGGGGGGGGTGGGACATGCTCCTGCGGCGGTCTGGAGGGGGGGGGTGGGACATGCTCCTGCGGCGGTCTGGAGGGGGGGGTGGGACATGCTCCTGCGGCGGTCTGGAGGGGGGGGGTGGGACATGCTCCTGCGGCGGTCTGGGGGGGGGTGGGTGGGACATGCTCCTGCGGCGGTCTGGGGTGGGGGGGGGGGGGGACGGACATGCTCCTGCGGGCGTCTGGAGGGGGGGGGGTGGGACATGCTCCTGCGGCGGTCTGGATGGGGGGGGGGGGGGTGTCGCGGGGGGGGGGGGGGGCGGGACATGCTCCTGCGGCGGTCTGGAGGGGGGGGGGGGTGGGGGGAGGGGTGGGACATGCTCCTGCGGCAGTCGGGGGGGGGGGGGGGACATGCTCCTGCGGCGGTTGGAGGGGGGGGGTGGCTTGACATGCTCTGCTTATCGGAGGGGGAGGGTGACACGCGCGCCTCTGCGTACCTGGACAATGGTATGCTTGCCGAGAGCGCCACCTGCTGGGGGTGGCCGGGCGGCACATAAGCCCTGCGGCAGTCTGGAGGGGGGGGTGGGACATGCTCCTGCGGCAGTCTGGGGGGGGGTGGGTGGGACATGCTCCTGCGGCGGTCTGGATGTGGGGGGGGGGGGGGGACGGACATGCTCCTGCGGTGGTCTGGAGGGGGGGGGGTGTGGGACATGCTCCTGCGGCGGTCTGGAGGGGGGGGGGGCGGGACATGCTCCTGCGGCGGTCTGGAGGGGGGGGGGGGTGGGACATGCTCCTGCGGCGGTCTGGAGGGGGGGGGGGGTTGGTTCTCTCCTGCAGCTCATCTATTACTCGCCCCAGCAGGGTGTCCCTGAGCACACCCGGCGCCTCCTGTCATTACCACATATTATTATAGCTTCTGCAGGAGATGGCGCCACCTGCTGGGGGTTGTAGTCCGGGCACGGCACCATATAAGCCCCCCAGTCCCGGCCAGACAGGGGTCATCATCCACAGACCCCGGACCGAGGCCTCCACATTAATCCTGGCCGGGCGGAGTATGACATCACACCTGTGACATCACACCTGTGATTATCCCCGCGGGGGGGGGCTCCTCACCTTGGATCTCATCCTCTCTATCCGGTCTCCGCTCCGCCGTCGTGGCGGTTCCTGCGCTCCGAGCTCTGGCCATGACGGTGGAGAAGGCGCCCGGCAGCCGGTGAGGAGTTCACAGTCTGACTACAGACACTTCCGCCTCCGCCAGAGCTCACAGCGCCGGCGTCAGGAGAGCGCATGCGCGGCCATCACCATAGTAACGGGGAAGAACCCGGATGTCCTGTAGACTCTCTGTGTGCGGAAGTTACTCTATGGTGCAGGAGTCACCTTGTGCCGCGTGGAGCTGCAGGGAAGGGGCGGTACCTGTGACGTCGGCTCTGGGGATGGGCGGGACCTATGTCCTCTGGGGAGGGGAAGGATCTGTGATGTCAGTTCTGTGGGGGGGCGGAACCTGTGACGTCAGCTTCGGGGAGGGCGTGACCTGTGACGTCAGCTCCGGGGAGGGCGTGACCTGTGACGTCAGCCTCGGGGAGGGGCGGGACCTATGAGCTCAGCAGTAGGCAGGGGTGGTACATGTGACCTCAGCACTGGGCAGGGGTGGTACATGTGACCTCATCACTGGGCAGGGGTGGTACATGTGACCTCATCACTGGGCAGGGGTGGTACATGTGACCTCAGCACTGGGCAGGGGTGGTACATGTGACCTCATCACTGGGCAGGTGTGGTACATGTGACCTCAGCTCTGGGCAGGGGTGGTACATGTGACCTCAGCACTGGGCAGGGGTGGTACATGTGACCTCAGCTCTGGGCAGGGGTGGTACATGTGACCTCAGCACTGGGCAGGGGTGGTACATGTGACCTCAGCAGTAGGCAGGGGTGGTACATGTGACCTCAGTGCTGGGCAGGGGTGGTACATGTGGCTCAGTGCTGGGCAGGGGTGGTACATGTGACCTCATCACTGGGCAGGGGTGGTACATGTGACCTCATCACTGGGCAGGGGTGGTACATGTGACCTCATCACTGGGCAGGGGTGGTACATGTGACCTCAGCAGTAGGCAGGGGTGGTACATGTGACCTCAGCGCTGGGCAGGGGTGGTACATGTGACCTCAGCAGTAGGCAGGGGTGGTACATGTGACCTCAGCACTGGGCAGGGGTGGTACATGTGACCTCAGCAGTAGGCAGGGGTGGTACATGTGACCTCAGCACTGGGCAGGGGTGGTACATGTGACCTCAGTGCTGGGCAGGGGTGGTACATGTGACCTCAGCAGTAGGCAGGGGTGGTACATGTGACCTCAGCACTGGGCGGGGGTGGTACATGTGACCTCATCACTGGGCAGGGGTGGTACATGTGATCTCAGCGTTGAGCAGGGGCGGGATCTGTGGCCTCAGCACTGGGCAGGGGTGGTACATGTGACCTCAGCACTGGGCAGGGGTTGTACATGTGACCTCATCACTGGGCAGGGGTGGTACATGTGACCTCAGCACTGGGCAGGGGTGGTACATGTGACCTCAGTGCTGGGCAGGGGTGGTACATGTGACCTCAGCAGTAGGCAGGGGTGGTACATGTGACCTCATCACTGGGCAGGGGTGGTACATGTGACCTCATCACTGGGCAGGGGTGGTACATGTGGCTCAGCACTGGGCAGGGGTGGTACATGTGACCTCATCACTGGGCAGGGGTGGTACATGTGACCTCATCACTGGGCAGGGGTGGTACATGTGACCTCATCACTGGGCAGGGGTGGTACATGTGGCCTCAGCGTTGAGCAGGGGCGGGATCTGTGGCCTCAGCACTGGGCAGGGGTGGTACATGTGACCTCAGCATTGGGCAGGGGTGGTACATGTGACCTCATCATTGGGCAGGGGTGGTACATGTGACCTCAGCACTGGGCAGGGGTGGTACATGTGACCTCAGTGCTGGGCAGGGGTGGTACATGTGACCTCAGCAGTAGGCAGGGGTGGTACATGTGATCTCAGCGTTGAGCAGGGGCGGGATCTGTGGCCTCAGCACTGGGCAGGGGTGGTACATGTGACCTCAGCACTGGGCAGGGGTGGTACATGTGACCTCAGCACTGGGCAGGGGTGGTACATGTGACCTCATCACTGGGCAGGGGTGGTACATGTGACCTCATCACTGGGCAGGGGTGGTACATGTGACCTCAGCACTGGGTAGGGGTGGTACATGTGACCAGTGCTGGGCAGGGGTGGTACATGTGACCTCAGCAGTAGGCAGGGGTGGTACATGTGACCTCATCACTGGGCAGGGGTGGTACATGTGACCTCATCACTGGGCAGGGGTGGTACATGTGGCTCAGCACTGGGCAGGGGTGGTACATGTGACCACATCACTGGGCAGGGGTGGTACATGTGACCTCATCACTGGGCAGGGGTGGTACATGTGACCTCATCACTGGGTAGGGGTGGTACATGTGACCTCATCACTGGGCAGGGGTGGTACATGTGACCTCATCACTGGGCAGGGGTGGTACATGTGACCTCATCACTGGGCAGGGGTGGTACATGTGGCCTCAGTGCTGGGCAGGGGTGGTACATGTGACCTCAGCAGTAGGCAGGGGTGGTACATGTGACCTCATCACTGGGCAGGGGTGGTACATGTGACCTCATCACTGGGCAGGGGTGGTACATGTGGCTCAGCACTGGGCAGGGGTGGTACATGTGACCTCATCACTGGGCAGGGGTGGTACATGTGACCTCATCACTGGGCAGGGGTGGTACATGTGACCTCATCACTGGGCAGGGGTGGTACATGTGACCTCATCACTGGGCAGGGGTGGTACATGTGACCTCATCACTGGGCAGGGGTGGTACATGTGACCTCATCACTGGGCAGGGGTGGTACATGTGGCCTCATCACTGGGCAGGGGTGGTACATGTGGCCTCAGCGTTGAGCAGGGGCGGGATCTGTGGCCTTAGTTTTGCGCAGCGGTGGGATTTATAGCAACAGAGAAAATCATTTCAGTAATCCCACATAATACTGTCAGTTGTAGTTCAGCGACAGCCGTAAACACCTGTATCTTTAACCCCTTCCTACCGTGACCGGTGTTCATTTTCCATTTTTCCTTCTTCCCAGAGCGGCGACTTTCTTCTTTTCTGCCCCTATAACTGGGTGACAATCTGCATTTTGCACTTGTATATGAGGCTGTTCACTTTACCATAAAATGTACTGAAAACTGGTGAAATGTTGAGTGAGACAACGGCGAGGCTGCACTCACTGATATCAGCCTCACCCTCGTGATAAGGACTTTACCTGATGAGCCCAATCACAGGAAAACATCATAATATTACACAGCTGCAGGCTTCAAGTGATACGGGAAAGAAAAAGCCTCTGCTGCCGTGAAGCGTCGTATATAGAGGAACGTCAGGACAAGGTGTGAAAACATCAGATATAATAACATTTATTCATTTACATAGCGCTATTAATTCCATAGCACATATACAGTATATATATATGTGTGTGTGTATTTGAAATCCTCATGTTGTGTGTCATAACAGTGGCAGTATAAATCTTCGCAATCTCTCTCTATACATGACAAATTGTACTTTAAGGGATGTATAGTGCATATGTCGCCAAAGTATATGACCATATATCACACAGCAGCGCCTCCGAAAAGTCTGTACAGTATGTGCGGGCACTTCCTTTGCGGACGCCCAAGCGCCCTGTGCGTTGTGACGTCATGACGTTCTCGTATGTTAGGCTATGATTTAATGCTGCGTACTTAGCCCTGGCGGAGACATGGCTGCTCAGAGGCGCTGTTCTCCTTGGGGTGACGCTGAGGTGATGGACCTCATCAAGGTCCTGGACCACCACGATTATTGGTGTGAGCAGCATTAGGACCATCCTGTGCTGCATAAGCAGGCAGTACTGCGGAAGGTATGATATGGATAATATTGAGTAATATTAAGCAGTGTATGTATCGGCACTCAGCCCCCCTTATGTGTTCATGTCAATTAAGTATATACTCCTTTGTCTCTCCTCAACATGTACATCGCAGACTGTGGAGAAGGCTGGGAGTGGAGCGCAGCAGCACTCAGATCCGCAAAAAGATAGCGGATCTGAGGTACAAGACCCCGGAACGTATCCAGACCATCCAGGAGCGGATCCAGAGTCTTCGTGGTGAGTGCTGGTGAATCCCCATATCTGAAGATTTAATAATGCTTGTACTAAAAATTATAAAACATCAAACATATCCAATGGGAGTGGGTCTCATAGTGTCACTTAAGTGATGCTGTTAATGGCTGGTCAGTGTTCATGTGCTGTGG
The DNA here is from genome assembly GCA_033576535.1 of Allobates femoralis. Lineage (NCBI taxonomy): Eukaryota > Metazoa > Chordata > Amphibia > Anura > Aromobatidae > Allobates > Allobates femoralis. The sequence continues at coordinate 35,129,658 of JARQOC010000010.1, forward strand.
GTGCAGAGAGGGGCATGAAGGCCCAGGCCACAGGCATGCTTTCTGCATTTCACACCCTTGACCTTTGTGTTTAAGCAGACCCAAACCACATAGAACTGTGTATTCTGCAGCAACACAGCATGGGCACCTTCCCCTAATGAAGGTGCAGTTGTCACCCACACAGAGACTATGCCCGTACTTTATGCCCTTTTTCCACCCATCATCTGCTTACCGTTCCACACAATTTGTCCTGTCTTTGACAGTCACACAGCCCCGGTCAATGGGGGCCCTATCAGCAAATCAGTAGCCCGTTATCATGTATATATGTCGTAGGTGTATGGTGACACAAGGTACACAATGTTCTTTAAGTCAAGTGGTGTACATGTTGGCATATGGCAAACAACCCACATCCAAATGGTGTTGGCAAACCCCCTTGAGCTAGGCCGTCTTTGTGTACTGGCGGGTCATGAACACATATAGCCACCACAAACCATGACCTACAGTACTCTCCACATGTGTGTCCTGGGTGGCGCATACAGTCCCAGTGTTGTGAAATGTATTATTGGCTAACCAGAATATGAAACACATGACATGATTCCTGGCTCTGCCCACTAGATTGCGTTTCCACATAATATTTTATGGCCCGCGACCATCTCCGTGGCGTTGCTGTTGCTTTGTCTGGTGCATGTGTTGATGTTTGTTTTTTGTTTTTCAGCTGTTGATCAGCCCCGTGCTGCGTCTCCACAACCAGCTCACCCCCCTCCACAAGAGGCCAGTCCACCGGCTTCTGCCTCATCAGGCCCCGATGTGCCTTCCGAGGAGGCAGCACCACCCTCATTAGCTGCCTCACAGGCGAGAGCTGCCTCTCCACTGCCTGCTGCCTCAAGCATGGGATGGGATGACCTTGGTGAGGGCACACCACCTCCTCCATCTACCCCTTCGCCAGATGTTGTCATCTCCATTGGCTCACCCCAGGGAGGATTCTCTACCGGACCTGACAGTCCAAGAGAGGTTGGCTCACCAATAGGTACGTGTAGCCCATCTAATGAGGTTAACAACATTGTTTATGGACACATGCTTTCTGTGTTGTGATATGTTTTTTTCTGGTCTACATAGGCAGTCGAGCTTCGACACTAGGGTGAGCCATCAGCAACTCGCCATCACCAGACCGCGAGGGTCAGGATGACTCCCCAAATTCACCTAGTGGAACAATACAGCAATGAGCATTGTACTGACATTTGCCTTTTCCCTCCACAGGACGTCCTTCCTTGGGTTGTAGGAGGATAGTTCTGGCTCACTACCAACAAAGTAGGTGCTCAGGTACAAAACAGTCAGATATAAAATATAAATGACCTGGCACTCATTTGGAAATAAAGAAAAATGGAGAAAAGATTCTTTATGTGTCCTTTTAACCCCTTCAGGACCCAGCCTATTTTGACCCTAAAGACCTTGGCATTTTTTGCAATTCTGACCAGTGTCCCTTTATGAGGTTATATCTCTGGAACGCTTCAACCGATCCTAGCGATTCTGAGATTGTTTTTTCGTGACACATTGGGCTTCATGCTAGTATTAAATTTAAGTCGATAATTTTTGTGTTTATTTGTGAAAAAATCAAAAATATGGCAAAAATTTTGAAAATTTCACAATTTTCACATTTTTTTTTTTTTTCTGATAAACCAGAGAGATATGTGACAGAAAAAAGTTATTAAATAATATTTCCCACATGTCTACTTCACATCAGCACAATTTTGGAAAAAAAAAAATTTTTTGGTAGGACGTTATAAGGGTTGAAAGTTCATGAGCAATTTTTCATTTTTCAACCAAAATTTACAAAACCATTTTTTTTAGTGACCACATCACATTTGAAGTCCTTTTGAGGGGTGTACATGACAGAAAACACCCAAAAGTGACACCATTCCAAAAACTGTACCCTCAAGCTACTCAAAACTATATTCAAGAAGATGATTAACGCTTCCGGTGCTTCACAGGACCTAAGGCAAAGTGGAAACAAAAAATGGATATTTTAATTTTTTTCTCAAAAATGTTCTTTTAGCCTCAATTCTTTCATTTTCACATAGGCAACGGGATAAAATGGATCTTAAAATGTGTTGTGCAAATTCTCCCGAGTACACAGATACCTCATATATGGTCATAAACCACTGTTTGGGTGCACGGCAGGGCTCAGAAGGGAAGGAGCGCAATTTGAATTTTGGAGCTAATTTTACATCCAAAAAGTGAAATGGCGCTCCTTCCCTTCTGAGCCCTGCTGTGTGCCCAAACAGTGGTTTATGACCACATATAAGGTATCGGTGTACTCAGGAGAAATTGCCCAACAAATTTTAGGATGAATTTTATGCTGTTGCCATGTGAAAACGAAAAAATTTAGGCTAAAAAAAAATTTTTGTGAAAAAAAAAGTACTATTTCATTTTCACAGATCAATTTGTAAAGCACCTGGGGGTTCAATATGCTCACTACCCATCTAGATATGCTCCCTGGGGGGTCTAGTTTCCAAAATGGGGTCACTTGTGGGGGAGCTCCAATGTTTAGGCACACAGGGGCTCTCCAAAAGCGACATGGTGTCCGCTAACAATTTGAATAAAAATCAGCTCAAATTGTTAGCTGTCACCATGTTGCGTTTGGTGAGCCCCTGTGTGCCTAAACATTGGGGCTCCGCAACAAGTGACCCCATTTTGGAAACCAGACCCCCCAGGGAACGTATTTAGATGCATAGTGAGTACTTTGAACCCCCAGGTGCTTCACAAATTCATCCATAAAAATGAAAAAGCACTTTTTTTTTCCACAAAAATTTCTTTTTTCATTATTACGGACCAATTTGTGAAGCACCTGGGGGTTCAAAGTGCTCAGTATGCAGCTACATATGTTCCCTGGGGGGTCTAGTTTCCAAAATGGGGTCACTTGTGGGGGAGCTCCAATGTGGAGACTCACAGGGGCTCTCCAAACACGACATGGTGTCCGCTAACAATTTGAATGCAAAATGAGCTCAAATTGTTAGCGGACACCATGTTGCGTTTGGTGAGCCCCTGTGTGCCTAAACATTGGAGCTCCCCCACAAGTGACCCCATTTTGGAAACTAGACCCCCCAGGGAACGTATCTAGATGCATAGTGAGTACTTTGAACCCCCAGGTGCTTCACAAATTCATCCATAAAAATGAAAAAGCACTTTTTTTTTCCACAAAAATTTCTTTCTCATTATTACAGACCAATTTGTGAAGCACCTGGGGGTTCAAAGTGCTCACTATGCAGCTACATATGTTCCCTGGGGGGTCTAGTTTCCAAAATGGGGTCACTTGTGGGGGAGCTCCAATGTGGAGACGCACAGGGGCTCTCCAAACACGACATGGTGTCCGCTAACAATTTGAATGCAAAATGAGCTCAAATTGTTAGCGGACACCATGTTGTGTTTGGTGAGCCCCTGTGTGCCTAAACATTGGAGCTCCCCCACAAGTGACCCCATTTTGGAAACTAGACCCCCCAGGGAACGTATCTAGATGCATAGTGAGCACTTTGAACCCCAGGTGCTTCACAAATTGATCTGTAAAAATGAAAAAGTACTTGTTTTCCGCAAAAAAAATTTTATTCCATTAATTTGTGAAGCACCTGGGGGGTCAATATGCTCACTATCCATCTAGATAAGTTCCCTGGGGGGTCTAGTTTCCAAAATGGGGTCACTTGTGGGGGAGCTCCAATGTTTAGGCACACAGGGGCTCTCCAAAAGCGACATGGTGTCCGCTAACAATTTGAATAAAAATCAGCTCAAATTGTTAGCTGTCACCATGTTGCGTTTGGTGAGCCCGTGTGCCTAAACATTGGGGCTCCGCAACAAGTGACCCCATTTTGGAAACTAGACCCCACAGGGAACGTATCTAGATGCATAGTGAGCACTTTGAACCCCCAGGTGCTTCACAAATTGATCTGTAAAAATGAAAAAGTACTTGTTTTCCGCAAAAAAAAATTTTTTCCATTAATTTGTGAAGCACCTGGGGGGTCAATATGCTCACTATCCATCTAGATATGTTCCCTGGGGGGTCTAGTTTCCAAAATGGGGTCACTTGTGGGGGAGCTCTAATGTTTAGGCACACAGGGGCTCTCCATATGCGACATGGTGTCCGCTAACAATTGGAATTGTTAGCGGACACCATGTTGCGTATGGAGAGCGTCTGTGTGACTAAACATTAGAGCTCCCCCACAAGTGACCCCATTTTGTAAACTAGACCCCCCAAGGAATGTATCTAGATGCATAGTGTGCACTTTGAACCTCCAGGTGCTTCACAAATTGATCTGTAAAAATGAAAAAATAATTTTTTTGTGGAAAAAAAAGTACTTTTTTATTTTTATGGATCAATTTGTGAAGCACTTGAGGGTTCAAAGTGCTCACTATGCATCTAGATACGTTCCTTGGGGGGTCTAGTTTCCAAAATGGGGTCACTTGTGGGGGAGCTCCAATGTGTAGACACACAGGGGCTCTCCATACGCAACCTGGTGTTTGCCAACAATTGGAATTGTTAGCGGACACCAGGTCGCGTATGGAGAGCCCCTGTGTGCCTAAACATTGGAGCTCCCCCACAAGTGACCCCATTTTGGAAACTAGACCCCCCAGGGAACATATCTAGATGCACAGTGAGCACTTTGAACCACCATGTGCTTCACAAATTGAGACGTATAAATGAATAAAGAAACTTTTTGTGAAAAAACATACTAGTCTAGTAGTTGCAATTCGCAGCATAGGGGACCCATGGGGCTCTGCCATATTTTTGGTCCAGCCAGGTACAACTTGGCAGCTACGGACTGCCACCAGGCCCCAGCTGCTTCGTCATACCTGGCTGGAACCAAAAATACAACGAAGCCTATTTTTTTTTTTATTTCTAGAATTATTTCTAGAAAAAAAATGACATAGGGCTCCGCCATATTTTTGGTCCAGCCAGGTACAACTTGGCAGCTACGGACTGCCACCAGCCCCCAGCTGCCTCGTCATACCTGGCTGGAACCAAAAATACAGCGAAGCCTATTTTTTTTTTATTTCTAGAATTATTTCTAGAAAAAAAAATTACGTGGGGCTCCGCCATATTTTTGGTCCAGCCAGGTACAACTAGGCAGCTGGGGGCTGGAATCCTCAGCATAGAGAGGCCCAAGCGTTCTGGGCCCCCCATGCTGCGAATTGCAGCCCGCAGCCGCCCCAGAAAATGGCGCATTCATTGAAGCGCCATTTTCTGGCGCTGTACCCACGCTCTTCCAGTTGCCCTGGTGCCGGTGGCTAACTGGGTAATAAAGGGGTTAATGCCAGCTTTTTATTGGCAGCTGGCACTAAGCCCGAGATTCATAATATAGGGCCAATGTTAGACCCGCCATTAGGAATCTCTAGTACGGTAAATAGTCAATAAATACACACAGAGAAAAATCTTTTTATTTGAAAAAAAAACACAGACACAATTCGGACTCCATCTTTATTATAAAAAGATCCGACGTAGTCCACAACGAAGGTCCCACGACGCTCGATCGCTCCGACGTAGTCCATAACGAAGGTCCCACGACGTTTGATTGTCTCCGACGTAGTCCACAACGAAGGTCCCACGACGCTCGATCACCTTTGCTTTCAGATCGCTACTCTGGAGCCCGATCCGCCAGCATGGTGATCGAGCTGCAGAAAGTGATCTGACACCCCGGGCGCAGTGACCCATTATGTGCATCACTGCGCCTGTGCTGCCAGATCACTTTCCGCAGCTCGATCCCCATGCATGGGGATCGAGCTGCGGAAAGCGATCTGGCAGCACAGGCGCATTGACCCACTATGTGCATCACTGCGTCCGGGCTGTCAGATTGCTTTCTGCAGCTCGATGCCCATGCAGGGAGATCGGCTGCAGAGCAGCGATCTAAGAGCCTGGGCGCAGTGACCCACTATGTGCATCACTGCGCCTGGGCTGCCAGATCGCTTTCCGCAGCTCGATCCCCATGCATGGGGATCGAGCTGCGGAAAGCGATCTGGGAGCACAGGCGCATTGACCCACTATGTGCATCACTGCGTCCGGGCTGTCAGATTGCTTTCTGCAGCTCGATGCCCATGCAGGGAGATCGGGCTGCAGAGCAGCGATCTAAGAGCCTGGGCGCAGTGACCCACTATGTGCATCACTGCGCCTGGGCTGCCAGATCGCTTTCCGCAGCTCGATCCCCATGCATGGGGATCGAGCTGCGGAAAGCGATCTGGCAGCACAGGCGCATTGACCCACTATGTGCATCACTGCGTCCGGGCTGTCAGATTGCTTTCTGCAGCTCGATGCCCATGCAGGGAGATCGGGCTGCAGAGCAGCGATCTAAGAGCCTGGGCGCAGTGACCCACTATGTGCATCACTGCGCCCGGGCTGTTAGATAGCTTCCTGCAGCTCGATCCCCATGCATGGGGATCGAGCTGCGGAAAGCGATCTGGCAGCCCAGGCGCAGTGATGCACATAGTGGGTCACTGCGCCCGGGGTGTCAGATCACTTTCTGCAGCTAGATCCTCAGAATCCAGCTGTAGAAAGTGATCTGACAGATCCAGTACAGTGATCCACAGTGATCACATAATGGTCACTGTGGATCACTGTGCTGGATCTGTCAGATCACTTCCTACAGCTGGATCCTCAGGATCCAGCTGTAGAAAGTGATCTGACAGATCCAGTACAGTGATCCACAGTGATCACATAATGGTCAATGTGGATCACTGTACTGGATCTGTCAGATCACTTCCTACAGCTGGATCCTCAGGATCTAGCTGTAGAAGTCATCTGACAGCTCCAGCACAGAGCTGTCAGATGCGGAAGCGGCCGGAGAGAAGAGGAGGAGGAGCGGGACGCAGCCGTGCACCGGGTGCAGGATGGAGCGCGATCGCCGGAGGGGTGAGTGGGAGAGGCGATCGCCGCTCCGGTGATCGGGGGGGGGCAGGCAGGGGGAAGAGGGGGGGTGACAGGAGATGGGGGGGCTCTCAGAGGAAGCGGGGACATGCAGGAGGAGGCGGGCGGCAGGAAAAGGAAGCCCGCGGCAGGGACAGGAAGCGGGCGCAGGGACAGGAAGCGGGGGGGGGGTGTAAGACAGATGAAGAGGGGGCAGAATAGAGAGGTGGGGGACAGGGGGGCACTTAGAGTATGACAGGGGAGAAGATCGGAGGGTAGGGAGAGCAGGAGCAGGCAGGGAAGCATGACAGGCGCGGTGATTTTCACTTTCACTTTTGAGCGCCAATCACCGCGCCTGTAGCCGGGGGGGTGGGGGTGGGGGCAAATCGACCCCCCATGGGGTGTTGTACAACACCCCATGTACCTGCAGGCCGAGTGACAGGTCAGTGAGACCCTCACTCGGCCTGCAGGAGCCCGATCAATCCATGGCCCACCCCCTGGGCCAAGGGTCGGGAACGAACTTGTTTCCATGGCCCAAACGGTGGGCCAAGGGTCGTGAAGGGGTTAATTGTGTTCAATAATGCCTTTCTCATACAGCAGAAATGTTCAGAAAAACAGCGATGTCTTGCACCCGACGTTTCAACCCACCTGGGTCTTCATCAGGGGTTAAGCAGACTTGTTCAAAATATGTAAGACAAAACATAAAAGGGCACAGAATCAATAATACATAGTGTTATTAGTGATACATATCATCCCTGTTGTCCTTGGTTAAGGAAAATACAATTAGAGGGACAAAATCACAGCCTTCAACCGGCTGAACATGTAAAACATGAGCTAGTCAAACTAGACTGATATCATCAGAAATCATGAATCAAAATAAAGTAAGAGGCTATTAGACCCTATGATAGTGACTCTGTATCGGGGTCATAGGGTGAAAGTGCATAAATATAGACATAGTGTAAATGGGACACAATCAAACAGTATATATACCCAGGGCTGTTATAAACCTTCATATGTCGTGATCAATAATCACCAAGTGTAGTAGTGATCATAGACGTGCCTGAAACAAACAAGAGAAAGATATTGACAAGGACGTCTCCTATAGGTAGACGGTATGTATACACTGAACGTATCATACCTATTAGGAAGTAGTCTAAGGTTTCTGGCCACTTGGAGAAATAACCTGTAGAGGTAGTCACAGGCTACAATCTAAAAGTACATAAGTGTATAAGGTATAATTAGAATAACATTAGTGGTATAGAAGAGGTTAACAGTGAGAGGTTTATATATTCTGATACCTTAACAGTAATGTGGGATTAGGGAAGCATCCAGGCTCAATCACCTGTATAGAGGATAAATCCATTAATGCAGTCATCACCCCAGTGCCCCATATAGCATCCTGGACACATGTCCAGTTAGTTACCTTGTGTGTGTTGTGAAGTATTTGCTAGTGGCAGCGCGCCACCGCATCCTCAGCTTATTTAAGCTATGTGTAACGCCCCACCGCTCCCTGCTTCCTCTCATTTGGAACGCAGGATTCCCGTGTACGGAACGAACGCCGGCGCATGCGCGTCGCGCAATCAAAGATTGCCCGAACTGGGACATTGTTTCCCTCTATTGTTTGGATACTCACTTTAAAAAATGTGGTACTCTTCTAAATCAGGAGTGTGTATTATTTATCCCGGAAAACGCTCTTCAGAGGTTGGACACAAACAACATGAATATCAATGTACAGACCTCCACAGCTGCATTGTGTTTGGTCTTGTATGGGGAGCTACATGGCATTTTACTGTGGACACATATAGTATGCAGGAATGCTATGGGTTGTGACAATTTACACTTTTTACACACTCAGTTCAAAATGCCAGGAATATATGTCACCATGAGTTGTAGGCCACGGGGCATGATAGTGGCCTTGACCGGCACTAACTGCCTTCAAGCACATGAAGAGTTCTGGGATCAAAGGTGTGTTACAGTCCGCGCTGCCCGATCATCCAAAGGATCACAAGGGAAACAATGTTCCAAACGAAATTCTCTTTATTCTTATAAACCGACGCGTTTCGGCGCCCAATCCTGGCACCGTCCTCAGGGTGCCAGGATTGGGCGCCGAAACGCGTCGGTTTATAAGAATAAAGAGAATTTCGTTTGGAACATTGTTTCCCTTGTGATCCTTTGGATGATCGGGCAGCGCGGACTGTAACACACCTTTGATCCCAGAACTCTTGAAGTACCCACGGCCCCGTGGAGGTGGAGGTCCAGCAGCAGCCTGCATTACTAAAACCAACGCTCTTATTCCAGTTGTGGGATTCACAACTGGACCAGGTTAGTGCAAACCTGTTTGTACCGATTAGTCCCTAATCTATGCCAAATGATAGGGCACTATTGCGCCTCTGTTGTCTCCCCTTATATTTTTATATAGTTTTCAAGCACATGAGAAAGCTACACGACAAGTTCACCATCTAAAAGGTTTAGTCATTCAAACTTGGGCAGAAATACAATTTTTTTAATAATGGTTATAAAAAACACAACAACAAACACAGCCTGTGTACATACACAAACAAAACACTTGTGTAGAAAACAATGACTACAATTGGTGGTAGCATGCCTCGTCACTCGGATACTGTACTGCAGGAGGTGACGAGGCCTCGGGCCCCATATTCTCAAATGAATACTGGGCCGACCTATGCGGAGGGTATGTTGGCATAACATGCCTCCGCATAGGTGGAGTCTGTCCGGGCACATAGCTATGAGGCCTCGAAGTCTGGGAGACTGTTGTCTGCTCCATTTCGGTCCAGATTATAGATGTTGAATTCAGTCTCCCAGCTCGGGTCTCATCCAGGGCTTGGTTGATGACCCTCTTGACATGATTATGCTGTTTGGCCTCCAGCGGTGGCACCCTCTCTTGCACAAAGGTGGCAATGGCACAGTAGGGATCCTTGTCCTGCTGGAGCAGCACCCTCTTGGCCAAAGTTACCATCTCAGAAGATTGAGCCTGGGGGGGTCTTCCTCCTCCGACACAGGTAACTTGACAGAGGGTGCAAGTCTGCTCCAGCGGCCTCACATGGGTCCTCCACCTGGGATGTTTCTGGTGGAGGATCATCTATGGGGGCCAATGTTCCACTGGAGGCTCCTTGGAGAAGGTCCTGCAAAGACACGGACATATTAATAGGCTTGCCATTGCCAATTGGCATTTCATCCACACATATTGGTTCACTGAGATGTTCTTGCATTTCCTAGCTTGGCCAACTGCCATTAATTGTTGGGGTTACATGGTGACGTTATATGGCGACGCCGGAACGCCTATTTGATGACATTGGTGGGTTGTGATTGGCTGGGTGTCCCACAAAAGAACGCAACATACGAGAGCTTTCGTGTTTGCTAACATGCATCCGCATATGTACATAGTGTGTGCACGTTGACATCTTGCAAATAATACATGGACATAGCCATACATTGAATTGGCAACAGTGCACACACGAGTGTTCCTGTCTGACAGTTTGGGGACGCGCCAGTGTCTTGCACAGACAGAACCAAATGAAGGCACACTTGAGTTGCGAAATGGTTCAAAGGGTGAAAGTGCACACTCATATAGTGGGCGTCTTTTAAGGCAAGGCTGACCAATGGGAACGCAGCAGTGGCCACCAATCAAAGTCAAGCATGCCTACCTGCCATGCTGTGTCAAGAACTACGCCCACATTGAGGTCGGAGTCGTTCAAGTAGCTGCTGTGTGACAGCGTACAAACGACTGCAAATATCGTTCGCTGTGGTGTGCTGATGATTGCTGGATTGTTGGGAAGTTGTTAGCGATATCTGTACGTGTGACACCGCACCAGCGATCATTTAACATAGTTCCAATGATCTAGGTCAAATCAAATCGCTGAGATATTGAAGTGTGTAACAAGGCCTTTACAATGTGGGAGGAAACCAGAGTAGCTGGAGAAACCCCATGCAAACACAGGGAGAACATACAAACTCCTTGCAGAGAATGTCCTTGGTAGGATTTGAACCCAGGACCTCAGCGCTGCAAGGCCACAGTGCTAACCACTGAGCCACCGTACTGCCCATATCATTGACGAAAACCTGAGTTTGATCCTTGTAGTGAGGACATTTGTGGCTGATACACAGCACTGAAGAGATATGCAGAAAATTCTTTTCTCATTGGTTGGTTTGTCCAATAAAATGTGATTTACCCTCTAATGGTTCATTATTTGAATATTATACTTGACTCATTTGCATCAAACATTTAGAAAATCAGAGAAAAATGGCATTTGTGTAATTATTTGGAATGCTGTGTAAGGTTTCTAAATCCTAGCACTGTAGGTCTTAATGAGATGCACCAGCCTGACTTTGAATGATGAACATGGCATGTGTTTATCTGTGTCTTTCAGTCTATTGGGCGATATTGAGCAGAGCGGAGTATGTGGAAACTGGTGAGTGACTGGGCTGTTCAGTGGGAGCTGTGCACAGAGCTGAACACTTTTGTTTGGGGCCGGAAGCTGCTGGACATCAGGCTGAAGGGGACACAGAGACCGGCAGGACCGTACACCTCATTGGTGCAAAGTTTGCTCCAGGAGAACTGAGTGTAACCTGATGGGTGAACCGCACTGACATATACATATACATACATATATATGCCACTGCACAAACTGTTTATTCGTGCGGTAACAGCAGCAGATGGCTCTTTTGGCAGAACCTGCCCAGGCCACAAACACTGCACCTCCCGCCATCCCGCAGCCATAGTGAGGGCAACCATGGGAGGAGGCCTTGCAGAAAATGATTGTGGAGGCCGACGTGGAGACCTTCCCGACTATCTTTGAGAGGGTGGCAGACAGGGATAAACTGCCCCAAAAACAATGGACAGAGGACCTAGCTCCATATCTTACAGGAGAACCACAGAAGACATACTACGACCTCTCCCTGCCGGATGCCAAGGAGTACAGCAAGCTGAAGGCGGAGATTACGTATCCCTTGCAGCTAGGGCACAACGCATGCACCATGTTAACAAAAGTACAAGTCTCCTCAGTCCCAGATGTTTGACCTTTTACACTTGGTGCAAAAATGTGAAAATATAAGCCTGGGGATCGGGTACTTGTGTTAGTGCCACCGGGGAGAACAGGTTCCTTACCCAGTGGCAGAGACCCTATAAGGTGGTGGGAGAGGTCAACTATAAAGTCCACTGACCACGGAAAAGGAGACCCTTCCTCATATATTATGGCTCCCTGCTCAAACCCTGCAAAGATAGGGACTTGCTAGAAACCATTTGCTTATTTCTCCAGTCAGAAACCAACATTCCAGATATCACATGGGCTGAAACTATGTCATGTTCCCAAAAACATTAGGGATGGCCAATGGTGCCCAAAAATAGGGCCAAGTTCTTAGGGTTACTAGGCCAACCTCTTGTCATCAAGCATGGGACTCCCACTCGGGTCATTTTAAAGCCCTGCAAGCTCCTTATGTTGGCAGATGGTGCCCAGCCTTTGAATTTGGGTGGGGTGGGGGGGGGGGGGTTGATAAAGCAAAGCCAGTTAGATCTGTGTTAACTCCTAGCACTGCAGGACTTGATTAGATGCACCTGGTTAGCCTTGACTAAAGACCATTGCATTGGTTCATCTGGGTTTCTGCATGGGAGATTGAGAAGAGTGCAGTGTGTAGGAACTGCTGAGTGACCGGGCTGTGTAGTGGGACCTGAGCTCAGAGCTGAACACTTCTGTTAGGTGCTGGAAGCTACTGGAGCTCAGGCTGAAGTGGACACCGAGACTGGCAGGACTGTAGCCCTTATTCATGTACAGTTTGCTCCAGCAAAACGGACTGTAATCTGACTGGTAAGCTACTGTCATGTTGGTCTCTCTTATTTATGAGACTTGTTACAGGTTTCATACCTAAGGGCCCCTTTACACGCTGAGACTTTCCATAGATCCGACCTGGCCGGGATCGCTGGAAAGTCTCTATGCAAGTTGCTGGTGAGCTGTCAAACAGGCAGATTCACCAGCGACCAGTGGACCAGCGACATCGTGGAAAGAATATAAACTATTCTTATCACGATGTCCAGCTCCCGCTCCTGTCTTCTGCCAGGCTGCGGTAAGCGGGAGCAGGCTGGTAACCATGATAAACAATGGGTATCTAGGCAGCACGCAGCGTCTAGTTACCCATTGTATACCTTGGTTATCAGCCTTCTCCGCTTCCAGGCTGGTATCCAAGGTACACAGCAGGTATCTAAGCACATCGCAGTCCCTAGTTACCCGCTGTGTACCATGGATACCAGCCTGGAAGCGGAGAAGGCTGATAACCAAGGTATACATCGGGTAACTAGACGCTGCGTGCTGCCTAAATACCCGTTTTTTATAATGTTTACCAGCCTGAGAGGTCACTAATCGTTGGTCTATCGCTGTCACATGCAGTGATGCGTGCTGACCAGCGGGAGGCCAAGGACTGAAAAATGGTCCTGAACTACTTGCAGCGATCAGCGACCTCACAGCAGGGGCCTGATCGCTGCTACGTGTCACACACTGTGACATCGCTGGAGAAGTCACTGTTATGTCACCAAACCTGTTGTAGTGTGTGAAGTACCCCTAAGGGTGCCGTCACACTTGGCGACGGCACCGGAGATGTATTAGGCGACGTAGGGACGTGGCCTATCGGCGCCGATATCGCCCCTGCGTCGCCTAACGTAAAGGGGCGATGTCGACACCTCTGAGTGGTTGCCTGGTTTCACATCAGTGATGTGAAATCAGGCGGCCGATCTGGGGCGATGTGTCCACATCGCCCCATGTAAACGGCCGCTGGTGACCTGACAGGCGATGGTACTGCATCGCTGCTGTGGTTTCGAGACAGCGATGCCGCCTGTCAGATCGGCGGTGCGTCACCGGAGGTGTCACCCCATGTAAAAGGGGGACGGCGATGCTGGCGGGGCGCCAAAAACGTGCGCGCTCCCGCCCATCGCCATCGACATCTCTGGGGCCGTCGCACCGTGTGACGGTACCCTAAGTCTCATTCCTTTTTTTAAATTTAATATTAAACATGCTTCTTTCCATTGGCAGTGTAGAAAATAATGTCAGTTCCTGTTTCTGGCAAAGCTCCTAGGTGCTCTACACAGGTGAGGCAACTTTGTGATCACTCCCATCTCCTTTATATGGTTACATGGTCCAGTATTCCTTGCTGGTGATTGAACTCCATTCCTGGCGTAGCTACCTGAGGTGTAGAAGCCACTCAAGTCATATGCTGCCTATGAAAGTGGCAGCTGCCGTGAAGTCATGTTGGTGTTCTCCCTGTCTGTCTTCCTCACCTTCAGCAGTTGGGACTAGTGTTCCCGCCGGCCAGAGAGTACATAAGTATCCTGCTCGGCGACAGGGTGAAAAAACCCATACAGGGATGGTAGGGAGATCAGGACACAGCTGCAGGTGAGTGCAGGAGGTCTCTCTTTCCCCCATCCCCTCGGAGCAGAGCTCCCTGTTGTATTTGTCCCCTCTATTTGTGGCTTTGTGATGTGCGCCAGACACCGTTTATCTGGGCGTCACTGTCACGCACTGTATCCAGATGCACCCTAGTCCGCGCGTGACAGCTGCACTGACATACATACATGTACCACTGCATGAACTGAGAATTTTCTTTGTTTTTGTAATCGCTTGGAGTTTTCTGAAAATAATAAACTGCACACAGGCTCGGTCTGGGCCGCCGGGTAACCGGTTAAAAGTAATGGTGGGCCCCCAGGCAATGTGGCCACACCCCCTTAGCCCCGCCCCCCAACGGGCCTGAACGGGTCCCCCTGGAGCAGCGGTGGAGAACGTCTGGCCGCCTCTGTGCACAGCGTTAGCTAGCAGCAGGTAACGCTGTGCACTGCGATACTATTGCTCCCTTGGCAACCCGACGTTTACCTTGCCAACCGGCTCCATTCAATGCTCCCGGATGTATGCTTTAGGACAGTGCACAGGAAACGCAGTCTGCAGCGTTTCCTGTGCACTGTCCTAAAGCATACATCCGGGAGCATTGAATGGAGCCGGTTGGCAAGGTAAACGTCGGGTTGCCAAGGGAGCAATAGTATCGCAGTGCACAGCGTTACCTGCTGCTAACGCTGTGCACTGAGGAAGACATGTCTAAGCTTAGTGGAGAACCTGCCTAACTGCTGCCTGTACTCTGCCTTTACTAGAGAACCTGCATGACTACTGCCTGTACTGTCTATACTGGGGAACATGCCTGACTGCTGCCTGCCTGTACTGTACTGGGGAACCTGCCTGACTGCTACCTTTGCTGGGGAACCTGCCTGACTGCTGCCTGTGCTGGGGAACCTGCCTGACTGCTGCCTGTGCTGGGGAACCTGCCTGACTGCTGCCTGTGCTGGGGAACCTGCCTGACTGCTGCCTGTGCTGGGGAACCTGCCTGACTGCTGTCTGTGCTGGGGAAAGTGCCTGCTGCCTGTGCTACCTGACTGCTGCCTGTGGCTACTGCCTGTGCTGCCTGACTGCTGCCTGTGGCTACTGCCTGTGCTGCCTGACTGCTACGTGTACTGGCTACCGGCCTCTGAGCACTGCCTGACTGCTGCCTGTCACTACTGCCTGTGCTGCCCATGCTTCCTGACTTTTGTGTGTGACTACTGCCTGTGCTGGCTGCCTGTGAATGCCACTGCCTGACTGCTACATGTGACTATTACCTGTGCTGCTTGACGACTACATGTGACTATTACCTGTGCTGCTTGACGACTACATGTGACTATTACCTGTGCTGCCTGACTGCTACATGTGACTACTGCCTGTGCTGGCTGCCTGACTGCCTGTGCTGCCTATGAATGCCGCCTAAACTGCTTGACTACTACATGTGACTACTACCTGTGCTGGCTGCCAGACTGCTGCCTATGACTACTGCCTGTGCTGCCTGACTGCTACATGTGACTATTGACTGTGCTGCCTGACTGCTACATGTGACTACTGCCTGTGCTGGCTTCCAGACTGCTGCCTATAACTACTGCCTGTGCTGGCTCACTGCTACCGTGTTTCCCCGAAAGTAAGGCCCTGTCTTACATTCTTTTGGGGGCCAAAAGTGGCCCCCGGCCTTACTTTCGGGGGGGGCCTTACATTGGGTGCCCCAGCAGTGTGGCCTACAGGCCCCCTCCTGCTGGGACACTGCGGGAGCGGGTCGCACGTCACGTGCGCCCGCTCATTACATATGCACTGCATCCCCCTGTCAATCAGCGACAGGGGGAGCAGTGCATTATACAGTATATATGGGCCCCCTATTGCTGGCACACTCCCCCCTGTTATGAGGCCCCCACCGCTGCTGCTGCTGAAGAGATCTTACCCTCCAGGGTCTTCTTGCAGCAGCCAGCGGCGCGTCCATCCGTCCTCTATACTCGCTCGGCGGTCTCCCGGATCATGTGACCGGCCCGTCGCAGTCGCGATGACGTCATGCGCTGCGACGGGTCACATGATCCGGGAGACCGCCGAGCGAGTACAGAGGACGGATGGACGCGCCGCTGGCTGCTGCAAGAAGACCCTGGAGGGTAAGATCTCTTCAGCAGCAGCAGCGGTGGGGGCCTCATAACAGGGGGGAGTGTGCCAGCAATAGGGGGCCCATATATACTGTATAATGCACTGCTCCCCTGTCGCTGATTGACAGGGGGATGCAGTGCATATGTAATGAGCGGGCGCACGTGACGTGCGACCCGCTCCCGCTCCCCCCCCCCCTCCGCTAGCGGCCTTATATTGGCCCCCCCGATTGTAAGGCCTTATAATCGGGGGAGGCCTTACATTGGCAGGCCCCCCCTTTACCCCCAGGCGGCCTTACAATCGGGGGGCCTTACTATCGGGGAAACACGGTACTTGTGACTTCTGCCTGTGCTGCCTATGACTACTGCCTGTGCTGCCTGACTGCTACATGTGACTATTGAACGTGCTGGCTGGCTGACTGACTGCATGTGACTGCTGCTTGACTGCTGCCTATGCTGCCTGACTGTTTCATGTGACTGTTGCCTATGCTACCTGATTGCTGACTGTGACCACTGCCTGATTGCAGCCTGTTACTACTGCCTGTGCTTTATGACTTGCTACATGTGACTGCTGCCTGTGCTGGCTGCCTGACTGCCTGTGACTGCTGCCTGACTGCTACATGGGACTACTCTCTGTGCTGCTGCCTGATTGCTGCCTGTGATGGCTGCCTGACTGCTGCCTGTGACTACTGCCTGTGATGCCTGACTGCTACATGTGATTACTGCCTGTGCTGGCTGCCTGCTGCCTGTGACTTCTTCCTGACTGCTTCCTATGTTGCCTGTGCTGCCTGACTGCTACATGTGACTACTGTCTCTGCTAGCTAACTGCTGCCTGTGCTGCCTGACTGCTACATGTGACTGCTGCCTGTGCTGCTTGACTTCTGCCAGTGACTGCTGCCTCTGCTGCCTGACTGCTGCCTGTCTGGGACTTATCTTTTCCTCCTCTTCCTCACTCTCTGCTCAGCTCCTCTGTTCACAACACCATGCAGGGCTGACGACAAATTTTTGTGGGCCCCGGGCGAAAGAGTCTCAGTGGGCCCCTTTAACACTCACACACAGCACTGCTACATGCCCAATACATGCACATACAGATATGCAAAGCTCTGCTACATGAACTCTACATACCCAGGTCTGCTACATGTACAATACATGCACATACAAACACACACAAAGCTCTGTTACATGCACATACAAACACCCAGCTTTGCTCACATGTACAATACATGCAAATACAAGCACACACAGCTCTGTTACATGCACATACAGATACACACAGCTTTGTTACATGCAAACACAGATACACAGCTCTGCTACTCGGACACTATATACTCAGCTCTGCTACATGTACAATACATGCACATGAAAACACACACATCTCTGTTACATGCACAATACATGCACATACAGATACACATACAGATATATGCATAGACATACACACACAGATATATACACACATACAGATAGACACACACACAACACACACACACATATACAGATATACACACAGGCACAGATACCTACAGATATACACACATGTACAGATATACAGACACACAGATATACAGACATACATACAGATATACACACACACACATACAGATATACAGACACATACAGATATACACACACATACAGATATACAGACATACATACAGATATACACATACATACAGATATACACACACACATACAGATATACAGACACATACAGATATACACACACACAGATATACACACACATACAGATATACACACACATATAGAGATATACAGACATAGATACAGATATAAACATACATACACATATACACACATACAGATATACACACATACAGATATACACACATATACAGATATACACATACATACACATATACAGATATACACACACATACAGAAATTCACATACATACAGATATACACACACATACAGATATATACACACACACATACAGATATATACACACACACATACAGATATACACACACATACAGATATACGCACACATACAGATATACACACATAGAGATTATAATTGTACATTGCAGTTCTGCTGAGCGCAGAGTGATGTGCAGGAGCCGCCAATATAATGGGTATAATAACAGCTACCAGGTATTTACATACAGCTGAAGGGTGGGTGGGCCCCTGAAATCAATTTCCCTGGTGGGCCCCAGACACCCCAGTCCGACCCTGACTGCACACATTTCAACTAAACCACATTGCCTGTGTGAACGCAACCTACTGCCTGCCTGAGAGCGGGACCCTACAGGTGTCAGACAGGTGGGACTGGCGTTATCTCCAATCTGAGCCGTTCAGATAACAGACACCTGACGCCGGCAGCTCAGCGTCCTACATGTACAGCGAGTTACAACATGTCGACAAGGGGTTAAAGTTCATATGATGTCAATACAATCTCCATGGCGAGGTCACGAGATGTGTCACAGTGTGTCAGAGGAGACACCAGGCAGCCCCATGTAAATATCATCCGCCGCATAACGAAAAGGATTTTGAGACTTTCTTCCCAGTGCTAAATGATCTTGACGTTGGCTGTCAGAGAATGGACCAATTTCTGTCACTCAAAAGCTGAGAACCTGCCCTGCCTCATACTGAGATACCACTGCGACCAGCCGAGATAATCCTCTGTAAACTCCGCACATCGGCAGCACCAACCTCCCTCTGCTCTTCTGATTGCTGCAAAATATCGGAGCAGGATTCTTCCTTTCTTTCTGCAGCCCCTGAATGATGACTTTTTTATGAGTTACAACCACCCCTGCGCTGTCAGTCTGCGCTGTCTGTCTGAGCCGTCATTCTGTGCTGTCTGTCTGCGCTGTCAGTCTGCGCTGTCTGTCTGAGCCGTCATTCTGTGCTGTCTGTCTGCACTGTCAGTCTGAGCCGTCATTCTGTGCTGTCTGTCTGCACTGTCAGTCTGAGCTGTCATTCTGTGCTGTCTGTCTGCACTGTCAGTCTGCGCCGTCATTCTGTGCTGTCTGTCTGCACTGTCAGTCTGAGCCGTCATTCTGTGCTGTCTGTCTGCACTGTCAGTCTGAGCTGTCATTCTGTGCTGTCTGTCTGTACTGTCAGTCTGCGCCGTCATTCTGTGCTGTCTGTCTGCACCTTTGTTCTGTGCTGTCTGTCTGAGCCGTCGTTCTGTGCTGTCTGTCTGCACTGTCAGTCTGAGCTGTCATTCTGTGCTGTCTGCACTGTCAGTCTGCGCCGTCATTCTGTGCTGTCTGTCTGCACTGTCAGTCTGCGCCGTCTGTCTGTGCTGTCTGTCTGCACTGTCAGTCTACACCGTCATTCTGTGCTGTCTGTCTGCGCTGTCAGTCTGCACCATCATTCTGTGCTGTCTGTCTGCACTGTCAGTCTGCGCTGTCACTCTGTGCTGTCTGTCTGCACTGTCAGTCTGCGCTGTCATTCTGTGCTGTCTGCACTGTCATTCTGTGGTGTCTGTCTGCACTGTCGGTCTGCGCCATCATTCTGTGCTGTCTGTCTGCACTGTCATTCTGTGCTGTCAGTCTGCACTATCATTCTGTACTGTCTGTCTGCACTGTCATTCTGTGGTGTCTGTCTGCACTGTCTGTCTACACTGTCATTCTGCGCCGTCATTCTGTGCTGTCTGTCTGCAATGTCAGTCTGCGCTGTCATTCTGTGCTGTCTGTCCGCACTGTCTTTCTGTGCTGTCTGTCTGCACTGTCAGTCTGCGCCGTCATTCTGTGCTGTCTGCACAGTCATTCTGTGGTGTCTGTCTGCACTGTCAGTCTGCGCCATCCTTCTGTGCTGTCTGTCTGCACTGTCATTCTGTGCTGTCAGTCTGCACCATCATTCTGTACTGTCTGTCTGCACTGTCATTCTGTGGTGTCTGTCTGCACTGTCTGTCTACACTGTCATTCTGCGCCGTCATTCTGTGCTGTCTGTCTGCAATGTCAGTCTGCGCTGTCATTCTGTGCTGTCTGTCTGCACTGTCAGTCTGCGCCGTCATTCTGTGCTGTCTGCACTGTCATTCTGTGGTGTCTGTCTGCACTGTCAGTCTGCGCCATCCTTCTGTGCTGTCTGTCTGCACTGTCATTCTGTGCTGTCAGTCTGCACCATCATTCTGTACTGTCTGCACTGTCATTCTGTGGTGTCTGTCTGCACTGTCTGTCTACACTGTAATTCTGCGCCGTCATTCTGTGCTGTCTGTCTGCACCGTCATTCTGTGCTGTCTGTCTGCACTGTCAGTCTGCGCCGTCATACTGTGCTGTCTGCACTGTCATTCTGTGGTGTCTGTCTGCACTGTCAGTCTGCGCCATCATTCTGTGCTGTCTGTCTGCACTGTCATTCTGTGCTGTCAGTCTGCACCATCATTCTGTACTGTCTGTCTGCACTGTCATTCTGTGGTGTCTGTCTGCACTGTCTGTCTACACTGTCATTCTGCGCCGTCATTCTGTGCTGTCTGTCTGCAATGTCAGTCTGCGCCGTCAATGTAGAAGTCTGTGCACCAGCAAGGTCTGGATGAGCAGTGTGAGGAATTACTATGGGTCATATGAGTGATTCATCTCCAGTCACCTGAGGTGCCACCACCACATAACCATTCACTGCCACATAACGACTCGCCACCACACACCCACTCACTGCAACATACCCACTCACTGCAACATACCCACTCACCGCAACATACCCACTCACCGCCACATAACCACTCACCGTCACACACTCACCGCATATAATCACTCACCGCCACATAACCACTCACTGTCACACACTCACCGCCACATAATCACTCACCGCCACATAATCACTCACCGTCACACACTCACTCACCACCACATAACCACTCACCGTCACACACTCACTCACCACCACATAACCACTCAGTGCCACACATCCACTCAGCACCACATACCCACTCCCTGCCACATAACCACTCCTCGCCACATAACCACTCACCGTTACACACCCACTCACCGCAACATACACACTCACCGCCACATAACCACTCACTATCACACACCCACTCACCGCCACACACCCAATCACTGCCAGACATCCACTCACTGCCACATACCCACTCACCTTCACTCACTCAAGTGCCATACACCACTCAACGCCATACACCACTCAACCGCCACACACCCACTCACCACCGCATACTAACTCATTGCTACATAACCACACACTGCCAGACATCCACTACCCACCACATACTCACTCACTGCCACAGCTATAAATACGCTATATACACTCCATGCATACACCGATGGCGATGGATCTATTATAGACACTGCGGCATTCAGATGGCAGAACCCAGCAGAGATGGACGATGACTGGCAGCATGCGCCACTATGATAACTATAACACAGATGATCCTGCACACAGAGAACAGGTCTGTAGGAACCTGTTCACACGCCAGCATAATTGGAAACAAAAGCTATGCGACAAAAAACAACAGTACACTGCAGTAAAAATATTAAAATGCAAGTGCAGTATAAAAATATATAACAAATACAGGGTACTTAGTTAATCCATTTTTTGCGCAGAAAAAGTTACTTTAAGCACGTCACTACCTTCAAAGTGTACCATCTCAGACACGTCATAACTGTTGTATTAAAACCTGACTGTGTGAATACTTACCAGTAAACAGGAGCCAGCAAGACCAGTGTCTGAAGTGGAATGAAGGCGACGGGCTCTATGTGTGCAGGGCCCAGAGAGGGCGGAACTCCATCTCTAGCTTTTTGTTCCCACTATGATAACTAGTATGACCAAGAGAACAAAAGTGGATTCAACAAGACAAAATGTACATGATAATTTATTTAGGCAAGTGCAATAAACATGTACAAGGCAGCAGTATTATAAAGCTTGTAAGAGATGACAGATCAATATACAGTTGAAACAGTAGTTTCCATCCACTATAGACACATCTGCAGGTTTTCTCACTATCTGACATGAAATCAGAAAAAAACTTCCCATTTTAGGTCAATTAGAATTACCGTAATTATTAAATTAATTGCCAAAATAATGAGAGAATGTGTTAAGGTATTTTTATTACTTTCTGCAGTCACAAGTTTACATACACTAAGGCCGGCTTCACACTGCAGTCACAAGTTTACATACACTAAGGCCGGCTTCACACTGCAGTCACAAGTTTACATACACTAAGGCCAGCTTCACACTGCAGTCACAGGTTTACATACACTAAGGCCGGCTTCACACTGCAGTCACAAGTTTACATACACTAAGGCCGGCTTCACACTGCAGTCACAGGTTTACATACACTAAGGCCGCTTCACACTGCAGTCACAAGTTTACATACACTAAGGCCGCTTCACACTGCAGTCACAAGTTTACATACATAAGGCGGCTTCACACTGCAGTCACACAGTTTACATACACTAAGGCGGCTTCACACTGCAGTCACAAGTTTACTTTACACTAAGGCCGGTTTCACACTGCAGTCACAGGTTTACATACACTAAGGCCGGCTTCACACTGCAGTCACAGGTTTACATACACTAAGGCCGGCTTCACACTGCAGTCACAAGTTTACATACACTAAGGCCGGCTTCACACTGCAGTCACAGGTTTACATACACTAAGGCCGGCTTCACACTGCAGTCACAAGTTTACATACACTAAGGCCGGCTTCACACTGCAGTCACAAGTTTACATACACTAAGGCCGGCTTCACACTGCAGTCACAAGTTTACATACACTAAGGCCGGCTTCACACTGCAGTCACAAGTTTACATACACTAAGGCCGGCTTCACTCCACGCTTTTTGGCATCCTGTTCGGTCCGTTTTGACCAGGACAGTACAGGATCCTTTTATACATCCCTATGGTGCCAGATTGGTCATATATGGCCATCCGCCTTTGTGAATTCAGTCCAGGATTCTTTTTTTCACCGTCCCCAAAAATTGGAGAATACACCGTGTTTGGGCGCACCAGACAAAACTGGACAGAAACGAATCAGGCGGTGTCCGAAGCAAATAACATTGGAGTCTATGGCGTCGGATTCAGGAAAAAAGTGGATTGCTTCCAGGATCCGGTTTTACTTAGTGTGTATGCTCTGAACATCTGCACT
The DNA here is from genome assembly GCA_033576535.1 of Allobates femoralis. Taxonomy (NCBI): domain Eukaryota; kingdom Metazoa; phylum Chordata; class Amphibia; order Anura; family Aromobatidae; genus Allobates; species Allobates femoralis. Next base: position 35,153,058 of record JARQOC010000010.1, read on the forward strand.
GGTCCTCCCAGCTCACATTCTGGTCTGGAAATATCCATGGAGGGATGGAGGGGGTCACTCACAATATGTGGGGCCTTCTCATCCACGGAGAGAATCACTCACAATATGTGGGGGCGTCTCATCCATAAAGGGGGTCACTCACAATATGTGGGGGCGTCTCATCCATAAAGGGGGTCACTCACAATATGTGGGGGCCTCTCATCCATGGAGGGGGTCACTCACAATATGTGGGGGCGTCTCATCCATAAAGGGGGTCACTCACAATATGTGGGGGCGTCTCATCCATAAAGGGGGTCACTCACAATATGTGGGGGCCTCTCATCCAAAGGAGGGGGTCACTCACAATATGTGGGGGCGTCTCATCCACGGAGAGAATCACTCACAATATGTGGGGGCGTCTCATCCATAAAGGGGGTCACTCACAATATGTGGGGGCCTCTCATCCATGGAGGGGGTCACTCACAATATGTGGGGGCGTCTCATCCATAAAGGGGTCACTCACAATATGTGGGGGCGTCTTCATCCATAAAGGGGGTCACTCACAATATGTGGGGGCCTCTCATCCATGGAGGGGGTCACTCACAATATGTGGGGGCTTCTCATCCACGGGAGAGAATCACTCACAATATGTGGGGGCGTCTCATCCATAAAGGGGGTCACTCACAATATGCGGGGGCTTCTCATCCATGGAGGGGTCACTCACAATGCAATGATGATTTTTTCCTCCATGATGGAGATGAGATTCCATACAGTGGTGATCAAAGTTAGAGAAAAATGTTTGATCACTTGATTTTGTCAGACAGAATGTAATCTACATTGATTAAAACAATTTGGCGGTTTGTGTATGGGGGGCACCATGCCTCTAGAATAGTGATGAGCGAGTACTAAAATGCTCGGGTGCTCGAAGCTCGGGCCGAGCATCCCGAGATACTCGTGTACTCGGCCCGAGTAACCGAGCCCAATGTTATCCGATGGGAGACACGAGTATTTTTATGAAATGACTGCCGGAAGCATGGAAAAACCCTAAGAATGGCCAGGGTCACATTTGCGATGTGCCCCTAGCCTGCGGATTCCGGTATTATCTTAGAACTTTTCAGCGCCGCATAGCGTTTCCGCTATGCGGTGCTGGAAACCGCTGCCCTTAGTTACCCGCTGTTACCTGCACGACCTTCACACAGGCAGCGGCTCGGAGGGCGTTTTACAGCGCCGCACAGGAAACCGTTGCAGACACGATTTTCCTGTGCGGCGCTGTAAAACGCCCTCCGAGCCGCTGCCTGTGTGACAGGTCGTGCAGGTAAACACGGGTAACTAAGGGCAGGTTTCCAGCACCGCATAGCGGAAACGCTATGCGGCGCTGAAAAAGTTCTAAGATAATACCGGAATCCGAGGCTAGGGGCACATCGCAAATGTGACCCTGGCCTACATGAAAGATTTTACGTGAAAACATTGTGCGGCACTCCGATGTCCCTGAGAAGAGACGTACATGAAGGCCTCTTGACATAATGTGCCCATTTTGAGGAACTGGGTCTATTGTAGTATTTTCCTTTGCCAGGGCAGTCCAAAATTTGGAGGTTCACCAATGCCCCTGGATAGAGACGTGCATGAGGGCCTGTAAACCTGAAGTGGGTGTATTGTAGTATAGCCCTTTGACAGGGCAGCCAAAAATTGGGAGGCTCCACAATGACCCATGCATACAGACATGCATGAGGGCCTGTAACCCTCAAGTGGGTGTATTGTAGTATAGCCCTTTGGCAGGGCAGCCAAAAATTGGGAGGCTCCACATTGTCCCATGCATACAGACATGCATGAGGGCCTGTAAACCTCAATTGGGTGTATTGTAGTATAGCCCTTTGGCAGGGCAGCCAAAAATTGGGAGGTTCAACAATGACCCATGCAGTCTGGTGACTGTAATGGTCACAGATTATTAGGATTTTAGTCCCTAGCCTGTATTAAGGTAGTAAGTACACCAGTCTGGTGACAGTTCAGATCACAGGAGAGTAGGATTTTAGTCCCTAACCTGTAATAAGGTAGTAAGTACACCAGTCTGGTGACATTAATGGTCACAGATTATTAGGATTTTAGTCCCTAACCTGTATTAAGGTAGTAAGTACACCAGTCTGGTGACAGTTCAGATCACAGGAGAGTAGGATTTTAGTCCCTAACCTGTATTAAGGTAGTAAGTACACCAGTCTGGTGACAGTTCAGATCACAGGAGAGTAGGATTTTAGTCCCTAACCTGTATTAAGGTAGTAAGTACACCAGTCTGGTGACTGTAATGGTCACAGATTATTAGGATTTTAGTCCCTAACCTGTATCAAGGTAATAAGTACACCAGTCTGGTGACAGTTCAGATCACAGGAGAGTAGGATGTTAGTCCCTAACCTGTATTAAGTGTAGTAAGTACACCAGTCTGGTGACTGTAATGGTCACAGATTATTAGGATTTTAGTCCCTAACCTGTATTAAGGTAGTAAGTACACCAGTCTGGTGACAGTTCAGATCACAAGAGAGTAGGATTTAGTCCCTAACCTGTATTAAGGCAGTAAGTACACCAGTCTGGTGACTGTAATGGTCACAGATTATTAGGATTTTAGTCCCTAACCTGTATCAAGGTAGTAAGTACACCAGTCTGGTGACAGTTCAGATCACAGGAGATTAGGATTTTAGTCCCTAGCCTGTATTAAGGTAGTAAGTACACCAGTCTGGTGACAGTTCAGATCACAGGAGAGTAGGATTTTAGTCCCTAACCTGTATCAAGGTAGTAAGTACACCAGTCTGGTGACTGTAATGGTCACAGATTATTAGGATTTTAGTCCCTAACCTGTATTAAGGTAGTAAGTACACCAGTCTGGTGACAGTTCAGATCACAGGAGAGTAGGATTTTAGTCCCTAGCCTGTATTAAGGTAGTAAGTACACCAGTCTGGTGACAGTTCAGATCACAGGAGAGTAGGATTTTAGTCCCTAACCCGTATTAAGGTAGTAAGTACACCAGTCTGGTGACAGTTCAGATCACAGGAGAGTAGGATTTTAGTCCCTAACCTGTATCAAGGTAGTAAGTACACCAGTCTGGTGACTGTAATGGTCACAGATTATTAGGATTTTAGTCCCTAACCTGTATTAAGGTAGTAAGTACACCAGTCTGGTGACAGTTCAGATCACAGGAGAGTAGGATTTTAGTCCCTAGCCTGTATTAAGGTAGTAAGTACACCAGTCTGGTGACAGTTCAGATCACAGGAGAGTAGGATTTTAGTCCCTAACCTGTATTAAGGTAGTAAGTACACCAGTCTGGTGACAGTTCAGATCACAGGAGAGTAGGATTTTAGTCCCTAACCTGTATCAAGGTAGTAAGTACACCAGTCTGGTGACTGTAATGGTCACAGATTATTAGGATTTTAGTCCCTAACCTGTATTAAGGTAGTAAGTACACCAGTCTGGTGACAGTTCAGATCACAGGAGATTAGGATTTTAGTCCCTAGCCTGTATTAAGGTAGTAAGTACACCAGTCTGGTGACAGTTCAGATCACAGGAGAGTAGGATTTTAGTCCCTAACCTGTATCAAGGTAGTAAGTACACCAGTCTGGTGACTGTAATGGTCACAGATTATTAGGATTTTAGTCCCTAACCTGTATTAAGGTAGTAAGTACACCAGTCTGGTGACAGTTCAGATCACAGGAGAGTAGGATTTTAGTCCCTAGCCTGTATTAAGGTAGTAAGTACACCAGTCTGGTGACAGTTCAGATCACAGGAGAGTAGGATTTTAGTCCCTAACCCGTATTAAGGTAGTAAGTACACCAGTCTGGTGACAGTTCAGATCACAGGAGAGTAGGATTTTAGTCCCTAACCTGTATCAAGGTAGTAAGTACACCAGTCTGGTGACTGTAATGGTCACAGATTATTAGGATTTTAGTCCCTAACCTGTATTAAGGTAGTAAGTACACCAGTCTGGTGACAGTTCAGATCACAGGAGAGTAGGATTTTAGTCCCTAGCCTGTATTAAGGTAGTAAGTACACCAGTCTGGTGACAGTTCAGATCACAGGAAGTAGGATTTTAGTCCCTAACCTGTATTAAGGTAGTAAGTACACCAGTCTGGTGACAGTTCAGATCACAGGAGAGTAGGATTTTAGTCCCTAACCTGTATCAAGGTAGTAAGTACACCAGTCTGGTGACTGTAATGGTCACAGATTATTAGGATTTTAGTCCCTAACCTGTATTAAGGTAGTAAGTACACCAGTCTGGTGACAGTTCAGATCACAGGAGAGTAGGATTTTAGTCCCTAGCCTGTATTAAGGTAGTAAGTACACCAGTCTGGTGACAGTTCAGATCACAGGAGAGTAGGATTTTAGTCCCTAACCTGTATTAAGGTAGTAAGTACACCAGTCTGGTGACTGTAATGGTCACAGATTATTAGGATTTTAGTCCCTAACCTGTATCAAGGTAGTAAGTACACCAGTCTGGTGACAGTTCAGATCACAGGAGAGTAGGATTTTAGTCCCTAACCTGTATTAAGGTAGTAAGTACACCAGTCTGGTGACTGTAATGGCCACAGGAGAGTAGGATTTTTGCCCCTAACCTGTATAAGGTAGTAAGTACACCAGTCTGGTGACTGTAATGTCACAGGAGAGTAGGATTTGTGTCCCTAACCTGTATTAAGGTAGTAAGTACACCAGTCTGGTGACTGTAATGGCCACAGGAGAGTAGGATTTTTGACCCTAACCTGTATGAAGGTAGTAAGTACACCAGTCTGGTGACTGTAATGGTCACAGGAGAGTAGGATTTGTGTCCCTAACCTGTATTAAGGTAGTAAGTACACCACTCTGGTGACTGTAATGGTCACAGAAAAGCTTGGATTCCGATCTGGATCACCCTGCCTATATCCTCCTAGATTAGTCCTGAGAAGGACTGTTGTGGTCAGCAGCAGCAGTTTGCAGCCCTGCTCCGGATCTACCTATGAGGGCCGCAAATCTGTCCCTAAGCAGCAGCAGACACTCTCCCTACACTCACTGTCTGGATGCCTGTGTGCAGAGCACAGCGCGGCCGGGTCTTATAAAGGCTCGGTCACGCTGTGCAGGCCGGCCAATCACTGCAATGCCACAACTAACAGGGCTGTGGCATTGCAGTGGTCTGTCAGCCAATCCCTGCACGTGGGCTGGCTCTCAAAAGAGCGCCAACATGGAGAGATGACGACCACGAGCACAGCACGAGTATCGCGAGATTACTCGGTGCTCGCCGAGTAGCCCGAGTACAGTGATTTTCGTGCGAGTGCCGAGCAGCGCAGAGCATACTCGCTCATCACTACTCTAGAACAGTGTGCTCCAAAATAACCAAAGAATCAACTTAAAACTTTTATTTTACACAAAACGTGATGATGATAATTAGAGAACAGCAATGACTGTAGACAGAGAAAGATGAACCTAAATGTTGTGAAGGTTACAACAGTCAGCAATTAATTTTGGTAGGAAGTATACAGGCCTTTGCTGTTAATGACTTCAGCACACATGTGACTACAGGACATCACTAGTCCCTTATGGCCACTTTACACACAGCTACAGGTAACAGGTTTTCCACAGGTAACTTACTGGCTGCAGTGAAATCATGGAGACATAGTTCCATTTGTACACAGCAACAAGATAGAACCATGTCTCCATGATTTCACTGCAGCCAGTAAGTTACCTGTGGGAAACCTGTTACCTGTAGCTGCGTGTAAAGTGGCCATTACTCTGCTCTGGGGGGATTTTGGTCCACTCTTCTTCTAGTCTCTTCCACAGTACTGTGACCATTTTGGGTTTCTTGACCATAACTTTGTCACCAGGGATTTTCCAGAGGTTTTCTATTGGGTTTAGATCAGGACTCTGGGCTGTGGCCATTTCATTGTTTCAATGTTTTCTGTTTCAAGGATCTGCTTTACCCTTTTGCTTTTTGACAGGGTCCATTGTCCTGCATGAAAATTGCTGGCTGATTGAGTGCTGAATGCAAGTAAGGAGCCACATGTGTTGAAGAAGGTTCTGATCCACACTTGCATTCACTCTACCATGTAGCTGTATGAGGAGTCCAACCCCTGCAGCAGAAACAATTCCCCAAACCATGACACTACATCTTCCACCTTCGCTGACTTCTTTATACACTTTGCTTCAGTCTTTCCTGAGTTTGTTGATGAACATAATGTTTCCCATCAAACCCAAATAAATTAAACTTGCTTTCATCACTAAAATGAACTGTGGACCACTTCTCCTCTGTCCACACAACATGCTCCTCACCAAAGGTGAGTGTAGTCTTTTGAATCTTTCCGCTAATGAGAGGTTTTGTCACTGCAGAGTGGGCTTTCAGTCCAAACGCTCTTAAACGTTGTGACACTGTATGATGAGACAGATCCTTACCCTGTTCAGTGCTGAACTGGCGAGTTATTCCAGCTGCAGAGTTGAAACAATTACCCATGGAGATTCTCCGCATTATCCTGTCCTTGTCTTTCGTGGGCGTCCAGCCTTCTTGGGGGACTTGAACGTGTTTGTGATATTGTAAAGATGCAATATTCTAGAAACCACAGACTTAGAATAACCAACTTCAGTGGCTATGGCTGATAAGGTGACCTCTGGCCTTCATCTGGACAACCTGCTGCCGGAGGGTTTCTGTCATTTTGGAACAGCAAAGTGAGAGCAAACTGGAAAGTTAGGCTGCCAGTTACATTGGATTTGTCAGATAATAAAGGAAATTAGCACCAGGTGCCAGATTATCACTAATATCTTGCAGGTATCTGTAATTGTTCTCTAATTTTGATCAGTGTCTTTTTCATTTATCTCATTTACATCTTTATTCTGGGCTTTATAATATACAATTGCATCGGGAGCGCGGTGAAATGAATTGTGTGTATACAGGCGGGTCAGTGGGTAGCAGAGTATACAGGGGGCTGTGCGGGGAGCAGAGTATACAGGGAGCTGTGCGGGGAGCAGAGTATACAGGCGGCTCTGCGGGTAGCAGAGTATACCGGCGGCTCTGCGGGTAGCAGAGTATACCGGCGGCTCTGCGGGTAGCAGAGTATACAGGCGAATGTGCGAGGAGCAAGTATACAGGGGGCGGTGCGGGGAGCAGAGTATACATGCGGCGGTGCGGGGAGCAAAGTATAGAGGGGGCGGTGCGGGAGCAGAGTATACAGGGAGCGGTGCGGGGAGCAGAGTATACAGGGGGCGGTGCGGGGAGCAGAGTATAGAGGGGGCGGTGCGGGGAGCAGAGTATAGAGGGGGCGGTGCGGGGAGCAGAGTATAGAGGGGGCGGTGCGGGGAGCAGAGTATAGAGGGGGCGGTGCGGGGAGCAGAGTATAGAGGCGGCGGTGCGGGGAGCAGAGTATAGAGGAGGCTGTGCGGCGAGCAGAGTATAGAGGCGGCTGTGGCGGGAGCAGAGTATAGAGGCGGCTGTGCGGGGAGCAGAGTATAGAGGCGGCTGTGCGGGGAGCAGAGTATAGAGGCGGCTGTGCGGGAGCAGAGTATAGAGGCGGCTGTGCGGGGAGCAGAGTATAGAGGCGGCAGTGTATAGAGGCGGCTGTGCGGGGAGCAGAGTCCACAGGGGGCGGTGCGGGGAGCAGGTGACAGAGGGGGCTGTGCGGGGAGCAGGTGACAGAGGGGGCTGTGCGGGGAGCAGGTGACAGAGGCGGCAGGTGGGTTAGTTGAGGCGCAGGGGGGTGGGTGAGGTGATAGGAGGCAGCAGACCCGCCGCAGCTGCAGGCTACAATGAGAGAGCGCCGCCGCCGCCATCTTACCTGGGGAGGCTGGGGCGGACGGTGTCTCTCAGGAAGCCGGGCGCGGGAGGCTGGGGCGACGGTGTGTCTCAGGAAGCCGGGCGTTGATGGTGGCGCGGCCCCCTTTAGTAAAGCCGCTCACCCTGGCTGCTGCCGCTGGGTGCTCAGGGCTGACACTGTCCAATGGACGGTGCAGCCCTGGCGGCGGCCGAGCGGGAACATGGGGCTGGGGGGCGGCGGGCATTGGTGGGGTTAGGTGGTGTCCGGCGACAGGGGTTTAGGGCAGTGTCGGCGGCTCGCGATGGCGCATGCGCGGCATCGCTCGCTGCGCGATACCGGCACAGTGGTCGGAAGCCAAAAACTGACGATTATGTATAGAAGATTCAATGTATAAATAAGCTTAAAATACTGATCATTTCCTCATGTTCGGATATTGTCACATAAGACGACACAATGACCTTAACATTAATGAGCCTGTGATTGTCCTGAGCTCCAGTGTATAGAGTCCTATGTGTTTCAACGTTTTGTGGCCTCTCGGCTGGACACTCCTCAGCCTGTCATTATTATTAGTGGAATCAGCGGAACGTTCTGTTTGTGGTGTAACAAGCTGTGGAATGTTTATAACGGTCCGTTACCATAGAAACGGTGTAGCACAGTGTGAGCAGGCCGCCGTGTCCGTGGCAGCAGCGTGTCTGCAGTCATCTCCTCCCGGCAGTGATGATGACTCTTGGACATTTCCCACTCAGAGACTACACTTTCCATGAGGCAGCGCGGCGCGAGCCGGAAGTGACGTCCTGCGACGTTGGGAGGGGGCGGATCCATCCGGGGCCTTGGCGCTCTCCTTCCTTTCGCGCCGGGCGCTGTGCTGTGTGGCGGCTCCATGTGCGCAGCTCGTCTGTAGCCCGGACACGGACAGGAAGCGGCGCGTCTCCGGCAGCATGGACCCCGGCGTACTGATCGAGGCCCTGCGGGGCACCATGGACCCGGCCCTGAGGGAGGCGGCCGAGCGGCAGCTCAACGAGGTGAGAGCCGGGGCCCCTACACCTCCCTCCCGGGGACTCATCCCCTAGTGGGGGCCCCTGTCACCCCCACCCTCATCCCCTAGTGGGGGCCCCTGTCACACCCCCCCCACCCTCATCCCCTAGTGGGGGCCCCTGTCACCCCCCCCCCCCTCATCCCTAGTGGGCCCCTGTCACCCCCCACCCTCATCCCCTAGTGGGGGCCCCTGTCACCCCCCCCCTCATCCCCTAGTGGGGACCCTGTTCACCCCCCCCCTCATCCCCTAGTGGGGACCCTGTCACCCCCCCCCCTCATCCCCTAGTGGGGCCCCTGTCACCCCCCCCCCTCATCCCCTAGTGGGGACCCCTGTTCACCCACCCACCCCTCATCCCCCTAGTGGGGGCCCCTGTCACCCACCCTCACCCATGGGGCCCCTGTCACCCACCCTCATCCCCAGTGGGGGCCCCTGTCACCCACCCCCCTCATCCCCCTAGTGGGGCCCCTGTCACCCCCCCCCTCATCCCCTAGTGGGGGCCCCTGTCACCCACCCCCCCTCATCCCCTAGTGGGGCCCCTGTCACCCCCCCCCCTCATCCCCTAGTGGGGGCCCCTGTCACCCCCCCACCCTCATCCCCTAGTGGGGGCCCCTGTCACCCCCCCCCACCCTCATCCCCTAGTGGGGGCCCCTGTCACCCCCCCCCCACCCTCATCCCCTAGTGGGGGCCCCTGTCACCCCCCCCCACCCTCATCCCCTAGTGGGGGCCCCTGTCACCCCCCCCCCACCCTCATCCCCTAGTGGGGGCCCCTGTCACCCCCCCCCACCCTCATCCCCTAGTGGGGGCCCCTGTCACCCCCCCCCCACCCTCATCCCCTAGTGGGGGCCCCTGTCACCCCCCCCCACCCTCATCCCCTAGTGGGGGCCCCTGTCACCCCCCCCCCCACCCTCATCCCCTAGTGGGGGCCCCTGTCACCCCCCCCCACCCTCATCCCCTAGTGGGGGCCCCTGTCACCCCCCCCCACCCTCATCCCCTAGTGGGGGCCCCTGTCACCCCCCCCCCCACCCTCATCCCCAGTGGGGGCCCCTGTCACCCCCCTTCCGCCCACCCTCATCCCCTAGTGGGGGCCCCTGTCACCCCCCTTCCGCCCACCCTCATCCCCCAGTGGGGGCTCCTGTCACCCCTCCCACCCTCATCCCCCAGTGGGGGCTCCTGTCACCCCCCCCCCCCCCCTCCCACCCTCATCCCCCAGTGGGGGCTCCTGTCACCCCCCCCCCCCCCCTCCCACCCTCATCCCCAGTGGGGGCTCCTGTCACCCCCCTCCCACCCTCATCCCCAGTGGGGGCCCCTGTCACCCCCCCCCCCCCCTCCCACCCTCATCCCCCAGTGGGGGCCCCTGTCACCCCCCCCCCCCCTCCCACCCTCATCCCCAGTGGGGGCCCCTGTCACCCCCCCCCTCCCACCCTCATCCCCAGTGGGGGCCCCGTCACTCCCCCCTCATCCCCCAGTGGGGGCCCCTGTCACTCCCACCCTCATCCCCCAGTGGGGGCCCCTGTCACTCCCACCCTCATCCCCCAGTGGGGGCCCCTGTCACTCCCACCCTCATCCCCCATGGGGCCCCTGTCACCCCCCCCCCCCTCATCCCCCAGTGGGGGCCCCTGTCACCCCCCCCCTCATCCCCCAGTGGGGGCCCCTGTCACCCCCCCCTCATCCCCCAGTGGGGGCCCCTGTCACCCCCCCCCCCCTCATCCCCCAGTGGGGGCCCCTGTCACCCCCCCCCCCCACCCTCATCCCCCAGTGGGGCCCCTGTCACTCCCCCCTCATCCCCCAGTGGGGGCCCCTGTCACTCCCACCCTCATCCCCCAGTGGGGGCCCCTGTCACTCCCACCCTCATCCCCCAGTGGGGGCCCCTGTCACTCCCCACCCTCATCCCCCAGTGGGGGCCCCTGTCACTCCCCACCCTCATCCCCCAGTGGGGGCCCCTGTCACTCCCCCCCTCATCCCCCAGTGGGGGCCCCTGTCACTCCCACCCCTCATCCCCCAGTGGGGGCCCCTGTCCCCCCCCCCCCTCATCCCCCAGTGGGGGCCCCTGTCGCCCCCCCCCCCTCATCCCCCAGTGGGGGCCCCTGTCACCCCCCACCCCCCCCCCATCCCCCAGTGGGGGCCCCTGTCACCCCCCCCCCCCCATATCCCCCAGTGGGGGCCTCTGTCCACCCCGCACCCTCATCCCCTAGTGGGAACCCTTCACACCTCATCCCCTAGTGGGGGCCCCTGTGACCTGCCCCCCCATCCCCCAGTGGGGGCCCTGTGTCAACAGATCTGAGGAGATGGATATCAAATATTATATAGCAATATAATCAGAGTATAGCTGATAGGGAAATTATAGACCCTGACACTGTCATGCCCCTCGCCTGGTGGCCCCTGTTCTCCCTCCATCCGGGCCCCCCCCCGAACACCTCCGTTGTCCCCCCTCACTTGGTGGCCCTTGTCACTCCCTCCAGGGACTGCTGGTCGCCTCCGTCGTCCCCCTGGGGCGCCGCTCCTTGTTGCTGGCGTCGATGCAGAATCTGTAACAGAATCTTTCTTGATTAGAGATGGGTGAATCTCATCGCTCTGCACATTTCTATCATTCACATCTCTGCTTGCTGACACTGAACCCTTTTTTGCATTTCCAGAGGTGGAATTCTTATCGCACCTGAGTTTGCTACAGTGTATCAGACCAGACAATCCTCTGAGAGTCACACTGGACAGACTGATGCAGTGTAACGACTCTGCAGCTGTGGTGTGTTTTAGTTCTGGTTTCAGTCTCTGGATGTGCCAGTTACTATTCACTGACAGCCAGCAGTGATGAGAGACGCTGACCCTCGGGATGTGTAATCTGCCGCTTCTCTTTTGCGCTGTGTGGCGGCTCCTCTGGTCTCCCGCTCTGTGCCATTCTGTGTTGCTGATGATCCGTGGTTTTGGGGATCACTGGCGCTGCTCAGCAGTGAGGCTGAAGGTCACATGACCATGATGTCAGCACCAGATATATCTGCACTCACATCGTACAATCAGGGGGACGCGTCCTTATAAACTCCCAGCGCCCAGCTGTCACAAGAATGAGGACGGCGCACCTGCAAACTCCGGACGAGTCGGGGTGTCACTGCGCGGACGCCACTAATCAGAGCAGGAGTTCCCCAGGTCTGTGCTTCTGCCAGAGTCCGGCTTTCTGCTATTTCTGGCAGTCCAATAGATGAAGGGCTCCTCTGCTCCAACCACAGCGCGGATCCCAGCGGTCACTACTATATGCCTGTTCCATGGTTCTGGGAATAACTTGATTCTTGGAATATCCCTTTGATGCCATGGGTGGAGAACCTTTTTTCTGTACGGGACCATTTGGAAATTTCTACTGTTCTTCGGGGCCACCCACAATTATCGACTTTAAAATCTATTTGGTTAAACAATCAATTTCCCCCTACTATAGTGTCTGGAGCTGCTTCTCTTTGGCGTGGCTGTGTTGTTAGGTGATATTGGTCATATTGCTACTCAACTGCTTTTCCAGGTTTGCTAGAGCCACTAGACATCACAGGAGAGGCTATGGGCATATACCTCACTGGATAGGCTGAGGCTGGGGCATAGAGATGATAGGGAGGCTGGTGGCATATACCTCACTGGATAGGCTGAGGCTGGTGGCATAACCTCACTGGATAGGCTGGGGCATAACCTCACTGGATAGGCTGTGCAACCTCATGGTAGGCTGGTGGCATATACCTCACTGGATAGGCTGGTGGCATATACCTCACTGGATAGGCTGGTGGCATATACCTCACTGGATAGGCTGGTGGCATGTACCTCACTGGATAGGCTGGTGGCATTACCTCACTGGATAGGCTGGTGGCATGTACCTCACTGGATAGGCTGGTGGCATTACCTCACTGGATAGGCTGGTGGCATGTACCTCACTGGATAGGCTGGTGGCATGTACCTCACTGGATAGGCTGGTGGCATGTACCTCACTGGATAGGCTGGTGGCATGTACCTCACTGGATAGGCTGGTGGCATTACCTCACTGGATAGGCTGGGGCATGTACCTCACTGGATAGGCTGGGGGCATGTACCTCACTGGATAGGCTGGGGGCATGTACCTCACTGGATAGGCTGGGGGCAGTACCTCACTGGATAGGCTGGGGGGCATGTACCTCACTGGATAGGCTGGGGGCATGTACCTCACTGGATAGGCTGGGGGCATACCTCACTGGATGGGCTGTGCATTACCTGGATGGCTGGGTCAATACCTCACTGCATAGGCTGGTGGGCATATACCTCACTGCATAGGCTGGTGGGCATATACCTCACTGCATAGGCTGGGGCATTACCCATGATAGGCTGGTGCATATACCTCACTGGATAGGCTGGTGGCATTACCTCACTGGATAGGCTGTGCATACTCAGGGATGGCTGGGGGATAACCTCACTGGATAGGCTGAGCTGGGGCAAGATCACTGGATAGGCCGGGGGCCGTACCTCAGTGGATAGGCCGGGGGCGCGTACCTCAGTGGATAGGCCGGGGGCGCGTACCTCACTGGGGAGCCGGGTTTAAAGGGCAGGCAGTCAGCAAAACGTGGCTGCCAGCCTGAGCACTGCGGGCCGCAGAAAGGGTCATCAAGGGCTGCATTTGGCCCTGAGGCCTGTGGTTCCCACCCATGCTTTGCTGCCTAGGCGACCACTTTTATATATTGAGGATATATTTTTTTAGGCAGCCCCCCATCCTACCCATAGTGCTGACTGGGACCCTCAGTTCTGGGATCTGTTCATTCCATTATACTGGGGTCCTTCCGATATGTCCGCTCATATACCAGCCCACTGTCGTGTTGCAGCTGCTGACCTCTCATTACCCAGCAGTGCTGTCTGCTTGCCTCCCTGTGCAGGACTGTCAGTCTGTCCATCACGCCTCCCCGTGGAGGGCTGTCAGTCCGTTCATCACGCTTCCCCATGCAGGGCTGTCTGTCCGTCCATCACACCTCCCCGTGGAGGACTGTCTGTCCGTCCATCACACCTCCCCGTGGAGGACTGTCTGTCCGTCCATCACACCTCCCCGTGGAGGACTGTCTGTCCGTCCATCACACCTCCCCGTGGAGGACTGTCTGTCCGTCCATCACACCTCCCCGTGGAGGGCTGTAAGTCCGTCCATCACACCTCCCCGTGGAGGGCTGTAAGTCCGTCCATCACACCTCCCCGTGGAGGGCTGTAAGTCCGTCCATCACACCTCCCCGTGGAGGGCTGTAAGTCCGTCCATCACACCTCCCCGTGGAGGGCTGTAAGTCCGTCCATCACACCTCCCCGTGGAGGGCTGTAAGTCCGTCCATCACACCTCCCCGTGGAGGGCTGTAAGTCCGTCCATCACACCTCCCCGTGGAGGGCTGTAAGTCCGTCCATCACACCTCCCCGTGGAGGGCTGTAAGTCCGTCCATCACACCTCCCCGTGGAGGGCTGATAAGTCCGTCCATACACCCCCCGTGTGAGCTGTAAGTTCCGTCCATCTCCACCTCCCGTGGAGGCTGTAAGTCCGTCCATCACACCTCCCCGTGGAGGGCTGTAAGTCCGTTCCATCACCTCCCCGTGGAGGGCTGTTAAGTCCGTCCATCACACCTCCCCGTGGAGGCTGTTAGTCCGTCCATCACACCTCCCCGTGGAGGGCTGTATGTCCGTCCATCACACCTCCCCGTGGAGGCTGTAAGTCCGTCCATCACACCTCCCCGTGGAGGGCTGTAAGTCCGTCCATCACACCTCCCCGTGGAGGGCTGTAAGTCCGTCCATTACACCTCCCCCGGCTGCTGCAGCCTCAGCTTCTTCACTTCCCGTTCAGTCATTTCCTGCATGTGGTTCTGTGCGGATGAGTCAGTGATCACATAGCAGCTGACACTACTCCTCCCATCATCCATGTGGCTCCAGGCTCCACCCTTCTCTCATGTAGAACATTACACATAAAGTTTGAGGAGGTCACATGACGGTTCTGTGTTCCCCTTTCACTTCTGTTGGGCTCCGCTGTCATTTTCCAGCTGATGTGGATTGGGGCATCGAGTAAATTCATTGACGGCAAGTGGAGATCTTGCAAATGTTCACAAATTAAAATGAAGCTTATTAGATGTTTGGGAAACTGTCTACAACAGACTGCACTCTGTCCCTTTAACAGCTCCTGATAGCGGCTAGTGAATCCTGGTGTCAGGAATGTTGGGTGCAGTCCTGGAGAAAGTGACGCTGCACAGAAGACCCCTGTACTCCCAACCCCCCCCCCCCCCCCCCCCCCTTGAACAGCCCCCGAATCCTCCCATCACACTGCACACTATTTATGCATAGTTACTTGCAATGAATATAAAGGGACTTTGGGTGTTGCAGGGGAAGGGGGCTTTGGGGCTCGTGGGCGGCGCAGGGGAAGGGGTCTTTGGGGCTCGTGGGGCCGGAGGGCTTGGGCCGGGGCGGTGCATGGGTAAGGGGTCTTTGGGGCCCGTAGGGCGGTGCATGGGTAAGGGGTCTTTGGGGCCCGTGGGCGGCGCAGGGGAAGGGGGATTTGGGGCCCGTGGGCGTGGAAGGGGAAGGGGGCTTTGGGGCCCGTAGGTGGGAAAGGGGGCCTTGGGGCCTGTGTGTCACGCAGGGAAAGGGGGCCTTGGGGCCTGTGTGTGACGCAGGGAAGGGGGCCTTGGGGCCTGTGTGTACGCAGGGAAAGGGGGCCTTGGGGCCTGTGTGTGACGCAGGGAAGGGGGCCTTGGGGCCTGTGGGCACGCAGGGAAGGGGGCCTTGGGGCCCGTGGGCAGCGCAGGGGAAGGGGGCCTTGGGCCCGTGGGCAGCGCAGGAGAAGGGGGCCTTGGGGCCCGTGGGCAGCGCAGGGGAAGGGGGGCCCGTGGGGCGGCGCAGGGTGAGGGGGGCTTGGGGCCCGTGGGCGGCGCAGCGAGAATGGGGGCTTTGGGCCGGCACGGAGAGGGGGCCTTTGGGGCCCTTGGGCGCGCAGGAGAATGGGGGCCTTGGGGGCCCGTGGGCGCGCAGGGGAAGGGGGCCTTGGGGCCCGTGGGGCGCAGGGGAAGGGGGCTTTGGGGCCCGTTGATCATGGAAGAGGCTTTGGGATCCTGAGGGCCAGGAAGTGCAGGCTTTTAGGTCCTTACATGCACAGGGGAATGTGGTGCCAATTGGGCCGCGATGGTGGCGCCAGAGGACGACTTTGGGGCCTTGATATAGATGGATTGTTTAGTCTTAAGCCCATATTACACGCTTCAATGTGTCTGCGATCCAACCAACGATCCAACTTGACCTGGATTGCAGAACGACGTTCAATGCTCGCTGGTGAGGTGTCACACATACAGATATTGTGAACGATGCAGCAACGATTCCGCGACAAGCAAACAATACGGTCATTTGGGGCCTACGTCCTTCAGTTCTGAATAGGTGAAGTCGTAAACGACATCGTTAACAAGGTGTCACACACACCGATGCTGCAGGTTGGACGGACGATCAACGACTGATTTATGGTTCACAAACCTCCGATCAACGATCTGCCGACTTATCATTGGTTGATTCTACAGTTACACGCAACGACGCCGTTGCTCCGCCCCAAAACCGTGACGTACCATCGATATCGTTAACTATAGTGTAGCGAACCCTTTAGTCCTGCTCATCCTGAGACATGCTGGTTCATCAATTGAATGCCAGAATGATGGACACGGGTCAAGAGGTAGAATGTTCCTTCATCGTTCTCCATGTTTGATCTTGGATGACATTGTGGCGGTGAAGACACGTTTGTGAATGGATCGGCTGCTGATGAAGCAGAGCTGGGAGCGGTGAGCCGACACTTCCCCTCGTTCAGCACATTCTATATAATCTATACCTCCGCTGCATTGTATCCTCTGCCTTAGGACCGACGCACATGACTGACCCCAGACTGTCTGCCGACTCTGCGCAGTCCCCAACACGTGCTGCCTTCGTGGTCCTGGTGCATGTCCACTGCCCTTTCCTACACGCGTCCCCTGCTCTTTCCTGGCGTGTGCCCCCTGTTCTCCCTGTGTATGCCCCCACATTCTTCTGGCGCATGCCCCCCGCTCTCTGCGTGGCTCCGACACGTGTGGTCCCAACACGTGCCCTTTCTCCCTGCGTGCTTCCAACACGTGTCCCTTCCCCCCAGCTCTCTGTGCCTGGTCCCGACATGTGGTGATATCACCAGTCATTCTGCAATGACACATATCACAGGTGTATTTTGTATTGTATGCTCTCTGCTTGCTTTCACTGAGTGGAACTATTATTTCAATGGACGTGTCCTTGTCTGGGGCTGCCGACAGCAGAGGATGTGCTAACATGTATTTAGCCCAAACACAAATGCATAGTACCCATCCCAAAGTAAAATGTTAAAATTGAGCCTAAAGTTCCTTATTTTTGATGTGTAACGTCCGGAGTCTCCTTTGTTTAAAGCTTCTAATGATACCGGTGAACCTTGACCGCGTCCTGCTCACAGCTCAGGTCTGATTCGTTGCAGTTTGTCGCCTTTTTTTTTCTTACTATTTTGTTGTTTTTTTTCCCCTCCAGTCGCACAAGTCCGTGACCTTCGTGTCAACCCTGCTGCAGATCACGATGTCTGAGCAACTGGATCTTCCAGTACGACAAGCGGGTAAGTGCGCTTAGCAGACACTGCCGCTGTGGGCTTGAGACTGCCGGATTATCAAATGGTCTGGATTATCAAATAATCACTCCCACCGTCTTCTGAAGGTGCCATCACTACGTGTCGTCCAGTGTGTGTGTTTTCTACATATGCTGTTGTCTTCCTCCTCACAGGTGTCATCTACCTGAAGAATATGATCACTCAGTATTGGCCGGACCGTGAGGTGACCCCCGGAGAAGTGCCCACTCACACCATTCCTGAGGAGGACCGGCACTGCATCCGGGAGAACATTGTGGAGGCCATCATCCAGTCCCCGGAGCTCATAAGGTCAGATCTCTTAAAGGGCCAGGCCAGTCGTCTGGAAACTGTCCTCACCATTGCCACTTTCTAGTAAACACTTTTAATTCCTCTGCTTGCTGTCAGTGAATTTTAACTTCCGGTTAATCTGATTTAATGTGTCCTGTTCATGTGGTTGATACATTGCACCAACACATCAGCTGTGTGAGCGAGACTAGATCAGAACTGGTGTATCTGTAAAGCAGAGGTCTAGAAAAGGCAAGAATTGAAGTGGATATTGATTAGGAAGGTGCAGAATCTTCACGTTCCACCACTTTCATTATACACAGCATGGCTGTGGTTTTTCTGATGGGTCGGTTGGTGAGAAACGAATCATCGGGCCGGTCTATTGGCCACTGATTACCGATCAGACCTCCTGGTATCCACTGCTCACTTCTATTGGCGGCCAGTCATTTCCACCGGACACGGGGCCATTAAAGAGGACCTGTAACCCCCCCTGGTGCATGGTAATCTAAATGCACCACTGAATGTAGCATGTCTGCTGCATTCAGGTAAGGGGTCCTCCATGGCTCTAGTACCCCTGTTCGCTGAGATATACACTTTATAAATCTAACACTTAGTGAGTCCGGAGGGCCTTCTTTCCTTATGGAGTTAGCGCTGGCACGAAGGTTTTTCCCTGCCGGCCGCTCTGCGCCGCCTCCTGCTGCTCTGTTCCTCCTTATTGTGTCCGCACCCCTCCTCGCCTGCGTCGACGTCTAAGCTTCTGTTCTCACGCAGGCGCACAGCGGGGATGGGAGCTGACGTCATAGCCTTGCTGTGCGCCTGCGTGAGAACAGAAGCTTAGACATCAACGCAGGCGAGGAGGAGTGCGGACACAATAAGGGCGGCAAAGAGTAGCTGGAGGCAGGAAAAAACCTCCGTGCCAACGCTGACTCCATAAGGAAAGAAGGCCCTCCGGATCACTAAATGTAAGATTTATAAAGTGTATATCTCGGCGCACAGGGGGGCTACAGCCATGGGGGACCCCTTCCCTGAATGCAGCAGCCATGCTGCATTCAGTGGTGCATTTAGATTGCCATGCACCGGGGGAAGACAGGTCCTCTGTAAGTGTTAATTGTTCATAGCGCCTTGGTGTATATACTGATCATTTCATTCTCTCTTGTAGAGTCCAGCTCACCACCTGCATCCATCACATCATCAAACACGACTACCCAAATCGCTGGACCGCCGTAGTGGAGAAGATCGGCTTCTACCTGCAGTCAGATAACAGCGCCTGCTGGCTGGGAATCCTGCTCTGCCTCTACCAACTAGTGAAAAACTACGAGTAAGTGAGAGAAATGAATATTGTACTCAGAGTTATTCTGTATAGCAGTATATTTATTTCTGCTTGTACAGTCACTGTGTACATACTTACATTACTGATCTATTACTCCTATATACTCAGACTGCACTCACTATTGTGTGCAGTCATGTTACTACATATATTACTGCCCTGGTTACGTGTATTATACTCCAGAGCTGCACTCACTATTCTGCTGGTGCAGTCATCGTTTACATTGGTTGCAGTACATTATTTTTTTTTTGGCAGGGGTACTGTGTATAATAATCCCAGTTTCCTTCTTGTGGAGATGTATGCTGGGTTTCCTCCTGTCTCTGTCCTTCTGTTGTCCTAACTCATGGTCTCGCTCCCCCCCGTACATTACTTTCCTCTCTTCCGCAGATATAAGAAGCCGGAGGAGCGGAGTCCACTGATCGCAGCGATGCAGCACTTTCTGCCAATGCTGAAGGAGCGTTTCATCCGTCTTCTTCCTGACCCCTCTGAGCAGTCAGTCTTGATTCAGAAACAGATCTTTAAGATATTCTATGCGCTCGTCCAGGTGAGTGATGGCGGCTCTTGGCTGCGGTCCTTGTTCAGTAGATGAGCCCCCCTGACTCTGTCTTCTTCTCTACCTTGCAGTATACGTTGCCCCTGGAACTGATTAATCAGCCTAATCTGACTGAGTGGATAGAGATACTGAAGACTGTGGTGGATCGCAATGTGCCTGCAGTGAGTATCCTGGGAGGGGAAGGTGGGGGATGTCCTTCGCGGTGGCGTCCAGTTCTCCTCCATCTCCTTCCTCTCTTACAGGAGACCCTCCAGGTTGAAGAGGATGACCGGCCTGAGCTGCCATGGTGGAAGTGTAAGAAATGGGCGATGCACATTCTGGCCAGGCTTTTTGAGAGGTGAGCTGTGTCCCAGGGTGAGGGGACACAAGAGAGAGGTGGGGGTACTAGCTTTGCCCCAGGATGAGGTCATGCCAGATGAAAGAAGGCTGGGGCAAGCTGTGCCCCAGATGAGGGGATGCGGGGGGAGAGCTGTGCCCCAGGGTGGGGGAGATTTGAGGGGAAAGGGGGTGGGGAAGCGAGCTGTGCCCAAGGGTGAGGTCACGTGGTGAGAGAAGGGGAAGGCAAGCTGTGCCCCAGGGTGAGGGGACGCAGGTGGGAGAGTAGGTGGGGGGGGGCGAGCTGTGCCCCAGGGGTAAGGGGAAGCAAGGTAGGTGGGGGGCGGGGCTGA
Source organism: Allobates femoralis (assembly GCA_033576535.1). NCBI lineage: Eukaryota > Metazoa > Chordata > Amphibia > Anura > Aromobatidae > Allobates > Allobates femoralis. Next base: position 35,173,250 of record JARQOC010000010.1, read on the forward strand.
GCTCTGCCCCAGGTTGAGGGGATGCGGGGGAAGATAAGGTGGAAGTGCGAGCTCTGGCAGGGTGAGAGGGTGTGAGAAATGTGAGTAGACACTGTTACCATCCTTGTGTTCCAGGTACGGGAGTCCGGGGAACGTGTCCAAGGAGTACAATGAATTTGCTGAAGTGTTTCTGAAGGCTTTTGCTGCCGGCGTCCAGCAGGTTTGTGCAGTGACTCTTCTCTTTGTAATCATATTAATATTTTGTGTTCGATCATGAAGGGCCACAGTGCTGGTAACCTCATGCCAAAGTAACAATGCAGATGTGTGCACAGTATCAGGGTGTAACTGGTAAATGCGGCTTATAGCTGTGTATGGCAGTTGGCTCATAGCTGCGGTGCTGTGTGCACAGTGTCAGTGTGCGGCTGGTAAAGCTGGCTCACAGCTGTGTGCACAGTGTCAGTATGCAGCCGTTGGCTTATAGCTGTGGCTTTCTTGAGGGTTTTAGGTCGCAGCTGATGTCATTTTTTTGTTTTAGGTTCTGCTGAAGATTCTGTATCAGTATAAGGAGAAGCAATACATGGCTCCACGAGTTCTGCAACAGACGCTGAACTATCTGAACCAGGGGGTGTCCCATGCAGTGACGTGGAGGAACCTGAAGCCGCACATCCAGGTGAGTGTGGCCCTCAGCAGCCCCAGGATTGTTGCCCACTGATGACAGGTCTGATGTTTTGCCTCTCCCGTGTCCTCAGGGCATCATCCAGGACGTCATCTTCCCTCTGATGTGTTACACGGACTCTGATGAGGAGCTCTGGCAGGAAGACCCCTATGAATATATCCGCATGAAATTTGGTAGAGAATTGGAATGATGAAGAGAAAAGAACTCAGCAGTATGTGTAGATATAGTGAACATTCTCATGTGGTAATCCAATAAGTTTCGGTCCAAACTCTGAAACGTGTTCGTGCTCTGCATAATGCGGCAATGATGGCCTTGCATTGCGCTCTGCTTCTCCCATGTTAATCCGTTACTTTCTGATAAAGGGTCCGGGGTTTGGACCGAAACATTAATTTGTGACTGAATTGCAACATTGAGATTTTCACTTTTATCGCTCTGAGTGCTGAGTTCTCATATAATTACGGATTGGATCCTACTTGGCACCATCTCTTCCACGGTGACGTTAGCACTTGGTGATGGGCGCCCCATGGTCAACGTGTGAGCAAACTCAGGAACACAGCAGAGCTCTGCAGGTGTATTTTTTATTTTTGCATTTTCATTTTTTTCCTCCCTTTCTTCCGAGCGTCTTCTGTTTGCTGTACGAGGACTAGTTTTTTGCAGGAAGAGTCATATTTTTGTTATTATTCACTTGACAATAAAGTGGTCCTATTCCACATTAAGTGAAAAGAAATCACCTCGGCTTTATTGTATATTTATCATATTTCCGGTGTGTGGTGACCTGATGATTCCCCACTCGGTATGCTTACGGCAACACTGGAGTCATCTTGTGGGGTTTTTTTTTTTTCTCAGTCAGTGCTTTAAAGGCTAAAAAATTGTTTTGACGCCTCTAAAATGATACATTGTCATCATTTTTTGAGAATGGTTCCCCCCCTTCCTTCCACCATATCCCTATTGTTGGAGCATTGCTCTGCTTATTTTCGGTGTGTGGCATATGCCAGGATATGCAGCGGTTTAATACTTTTTTCAGTGCATTTTTTTTTTTTGTGGCAACTACAAGAGAGATCAATTTTCATGTAGCAAATTATTTGTTAAATTTAGGTTTAGAAGTTAAAGAAATTTAAAAATTTCGCAAATCTGACTAAACCAAAAATTCCTAAAAAAGGCGGCTGTGTGCGTGCGGCTGTGTGCGCGGCTCGCTGTGTGCGCGGTGTCTGTTGGGGCTCCCCGTGTGTGATGACCTCTCCATTTTTGTGCGAAGACTGTCTGACCCCTTCTCTCTTCTTTCTTAGATGTGTTTGAGGATTTCATCTCTCCCACAACTGCGGCCCAGACGCTGCTGTTCACATCCTGCAGTAAAAGGAAAGAGGTACGGCTGGGGGTCTAAGTCCTTTCATGCTTCTTACTGGGGCACGTCCGGGTGTTGCTGACTGTCGCGGCCTCTTCTTTGGGAATCTTTTTGCTGGGTTCTCCTGGTGTTGACTCGACACAGACTTCTGTTTCTCACATCACTTGTGTTGATGCCCTTCCGTGTCCTCAGCTCTCTGTTAAGGCTACTTTACACACACAGATATGTGTCCAACTTCTGAACAGATCTCTGGTTGCAGTGAAATCATGGACACATTGCTGCATTTTGTGGCTGTGTACCAATGGAACAATGTGTCCATGATTTCACTGCAACCAGAGATCTGTTCAGAAGTTTGACACAGATATCTGTGTGTCTAAAGTGGCCTTTAGTCTGTCTTCACACCACGTGTTTTGGGATCCTGTTCTGCCTTTTTTTTTTTTTTTGCCTACCATGCATCCCTATGGTGCCGGATTGGTCATATATGACCATCTGGTTTTGAGTATTCAGTTTCAGATCTGTTTGGGTCCTGTTTTTTTACCGTCCCCAAAATCGGAGAC